>OX465411.1:8524279-10006779 GCA_950005105.1 Lycophotia porphyrea | reverse complement strand
TAGTTTCAATAGTACTCACCCTTCATCCCTGTGTCCCGGTCCGCGTTCCGTGAGCCGGCGTCCCAGTTGGAGGCTGATAACCTAAATTTTTTGGTTCAAAAACTGGTTTTTTGACCATAACTCCAGAATTTTCTTCGGCACCCATCCCGTTTTATTTCACAGTTCGCTAGCCCGCGCGGAGACGCGTCTCTGGACGTATCGCACGTGCGTCTAGCTGAAATAAAACATAAATATTTTTTAAAAATTGTCATTTTCACGTAGTTTCTGCTAGTACCAAAATCCACGTAAGGGGATAAGAGAAATATAAAAACGTTGATATCTTCGCTTCCAGACGCGCGATTTTGACGCTGTTTTCAGCTCAAATTGACATAACTAGGCGTCCGCCTACGTATTGACCACCCCGCACTGACCTGCACCCCTGGATAAAATATTTACCACCTACCCCTAGTTTTTTAATACATTTTTAAAGTAAATCGTCTAAATTAATTGTTTTTCCAAATTTTCTTTGCAATCTAACACCAAATTATAGTTTCAATAGTACTCACCCTTCATCCCTGTGTCCCGGTCCGCGTTCCGTGAGCCGGCGTCCCAGTTGGAGGCTGATAACCTAAATTTTTTGGTTCAAAAACTGGTTTTTTGACCATAACTCCAGAATTTTCTTCGGCACCCATCCCGTTTTATTTCACAGTTCGCTAGCCCGCGCGGAGACGCGTCTCTGGACGTATCGCACGTGCGTCTAGCTGAAATAAAACATAAATATTTTTTAAAAATTGTCATTTTCACGTAGTTTCTGCTAGTACCAAAATCCACGTAAGGGGATAAGAGAAATATAAAAACGTTGATATCTTCGCTTCCAGACGCGCGATTTTGACGCTGTTTTCAGCTCAAATTGACATAACTAGGCGTCCGCCTACGTATTGACCACCCCGCACTGACCTGCACCCCTGGATAAAATATTTACGACCTACCCCTAGTTTTTCAATACATTTTTCAAGTAAATCGTCTAAATTAATTGTTTTTCCAAATTTTCTTTGCATTCTAACATCGAATTATAGTTTCAATAGTACTCACCCTTCATCCCTGTGTCCCGGTCCGCGTTCCGTGAGCCGGCGTCCCAGTTGGAGGCTGATAACCTAAATTTTTTGGTTCAAAAACTGGTTTTTTGACCATAACTCCAGAATTTTCTTTGGCACCTACCACGTTTTATTTCGCAGATCGCTAGCCCGCGCGGAGACGCGTCTCTGGACGTATCGCACGTGCGTCTAGCTCAAATAAAATTTTGCCCACCCACCCGCCCTCTGGTCTATAGGAAGGTAGACGTGGGGTTTTCGGTAAAATTATATTTATTTCATTTTATCTCTTTTTCTTTTGTTTAACTTGTGGAAGGGTTTTGAAGGGGTAAGCTCGCTTTTAATCATCCTGACAAATTTTAAATTTTATTTTAACGCATTTTATTTTTATTTTTCTTTTGAAATTATATTTTATTTTGTAATTATTTTATTGTGACAGACTTTTGTAATTAAGCGAATATAATTATATAACATTTTTGTATTTATATTTTTAATTGATTCTTTTAGTCTACTGCTTACTGTGTTCCCCCCTTTACAGGGACACAAGTATCCAGTGTCCTTTAAACACTCTCCTCCCGAGTAGATCGTTGATCCGACTCCCTCTTTACAGGAGTTCGTTTTGATGATATCTGCTCCCAAAACATTCAACATGTTCCGCACCCCATCTAGCACCGTGAAGACACAAGTTCCTAGTGGCTCGCCGCGACCAGCTGAGAAAGTGGGGCCTTCGCCTGATGCGAGGAGGAGAATCTCGTTCGGAGACGACACTCCTTCCGCCTCCCAGGGGGGCCACGCCAATCTGGGGACGCGTCGAGTCACTACGAATGCCTCCACACAGCTCAAGAAGCCTGAGGCTCGGTACCCCAATCGCACTGCGGAAGCGAGAGCTTGCCTGAATAAAGCTAAGCTTAATTTGGGCAACTCTCGCAACCTCAAGACCGATATTAAGGCTGCGGTGCTCGACGCCATAAACAGGCTTTTTGAGCTGGTGAAGGAGTCGGAGCGCGACTTGGGCCCTCCCGCACTCGAAGCCGTACCAGCGCCCGCCCCCACTGCCGACTGCTGCCCCCTATCTATTTCCGAGGGTCTCGCTAGCCAGACTGTGCTCATTACCACCCTAAAGGAGCACATCAGTATTGTTAAGGAGAATACCGAAAAAGTGGAAAAGCTCCGAGACAGTCTGGCTAGCTGGGAAAACGTTGAGGGGATGACCTACGCGAGTGCAGCGGCCGCGAGTAATCGTCACACCGGGGGACAAGCCCTGGAGCGGGCGACGCTGCACTCGGTTGTTGTCTCCTCGGCACAGGAGATGGATACGGGGGACGAGATCCTTGAACGTGTCAGGAAGGCGGTGGACGCGAAGGAGGGCTGGGTGCGTGTGGAAAGGGTGAGGAAGGCCAAAGACCAAAAGGTCATAATGGGGTGTGCAACGAAGGAGGAGAGGCAAAAGTTAAAAACAAGACTGGAGACGGCTGGAGAGAACCTCGTCGTCGAGGACGTGAAAAATCGGGACCCGCTTCTGATTCTGAGGGATGTGCTTCTGATGCACAGTGACGATGAAGTACTGAGAGCCCTTAAGAATCAGAATCGGGAGATATTTCACGGGCTCGACGACGGCGAACAGAGGATGGTCGTGAAATACCGACGGAAAACACGCAACCCGCATGCGAATCACGTTGTGCTTGGTGTGTCCCCTACGGTCTGGAGGAGGGCGATTGAAGGGGGAAAACTCCGTATCGACCTCCAAAGAGTTCGCGTGGAGGACCAGACGCCGCTGGTGCAGTGCACCCGCTGCTTGGCTTACGGGCACGGGAAACGCCTGTGCACGGAGCCAGCCGATCTGTGTAGCCACTGCGGTGGAATACACCTCAGGGCAGACTGCCCGGATATACAGATCGGCAAAGCAGCGGCTTGCGTGAACTGCACCAGAGCAAAACAGGGGGCCACTGAGCACAACGCATTCAGCAACGAGTGTCCTGTGCGAAGGAAGTGGGACGCATTCGCAAGAGCTTCTATAGCTTATTGCTAAAGTTGGCGATGCGACCACTTCCAAGTACAAACAAAGGACTTGTTCGACGCAACCGAATAAAGGGCGAATTGAACGGACCACTAAGGTTGACTATATTAAGATGAATGGTAACTGGAGCCAGCTTCATGAGAAACTGGTTCTAGTTAAGCTGATCCAAGTGTCAGCCTTGGTGAAGACGTCACGTTGTGTCGAACAGAGTCTAAAGAACTGCAGTAATATTGTGCCAACGATCAAACAAAAAACCAGTTGTGCACGTAGTAAACAAGTTAGAAATGTATCCGACAAAGTAAATCAACCAATTGTAAATATATATGATATGTATACTATATATTAAGTATATAGCTTAGGTATCACAGACTTAATAAGCAAAAATGAACAAAATAAAATGGAAAATTTAGAAAATATAATAAAAGTTGAGAAAATAAAAATACTGTAGTTCAAGGGCATAATTATAAAATTAAATACAAGTCATAAAAACATTAAAAGCTTAAAAATAAACGAATTTGAAATAGTGTACTATTAGTGAGTAAAAAATAGAAAGAACCAAAGAATAAATAAAAGTGTAAAAAAAAAATAAAAAATAATATGAAATAGTAAACTGTAGCGTGTTTTGCATAGTATTAAAAGACAAAAAAAGGTAAAATAAAAACGCAAACTATGTGGTCTCTCCGGCCACCAAGAAACGTAGCAAAGCCAAAAAATGACAGATGTTAAGGACTCTGATCATGTTAGAGGGACACTGGCTGGGGCAGGAGTGGTTTTTAGCCGGTTCGAGTCCGGCACTACCTCGACTGTCTCACAATCAGCGAGGCAGTCGAGGTGTCCGTGGGGATTTCCCACTCCTGCCAAAAAAAAAAAAAAAAAAAAAAAAAAAAAAAAAAAAAAAACCTAACCTAACCTAACCTAACCTAACCTAACCTAACCTAACCTAACCTAACCTAACCTAACCTAACCAACTCGGCCTTGTTACTCTCCGGACTGCTTCCACTGGACATCAGGATTCGGGAAGCAGCCTCTTTCTATGAAGAGAAAAGAGGATACTCCCGGAGAGTAACAGGGGACCGAGGGATCGAAACACCAGTCCCTTATAACGATATACCACATCCTGCCAGCCAAATTGGTATAGAGTTCAAGTGCGTGATGAACGGTGCAGAGATGGACCAGCAGGGACTCGCTTACCCAAAGATTTTCACCGACGGGAGTAAGATCCAAGGTAAGGTCGGTGCAGCGATAAGCCTTTGGGAAAATGGGACGGAAGTGAAAGCCCAAAAGTTCAAGCTGGATCATTTCTGCACCGTCTATCAGGCCGAACTATTGGCTCTGCACGGGGCCTCGGAACTGGCCTTAAAGCACCCTTCAGCCGTTGTCGAAGTTTATTGCGACTCTCGATCAGCCCTAGAAACAGTCACCCGAGGCGTTTCCCTACATCCCTTAGCATTTAAAACGCAAAGAAACATCCAGGCACTGAAAACTTGCGGGAAAACCCTTCAGTTGTACTGGATTAAGGCTCATGCGGGGATGGAGGGAAACGAGAGGGCAGACGTGTTGGCAAAAGAGGCAGCAATCGGCAGTAAAACAAGGCCTCACTACAGCCTGTGTCCGGCTTCATTCGTTAAGCGACAAATACGAATGGGGTCTCTTGACGAATGGAGCACGAGATACGGGTTGGGCGAAACGGCCGCAACAACAAAAATTTTTCTCCCTGAGGCGATTACAGCCTACCACATAATCCGTAAGATTGAGCTCAACCCACTGATAGTACAGGTGCTTACAGGGCATGGCGGGTTCTCTGAGTACTTGAGTCGTTTCAAGTGCAAGGAGAGCCCGGCATGCCCTTGTGACCCCGATAAAAATGAAAGTGTCAAGCACATTATAACGGAGTGCCCCATTTTTGCAAAAGATAGATACAACATAGAACTGGAAATAGAAATAGATATAAAACTGGAAAACATACCAATAATTATGGGAAATAATAAATTAAGGGAAAAGTTTTTGAAATTTTGTGAAGAAATAGCTAGTAAAGTCATTAAAAACAATAAAGTATAAGAAATCAGATATACTCTTATGTATTATCAGAATACATAAAAAGTAATCGCCGAAACATATAAAGTTATAAAATCAATTGTTAAATTCAGCCACAAAATTAAAAGTATAAATGTTCAGTCGTTAATGCATCAATAAAATTAAAATAACATCTTCCAAATACGTAACTAAAGTATTACCAGAAAATAAATCTGTAAATAGTTGGAAAAGAGCTCTGATGCCCATGTCAGAGGACACTAGCAGAGCAGGAGTGGTTTTTAGTCGGTTCGAGTCCGACACTACCTCGACTGTCTCACGATCCGTGTGACCGGGAGACAGTCGAGGTGTCCGTGGGGATTTTCCACTCCTGCCAAACATAAAAAAAAAAAAAAAAAAAAAAAAACCTAACCTAACCTAACCTAACCTAACCTAACCTAACCTAACCTAACCTAACCTAACCTAACCTAACCTTTTTTTTTTTTTTTTTTTTTTTTTTTTTTTTTTTTTTGTCGCTGGGAAAAAATGCATTACGCATACCCTCCCGTCGGGGGATGGGAGGGGTATGTGGGACTCCCCGGGCGGCCAAACACCACGGTATACCCACTAAAACGACCCAGCGCATTCCCGCTTCGTCATAGTGGAGGGGGACTGGGAAACCGGCACAGCCTTTACTTCCAGTCCCCCGCCGACGAACACACAAGGCGGACCCCCCTCTTGTCCTCACGGCACGGACGTGGAGGGGGGGTTCGGGAATGACCGACGGAGGTGACGGGTGCAATGCGGGCGTAGGCACCCCCGCGCCTGTCGCCCGCCCGTCACCGTGAGGAGGGAGGGCAAACGCCCCTTCCCCCCCCCCGCCCGCAGAGCAGCGCAGCGAGAGCAAACTCCCGCTGGCGCTCCGCCTCCTCCTTCTGCGAAATCGCAGAAGGAGGCAACCGCTGACCAGGCCTCCTCGCTCCCCAGCATGGTGTTCCGTGGCACGCACGCCGGGAAGCGGGAGGCCCAGTCGCCCGCGAGGTGACGGGTGCAATGCGAGCGAAGGCACCTCCGTGCCTGTCGCCCGCCCGTCACCGTGAGGGGGGAGGGCAAACGCCCCTTCCCCCCCTCTCCGCTAGCGGAGCGGCGCAACGAGAGGGACCTCCCGCGCCCGCTCCGCTGACCAGGCCTCCTCTCCGCACTCCCCAGCATGGCCTCGACCACGCCGGGAAGCGGGAGGCCCAGTCCCCCGCGGCACTCCCCTGCTGTGCCCTCTGCTATGCCCGCTGCTCAGAGGGCACGCAGGGGAACGCACACCGCACATCGCATGAGTCATCACACGACGTGCGGTGCGCCCCTCCCCAGAAAGCGCCTGGTGGTTTTCTGTTGCGTCTATTTCTTACGGAATTAGACCAAGAACAGGGCGGCAACCACGTGAAGGTAACACACCAGACTTGCCTTGAGGATCTACACGACCGTAGCGCTCCCCCTCAAGACCCCGCCACCCTACCACCTCTGAGGGAGGCAGTAAGGTAGACCTGCATCTATGCTACCAAGCAAAGCATGTGCAAAGCTTGTCGTTGTGCAACCGCGAAAGCATAAATACAGATCCGCCCCAACCTAACCTAACCTAACCTAACCTAACCTAACCTAACCTAACCTAACCTAACCTAACCTAACCGGATATCTTCGCTTCCAGACGCGCGATTTTGACGCTGTTTTCAGCTCAAATTGACATAACTAGGCGTCCGCCTACGTATTGACCACCCCGCACTGACCTGCACCCCTGGATAAAATATTTACCACCTACCCCTAGTTTTTTAATACATTTTTAAAGTAAATCGTCTAAATTAATTGTTTTTCCAAATTTTCTTTGCAATCTAACACCAAATTATAGTTTCAATAGTACTCACCCTTCATCCCTGTGTCCCGGTCCGCGTTCCGTGAGCCGGCGTCCCAGTTGGAGGCTGATAACCTAAATTTTTTGGTTCAAAAACTGGTTTTTTGACCATAACTCCAGAATTTTCTTCGGCACCCATCCCGTTTTATTTCACAGTTCGCTAGCCCGCGCGGAGACGCGTCTCTGGACGTATCGCACGTGCGTCTAGCTGAAATAAAACATAAATATTTTTTAAAAATTGTCATTTTCACGTAGTTTCTGCTAGTACCAAAATCCACGTAAGGGGATAAGAGAAATATAAAAACGTTGATATCTTCGCTTCCAGACGCGCGATTTTGACGCTGTTTTCAGCTCAAATTGACATAACTAGGCGTCCGCCTACGTATTGACCACCCCGCACTGACCTGCACCCCTGGATAAAATATTTACCACCTACCCCTAGTTTTTTAATACATTTTTAAAGTAAATCGTCTAAATTAATTGTTTTTCCAAATTTTCTTTGCAATCTAACACCAAATTATAGTTTCAATAGTACTCACCCTTCATCCCTGTGTCCCGGTCCGCGTTCCGTGAGCCGGCGTCCCAGTTGGAGGCTGATAACCTAAATTTTTTGGTTCAAAAACTGGTTTTTTGACCATAACTCCAGAATTTTCTTGGGCACCCATCCCGTTTTATTTCACAGTTCGCTAGCCCGCGCGGAGACGCGTCTCTGGACGTATCGCACGTGCGTCTAGCTGAAATAAAACATAAATATTTTTTAAAAATTGTCATTTTCACGTAGTTTCTGCTAGTACCAAAATCCACGTAAGGGGATAAGAGAAATATAAAAACGTTGATATCTTCGCTTCCAGACGCGCGATTTTGACGCTGTTTTCAGCTCAAATTGACATAACTAGGCGTCCGCCTACGTATTGACCACCCCGCACTGACCTGCACCCCTGGATAAAATATTTACCACCTACCCCTAGTTTTTTAATACATTTTTAAAGTAAATCGTCTAAATTAATTGTTTTTCCAAATTTTCTTTGCAATCTAACACCAAATTATAGTTTCAATAGTACTCACCCTTCATCCCTGTGTCCCGGTCCGCGTTCCGTGAGCCGGCGTCCCAGTTGGAGGCTGATAACCTAAATTTTTTGGTTCAAAAACTGGTTTTTTGACCATAACTCCAGAATTTTCTTCGGCACCCATCCCGTTTTATTTCACAGTTCGCTAGCCCGCGCGGAGACGCGTCTCTGGACGTATCGCACGTGCGTCTAGCTGAAATAAAACATAAATATTTTTTAAAAATTGTCATTTTCACGTAGTTTCTGCTAGTACCAAAATCCACGTAAGGGGATAAGAGAAATATAAAAACGTTGATATCTTCGCTTCCAGACGCGCGATTTTGACGCTGTTTTCAGCTCAAATTGACATAACTAGGCGTCCGCCTACGTATTGACCACCCCGCACTGACCTGCACCCCTGGATAAAATATTTACGACCTACCCCTAGTTTTTCAATACATTTTTAAAGTAAATCGTCTAAATTAATTGTTTTTCCAAATTTTCTTTGCAATCTAACACCAAATTATAGTTTCAATAGTACTCACCCTTCATCCCTGTGTCCCGGTCCGCGTTCCGTGAGCCGGCGTCCCAGTTGGAGGCTGATAACCTAAATTTTTTGGTTCAAAAACTGGTTTTTTGACCATAACTCCAGAATTTTCTTCGGCACCCATCCCGTTTTATTTCACAGTTCGCTAGCCCGCGCGGAGACGCGTCTCTGGACGTATCGCACGTGCGTCTAGCTGAAATAAAACATAAATATTTTTTAAAAATTGTCATTTTCACGTAGTTTCTGCTAGTACCAAAATCCACGTAAGGGGATAAGAGAAATATAAAAACGTTGATATCTTCGCTTCCAGACGCGCGATTTTGACGCTGTTTTCAGCTCAAATTGACATAACTAGGCGTCCGCCTACGTATTGACCACCCCGCACTGACCTGCACCCCTGGATAAAATATTTACGACCTACCCCTAGTTTTTCAATACATTTTTAAAGTAAATCGTCTAAATTAATTGTTTTTCCAAATTTTCTTTGCAATCTAACACCAAATTATAGTTTCAATAGTACTCACCCTTCATCCCTGTGTCCCGGTCCGCGTTCCGTGAGCCGGCGTCCCAGTTGGAGGCTGATAACCTAAATTTTTTGGTTCAAAAACTGGTTTTTTGACCATAACTCCAGAATTTTCTTCGGCACCCATCCCGTTTTATTTCACAGTTCGCTAGCCCGCGCGGAGACGCGTCTCTGGACGTATCGCACGTGCGTCTAGCTGAAATAAAACATAAATATTTTTTAAAAATTGTCATTTTCACGTAGTTTCTGCTAGTACCAAAATCCACGTAAGGGGATAAGAGAAATATAAAAACGTTGATATCTTCGCTTCCAGACGCGCGATTTTGACGCTGTTTTCAGCTCAAATTGACATAACTAGGCGTCCGCCTACGTATTGACCACCCCGCACTGACCTGCACCCCTGGATAAAATATTTACCACCTACCCCTAGTTTTTTAATACATTTTTAAAGTAAATCGTCTAAATTAATTGTTTTTCCAAATTTTCTTTGCAATCTAACACCAAATTATAGTTTCAATAGTACTCACCCTTCATCCCTGTGTCCCGGTCCGCGTTCCGTGAGCCGGCGTCCCAGTTGGAGGCTGATAACCTAAATTTTTTGGTTCAAAAACTGGTTTTTTGACCATAACTCCAGAATTTTCTTCGGCACCCATCCCGTTTTATTTCACAGTTCGCTAGCCCGCGCGGAGACGCGTCTCTGGACGTATCGCACGTGCGTCTAGCTGAAATAAAACATAAATATTTTTTAAAAATTGTCATTTTCACGTAGTTTCTGCTAGTACCAAAATCCACGTAAGGGGATAAGAGAAATATAAAAACGTTGATATCTTCGCTTCCAGACGCGCGATTTTGACGCTGTTTTCAGCTCAAATTGACATAACTAGGCGTCCGCCTACGTATTGACCACCCCGCACTGACCTGCACCCCTGGATAAAATATTTACGACCTACCCCTAGTTTTTCAATACATTTTTCAAGTAAATCGTCTAAATTAATTGTTTTTCCAAATTTTCTTTGCATTCTAACATCGAATTATAGTTTCAATAGTACTCACCCTTCATCCCTGTGTCCCGGTCCGCGTTCCGTGAGCCGGCGTCCCAGTTGGAGGCTGATAACCTAAATTTTTTGGTTCAAAAACTGGTTTTTTGACCATAACTCCAGAATTTTCTTTGGCACCTACCACGTTTTATTTCGCAGATCGCTAGCCCGCGCGGAGACGCGTCTCTGGACGTATCGCACGTGCGTCTAGCTCAAATAAAATTTTGCCCACCCACCCGCCCTCTGGTCTATAGGAAGGTAGACGTGGGGTTTTCGGTAAAATTATATTTATTTCATTTTATCTCTTTTTCTTTTGTTTAACTTGTGGAAGGGTTTTGAAGGGGTAAGCTCGCTTTTAATCATCCTGACAAATTTTAAATTTTATTTTAACGCATTTTATTTTTATTTTTCTTTTGAAATTATATTTTATTTTGTAATTATTTTATTGTGACAGACTTTTGTAATTAAGCGAATATAATTATATAACATTTTTGTATTTATATTTTTAATTGATTCTTTTAGTCTACTGCTTACTGTGTTCCCCCCTTTACAGGGACACAAGTATCCAGTGTCCTTTAAACACTCTCCTCCCGAGTAGATCGTTGATCCGACTCCCTCTTTACAGGAGTTCGTTTTGATGATATCTGCTCCCAAAACATTCAACATGTTCCGCACCCCATCTAGCACCGTGAAGACACAAGTTCCTAGTGGCTCGCCGCGACCAGCTGAGAAAGTGGGGCCTTCGCCTGATGCGAGGAGGAGAATCTCGTTCGGAGACGACACTCCTTCCGCCTCCCAGGGGGGCCACGCCAATCTGGGGACGCGTCGAGTCACTACGAATGCCTCCACACAGCTCAAGAAGCCTGAGGCTCGGTACCCCAATCGCACTGCGGAAGCGAGAGCTTGCCTGAATAAAGCTAAGCTTAATTTGGGCAACTCTCGCAACCTCAAGACCGATATTAAGGCTGCGGTGCTCGACGCCATAAACAGGCTTTTTGAGCTGGTGAAGGAGTCGGAGCGCGACTTGGGCCCTCCCGCACTCGAAGCCGTACCAGCGCCCGCCCCCACTGCCGACTGCTGCCCCCTATCTATTTCCGAGGGTCTCGCTAGCCAGACTGTGCTCATTACCACCCTAAAGGAGCACATCAGTATTGTTAAGGAGAATACCGAAAAAGTGGAAAAGCTCCGAGACAGTCTGGCTAGCTGGGAAAACGTTGAGGGGATGACCTACGCGAGTGCAGCGGCCGCGAGTAATCGTCACACCGGGGGACAAGCCCTGGAGCGGGCGACGCTGCACTCGGTTGTTGTCTCCTCGGCACAGGAGATGGATACGGGGGACGAGATCCTTGAACGTGTCAGGAAGGCGGTGGACGCGAAGGAGGGCTGGGTGCGTGTGGAAAGGGTGAGGAAGGCCAAAGACCAAAAGGTCATAATGGGGTGTGCAACGAAGGAGGAGAGGCAAAAGTTAAAAACAAGACTGGAGACGGCTGGAGAGAACCTCGTCGTCGAGGACGTGAAAAATCGGGACCCGCTTCTGATTCTGAGGGATGTGCTTCTGATGCACAGTGACGATGAAGTACTGAGAGCCCTTAAGAATCAGAATCGGGAGATATTTCACGGGCTCGACGACGGCGAACAGAGGATGGTCGTGAAATACCGACGGAAAACACGCAACCCGCATGCGAATCACGTTGTGCTTGGTGTGTCCCCTACGGTCTGGAGGAGGGCGATTGAAGGGGGAAAACTCCGTATCGACCTCCAAAGAGTTCGCGTGGAGGACCAGACGCCGCTGGTGCAGTGCACCCGCTGCTTGGCTTACGGGCACGGGAAACGCCTGTGCACGGAGCCAGCCGATCTGTGTAGCCACTGCGGTGGAATACACCTCAGGGCAGACTGCCCGGATATACAGATCGGCAAAGCAGCGGCTTGCGTGAACTGCACCAGAGCAAAACAGGGGGCCACTGAGCACAACGCATTCAGCAACGAGTGTCCTGTGCGAAGGAAGTGGGACGCATTCGCAAGAGCTTCTATAGCTTATTGCTAAAGTTGGCGATGCGACCACTTCCAAGTACAAACAAAGGACTTGTTCGACGCAACCGAATAAAGGGCGAATTGAACGGACCACTAAGGTTGACTATATTAAGATGAATGGTAACTGGAGCCAGCTTCATGAGAAACTGGTTCTAGTTAAGCTGATCCAAGTGTCAGCCTTGGTGAAGACGTCACGTTGTGTCGAACAGAGTCTAAAGAACTGCAGTAATATTGTGCCAACGATCAAACAAAAAACCAGTTGTGCACGTAGTAAACAAGTTAGAAATGTATCCGACAAAGTAAATCAACCAATTGTAAATATATATGATATGTATACTATATATTAAGTATATAGCTTAGGTATCACAGACTTAATAAGCAAAAATGAACAAAATAAAATGGAAAATTTAGAAAATATAATAAAAGTTGAGAAAATAAAAATACTGTAGTTCAAGGGCATAATTATAAAATTAAATACAAGTCATAAAAACATTAAAAGCTTAAAAATAAACGAATTTGAAATAGTGTACTATTAGTGAGTAAAAAATAGAAAGAACCAAAGAATAAATAAAAGTGTAAAAAAAAAATAAAAAATAATATGAAATAGTAAACTGTAGCGTGTTTTGCATAGTATTAAAAGACAAAAAAAGGTAAAATAAAAACGCAAACTATGTGGTCTCTCCGGCCACCAAGAAACGTAGCAAAGCCAAAAAATGACAGATGTTAAGGACTCTGATCATGTTAGAGGGACACTGGCTGGGGCAGGAGTGGTTTTTAGCCGGTTCGAGTCCGGCACTACCTCGACTGTCTCACAATCAGCGAGGCAGTCGAGGTGTCCGTGGGGATTTCCCACTCCTGCCAAAAAAAAAAAAAAAAAAAAAAAAAAAAAAAAAAAAAAAACCTAACCTAACCTAACCTAACCTAACCTAACCTAACCTAACCTAACCTAACCTAACCTAACCTAACCAACTCGGCCTTGTTACTCTCCGGACTGCTTCCACTGGACATCAGGATTCGGGAAGCAGCCTCTTTCTATGAAGAGAAAAGAGGATACTCCCGGAGAGTAACAGGGGACCGAGGGATCGAAACACCAGTCCCTTATAACGATATACCACATCCTGCCAGCCAAATTGGTATAGAGTTCAAGTGCGTGATGAACGGTGCAGAGATGGACCAGCAGGGACTCGCTTACCCAAAGATTTTCACCGACGGGAGTAAGATCCAAGGTAAGGTCGGTGCAGCGATAAGCCTTTGGGAAAATGGGACGGAAGTGAAAGCCCAAAAGTTCAAGCTGGATCATTTCTGCACCGTCTATCAGGCCGAACTATTGGCTCTGCACGGGGCCTCGGAACTGGCCTTAAAGCACCCTTCAGCCGTTGTCGAAGTTTATTGCGACTCTCGATCAGCCCTAGAAACAGTCACCCGAGGCGTTTCCCTACATCCCTTAGCATTTAAAACGCAAAGAAACATCCAGGCACTGAAAACTTGCGGGAAAACCCTTCAGTTGTACTGGATTAAGGCTCATGCGGGGATGGAGGGAAACGAGAGGGCAGACGTGTTGGCAAAAGAGGCAGCAATCGGCAGTAAAACAAGGCCTCACTACAGCCTGTGTCCGGCTTCATTCGTTAAGCGACAAATACGAATGGGGTCTCTTGACGAATGGAGCACGAGATACGGGTTGGGCGAAACGGCCGCAACAACAAAAATTTTTCTCCCTGAGGCGATTACAGCCTACCACATAATCCGTAAGATTGAGCTCAACCCACTGATAGTACAGGTGCTTACAGGGCATGGCGGGTTCTCTGAGTACTTGAGTCGTTTCAAGTGCAAGGAGAGCCCGGCATGCCCTTGTGACCCCGATAAAAATGAAAGTGTCAAGCACATTATAACGGAGTGCCCCATTTTTGCAAAAGATAGATACAACATAGAACTGGAAATAGAAATAGATATAAAACTGGAAAACATACCAATAATTATGGGAAATAATAAATTAAGGGAAAAGTTTTTGAAATTTTGTGAAGAAATAGCTAGTAAAGTCATTAAAAACAATAAAGTATAAGAAATCAGATATACTCTTATGTATTATCAGAATACATAAAAAGTAATCGCCGAAACATATAAAGTTATAAAATCAATTGTTAAATTCAGCCACAAAATTAAAAGTATAAATGTTCAGTCGTTAATGCATCAATAAAATTAAAATAACATCTTCCAAATACGTAACTAAAGTATTACCAGAAAATAAATCTGTAAATAGTTGGAAAAGAGCTCTGATGCCCATGTCAGAGGACACTAGCAGAGCAGGAGTGGTTTTTAGTCGGTTCGAGTCCGACACTACCTCGACTGTCTCACGATCCGTGTGACCGGGAGACAGTCGAGGTGTCCGTGGGGATTTTCCACTCCTGCCAAACATAAAAAAAAAAAAAAAAAAAAAAAAACCTAACCTAACCTAACCTAACCTAACCTAACCTAACCTAACCTAACCTAACCTAACCTAACCTAACCTAACCTAACCTAACCTAACCTAACCTAACCTAACCTAACCTAACCTAACCGGATATCTTCGCTTCCAGACGCGCGATTTTGACGCTGTTTTCAGCTCAAATTGACATAACTAGGCGTCCGCCTACGTATTGACCACCCCGCACTGACCTGCACCCCTGGATAAAATATTTACCACCTACCCCTAGTTTTTTAATACATTTTTAAAGTAAATCGTCTAAATTAATTGTTTTTCCAAATTTTCTTTGCAATCTAACACCAAATTATAGTTTCAATAGTACTCACCCTTCATCCCTGTGTCCCGGTCCGCGTTCCGTGAGCCGGCGTCCCAGTTGGAGGCTGATAACCTAAATTTTTTGGTTCAAAAACTGGTTTTTTGACCATAACTCCAGAATTTTCTTCGGCACCCATCCCGTTTTATTTCACAGTTCGCTAGCCCGCGCGGAGACGCGTCTCTGGACGTATCGCACGTGCGTCTAGCTGAAATAAAACATAAATATTTTTTAAAAATTGTCATTTTCACGTAGTTTCTGCTAGTACCAAAATCCACGTAAGGGGATAAGAGAAATATAAAAACGTTGATATCTTCGCTTCCAGACGCGCGATTTTGACGCTGTTTTCAGCTCAAATTGACATAACTAGGCGTCCGCCTACGTATTGACCACCCCGCACTGACCTGCACCCCTGGATAAAATATTTACCACCTACCCCTAGTTTTTTAATACATTTTTAAAGTAAATCGTCTAAATTAATTGTTTTTCCAAATTTTCTTTGCAATCTAACACCAAATTATAGTTTCAATAGTACTCACCCTTCATCCCTGTGTCCCGGTCCGCGTTCCGTGAGCCGGCGTCCCAGTTGGAGGCTGATAACCTAAATTTTTTGGTTCAAAAACTGGTTTTTTGACCATAACTCCAGAATTTTCTTCGGCACCCATCCCGTTTTATTTCACAGTTCGCTAGCCCGCGCGGAGACGCGTCTCTGGACGTATCGCACGTGCGTCTAGCTGAAATAAAACATAAATATTTTTTAAAAATTGTCATTTTCACGTAGTTTCTGCTAGTACCAAAATCCACGTAAGGGGATAAGAGAAATATAAAAACGTTGATATCTTCGCTTCCAGACGCGCGATTTTGACGCTGTTTTCAGCTCAAATTGACATAACTAGGCGTCCGCCTACGTATTGACCACCCCGCACTGACCTGCACCCCTGGATAAAATATTTACCACCTACCCCTAGTTTTTTAATACATTTTTAAAGTAAATCGTCTAAATTAATTGTTTTTCCAAATTTTCTTTGCAATCTAACACCAAATTATAGTTTCAATAGTACTCACCCTTCATCCCTGTGTCCCGGTCCGCGTTCCGTGAGCCGGCGTCCCAGTTGGAGGCTGATAACCTAAATTTTTTGGTTCAAAAACTGGTTTTTTGACCATAACTCCAGAATTTTCTTCGGCACCCATCCCGTTTTATTTCACAGTTCGCTAGCCCGCGCGGAGACGCGTCTCTGGACGTATCGCACGTGCGTCTAGCTGAAATAAAACATAAATATTTTTTAAAAATTGTCATTTTCACGTAGTTTCTGCTAGTACCAAAATCCACGTAAGGGGATAAGAGAAATATAAAAACGTTGATATCTTCGCTTCCAGACGCGCGATTTTGACGCTGTTTTCAGCTCAAATTGACATAACTAGGCGTCCGCCTACGTATTGACCACCCCGCACTGACCTGCACCCCTGGATAAAATATTTACCACCTACCCCTAGTTTTTTAATACATTTTTAAAGTAAATCGTCTAAATTAATTGTTTTTCCAAATTTTCTTTGCAATCTAACACCAAATTATAGTTTCAATAGTACTCACCCTTCATCCCTGTGTCCCGGTCCGCGTTCCGTGAGCCGGCGTCCCAGTTGGAGGCTGATAACCTAAATTTTTTGGTTCAAAAACTGGTTTTTTGACCATAACTCCAGAATTTTCTTCGGCACCCATCCCGTTTTATTTCACAGTTCGCTAGCCCGCGCGGAGACGCGTCTCTGGACGTATCGCACGTGCGTCTAGCTGAAATAAAACATAAATATTTTTTAAAAATTGTCATTTTCACGTAGTTTCTGCTAGTACCAAAATCCACGTAAGGGGATAAGAGAAATATAAAAACGTTGATATCTTCGCTTCCAGACGCGCGATTTTGACGCTGTTTTCAGCTCAAATTGACATAACTAGGCGTCCGCCTACGTATTGACCACCCCGCACTGACCTGCACCCCTGGATAAAATATTTACCACCTACCCCTAGTTTTTTAATACATTTTTAAAGTAAATCGTCTAAATTAATTGTTTTTCCAAATTTTCTTTGCAATCTAACACCAAATTATAGTTTCAATAGTACTCACCCTTCATCCCTGTGTCCCGGTCCGCGTTCCGTGAGCCGGCGTCCCAGTTGGAGGCTGATAACCTAAATTTTTTGGTTCAAAAACTGGTTTTTTGACCATAACTCCAGAATTTTCTTCGGCACCCATCCCGTTTTATTTCACAGTTCGCTAGCCCGCGCGGAGACGCGTCTCTGGACGTATCGCACGTGCGTCTAGCTGAAATAAAACATAAATATTTTTTAAAAATTGTCATTTTCACGTAGTTTCTGCTAGTACCAAAATCCACGTAAGGGGATAAGAGAAATATAAAAACGTTGATATCTTCGCTTCCAGACGCGCGATTTTGACGCTGTTTTCAGCTCAAATTGACATAACTAGGCGTCCGCCTACGTATTGACCACCCCGCACTGACCTGCACCCCTGGATAAAATATTTACGACCTACCCCTAGTTTTTCAATACATTTTTAAAGTAAATCGTCTAAATTAATTGTTTTTCCAAATTTTCTTTGCAATCTAACACCAAATTATAGTTTCAATAGTACTCACCCTTCATCCCTGTGTCCCGGTCCGCGTTCCGTGAGCCGGCGTCCCAGTTGGAGGCTGATAACCTAAATTTTTTGGTTCAAAAACTGGTTTTTTGACCATAACTCCAGAATTTTCTTCGGCACCCATCCCGTTTTATTTCACAGTTCGCTAGCCCGCGCGGAGACGCGTCTCTGGACGTATCGCACGTGCGTCTAGCTGAAATAAAACATAAATATTTTTTAAAAATTGTCATTTTCACGTAGTTTCTGCTAGTACCAAAATCCACGTAAGGGGATAAGAGAAATATAAAAACGTTGATATCTTCGCTTCCAGACGCGCGATTTTGACGCTGTTTTCAGCTCAAATTGACATAACTAGGCGTCCGCCTACGTATTGACCACCCCGCACTGACCTGCACCCCTGGATAAAATATTTACGACCTACCCCTAGTTTTTCAATACATTTTTAAAGTAAATCGTCTAAATTAATTGTTTTTCCAAATTTTCTTTGCAATCTAACACCAAATTATAGTTTCAATAGTACTCACCCTTCATCCCTGTGTCCCGGTCCGCGTTCCGTGAGCCGGCGTCCCAGTTGGAGGCTGATAACCTAAATTTTTTGGTTCAAAAACTGGTTTTTTGACCATAACTCCAGAATTTTCTTCGGCACCCATCCCGTTTTATTTCACAGTTCGCTAGCCCGCGCGGAGACGCGTCTCTGGACGTATCGCACGTGCGTCTAGCTGAAATAAAACATAAATATTTTTTAAAAATTGTCATTTTCACGTAGTTTCTGCTAGTACCAAAATCCACGTAAGGGGATAAGAGAAATATAAAAACGTTGATATCTTCGCTTCCAGACGCGCGATTTTGACGCTGTTTTCAGCTCAAATTGACATAACTAGGCGTCCGCCTACGTATTGACCACCCCGCACTGACCTGCACCCCTGGATAAAATATTTACGACCTACCCCTAGTTTTTCAATACATTTTTCAAGTAAATCGTCTAAATTAATTGTTTTTCCAAATTTTCTTTGCATTCTAACATCGAATTATAGTTTCAATAGTACTCACCCTTCATCCCTGTGTCCCGGTCCGCGTTCCGTGAGCCGGCGTCCCAGTTGGAGGCTGATAACCTAAATTTTTTGGTTCAAAAACTGGTTTTTTGACCATAACTCCAGAATTTTCTTTGGCACCTACCACGTTTTATTTCGCAGATCGCTAGCCCGCGCGGAGACGCGTCTCTGGACGTATCGCACGTGCGTCTAGCTCAAATAAAATTTTGCCCACCCACCCGCCCTCTGGTCTATAGGAAGGTAGACGTGGGGTTTTCGGTAAAATTATATTTATTTCATTTTATCTCTTTTTCTTTTGTTTAACTTGTGGAAGGGTTTTGAAGGGGTAAGCTCGCTTTTAATCATCCTGACAAATTTTAAATTTTATTTTAACGCATTTTATTTTTATTTTTCTTTTGAAATTATATTTTATTTTGTAATTATTTTATTGTGACAGACTTTTGTAATTAAGCGAATATAATTATATAACATTTTTGTATTTATATTTTTAATTGATTCTTTTAGTCTACTGCTTACTGTGTTCCCCCCTTTACAGGGACACAAGTATCCAGTGTCCTTTAAACACTCTCCTCCCGAGTAGATCGTTGATCCGACTCCCTCTTTACAGGAGTTCGTTTTGATGATATCTGCTCCCAAAACATTCAACATGTTCCGCACCCCATCTAGCACCGTGAAGACACAAGTTCCTAGTGGCTCGCCGCGACCAGCTGAGAAAGTGGGGCCTTCGCCTGATGCGAGGAGGAGAATCTCGTTCGGAGACGACACTCCTTCCGCCTCCCAGGGGGGCCACGCCAATCTGGGGACGCGTCGAGTCACTACGAATGCCTCCACACAGCTCAAGAAGCCTGAGGCTCGGTACCCCAATCGCACTGCGGAAGCGAGAGCTTGCCTGAATAAAGCTAAGCTTAATTTGGGCAACTCTCGCAACCTCAAGACCGATATTAAGGCTGCGGTGCTCGACGCCATAAACAGGCTTTTTGAGCTGGTGAAGGAGTCGGAGCGCGACTTGGGCCCTCCCGCACTCGAAGCCGTACCAGCGCCCGCCCCCACTGCCGACTGCTGCCCCCTATCTATTTCCGAGGGTCTCGCTAGCCAGACTGTGCTCATTACCACCCTAAAGGAGCACATCAGTATTGTTAAGGAGAATACCGAAAAAGTGGAAAAGCTCCGAGACAGTCTGGCTAGCTGGGAAAACGTTGAGGGGATGACCTACGCGAGTGCAGCGGCCGCGAGTAATCGTCACACCGGGGGACAAGCCCTGGAGCGGGCGACGCTGCACTCGGTTGTTGTCTCCTCGGCACAGGAGATGGATACGGGGGACGAGATCCTTGAACGTGTCAGGAAGGCGGTGGACGCGAAGGAGGGCTGGGTGCGTGTGGAAAGGGTGAGGAAGGCCAAAGACCAAAAGGTCATAATGGGGTGTGCAACGAAGGAGGAGAGGCAAAAGTTAAAAACAAGACTGGAGACGGCTGGAGAGAACCTCGTCGTCGAGGACGTGAAAAATCGGGACCCGCTTCTGATTCTGAGGGATGTGCTTCTGATGCACAGTGACGATGAAGTACTGAGAGCCCTTAAGAATCAGAATCGGGAGATATTTCACGGGCTCGACGACGGCGAACAGAGGATGGTCGTGAAATACCGACGGAAAACACGCAACCCGCATGCGAATCACGTTGTGCTTGGTGTGTCCCCTACGGTCTGGAGGAGGGCGATTGAAGGGGGAAAACTCCGTATCGACCTCCAAAGAGTTCGCGTGGAGGACCAGACGCCGCTGGTGCAGTGCACCCGCTGCTTGGCTTACGGGCACGGGAAACGCCTGTGCACGGAGCCAGCCGATCTGTGTAGCCACTGCGGTGGAATACACCTCAGGGCAGACTGCCCGGATATACAGATCGGCAAAGCAGCGGCTTGCGTGAACTGCACCAGAGCAAAACAGGGGGCCACTGAGCACAACGCATTCAGCAACGAGTGTCCTGTGCGAAGGAAGTGGGACGCATTCGCAAGAGCTTCTATAGCTTATTGCTAAAGTTGGCGATGCGACCACTTCCAAGTACAAACAAAGGACTTGTTCGACGCAACCGAATAAAGGGCGAATTGAACGGACCACTAAGGTTGACTATATTAAGATGAATGGTAACTGGAGCCAGCTTCATGAGAAACTGGTTCTAGTTAAGCTGATCCAAGTGTCAGCCTTGGTGAAGACGTCACGTTGTGTCGAACAGAGTCTAAAGAACTGCAGTAATATTGTGCCAACGATCAAACAAAAAACCAGTTGTGCACGTAGTAAACAAGTTAGAAATGTATCCGACAAAGTAAATCAACCAATTGTAAATATATATGATATGTATACTATATATTAAGTATATAGCTTAGGTATCACAGACTTAATAAGCAAAAATGAACAAAATAAAATGGAAAATTTAGAAAATATAATAAAAGTTGAGAAAATAAAAATACTGTAGTTCAAGGGCATAATTATAAAATTAAATACAAGTCATAAAAACATTAAAAGCTTAAAAATAAACGAATTTGAAATAGTGTACTATTAGTGAGTAAAAAATAGAAAGAACCAAAGAATAAATAAAAGTGTAAAAAAAAAATAAAAAATAATATGAAATAGTAAACTGTAGCGTGTTTTGCATAGTATTAAAAGACAAAAAAAGGTAAAATAAAAACGCAAACTATGTGGTCTCTCCGGCCACCAAGAAACGTAGCAAAGCCAAAAAATGACAGATGTTAAGGACTCTGATCATGTTAGAGGGACACTGGCTGGGGCAGGAGTGGTTTTTAGCCGGTTCGAGTCCGGCACTACCTCGACTGTCTCACAATCAGCGAGGCAGTCGAGGTGTCCGTGGGGATTTCCCACTCCTGCCAAAAAAAAAAAAAAAAAAAAAAAAAAAAAAAAAAAAAAAACCTAACCTAACCTAACCTAACCTAACCTAACCTAACCTAACCTAACCTAACCTAACCTAACCTAACCAACTCGGCCTTGTTACTCTCCGGACTGCTTCCACTGGACATCAGGATTCGGGAAGCAGCCTCTTTCTATGAAGAGAAAAGAGGATACTCCCGGAGAGTAACAGGGGACCGAGGGATCGAAACACCAGTCCCTTATAACGATATACCACATCCTGCCAGCCAAATTGGTATAGAGTTCAAGTGCGTGATGAACGGTGCAGAGATGGACCAGCAGGGACTCGCTTACCCAAAGATTTTCACCGACGGGAGTAAGATCCAAGGTAAGGTCGGTGCAGCGATAAGCCTTTGGGAAAATGGGACGGAAGTGAAAGCCCAAAAGTTCAAGCTGGATCATTTCTGCACCGTCTATCAGGCCGAACTATTGGCTCTGCACGGGGCCTCGGAACTGGCCTTAAAGCACCCTTCAGCCGTTGTCGAAGTTTATTGCGACTCTCGATCAGCCCTAGAAACAGTCACCCGAGGCGTTTCCCTACATCCCTTAGCATTTAAAACGCAAAGAAACATCCAGGCACTGAAAACTTGCGGGAAAACCCTTCAGTTGTACTGGATTAAGGCTCATGCGGGGATGGAGGGAAACGAGAGGGCAGACGTGTTGGCAAAAGAGGCAGCAATCGGCAGTAAAACAAGGCCTCACTACAGCCTGTGTCCGGCTTCATTCGTTAAGCGACAAATACGAATGGGGTCTCTTGACGAATGGAGCACGAGATACGGGTTGGGCGAAACGGCCGCAACAACAAAAATTTTTCTCCCTGAGGCGATTACAGCCTACCACATAATCCGTAAGATTGAGCTCAACCCACTGATAGTACAGGTGCTTACAGGGCATGGCGGGTTCTCTGAGTACTTGAGTCGTTTCAAGTGCAAGGAGAGCCCGGCATGCCCTTGTGACCCCGATAAAAATGAAAGTGTCAAGCACATTATAACGGAGTGCCCCATTTTTGCAAAAGATAGATACAACATAGAACTGGAAATAGAAATAGATATAAAACTGGAAAACATACCAATAATTATGGGAAATAATAAATTAAGGGAAAAGTTTTTGAAATTTTGTGAAGAAATAGCTAGTAAAGTCATTAAAAACAATAAAGTATAAGAAATCAGATATACTCTTATGTATTATCAGAATACATAAAAAGTAATCGCCGAAACATATAAAGTTATAAAATCAATTGTTAAATTCAGCCACAAAATTAAAAGTATAAATGTTCAGTCGTTAATGCATCAATAAAATTAAAATAACATCTTCCAAATACGTAACTAAAGTATTACCAGAAAATAAATCTGTAAATAGTTGGAAAAGAGCTCTGATGCCCATGTCAGAGGACACTAGCAGAGCAGGAGTGGTTTTTAGTCGGTTCGAGTCCGACACTACCTCGACTGTCTCACGATCCGTGTGACCGGGAGACAGTCGAGGTGTCCGTGGGGATTTTCCACTCCTGCCAAACATAAAAAAAAAAAAAAAAAAAAAAAAACCTAACCTAACCTAACCTAACCTAACCTAACCTAACCTAACCTAACCTAACCTAACCTAACCTAACCTAACCTAACCTAACCTAACCTAACCTAACCTAACCTAACCTAACCTAACCTAACCTAACCTAACCTAACCGGATATCTTCGCTTCCAGACGCGCGATTTTGACGCTGTTTTCAGCTCAAATTGACATAACTAGGCGTCCGCCTACGTATTGACCACCCCGCACTGACCTGCACCCCTGGATAAAATATTTACCACCTACCCCTAGTTTTTTAATACATTTTTAAAGTAAATCGTCTAAATTAATTGTTTTTCCAAATTTTCTTTGCAATCTAACACCAAATTATAGTTTCAATAGTACTCACCCTTCATCCCTGTGTCCCGGTCTGCGTTCCGTGAGCCGGCGTCCCAGTTGGAGGCTGATAACCTAAATTTTTTGGTTCAAAAACTGGTTTTTTGACCATAACTCCAGAATTTTCTTCGGCACCCATCCCGTTTTATTTCACAGTTCGCTAGCCCGCGCGGAGACGCGTCTCTGGACGTATCGCACGTGCGTCTAGCTGAAATAAAACATAAATATTTTTTAAAAATTGTCATTTTCACGTAGTTTCTGCTAGTACCAAAATCCACGTAAGGGGATAAGAGAAATATAAAAACGTTGATATCTTCGCTTCCAGACGCGCGATTTTGACGCTGTTTTCAGCTCAAATTGACATAACTAGGCGTCCGCCTACGTATTGACCACCCCGCACTGACCTGCACCCCTGGATAAAATATTTACCACCTACCCCTAGTTTTTTAATACATTTTTAAAGTAAATCGTCTAAATTAATTGTTTTTCCAAATTTTCTTTGCAATCTAACACCAAATTATAGTTTCAATAGTACTCACCCTTCATCCCTGTGTCCCGGTCCGCGTTCCGTGAGCCGGCGTCCCAGTTGGAGGCTGATAACCTAAATTTTTTGGTTCAAAAACTGGTTTTTTGACCATAACTCCAGAATTTTCTTCGGCACCCATCCCGTTTTATTTCACAGTTCGCTAGCCCGCGCGGAGACGCGTCTCTGGACGTATCGCACGTGCGTCTAGCTGAAATAAAACATAAATATTTTTTAAAAATTGTCATTTTCACGTAGTTTCTGCTAGTACCAAAATCCACGTAAGGGGATAAGAGAAATATAAAAACGTTGATATCTTCGCTTCCAGACGCGCGATTTTGACGCTGTTTTCAGCTCAAATTGACATAACTAGGCGTCCGCCTACGTATTGACCACCCCGCACTGACCTGCACCCCTGGATAAAATATTTACCACCTACCCCTAGTTTTTTAATACATTTTTAAAGTAAATCGTCTAAATTAATTGTTTTTCCAAATTTTCTTTGCAATCTAACACCAAATTATAGTTTCAATAGTACTCACCCTTCATCCCTGTGTCCCGGTCCGCGTTCCGTGAGCCGGCGTCCCAGTTGGAGGCTGATAACCTAAATTTTTTGGTTCAAAAACTGGTTTTTTGACCATAACTCCAGAATTTTCTTCGGCACCCATCCCGTTTTATTTCACAGTTCGCTAGCCCGCGCGGAGACGCGTCTCTGGACGTATCGCACGTGCGTCTAGCTGAAATAAAACATAAATATTTTTTAAAAATTGTCATTTTCACGTAGTTTCTGCTAGTACCAAAATCCACGTAAGGGGATAAGAGAAATATAAAAACGTTGATATCTTCGCTTCCAGACGCGCGATTTTGACGCTGTTTTCAGCTCAAATTGACATAACTAGGCGTCCGCCTACGTATTGACCACCCCGCACTGACCTGCACCCCTGGATAAAATATTTACCACCTACCCCTAGTTTTTTAATACATTTTTAAAGTAAATCGTCTAAATTAATTGTTTTTCCAAATTTTCTTTGCAATCTAACACCAAATTATAGTTTCAATAGTACTCACCCTTCATCCCTGTGTCCCGGTCCGCGTTCCGTGAGCCGGCGTCCCAGTTGGAGGCTGATAACCTAAATTTTTTGGTTCAAAAACTGGTTTTTTGACCATAACTCCAGAATTTTCTTCGGCACCCATCCCGTTTTATTTCACAGTTCGCTAGCCCGCGCGGAGACGCGTCTCTGGACGTATCGCACGTGCGTCTAGCTGAAATAAAACATAAATATTTTTTAAAAATTGTCATTTTCACGTAGTTTCTGCTAGTACCAAAATCCACGTAAGGGGATAAGAGAAATATAAAAACGTTGATATCTTCGCTTCCAGACGCGCGATTTTGACGCTGTTTTCAGCTCAAATTGACATAACTAGGCGTCCGCCTACGTATTGACCACCCCGCACTGACCTGCACCCCTGGATAAAATATTTACCACCTACCCCTAGTTTTTTAATACATTTTTAAAGTAAATCGTCTAAATTAATTGTTTTTCCAAATTTTCTTTGCAATCTAACACCAAATTATAGTTTCAATAGTACTCACCCTTCATCCCTGTGTCCCGGTCCGCGTTCCGTGAGCCGGCGTCCCAGTTGGAGGCTGATAACCTAAATTTTTTGGTTCAAAAACTGGTTTTTTGACCATAACTCCAGAATTTTCTTCGGCACCCATCCCGTTTTATTTCACAGTTCGCTAGCCCGCGCGGAGACGCGTCTCTGGACGTATCGCACGTGCGTCTAGCTGAAATAAAACATAAATATTTTTTAAAAATTGTCATTTTCACGTAGTTTCTGCTAGTACCAAAATCCACGTAAGGGGATAAGAGAAATATAAAAACGTTGATATCTTCGCTTCCAGACGCGCGATTTTGACGCTGTTTTCAGCTCAAATTGACATAACTAGGCGTCCGCCTACGTATTGACCACCCCGCACTGACCTGCACCCCTGGATAAAATATTTACGACCTACCCCTAGTTTTTCAATACATTTTTAAAGTAAATCGTCTAAATTAATTGTTTTTCCAAATTTTCTTTGCAATCTAACACCAAATTATAGTTTCAATAGTACTCACCCTTCATCCCTGTGTCCCGGTCCGCGTTCCGTGAGCCGGCGTCCCAGTTGGAGGCTGATAACCTAAATTTTTTGGTTCAAAAACTGGTTTTTTGACCATAACTCCAGAATTTTCTTCGGCACCCATCCCGTTTTATTTCACAGTTCGCTAGCCCGCGCGGAGACGCGTCTCTGGACGTATCGCACGTGCGTCTAGCTGAAATAAAACATAAATATTTTTTAAAAATTGTCATTTTCACGTAGTTTCTGCTAGTACCAAAATCCACGTAAGGGGATAAGAGAAATATAAAAACGTTGATATCTTCGCTTCCAGACGCGCGATTTTGACGCTGTTTTCAGCTCAAATTGACATAACTAGGCGTCCGCCTACGTATTGACCACCCCGCACTGACCTGCACCCCTGGATAAAATATTTACGACCTACCCCTAGTTTTTCAATACATTTTTCAAGTAAATCGTCTAAATTAATTGTTTTTCCAAATTTTCTTTGCATTCTAACATCGAATTATAGTTTCAATAGTACTCACCCTTCATCCCTGTGTCCCGGTCCGCGTTCCGTGAGCCGGCGTCCCAGTTGGAGGCTGATAACCTAAATTTTTTGGTTCAAAAACTGGTTTTTTGACCATAACTCCAGAATTTTCTTTGGCACCTACCACGTTTTATTTCGCAGATCGCTAGCCCGCGCGGAGACGCGTCTCTGGACGTATCGCACGTGCGTCTAGCTCAAATAAAATTTTGCCCACCCACCCGCCCTCTGGTCTATAGGAAGGTAGACGTGGGGTTTTCGGTAAAATTATATTTATTTCATTTTATCTCTTTTTCTTTTGTTTAACTTGTGGAAGGGTTTTGAAGGGGTAAGCTCGCTTTTAATCATCCTGACAAATTTTAAATTTTATTTTAACGCATTTTATTTTTATTTTTCTTTTGAAATTATATTTTATTTTGTAATTATTTTATTGTGACAGACTTTTGTAATTAAGCGAATATAATTATATAACATTTTTGTATTTATATTTTTAATTGATTCTTTTAGTCTACTGCTTACTGTGTTCCCCCCTTTACAGGGACACAAGTATCCAGTGTCCTTTAAACACTCTCCTCCCGAGTAGATCGTTGATCCGACTCCCTCTTTACAGGAGTTCGTTTTGATGATATCTGCTCCCAAAACATTCAACATGTTCCGCACCCCATCTAGCACCGTGAAGACACAAGTTCCTAGTGGCTCGCCGCGACCAGCTGAGAAAGTGGGGCCTTCGCCTGATGCGAGGAGGAGAATCTCGTTCGGAGACGACACTCCTTCCGCCTCCCAGGGGGGCCACGCCAATCTGGGGACGCGTCGAGTCACTACGAATGCCTCCACACAGCTCAAGAAGCCTGAGGCTCGGTACCCCAATCGCACTGCGGAAGCGAGAGCTTGCCTGAATAAAGCTAAGCTTAATTTGGGCAACTCTCGCAACCTCAAGACCGATATTAAGGCTGCGGTGCTCGACGCCATAAACAGGCTTTTTGAGCTGGTGAAGGAGTCGGAGCGCGACTTGGGCCCTCCCGCACTCGAAGCCGTACCAGCGCCCGCCCCCACTGCCGACTGCTGCCCCCTATCTATTTCCGAGGGTCTCGCTAGCCAGACTGTGCTCATTACCACCCTAAAGGAGCACATCAGTATTGTTAAGGAGAATACCGAAAAAGTGGAAAAGCTCCGAGACAGTCTGGCTAGCTGGGAAAACGTTGAGGGGATGACCTACGCGAGTGCAGCGGCCGCGAGTAATCGTCACACCGGGGGACAAGCCCTGGAGCGGGCGACGCTGCACTCGGTTGTTGTCTCCTCGGCACAGGAGATGGATACGGGGGACGAGATCCTTGAACGTGTCAGGAAGGCGGTGGACGCGAAGGAGGGCTGGGTGCGTGTGGAAAGGGTGAGGAAGGCCAAAGACCAAAAGGTCATAATGGGGTGTGCAACGAAGGAGGAGAGGCAAAAGTTAAAAACAAGACTGGAGACGGCTGGAGAGAACCTCGTCGTCGAGGACGTGAAAAATCGGGACCCGCTTCTGATTCTGAGGGATGTGCTTCTGATGCACAGTGACGATGAAGTACTGAGAGCCCTTAAGAATCAGAATCGGGAGATATTTCACGGGCTCGACGACGGCGAACAGAGGATGGTCGTGAAATACCGACGGAAAACACGCAACCCGCATGCGAATCACGTTGTGCTTGGTGTGTCCCCTACGGTCTGGAGGAGGGCGATTGAAGGGGGAAAACTCCGTATCGACCTCCAAAGAGTTCGCGTGGAGGACCAGACGCCGCTGGTGCAGTGCACCCGCTGCTTGGCTTACGGGCACGGGAAACGCCTGTGCACGGAGCCAGCCGATCTGTGTAGCCACTGCGGTGGAATACACCTCAGGGCAGACTGCCCGGATATACAGATCGGCAAAGCAGCGGCTTGCGTGAACTGCACCAGAGCAAAACAGGGGGCCACTGAGCACAACGCATTCAGCAACGAGTGTCCTGTGCGAAGGAAGTGGGACGCATTCGCAAGAGCTTCTATAGCTTATTGCTAAAGTTGGCGATGCGACCACTTCCAAGTACAAACAAAGGACTTGTTCGACGCAACCGAATAAAGGGCGAATTGAACGGACCACTAAGGTTGACTATATTAAGATGAATGGTAACTGGAGCCAGCTTCATGAGAAACTGGTTCTAGTTAAGCTGATCCAAGTGTCAGCCTTGGTGAAGACGTCACGTTGTGTCGAACAGAGTCTAAAGAACTGCAGTAATATTGTGCCAACGATCAAACAAAAAACCAGTTGTGCACGTAGTAAACAAGTTAGAAATGTATCCGACAAAGTAAATCAACCAATTGTAAATATATATGATATGTATACTATATATTAAGTATATAGCTTAGGTATCACAGACTTAATAAGCAAAAATGAACAAAATAAAATGGAAAATTTAGAAAATATAATAAAAGTTGAGAAAATAAAAATACTGTAGTTCAAGGGCATAATTATAAAATTAAATACAAGTCATAAAAACATTAAAAGCTTAAAAATAAACGAATTTGAAATAGTGTACTATTAGTGAGTAAAAAATAGAAAGAACCAAAGAATAAATAAAAGTGTAAAAAAAAAATAAAAAATAATATGAAATAGTAAACTGTAGCGTGTTTTGCATAGTATTAAAAGACAAAAAAAGGTAAAATAAAAACGCAAACTATGTGGTCTCTCCGGCCACCAAGAAACGTAGCAAAGCCAAAAAATGACAGATGTTAAGGACTCTGATCATGTTAGAGGGACACTGGCTGGGGCAGGAGTGGTTTTTAGCCGGTTCGAGTCCGGCACTACCTCGACTGTCTCACAATCAGCGAGGCAGTCGAGGTGTCCGTGGGGATTTCCCACTCCTGCCAAAAAAAAAAAAAAAAAAAAAAAAAAAAAAAAAAAAAAAACCTAACCTAACCTAACCTAACCTAACCTAACCTAACCTAACCTAACCTAACCTAACCTAACCTAACCAACTCGGCCTTGTTACTCTCCGGACTGCTTCCACTGGACATCAGGATTCGGGAAGCAGCCTCTTTCTATGAAGAGAAAAGAGGATACTCCCGGAGAGTAACAGGGGACCGAGGGATCGAAACACCAGTCCCTTATAACGATATACCACATCCTGCCAGCCAAATTGGTATAGAGTTCAAGTGCGTGATGAACGGTGCAGAGATGGACCAGCAGGGACTCGCTTACCCAAAGATTTTCACCGACGGGAGTAAGATCCAAGGTAAGGTCGGTGCAGCGATAAGCCTTTGGGAAAATGGGACGGAAGTGAAAGCCCAAAAGTTCAAGCTGGATCATTTCTGCACCGTCTATCAGGCCGAACTATTGGCTCTGCACGGGGCCTCGGAACTGGCCTTAAAGCACCCTTCAGCCGTTGTCGAAGTTTATTGCGACTCTCGATCAGCCCTAGAAACAGTCACCCGAGGCGTTTCCCTACATCCCTTAGCATTTAAAACGCAAAGAAACATCCAGGCACTGAAAACTTGCGGGAAAACCCTTCAGTTGTACTGGATTAAGGCTCATGCGGGGATGGAGGGAAACGAGAGGGCAGACGTGTTGGCAAAAGAGGCAGCAATCGGCAGTAAAACAAGGCCTCACTACAGCCTGTGTCCGGCTTCATTCGTTAAGCGACAAATACGAATGGGGTCTCTTGACGAATGGAGCACGAGATACGGGTTGGGCGAAACGGCCGCAACAACAAAAATTTTTCTCCCTGAGGCGATTACAGCCTACCACATAATCCGTAAGATTGAGCTCAACCCACTGATAGTACAGGTGCTTACAGGGCATGGCGGGTTCTCTGAGTACTTGAGTCGTTTCAAGTGCAAGGAGAGCCCGGCATGCCCTTGTGACCCCGATAAAAATGAAAGTGTCAAGCACATTATAACGGAGTGCCCCATTTTTGCAAAAGATAGATACAACATAGAACTGGAAATAGAAATAGATATAAAACTGGAAAACATACCAATAATTATGGGAAATAATAAATTAAGGGAAAAGTTTTTGAAATTTTGTGAAGAAATAGCTAGTAAAGTCATTAAAAACAATAAAGTATAAGAAATCAGATATACTCTTATGTATTATCAGAATACATAAAAAGTAATCGCCGAAACATATAAAGTTATAAAATCAATTGTTAAATTCAGCCACAAAATTAAAAGTATAAATGTTCAGTCGTTAATGCATCAATAAAATTAAAATAACATCTTCCAAATACGTAACTAAAGTATTACCAGAAAATAAATCTGTAAATAGTTGGAAAAGAGCTCTGATGCCCATGTCAGAGGACACTAGCAGAGCAGGAGTGGTTTTTAGTCGGTTCGAGTCCGACACTACCTCGACTGTCTCACGATCCGTGTGACCGGGAGACAGTCGAGGTGTCCGTGGGGATTTTCCACTCCTGCCAAACATAAAAAAAAAAAAAAAAAAAAAAAAACCTAACCTAACCTAACCTAACCTAACCTAACCTAACCTAACCTAACCTAACCTAACCTAACCTAACCTAACCTAACCTAACCTAACCTAACCTAACCTAACCTAACCTAACCTAACCTAACCGGATATCTTCGCTTCCAGACGCGCGATTTTGACGCTGTTTTCAGCTCAAATTGACATAACTAGGCGTCCGCCTACGTATTGACCACCCCGCACTGACCTGCACCCCTGGATAAAATATTTACCACCTACCCCTAGTTTTTTAATACATTTTTAAAGTAAATCGTCTAAATTAATTGTTTTTCCAAATTTTCTTTGCAATCTAACACCAAATTATAGTTTCAATAGTACTCACCCTTCATCCCTGTGTCCCGGTCCGCGTTCCGTGAGCCGGCGTCCCAGTTGGAGGCTGATAACCTAAATTTTTTGGTTCAAAAACTGGTTTTTTGACCATAACTCCAGAATTTTCTTCGGCACCCATCCCGTTTTATTTCACAGTTCGCTAGCCCGCGCGGAGACGCGTCTCTGGACGTATCGCACGTGCGTCTAGCTGAAATAAAACATAAATATTTTTTAAAAATTGTCATTTTCACGTAGTTTCTGCTAGTACCAAAATCCACGTAAGGGGATAAGAGAAATATAAAAACGTTGATATCTTCGCTTCCAGACGCGCGATTTTGACGCTGTTTTCAGCTCAAATTGACATAACTAGGCGTCCGCCTACGTATTGACCACCCCGCACTGACCTGCACCCCTGGATAAAATATTTACCACCTACCCCTAGTTTTTTAATACATTTTTAAAGTAAATCGTCTAAATTAATTGTTTTTCCAAATTTTCTTTGCAATCTAACACCAAATTATAGTTTCAATAGTACTCACCCTTCATCCCTGTGTCCCGGTCCGCGTTCCGTGAGCCGGCGTCCCAGTTGGAGGCTGATAACCTAAATTTTTTGGTTCAAAAACTGGTTTTTTGACCATAACTCCAGAATTTTCTTCGGCACCCATCCCGTTTTATTTCACAGTTCGCTAGCCCGCGCGGAGACGCGTCTCTGGACGTATCGCACGTGCGTCTAGCTGAAATAAAACATAAATATTTTTTAAAAATTGTCATTTTCACGTAGTTTCTGCTAGTACCAAAATCCACGTAAGGGGATAAGAGAAATATAAAAACGTTGATATCTTCGCTTCCAGACGCGCGATTTTGACGCTGTTTTCAGCTCAAATTGACATAACTAGGCGTCCGCCTACGTATTGACCACCCCGCACTGACCTGCACCCCTGGATAAAATATTTACCACCTACCCCTAGTTTTTTAATACATTTTTAAAGTAAATCGTCTAAATTAATTGTTTTTCCAAATTTTCTTTGCAATCTAACACCAAATTATAGTTTCAATAGTACTCACCCTTCATCCCTGTGTCCCGGTCCGCGTTCCGTGAGCCGGCGTCCCAGTTGGAGGCTGATAACCTAAATTTTTTGGTTCAAAAACTGGTTTTTTGACCATAACTCCAGAATTTTCTTCGGCACCCATCCCGTTTTATTTCACAGTTCGCTAGCCCGCGCGGAGACGCGTCTCTGGACGTATCGCACGTGCGTCTAGCTGAAATAAAACATAAATATTTTTTAAAAATTGTCATTTTCACGTAGTTTCTGCTAGTACCAAAATCCACGTAAGGGGATAAGAGAAATATAAAAACGTTGATATCTTCGCTTCCAGACGCGCGATTTTGACGCTGTTTTCAGCTCAAATTGACATAACTAGGCGTCCGCCTACGTATTGACCACCCCGCACTGACCTGCACCCCTGGATAAAATATTTACGACCTACCCCTAGTTTTTCAATACATTTTTAAAGTAAATCGTCTAAATTAATTGTTTTTCCAAATTTTCTTTGCAATCTAACACCAAATTATAGTTTCAATAGTACTCACCCTTCATCCCTGTGTCCCGGTCCGCGTTCCGTGAGCCGGCGTCCCAGTTGGAGGCTGATAACCTAAATTTTTTGGTTCAAAAACTGGTTTTTTGACCATAACTCCAGAATTTTCTTCGGCACCCATCCCGTTTTATTTCACAGTTCGCTAGCCCGCGCGGAGACGCGTCTCTGGACGTATCGCACGTGCGTCTAGCTGAAATAAAACATAAATATTTTTTAAAAATTGTCATTTTCACGTAGTTTCTGCTAGTACCAAAATCCACGTAAGGGGATAAGAGAAATATAAAAACGTTGATATCTTCGCTTCCAGACGCGCGATTTTGACGCTGTTTTCAGCTCAAATTGACATAACTAGGCGTCCGCCTACGTATTGACCACCCCGCACTGACCTGCACCCCTGGATAAAATATTTACGACCTACCCCTAGTTTTTCAATACATTTTTCAAGTAAATCGTCTAAATTAATTGTTTTTCCAAATTTTCTTTGCATTCTAACATCGAATTATAGTTTCAATAGTACTCACCCTTCATCCCTGTGTCCCGGTCCGCGTTCCGTGAGCCGGCGTCCCAGTTGGAGGCTGATAACCTAAATTTTTTGGTTCAAAAACTGGTTTTTTGACCATAACTCCAGAATTTTCTTTGGCACCTACCACGTTTTATTTCGCAGATCGCTAGCCCGCGCGGAGACGCGTCTCTGGACGTATCGCACGTGCGTCTAGCTCAAATAAAATTTTGCCCACCCACCCGCCCTCTGGTCTATAGGAAGGTAGACGTGGGGTTTTCGGTAAAATTATATTTATTTCATTTTATCTCTTTTTCTTTTGTTTAACTTGTGGAAGGGTTTTGAAGGGGTAAGCTCGCTTTTAATCATCCTGACAAATTTTAAATTTTATTTTAACGCATTTTATTTTTATTTTTCTTTTGAAATTATATTTTATTTTGTAATTATTTTATTGTGACAGACTTTTGTAATTAAGCGAATATAATTATATAACATTTTTGTATTTATATTTTTAATTGATTCTTTTAGTCTACTGCTTACTGTGTTCCCCCCTTTACAGGGACACAAGTATCCAGTGTCCTTTAAACACTCTCCTCCCGAGTAGATCGTTGATCCGACTCCCTCTTTACAGGAGTTCGTTTTGATGATATCTGCTCCCAAAACATTCAACATGTTCCGCACCCCATCTAGCACCGTGAAGACACAAGTTCCTAGTGGCTCGCCGCGACCAGCTGAGAAAGTGGGGCCTTCGCCTGATGCGAGGAGGAGAATCTCGTTCGGAGACGACACTCCTTCCGCCTCCCAGGGGGGCCACGCCAATCTGGGGACGCGTCGAGTCACTACGAATGCCTCCACACAGCTCAAGAAGCCTGAGGCTCGGTACCCCAATCGCACTGCGGAAGCGAGAGCTTGCCTGAATAAAGCTAAGCTTAATTTGGGCAACTCTCGCAACCTCAAGACCGATATTAAGGCTGCGGTGCTCGACGCCATAAACAGGCTTTTTGAGCTGGTGAAGGAGTCGGAGCGCGACTTGGGCCCTCCCGCACTCGAAGCCGTACCAGCGCCCGCCCCCACTGCCGACTGCTGCCCCCTATCTATTTCCGAGGGTCTCGCTAGCCAGACTGTGCTCATTACCACCCTAAAGGAGCACATCAGTATTGTTAAGGAGAATACCGAAAAAGTGGAAAAGCTCCGAGACAGTCTGGCTAGCTGGGAAAACGTTGAGGGGATGACCTACGCGAGTGCAGCGGCCGCGAGTAATCGTCACACCGGGGGACAAGCCCTGGAGCGGGCGACGCTGCACTCGGTTGTTGTCTCCTCGGCACAGGAGATGGATACGGGGGACGAGATCCTTGAACGTGTCAGGAAGGCGGTGGACGCGAAGGAGGGCTGGGTGCGTGTGGAAAGGGTGAGGAAGGCCAAAGACCAAAAGGTCATAATGGGGTGTGCAACGAAGGAGGAGAGGCAAAAGTTAAAAACAAGACTGGAGACGGCTGGAGAGAACCTCGTCGTCGAGGACGTGAAAAATCGGGACCCGCTTCTGATTCTGAGGGATGTGCTTCTGATGCACAGTGACGATGAAGTACTGAGAGCCCTTAAGAATCAGAATCGGGAGATATTTCACGGGCTCGACGACGGCGAACAGAGGATGGTCGTGAAATACCGACGGAAAACACGCAACCCGCATGCGAATCACGTTGTGCTTGGTGTGTCCCCTACGGTCTGGAGGAGGGCGATTGAAGGGGGAAAACTCCGTATCGACCTCCAAAGAGTTCGCGTGGAGGACCAGACGCCGCTGGTGCAGTGCACCCGCTGCTTGGCTTACGGGCACGGGAAACGCCTGTGCACGGAGCCAGCCGATCTGTGTAGCCACTGCGGTGGAATACACCTCAGGGCAGACTGCCCGGATATACAGATCGGCAAAGCAGCGGCTTGCGTGAACTGCACCAGAGCAAAACAGGGGGCCACTGAGCACAACGCATTCAGCAACGAGTGTCCTGTGCGAAGGAAGTGGGACGCATTCGCAAGAGCTTCTATAGCTTATTGCTAAAGTTGGCGATGCGACCACTTCCAAGTACAAACAAAGGACTTGTTCGACGCAACCGAATAAAGGGCGAATTGAACGGACCACTAAGGTTGACTATATTAAGATGAATGGTAACTGGAGCCAGCTTCATGAGAAACTGGTTCTAGTTAAGCTGATCCAAGTGTCAGCCTTGGTGAAGACGTCACGTTGTGTCGAACAGAGTCTAAAGAACTGCAGTAATATTGTGCCAACGATCAAACAAAAAACCAGTTGTGCACGTAGTAAACAAGTTAGAAATGTATCCGACAAAGTAAATCAACCAATTGTAAATATATATGATATGTATACTATATATTAAGTATATAGCTTAGGTATCACAGACTTAATAAGCAAAAATGAACAAAATAAAATGGAAAATTTAGAAAATATAATAAAAGTTGAGAAAATAAAAATACTGTAGTTCAAGGGCATAATTATAAAATTAAATACAAGTCATAAAAACATTAAAAGCTTAAAAATAAACGAATTTGAAATAGTGTACTATTAGTGAGTAAAAAATAGAAAGAACCAAAGAATAAATAAAAGTGTAAAAAAAAAATAAAAAATAATATGAAATAGTAAACTGTAGCGTGTTTTGCATAGTATTAAAAGACAAAAAAAGGTAAAATAAAAACGCAAACTATGTGGTCTCTCCGGCCACCAAGAAACGTAGCAAAGCCAAAAAATGACAGATGTTAAGGACTCTGATCATGTTAGAGGGACACTGGCTGGGGCAGGAGTGGTTTTTAGCCGGTTCGAGTCCGGCACTACCTCGACTGTCTCACAATCAGCGAGGCAGTCGAGGTGTCCGTGGGGATTTCCCACTCCTGCCAAAAAAAAAAAAAAAAAAAAAAAAAAAAAAAAAAAAAAAACCTAACCTAACCTAACCTAACCTAACCTAACCTAACCTAACCTAACCTAACCTAACCTAACCTAACCAACTCGGCCTTGTTACTCTCCGGACTGCTTCCACTGGACATCAGGATTCGGGAAGCAGCCTCTTTCTATGAAGAGAAAAGAGGATACTCCCGGAGAGTAACAGGGGACCGAGGGATCGAAACACCAGTCCCTTATAACGATATACCACATCCTGCCAGCCAAATTGGTATAGAGTTCAAGTGCGTGATGAACGGTGCAGAGATGGACCAGCAGGGACTCGCTTACCCAAAGATTTTCACCGACGGGAGTAAGATCCAAGGTAAGGTCGGTGCAGCGATAAGCCTTTGGGAAAATGGGACGGAAGTGAAAGCCCAAAAGTTCAAGCTGGATCATTTCTGCACCGTCTATCAGGCCGAACTATTGGCTCTGCACGGGGCCTCGGAACTGGCCTTAAAGCACCCTTCAGCCGTTGTCGAAGTTTATTGCGACTCTCGATCAGCCCTAGAAACAGTCACCCGAGGCGTTTCCCTACATCCCTTAGCATTTAAAACGCAAAGAAACATCCAGGCACTGAAAACTTGCGGGAAAACCCTTCAGTTGTACTGGATTAAGGCTCATGCGGGGATGGAGGGAAACGAGAGGGCAGACGTGTTGGCAAAAGAGGCAGCAATCGGCAGTAAAACAAGGCCTCACTACAGCCTGTGTCCGGCTTCATTCGTTAAGCGACAAATACGAATGGGGTCTCTTGACGAATGGAGCACGAGATACGGGTTGGGCGAAACGGCCGCAACAACAAAAATTTTTCTCCCTGAGGCGATTACAGCCTACCACATAATCCGTAAGATTGAGCTCAACCCACTGATAGTACAGGTGCTTACAGGGCATGGCGGGTTCTCTGAGTACTTGAGTCGTTTCAAGTGCAAGGAGAGCCCGGCATGCCCTTGTGACCCCGATAAAAATGAAAGTGTCAAGCACATTATAACGGAGTGCCCCATTTTTGCAAAAGATAGATACAACATAGAACTGGAAATAGAAATAGATATAAAACTGGAAAACATACCAATAATTATGGGAAATAATAAATTAAGGGAAAAGTTTTTGAAATTTTGTGAAGAAATAGCTAGTAAAGTCATTAAAAACAATAAAGTATAAGAAATCAGATATACTCTTATGTATTATCAGAATACATAAAAAGTAATCGCCGAAACATATAAAGTTATAAAATCAATTGTTAAATTCAGCCACAAAATTAAAAGTATAAATGTTCAGTCGTTAATGCATCAATAAAATTAAAATAACATCTTCCAAATACGTAACTAAAGTATTACCAGAAAATAAATCTGTAAATAGTTGGAAAAGAGCTCTGATGCCCATGTCAGAGGACACTAGCAGAGCAGGAGTGGTTTTTAGTCGGTTCGAGTCCGACACTACCTCGACTGTCTCACGATCCGTGTGACCGGGAGACAGTCGAGGTGTCCGTGGGGATTTTCCACTCCTGCCAAACATAAAAAAAAAAAAAAAAAAAAAAAAACCTAACCTAACCTAACCTAACCTAACCTAACCTAACCTAACCTAACCTAACCTAACCTAACCTAACCTAACCTAACCTAACCTAACCTAACCTAACCTAACCTAACCTAACCTAACCTAACCGGATATCTTCGCTTCCAGACGCGCGATTTTGACGCTGTTTTCAGCTCAAATTGACATAACTAGGCGTCCGCCTACGTATTGACCACCCCGCACTGACCTGCACCCCTGGATAAAATATTTACCACCTACCCCTAGTTTTTTAATACATTTTTAAAGTAAATCGTCTAAATTAATTGTTTTTCCAAATTTTCTTTGCAATCTAACACCAAATTATAGTTTCAATAGTACTCACCCTTCATCCCTGTGTCCCGGTCCGCGTTCCGTGAGCCGGCGTCCCAGTTGGAGGCTGATAACCTAAATTTTTTGGTTCAAAAACTGGTTTTTTGACCATAACTCCAGAATTTTCTTCGGCACCCATCCCGTTTTATTTCACAGTTCGCTAGCCCGCGCGGAGACGCGTCTCTGGACGTATCGCACGTGCGTCTAGCTGAAATAAAACATAAATATTTTTTAAAAATTGTCATTTTCACGTAGTTTCTGCTAGTACCAAAATCCACGTAAGGGGATAAGAGAAATATAAAAACGTTGATATCTTCGCTTCCAGACGCGCGATTTTGACGCTGTTTTCAGCTCAAATTGACATAACTAGGCGTCCGCCTACGTATTGACCACCCCGCACTGACCTGCACCCCTGGATAAAATATTTACCACCTACCCCTAGTTTTTTAATACATTTTTAAAGTAAATCGTCTAAATTAATTGTTTTTCCAAATTTTCTTTGCAATCTAACACCAAATTATAGTTTCAATAGTACTCACCCTTCATCCCTGTGTCCCGGTCCGCGTTCCGTGAGCCGGCGTCCCAGTTGGAGGCTGATAACCTAAATTTTTTGGTTCAAAAACTGGTTTTTTGACCATAACTCCAGAATTTTCTTCGGCACCCATCCCGTTTTATTTCACAGTTCGCTAGCCCGCGCGGAGACGCGTCTCTGGACGTATCGCACGTGCGTCTAGCTGAAATAAAACATAAATATTTTTTAAAAATTGTCATTTTCACGTAGTTTCTGCTAGTACCAAAATCCACGTAAGGGGATAAGAGAAATATAAAAACGTTGATATCTTCGCTTCCAGACGCGCGATTTTGACGCTGTTTTCAGCTCAAATTGACATAACTAGGCGTCCGCCTACGTATTGACCACCCCGCACTGACCTGCACCCCTGGATAAAATATTTACCACCTACCCCTAGTTTTTTAATACATTTTTAAAGTAAATCGTCTAAATTAATTGTTTTTCCAAATTTTCTTTGCAATCTAACACCAAATTATAGTTTCAATAGTACTCACCCTTCATCCCTGTGTCCCGGTCCGCGTTCCGTGAGCCGGCGTCCCAGTTGGAGGCTGATAACCTAAATTTTTTGGTTCAAAAACTGGTTTTTTGACCATAACTCCAGAATTTTCTTCGGCACCCATCCCGTTTTATTTCACAGTTCGCTAGCCCGCGCGGAGACGCGTCTCTGGACGTATCGCACGTGCGTCTAGCTGAAATAAAACATAAATATTTTTTAAAAATTGTCATTTTCACGTAGTTTCTGCTAGTACCAAAATCCACGTAAGGGGATAAGAGAAATATAAAAACGTTGATATCTTCGCTTCCAGACGCGCGATTTTGACGCTGTTTTCAGCTCAAATTGACATAACTAGGCGTCCGCCTACGTATTGACCACCCCGCACTGACCTGCACCCCTGGATAAAATATTTACCACCTACCCCTAGTTTTTTAATACATTTTTAAAGTAAATCGTCTAAATTAATTGTTTTTCCAAATTTTCTTTGCAATCTAACACCAAATTATAGTTTCAATAGTACTCACCCTTCATCCCTGTGTCCCGGTCCGCGTTCCGTGAGCCGGCGTCCCAGTTGGAGGCTGATAACCTAAATTTTTTGGTTCAAAAACTGGTTTTTTGACCATAACTCCAGAATTTTCTTCGGCACCCATCCCGTTTTATTTCACAGTTCGCTAGCCCGCGCGGAGACGCGTCTCTGGACGTATCGCACGTGCGTCTAGCTGAAATAAAACATAAATATTTTTTAAAAATTGTCATTTTCACGTAGTTTCTGCTAGTACCAAAATCCACGTAAGGGGATAAGAGAAATATAAAAACGTTGATATCTTCGCTTCCAGACGCGCGATTTTGACGCTGTTTTCAGCTCAAATTGACATAACTAGGCGTCCGCCTACGTATTGACCACCCCGCACTGACCTGCACCCCTGGATAAAATATTTACCACCTACCCCTAGTTTTTTAATACATTTTTAAAGTAAATCGTCTAAATTAATTGTTTTTCCAAATTTTCTTTGCAATCTAACACCAAATTATAGTTTCAATAGTACTCACCCTTCATCCCTGTGTCCCGGTCCGCGTTCCGTGAGCCGGCGTCCCAGTTGGAGGCTGATAACCTAAATTTTTTGGTTCAAAAACTGGTTTTTTGACCATAACTCCAGAATTTTCTTGGGCACCCATCCCGTTTTATTTCACAGTTCGCTAGCCCGCGCGGAGACGCGTCTCTGGACGTATCGCACGTGCGTCTAGCTGAAATAAAACATAAATATTTTTTAAAAATTGTCATTTTCACGTAGTTTCTGCTAGTACCAAAATCCACGTAAGGGGATAAGAGAAATATAAAAACGTTGATATCTTCGCTTCCAGACGCGCGATTTTGACGCTGTTTTCAGCTCAAATTGACATAACTAGGCGTCCGCCTACGTATTGACCACCCCGCACTGACCTGCACCCCTGGATAAAATATTTACCACCTACCCCTAGTTTTTTAATACATTTTTAAAGTAAATCGTCTAAATTAATTGTTTTTCCAAATTTTCTTTGCAATCTAACACCAAATTATAGTTTCAATAGTACTCACCCTTCATCCCTGTGTCCCGGTCCGCGTTCCGTGAGCCGGCGTCCCAGTTGGAGGCTGATAACCTAAATTTTTTGGTTCAAAAACTGGTTTTTTGACCATAACTCCAGAATTTTCTTCGGCACCCATCCCGTTTTATTTCACAGTTCGCTAGCCCGCGCGGAGACGCGTCTCTGGACGTATCGCACGTGCGTCTAGCTGAAATAAAACATAAATATTTTTTAAAAATTGTCATTTTCACGTAGTTTCTGCTAGTACCAAAATCCACGTAAGGGGATAAGAGAAATATAAAAACGTTGATATCTTCGCTTCCAGACGCGCGATTTTGACGCTGTTTTCAGCTCAAATTGACATAACTAGGCGTCCGCCTACGTATTGACCACCCCGCACTGACCTGCACCCCTGGATAAAATATTTACCACCTACCCCTAGTTTTTTAATACATTTTTAAAGTAAATCGTCTAAATTAATTGTTTTTCCAAATTTTCTTTGCAATCTAACACCAAATTATAGTTTCAATAGTACTCACCCTTCATCCCTGTGTCCCGGTCCGCGTTCCGTGAGCCGGCGTCCCAGTTGGAGGCTGATAACCTAAATTTTTTGGTTCAAAAACTGGTTTTTTGACCATAACTCCAGAATTTTCTTTGGCACCTACCACGTTTTATTTCGCAGATCGCTAGCCCGCGCGGAGACGCGTCTCTGGACGTATCGCACGTGCGTCTAGCTCAAATAAAATTTTGCCCACCCACCCGCCCTCTGGTCTATAGGAAGGTAGACGTGGGGTTTTCGGTAAAATTATATTTATTTCATTTTATCTCTTTTTCTTTTGTTTAACTTGTGGAAGGGTTTTGAAGGGGTAAGCTCGCTTTTAATCATCCTGACAAATTTTAAATTTTATTTTAACGCATTTTATTTTTATTTTTCTTTTGAAATTATATTTTATTTTGTAATTATTTTATTGTGACAGACTTTTGTAATTAAGCGAATATAATTATATAACATTTTTGTATTTATATTTTTAATTGATTCTTTTAGTCTACTGCTTACTGTGTTCCCCCCTTTACAGGGACACAAGTATCCAGTGTCCTTTAAACACTCTCCTCCCGAGTAGATCGTTGATCCGACTCCCTCTTTACAGGAGTTCGTTTTGATGATATCTGCTCCCAAAACATTCAACATGTTCCGCACCCCATCTAGCACCGTGAAGACACAAGTTCCTAGTGGCTCGCCGCGACCAGCTGAGAAAGTGGGGCCTTCGCCTGATGCGAGGAGGAGAATCTCGTTCGGAGACGACACTCCTTCCGCCTCCCAGGGGGGCCACGCCAATCTGGGGACGCGTCGAGTCACTACGAATGCCTCCACACAGCTCAAGAAGCCTGAGGCTCGGTACCCCAATCGCACTGCGGAAGCGAGAGCTTGCCTGAATAAAGCTAAGCTTAATTTGGGCAACTCTCGCAACCTCAAGACCGATATTAAGGCTGCGGTGCTCGACGCCATAAACAGGCTTTTTGAGCTGGTGAAGGAGTCGGAGCGCGACTTGGGCCCTCCCGCACTCGAAGCCGTACCAGCGCCCGCCCCCACTGCCGACTGCTGCCCCCTATCTATTTCCGAGGGTCTCGCTAGCCAGACTGTGCTCATTACCACCCTAAAGGAGCACATCAGTATTGTTAAGGAGAATACCGAAAAAGTGGAAAAGCTCCGAGACAGTCTGGCTAGCTGGGAAAACGTTGAGGGGATGACCTACGCGAGTGCAGCGGCCGCGAGTAATCGTCACACCGGGGGACAAGCCCTGGAGCGGGCGACGCTGCACTCGGTTGTTGTCTCCTCGGCACAGGAGATGGATACGGGGGACGAGATCCTTGAACGTGTCAGGAAGGCGGTGGACGCGAAGGAGGGCTGGGTGCGTGTGGAAAGGGTGAGGAAGGCCAAAGACCAAAAGGTCATAATGGGGTGTGCAACGAAGGAGGAGAGGCAAAAGTTAAAAACAAGACTGGAGACGGCTGGAGAGAACCTCGTCGTCGAGGACGTGAAAAATCGGGACCCGCTTCTGATTCTGAGGGATGTGCTTCTGATGCACAGTGACGATGAAGTACTGAGAGCCCTTAAGAATCAGAATCGGGAGATATTTCACGGGCTCGACGACGGCGAACAGAGGATGGTCGTGAAATACCGACGGAAAACACGCAACCCGCATGCGAATCACGTTGTGCTTGGTGTGTCCCCTACGGTCTGGAGGAGGGCGATTGAAGGGGGAAAACTCCGTATCGACCTCCAAAGAGTTCGCGTGGAGGACCAGACGCCGCTGGTGCAGTGCACCCGCTGCTTGGCTTACGGGCACGGGAAACGCCTGTGCACGGAGCCAGCCGATCTGTGTAGCCACTGCGGTGGAATACACCTCAGGGCAGACTGCCCGGATATACAGATCGGCAAAGCAGCGGCTTGCGTGAACTGCACCAGAGCAAAACAGGGGGCCACTGAGCACAACGCATTCAGCAACGAGTGTCCTGTGCGAAGGAAGTGGGACGCATTCGCAAGAGCTTCTATAGCTTATTGCTAAAGTTGGCGATGCGACCACTTCCAAGTACAAACAAAGGACTTGTTCGACGCAACCGAATAAAGGGCGAATTGAACGGACCACTAAGGTTGACTATATTAAGATGAATGGTAACTGGAGCCAGCTTCATGAGAAACTGGTTCTAGTTAAGCTGATCCAAGTGTCAGCCTTGGTGAAGACGTCACGTTGTGTCGAACAGAGTCTAAAGAACTGCAGTAATATTGTGCCAACGATCAAACAAAAAACCAGTTGTGCACGTAGTAAACAAGTTAGAAATGTATCCGACAAAGTAAATCAACCAATTGTAAATATATATGATATGTATACTATATATTAAGTATATAGCTTAGGTATCACAGACTTAATAAGCAAAAATGAACAAAATAAAATGGAAAATTTAGAAAATATAATAAAAGTTGAGAAAATAAAAATACTGTAGTTCAAGGGCATAATTATAAAATTAAATACAAGTCATAAAAACATTAAAAGCTTAAAAATAAACGAATTTGAAATAGTGTACTATTAGTGAGTAAAAAATAGAAAGAACCAAAGAATAAATAAAAGTGTAAAAAAAAAATAAAAAATAATATGAAATAGTAAACTGTAGCGTGTTTTGCATAGTATTAAAAGACAAAAAAAGGTAAAATAAAAACGCAAACTATGTGGTCTCTCCGGCCACCAAGAAACGTAGCAAAGCCAAAAAATGACAGATGTTAAGGACTCTGATCATGTTAGAGGGACACTGGCTGGGGCAGGAGTGGTTTTTAGCCGGTTCGAGTCCGGCACTACCTCGACTGTCTCACAATCAGCGAGGCAGTCGAGGTGTCCGTGGGGATTTCCCACTCCTGCCAAAAAAAAAAAAAAAAAAAAAAAAAAAAAAAAAAAAAAACCTAACCTAACCTAACCTAACCTAACCTAACCTAACCTAACCTAACCTAACCTAACCTAACCTAACCAACTCGGCCTTGTTACTCTCCGGACTGCTTCCACTGGACATCAGGATTCGGGAAGCAGCCTCTTTCTATGAAGAGAAAAGAGGATACTCCCGGAGAGTAACAGGGGACCGAGGGATCGAAACACCAGTCCCTTATAACGATATACCACATCCTGCCAGCCAAATTGGTATAGAGTTCAAGTGCGTGATGAACGGTGCAGAGATGGACCAGCAGGGACTCGCTTACCCAAAGATTTTCACCGACGGGAGTAAGATCCAAGGTAAGGTCGGTGCAGCGATAAGCCTTTGGGAAAATGGGACGGAAGTGAAAGCCCAAAAGTTCAAGCTGGATCATTTCTGCACCGTCTATCAGGCCGAACTATTGGCTCTGCACGGGGCCTCGGAACTGGCCTTAAAGCACCCTTCAGCCGTTGTCGAAGTTTATTGCGACTCTCGATCAGCCCTAGAAACAGTCACCCGAGGCGTTTCCCTACATCCCTTAGCATTTAAAACGCAAAGAAACATCCAGGCACTGAAAACTTGCGGGAAAACCCTTCAGTTGTACTGGATTAAGGCTCATGCGGGGATGGAGGGAAACGAGAGGGCAGACGTGTTGGCAAAAGAGGCAGCAATCGGCAGTAAAACAAGGCCTCACTACAGCCTGTGTCCGGCTTCATTCGTTAAGCGACAAATACGAATGGGGTCTCTTGACGAATGGAGCACGAGATACGGGTTGGGCGAAACGGCCGCAACAACAAAAATTTTTCTCCCTGAGGCGATTACAGCCTACCACATAATCCGTAAGATTGAGCTCAACCCACTGATAGTACAGGTGCTTACAGGGCATGGCGGGTTCTCTGAGTACTTGAGTCGTTTCAAGTGCAAGGAGAGCCCGGCATGCCCTTGTGACCCCGATAAAAATGAAAGTGTCAAGCACATTATAACGGAGTGCCCCATTTTTGCAAAAGATAGATACAACATAGAACTGGAAATAGAAATAGATATAAAACTGGAAAACATACCAATAATTATGGGAAATAATAAATTAAGGGAAAAGTTTTTGAAATTTTGTGAAGAAATAGCTAGTAAAGTCATTAAAAACAATAAAGTATAAGAAATCAGATATACTCTTATGTATTATCAGAATACATAAAAAGTAATCGCCGAAACATATAAAGTTATAAAATCAATTGTTAAATTCAGCCACAAAATTAAAAGTATAAATGTTCAGTCGTTAATGCATCAATAAAATTAAAATAACATCTTCCAAATACGTAACTAAAGTATTACCAGAAAATAAATCTGTAAATAGTTGGAAAAGAGCTCTGATGCCCATGTCAGAGGACACTAGCAGAGCAGGAGTGGTTTTTAGTCGGTTCGAGTCCGACACTACCTCGACTGTCTCACGATCCGTGTGACCGGGAGACAGTCGAGGTGTCCGTGGGGATTTTCCACTCCTGCCAAACATAAAAAAAAAAAAAAAAAAAAAAAAACCTAACCTAACCTAACCTAACCTAACCTAACCTAACCTAACCTAACCTAACCTAACCTAACCTAACCTAACCTAACCTAACCTAACCTAACCTAACCTAACCTAACCTAACCGGATATCTTCGCTTCCAGACGCGCGATTTTGACGCTGTTTTCAGCTCAAATTGACATAACTAGGCGTCCGCCTACGTATTGACCACCCCGCACTGACCTGCACCCCTGGATAAAATATTTACCACCTACCCCTAGTTTTTTAATACATTTTTAAAGTAAATCGTCTAAATTAATTGTTTTTCCAAATTTTCTTTGCAATCTAACACCAAATTATAGTTTCAATAGTACTCACCCTTCATCCCTGTGTCCCGGTCCGCGTTCCGTGAGCCGGCGTCCCAGTTGGAGGCTGATAACCTAAATTTTTTGGTTCAAAAACTGGTTTTTTGACCATAACTCCAGAATTTTCTTCGGCACCCATCCCGTTTTATTTCACAGTTCGCTAGCCCGCGCGGAGACGCGTCTCTGGACGTATCGCACGTGCGTCTAGCTGAAATAAAACATAAATATTTTTTAAAAATTGTCATTTTCACGTAGTTTCTGCTAGTACCAAAATCCACGTAAGGGGATAAGAGAAATATAAAAACGTTGATATCTTCGCTTCCAGACGCGCGATTTTGACGCTGTTTTCAGCTCAAATTGACATAACTAGGCGTCCGCCTACGTATTGACCACCCCGCACTGACCTGCACCCCTGGATAAAATATTTACCACCTACCCCTAGTTTTTTAATACATTTTTAAAGTAAATCGTCTAAATTAATTGTTTTTCCAAATTTTCTTTGCAATCTAACACCAAATTATAGTTTCAATAGTACTCACCCTTCATCCCTGTGTCCCGGTCCGCGTTCCGTGAGCCGGCGTCCCAGTTGGAGGCTGATAACCTAAATTTTTTGGTTCAAAAACTGGTTTTTTGACCATAACTCCAGAATTTTCTTCGGCACCCATCCCGTTTTATTTCACAGTTCGCTAGCCCGCGCGGAGACGCGTCTCTGGACGTATCGCACGTGCGTCTAGCTGAAATAAAACATAAATATTTTTTAAAAATTGTCATTTTCACGTAGTTTCTGCTAGTACCAAAATCCACGTAAGGGGATAAGAGAAATATAAAAACGTTGATATCTTCGCTTCCAGACGCGCGATTTTGACGCTGTTTTCAGCTCAAATTGACATAACTAGGCGTCCGCCTACGTATTGACCACCCCGCACTGACCTGCACCCCTGGATAAAATATTTACCACCTACCCCTAGTTTTTTAATACATTTTTAAAGTAAATCGTCTAAATTAATTGTTTTTCCAAATTTTCTTTGCAATCTAACACCAAATTATAGTTTCAATAGTACTCACCCTTCATCCCTGTGTCCCGGTCCGCGTTCCGTGAGCCGGCGTCCCAGTTGGAGGCTGATAACCTAAATTTTTTGGTTCAAAAACTGGTTTTTTGACCATAACTCCAGAATTTTCTTCGGCACCCATCCCGTTTTATTTCACAGTTCGCTAGCCCGCGCGGAGACGCGTCTCTGGACGTATCGCACGTGCGTCTAGCTGAAATAAAACATAAATATTTTTTAAAAATTGTCATTTTCACGTAGTTTCTGCTAGTACCAAAATCCACGTAAGGGGATAAGAGAAATATAAAAACGTTGATATCTTCGCTTCCAGACGCGCGATTTTGACGCTGTTTTCAGCTCAAATTGACATAACTAGGCGTCCGCCTACGTATTGACCACCCCGCACTGACCTGCACCCCTGGATAAAATATTTACCACCTACCCCTAGTTTTTTAATACATTTTTAAAGTAAATCGTCTAAATTAATTGTTTTTCCAAATTTTCTTTGCAATCTAACACCAAATTATAGTTTCAATAGTACTCACCCTTCATCCCTGTGTCCCGGTCCGCGTTCCGTGAGCCGGCGTCCCAGTTGGAGGCTGATAACCTAAATTTTTTGGTTCAAAAACTGGTTTTTTGACCATAACTCCAGAATTTTCTTCGGCACCCATCCCGTTTTATTTCACAGTTCGCTAGCCCGCGCGGAGACGCGTCTCTGGACGTATCGCACGTGCGTCTAGCTGAAATAAAACATAAATATTTTTTAAAAATTGTCATTTTCACGTAGTTTCTGCTAGTACCAAAATCCACGTAAGGGGATAAGAGAAATATAAAAACGTTGATATCTTCGCTTCCAGACGCGCGATTTTGACGCTGTTTTCAGCTCAAATTGACATAACTAGGCGTCCGCCTACGTATTGACCACCCCGCACTGACCTGCACCCCTGGATAAAATATTTACCACCTACCCCTAGTTTTTTAATACATTTTTAAAGTAAATCGTCTAAATTAATTGTTTTTCCAAATTTTCTTTGCAATCTAACACCAAATTATAGTTTCAATAGTACTCACCCTTCATCCCTGTGTCCCGGTCCGCGTTCCGTGAGCCGGCGTCCCAGTTGGAGGCTGATAACCTAAATTTTTTGGTTCAAAAACTGGTTTTTTGACCATAACTCCAGAATTTTCTTCGGCACCCATCCCGTTTTATTTCACAGTTCGCTAGCCCGCGCGGAGACGCGTCTCTGGACGTATCGCACGTGCGTCTAGCTGAAATAAAACATAAATATTTTTTAAAAATTGTCATTTTCACGTAGTTTCTGCTAGTACCAAAATCCACGTAAGGGGATAAGAGAAATATAAAAACGTTGATATCTTCGCTTCCAGACGCGCGATTTTGACGCTGTTTTCAGCTCAAATTGACATAACTAGGCGTCCGCCTACGTATTGACCACCCCGCACTGACCTGCACCCCTGGATAAAATATTTACCACCTACCCCTAGTTTTTTAATACATTTTTAAAGTAAATCGTCTAAATTAATTGTTTTTCCAAATTTTCTTTGCAATCTAACACCAAATTATAGTTTCAATAGTACTCACCCTTCATCCCTGTGTCCCGGTCCGCGTTCCGTGAGCCGGCGTCCCAGTTGGAGGCTGATAACCTAAATTTTTTGGTTCAAAAACTGGTTTTTTGACCATAACTCCAGAATTTTCTTCGGCACCCATCCCGTTTTATTTCACAGTTCGCTAGCCCGCGCGGAGACGCGTCTCTGGACGTATCGCACGTGCGTCTAGCTGAAATAAAACATAAATATTTTTTAAAAATTGTCATTTTCACGTAGTTTCTGCTAGTACCAAAATCCACGTAAGGGGATAAGAGAAATATAAAAACGTTGATATCTTCGCTTCCAGACGCGCGATTTTGACGCTGTTTTCAGCTCAAATTGACATAACTAGGCGTCCGCCTACGTATTGACCACCCCGCACTGACCTGCACCCCTGGATAAAATATTTACCACCTACCCCTAGTTTTTTAATACATTTTTAAAGTAAATCGTCTAAATTAATTGTTTTTCCAAATTTTCTTTGCAATCTAACACCAAATTATAGTTTCAATAGTACTCACCCTTCATCCCTGTGTCCCGGTCCGCGTTCCGTGAGCCGGCGTCCCAGTTGGAGGCTGATAACCTAAATTTTTTGGTTCAAAAACTGGTTTTTTGACCATAACTCCAGAATTTTCTTGGGCACCCATCCCGTTTTATTTCACAGTTCGCTAGCCCGCGCGGAGACGCGTCTCTGGACGTATCGCACGTGCGTCTAGCTGAAATAAAACATAAATATTTTTTAAAAATTGTCATTTTCACGTAGTTTCTGCTAGTACCAAAATCCACGTAAGGGGATAAGAGAAATATAAAAACGTTGATATCTTCGCTTCCAGACGCGCGATTTTGACGCTGTTTTCAGCTCAAATTGACATAACTAGGCGTCCGCCTACGTATTGACCACCCCGCACTGACCTGCACCCCTGGATAAAATATTTACCACCTACCCCTAGTTTTTTAATACATTTTTAAAGTAAATCGTCTAAATTAATTGTTTTTCCAAATTTTCTTTGCAATCTAACACCAAATTATAGTTTCAATAGTACTCACCCTTCATCCCTGTGTCCCGGTCCGCGTTCCGTGAGCCGGCGTCCCAGTTGGAGGCTGATAACCTAAATTTTTTGGTTCAAAAACTGGTTTTTTGACCATAACTCCAGAATTTTCTTCGGCACCCATCCCGTTTTATTTCACAGTTCGCTAGCCCGCGCGGAGACGCGTCTCTGGACGTATCGCACGTGCGTCTAGCTGAAATAAAACATAAATATTTTTTAAAAATTGTCATTTTCACGTAGTTTCTGCTAGTACCAAAATCCACGTAAGGGGATAAGAGAAATATAAAAACGTTGATATCTTCGCTTCCAGACGCGCGATTTTGACGCTGTTTTCAGCTCAAATTGACATAACTAGGCGTCCGCCTACGTATTGACCACCCCGCACTGACCTGCACCCCTGGATAAAATATTTACCACCTACCCCTAGTTTTTTAATACATTTTTAAAGTAAATCGTCTAAATTAATTGTTTTTCCAAATTTTCTTTGCAATCTAACACCAAATTATAGTTTCAATAGTACTCACCCTTCATCCCTGTGTCCCGGTCCGCGTTCCGTGAGCCGGCGTCCCAGTTGGAGGCTGATAACCTAAATTTTTTGGTTCAAAAACTGGTTTTTTGACCATAACTCCAGAATTTTCTTGGGCACCCATCCCGTTTTATTTCACAGTTCGCTAGCCCGCGCGGAGACGCGTCTCTGGACGTATCGCACGTGCGTCTAGCTGAAATAAAACATAAATATTTTTTAAAAATTGTCATTTTCACGTAGTTTCTGCTAGTACCAAAATCCACGTAAGGGGATAAGAGAAATATAAAAACGTTGATATCTTCGCTTCCAGACGCGCGATTTTGACGCTGTTTTCAGCTCAAATTGACATAACTAGGCGTCCGCCTACGTATTGACCACCCCGCACTGACCTGCACCCCTGGATAAAATATTTACCACCTACCCCTAGTTTTTTAATACATTTTTAAAGTAAATCGTCTAAATTAATTGTTTTTCCAAATTTTCTTTGCAATCTAACACCAAATTATAGTTTCAATAGTACTCACCCTTCATCCCTGTGTCCCGGTCCGCGTTCCGTGAGCCGGCGTCCCAGTTGGAGGCTGATAACCTAAATTTTTTGGTTCAAAAACTGGTTTTTTGACCATAACTCCAGAATTTTCTTCGGCACCCATCCCGTTTTATTTCACAGTTCGCTAGCCCGCGCGGAGACGCGTCTCTGGACGTATCGCACGTGCGTCTAGCTGAAATAAAACATAAATATTTTTTAAAAATTGTCATTTTCACGTAGTTTCTGCTAGTACCAAAATCCACGTAAGGGGATAAGAGAAATATAAAAACGTTGATATCTTCGCTTCCAGACGCGCGATTTTGACGCTGTTTTCAGCTCAAATTGACATAACTAGGCGTCCGCCTACGTATTGACCACCCCGCACTGACCTGCACCCCTGGATAAAATATTTACCACCTACCCCTAGTTTTTTAATACATTTTTAAAGTAAATCGTCTAAATTAATTGTTTTTCCAAATTTTCTTTGCAATCTAACACCAAATTATAGTTTCAATAGTACTCACCCTTCATCCCTGTGTCCCGGTCCGCGTTCCGTGAGCCGGCGTCCCAGTTGGAGGCTGATAACCTAAATTTTTTGGTTCAAAAACTGGTTTTTTGACCATAACTCCAGAATTTTCTTGGGCACCCATCCCGTTTTATTTCACAGTTCGCTAGCCCGCGCGGAGACGCGTCTCTGGACGTATCGCACGTGCGTCTAGCTGAAATAAAACATAAATATTTTTTAAAAATTGTCATTTTCACGTAGTTTCTGCTAGTACCAAAATCCACGTAAGGGGATAAGAGAAATATAAAAACGTTGATATCTTCGCTTCCAGACGCGCGATTTTGACGCTGTTTTCAGCTCAAATTGACATAACTAGGCGTCCGCCTACGTATTGACCACCCCGCACTGACCTGCACCCCTGGATAAAATATTTACCACCTACCCCTAGTTTTTTAATACATTTTTAAAGTAAATCGTCTAAATTAATTGTTTTTCCAAATTTTCTTTGCAATCTAACACCAAATTATAGTTTCAATAGTACTCACCCTTCATCCCTGTGTCCCGGTCCGCGTTCCGTGAGCCGGCGTCCCAGTTGGAGGCTGATAACCTAAATTTTTTGGTTCAAAAACTGGTTTTTTGACCATAACTCCAGAATTTTCTTCGGCACCCATCCCGTTTTATTTCACAGTTCGCTAGCCCGCGCGGAGACGCGTCTCTGGACGTATCGCACGTGCGTCTAGCTGAAATAAAACATAAATATTTTTTAAAAATTGTCATTTTCACGTAGTTTCTGCTAGTACCAAAATCCACGTAAGGGGATAAGAGAAATATAAAAACGTTGATATCTTCGCTTCCAGACGCGCGATTTTGACGCTGTTTTCAGCTCAAATTGACATAACTAGGCGTCCGCCTACGTATTGACCACCCCGCACTGACCTGCACCCCTGGATAAAATATTTACCACCTACCCCTAGTTTTTTAATACATTTTTAAAGTAAATCGTCTAAATTAATTGTTTTTCCAAATTTTCTTTGCAATCTAACACCAAATTATAGTTTCAATAGTACTCACCCTTCATCCCTGTGTCCCGGTCCGCGTTCCGTGAGCCGGCGTCCCAGTTGGAGGCTGATAACCTAAATTTTTTGGTTCAAAAACTGGTTTTTTGACCATAACTCCAGAATTTTCTTGGGCACCCATCCCGTTTTATTTCACAGTTCGCTAGCCCGCGCGGAGACGCGTCTCTGGACGTATCGCACGTGCGTCTAGCTGAAATAAAACATAAATATTTTTTAAAAATTGTCATTTTCACGTAGTTTCTGCTAGTACCAAAATCCACGTAAGGGGATAAGAGAAATATAAAAACGTTGATATCTTCGCTTCCAGACGCGCGATTTTGACGCTGTTTTCAGCTCAAATTGACATAACTAGGCGTCCGCCTACGTATTGACCACCCCGCACTGACCTGCACCCCTGGATAAAATATTTACCACCTACCCCTAGTTTTTTAATACATTTTTAAAGTAAATCGTCTAAATTAATTGTTTTTCCAAATTTTCTTTGCAATCTAACACCAAATTATAGTTTCAATAGTACTCACCCTTCATCCCTGTGTCCCGGTCCGCGTTCCGTGAGCCGGCGTCCCAGTTGGAGGCTGATAACCTAAATTTTTTGGTTCAAAAACTGGTTTTTTGACCATAACTCCAGAATTTTCTTCGGCACCCATCCCGTTTTATTTCACAGTTCGCTAGCCCGCGCGGAGACGCGTCTCTGGACGTATCGCACGTGCGTCTAGCTGAAATAAAACATAAATATTTTTTAAAAATTGTCATTTTCACGTAGTTTCTGCTAGTACCAAAATCCACGTAAGGGGATAAGAGAAATATAAAAACGTTGATATCTTCGCTTCCAGACGCGCGATTTTGACGCTGTTTTCAGCTCAAATTGACATAACTAGGCGTCCGCCTACGTATTGACCACCCCGCACTGACCTGCACCCCTGGATAAAATATTTACCACCTACCCCTAGTTTTTTAATACATTTTTAAAGTAAATCGTCTAAATTAATTGTTTTTCCAAATTTTCTTTGCAATCTAACACCAAATTATAGTTTCAATAGTACTCACCCTTCATCCCTGTGTCCCGGTCCGCGTTCCGTGAGCCGGCGTCCCAGTTGGAGGCTGATAACCTAAATTTTTTGGTTCAAAAACTGGTTTTTTGACCATAACTCCAGAATTTTCTTCGGCACCCATCCCGTTTTATTTCACAGTTCGCTAGCCCGCGCGGAGACGCGTCTCTGGACGTATCGCACGTGCGTCTAGCTGAAATAAAACATAAATATTTTTTAAAAATTGTCATTTTCACGTAGTTTCTGCTAGTACCAAAATCCACGTAAGGGGATAAGAGAAATATAAAAACGTTGATATCTTCGCTTCCAGACGCGCGATTTTGACGCTGTTTTCAGCTCAAATTGACATAACTAGGCGTCCGCCTACGTATTGACCACCCCGCACTGACCTGCACCCCTGGATAAAATATTTACCACCTACCCCTAGTTTTTTAATACATTTTTAAAGTAAATCGTCTAAATTAATTGTTTTTCCAAATTTTCTTTGCAATCTAACACCAAATTATAGTTTCAATAGTACTCACCCTTCATCCCTGTGTCCCGGTCCGCGTTCCGTGAGCCGGCGTCCCAGTTGGAGGCTGATAACCTAAATTTTTTGGTTCAAAAACTGGTTTTTTGACCATAACTCCAGAATTTTCTTCGGCACCCATCCCGTTTTATTTCACAGTTCGCTAGCCCGCGCGGAGACGCGTCTCTGGACGTATCGCACGTGCGTCTAGCTGAAATAAAACATAAATATTTTTTAAAAATTGTCATTTTCACGTAGTTTCTGCTAGTACCAAAATCCACGTAAGGGGATAAGAGAAATATAAAAACGTTGATATCTTCGCTTCCAGACGCGCGATTTTGACGCTGTTTTCAGCTCAAATTGACATAACTAGGCGTCCGCCTACGTATTGACCACCCCGCACTGACCTGCACCCCTGGATAAAATATTTACCACCTACCCCTAGTTTTTTAATACATTTTTAAAGTAAATCGTCTAAATTAATTGTTTTTCCAAATTTTCTTTGCAATCTAACACCAAATTATAGTTTCAATAGTACTCACCCTTCATCCCTGTGTCCCGGTCCGCGTTCCGTGAGCCGGCGTCCCAGTTGGAGGCTGATAACCTAAATTTTTTGGTTCAAAAACTGGTTTTTTGACCATAACTCCAGAATTTTCTTGGGCACCCATCCCGTTTTATTTCACAGTTCGCTAGCCCGCGCGGAGACGCGTCTCTGGACGTATCGCACGTGCGTCTAGCTGAAATAAAACATAAATATTTTTTAAAAATTGTCATTTTCACGTAGTTTCTGCTAGTACCAAAATCCACGTAAGGGGATAAGAGAAATATAAAAACGTTGATATCTTCGCTTCCAGACGCGCGATTTTGACGCTGTTTTCAGCTCAAATTGACATAACTAGGCGTCCGCCTACGTATTGACCACCCCGCACTGACCTGCACCCCTGGATAAAATATTTACCACCTACCCCTAGTTTTTTAATACATTTTTAAAGTAAATCGTCTAAATTAATTGTTTTTCCAAATTTTCTTTGCAATCTAACACCAAATTATAGTTTCAATAGTACTCACCCTTCATCCCTGTGTCCCGGTCCGCGTTCCGTGAGCCGGCGTCCCAGTTGGAGGCTGATAACCTAAATTTTTTGGTTCAAAAACTGGTTTTTTGACCATAACTCCAGAATTTTCTTCGGCACCCATCCCGTTTTATTTCACAGTTCGCTAGCCCGCGCGGAGACGCGTCTCTGGACGTATCGCACGTGCGTCTAGCTGAAATAAAACATAAATATTTTTTAAAAATTGTCATTTTCACGTAGTTTCTGCTAGTACCAAAATCCACGTAAGGGGATAAGAGAAATATAAAAACGTTGATATCTTCGCTTCCAGACGCGCGATTTTGACGCTGTTTTCAGCTCAAATTGACATAACTAGGCGTCCGCCTACGTATTGACCACCCCGCACTGACCTGCACCCCTGGATAAAATATTTACCACCTACCCCTAGTTTTTTAATACATTTTTAAAGTAAATCGTCTAAATTAATTGTTTTTCCAAATTTTCTTTGCAATCTAACACCAAATTATAGTTTCAATAGTACTCACCCTTCATCCCTGTGTCCCGGTCCGCGTTCCGTGAGCCGGCGTCCCAGTTGGAGGCTGATAACCTAAATTTTTTGGTTCAAAAACTGGTTTTTTGACCATAACTCCAGAATTTTCTTCGGCACCCATCCCGTTTTATTTCACAGTTCGCTAGCCCGCGCGGAGACGCGTCTCTGGACGTATCGCACGTGCGTCTAGCTGAAATAAAACATAAATATTTTTTAAAAATTGTCATTTTCACGTAGTTTCTGCTAGTACCAAAATCCACGTAAGGGGATAAGAGAAATATAAAAACGTTGATATCTTCGCTTCCAGACGCGCGATTTTGACGCTGTTTTCAGCTCAAATTGACATAACTAGGCGTCCGCCTACGTATTGACCACCCCGCACTGACCTGCACCCCTGGATAAAATATTTACCACCTACCCCTAGTTTTTTAATACATTTTTAAAGTAAATCGTCTAAATTAATTGTTTTTCCAAATTTTCTTTGCAATCTAACACCAAATTATAGTTTCAATAGTACTCACCCTTCATCCCTGTGTCCCGGTCCGCGTTCCGTGAGCCGGCGTCCCAGTTGGAGGCTGATAACCTAAATTTTTTGGTTCAAAAACTGGTTTTTTGACCATAACTCCAGAATTTTCTTCGGCACCCATCCCGTTTTATTTCACAGTTCGCTAGCCCGCGCGGAGACGCGTCTCTGGACGTATCGCACGTGCGTCTAGCTGAAATAAAACATAAATATTTTTTAAAAATTGTCATTTTCACGTAGTTTCTGCTAGTACCAAAATCCACGTAAGGGGATAAGAGAAATATAAAAACGTTGATATCTTCGCTTCCAGACGCGCGATTTTGACGCTGTTTTCAGCTCAAATTGACATAACTAGGCGTCCGCCTACGTATTGACCACCCCGCACTGACCTGCACCCCTGGATAAAATATTTACCACCTACCCCTAGTTTTTTAATACATTTTTAAAGTAAATCGTCTAAATTAATTGTTTTTCCAAATTTTCTTTGCAATCTAACACCAAATTATAGTTTCAATAGTACTCACCCTTCATCCCTGTGTCCCGGTCCGCGTTCCGTGAGCCGGCGTCCCAGTTGGAGGCTGATAACCTAAATTTTTTGGTTCAAAAACTGGTTTTTTGACCATAACTCCAGAATTTTCTTGGGCACCCATCCCGTTTTATTTCACAGTTCGCTAGCCCGCGCGGAGACGCGTCTCTGGACGTATCGCACGTGCGTCTAGCTGAAATAAAACATAAATATTTTTTAAAAATTGTCATTTTCACGTAGTTTCTGCTAGTACCAAAATCCACGTAAGGGGATAAGAGAAATATAAAAACGTTGATATCTTCGCTTCCAGACGCGCGATTTTGACGCTGTTTTCAGCTCAAATTGACATAACTAGGCGTCCGCCTACGTATTGACCACCCCGCACTGACCTGCACCCCTGGATAAAATATTTACCACCTACCCCTAGTTTTTTAATACATTTTTAAAGTAAATCGTCTAAATTAATTGTTTTTCCAAATTTTCTTTGCAATCTAACACCAAATTATAGTTTCAATAGTACTCACCCTTCATCCCTGTGTCCCGGTCCGCGTTCCGTGAGCCGGCGTCCCAGTTGGAGGCTGATAACCTAAATTTTTTGGTTCAAAAACTGGTTTTTTGACCATAACTCCAGAATTTTCTTCGGCACCCATCCCGTTTTATTTCACAGTTCGCTAGCCCGCGCGGAGACGCGTCTCTGGACGTATCGCACGTGCGTCTAGCTGAAATAAAACATAAATATTTTTTAAAAATTGTCATTTTCACGTAGTTTCTGCTAGTACCAAAATCCACGTAAGGGGATAAGAGAAATATAAAAACGTTGATATCTTCGCTTCCAGACGCGCGATTTTGACGCTGTTTTCAGCTCAAATTGACATAACTAGGCGTCCGCCTACGTATTGACCACCCCGCACTGACCTGCACCCCTGGATAAAATATTTACCACCTACCCCTAGTTTTTTAATACATTTTTAAAGTAAATCGTCTAAATTAATTGTTTTTCCAAATTTTCTTTGCAATCTAACACCAAATTATAGTTTCAATAGTACTCACCCTTCATCCCTGTGTCCCGGTCCGCGTTCCGTGAGCCGGCGTCCCAGTTGGAGGCTGATAACCTAAATTTTTTGGTTCAAAAACTGGTTTTTTGACCATAACTCCAGAATTTTCTTGGGCACCCATCCCGTTTTATTTCACAGTTCGCTAGCCCGCGCGGAGACGCGTCTCTGGACGTATCGCACGTGCGTCTAGCTGAAATAAAACATAAATATTTTTTAAAAATTGTCATTTTCACGTAGTTTCTGCTAGTACCAAAATCCACGTAAGGGGATAAGAGAAATATAAAAACGTTGATATCTTCGCTTCCAGACGCGCGATTTTGACGCTGTTTTCAGCTCAAATTGACATAACTAGGCGTCCGCCTACGTATTGACCACCCCGCACTGACCTGCACCCCTGGATAAAATATTTACCACCTACCCCTAGTTTTTTAATACATTTTTAAAGTAAATCGTCTAAATTAATTGTTTTTCCAAATTTTCTTTGCAATCTAACACCAAATTATAGTTTCAATAGTACTCACCCTTCATCCCTGTGTCCCGGTCCGCGTTCCGTGAGCCGGCGTCCCAGTTGGAGGCTGATAACCTAAATTTTTTGGTTCAAAAACTGGTTTTTTGACCATAACTCCAGAATTTTCTTCGGCACCCATCCCGTTTTATTTCACAGTTCGCTAGCCCGCGCGGAGACGCGTCTCTGGACGTATCGCACGTGCGTCTAGCTGAAATAAAACATAAATATTTTTTAAAAATTGTCATTTTCACGTAGTTTCTGCTAGTACCAAAATCCACGTAAGGGGATAAGAGAAATATAAAAACGTTGATATCTTCGCTTCCAGACGCGCGATTTTGACGCTGTTTTCAGCTCAAATTGACATAACTAGGCGTCCGCCTACGTATTGACCACCCCGCACTGACCTGCACCCCTGGATAAAATATTTACCACCTACCCCTAGTTTTTTAATACATTTTTAAAGTAAATCGTCTAAATTAATTGTTTTTCCAAATTTTCTTTGCAATCTAACACCAAATTATAGTTTCAATAGTACTCACCCTTCATCCCTGTGTCCCGGTCCGCGTTCCGTGAGCCGGCGTCCCAGTTGGAGGCTGATAACCTAAATTTTTTGGTTCAAAAACTGGTTTTTTGACCATAACTCCAGAATTTTCTTCGGCACCCATCCCGTTTTATTTCACAGTTCGCTAGCCCGCGCGGAGACGCGTCTCTGGACGTATCGCACGTGCGTCTAGCTGAAATAAAACATAAATATTTTTTAAAAATTGTCATTTTCACGTAGTTTCTGCTAGTACCAAAATCCACGTAAGGGGATAAGAGAAATATAAAAACGTTGATATCTTCGCTTCCAGACGCGCGATTTTGACGCTGTTTTCAGCTCAAATTGACATAACTAGGCGTCCGCCTACGTATTGACCACCCCGCACTGACCTGCACCCCTGGATAAAATATTTACCACCTACCCCTAGTTTTTTAATACATTTTTAAAGTAAATCGTCTAAATTAATTGTTTTTCCAAATTTTCTTTGCAATCTAACACCAAATTATAGTTTCAATAGTACTCACCCTTCATCCCTGTGTCCCGGTCCGCGTTCCGTGAGCCGGCGTCCCAGTTGGAGGCTGATAACCTAAATTTTTTGGTTCAAAAACTGGTTTTTTGACCATAACTCCAGAATTTTCTTCGGCACCCATCCCGTTTTATTTCACAGTTCGCTAGCCCGCGCGGAGACGCGTCTCTGGACGTATCGCACGTGCGTCTAGCTGAAATAAAACATAAATATTTTTTAAAAATTGTCATTTTCACGTAGTTTCTGCTAGTACCAAAATCCACGTAAGGGGATAAGAGAAATATAAAAACGTTGATATCTTCGCTTCCAGACGCGCGATTTTGACGCTGTTTTCAGCTCAAATTGACATAACTAGGCGTCCGCCTACGTATTGACCACCCCGCACTGACCTGCACCCCTGGATAAAATATTTACCACCTACCCCTAGTTTTTTAATACATTTTTAAAGTAAATCGTCTAAATTAATTGTTTTTCCAAATTTTCTTTGCAATCTAACACCAAATTATAGTTTCAATAGTACTCACCCTTCATCCCTGTGTCCCGGTCCGCGTTCCGTGAGCCGGCGTCCCAGTTGGAGGCTGATAACCTAAATTTTTTGGTTCAAAAACTGGTTTTTTGACCATAACTCCAGAATTTTCTTGGGCACCCATCCCGTTTTATTTCACAGTTCGCTAGCCCGCGCGGAGACGCGTCTCTGGACGTATCGCACGTGCGTCTAGCTGAAATAAAACATAAATATTTTTTAAAAATTGTCATTTTCACGTAGTTTCTGCTAGTACCAAAATCCACGTAAGGGGATAAGAGAAATATAAAAACGTTGATATCTTCGCTTCCAGACGCGCGATTTTGACGCTGTTTTCAGCTCAAATTGACATAACTAGGCGTCCGCCTACGTATTGACCACCCCGCACTGACCTGCACCCCTGGATAAAATATTTACCACCTACCCCTAGTTTTTTAATACATTTTTAAAGTAAATCGTCTAAATTAATTGTTTTTCCAAATTTTCTTTGCAATCTAACACCAAATTATAGTTTCAATAGTACTCACCCTTCATCCCTGTGTCCCGGTCCGCGTTCCGTGAGCCGGCGTCCCAGTTGGAGGCTGATAACCTAAATTTTTTGGTTCAAAAACTGGTTTTTTGACCATAACTCCAGAATTTTCTTCGGCACCCATCCCGTTTTATTTCACAGTTCGCTAGCCCGCGCGGAGACGCGTCTCTGGACGTATCGCACGTGCGTCTAGCTGAAATAAAACATAAATATTTTTTAAAAATTGTCATTTTCACGTAGTTTCTGCTAGTACCAAAATCCACGTAAGGGGATAAGAGAAATATAAAAACGTTGATATCTTCGCTTCCAGACGCGCGATTTTGACGCTGTTTTCAGCTCAAATTGACATAACTAGGCGTCCGCCTACGTATTGACCACCCCGCACTGACCTGCACCCCTGGATAAAATATTTACCACCTACCCCTAGTTTTTTAATACATTTTTAAAGTAAATCGTCTAAATTAATTGTTTTTCCAAATTTTCTTTGCAATCTAACACCAAATTATAGTTTCAATAGTACTCACCCTTCATCCCTGTGTCCCGGTCCGCGTTCCGTGAGCCGGCGTCCCAGTTGGAGGCTGATAACCTAAATTTTTTGGTTCAAAAACTGGTTTTTTGACCATAACTCCAGAATTTTCTTGGGCACCCATCCCGTTTTATTTCACAGTTCGCTAGCCCGCGCGGAGACGCGTCTCTGGACGTATCGCACGTGCGTCTAGCTGAAATAAAACATAAATATTTTTTAAAAATTGTCATTTTCACGTAGTTTCTGCTAGTACCAAAATCCACGTAAGGGGATAAGAGAAATATAAAAACGTTGATATCTTCGCTTCCAGACGCGCGATTTTGACGCTGTTTTCAGCTCAAATTGACATAACTAGGCGTCCGCCTACGTATTGACCACCCCGCACTGACCTGCACCCCTGGATAAAATATTTACCACCTACCCCTAGTTTTTTAATACATTTTTAAAGTAAATCGTCTAAATTAATTGTTTTTCCAAATTTTCTTTGCAATCTAACACCAAATTATAGTTTCAATAGTACTCACCCTTCATCCCTGTGTCCCGGTCCGCGTTCCGTGAGCCGGCGTCCCAGTTGGAGGCTGATAACCTAAATTTTTTGGTTCAAAAACTGGTTTTTTGACCATAACTCCAGAATTTTCTTCGGCACCCATCCCGTTTTATTTCACAGTTCGCTAGCCCGCGCGGAGACGCGTCTCTGGACGTATCGCACGTGCGTCTAGCTGAAATAAAACATAAATATTTTTTAAAAATTGTCATTTTCACGTAGTTTCTGCTAGTACCAAAATCCACGTAAGGGGATAAGAGAAATATAAAAACGTTGATATCTTCGCTTCCAGACGCGCGATTTTGACGCTGTTTTCAGCTCAAATTGACATAACTAGGCGTCCGCCTACGTATTGACCACCCCGCACTGACCTGCACCCCTGGATAAAATATTTACCACCTACCCCTAGTTTTTTAATACATTTTTAAAGTAAATCGTCTAAATTAATTGTTTTTCCAAATTTTCTTTGCAATCTAACACCAAATTATAGTTTCAATAGTACTCACCCTTCATCCCTGTGTCCCGGTCCGCGTTCCGTGAGCCGGCGTCCCAGTTGGAGGCTGATAACCTAAATTTTTTGGTTCAAAAACTGGTTTTTTGACCATAACTCCAGAATTTTCTTCGGCACCCATCCCGTTTTATTTCACAGTTCGCTAGCCCGCGCGGAGACGCGTCTCTGGACGTATCGCACGTGCGTCTAGCTGAAATAAAACATAAATATTTTTTAAAAATTGTCATTTTCACGTAGTTTCTGCTAGTACCAAAATCCACGTAAGGGGATAAGAGAAATATAAAAACGTTGATATCTTCGCTTCCAGACGCGCGATTTTGACGCTGTTTTCAGCTCAAATTGACATAACTAGGCGTCCGCCTACGTATTGACCACCCCGCACTGACCTGCACCCCTGGATAAAATATTTACCACCTACCCCTAGTTTTTTAATACATTTTTAAAGTAAATCGTCTAAATTAATTGTTTTTCCAAATTTTCTTTGCAATCTAACACCAAATTATAGTTTCAATAGTACTCACCCTTCATCCCTGTGTCCCGGTCCGCGTTCCGTGAGCCGGCGTCCCAGTTGGAGGCTGATAACCTAAATTTTTTGGTTCAAAAACTGGTTTTTTGACCATAACTCCAGAATTTTCTTCGGCACCCATCCCGTTTTATTTCACAGTTCGCTAGCCCGCGCGGAGACGCGTCTCTGGACGTATCGCACGTGCGTCTAGCTGAAATAAAACATAAATATTTTTTAAAAATTGTCATTTTCACGTAGTTTCTGCTAGTACCAAAATCCACGTAAGGGGATAAGAGAAATATAAAAACGTTGATATCTTCGCTTCCAGACGCGCGATTTTGACGCTGTTTTCAGCTCAAATTGACATAACTAGGCGTCCGCCTACGTATTGACCACCCCGCACTGACCTGCACCCCTGGATAAAATATTTACCACCTACCCCTAGTTTTTTAATACATTTTTAAAGTAAATCGTCTAAATTAATTGTTTTTCCAAATTTTCTTTGCAATCTAACACCAAATTATAGTTTCAATAGTACTCACCCTTCATCCCTGTGTCCCGGTCCGCGTTCCGTGAGCCGGCGTCCCAGTTGGAGGCTGATAACCTAAATTTTTTGGTTCAAAAACTGGTTTTTTGACCATAACTCCAGAATTTTCTTCGGCACCCATCCCGTTTTATTTCACAGTTCGCTAGCCCGCGCGGAGACGCGTCTCTGGACGTATCGCACGTGCGTCTAGCTGAAATAAAACATAAATATTTTTTAAAAATTGTCATTTTCACGTAGTTTCTGCTAGTACCAAAATCCACGTAAGGGGATAAGAGAAATATAAAAACGTTGATATCTTCGCTTCCAGACGCGCGATTTTGACGCTGTTTTCAGCTCAAATTGACATAACTAGGCGTCCGCCTACGTATTGACCACCCCGCACTGACCTGCACCCCTGGATAAAATATTTACCACCTACCCCTAGTTTTTTAATACATTTTTAAAGTAAATCGTCTAAATTAATTGTTTTTCCAAATTTTCTTTGCAATCTAACACCAAATTATAGTTTCAATAGTACTCACCCTTCATCCCTGTGTCCCGGTCCGCGTTCCGTGAGCCGGCGTCCCAGTTGGAGGCTGATAACCTAAATTTTTTGGTTCAAAAACTGGTTTTTTGACCATAACTCCAGAATTTTCTTGGGCACCCATCCCGTTTTATTTCACAGTTCGCTAGCCCGCGCGGAGACGCGTCTCTGGACGTATCGCACGTGCGTCTAGCTGAAATAAAACATAAATATTTTTTAAAAATTGTCATTTTCACGTAGTTTCTGCTAGTACCAAAATCCACGTAAGGGGATAAGAGAAATATAAAAACGTTGATATCTTCGCTTCCAGACGCGCGATTTTGACGCTGTTTTCAGCTCAAATTGACATAACTAGGCGTCCGCCTACGTATTGACCACCCCGCACTGACCTGCACCCCTGGATAAAATATTTACCACCTACCCCTAGTTTTTTAATACATTTTTAAAGTAAATCGTCTAAATTAATTGTTTTTCCAAATTTTCTTTGCAATCTAACACCAAATTATAGTTTCAATAGTACTCACCCTTCATCCCTGTGTCCCGGTCCGCGTTCCGTGAGCCGGCGTCCCAGTTGGAGGCTGATAACCTAAATTTTTTGGTTCAAAAACTGGTTTTTTGACCATAACTCCAGAATTTTCTTCGGCACCCATCCCGTTTTATTTCACAGTTCGCTAGCCCGCGCGGAGACGCGTCTCTGGACGTATCGCACGTGCGTCTAGCTGAAATAAAACATAAATATTTTTTAAAAATTGTCATTTTCACGTAGTTTCTGCTAGTACCAAAATCCACGTAAGGGGATAAGAGAAATATAAAAACGTTGATATCTTCGCTTCCAGACGCGCGATTTTGACGCTGTTTTCAGCTCAAATTGACATAACTAGGCGTCCGCCTACGTATTGACCACCCCGCACTGACCTGCACCCCTGGATAAAATATTTACCACCTACCCCTAGTTTTTTAATACATTTTTAAAGTAAATCGTCTAAATTAATTGTTTTTCCAAATTTTCTTTGCAATCTAACACCAAATTATAGTTTCAATAGTACTCACCCTTCATCCCTGTGTCCCGGTCCGCGTTCCGTGAGCCGGCGTCCCAGTTGGAGGCTGATAACCTAAATTTTTTGGTTCAAAAACTGGTTTTTTGACCATAACTCCAGAATTTTCTTGGGCACCCATCCCGTTTTATTTCACAGTTCGCTAGCCCGCGCGGAGACGCGTCTCTGGACGTATCGCACGTGCGTCTAGCTGAAATAAAACATAAATATTTTTTAAAAATTGTCATTTTCACGTAGTTTCTGCTAGTACCAAAATCCACGTAAGGGGATAAGAGAAATATAAAAACGTTGATATCTTCGCTTCCAGACGCGCGATTTTGACGCTGTTTTCAGCTCAAATTGACATAACTAGGCGTCCGCCTACGTATTGACCACCCCGCACTGACCTGCACCCCTGGATAAAATATTTACCACCTACCCCTAGTTTTTTAATACATTTTTAAAGTAAATCGTCTAAATTAATTGTTTTTCCAAATTTTCTTTGCAATCTAACACCAAATTATAGTTTCAATAGTACTCACCCTTCATCCCTGTGTCCCGGTCCGCGTTCCGTGAGCCGGCGTCCCAGTTGGAGGCTGATAACCTAAATTTTTTGGTTCAAAAACTGGTTTTTTGACCATAACTCCAGAATTTTCTTCGGCACCCATCCCGTTTTATTTCACAGTTCGCTAGCCCGCGCGGAGACGCGTCTCTGGACGTATCGCACGTGCGTCTAGCTGAAATAAAACATAAATATTTTTTAAAAATTGTCATTTTCACGTAGTTTCTGCTAGTACCAAAATCCACGTAAGGGGATAAGAGAAATATAAAAACGTTGATATCTTCGCTTCCAGACGCGCGATTTTGACGCTGTTTTCAGCTCAAATTGACATAACTAGGCGTCCGCCTACGTATTGACCACCCCGCACTGACCTGCACCCCTGGATAAAATATTTACCACCTACCCCTAGTTTTTTAATACATTTTTAAAGTAAATCGTCTAAATTAATTGTTTTTCCAAATTTTCTTTGCAATCTAACACCAAATTATAGTTTCAATAGTACTCACCCTTCATCCCTGTGTCCCGGTCCGCGTTCCGTGAGCCGGCGTCCCAGTTGGAGGCTGATAACCTAAATTTTTTGGTTCAAAAACTGGTTTTTTGACCATAACTCCAGAATTTTCTTCGGCACCCATCCCGTTTTATTTCACAGTTCGCTAGCCCGCGCGGAGACGCGTCTCTGGACGTATCGCACGTGCGTCTAGCTGAAATAAAACATAAATATTTTTTAAAAATTGTCATTTTCACGTAGTTTCTGCTAGTACCAAAATCCACGTAAGGGGATAAGAGAAATATAAAAACGTTGATATCTTCGCTTCCAGACGCGCGATTTTGACGCTGTTTTCAGCTCAAATTGACATAACTAGGCGTCCGCCTACGTATTGACCACCCCGCACTGACCTGCACCCCTGGATAAAATATTTACCACCTACCCCTAGTTTTTTAATACATTTTTAAAGTAAATCGTCTAAATTAATTGTTTTTCCAAATTTTCTTTGCAATCTAACACCAAATTATAGTTTCAATAGTACTCACCCTTCATCCCTGTGTCCCGGTCCGCGTTCCGTGAGCCGGCGTCCCAGTTGGAGGCTGATAACCTAAATTTTTTGGTTCAAAAACTGGTTTTTTGACCATAACTCCAGAATTTTCTTCGGCACCCATCCCGTTTTATTTCACAGTTCGCTAGCCCGCGCGGAGACGCGTCTCTGGACGTATCGCACGTGCGTCTAGCTGAAATAAAACATAAATATTTTTTAAAAATTGTCATTTTCACGTAGTTTCTGCTAGTACCAAAATCCACGTAAGGGGATAAGAGAAATATAAAAACGTTGATATCTTCGCTTCCAGACGCGCGATTTTGACGCTGTTTTCAGCTCAAATTGACATAACTAGGCGTCCGCCTACGTATTGACCACCCCGCACTGACCTGCACCCCTGGATAAAATATTTACCACCTACCCCTAGTTTTTTAATACATTTTTAAAGTAAATCGTCTAAATTAATTGTTTTTCCAAATTTTCTTTGCAATCTAACACCAAATTATAGTTTCAATAGTACTCACCCTTCATCCCTGTGTCCCGGTCCGCGTTCCGTGAGCCGGCGTCCCAGTTGGAGGCTGATAACCTAAATTTTTTGGTTCAAAAACTGGTTTTTTGACCATAACTCCAGAATTTTCTTCGGCACCCATCCCGTTTTATTTCACAGTTCGCTAGCCCGCGCGGAGACGCGTCTCTGGACGTATCGCACGTGCGTCTAGCTGAAATAAAACATAAATATTTTTTAAAAATTGTCATTTTCACGTAGTTTCTGCTAGTACCAAAATCCACGTAAGGGGATAAGAGAAATATAAAAACGTTGATATCTTCGCTTCCAGACGCGCGATTTTGACGCTGTTTTCAGCTCAAATTGACATAACTAGGCGTCCGCCTACGTATTGACCACCCCGCACTGACCTGCACCCCTGGATAAAATATTTACCACCTACCCCTAGTTTTTTAATACATTTTTAAAGTAAATCGTCTAAATTAATTGTTTTTCCAAATTTTCTTTGCAATCTAACACCAAATTATAGTTTCAATAGTACTCACCCTTCATCCCTGTGTCCCGGTCCGCGTTCCGTGAGCCGGCGTCCCAGTTGGAGGCTGATAACCTAAATTTTTTGGTTCAAAAACTGGTTTTTTGACCATAACTCCAGAATTTTCTTGGGCACCCATCCCGTTTTATTTCACAGTTCGCTAGCCCGCGCGGAGACGCGTCTCTGGACGTATCGCACGTGCGTCTAGCTGAAATAAAACATAAATATTTTTTAAAAATTGTCATTTTCACGTAGTTTCTGCTAGTACCAAAATCCACGTAAGGGGATAAGAGAAATATAAAAACGTTGATATCTTCGCTTCCAGACGCGCGATTTTGACGCTGTTTTCAGCTCAAATTGACATAACTAGGCGTCCGCCTACGTATTGACCACCCCGCACTGACCTGCACCCCTGGATAAAATATTTACCACCTACCCCTAGTTTTTTAATACATTTTTAAAGTAAATCGTCTAAATTAATTGTTTTTCCAAATTTTCTTTGCAATCTAACACCAAATTATAGTTTCAATAGTACTCACCCTTCATCCCTGTGTCCCGGTCCGCGTTCCGTGAGCCGGCGTCCCAGTTGGAGGCTGATAACCTAAATTTTTTGGTTCAAAAACTGGTTTTTTGACCATAACTCCAGAATTTTCTTCGGCACCCATCCCGTTTTATTTCACAGTTCGCTAGCCCGCGCGGAGACGCGTCTCTGGACGTATCGCACGTGCGTCTAGCTGAAATAAAACATAAATATTTTTTAAAAATTGTCATTTTCACGTAGTTTCTGCTAGTACCAAAATCCACGTAAGGGGATAAGAGAAATATAAAAACGTTGATATCTTCGCTTCCAGACGCGCGATTTTGACGCTGTTTTCAGCTCAAATTGACATAACTAGGCGTCCGCCTACGTATTGACCACCCCGCACTGACCTGCACCCCTGGATAAAATATTTACCACCTACCCCTAGTTTTTTAATACATTTTTAAAGTAAATCGTCTAAATTAATTGTTTTTCCAAATTTTCTTTGCAATCTAACACCAAATTATAGTTTCAATAGTACTCACCCTTCATCCCTGTGTCCCGGTCCGCGTTCCGTGAGCCGGCGTCCCAGTTGGAGGCTGATAACCTAAATTTTTTGGTTCAAAAACTGGTTTTTTGACCATAACTCCAGAATTTTCTTCGGCACCCATCCCGTTTTATTTCACAGTTCGCTAGCCCGCGCGGAGACGCGTCTCTGGACGTATCGCACGTGCGTCTAGCTGAAATAAAACATAAATATTTTTTAAAAATTGTCATTTTCACGTAGTTTCTGCTAGTACCAAAATCCACGTAAGGGGATAAGAGAAATATAAAAACGTTGATATCTTCGCTTCCAGACGCGCGATTTTGACGCTGTTTTCAGCTCAAATTGACATAACTAGGCGTCCGCCTACGTATTGACCACCCCGCACTGACCTGCACCCCTGGATAAAATATTTACCACCTACCCCTAGTTTTTTAATACATTTTTAAAGTAAATCGTCTAAATTAATTGTTTTTCCAAATTTTCTTTGCAATCTAACACCAAATTATAGTTTCAATAGTACTCACCCTTCATCCCTGTGTCCCGGTCCGCGTTCCGTGAGCCGGCGTCCCAGTTGGAGGCTGATAACCTAAATTTTTTGGTTCAAAAACTGGTTTTTTGACCATAACTCCAGAATTTTCTTCGGCACCCATCCCGTTTTATTTCACAGTTCGCTAGCCCGCGCGGAGACGCGTCTCTGGACGTATCGCACGTGCGTCTAGCTGAAATAAAACATAAATATTTTTTAAAAATTGTCATTTTCACGTAGTTTCTGCTAGTACCAAAATCCACGTAAGGGGATAAGAGAAATATAAAAACGTTGATATCTTCGCTTCCAGACGCGCGATTTTGACGCTGTTTTCAGCTCAAATTGACATAACTAGGCGTCCGCCTACGTATTGACCACCCCGCACTGACCTGCACCCCTGGATAAAATATTTACCACCTACCCCTAGTTTTTTAATACATTTTTAAAGTAAATCGTCTAAATTAATTGTTTTTCCAAATTTTCTTTGCAATCTAACACCAAATTATAGTTTCAATAGTACTCACCCTTCATCCCTGTGTCCCGGTCCGCGTTCCGTGAGCCGGCGTCCCAGTTGGAGGCTGATAACCTAAATTTTTTGGTTCAAAAACTGGTTTTTTGACCATAACTCCAGAATTTTCTTGGGCACCCATCCCGTTTTATTTCACAGTTCGCTAGCCCGCGCGGAGACGCGTCTCTGGACGTATCGCACGTGCGTCTAGCTGAAATAAAACATAAATATTTTTTAAAAATTGTCATTTTCACGTAGTTTCTGCTAGTACCAAAATCCACGTAAGGGGATAAGAGAAATATAAAAACGTTGATATCTTCGCTTCCAGACGCGCGATTTTGACGCTGTTTTCAGCTCAAATTGACATAACTAGGCGTCCGCCTACGTATTGACCACCCCGCACTGACCTGCACCCCTGGATAAAATATTTACCACCTACCCCTAGTTTTTTAATACATTTTTAAAGTAAATCGTCTAAATTAATTGTTTTTCCAAATTTTCTTTGCAATCTAACACCAAATTATAGTTTCAATAGTACTCACCCTTCATCCCTGTGTCCCGGTCCGCGTTCCGTGAGCCGGCGTCCCAGTTGGAGGCTGATAACCTAAATTTTTTGGTTCAAAAACTGGTTTTTTGACCATAACTCCAGAATTTTCTTCGGCACCCATCCCGTTTTATTTCACAGTTCGCTAGCCCGCGCGGAGACGCGTCTCTGGACGTATCGCACGTGCGTCTAGCTGAAATAAAACATAAATATTTTTTAAAAATTGTCATTTTCACGTAGTTTCTGCTAGTACCAAAATCCACGTAAGGGGATAAGAGAAATATAAAAACGTTGATATCTTCGCTTCCAGACGCGCGATTTTGACGCTGTTTTCAGCTCAAATTGACATAACTAGGCGTCCGCCTACGTATTGACCACCCCGCACTGACCTGCACCCCTGGATAAAATATTTACCACCTACCCCTAGTTTTTTAATACATTTTTAAAGTAAATCGTCTAAATTAATTGTTTTTCCAAATTTTCTTTGCAATCTAACACCAAATTATAGTTTCAATAGTACTCACCCTTCATCCCTGTGTCCCGGTCCGCGTTCCGTGAGCCGGCGTCCCAGTTGGAGGCTGATAACCTAAATTTTTTGGTTCAAAAACTGGTTTTTTGACCATAACTCCAGAATTTTCTTGGGCACCCATCCCGTTTTATTTCACAGTTCGCTAGCCCGCGCGGAGACGCGTCTCTGGACGTATCGCACGTGCGTCTAGCTGAAATAAAACATAAATATTTTTTAAAAATTGTCATTTTCACGTAGTTTCTGCTAGTACCAAAATCCACGTAAGGGGATAAGAGAAATATAAAAACGTTGATATCTTCGCTTCCAGACGCGCGATTTTGACGCTGTTTTCAGCTCAAATTGACATAACTAGGCGTCCGCCTACGTATTGACCACCCCGCACTGACCTGCACCCCTGGATAAAATATTTACCACCTACCCCTAGTTTTTTAATACATTTTTAAAGTAAATCGTCTAAATTAATTGTTTTTCCAAATTTTCTTTGCAATCTAACACCAAATTATAGTTTCAATAGTACTCACCCTTCATCCCTGTGTCCCGGTCCGCGTTCCGTGAGCCGGCGTCCCAGTTGGAGGCTGATAACCTAAATTTTTTGGTTCAAAAACTGGTTTTTTGACCATAACTCCAGAATTTTCTTCGGCACCCATCCCGTTTTATTTCACAGTTCGCTAGCCCGCGCGGAGACGCGTCTCTGGACGTATCGCACGTGCGTCTAGCTGAAATAAAACATAAATATTTTTTAAAAATTGTCATTTTCACGTAGTTTCTGCTAGTACCAAAATCCACGTAAGGGGATAAGAGAAATATAAAAACGTTGATATCTTCGCTTCCAGACGCGCGATTTTGACGCTGTTTTCAGCTCAAATTGACATAACTAGGCGTCCGCCTACGTATTGACCACCCCGCACTGACCTGCACCCCTGGATAAAATATTTACCACCTACCCCTAGTTTTTTAATACATTTTTAAAGTAAATCGTCTAAATTAATTGTTTTTCCAAATTTTCTTTGCAATCTAACACCAAATTATAGTTTCAATAGTACTCACCCTTCATCCCTGTGTCCCGGTCCGCGTTCCGTGAGCCGGCGTCCCAGTTGGAGGCTGATAACCTAAATTTTTTGGTTCAAAAACTGGTTTTTTGACCATAACTCCAGAATTTTCTTCGGCACCCATCCCGTTTTATTTCACAGTTCGCTAGCCCGCGCGGAGACGCGTCTCTGGACGTATCGCACGTGCGTCTAGCTGAAATAAAACATAAATATTTTTTAAAAATTGTCATTTTCACGTAGTTTCTGCTAGTACCAAAATCCACGTAAGGGGATAAGAGAAATATAAAAACGTTGATATCTTCGCTTCCAGACGCGCGATTTTGACGCTGTTTTCAGCTCAAATTGACATAACTAGGCGTCCGCCTACGTATTGACCACCCCGCACTGACCTGCACCCCTGGATAAAATATTTACCACCTACCCCTAGTTTTTTAATACATTTTTAAAGTAAATCGTCTAAATTAATTGTTTTTCCAAATTTTCTTTGCAATCTAACACCAAATTATAGTTTCAATAGTACTCACCCTTCATCCCTGTGTCCCGGTCCGCGTTCCGTGAGCCGGCGTCCCAGTTGGAGGCTGATAACCTAAATTTTTTGGTTCAAAAACTGGTTTTTTGACCATAACTCCAGAATTTTCTTCGGCACCCATCCCGTTTTATTTCACAGTTCGCTAGCCCGCGCGGAGACGCGTCTCTGGACGTATCGCACGTGCGTCTAGCTGAAATAAAACATAAATATTTTTTAAAAATTGTCATTTTCACGTAGTTTCTGCTAGTACCAAAATCCACGTAAGGGGATAAGAGAAATATAAAAACGTTGATATCTTCGCTTCCAGACGCGCGATTTTGACGCTGTTTTCAGCTCAAATTGACATAACTAGGCGTCCGCCTACGTATTGACCACCCCGCACTGACCTGCACCCCTGGATAAAATATTTACCACCTACCCCTAGTTTTTTAATACATTTTTAAAGTAAATCGTCTAAATTAATTGTTTTTCCAAATTTTCTTTGCAATCTAACACCAAATTATAGTTTCAATAGTACTCACCCTTCATCCCTGTGTCCCGGTCCGCGTTCCGTGAGCCGGCGTCCCAGTTGGAGGCTGATAACCTAAATTTTTTGGTTCAAAAACTGGTTTTTTGACCATAACTCCAGAATTTTCTTGGGCACCCATCCCGTTTTATTTCACAGTTCGCTAGCCCGCGCGGAGACGCGTCTCTGGACGTATCGCACGTGCGTCTAGCTGAAATAAAACATAAATATTTTTTAAAAATTGTCATTTTCACGTAGTTTCTGCTAGTACCAAAATCCACGTAAGGGGATAAGAGAAATATAAAAACGTTGATATCTTCGCTTCCAGACGCGCGATTTTGACGCTGTTTTCAGCTCAAATTGACATAACTAGGCGTCCGCCTACGTATTGACCACCCCGCACTGACCTGCACCCCTGGATAAAATATTTACCACCTACCCCTAGTTTTTTAATACATTTTTAAAGTAAATCGTCTAAATTAATTGTTTTTCCAAATTTTCTTTGCAATCTAACACCAAATTATAGTTTCAATAGTACTCACCCTTCATCCCTGTGTCCCGGTCCGCGTTCCGTGAGCCGGCGTCCCAGTTGGAGGCTGATAACCTAAATTTTTTGGTTCAAAAACTGGTTTTTTGACCATAACTCCAGAATTTTCTTCGGCACCCATCCCGTTTTATTTCACAGTTCGCTAGCCCGCGCGGAGACGCGTCTCTGGACGTATCGCACGTGCGTCTAGCTGAAATAAAACATAAATATTTTTTAAAAATTGTCATTTTCACGTAGTTTCTGCTAGTACCAAAATCCACGTAAGGGGATAAGAGAAATATAAAAACGTTGATATCTTCGCTTCCAGACGCGCGATTTTGACGCTGTTTTCAGCTCAAATTGACATAACTAGGCGTCCGCCTACGTATTGACCACCCCGCACTGACCTGCACCCCTGGATAAAATATTTACCACCTACCCCTAGTTTTTTAATACATTTTTAAAGTAAATCGTCTAAATTAATTGTTTTTCCAAATTTTCTTTGCAATCTAACACCAAATTATAGTTTCAATAGTACTCACCCTTCATCCCTGTGTCCCGGTCCGCGTTCCGTGAGCCGGCGTCCCAGTTGGAGGCTGATAACCTAAATTTTTTGGTTCAAAAACTGGTTTTTTGACCATAACTCCAGAATTTTCTTCGGCACCCATCCCGTTTTATTTCACAGTTCGCTAGCCCGCGCGGAGACGCGTCTCTGGACGTATCGCACGTGCGTCTAGCTGAAATAAAACATAAATATTTTTTAAAAATTGTCATTTTCACGTAGTTTCTGCTAGTACCAAAATCCACGTAAGGGGATAAGAGAAATATAAAAACGTTGATATCTTCGCTTCCAGACGCGCGATTTTGACGCTGTTTTCAGCTCAAATTGACATAACTAGGCGTCCGCCTACGTATTGACCACCCCGCACTGACCTGCACCCCTGGATAAAATATTTACCACCTACCCCTAGTTTTTTAATACATTTTTAAAGTAAATCGTCTAAATTAATTGTTTTTCCAAATTTTCTTTGCAATCTAACACCAAATTATAGTTTCAATAGTACTCACCCTTCATCCCTGTGTCCCGGTCCGCGTTCCGTGAGCCGGCGTCCCAGTTGGAGGCTGATAACCTAAATTTTTTGGTTCAAAAACTGGTTTTTTGACCATAACTCCAGAATTTTCTTCGGCACCCATCCCGTTTTATTTCACAGTTCGCTAGCCCGCGCGGAGACGCGTCTCTGGACGTATCGCACGTGCGTCTAGCTGAAATAAAACATAAATATTTTTTAAAAATTGTCATTTTCACGTAGTTTCTGCTAGTACCAAAATCCACGTAAGGGGATAAGAGAAATATAAAAACGTTGATATCTTCGCTTCCAGACGCGCGATTTTGACGCTGTTTTCAGCTCAAATTGACATAACTAGGCGTCCGCCTACGTATTGACCACCCCGCACTGACCTGCACCCCTGGATAAAATATTTACCACCTACCCCTAGTTTTTTAATACATTTTTAAAGTAAATCGTCTAAATTAATTGTTTTTCCAAATTTTCTTTGCAATCTAACACCAAATTATAGTTTCAATAGTACTCACCCTTCATCCCTGTGTCCCGGTCCGCGTTCCGTGAGCCGGCGTCCCAGTTGGAGGCTGATAACCTAAATTTTTTGGTTCAAAAACTGGTTTTTTGACCATAACTCCAGAATTTTCTTGGGCACCCATCCCGTTTTATTTCACAGTTCGCTAGCCCGCGCGGAGACGCGTCTCTGGACGTATCGCACGTGCGTCTAGCTGAAATAAAACATAAATATTTTTTAAAAATTGTCATTTTCACGTAGTTTCTGCTAGTACCAAAATCCACGTAAGGGGATAAGAGAAATATAAAAACGTTGATATCTTCGCTTCCAGACGCGCGATTTTGACGCTGTTTTCAGCTCAAATTGACATAACTAGGCGTCCGCCTACGTATTGACCACCCCGCACTGACCTGCACCCCTGGATAAAATATTTACCACCTACCCCTAGTTTTTTAATACATTTTTAAAGTAAATCGTCTAAATTAATTGTTTTTCCAAATTTTCTTTGCAATCTAACACCAAATTATAGTTTCAATAGTACTCACCCTTCATCCCTGTGTCCCGGTCCGCGTTCCGTGAGCCGGCGTCCCAGTTGGAGGCTGATAACCTAAATTTTTTGGTTCAAAAACTGGTTTTTTGACCATAACTCCAGAATTTTCTTCGGCACCCATCCCGTTTTATTTCACAGTTCGCTAGCCCGCGCGGAGACGCGTCTCTGGACGTATCGCACGTGCGTCTAGCTGAAATAAAACATAAATATTTTTTAAAAATTGTCATTTTCACGTAGTTTCTGCTAGTACCAAAATCCACGTAAGGGGATAAGAGAAATATAAAAACGTTGATATCTTCGCTTCCAGACGCGCGATTTTGACGCTGTTTTCAGCTCAAATTGACATAACTAGGCGTCCGCCTACGTATTGACCACCCCGCACTGACCTGCACCCCTGGATAAAATATTTACCACCTACCCCTAGTTTTTTAATACATTTTTAAAGTAAATCGTCTAAATTAATTGTTTTTCCAAATTTTCTTTGCAATCTAACACCAAATTATAGTTTCAATAGTACTCACCCTTCATCCCTGTGTCCCGGTCCGCGTTCCGTGAGCCGGCGTCCCAGTTGGAGGCTGATAACCTAAATTTTTTGGTTCAAAAACTGGTTTTTTGACCATAACTCCAGAATTTTCTTGGGCACCCATCCCGTTTTATTTCACAGTTCGCTAGCCCGCGCGGAGACGCGTCTCTGGACGTATCGCACGTGCGTCTAGCTGAAATAAAACATAAATATTTTTTAAAAATTGTCATTTTCACGTAGTTTCTGCTAGTACCAAAATCCACGTAAGGGGATAAGAGAAATATAAAAACGTTGATATCTTCGCTTCCAGACGCGCGATTTTGACGCTGTTTTCAGCTCAAATTGACATAACTAGGCGTCCGCCTACGTATTGACCACCCCGCACTGACCTGCACCCCTGGATAAAATATTTACCACCTACCCCTAGTTTTTTAATACATTTTTAAAGTAAATCGTCTAAATTAATTGTTTTTCCAAATTTTCTTTGCAATCTAACACCAAATTATAGTTTCAATAGTACTCACCCTTCATCCCTGTGTCCCGGTCCGCGTTCCGTGAGCCGGCGTCCCAGTTGGAGGCTGATAACCTAAATTTTTTGGTTCAAAAACTGGTTTTTTGACCATAACTCCAGAATTTTCTTCGGCACCCATCCCGTTTTATTTCACAGTTCGCTAGCCCGCGCGGAGACGCGTCTCTGGACGTATCGCACGTGCGTCTAGCTGAAATAAAACATAAATATTTTTTAAAAATTGTCATTTTCACGTAGTTTCTGCTAGTACCAAAATCCACGTAAGGGGATAAGAGAAATATAAAAACGTTGATATCTTCGCTTCCAGACGCGCGATTTTGACGCTGTTTTCAGCTCAAATTGACATAACTAGGCGTCCGCCTACGTATTGACCACCCCGCACTGACCTGCACCCCTGGATAAAATATTTACCACCTACCCCTAGTTTTTTAATACATTTTTAAAGTAAATCGTCTAAATTAATTGTTTTTCCAAATTTTCTTTGCAATCTAACACCAAATTATAGTTTCAATAGTACTCACCCTTCATCCCTGTGTCCCGGTCCGCGTTCCGTGAGCCGGCGTCCCAGTTGGAGGCTGATAACCTAAATTTTTTGGTTCAAAAACTGGTTTTTTGACCATAACTCCAGAATTTTCTTCGGCACCCATCCCGTTTTATTTCACAGTTCGCTAGCCCGCGCGGAGACGCGTCTCTGGACGTATCGCACGTGCGTCTAGCTTAAATAAAATTTTGCCCACCCACCCGCCCTTTGGCTTATAGAAAGGGTAGAACTTAGGATTTCGGCCAAAAATTTTTATCCAGGTTTTGATTTTGAACGTTTGTGGGGACCGTAAAACCCCTTATTTTATCTATACATTTTATTTTATTGATAAGACGAGTCCTTTTTCTAGGATCAAAATTTTTCAGTAATAATCTATCAACATTTTAATTCTATTTATAATTTATACATTAATAATTTTATCAAAATTTTCAATTCTATTATATTAATTACATTTTATATCTGTGATCCCCCCTTTACAGGGATCCAGATACTTATTCTAGTCCCCTCTGACACGTCCAAAATATGCTCGGGCTAAGGACCCCCCAAAAGCCGAAGGCTGCTGAGGAGGGTTCGGGTTCGGGGGAGGAGGGCCCAGCGCCAGCTGGCCCCTCAGTAAGGCGCAGCATCGGGGAGTGGGAAGCGGAGAAACATAAATCGGGGCAACCCCAGAAAGGCAAAACACCACCCACAAGGGCACCCGTTCCCACCCCCCCAAACAAGACAGTTGGATCCACCTCCCCAAAACCCAACCCCAAAAGCACAATAACCCAACGGGCAAGGACCGGAACTTACGGTCTGCCGGGGAAGGTCTTGGAGAGCCCTCCTCGAGAACAGCCACCAACCAAGTACCTCAACAGAACTTCGGAGGCTAAGGCGTGTCTCTGCAAAGCCAAGATGAACCTGGAAAGCTCAAGAAACCTTAAAAAGGAAATAAAAGACGGGATCACCAAAGCTGTTGAGAGGCTTTATCACCTCGTTAGGGAGGGAGAGACGGAGAGGTCCGAGACATCCGGAGAGGTGGTCGAACCCGAGAAGGCCCCCAAGGACCTGACACCAACCCCCAACGCGCCGACAGAGCTCGTGATGCAGCTCATGGAGAACCTCCAGCAGCACAAAAAGGCGCTGGAGGAATGCCAGCTGCACACGCGGGCGCTGTCGGAGCAACTTACACAGGCACCTCGCTTTGTCGCGGGCCAGGGGCCCTCGTTCGCTGAGATGGCCGCCGTCCCTAAGCAGCACATCCAAGCGCCTCTTCACTCGATGGTCGTGTCATCAGTTGATGACAAGGACACGGGTGAAGAGGTGATTGAGAAGCTAAGGACGGCGGTAGATGCCAGGAATGAGGGCACCAGGGTGGAAAGGCTGCGGAAAGCGAGGGACCAGAAGGTGGTGGTCGGTTTCAGGACCAGGGAGGAGCTGACTCGGGTGAAAGACAAAATACAGAAGGCCGGAAACCTCGTGGTGGAGGAGGTCAAAAACAAGGACCCCCTTATCATCCTAAAAGACGTCCTCTCCTGTCACTCTGATGTGGAGGTCACAGAGGCGCTGAAGCGCCAAAACGCCCACTTGATTGGGGACTTGCCTGCGGATGATGTGAGGATGGGAGTAAAGTACCGTCGCAGGACGAGGAACACCCACATGTCCCACATCATCATGCAGGTGTCCCCTTCTGTGTGGCAGAGGCTGACTAACGCGGGTCGAGTGCACATCGACTTGCAGCGGGTGCGCGTGCTGGATCAGTCGCCGCTTATCCAGTGCACTCGCTGCTTGCGCTTCGGCCATGGCCGTAAACTGTGCACTGAACCCGCCGACCTCTGCACACACTGTGGAGACTCCCACCTCAGAGTCGACTGCCCCGCACGGCTGGCTGCCGAACCGCCGAAGTGCCGAAACTGCGTGACCGCGAAACAGGGGAAGACCGAGCATAACGCCTTCGACAGTGAGTGCCCAACTCGCGTAAAGTGGGACGCATTGGCGCGACTGTCGGTGGCGTACTGCTAAGGTCCAACCAGCGGCAACAAGAGGTGGCTCATCCAGGGATTCCCAAACACGCCCGAGCGCGCGTAAGGATTACCAGGTAATCCAAGCGAATCTGCAGAGGAAGAACTTAGCAACCCAAGAGCTCATGATTGTGGCTAGCGAGCGGAGGGTTGCGTTCGCATTGCTCCAGGAGCCGTATGTGGGTGGGGTTAAAAGGATGCGAGACTACCGGGGAGCGAGAGTCTACCAGTGCGCTGAACAGGGAGATGGAACTGTGAAGGCGGCAATAGTCGTCTTCGACCACGACCTGGACGTCACACAGTGTCCGAAACTCACCACCAACAACATCGTGGTGGTGAGGATCCGTACCAGCGCCTGGGAAATCGCAGTAGTCTCCTTCTACTTTGAACCAGACCAGCCCATACAGCCATACCTGGAGCAACTTTTGCAGATTCGCGAGGAAATAGGCCCCACGAGGATGATTATTGGCGGCGATGCCAACGCCAAGAGCACCTGGTGGGGTAGCCTGGTAACCGACAGCAAGGGTGAGGACATGTCGGGAACCCTGGAAGAAATGTGCCTGCAGGTACTCAACGTCGGCAACACTCCGACCTTCGACACCGTCAGAGGTAACACCCTGTACAGCAGCTTCGTTGATGTAACAGCCTGCTCAATGGAGCTGCTGGACTTGGTGGAGGACTGGCGGGTCGAGGAAGGCCTCACGAGCTCGGACCACAACGGTATAGTATTCAAAATTAACATACAAAAATCGAAAGGAACTAACGTGCAAAGGACCACAAGAATATACAATACTAGAAAAGCAAATTGGAGCCAATTTCATTCGAAATTGGCCCAATTAAAAGCTGACTCAAAATTAAATGCAGTTGAAATTGACAAAATTAGTAGTAAAATAGATTTAGAACAGATTATTGATAAATATATAGCCAAAATTAAACAATCTTGTGATGAAACATTGAACAAAATTAAAAACAACACCCAACTTACTATACCGTGGTGGTCCAAAGAGCTCGCTGAGCTGATGTCGGAGGTTAACACCCGAAGACGCCGCATCCGGTGCGCTGCACCAGTCCGGAGGCAAAAGGTCGTCGATGAGTACCTGCTAGCAAAAGCCAAATATGAGTCCCTAGCCAAAAAGGCGCAGACAGAGGGTTGGAAAGGCTTCTGTGAAAAACAGGATAGGGAAGGAATGTGGGAAGGGATATACAGGGTCATAGGACGAACCGCCAAAAGACAGGAGGACGTGCCGTTGGTGAAGGACGGAGTACCACTGAGTGCACAGCAATCGGCTTTGCTGCTGGCCGAGACCTTCTACCCCGAGGACCTTGAAGAGGGAGAAAATGCTGACCACCGTCGGACACGTGAAGCGGCCAGTCGTGTAAACGAGTGGGCGCATGATGAACAACATGACCCACCGTTTACACTTCAGGAGCTGAAAACCGCGGTGGAAAGCTTCAACCCGAAGAAGGCACCCGGGGCGGACGGTCTCACAGCCGATATCTGTGCCCAGGCTATATCCCGGGACCCAGGGACGTTCCTTGCACTGGCCAACAAGTGCCTCGAGCATGGACACTTCCCTGGGGCCTGGAAGGTAGCCACTGTGGTGGTCCTCCGAAAGCCCGGCAAGGATTCCTACACCACCCCTAAATCGTACAGGCCGATCGGCCTCTTACCAGTCCTAGGCAAAATCCTGGAGAAACTTCTGGTAGCCAGGCTAAAGTGGCACCTTATCCCGCGGTTTAGTACTCGCCAGTTTGGTTTTATGCCACAGAAAAGCACCGAGGACTCCCTCTACACCATGATACAACATATCAAAGAAAAGTTGAGTGCAAAGAAGCTGATCACTGTTGTATCACTGGACATAGAGGGAGCCTTCGATAGCGCATGGTGGCCGGCCATCAGGACCAGACTGGCTGAGGAAAAGTGCCCGGTGAACCTAAGGAGGCTGCTAGACAGCTACTTGACTGGTAGGAGTGTCCGAGTTCGGTACGCGGGTGCCGAGTGCCGAAGGGACACGACGAAGGGGTGTGTGCAAGGGTCCATTGGCGGTCCGATCCTATGGAACCTGATTCTCGACCCCCTGTTGAAGGGGCTGGAGGCGCGCGGCGTTCACTGCCAAGCGTTCGCCGATGATGTTGTGATGATCTTCGACGGTGACACAGCATTGGAAGTTCAGAGACATGCTAATGCCGCCCTCGAGTATGTTCGGTTGTGGGGCATCGGAAACAAGCTGAAGTTTGCACCGCAAAAAACTTGTGCAATGGTGGTTACCAAGAAGCTGAAGTACGATGTCCCACTCCTGAGCATGGGCGGGGTAGACATTGGCATGTCTAAGGAAATAAAAATACTGGGGCTCACCGTCGACCACCAGCTCACTTTCAACACCCACGTCGCAAACGTTTGCAGAAAAGCTGTGAACATCTACAAACAGCTGGCACGTGCGGCAAAAGTGAGCTGGGGCCTTCACCCGGAGATCATCCACACCATATACACGGCGGCAGTGGAGCCAGTCATTCTGTACGCGGCCAGTGCCTGGGCGCCGGCAGCCAAAAAGATCGGAGTGCAGAAAAGCCTCAACACGGTCCAGCGAGGATTCGCGCAGAAGCTCTGCAAATCCTACCGCACCGTTTCACTGAACGCGTCCCTGGTGCTGGCTGGGATACTCCCTCTCGACCTTCGTATACAAGAAGCAGCCGCTCTGTATGAGGCAAAGAGAGGGGTGCCACAGCCGGCACTTGCGGGCAGGGAGGTGGAGCGGGTGGTGGCATTTGCAGAGACTCCGCACCCGGCGAAACATATGGCCATGGAGTTCGTATGCCTGGAAGACCGGACGCTTGTGGATACCCACAACATCCAAGCAGTCAGGGTGTTCACGGACGGCAGCAAGATCGAGGGCAAGGTCGGAGCAGCGCTGTCGCTCTGGGACAGCAATGCCGAGATCAAGTCCTTCAAGCTTAGCTTGCCGTCGTACTGCACGGTCTACCAGGCGGAACTTCTGGCCATATGCGTAGCCACGCGCGAAATCCTCAAGCGCAAAGAGGGAACCTTCGGTATCTATAGTGACTCAAAGGCCGCACTTCAAACAGTTACAAACCAAGGTTCCCTCCACGCCCTGGCCGTGGAGGCGAGAGCGAACGTGGCCGCAGCTTTATCCCAGAGCAAAGATGTGTCTTTGTTCTGGGTAAAGGCACATGCGGGGCTGGAAGGCAACGAGCGCGCGGACCACCTCGCCAAGGAAGCTGCACTCCGGTCCAGGAAGAGGCCGGACTATGACCGCTGCCCGGTTTCATTCGTCAAGCGGCAGATCCGTCTGGGGTCGCTCGACGAATGGAACCGGAGGTACCAGAACGGCGAAACAGCCTCTGTTACCAAAATGTTCTTCCCGGACGCGATCGACGCCCACAGAATCGTGCTGAAAATTAAACCAGCCGGAATAGTAACGCAGATCTTAACGGGTCACGGTGGGTTCTCCGAATACCTGCACCGCTTCAAGTGTAAGGGGAACCCATCGTGCATCTGTGAACCGGATGCGGTTGAGTCGGTAGCCCATGTCTTGACGGAATGCCCAGTGTTCGAGATAGATAGGTACGATGCCGAGCGTATGCTGGAGACTAAAATTAGTCAAAACAATATATACAAATTAATGTCAGAAACTAAACTGAGGAAAATTTTTATAGAATACTGCTTAACAGTGGCGACAAAAGTAATAAGACGAAATAAGGAAATTTAGAACACTGTGCTTTTTCAAATATGACATTCTCTATCAGAAAAGATATTCGATATAAGCACAGAAATTTTATAGAATATTTTAAGTCAATTAACAACATTAGTAAGAGTAAATTCAACGTTTAGAATCACAAACCAAAATTAATAGCTTATTTTCAAAAATTGAATAACTAAATTAAACAAAGTCGCAAACAAAATAAACAAAGTCAAATAAGGTCTCTGACTATGTCAGGGGGACACTAGTCAGGCAGGAGTGGGTTTTAGTCGGTTCGAGTCCGACACTACCTCGACTGTCTCACAACCCGTGAGACAGTCGAGGTGTCCGTGGGGATTTCCCACTCCTGCCAAAACAAAAAAAAAAAAAAAAAAAAAAAAAAAAAAAAAAAAAAAAAAAACCTAACCTAACCTAACCTAATGGATGGAGGGGTCAAAGTAAACTACATGCTAGTTACTACTCCAAGAGTCGATTACTCTTCCACCTTTAATTAGCAACATTATATACATAGTTACGACGTGATGTTATGTCGATAATCTACAATCACGTATTCACATACTATCTACCTTAGCATATTATACTACGTGCTGTACGTGACGTGCTGACATCACACCACATCACCCCCCTTAAATAAATAAAAAAAACTAAATTACAAGGTTTTTTTTCCTCATTACTAACTATCACTCTAACTCTTACAATACAATTTTGTTCTATTCTTATGCACTATATCTATTTTATTTTTATACTTAATCACAACATTTGGTGACTCGTCTTTTACAACTTCAAAAGGTCCATTATAAATACATTCCAATTTGTTGCCAGTTTCATTCTTAATCAAAACTAAATCACCTTCCTTATAGGTTACAGAATTAAGATTCTTATCATAACAATGTTTTCTAGCTAATTTACTCGCTATTAAATTCTCCCTTGCATCATTTTGTGCCCTTTGCAATCTGTACTTAAATTCTAAAGGATAATCATCAAAATTATACAATGGTTCAACACTTTCTCCTTGAAGACTACTTGGTAATCTGCATATTCTTCCAAACACTAATTCATAAGGTGTATATTTGGTAACAGTATTAACTGTCGTATTATAAGAAAAACACCAAAATGGAATCCAAGTACTCCATGATGATGGGTTATTATTCGTCTGTATCCTCAAATATGCACCTAATGTTTTATGTACATTCTCCAATGAACCTATACTCTCATGATGATACGACGTCGACATGACTTTATTGATGTTCAAGATATCACATAGCTCTATTATTACTTTCGAAACGAATTCACTACCCCTATCCGTAGTTATTGTTTTTGGTATTCCATATCTCAAAACAAAATTCTCTGCCAAAGCTTTTGCTACCTCATTTGCGGATTTATTCTATTGACCACCCCGAACTGACCTGCACCCCTGGATAAAATATTTACGACCTACCCCTAGTTTTTTAATACATTTTTAAAGTAAATCGTCAAAATTAATTGTTTTTCCAAATTTTCTTTGCATTCTAACATCGAATTATAGTTTCAATAGTACTCACCCTTCATCCCTGTGTCCCGGTCCGCGTTCCGTGAGCCGGCGTCCCGGTTGGAGGCTGATAACCTAAATTTTTTGGTTCAAAAACTGGTTTTTTGACCATAACTCCAGAATTTTCTTCGGCACCTACCACGTTTTATTTCGCAGTTCGCTAGCCCGCGCGGAGACGCGTCTCTGGACGTATCGCACGTGCGTCTAGCTCAAATAAAACATAAATATTTTTTCAAAATTGTCAATTTCAAGTAGTTTCTGCTAGTACCAAAATCCAGCTAAGGGGTTAAGAGAAATATAAAAACGTTGATATCTTCGCTTCCAGACGCGCGATTTTGACGCTGTTTTCAGCTCAAATTGACATAACTAGGCCTCCGCCTACGTATTGACCACCCCGAACTGACCTGCACCCCTGGATAAAATATTTACGACCTACCCCTAGTTTTTTAATACATTTTTAAAGTAAATCGTCAAAATTAATTGTTTTTCCAAATTTTCTTTGCATTCTAACATCGAATTATAGTTTCAATAGTACTCACCCTTCATCCCTGTGTCCCGGTCCGCGTTCCGTGAGCCGGCGTCCCGGTTGGAGGCTGATAACCTAAATTTTTTGGTTCAAAAACTGGTTTTTTGACCATAACTCCAGAATTTTCTTCGGCACCTACCACGTTTTATTTCGCAGTTCGCTAGCCCGCGCGGAGACGCGTCTCTGGACGTATCGCACGTGCGTCTAGCTCAAATAAAACATAAATATTTTTTCAAAATTGTCAATTTCAAGTAGTTTCTGCTAGTACCAAAATCCAGCTAAGGGGTTAAGAGAAATATAAAAACGTTGATATCTTCGCTTCCAGACGCGCGATTTTGACGCTGTTTTCAGCTCAAATTGACATAACTAGGCCTCCGCCTACGTATTGACCACCCCGAACTGACCTGCACCCCTGGATAAAATATTTACGACCTACCCCTAGTTTTTTAATACATTTTTAAAGTAAATCGTCAAAATTAATGGTTTTTCCAAATTTTCTTTGCATTCTAACATCGAATTATAGTTTCAATAGTACTCACCCTTCATCCCTGTGTCCCGGTCCGCGTTCCGTGAGCCGGCGTCCCGGTTGGAGGCTGATAACCTAAATTTTTTGGTTCAAAAACTGGTTTTTTGACCATAACTCCAGAATTTTCTTCGGCACCTACCACGTTTTATTTCGCAGTTCGCTAGCCCGCGCGGAGACGCGTCTCTGGACGTATCGCACGTGCGTCTAGCTCAAATAAAACATAAATATTTTTTCAAAATTGTCAATTTCAAGTAGTTTCTGCTAGTACCAAAATCCAGCTAAGGGGTTAAGAGAAATATAAAAACGTTGATATCTTCGCTTCCAGACGCACGATTTTGACGCTGTTTTCAGCTCAAATTGACATAACTAGGCCTCCGCCTACGTATTGACCACCCCGAACTGACCTGCACCCCTGGATAAAATATTTACGACCTACCCCTAGTTTTTTAATACATTTTTAAAGTAAATCGTCAAAATTAATTGTTTTTCCAAATTTTCTTTGCATTCTAACATCGAATTATAGTTTCAATAGTACTCACCCTTCATCCCTGTGTCCCGGTCCGCGTTCCGTGAGCCGGCGTCCCGGTTGGAGGCTGATAACCTAAATTTTTTGGTTCAAAAACTGGTTTTTTGACCATAACTCCAGAATTTTCTTCGGCACCTACCACGTTTTATTTCGCAGTTCGCTAGCCCGCGCGGAGACGCGTCTCTGGACGTATCGCACGTGCGTCTAGCTCAAATAAAACATAAATATTTTTTCAAAATTGTCAATTTCAAGTAGTTTCTGCTAGTACCAAAATCCAGCTAAGGGGTTAAGAGAAATATAAAAACGTTGATATCTTCGCTTCCAGACGCGCGATTTTGACGCTGTTTTCAGCTCAAATTGACATAACTAGGCCTCCGCCTACGTATTGACCACCCCGAACTGACCTGCACCCCTGGATAAAATATTTACGACCTACCCCTAGTTTTTTAATACATTTTTAAAGTAAATCGTCAAAATTAATTGTTTTTCCAAATTTTCTTTGCATTCTAACATCGAATTATAGTTTCAATAGTACTCACCCTTCATCCCTGTGTCCCGGTCCGCGTTCCGTGAGCCGGCGTCCCGGTTGGAGGCTGATAACCTAAATTTTTTGGTTCAAAAACTGTTTTTTTGACCATAACTCCAGAATTTTCTTCGGCACCTACCACGTTTTATTTCGCAGTTCGCTAGCCCGCGCGGAGACGCGTCTCTGGACGTATCGCACGTGCGTCTAGCTCAAATAAAACATAAATATTTTTTCAAAATTGTCAATTTCAAGTAGTTTCTGCTAGTACCAAAATCCAGCTAAGGGGTTAAGAGAAATATAAAAACGTTGATATCTTCGCTTCCAGACGCGCGATTTTGACGCTGTTTTCAGCTCAAATTGACATAACTAGGCCTCCGCCTACGTATTGACCACCCCGAACTGACCTGCACCCCTGGATAAAATATTTACGACCTACCCCTAGTTTTTTAATACATTTTTAAAGTAAATCGTCAAAATTAATGGTTTTTCCAAATTTTCTTTGCATTCTAACATCGAATTATAGTTTCAATAGTACTCACCCTTCATCCCTGTGTCCCGGTCCGCGTTCCGTGAGCCGGCGTCCCGGTTGGAGGCTGATAACCTAAATTTTTTGGTTCAAAAACTGGTTTTTTGACCATAACTCCAGAATTTTCTTCGGCACCTACCACGTTTTATTTCGCAGTTCGCTAGCCCGCGCGGAGACGCGTCTCTGGACGTATCGCACGTGCGTCTAGCTCAAATAAAACATAAATATTTTTTCAAAATTGTCAATTTCAAGTAGTTTCTGCTAGTACCAAAATCCAGCTAAGGGGTTAAGAGAAATATAAAAACGTTGATATCTTCGCTTCCAGACGCACGATTTTGACGCTGTTTTCAGCTCAAATTGACATAACTAGGCCTCCGCCTACGTATTGACCACCCCGAACTGACCTGCACCCCTGGATAAAATATTTACGACCTACCCCTAGTTTTTTAATACATTTTTAAAGTAAATCGTCAAAATTAATTGTTTTTCCAAATTTTCTTTGCATTCTAACATCGAATTATAGTTTCAATAGTACTCACCCTTCATCCCTGTGTCCCGGTCCGCGTTCCGTGAGCCGGCGTCCCGGTTGGAGGCTGATAACCTAAATTTTTTGGTTCAAAAACTGGTTTTTTGACCATAACTCCAGAATTTTCTTCGGCACCTACCACGTTTTATTTCGCAGTTCGCTAGCCCGCGCGGAGACGCGTCTCTGGACGTATCGCACGTGCGTCTAGCTCAAATAAAACATAAATATTTTTTCAAAATTGTCAATTTCAAGTAGTTTCTGCTAGTACCAAAATCCAGCTAAGGGGTTAAGAGAAATATAAAAACGTTGATATCTTCGCTTCCAGACGCGCGATTTTGACGCTGTTTTCAGCTCAAATTGACATAACTAGGCCTCCGCCTACGTATTGACCACCCCGAACTGACCTGCACCCCTGGATAAAATATTTACGACCTACCCCTAGTTTTTTAATACATTTTTAAAGTAAATCGTCAAAATTAATTGTTTTTCCAAATTTTCTTTGCATTCTAACATCGAATTATAGTTTCAATAGTACTCACCCTTCATCCCTGTGTCCCGGTCCGCGTTCCGTGAGCCGGCGTCCCGGTTGGAGGCTGATAACCTAAATTTTTTGGTTCAAAAACTGGTTTTTTGACCATAACTCCAGAATTTTCTTCGGCACCTACCACGTTTTATTTCGCAGTTCGCTAGCCCGCGCGGAGACGCGTCTCTGGACGTATCGCACGTGCGTCTAGCTCAAATAAAACATAAATATTTTTTCAAAATTGTCAATTTCAAGTAGTTTCTGCTAGTACCAAAATCCAGCTAAGGGGTTAAGAGAAATATAAAAACGTTGATATCTTCGCTTCCAGACGCGCGATTTTGACGCTGTTTTCAGCTCAAATTGACATAACTAGGCCTCCGCCTACGTATTGACCACCCCGAACTGACCTGCACCCCTGGATAAAATATTTACGACCTACCCCTAGTTTTTTAATACATTTTTAAAGTAAATCGTCAAAATTAATTGTTTTTCCAAATTTTCTTTGCATTCTAACATCGAATTATAGTTTCAATAGTACTCACCCTTCATCCCTGTGTCCCGGTCCGCGTTCCGTGAGCCGGCGTCCCGGTTGGAGGCTGATAACCTAAATTTTTTGGTTCAAAAACTGGTTTTTTGACCATAACTCCAGAATTTTCTTCGGCACCTACCACGTTTTATTTCGCAGTTCGCTAGCCCGCGCGGAGACGCGTCTCTGGACGTATCGCACGTGCGTCTAGCTCAAATAAAACATAAATATTTTTTCAAAATTGTCAATTTCAAGTAGTTTCTGCTAGTACCAAAATCCAGCTAAGGGGTTAAGAGAAATATAAAAACGTTGATATCTTCGCTTCCAGACGCGCGATTTTGACGCTGTTTTCAGCTCAAATTGACATAACTAGGCCTCCGCCTACGTATTGACCACCCCGAACTGACCTGCACCCCTGGATAAAATATTTACGACCTACCCCTAGTTTTTTAATACATTTTTAAAGTAAATCGTCAAAATTAATGGTTTTTCCAAATTTTCTTTGCATTCTAACATCGAATTATAGTTTCAATAGTACTCACCCTTCATCCCTGTGTCCCGGTCCGCGTTCCGTGAGCCGGCGTCCCGGTTGGAGGCTGATAACCTAAATTTTTTGGTTCAAAAACTGGTTTTTTGACCATAACTCCAGAATTTTCTTCGGCACCTACCACGTTTTATTTCGCAGTTCGCTAGCCCGCGCGGAGACGCGTCTCTGGACGTATCGCACGTGCGTCTAGCTCAAATAAAACATAAATATTTTTTCAAAATTGTCAATTTCAAGTAGTTTCTGCTAGTACCAAAATCCAGCTAAGGGGTTAAGAGAAATATAAAAACGTTGATATCTTCGCTTCCAGACGCACGATTTTGACGCTGTTTTCAGCTCAAATTGACATAACTAGGCCTCCGCCTACGTATTGACCACCCCGAACTGACCTGCACCCCTGGATAAAATATTTACGACCTACCCCTAGTTTTTTAATACATTTTTAAAGTAAATCGTCAAAATTAATTGTTTTTCCAAATTTTCTTTGCATTCTAACATCGAATTATAGTTTCAATAGTACTCACCCTTCATCCCTGTGTCCCGGTCCGCGTTCCGTGAGCCGGCGTCCCGGTTGGAGGCTGATAACCTAAATTTTTTGGTTCAAAAACTGGTTTTTTGACCATAACTCCAGAATTTTCTTCGGCACCTACCACGTTTTATTTCGCAGTTCGCTAGCCCGCGCGGAGACGCGTCTCTGGACGTATCGCACGTGCGTCTAGCTCAAATAAAACATAAATATTTTTTCAAAATTGTCAATTTCAAGTAGTTTCTGCTAGTACCAAAATCCAGCTAAGGGGTTAAGAGAAATATAAAAACGTTGATATCTTCGCTTCCAGACGCGCGATTTTGACGCTGTTTTCAGCTCAAATTGACATAACTAGGCCTCCGCCTACGTATTGACCACCCCGAACTGACCTGCACCCCTGGATAAAATATTTACGACCTACCCCTAGTTTTTTAATACATTTTTAAAGTAAATCGTCAAAATTAATTGTTTTTCCAAATTTTCTTTGCATTCTAACATCGAATTATAGTTTCAATAGTACTCACCCTTCATCCCTGTGTCCCGGTCCGCGTTCCGTGAGCCGGCGTCCCGGTTGGAGGCTGATAACCTAAATTTTTTGGTTCAAAAACTGGTTTTTTGACCATAACTCCAGAATTTTCTTCGGCACCTACCACGTTTTATTTCGCAGTTCGCTAGCCCGCGCGGAGACGCGTCTCTGGACGTATCGCACGTGCGTCTAGCTCAAATAAAACATAAATATTTTTTCAAAATTGTCAATTTCAAGTAGTTTCTGCTAGTACCAAAATCCAGCTAAGGGGTTAAGAGAAATATAAAAACGTTGATATCTTCGCTTCCAGACGCGCGATTTTGACGCTGTTTTCAGCTCAAATTGACATAACTAGGCCTCCGCCTACGTATTGACCACCCCGAACTGACCTGCACCCCTGGATAAAATATTTACGACCTACCCCTAGTTTTTTAATACATTTTTAAAGTAAATCGTCAAAATTAATTGTTTTTCCAAATTTTCTTTGCATTCTAACATCGAATTATAGTTTCAATAGTACTCACCCTTCATCCCTGTGTCCCGGTCCGCGTTCCGTGAGCCGGCGTCCCGGTTGGAGGCTGATAACCTAAATTTTTTGGTTCAAAAACTGGTTTTTTGACCATAACTCCAGAATTTTCTTCGGCACCTACCACGTTTTATTTCGCAGTTCGCTAGCCCGCGCGGAGACGCGTCTCTGGACGTATCGCACGTGCGTCTAGCTCAAATAAAACATAAATATTTTTTCAAAATTGTCAATTTCAAGTAGTTTCTGCTAGTACCAAAATCCAGCTAAGGGGTTAAGAGAAATATAAAAACGTTGATATCTTCGCTTCCAGACGCGCGATTTTGACGCTGTTTTCAGCTCAAATTGACATAACTAGGCCTCCGCCTACGTATTGACCACCCCGAACTGACCTGCACCCCTGGATAAAATATTTACGACCTACCCCTAGTTTTTTAATACATTTTTAAAGTAAATCGTCAAAATTAATTGTTTTTCCAAATTTTCTTTGCATTCTAACATCGAATTATAGTTTCAATAGTACTCACCCTTCATCCCTGTGTCCCGGTCCGCGTTCCGTGAGCCGGCGTCCCGGTTGGAGGCTGATAACCTAAATTTTTTGGTTCAAAAACTGGTTTTTTGACCATAACTCCAGAATTTTCTTCGGCACCTACCACGTTTTATTTCGCAGTTCGCTAGCCCGCGCGGAGACGCGTCTCTGGACGTATCGCACGTGCGTCTAGCTCAAATAAAACATAAATATTTTTTCAAAATTGTCAATTTCAAGTAGTTTCTGCTAGTACCAAAATCCAGCTAAGGGGTTAAGAGAAATATAAAAACGTTGATATCTTCGCTTCCAGACGCGCGATTTTGACGCTGTTTTCAGCTCAAATTGACATAACTAGGCCTCCGCCTACGTATTGACCACCCCGAACTGACCTGCACCCCTGGATAAAATATTTACGACCTACCCCTAGTTTTTTAATACATTTTTAAAGTAAATCGTCAAAATTAATGGTTTTTCCAAATTTTCTTTGCATTCTAACATCGAATTATAGTTTCAATAGTACTCACCCTTCATCCCTGTGTCCCGGTCCGCGTTCCGTGAGCCGGCGTCCCAGTTGGAGGCTGATAACCTAAATTTTTTGGTTCAAAAACTGGTTTTTTGACCATAACTCCAGAATTTTCTTCGGCACTCATCCCGTTTTATTTCACAGTTCGCTAGCCCGCGCGGAGACGCGTCTCTGGACGTATCGCACGTGCGTCTAGCTGAAATAAAACATAAATATTTTTTTAAAATTGTCATTTTCACGTAGTTTCTGCTAGTACCAAAATCCACGTAAGGGGATAAGAGAAATATAAAAACGTTGATATCTTCGCTTCCAGACGCGCGATTTTGACGCTGTTTTCAGCTCAAATTGACATAACTAGGCGTCCGCCTACGTATTGACCACCCCGCACTGACCTGCACCCCTGGATAAAATATTTACCACCTACCCCTAGTTTTTTAATACATTTTTAAAGTAAATCGTCTAAATTAATTGTTTTTCCAAATTTTCTTTGCAATCTAACACCAAATTATAGTTTCAATAGTACTCACCCTTCATCCCTGTGTCCCGGTCCGCGTTCCGTGAGTCGGCGTCCCAGTTGGAGGCTGATAACCTAAATTTTTTGGTTCAAAAACTGGTTTTTTGACCATAACTCCAGAATTTTCTTCGGCACTCATCCCGTTTTATTTCACAGTTCGCTAGCCCGCGCGGAGACGCGTCTCTGGACGTATCGCACGTGCGTCTAGCTGAAATAAAACATAAATATTTTTTAAAAATTGTCATTTTCACGTAGTTTCTGCTAGTACCAAAATCCACGTAAGGGGATAAGAGAAATATAAAAACGTTGATATCTTCGCTTCCAGACGCGCGATTTTGACGCTGTTTTCAGCTCAAATTGACATAACTAGGCGTCCGCCTACGTATTGACCACCCCGCACTGACCTGCACCCCTGGATAAAATATTTACCACCTACCCCTAGTTTTTTAATACATTTTTAAAGTAAATCGTCTAAATTAATTGTTTTTCCAAATTTTCTTTGCAATCTAACACCAAATTATAGTTTCAATAGTACTCACCCTTCATCCCTGTGTCCCGGTCCGCGTTCCGTGAGCCGGCGTCCCAGTTGGAGGCTGATAACCTAAATTTTTTGGTTCAAAAACTGGTTTTTTGACCATAACTCCAGAATTTTCTTCGGCACTCATCCCGTTTTATTTCACAGTTCGCTAGCCCGCGCGGAGACGCGTCTCTGGACGTATCGCACGTGCGTCTAGCTGAAATAAAACATAAATATTTTTTTAAAATTGTCATTTTCACGTAGTTTCTGCTAGTACCAAAATCCACGTAAGGGGATAAGAGAAATATAAAAACGTTGATATCTTCGCTTCCAGACGCGCGATTTTGACGCTGTTTTCAGCTCAAATTGACATAACTAGGCGTCCGCCTACGTATTGACCACCCCGCACTGACCTGCACCCCTGGATAAAATATTTACCACCTACCCCTAGTTTTTTAATACATTTTTAAAGTAAATCGTCTAAATTAATTGTTTTTCCAAATTTTCTTTGCAATCTAACACCAAATTATAGTTTCAATAGTACTCACCCTTCATCCCTGTGTCCCGGTCCGCGTTCCGTGAGCCGGCGTCCCAGTTGGAGGCTGATAACCTAAATTTTTTGGTTCAAAAACTGGTTTTTTGACCATAACTCCAGAATTTTCTTCGGCACTCATCCCGTTTTATTTCACAGTTCGCTAGCCCGCGCGGAGACGCGTCTCTGGACGTATCGCACGTGCGTCTAGCTGAAATAAAACATAAATATTTTTTAAAAATTGTCATTTTCACGTAGTTTCTGCTAGTACCAAAATCCACGTAAGGGGATAAGAGAAATATAAAAACGTTGATATCTTCGCTTCCAGACGCGCGATTTTGACGCTGTTTTCAGCTCAAATTGACATAACTAGGCGTCCGCCTACGTATTGACCACCCCGCACTGACCTGCACCCCTGGATAAAATATTTACCACCTACCCCTAGTTTTTTAATACATTTTTAAAGTAAATCGTCTAAATTAATTGTTTTTCCAAATTTTCTTTGCAATCTAACACCAAATTATAGTTTCAATAGTACTCACCCTTCATCCCTGTGTCCCGGTCCGCGTTCCGTGAGCCGGCGTCCCAGTTGGAGGCTGATAACCTAAATTTTTTGGTTCAAAAACTGGTTTTTTGACCATAACTCCAGAATTTTCTTCGGCACTCATCCCGTTTTATTTCACAGTTCGCTAGCCCGCGCGGAGACGCGTCTCTGGACGTATCGCACGTGCGTCTAGCTGAAATAAAACATAAATATTTTTTAAAAATTGTCATTTTCACGTAGTTTCTGCTAGTACCAAAATCCACGTAAGGGGATAAGAGAAATATAAAAACGTTGATATCTTCGCTTCCAGACGCGCGATTTTGACGCTGTTTTCAGCTCAAATTGACATAACTAGGCGTCCGCCTACGTATTGACCACCCCGCACTGACCTGCACCCCTGGATAAAATATTTACCACCTACCCCTAGTTTTTTAATACATTTTTAAATTAAATCGTCTAAATTAATTGTTTTTCCAAATTTTCTTTGCAATCTAACACCAAATTATAGTTTCAATAGTACTCACCCTTCATCCCTGTGTCCCGGTCCGCGTTCCGTGAGCCGGCGTCCCAGTTGGAGGCTGATAACCTAAATTTTTTGGTTCAAAAACTGGTTTTTTGACCATAACTCCAGAATTTTCTTCGGCACTCATCCCGTTTTATTTCACAGTTCGCTAGCCCGCGCGGAGACGCGTCTCTGGACGTATCGCACGTGCGTCTAGCTGAAATAAAACATAAATATTTTTTTAAAATTGTCATTTTCACGTAGTTTCTGCTAGTACCAAAATCCACGTAAGGGGATAAGAGAAATATAAAAACGTTGATATCTTCGCTTCCAGACGCGCGATTTTGACGCTGTTTTCAGCTCAAATTGACATAACTAGGCGTCCGCCTACGTATTGACCACCCCGCACTGACCTGCACCCCTGGATAAAATATTTACCACCTACCCCTAGTTTTTTAATACATTTTTAAAGTAAATCGTCTAAATTAATTGTTTTTCCAAATTTTCTTTGCAATCTAACACCAAATTATAGTTTCAATAGTACTCACCCTTCATCCCTGTGTCCCGGTCCGCGTTCCGTGAGCCGGCGTCCCAGTTGGAGGCTGATAACCTAAATTTTTTGGTTCAAAAACTGGTTTTTTGACCATAACTCCAGAATTTTCTTCGGCACTCATCCCGTTTTATTTCACAGTTCGCTAGCCCGCGCGGAGACGCGTCTCTGGACGTATCGCACGTGCGTCTAGCTGAAATAAAACATAAATATTTTTTTAAAATTGTCATTTTCACGTAGTTTCTGCTAGTACCAAAATCCACGTAAGGGGATAAGAGAAATATAAAAACGTTGATATCTTCGCTTCCAGACGCGCGATTTTGACGCTGTTTTCAGCTCAAATTGACATAACTAGGCGTCCGCCTACGTATTGACCACCCCGCACTGACCTGCACCCCTGGATAAAATATTTACCACCTACCCCTAGTTTTTTAATACATTTTTAAAGTAAATCGTCTAAATTAATTGTTTTTCCAAATTTTCTTTGCAATCTAACACCAAATTATAGTTTCAATAGTACTCACCCTTCATCCCTGTGTCCCGGTCCGCGTTCCGTGAGCCGGCGTCCCAGTTGGAGGCTGATAACCTAAATTTTTTGGTTCAAAAACTGGTTTTTTGACCATAACTCCAGAATTTTCTTCGGCACTCATCCCGTTTTATTTCACAGTTCGCTAGCCCGCGCGGAGACGCGTCTCTGGACGTATCGCACGTGCGTCTAGCTGAAATAAAACATAAATATTTTTTAAAAATTGTCATTTTCACGTAGTTTCTGCTAGTACCAAAATCCACGTAAGGGGATAAGAGAAATATAAAAACGTTGATATCTTCGCTTCCAGACGCGCGATTTTGACGCTGTTTTCAGCTCAAATTGACATAACTAGGCGTCCGCCTACGTATTGACCACCCCGCACTGACCTGCACCCCTGGATAAAATATTTACCACCTACCCCTAGTTTTTTAATACATTTTTAAAGTAAATCGTCTAAATTAATTGTTTTTCCAAATTTTCTTTGCAATCTAACACCAAATTATAGTTTCAATAGTACTCACCCTTCATCCCTGTGTCCCGGTCCGCGTTCCGTGAGCCGGCGTCCCAGTTGGAGGCTGATAACCTAAATTTTTTGGTTCAAAAACTGGTTTTTTGACCATAACTCCAGAATTTTCTTCGGCACTCATCCCGTTTTATTTCACAGTTCGCTAGCCCGCGCGGAGACGCGTCTCTGGACGTATCGCACGTGCGTCTAGCTGAAATAAAACATAAATATTTTTTTAAAATTGTCATTTTCACGTAGTTTCTGCTAGTACCAAAATCCACGTAAGGGGATAAGAGAAATATAAAAACGTTGATATCTTCGCTTCCAGACGCGCGATTTTGACGCTGTTTTCAGCTCAAATTGACATAACTAGGCGTCCGCCTACGTATTGACCACCCCGCACTGACCTGCACCCCTGGATAAAATATTTACCACCTACCCCTAGTTTTTTAATACATTTTTAAAGTAAATCGTCTAAATTAATTGTTTTTCCAAATTTTCTTTGCAATCTAACACCAAATTATAGTTTCAATAGTACTCACCCTTCATCCCTGTGTCCCGGTCCGCGTTCCGTGAGCCGGCGTCCCAGTTGGAGGCTGATAACCTAAATTTTTTGGTTCAAAAACTGGTTTTTTGACCATAACTCCAGAATTTTCTTCGGCACTCATCCCGTTTTATTTCACAGTTCGCTAGCCCGCGCGGAGACGCGTCTCTGGACGTATCGCACGTGCGTCTAGCTGAAATAAAACATAAATATTTTTTTAAAATTGTCATTTTCACGTAGTTTCTGCTAGTACCAAAATCCACGTAAGGGGATAAGAGAAATATAAAAACGTTGATATCTTCGCTTCCAGACGCGCGATTTTGACGCTGTTTTCAGCTCAAATTGACATAACTAGGCGTCCGCCTACGTATTGACCACCCCGCACTGACCTGCACCCCTGGATAAAATATTTACCACCTACCCCTAGTTTTTTAATACATTTTTAAAGTAAATCGTCTAAATTAATTGTTTTTCCAAATTTTCTTTGCAATCTAACACCAAATTATAGTTTCAATAGTACTCACCCTTCATCCCTGTGTCCCGGTCCGCGTTCCGTGAGCCGGCGTCCCAGTTGGAGGCTGATAACCTAATTTTTTTGGTTCAAAAACTGGTTTTTTGACCATAACTCCAGAATTTTCTTCGGCACTCATCCCGTTTTATTTCACAGTTCGCTAGCCCGCGCGGAGACGCGTCTCTGGACGTATCGCACGTGCGTCTAGCTGAAATAAAACATAAATATTTTTTAAAAATTGTCATTTTCACGTAGTTTCTGCTAGTACCAAAATCCACGTAAGGGGATAAGAGAAATATAAAAACGTTGATATCTTCGCTTCCAGACGCGCGATTTTGACGCTGTTTTCAGCTCAAATTGACATAACTAGGCGTCCGCCTACGTATTGACCACCCCGCACTGACCTGCACCCCTGGATAAAATATTTACCACCTACCCCTAGTTTTTTAATACATTTTTAAAGTAAATCGTCTAAATTAATTGTTTTTCCAAATTTTCTTTGCAATCTAACACCAAATTATAGTTTCAATAGTACTCACCCTTCATCCCTGTGTCCCGGTCCGCGTTCCGTGAGCCGGCGTCCCAGTTGGAGGCTGATAACCTAAATTTTTTGGTTCAAAAACTGGTTTTTTGACCATAACTCCAGAATTTTCTTCGGCACTCATCCCGTTTTATTTCACAGTTCGCTAGCCCGCGCGGAGACGCGTCTCTGGACGTATCGCACGTGCGTCTAGCTGAAATAAAACATAAATATTTTTTAAAAATTGTCATTTTCACGTAGTTTCTGCTAGTACCAAAATCCACGTAAGGGGATAAGAGAAATATAAAAACGTTGATATCTTCGCTTCCAGACGCGCGATTTTGACGCTGTTTTCAGCTCAAATTGACATAACTAGGCGTCCGCCTACGTATTGACCACCCCGCACTGACCTGCACCCCTGGATAAAATATTTACCACCTACCCCTAGTTTTTTAATACATTTTTAAAGTAAATCGTCTAAATTAATTGTTTTTCCAAATTTTCTTTGCAATCTAACACCAAATTATAGTTTCAATAGTACTCACCCTTCATCCCTGTGTCCCGGTCCGCGTTCCGTGAGCCGGCGTCCCAGTTGGAGGCTGATAACCTAAATTTTTTGGTTCAAAAACTGGTTTTTTGACCATAACTCCAGAATTTTCTTCGGCACTCATCCCGTTTTATTTCACAGTTCGCTAGCCCGCGCGGAGACGCGTCTCTGGACGTATCGCACGTGCGTCTAGCTGAAATAAAACATAAATATTTTTTAAAAATTGTCATTTTCACGTAGTTTCTGCTAGTACCAAAATCCACGTAAGGGGATAAGAGAAATATAAAAACGTTGATATCTTCGCTTCCAGACGCGCGATTTTGACGCTGTTTTCAGCTCAAATTGACATAACTAGGCGTCCGCCTACGTATTGACCACCCCGCACTGACCTGCACCCCTGGATAAAATATTTACCACCTACCCCTAGTTTTTTAATACATTTTTAAATTAAATCGTCTAAATTAATTGTTTTTCCAAATTTTCTTTGCAATCTAACACCAAATTATAGTTTCAATAGTACTCACCCTTCATCCCTGTGTCCCGGTCCGCGTTCCGTGAGCCGGCGTCCCAGTTGGAGGCTGATAACCTAAATTTTTTGGTTCAAAAACTGGTTTTTTGACCATAACTCCAGAATTTTCTTCGGCACTCATCCCGTTTTATTTCACAGTTCGCTAGCCCGCGCGGAGACGCGTCTCTGGACGTATCGCACGTGCGTCTAGCTGAAATAAAACATAAATATTTTTTAAAAATTGTCATTTTCACGTAGTTTCTGCTAGTACCAAAATCCACGTAAGGGGATAAGAGAAATATAAAAACGTTGATATCTTCGCTTCCAGACGCGCGATTTTGACGCTGTTTTCAGCTCAAATTGACATAACTAGGCGTCCGCCTACGTATTGACCACCCCGCACTGACCTGCACCCCTGGATAAAATATTTACCACCTACCCCTAGTTTTTTAATACATTTTTAAAGTAAATCGTCTAAATTAATTGTTTTTCCAAATTTTCTTTGCAATCTAACACCAAATTATAGTTTCAATAGTACTCACCCTTCATCCCTGTGTCCCGGTCCGCGTTCCGTGAGCCGGCGTCCCAGTTGGAGGCTGATAACCTAAATTTTTTGGTTCAAAAACTGGTTTTTTGACCATAACTCCAGAATTTTCTTCGGCACTCATCCCGTTTTATTTCACAGTTCGCTAGCCCGCGCGGAGACGCGTCTCTGGACGTATCGCACGTGCGTCTAGCTGAAATAAAACATAAATATTTTTTTAAAATTGTCATTTTCACGTAGTTTCTGCTAGTACCAAAATCCACGTAAGGGGATAAGAGAAATATAAAAACGTTGATATCTTCGCTTCCAGACGCGCGATTTTGACGCTGTTTTCAGCTCAAATTGACATAACTAGGCGTCCGCCTACGTATTGACCACCCCGCACTGACCTGCACCCCTGGATAAAATATTTACCACCTACCCCTAGTTTTTTAATACATTTTTAAAGTAAATCGTCTAAATTAATTGTTTTTCCAAATTTTCTTTGCAATCTAACACCAAATTATAGTTTCAATAGTACTCACCCTTCATCCCTGTGTCCCGGTCCGCGTTCCGTGAGCCGGCGTCCCAGTTGGAGGCTGATAACCTAAATTTTTTGGTTCAAAAACTGGTTTTTTGACCATAACTCCAGAATTTTCTTCGGCACTCATCCCGTTTTATTTCACAGTTCGCTAGCCCGCGCGGAGACGCGTCTCTGGACGTATCGCACGTGCGTCTAGCTGAAATAAAACATAAATATTTTTTAAAAATTGTCATTTTCACGTAGTTTCTGCTAGTACCAAAATCCACGTAAGGGGATAAGAGAAATATAAAAACGTTGATATCTTCGCTTCCAGACGCGCGATTTTGACGCTGTTTTCAGCTCAAATTGACATAACTAGGCGTCCGCCTACGTATTGACCACCCCGCACTGACCTGCACCCCTGGATAAAATATTTACCACCTACCCCTAGTTTTTTAATACATTTTTAAAGTAAATCGTCTAAATTAATTGTTTTTCCAAATTTTCTTTGCAATCTAACACCAAATTATAGTTTCAATAGTACTCACCCTTCATCCCTGTGTCCCGGTCCGCGTTCCGTGAGCCGGCGTCCCAGTTGGAGGCTGATAACCTAAATTTTTTGGTTCAAAAACTGGTTTTTTGACCATAACTCCAGAATTTTCTTCGGCACTCATCCCGTTTTATTTCACAGTTCGCTAGCCCGCGCGGAGACGCGTCTCTGGACGTATCGCACGTGCGTCTAGCTGAAATAAAACATAAATATTTTTTAAAAATTGTCATTTTCACGTAGTTTCTGCTAGTACCAAAATCCACGTAAGGGGATAAGAGAAATATAAAAACGTTGATATCTTCGCTTCCAGACGCGCGATTTTGACGCTGTTTTCAGCTCAAATTGACATAACTAGGCGTCCGCCTACGTATTGACCACCCCGCACTGACCTGCACCCCTGGATAAAATATTTACCACCTACCCCTAGTTTTTTAATACATTTTTAAAGTAAATCGTCTAAATTAATTGTTTTTCCAAATTTTCTTTGCAATCTAACACCAAATTATAGTTTCAATAGTACTCACCCTTCATCCCTGTGTCCCGGTACGCGTTCCGTGAGCCGGCGTCCCAGTTGGAGGCTGATAACCTAAATTTTTTGGTTCAAAAACTGGTTTTTTGACCATAACTCCAGAATTTTCTTCGGCACTCATCCCGTTTTATTTCACAGTTCGCTAGCCCGCGCGGAGACGCGTCTCTGGACGTATCGCACGTGCGTCTAGCTGAAATAAAACATAAATATTTTTTAAAAATTGTCATTTTCACGTAGTTTCTGCTAGTACCAAAATCCACGTAAGGGGATAAGAGAAATATAAAAACGTTGATATCTTCGCTTCCAGACGCGCGATTTTGACGCTGTTTTCAGCTCAAATTGACATAACTAGGCGTCCGCCTACGTATTGACCACCCCGCACTGACCTGCACCCCTGGATAAAATATTTACCACCTACCCCTAGTTTTTTAATACATTTTTAAAGTAAATCGTCTAAATTAATTGTTTTTCCAAATTTTCTTTGCAATCTAACACCAAATTATAGTTTCAATAGTACTCACCCTTCATCCCTGTGTCCCGGTCCGCGTTCCGTGAGCCGGCGTCCCAGTTGGAGGCTGATAACCTAAATTTTTTGGTTCAAAAACTGGTTTTTTGACCATAACTCCAGAATTTTCTTCGGCACTCATCCCGTTTTATTTCACAGTTCGCTAGCCCGCGCGGAGACGCGTCTCTGGACGTATCGCACGTGCGTCTAGCTGAAATAAAACATAAATATTTTTTAAAAATTGTCATTTTCACGTAGTTTCTGCTAGTACCAAAATCCACGTAAGGGGATAAGAGAAATATAAAAACGTTGATATCTTCGCTTCCAGACGCGCGATTTTGACGATGTTTTCAGCTCAAATTGACATAACTAGGCGTCCGCCTACGTATTGACCACCCCGCACTGACCTGCACCCCTGGATAAAATATTTACCACCTACCCCTAGTTTTTTAATACATTTTTAAAGTAAATCGTCTAAATTAATTGTTTTTCCAAATTTTCTTTGCAATCTAACACCAAATTATAGTTTCAATAGTACTCACCCTTCATCCCTGTGTCCCGGTCCGCGTTCCGTGAGCCGGCGTCCCAGTTGGAGGCTGATAACCTAAATTTTTTGGTTCAAAAACTGGTTTTTTGACCATAACTCCAGAATTTTCTTCGGCACTCATCCCGTTTTATTTCACAGTTCGCTAGCCCGCGCGGAGACGCGTCTCTGGACGTATCGCACGTGCGTCTAGCTGAAATAAAACATAAATATTTTTTAAAAATTGTCATTTTCACGTAGTTTCTGCTAGTACCAAAATCCACGTAAGGGGATAAGAGAAATATAAAAACGTTGATATCTTCGCTTCCAGACGCGCGATTTTGACGCTGTTTTCAGCTCAAATTGACATAACTAGGCGTCCGCCTACGTATTGACCACCCCGCACTGACCTGCACCCCTGGATAAAATATTTACCACCTACCCCTAGTTTTTTAATACATTTTTAAAGTAAATCGTCTAAATTAATTGTTTTTCCAAATTTTCTTTGCAATCTAACACCAAATTATAGTTTCAATAGTACTCACCCTTCATCCCTGTGTCCCGGTCCGCGTTCCGTGAGCCGGCGTCCCAGTTGGAGGCTGATAACCTAAATTTTTTGGTTCAAAAACTGGTTTTTTGACCATAACTCCAGAATTTTCTTCGGCACTCATCCCGTTTTATTTCACAGTTCGCTAGCCCGCGCGGAGACGCGTCTCTGGACGTATCGCACGTGCGACTAGCTGAAATAAAACATAAATATTTTTTAAAAATTGTCATTTTCACGTAGTTTCTGCTAGTACCAAAATCCACGTAAGGGGATAAGAGAAATATAAAAACGTTGATATCTTCGCTTCCAGACGCGCGATTTTGACGCTGTTTTCAGCTCAAATTGACATAACTAGGCGTCCGCCTACGTATTGACCACCCCGCACTGACCTGCACCCCTGGATAAAATATTTACCACCTACCCCTAGTTTTTTAATACATTTTTAAAGTAAATCGTCTAAATTAATTGTTTTTCCAAATTTTCTTTGCAATCTAACACCAAATTATAGTTTCAATAGTACTCACCCTTCATCCCTGTGTCCCGGTCCGCGTTCCGTGAGCCGGCGTCCCAGTTGGAGGCTGATAACCTAAATTTTTTGGTTCAAAAACTGGTTTTTTGACCATAACTCCAGAATTTTCTTCGGCACTCATCCCGTTTTATTTCACAGTTCGCTAGCCCGCGCGGAGACGCGTCTCTGGACGTATCGCACGTGCGTCTAGCTGAAATAAAACATAAATATTTTTTAAAAATTGTCATTTTCACGTAGTTTCTGCTAGTACCAAAATCCACGTAAGGGGATAAGAGAAATATAAAAACGTTGATATCTTCGCTTCCAGACGCGCGATTTTGACGCTGTTTTCAGCTCAAATTGACATAACTAGGCGTCCGCCTACGTATTGACCACCCCGCACTGACCTGCACCCCTGGATAAAATATTTACCACCTACCCCTAGTTTTTTAATACATTTTTAAAGTAAATCGTCTAAATTAATTGTTTTTCCAAATTTTCTTTGCAATCTAACACCAAATTATAGTTTCAATAGTACTCACCCTTCATCCCTGTGTCCCGGTCCGCGTTCCGTGAGCCGGCGTCCCAGTTGGAGGCTGATAACCTAAATTTTTTGGTTCAAAAACTGGTTTTTTGACCATAACTCCAGAATTTTCTTCGGCACTCATCCCGTTTTATTTCACAGTTCGCTAGCCCGCGCGGAGACGCGTCTCTGGACGTATCGCACGTGCGTCTAGCTGAAATAAAACATAAATATTTTTTAAAAATTGTCATTTTCACGTAGTTTCTGCTAGTACCAAAATCCACGTAAGGGGATAAGAGAAATATAAAAACGTTGATATCTTCGCTTCCAGACGCGCGATTTTGACGCTGTTTTCAGCTCAAATTGACATAACTAGGCGTCCGCCTACGTATTGACCACCCCGCACTGACCTGCACCCCTGGATAAAATATTTACCACCTACCCCTAGTTTTTTAATACATTTTTAAAGTAAATCGTCTAAATTAATTGTTTTTCCAAATTTTCTTTGCAATCTAACACCAAATTATAGTTTCAATAGTACTCACCCTTCATCCCTGTGTCCCGGTCCGCGTTCCGTGAGCCGGCGTCCCAGTTGGAGGCTGATAACCTAAATTTTTTGGTTCAAAAACTGGTTTTTTGACCATAACTCCAGAATTTTCTTCGGCACTCATCCCGTTTTATTTCACAGTTCGCTAGCCCGCGCGGAGACGCGTCTCTGGACGTATCGCACGTGCGTCTAGCTGAAATAAAACATAAATATTTTTTAAAAATTGTCATTTTCACGTAGTTTCTGCTAGTACCAAAATCCACGTAAGGGGATAAGAGAAATATAAAAACGTTGATATCTTCGCTTCCAGACGCGCGATTTTGACGCTGTTTTCAGCTCAAATTGACATAACTAGGCGTCCGCCTACGTATTGACCACCCCGCACTGACCTGCACCCCTGGATAAAATATTTACCACCTACCCCTAGTTTTTTAATACATTTTTAAATTAAATCGTCTAAATTAATTGTTTTTCCAAATTTTCTTTGCAATCTAACACCAAATTATAGTTTCAATAGTACTCACCCTTCATCCCTGTGTCCCGGTCCGCGTTCCGTGAGCCGGCGTCCCAGTTGGAGGCTGATAACCTAAATTTTTTGGTTCAAAAACTGGTTTTTTGACCATAACTCCAGAATTTTCTTCGGCACTCATCCCGTTTTATTTCACAGTTCGCTAGCCCGCGCGGAGACGCGTCTCTGGACGTATCGCACGTGCGTCTAGCTGAAATAAAACATAAATATTTTTTAAAAATTGTCATTTTCACGTAGTTTCTGCTAGTACCAAAATCCACGTAAGGGGATAAGAGAAATATAAAAACGTTGATATCTTCGCTTCCAGACGCGCGATTTTGACGCTGTTTTCAGCTCAAATTGACATAACTAGGCGTCCGCCTACGTATTGACCACCCCGCACTGACCTGCACCCCTGGATAAAATATTTACCACCTACCCCTAGTTTTTTAATACATTTTTAAAGTAAATCGTCTAAATAGTGCAAGTTTTACATAAAAATAAAACTTGTATTATTTAGCAGAGACGATGCACAGCATCGGTGAGAGGGCGCTGTATACTTCCCGTTAGTTGTCAGCCAATCACGGCTCACGACGTCACGCGGCTCCGGTAATCACGTGGTCCCAGGTGGCGTGTTCGCTAGTGGCGGACTTTTACCTCATAGAAGTCTCTCACCAGGAGACCTTGAATGGATGCTGTGCATCGTCTCTGCTAAATAATACAAGTTTTATTTTTATGTAAAACTTGCACTATTATTCGGCATGTGACGATGCACAGCATCGGTGAGAGACGTGTTTATAACTCCTGGTGACCACAACGACGCTATGTGAGAATATGATAATAAATACTGAAAAATAAAACCATAATTACATAGCAACATCTATTTATTGTACAGATCAGAAAATTATACCTTAGCATTACAAATCAATTTAGGTACCTAGATATGATTTTATTTCTAATACATCTAATACAGTTTAGAGTATTAAACAATCTAGAAAACAAGAATCAATCAGCTAAACAACGATATAGAGACCATCGATTTTATCTTATATTGGATCAAAATTATTCGAGAGATTACTCGGATTTAGTGAAGTGATAGCTTTACCTATAATCTGTTTACAATAATATTTAGCAAAAGTATTTGGTCTACGCCAATTACCACGAGAGAGGATATCTTCAATTGGAACATTTTCGTACCAATTCAAAGAAGCTACGGCTGAACGCATACTTCCTGGTGATGCAGATATACCTGCATCTTTCAGAAGGCTTTTAATCCAATTACCTATCACGGTTCGAGATGCACTTTGTGTGGGACCCCGAATTGACACAAACAATGAATGATTACATTCGGCTGTACGTCTCACTCTTCCCAATTCCAAAACTTTCCTAAACCAATTAACTGGACATATATTTTCGTTAGCGTGACAAGATAGTTTCCATCCTGATTGTCTGTATGCAGCAGTGTCAGTCTTAGACCCAAACACGGGATACAGAATGATATGATCACCGTTATCAATATGGTGATTTGACGAGACCCTGAGTAGAGTAAGGTCATGAACTCGTCTTCCTGACGCTAACAACAACAGACAAGCCAATCGTCGTGACGCTTTGAATAAAGTGATGTTATTAGGAGGATTTGTCTGCATCCAGGCAATCAGTTCACTTGGATCCCAAATAGGAGGCTTCTCTGCTCTAGGAGACCGGAGGGAGATAGCTTTAAGAATATGTTGTACTAAGAAGTCAGAATTCAAATTTTGGTTACAGGCCGGTCGTCCAAAGGTCAGAACTACAGATTTATGTAACAATATGGTAGGATAAGCTAATCTCTCCTCAATGAATAGGAACGCTAAAAATCTTGTCAAACTAATATTACTAGGACATTTGAAGTCAAAATTGTTATCTTTACACCATTTGACCCACCGGGACCAGGCCGGTTTATAAGTTTTAAGTGTGGACTCCCTCCAGCTAGATCGGAGCAGGGACCTTTCAGCTTCTGACCAATTACTAGTTATTTCGCCCCACCCGCTATCTTCCAAACATAGAGCTCCATGTCTTGAATGCGAGGAGGTGGCAGGCCCGTGCTCCGATCCACTAGAACTCGAGCTAGTTTGGGGATCCTCAAGGGTCTGCAGAGTGCTCGACGTCGAAGATCCGGCAACCAATAAGCTCTCTTCCACATTGGGGCCACTATCAAGAAAATGCCTTGCGCTGAGTTCAGATGGTGAAGAACTCGAGGGATCAGGCTCGGAGGCGGGAACACCCACGCGAGCTGAAATAGCCACTGACGACTGAAGGCGTTGCAAAATTGAGCTAATGAGTCTGAACAATCTTTGGTAACATACTTCCTCACCACCCTGGTTTCCCTGGTGGCAAAGAGGTCTATCTGGGGAACTCCAAATTTGCGAAATACATATCTTAGAGCTGGTCTTAGTAGATGCCATTCTGCCGCCTGTTTCCCGCGAGATAACCTGTCTGCCATATCGTTGAATCTCCCTGGAATGTATTCCGCAGTCATGCAAATACGTTCTCTGTCTAGAAGACTCAAGAGTTCGTAAGTTATGTGAAGTAAGGCCACTGATCGTGTTCCGCCTTCTTTTCGGACGTAGGAAACAACTGTGCGATTGTCCGATTGCAGGCTTACATGGCGACCGCGTAGGTGAGATCGGAAATATTTGACTGCTGCTAATATGGCAAACATTTCTTTTCGATTGCAGTGCCAGCACCGCTGGTCTAGTTCCCACTTTCCTGAAACCGAAAGATCGTCCAACTGTGCTCCCCACCCGTAATCTGCAGCATCCGTGGTCATGAAATGGTGAATCAACTCCGGGTGCAAGCTGCTCCGAACTAAAGACTTTTCTAAAGTTGCGACCCACCATTTCAGATCCTTTGTGACCAAGTGCGAAGTTTCTACAGGTTTGTGAGGAGGAAGACGCCTCAAAGTCCGAGCAAGAATTTGAAGTTGGCGGCAGTGAAGACGACCTCTTGGAATGACAAAGTTGGCGAAGTTGAGAGTACCTAAAATAATCTGAGCTTCCTTCAACGAAATGTTTCCCCTGCGAATAAGTCTCGTCGAGAGCGATAGGATTGCCTGGGTTTTTCTTAGAGGTAAACACTTGAAATTTTCTTTGGTGTTCCAAATGAACCCGAGGTATTCCATCTCTTGAGAGGGTTCGGTGACAGACTTCTTGTAATTTACTGTCCACCCTAACTTGTTTAAAATGTTTAAAGCCAAAACAACTTGAGACCGTAGAAGACTTTTCGATTGGCATGCTATCAGATAATCGTCTAAGTAGACTACGACTCGCATGCCTTTGGATCGTAAAAGTTGGGCCACCCAGTTGGTCAACGCTGAGAAATTTTTTGGTGCGCAGGATAGGCCGAACGGCAGGCAGGTCATCTGCAGAATTTTTTGACCATAAATAAGTCTGAGGAACCGACGGTGGTTTCTCAAGATGCTTACGTGAAAATATGCTGAGGAGAGGTCCAGCTTCACCATCCAGTCTTCCTTTTGTAAAAAATGGGGTATCTGAAAGTGAGAGACCAGTTTGAATGGTTTCGGAACTATGTGCTGATTCAGGCGCTTTAGGTTGAATATGGGCCGCTTGGACCCGTCGCTCTTGTTTGTAAGAAACATTGTCGAGAAAAAACTCGGGCCGGCATCGCGATGATCCACAACTTCTAGAACGCCTTGGTCTAATAATTGTTCTATCTGGATTGACATCTCTAGCGATTGTGTGGTCTTGAATCGGCGCATGGTTCGTACCGATGGATGAATCAGTGGTGGTTTGGAGGTAAATGGCAGACGCATTCCCGTGATCATTTCGAGAAGGGCCTCCGGAGCCCGCAGCGTCTGCCACTGCCTCCGATACGCTCGGAGACAGCCTCCGTAAAAGTGATGTGGCTGCGAGTCATTTGTCATACTTCTTCTTGCTTGGCTGAGGGTCTTTGTTATGGAACTTTTTGTTCTTGTTATTTTGCTTGGCAGGGTTCTTGCCTTTTCTGGAATTCCAGTCGTTTTGACGAAAGGGCACAATATTTTGTGGGGGCTCGCGAAAGTTTGGTCTATTTGGTCTGCTCGCCACCTTAGGGGTGGGCTTATTTTGACCTGGAGCTTTTTCGTTGCCGAACCAAGGACGTACCCATTTGTCCATACCACCTGTGTTCTGAATGTATGCGCGCAGTTGAATTTCGTCAAATAGGCAATTAGAACTCGGAGGGATCTTACGCAGACCGTCACGAAGGTTCTTATTCGTAATTTCGCTAAGGATACGCTCCCGGCGATTTTCTATATATTCAGCTCGTTTTCCGCAAACGAGCTGCATAATTTCTTCACTAATTTTGTGGAATTTTGATGAGGGTAGAAATGATTCCGAAATTTTGTCAAAAATGCTACAGGCTGAAAGTGAAGCTTCAGAAGAAGCTGTCCAATCAATGAAATTCTGTAAGCTTTGATTGAGTAACTCGCGTTGTGAAATTAATGCGTTACAAAGGGCTGCTATCAATCTCTCGGAATTCACCGCGTAATCTTTACCCTTAACAAACTGCCGAAGTTCATCGTTAATATCAAGCTCGACAAAGCCAGGTGCAGCGTTATGAATCTTCAAGGCGTCCGCGTAGCGCACATCCTTCCACGAAGAATCACCAAACTTTTGTAACGCTTCCAGTCGCTTCACGTGGTCCGGATTAGAGCGAGGCACCTTAGGGTCCTTGAGAGACGTATTAACAATGCTTAAATTTAAACGCGGAACTTCACTGAATATATTATTGGTAGCCGCCGGCGGACGATTGAAATTAAAGTCTAACGGTAATGCGGAGCTAGGTCCAGGAACTGGTTCAGGCACCTGAGCCGCTGCATGATTATTCGGAGTCGAGCTGGATGCGGATGTACCCACGTTTTGCAGTAAAAGGTTCGTTAGTACAGCCACTTGGTTCACAAGGTTTGAAATGTCAGATGACTCACCGCGTTTCCGTCGCTTTACCTCAGAACCTGAAGAATCAGATTGCGAAGAGCTCGAATCGCTTCTTGGTAGCCGGCGTTTACGGCTCGATGGAGACATCAAGTCGTCGCCTACCTGCACTTCTTGATCCGAATCACAATTATTCACAATTGCACTATTTACACGATTTTCACTCATTTTATAATTAATTTATAACACTTAGCACTCCGTACGTAAAAGTCAGGCGTGGAGTTGTTCAAAACTTAGCACTTTATAATAAAATAAGATTCAAAATATATTTTAAAAGGTAGCTGCAAACTCTAATTGAGATGTTGCTTGCTCGAGAAGTAACGACGCTATGAGGTAAAAGTCCGCCACTAGCGAACACGCCACCTGGGACCACGTGATTACCGGAGCCGCGTGACGTCGTGAGCCGTGATTGGCTGACAACTAACGGGAAGTATACAGCGCCCTCTCACCGATGCTGTGCATCGTCACATGCCGAATAATTAATTGTTTTTCCAAATTTTCTTTGCAATCTAACACCAAATTATAGTTTCAATAGTACTCACCCTTCATCCCTGTGTCCCGGTCCGCGTTCCGTGAGCCGGCGTCCCAGTTGGAGGCTGATAACCTAAATTTTTTGGTTCAAAAACTGGTTTTTTGACCATAACTCCAGAATTTTCTTCGGCACTCATCCCGTTTTATTTCACAGTTCGCTAGCCCGCGCGGAGACGCGTCTCTGGACGTATCGCACGTGCGTCTAGCTGAAATAAAACATAAATATTTTTTAAAAATTGTCATTTTCACGTAGTTTCTGCTAGTACCAAAATCCACGTAAGGGGATAAGAGAAATATAAAAACGTTGATATCTTCGCTTCCAGACGCGCGATTTTGACGCTGTTTTCAGCTCAAATTGACATAACTAGGCGTCCGCCTACGTATTGACCACCCCGCACTGACCTGCACCCCTGGATAAAATATTTACCACCTACCCCTAGTTTTTTAATACATTTTTAAAGTAAATCGTCTAAATTAATTGTTTTTCCAAATTTTCTTTGCAATCTAACACCAAATTATAGTTTCAATAGTACTCACCCTTCATCCCTGTGTCCCGGTCCGCGTTCCGTGAGCCGGCGTCCCAGTTGGAGGCTGATAACCTAAATTTTTTGGTTCAAAAACTGGTTTTTTGACCATAACTCCAGAATTTTCTTCGGCACTCATCCCGTTTTATTTCACAGTTCGCTAGCCCGCGCGGAGACGCGTCTCTGGACGTATCGCACGTGCGTCTAGCTGAAATAAAACATAAATATTTTTTAAAAATTGTCATTTTCACGTAGTTTCTGCTAGTACCAAAATCCACGTAAGGGGATAAGAGAAATATAAAAACGTTGATATCTTCGCTTCCAGACGCGCGATTTTGACGCTGTTTTCAGCTCAAATTGACATAACTAGGCGTCCGCCTACGTATTGACCACCCCGCACTGACCTGCACCCCTGGATAAAATATTTACCACCTACCCCTAGTTTTTTAATACATTTTTAAAGTAAATCGTCTAAATTAATTGTTTTTCCAAATTTTCTTTGCAATCTAACACCAAATTATAGTTTCAATAGTACTCACCCTTCATCCCTGTGTCCCGGTCCGCGTTCCGTGAGCCGGCGTCCCAGTTGGAGGCTGATAACCTAAATTTTTTGGTTCAAAAACTGGTTTTTTGACCATAACTCCAGAATTTTCTTCGGCACTCATCCCGTTTTATTTCACAGTTCGCTAGCCCGCGCGGAGACGCGTCTCTGGACGTATCGCACGTGCGTCTAGCTGAAATAAAACATAAATATTTTTTAAAAATTGTCATTTTCACGTAGTTTCTGCTAGTACCAAAATCCACGTAAGGGGATAAGAGAAATATAAAAACGTTGATATCTTCGCTTCCAGACGCGCGATTTTGACGCTGTTTTCAGCTCAAATTGACATAACTAGGCGTCCGCCTACGTATTGACCACCCCGCACTGACCTGCACCGCTGGATAAAATATTTACCACCTACCCCTAGTTTTTTAATACATTTTTAAAGTAAATCGTCTAAATTAATTGTTTTTCCAAATTTTCTTTGCAATCTAACACCAAATTATAGTTTCAATAGTACTCACCCTTCATCCCTGTGTCCCGGTCCGCGTTCCGTGAGCCGGCGTCCCAGTTGGAGGCTGATAACCTAAATTTTTTGGTTCAAAAACTGGTTTTTTGACCATAACTCCAGAATTTTCTTCGGCACTCATCCCGTTTTATTTCACAGTTCGCTAGCCCGCGCGGAGACGCGTCTCTGGACGTATCGCACGTGCGTCTAGCTGAAATAAAACATAAATATTTTTTAAAAATTGTCATTTTCACGTAGTTTCTGCTAGTACCAAAATCCACGTAAGGGGATAAGAGAAATATAAAAACGTTGATATCTTCGCTTCCAGACGCGCGATTTTGACGCTGTTTTCAGCTCAAATTGACATAACTAGGCGTCCGCCTACGTATTGACCACCCCGCACTGACCTGCACCCCTGGATAAAATATTTACCACCTACCCCTAGTTTTTTAATACATTTTTAAAGTAAATCGTCTAAATTAATTGTTTTTCCAAATTTTCTTTGCAATCTAACACCAAATTATAGTTTCAATAGTACTCACCCTTCATCCCTGTGTCCCGGTCCGCGTTCCGTGAGCCGGCGTCCCAGTTGGAGGCTGATAACCTAAATTTTTTGGTTCAAAAACTGGTTTTTTGACCATAACTCCAGAATTTTCTTCGGCACTCATCCCGTTTTATTTCACAGTTCGCTAGCCCGCGCGGAGACGCGTCTCTGGACGTATCGCACGTGCGTCTAGCTGAAATAAAACATAAATATTTTTTTAAAATTGTCATTTTCACGTAGTTTCTGCTAGTACCAAAATCCACGTAAGGGGATAAGAGAAATATAAAAACGTTGATATCTTCGCTTCCAGACGCGCGATTTTGACGCTGTTTTCAGCTCAAATTGACATAACTAGGCGTCCGCCTACGTATTGACCACCCCGCACTGACCTGCACCCCTGGATAAAATATTTACCACCTACCCCTAGTTTTTTAATACATTTTTAAAGTAAATCGTCTAAATTAATTGTTTTTCCAAATTTTCTTTGCAATCTAACACCAAATTATAGTTTCAATAGTACTCACCCTTCATCCCTGTGTCCCGGTCCGCGTTCCGTGAGCCGGCGTCCCAGTTGGAGGCTGATAACCTAAATTTTTTGGTTCAAAAACTGGTTTTTTGACCATAACTCCAGAATTTTCTTCGGCACTCATCCCGTTTTATTTCACAGTTCGCTAGCCCGCGCGGAGACGCGTCTCTGGACGTATCGCACGTGCGTCTAGCTGAAATAAAACATAAATATTTTTTAAAAATTGTCATTTTCACGTAGTTTCTGCTAGTACCAAAATCCACGTAAGGGGATAAGAGAAATATAAAAACGTTGATATCTTCGCTTCCAGACGCGCGATTTTGACGCTGTTTTCAGCTCAAATTGACATAACTAGGCGTCCGCCTACGTATTGACCACCCCGCACTGACCTGCACCCCTGGATAAAATATTTACCACCTACCCCTAGTTTTTTAATACATTTTTAAAGTAAATCGTCTAAATTAATTGTTTTTCCAAATTTTCTTTGCAATCTAACACCAAATTATAGTTTCAATAGTACTCACCCTTCATCCCTGTGTCCCGGTCCGCGTTCCGTGAGCCGGCGTCCCAGTTGGAGGCTGATAACCTAAATTTTTTGGTTCAAAAACTGGTTTTTTGACCATAACTCCAGAATTTTCTTCGGCACTCATCCCGTTTTATTTCACAGTTCGCTAGCCCGCGCGGAGACGCGTCTCTGGACGTATCGCACGTGCGTCTAGCTGAAATAAAACATAAATATTTTTTAAAAATTGTCATTTTCACGTAGTTTCTGCTAGTACCAAAATCCACGTAAGGGGATAAGAGAAATATAAAAACGTTGATATCTTCGCTTCCAGACGCGCGATTTTGACGCTGTTTTCAGCTCAAATTGACATAACTAGGCGTCCGCCTACGTATTGACCACCCCGCACTGACCTGCACCGCTGGATAAAATATTTACCACCTACCCCTAGTTTTTTAATACATTTTTAAAGTAAATCGTCTAAATTAATTGTTTTTCCAAATTTTCTTTGCAATCTAACACCAAATTATAGTTTCAATAGTACTCACCCTTCATCCCTGTGTCCCGGTCCGCGTTCCGTGAGCCGGCGTCCAAAAACTTGTGCAATGGTAATAACCAAGAAACTGAAGTACGAAGTCCCACTTCTGAGCATGGGCGGGGTAGACATTGGCATGTGCAAGGAAATTAAAATGCTGGGACTCACCGTCGACCACCAGCTCACCTTCAACTCTCACGTCGCAAACGTATGCAGAAAAGCTGTAAATATTTATAAGCAGCTGGCACGCGCGGCGAAAGTGAGCTGGGGCCTCCACCCGGAGATCATCCACACGATATACACGGCAGTAGTGGAGCCGGTGATATTGTACGCGGCGAGCGCCTGGGCGCCGGCCGTAAAAAAGATCGGAGTGCAGAAAAGCCTAAACACGGTCCAGCGAGGATTCGCGCAGAAGCTCTGTAAATCCTACCGCACCGTTTCGCTGAACGCGTCCCTGGTGCTGGCTGGGATACTCCCACTCGACCTCCGGATACAGGAAGCAGCCGCTCTGTATGAGGCGAAGAAAGGGGTACCACGGCCAGCACTTGCGGGCAGGGAGGTAGAGCGGTTGGAGGCATTTGCGGAGCTTCCACACCCGGCGAAACATATGGCCTTGGAGTTCGTCTGCCTGGAGGACCGGACGCTTGTGGACACCCACAATACCCAAGCAGTCAGGGTCTTCACGGACGGCAGCAAGATTGCGGGCAAGGTCGGAGCAGCACTGTCACTTTGGGACAGTGATGCCGAGATCAAGTCCGTCAAACTTAGCTTGCCGTCGTACTGCACGGTTTACCAGGCTGAACTTCTGGCCATATGCATAGCCACGCGCGAAGTCCTCAGGCGCGGGGAGGGAACTTTCGGCATCTATAGTGACTCAATGGCCGCACTTCAAACAGTCACAAGCCAGGGTTCCCTCCACGCCCTGGCCGTGGAGGCGAGAGCGAACATTGCCACAGCTTTATCCCAGAGCAAAGATGTGTCCTTGTTCTGGGTAAAGGCACACGTAGGGCTAGAGGGTAATGAGCGCGCGGACCACCTCGCGAAGGAGGCTGCACTCCGGTCCAGAAAGAGGCCAGACTATGACCGCTGCCCGGTTTCATTCGTCAAGCGACAGATCCGTTTGGGGTCGCTTGACGAATGGAACGCGAGGTACAGATCGGGCGAAACAGCGTCCACCACTAAAATATTCCTCCCGGACGCAATCGCAGCATACCCAATTGTGAGAAAAATTAAACTGGACCAAATTCTAGCTCAGGTGCTAACAGGACATGGCGGGTTCTCCGAGTATTTGAACCGCTTCAAGTGCAAGGAGAGCCCGGCATGCTCCTGCGACCCCGCCAAAAACGAGAGCATACAGCACCTCATCACAGAGTGTCCAATCTTCGCAGTCATTAAATATAACATCGAATCTGAAATGGAAATTGAAATTAAACTAGAAAACATACCAACAATCATGGCAAATAAAAGAACAAGAGATACATTTTTAAAATATTGTAAAGAAATAGCTGAAAATGTAATAAGAAAGAATAAAGCCTAAAGCAGAAGATATACTTTAATGTATTATAAGAATATATTAAAAGTAATCGCCGAAAATATGAGAATTTAAAATAGATCTTAAGAACTAAAATGTCAAAACTTAGCGTTTAAGAGGTATTGGATGGTGTAAATGTAAAACCTGTAACATGTATTTTAGATATAAGATGGCTGTAAGGTAGATAAGACAGAATAAGTGACAAATATATATGTATATGTAGCTAGAAATAAGTATTATGTATAAAAAGTAATAATACGAACATGTAATAGTTCTAAGAAATAGTATATATGAATAGAAATATATAGCTAGAAATAAGTATAGTCATATAGAAGAGGTTATAAAAATTGATATCATACGTATAATAGAATTAAGAATAAGTAATAAGATAGAATAAGCAATATCATTAAGAACAATTAAAACAATAGTGTCCGGGAGTTATCCCCATAAATAAAGGAAGAACAGAAAACAGATTAGGACACAGTAGAAGGGCGTCCCTCCCTTGAGACATAAAAGATGATAGAATGAAATAAAGACATAGTATGAAGAAGGAAAGTACGTGAGGCAAAAATTGGGAACTGGAACGGAAGTATTTAGATTACAAATGTTCGATCAAAAAGGTCTCTGATCTCCCATGTCAGAGGACAATAGCAGAGTAGGAGTGTGGTTTTTAGTCGGTTCGAGTAACCTAACCTAACCTAACCTTTTTTTTTTTTTTTTTTTTTTTTTTTTTTTTGACGCTGGGAAAAAATGCATTACGCATACCCTCCCGTCGGGGGATGGGAGGGGTATGTGGGACTCCCCGGGCGGCCAAACACCACGGTATACCCACTAAAACGACCCAGCGCATTCCCGCTTCGTCATAGTGGAGGGGGACTGGGAAACCGGCACAGCCTTTACTTCCAGTCCCCCGCCGACGAACACACAAGGCGGACCCCCCTCTTGTCCTCACGGCACGGACGTGGAGGGGGGGTTCGGGAATGACCGACGGAGGTGACGGGTGCAATGCGGGCGTAGGCACCCCCGCGCCTGTCGCCCGCCCGTCACCGTGAGGAGGGAGGGCAAACGCCCCTTCCCCCCCCCCCCGCCCGCAGAGCAGCGCAGCGAGAGTAAACTCCCGCTGGCGCTCCGCCTCCTCCTTCTGCGAAATCGCAGAAGGAGGCAACCGCTGACCAGGCCTCCTCGCTCCCCAGCATGGTGTTCCGTGGCACGCACGCCGGGAAGCGGGAGGCCCAGTCGCCCGCGAGGTGACGGGTGCAATGCGAGCGAAGGCACCTCCGTGCCTGTCGCCCGCCCGTCACCGTGAGGGGGGAGGGCAAACGCCCCTTCCCCCCCTCTCCGCTAGCGGAGCGGCGCAGCGGGAGGGTCCTCCCGCGCGCGCTCCGCTGACCAGGCCTCCTCTCCACACTCCCCAGCATGGCCTCGACCACGCCGGGAAGCGGGAGGCCCAGTCCCCCGCGGCACTCCCCTGCTGTGCCCTCCGCTATGCCCGCTGCTCAGAGGGCACGCAGGGGAACGCACACCGCACATCGCATGAGTCATCACACGACGTGCGGTGCGCCCCTCCCCAGAAAGCGCCTGGTGGTTTTTTGTTGCGTCTATTTCTTATGGAATTAGACCAAGAACAGGGCGGCAACCACGTGAAGGTAACACACCAGACTTGCCTTGAGGATCTACACGACCGTAGCGCTCCCCCTCAAGACCCCGCCACCCTACCGCCTCTGAGGGAGGCAGTAAGGTAGACCTGCATCTATGCTACCAAGCAAAGCATGTGCAAAGCTTGTCGTTGTGCAACCGCGAAAGCATAAATACAGATCCGCCCCAACCTAACCTGACCTAACCTTTTTTTTTTTTTTTTTTTTGACGCTGGGAAAAAATGCATTACGCATACCCTCCCGTCGGGGGATGGGAGGGGTATGTGGGACTCCCCGGGCGGCCAAACACCACGGTATACCCACTAAAACGACCCAGCGCATTCCCGCTTCGTCATAGTGGAGGGGGACTGGGAAACCGGCACAGCCTTTACTTCCAGTCCCCCGCCGACGAACACACAAGGCGGACCCCCCTCTTGTCCTCACGGCACGGACGTGGAGGGGGGGTTCGGGAATGACCGACGGAGGTGACGGGTGCAATGCGGGCGTAGGCACCCCCGCGCCTGTCGCCCGCCCGTCACCGTGAGGAGGGAGGGCAAACGCCCCTTCCCCCCCCCCCCGCCCGCAGAGCAGCGCAGCGAGAGAAAACTCCCGCTGGCGCTCCGCCTCCTCCTTCTGCGAAATCGCAGAAGGAGGCAACCGCTGACCAGGCCTCTCGCCCCCCAGCACGGTGTTCACGCACGCACGCCGGGAAGCGTGAGGCCCAGTCACCCGCAAGGTGACGGGTGCAATGCGGGCGGAGGCACCTCCGTGCCTGTCGCCCGCCCGTCACCGTGAGGAGGGAGGGCAAATGCCCCTTCCCCCCCTCTCCGCTAGCGGAGCGGCGCAACGAGAGGGACCTCCCGCGCGCGCTCCGCTGACCAGGCCTCCTCTCCACACTCCCCAGCATGGCCTCGACCACGCCGGGAAGCGGGAGGTCCAGTCCCCCGCGGCACTCCCCTGCTGTGCCCTCTGCTATGCCCGCTGCTCAGAGGGCACGCAGGGGAACGCACACCGCACATCGCATGAGTCATCACACGACGTGCGGCGCGCCCCTCCCCAGAAAGCGCCTGGTGGTTTTTTGTTGCGTCTATTTCATATGGAATTAGACCAAGAACAGGGCGGCAACCACGTGAAGGTAACACACCAGACTTGCCTTGAGGATCTACACGACCGTAGCGCTCCCCCTCAAGACCCCGCCACCCTACCGCCTCTGAGGGAAGCAGTAAGGTAGACCTGCATCTATGCTACCAAGCAAAGCATGTGCAAAGCTTGTCGTTGTGCAACCGCGAAAGCATAAATACAGATCCGCCCCAACCTGACCTAACCTAACCTAACCTAACCTAACCCTTTTTTCAAGTAAATCGTCAAAATTAATTGTTTTTCCAAATTTTCTTTGCATTCTTACATCAAATTATAGTTTCAATAGTACTCACCCTTCATCCCTGTGTCCCGGTCCGCATTCCGTGAGCCGGCGTCCCAGTTGGAGGCTGATAACCTAAATTTTTTGGTTCAAAAACTGGTTTTTTGACAATAACTCCAGAATGTTCTTCGGCACCTACCATGTTTTATTTTGCAGATCGCTAGCCCGCGCGGAGACGCGTCTCTGGACGTATCGCACGTGCGTCTAGCTTAAATAAAATTTTGCCCACCCGCCTTTGGCTTATAGAAAGGGTAGAACCTGACATTTCGGCCAAAAATTTTTATCTAGGTTTTGATTTTGAACGTTTGTAGGGACCGTAAAACCCCTTATTTTATCTATACAACTTATTTTATTGATAAGACGAGTCCTTTTTCTAGGATCAAAATTATACACTAATCATTTATCAACATTTTAATTCTATTTATAATTTATACATTAATAATTTATCACTAATTTAATTCTATTATATTAATTACATTTTATACCTGTGATCCCCCCTTTACAGGGATCCAGATACTTATTCTAGTCCCCTCTGACACATCCAAAATATGCTCGGGCTAAGGACCCCCCAAAAGCCGAAGGCTGCTGAGGACGGTTCGGGTGCGGGGGAGGAGGGCCCAGCGCCAGCTGGCCCCTCAGTAAGGCGCAGCATCGGGGAGTGGGAAGCGGAGAAACATAAATCGGGGCAACCCCAGAAAGGCAAAACACCGCCCACAAAGGCACCCGTTCCCACCCCCCCAAACAAGACAGTTGGACCCACCTCCCCAAAACCCAATCCCAAAAGCACAACAACCCAACAGGCAAGGACCGGAACTTACGGTCTGCCGGGGAAGGTCTTGGAGAGCCCTCCACGAGAACAGCCACCAATTAAGTACCTCAACAGAACTTCGGAGGCTAAGGCGTGTCTCTGCAAAGCCAAGATGAACCTGGAAAGCTCACGAAACCTTAAAAAAGAAATAAAAGACGGGATCACCAAAGCTGTTGAGAGGCTTTATCACCTCGTTAGGGAGGGAGAGATGGAGAGGTCCGAGACATCGGGAGAGGTGGTCGAACCCGAGAAGGCCACCAAGGACCTGACACCGACCCCCAGCGCGCCGACGGAGCTCGTGATGCAGCTCGTGGAGAACCTCCAGCAGCACAAAAAGGCGCTGGAGGAATGCCAGCTGCACACGCGGGCTCTGTCGGAACAACTTACACAGGCACCTCGCTTTGTCGCAGGCCAGGGACCCTCGTTCGCTGAGATGGCCGCCGTCCCTAAGCAGCACATCCAAGCGCCTCTTCACTCGATGGTCGTGTCATCAGTTGATGACAAGGACACGGGTGAAGAGGTGATTGAGAAGCTAAGGACGGCGGTAGACGCCAGGAATGAAGGCATCAGGGTGGAGAGGCTGCGGAAGGCGAGGGACCAGAAGGTGGTGGTCGGTTTCAGGACCAGGGAAGAGCTGACTCGGGTGACAGAGAGAATCAAGAAGGCAGGAAACCTTATGGTGGAGGAAGTTAAAAATAAGGATCCCCTCATCATCATCATGGACGTTCTCTCTTGTCACTCAGATGTGGAGGTCATCGAGTCGCTTTAGCGGCAGAACACCCATCTGATTGTGGACCTACCTGCAGATGATGTGAGGATGGGAGTCAAGTACCGTCGCAAGACGAGGAACCCCCATATGTCTCACATCATCATGCAGGTGTCCCCTTCAGTCTGGCAGAGGTTGACGCACGCGGGTCGAGTGCACATTGACCTGCAACGGGTGCGTGTTCAGGACCAATCGCCACTGATCCAATGCACCCGTTGCCTGCGATACGGTCACGGCCGTAAATCGTGCACGGAGCCCGCAGACCTCTGCACGCACTGTGGTGACCCCCATCTGAGGGTCGACTGCCCCTCAAGGTTGGCTGCAGAAGCGCCCAAGTGCAAAAATTGCGCCTCCGCCAAGCTGAGTCACACGGAGCACAACGCCTTCGACAGCCAGTGTCCAACTCGTCTCAAGTGGGACGGATTGGCGCGGCTGTCAGTGGCGTATTGCTAAGGGCCAGCCAGCGGAAACAAAAAGTGACTCGTCCAGGGATTCCCGAACACACTCGAGAACCCGTAAGAATTACCAGGTAATCCAAGCGAATCTGCAAAGAAAGAACCTGGCAACCCAAGAACTCATGATCGTGGCTAGTGAGCGGAGGGTTGCGTTCGCATTGCTCCAGGAGCCGTATGTGGGTGGGGTTAAAAGGATGCGAGACTACCGAGGAGCGAGAGTCTACCAGTGCGCTGAACAAGGAGATGGAACTGTGAAGGCGGCAATAGTCGTCTTCGACCACGACCTAGACGTCACACAGTGTCCGAAACTCACCACCAACAACATCGTGGTGGTGGTAACACCCTGTACAGCAGCTTCGTTGATGTAACAGCCTGCTCAACGGAGCTGCTGGACTTGGTGGAGGACTGGCGGGTCGAGGAAGGCCTCACGAGCTCGGACCACAACGGTATAGTATTCAAAATTAATCTTCAAAAATCCAAAGGAATTAATATAAACAGGACCACAAGAATCTATAACACTAGAAAAGCAAATTGGAGCCAGTTTCATTCGAAACTGGCCCAATTAAAAGCTGATTCAAATTTAAATTCAATAGAAATTAATAAAGTTAGTAACACATTAGAACTAGAGAGTAAAGTTAATAAATATATCGCTAATATTACAGATTCTTGTGAAGAAACATTGAACAAAATTAAAAACAACACCCAACTTACTATACCGTGGTGGTCCAAAGAGCTCGCTGAGCTGATGTCGGAGGTGAACACCCGAAGACGCCGCATCCGGTGCGCTGCACCAGTCCGGAGGCAAAAGGTCGTCGATGAGTACCTGCAAGCAAAAGCAAAATATGAGTCCCTAGCCAAAAAGGCGCAGACAGAGGGTTGGAAAGGCTTCTGTCAAAGACAGGATAGGGAACGAATGTGGAAAGGGATATACAGGGTCATAGGACGAACCGCCAAAAGACAGGAGGACTTGCCGTTGGTGAAGGACGGAGTACCACTGAGTGCACAGCAATCGGCTTTGCTGTTGGCCGAGACCTTCTACCCCGAGGACCTGAAAGAGGGAGAAACTTCTGACCACCGTCGGACGCGTGAAGCGGCCAGTCGTGTAAACAAGTGGGCGCATGATGAACAACATGACCCACCGTTTACACTTCAGGAGCTGAAAACCGCGGTGGAAAGCTTCAACCCGAAGAAGGCACACGGGGCAGACGGTCTCACAGCCGATATCTGTGCCCAGGCTATATCCCGGGACCCTTGCACTGGCCAACAAGTGCCTCGAGCATGGACACTTCCCTGGGGCCTGGAAGGTAGCCACTGTGGTGGTCCTCCGAAAGCCCGGCAAGGATTCCTACACCACCCCTAAGTCGTACAGGCCCATCGGCCTCTTACCAGTCCTAGGCAAAATCCTGGAGAAACTTCTGGTAGCCAGGCTAAAGTGGCACCTTATCCCGCGGTTTAGTACTCGCCAGTTTGGTTTTATGCCACAGAAAAGCACCGAGGACTCCCTCTACACCATGATACAACATATCAAAGAAAAGTTGAGTGCAAAGAAGCTGATCACTGTTGTATCACTGGACATAGAGGGAGCCTTCGATAGCGCATGGTAGCCGGCCATCAGGACCTGACTGGCTGAGGAAAAGTGCCCGGTGAACCTAAGGAGGCTGCTAGACAGCTACTTGACTGGTAGGAGTGTCCGAGTTCGGTACGCGGGTGCCGAGTGCCGAAGGGACACGACGAAGGGGTGTGTGCAAGGGTCCATTGGCGGTCCGATCCTATGGAACCTGATTCTCGACCCCCTGTTGAAGGGGCTGGAGGCGCGCGGCGTTCACTGCCAAGCGTTCGCCGATGATGTTGTGATGATCTTCGACGGTGACAAAGCATTGGAAGTTCAGAGACATGCCAATGCCGCCCTCGAGTATGTTCGGTTGTGGGGCATCGGAAACAAGCTGAAGTTTGCACCGCAAAAAAACTTGTGCAATGGTGGTTACCAAGAAGCTGATGTACGATGTCCCACTCCTGAGCATGGGCGGGGTAGACATTGGCATGTCTAGTGAAATAAAAATTCTGGGGCTCACCGTGGACCACCAGCTCACTTTCAACATCCACGTCGCAAACGTATGCAGAAAAGCTGTGAATATCTATAAACAGCTGGCGCGTGCGGCAAAAGTGAGCTGGGGCCTTCACCCGGAGATCATCCACACCATATACACGGCAGCAGTGGAGCCGGTCATTCTGTACGCGGCCAGTGCCTGGGCGCCGGCAGCTAAAAAGATCGGAGTGCAGAAAAGCCTCAACGCGGTCCAGCGAGGATTCGCGCAGAAGCTCTGCAAATCCTACCGCACCGTTTCGCTCAACGCCTCCTGGTGCTGGCTGGGATACTACCTCTCGACCTTCGAATACAAGAAGCAGCCGCTCTGTATGAGGCAAAGAGAGGGGTGCCACAGCCGGCACTTGCGGGTAGGGAAGTGGAGCGGGTGGTGGCATTTGCAGAGACTCCGCACCCGGCGAAACATACGGCCATTGAGTTCGTATGCCTGGAAGACCGGACGCTTGTGGATACCCACAACACGCAAGCAGTCAGGGTTTTCACTGTCGGCAGCAAGATCGAGGGCAAGGTCGGAGCAGCGCTGTCGCTCTGGGACAGCAATGCCGAGATCAAGTCCTTCAAGCTTAGCTTGCCGTCGTACTGCACGGTCTACCAGGCGGAACTTCTGTCCATATGCGTAGCCACGCGCGAAATCCTCAAGTGCAAAGAGGGAACCTTCGGTATCTATAGTGACTCAAAGGCCATACTACAAACAGTCACAAACCAAGGTTCCCTCCACGCTCTGGCCGTGGAGGCGAGAGCGAACGTGGCCGCAGCTTTATCCCAGAGCAAAGATGTGTCTTTGTTCTGGGTAAAGGCACATGCGGGGCTGGAAGGCAATGAGCGCGTGGACCACCTCGCCAAGGAAGCTGCACTCCGGTCCAGGAAGACGCCGGACTATAACCGGTGCCCGGTTTCATTCGTCAAGCGGCAGATCCGTCTGGGGTCGCTCGACGAATGGAACCGGAGGTACCCGAACGGCAAAACAGCCTCCGTCACTAAAATGTTCTTCCCAGATGCGCTTGACGCCCACAGAATCGTGCTGAAAATTAAACCAGCCGGAATAGTCACGCAGATCTTAACGGGTCACGGTGGGTTCTCCGAATACCTGCACCGCTTCAGGTGTAAGGAGAACCCAGCGTGTATCTGCGAGCCGGATCGGGTGGAGTCGATCGCGCATATCCTGACGGAATGCCCAGTGTTCAAGATAGATAGGTACGATGCCGAGCGTATGCTGGAGACTAAAATTAGTCAAAATAATATATACAAATTAATGTCAGAAACTAAACTGAGGAAAATTTTCATAGAATACTGCCTAACAGTGGCGACAAAAGTAATAAGACGAAATAAGGAAATTTAGAAAACTGTGCTTTATCAAATATGAATATTTCTGAAACAGAAAAGATATTTAGATGTAAGCACAGAATTTTTTTAGAATATTGTGAATCACTTAAAAATATTGGAAATAAAAGTTTCAACATTTAGAAAAAACAATCTAAAACTAATTGCATACTTTTCAAAATTTTAAAAACTAACGAAACAAAATAGCAGTTAAAATGACCAAAGCCTAATAAGGTCTCTGACTATGTCAGGGGGACATTAGTCAGGCAGGAGCGGGTTTTAGTCGGTTCGAGTCCGACACTACCTCGACTATCTCACAGTCAGCGAGGCAGTCGAGGTGTCCGTGGGGATTTCTCACTCCTGCCAAAACAAAAAAAAAAAACCTAACCTAGTGAGTAAACCAATATTATGTCTGGACTTTAAAAGAGCAGAGACTGACCACTGAGTTTGTTTCGGCTGTTTCTTCTCAGAGTAGTCAGGTACGAAACACCGGCCCCATCTAGCTTTAAAAAACATGACGTGTATAGGTGTTTGTAAAAACCTATTTGCAAAAAAAGTAAAAAGCGTCAAATTGACAGCACGTATTTTTATCTTCTCGAATTTTAATTTATTAATAATATTTTATTTTGGATTTCATGTCAGTGGATTGCCGGTGTGTTTGAAGTTCCACGCTGAGCACACGACGCGCGACGCTTGGCTCCTCCTCACCTGCAGCCGTTGCAGGGGCTGTGCTGCAAATTCTAATTTATTAATAATATTTTATTTTGGTTTTCATGTCAGTGGATTGCCGGTGTGTTTGAAGTTCCACGCTGAGCACACGACGCGCGACGCTTGGTTCCTCCTCACCTGCAGCCGTTGCAGGGGCTGTGCTGCAAATTCTAATTTATTTATAATATTTATTTTGGTTTACATGTCAGTGGATTTTCGGTGTGTTTGAAGTTCCACGCTGAGCACACGACGCGCGACGCTTGGCTCCTCCTCACCTGCAGCCGTTGCAGGGGCTGTGCTGCAATGTTTTCATTGGCGGCCCGCTCTGAACCCTCAACCTGACAACGCTTTTTGTTTTTTTTTATTATTTTTTTGTTTTTCCAAATTGTGTTTCTGTGTCTGTAATCTTTGTTTTATATTAATTTAGTTAATTATATTTATTTTGTTTAGCTTTATGTCTAATAGTAGCAGCGATGTGGTGGGTGATAGTGCATGTCAATCTTCAACATCGTTGACGACCCTCGAGAGATGCCCGCTTTGTACCCAAGCACGATTTTTTAAAGGTAAGCGGGGTCTGAATGTGCACATTGGAAAAGTACATAAAGTACAAAACGCACCGACTTCAGACCCTGTTATAACACCCTCACCTATAGCACAGGCAATTTCCTCTATTGACCCACTTTGGAAAACCCTTTCAAAATCCAAAAACTCCGTTCCTGTATTAAAGCGAGTTCCCCGAGGCGCTAGACCGCTTGTAGCACAAAACTTAGCAAGTTGCGTGCGCTGTGCCGTCCGGGAGAACTCGCTAAGTGCTTGGGAACAACTGTTCACCTTCCCTTACCGAATTCTTCACGTGCAAAAGAATTTGGCAACCAAAAAATCTAAGAAAGGAAGGTGACATTAGCGGAGCAGCCAGGATTCTCTTTAGCAGCGATGTGGTGGCACCGTGCTCTCCAGAAACACTCGTGGCTCTGGAGTCCAAACACCCCGCCCCAGCGGATGGCCTTTCCTTTCCCGACCCTCCTGATTCGGACTTGCATTCCCTCACCATTACAGGTCGAGAGTTGGTCATAGCCGTTTGCTCCTTCCGGAGTGGCTCCGCAGGTGGCCTCGACGGCCTAAGTCCTCAGCATCTAAAGGACTTAATATGTTCAGGCGCCGGGGAGGCTGGTGAGTTGCTCTTGAAGGAGCTTACGGCTCTTATTAACCTTATGCTCTCCAGCAAGGTAAACGAGTCCGTCATCGACGTTCTGTACGGGGCCAATCTATGTGCCTTGCGCAAAAAGGATGGCGGAATTCGTCCCATTGCCGTGGGAACTACCTACCGTCGTATGGCAGCCAAGATTTGCTGTAAATTTTATGGAGAGGCTGTTTCGAAAAAATTTCAGCCCCTGCAGCTTGGATACGGCTCTAAAGGGGGCTGCGAGGCTGCCGTACACGCTTTGTCGACCTACCTAAATTCTGGCAAAGGTGAGGTCATCCTGAAGGTTGACATAAAGAACGCCTTCAATTCAGTGAATAGGGACACCTTGTTGACAGAAACTAAAAAAGAATTACCCCAAATTTATAGTTTTCTTTGGCAATGTTACAGATACCCATCTAAATTACTGTATCGGAACAACCTTTTGGAATCTGCTGTTGGCTGTCAACAAGGTGACCCCCTCGGGCCAGTGATTTTTAGTTTAGCTGTTCACCCAATTGTTCGACAGCTAAATTCCAAAATTAACGTTTGGTATCTAGATGATGGAACCTTGGGGGGCGATGTAGATTCTGTTTTAAAAGATCTAAATTTCCTAAAAAATGAACTTCATTCCATTGGCCTCGACCTCAACCTTTCAAAATGTGAAATTTATGTAGCGGACAATACCGACAGACAACAGACTCTATCAAAATTTAACGCCATAGCCCCCGGCATCAAAATTACAGAAAAAAGCTCTCTTCGTCTCCTTGGGTCTCCCATCTTTGAAAATTCTTTTCCCGATTTTATCGAGGAAAAAATTCAAAATTTCAATGATGTTTCGGAAAGATTGCTCGAAATTAACATACATTCGGCCATCACAATAATTCGTTACTGCTGTTTCAGTCCAAAATTAACGTATTTCCTTCGTGCTTCCCCTTTATGGAAGCACACTCCCCTTTTGGACAAAATGGATGAAATTATCAGACATACTCTAACGTCAATTTTAAATGTGGCTTTGGACGACCGAGCTTGGGCACAAGCTACTCTTCCTATTCGCATGGGAGGACTCGGCGTCCGCAAAATTTCCAGTATTAGTTTACCGGCTTTTATATCCTCGGTCCACGGCACTAAGAAATTAATCAGGAATATCCTGTCTTCCACACTGATTGATTTTGATGTGCCGTGCATGCCCGAGGCTATCGATGCTTGGAAACTCGCTTGCCCGAATACTGAAGAACCCGACCATCCATTTTCCCAGAGACGGTGGGACGAGCCGCTCTGCAGAGTAGTTCAGAGCAATCTGCTGAACACATCTGCTACTACTGCTGAGCGTGCGCGCCTGCGGGCTGTGGGTGAGTGGGAGTCGGGTCTTTGGCTTCACGCACTACCGTCGTCGAGCATAGGCACATTGTTCGACGACACAACCTTCCGCCTCGCTGTTCTTTACGCCTTGGTGCCGCTTGCTGTTCTCCTCATCGCTGTCACTGCGGTGAAGCTGTCAACTACCTCGGTCACCACGGCCTGTCATGCAGCCGAAGTGCGGGCCGTTTTGCACGGCACGCAAATATAAACGACATTATCCGACGAGCTCTTGTCACCGTCGGCGTCCCAGCTGTTTTAGAACCCAATGGCTTGGCACGCGACGATGGCAAGAGACCGGACGGCATGTCTTTGTTTCCTTGGAAGATGGGTAGGCCTTTAGTGTGGGACGCAACATGCGTCGATACTCTTGCGCCATCCCATCTTCCAAGCTCATCGTGCTGTGCTGGTGCTGCCGCTGCGGCTGCAGAGAACCTCAAGCGGCGTAAATATAGAAACCTGTGTGGTAACTATATTTTCGAGCCGTTTGGGGTTGAAACTCTAGGGCCGTGGGGTCCGAGTGCTCATAGCCTATTTAAGGAAATTTCGAAACGCCTAGTTGACGCTTCCCGTGACCCAAGGGCTGGCTTTTACTTTGGCCAGAGGCTAAGTGTTGCCATACAACGTGGCAACGCCGCCAGTCTCTTGGGCACATTACCATCTGACAGCGTTGAGGAGGAGTTTTTCGATGCCCTTTTATAGTTTGTTGTTAGTTTATCTATTTTAGTTTAATAGTTTTTAATTATCAATGTATATAGTTAATACAATAATAAAGTTTTGCAAAATAAACATCATTTATCATTGAAGTGCGAGTAGGTAGGTGTGTGTTTTTATCTTAACTGTATTTTGTACCTCTCCTCTTTTACTTATTAAATTTAAGTGTACAGTCTACTTTTTATTTGTTCGGAATTAGTAGACATGACAACTGTCATTTAACTCATCAGCACTTAAATAACTACTGGTAAGTGTACCTTCTTTATTTTTTATTCTACAATTTTAAAGAAATCTAAGAACATAGACCATTGCACGTTGTACCTTATGAAAACTGGAATAACGTTCAAATTCAATTAACCTTTTATTGTTCATACTTGTAACAAATGTACCTATGATCAGGTACGTATTTACACTATTTAACTTATTACTATTTACCTTAGGCCATTGGGACTCGCTTAGCGACAGAACGGGAGGCTCACTCCACCACAACCTGTGAACCTTTCTATCCATACAATCTACTCCTCTGGAAATGAGATCTGCTGGATTTTGGTCTGTTGGTACGTACCTCCACTCACTGCCCTATGTTAACTTATTAATTTTATTTACTCCATTTGAAACGAATACCTTTAACTGTTTTGGAGCGGCGGTGCACGTCGTTACCAACCGAGCACAACCATCGAGTCAGTCTAGTATACAACCGAGCACAACCATCGAGTCAGTCTAGTATACACACCGAGCTACTGTACATCGAGGCAGTCTAGTATACACACCGAGCTACTGTACATCGAGCCAGTCTAGTATACTCACCGAGCTACTGTACATCGAGTCAGTCTAGTATACACACCGAGCTACTGTACATCGAGTCAGTCTAGTATACACACCGAGCTACTGTACATCGAGTCAGTCTAGTATACTCACCGAGCTACTGTACATCGAGTCAGTCTAGTATACACACCGAGCTACTGTACATCGAGTCAGTCTAGTATACACACTGAGCTACTGTACATCGAGTCAGTCTAGTATACTCACCGAGCCACTGTACATCGAGTCAGTCTAGTATACACACCGAGCTACTGTACATCGAGTCAGTCTAGTATACTCACCGAGCCACTGTACATCGAGTCAGTCTAGTATACACACCGAGCTACTGTACATCGAGTCAGTCTAGTATACTCACCGAGCTACTGTACATCGAGTCAGTCTAGTATACACACCGAGCTACTGTACATCGAGTCAGTCTAGTATACTCACCGAGCTACTGTACATCGAGTCAGTCTAGTATACACACCGAGGTACTGTACATCGAGTCAGTCTAGTATACACACCGACCTACTGTACATCGAGTCAGTCTAGTATACTCACCGAGCTACTGTACATCGAGTCAGTCTAGTATACACACCGAGCTACTGTACATCGAGTCAGTCTAGTATACTCACCGAGCTACTGTACATCGAGTCAGTCTAGTATACACACCGAGCTACTGTACATCGAGTCAGTCTAGTATACACATTGAGCTACTGTACATCGAGTCAGTCTAGTATACTCACCGAGCTACTGTACATCGAGTCAGTCTAGTATACACACCGAGCTACTGTACATCGAGTCAGTCTAGTATACTCACCGAGCTACTGTACATCGAGTCAGTCTAGTATACACACCGAGCTACTGTACATCGAGTCAGTCTAGTATACACACCGAGCTACTGTACATCGAGTCAGTCTAGTATACACACCGAGCTACTGTACATCGAGTCAGTCTAGTATACTCACCGAGCTACTGTACATCGAGTCAGTCTAGTATACTCACCGAGGTACTCTACATCGCAGGGAGTGAGTCAACTTGGCCGTCAGCAGCCCTCCGCATAGCTCGAGTTTCGGTATTGTTAGATTTAGCACAGAGTAACTACATGAATTTCTCCAATAGGATCTATTTAACGAACAAAAACACATGACCCATAGGCACACATGGACGCATCTGAAAAGATGTGAATTTCAATATGTAATGCATTTTTACACATGACATGCTTTGGAACTTCTACACAAGTTAGAGAATTCATGTTTTTTATATAGTTGAACTACATAATCTGTACTTCATCGACTACTGGATCGTCCCATTCTAATTTACTTATCCATAGTTTCTTTAAAATTGACTTAGCCTTAACAACAAATATACTTATAAGTCTCAAAGGATCAAAAATCTTTGCAATAGAATCATCTATTGCTTCAATATACTTCGCTTAGTGATCCGATCGGTTTAATCTACCTGAACGGAGAATTGAAACATATCAGACTGAGGAGACCATGTTAACCCTAAAGTGCTCGTGGTTGTTTTAAATTCGGTAATTGATTGTACTTCAAATCAAATCAAATCAAATAATTTATTCGCATAATATGGGTAGATAGATGGTATATAAATGTTACATTATATCATATAACAATAGGAAACCTCATATTAACCATTTCTGGTATACGAAACATAAAATAATAACTTACAACAACATGAACTGAAAAGGATAGTATAACTAAGTACTCTTTATTTAATAATAAGTAATTCATGTTATTTATTTTCCTCAAATAACTGTTTGGCATTAGAACTAAATTTTCGTAATTTAAAACCACTCGAATCTAAACTTTGAGTAATTAATCTATAAATACGGTTTAACCCTTCCTCAGTCTGATGACCTGTTATCAAATCATCCATGAAAAAATCATGTTTCATTATCTCGCGGACTTCCGGATCATTACATTCATTTGCCAATTGAAGAAGACAACGAGTGCGGCGCGGAAGCGGATCCGTAGGTCACCGACGTCACCGTGTCCAATTGTAAATACTTTAAGGCTTCGTGCTCATTGTCCCTTTACACTATCATTTGTAAATGTTTGATGACTTTCAGATATCAATATTTGTCATACATTTTTTCTATATCTGAGGTCATAACAAAGTTATGTTGCCTAAATTAAAGCATAATCTATATATACATATAATAAGACAGTAAAAAAACTGTGTCTGTACATTGAATATATTAAAAAAAAAAATATGTGGGGGTTTAGAAACAGTAATAGAGCACGAATTCAAAAAAAAAAGTCTGTCTGTTTGTCTGTTTGTCTGTACACGCTAATCTTCGGAACTACTCGACGGATTTGAATTTTTTTTTTTTGTTGTATAGGTATTAAGTCTGGGCAACATATAGGCTATAATTTATCTTGGAAACTTGAACACCTGATGCAGAACCGCAACAGACCAGCTACACTATAAGAGATACAAAACTGGTACCATAGCAAAAATTGTTCTACGTAATGAGCATTTTCTGCTAAGAGAATAAATTTGAAGATCTGGAACAGCTGATGTGGAACTCCAAGAGCCCAGCCACACTATAGCATATATAGGAATGACGTCTTAGCAAGAGTTGTTCAAACTGATATGCACTCTCTGTTGACGTATCAAAATTGAAGATGTGGAACACCTGTTGTGGAGTTCCAAGAGCCCAGTTACTCTATAATATATATAGGAATGACGTCTTAGCAAAAGTTGTTCTGCCTGATGAGCACTATCTGTTGACGTATAAAAATTGAAGATCTGGAGACTGTATTTCTACCAAGGGGTATCGTATTACCCAGAACTAACTGGGTTGTGGAGGGCAGATAGACAGTCGTTCCATGTAAAATACTGGTATTCAGCTGCATCCGGTTGTACTGGAAGCCGAACCCAACATCACTACATATTATAACACAATGTTCTCCGCCGCGTCTATCTGTCTGTTCGCGATAAACTCAAAAATTACTGCACTGATTTTCATGTTGTTTTCTTAAATAGATAGAGTGGTTCTCGAGGAATTTTTTAGTATATAATTTGTCAAGTTTTTGTACAGATTGGCTAAAATATAATGATATTTGTTGGAGGTGATGGACAAAAATAAGCCGTCTGGGGGAGCTTTCAACGAAAACGCTGCTCTTTAAGATATAACAAAATGATGAATGGTAGAATTGTATATATTATTGTTACGTATGTGGGTAGCATTAACTGAAGAGCCAATAAACAGTCTGCGTTGAGTAGCCTTGTTTCATTGACGTGTCCCGTACATATCACTGGCGACGAGCGGTGTTACCGATACGATACCTAAACTCAAAAGCATTTATTTCAATTAGACCATTACAGGCACTTTTGAATGTCAGAAAAACAAATAAGGCTAAACTACAGTCACAGACACAAGGCATAATAACTTGTGAAAGTACTGTAGTTGCCCATGCCAAAGCGTAGATCTCTATGGAGAAGAATGGGCAAGAAACTCCATGGACACTCTTTTCAAACAAAATATTGTACAAAATCTTGGTTACATCATTCATGTTGAGATTATACATATATGTGAGAACGATGTAGAAATACGTGCACGTTAAGAGCGTCCAGAGTAAAATATTATATCAACAATTTAAAAACAAGTAAGTAGTTAAAATAAACCATGGCAGCCTAGAGATGACCAGTCCCAACTGACAGCGCCCGTTCACGAACATGACGCATGGATCAGCCCCATTAAGCTCAACCATATTGAAGGGAGCTAAATGACCCGACACACCCGCCACCATCAGCGAGACATTTGAGTGAACATGACATTCTCTCAGCCACCAGGGCAAATTCAAGTCAATGAAAGATAACTAAATGTAAATGTAAATGGTAGCTTTACAGTACATAGTACTCACACATGTGCTATGCAATTATATAATACTAAGATATTGAATTTATACAATGCAAAGATATTATTACAATCTTCTGCAGCTTCCACAATAACTTCAAGTGGTAATAAATTAGTTTGCCCCTATGGTTGTGGAGCAGGACCAGCAGTAAGCCAAGCATTTTTATCATCAATGTAATCCCCCAACTTATAATATGCTTGCCTACATAGTGTACGTTTTATACAGGATTTAAATTTCGTCTCGTTTAGTTGTAGAATGTGGGGAGGTATTTTATTGTAACATTTTAAACAGTACCCCATGAAAGATGAGTCTACTTTAGCTAACCTAAAACCTGGCTGTACTAGTTGGTCCCTGTTTCTAGTACTATAGTGGTGCCTGTCACCTCTTTTACTAAATAAATGCAGATTTTTCCTAACGTACATGATGTTTTCATAGATGTATTGACAAAGTACTGTCATGATGTTAATTTCCTTAAACAGTTCTCTTAGAGAGTCATGCCTACGTAGATCATATAAGGCTCTGATAGCTCTTTTCTGCAGAATAAATATAGATTCGATGTCTGCAGCCCGTCCCCATAGTAAAATACCGTAGGACATAATACTATGAAAATAACTAAAATAGACCAGCCTCGCGGTATCTACATCAGTAAATTGACGGATTTTTCTAACAGCATATGCTGCTGAACTCAGCCGTCCTGCAAGAGATGTTATATGCGGACCCCATTGTAGGCTTGAGTCGAGCGTGATCCCCAGGAAAACAGTTTTTTCGACGAATTCTAGTTTCTCTTGATTCAATACTATGTCACTATTACTACTTTTGACATTCGGTAGAGCAAATCTGATGCACTTCGTTTTTTTCCCATTTAATACTAAATTATTCGCGGTGAACCAATTATGAACCTGTAGTAGAGCGTTATTTACGACGTCAAGATTTGTAGCACGTCTGTTTATCTTAAATATTAAAGAGGTATCGTCAGCAAACAACACCATCGGTGGTTGGTTTTTAAATAAATGGGGGAGATCATTTATATAGACTAAAAAGAGGAAAGGACCTAATATCGAACCTTGCGGTACACCCATACTTACTTTTAAACCCATTGAATTGACACCATTTATTTGTACTTGCTGATGTCTATCGTTCAAATATGATTTCACTAAACTGAGCGCAAGTTTACCTAAACCGTAATGTGCAAGTTTTAAGAGTAGGGTTTCGTGGTTTACGCAATCAAATGCTTTCGAGAGGTCACAGAAGATTCCTATGGCATCTTGTGCCTCTTCCCACGCAGTAAATATGTGTTTTAATAAGGTTACACCGGCGTCAGTCGTGCAACGTCCTTTGGTGAAACCATACTGTTTCTCATGTAAAATTTTATTGGTGTTAAAGTGGTTGAGCATTTGATTAAGCATTACCTTTTCAAATACCTTGCTAAAAACCGGCAACACGGATACGGGTTTATAGTTATTGGTGTCATTACTGTCCCCGGATTTGAAAAGTGGTATTACCTTGCTGTATTTCATAAGGTCCGGGAAGACTCTTTGGTCCACACACAAGTTAAATATTAATGCTAAGTACGGTGCTATAGTCTCAATAATAGCTTGACAAACTTTAATCGACATTCCCCATAGATCTTCAGTTAATTTTATTTTGATTTCCTTAAAAGCTTTAATGACTGCTACGGGGTTTATATGCTTAAACTGAAACTCAACCGGACAGGCTGAAACGTTAGCTCTTAATCGGGCGTACTTGGATCAAGTATTTAAAGTTGGCAGTTGTGGAATGCTACAATTTGACAGATGACAACTCATTGGCGTCATCATTACGAGAAATGTTTCCAGAGGTTTTTGCTGAAGGTTTAGGCACATTTAAAACTAAATTCCATTTATATTTAAAAGATGACACACCGGTTTTTGTAAAAGCACGGTCGTTGCCACTAGCTTTACACCAGCGAGTGGAGCAGGAGCTCGAGCGACTGCAGCGGGAAGGGGTCATCTATAAAGTGGAGCGATCAGGCTATGGCACTCCTATAGTGCCGGTGATTAAAGCTAACGGCAATATTAGATTGTGTGGTGATTACAAAATAACAATCAATCCACTTATGAAAGATTTCCACTACCCGCTGCCCCGCATTGAGGACCTGTTCGCAGCTTAAGGTGGGGGAGAGGAGTACAGCAAATTAGACTTATCTAACGCATTCCAACAGTGCATTTTACATGAGGATTCCCAACCGATGACGGCAATCACAACTCACGTTGGCACTTTTGTTTATAGAAGAGTACCATTCGGTATTAAATGTATACCAGAAAATTTCCAAAAAATTATGCAAGAAACTTTAAGTGGATTTTGGGGATGACATTTGCGTTACTGGTAAAGATAGAACTACACATTTAGCCAATTTAAAAGCGGTGCTACAAAGGCTTAATCAAAATGGTTTGAGAATAAATTTTACAAAGTGTGATTTCTTTAAAAGTAGTGTTACCTATTTGGGCTATAAAATTGAGAAGTTTGGGTTACATACGGATAGTAAAAAAAATTACGCCATTGTAGCTGCACCTGAACCTACAAATGTTACACAGCTCAAGAGCTTCATGGGACTTGTAAATTTTTATTCTAAGTTTTGTGTCAATATGAGCGACATTTTAAAGCCTCTTTATTGTATGTTAAAGAAAAATGTTGAATGGCAATGGACTGACGAGTGTAATAGGGCTTTTAAAAAATAATAAAGGTGTTAAGCCGCGCTCCTGTTTTAGCACATTATGATGCAAGTCTCCCGTTAATTCTATCAGTTGACAGCAGCGCATATGGGCGTGGGCGCGGTATTGACTCAGCGCCACGCTGACGGTTGCGAGCGCCCGGTGTGTTGTGCTTCAAGGACGCTCAACTCGGCCGAAGTCAATTACTCGCAGTTAGATAAGGAGGCGCCAGCTATTGTATTCGGTGTAACTAAGCACCATCAGTACGTTTATGGCAGACATTTCACACTTCGCAGTGATCACCGTCCCTTAAGTTACATTTTCGGTAAAAACAAAGGAATACCAGTGACCGCTGCCAGCCGTTTACAGCGTTATGCCGTTAAATTGGCTGCTTACGACTTCGATATTGAATTCGTAACATCGTCCAAAAACTGTTTTGCTGACGCTCTTTCTCGCCTTCCTCTAGACTTGACAAAGCGTCAAGTTAGAGGTAAAGGCGAAGAATGCAGCTATTTAAATTACGCGCAGGAACATTTTCCAATCAGTTTTAAAGATATCAAAACTGAGACTCGGAAGGACGTGTTACTAAGTAAAATATACGGTTTTATTATGCACGGGTGGCCCACTGATAAATCGGTTGATAAAATTGAAAATGTCTATTACAATAGAAGATACAACTTGCATATTGATCAAGGCTGTATAATATGAGGTTACGAGAACTAGTTTTGACAGAGATTCACGACGGGCACCCAGGAATCGTCAAAATGAAACAAATCGCGCGTAATTATGTATGGTGGGAGAACATTGATGGAGACATCGAACGCGTGTCGCGCGAATGTATTGCTTGCAGGGAACTACGGCCCGCGGCCCCCGCCGTGCCACTACATTCGTGGCCGTGGCCGGCAGAGCCGTGGTCACGTCACTTAGATTTTCTCGGCCCGTTTAATAATAAATATTATTTTGTACTGATTGACGCTCACTCTAAGTGGATAGAAGTGGAACCAGTTAACACGACGTCTGCAACTATTGTCATAGACAACACGAACCAGTCATGATACGAGATTACACGAAATCAAATCGTAAGTGGACTGAGGGTGTTGTGACCGAGCGCACAGGGCCTGTATCATATACAGTGGAAACGAATGCCGGTCAGACTCATAAGAGGCATATTGATCAGCTACAAACTCGTAAATCGCGGCATTCTCTGAGTAAGGCAATTGGCGTTACAACTCCCGTACAAAATAACACCAAACCACATGCTACAGAGCACTCGGTATCTAAGAGCGATATGGACGACAAAGACGAATTCTTTGATAGTGTGGGGGAGGGAGCGGGGAACGCGGCGCAGTCACCACGGTCAACCCCGCCATCCACGCCACCTGTTGCTGCTGATAACACTAGTCGCGTGCGCAGGAAAGCGGCTATTCGTTGCCAAGAAATACTAAAAAATATGTAAACACATAACCTAGTTATGTATCTGTATTGTTATTGCTCCTCTTAGCACTATAAACACTAACGTATTGTTTGTACTTCAGTTTATTCTACTGCATATTTTCATAACTGTCTTTATAATTTAATTGTGTGTCTGGTATTATTAGAATAAGATTTCTGTGCGAAATTTGGGAGGGAAAAGTGTTACGTATGTGGGTAGCATTAACTGAAGAGCCAATAAACAGTCTGCGTTGAGTAGCCTTGTTTCATTGACGTGTCCCGTACATATCACTTGTATAGGTCTACAGAAAAATCCGCGATGACTTATGTCTATCTCTTAAGGATATTATACTATATCCATTTTAATTCTTTGAAAATGGGCAAACTAGGTTCCCATGAGTTGAGAAAATGGGATCATCATGATTACTTTTGGTCGCGATAACCGACATCCACGCAGGCGAAGCCGCGGGCATCAGCTAGTACTAAATATGTCGACTTAACAAGTAACCGCTGTCGGTTTTTTCGGAAGCATTAAAAACAACCCGAAGTTTGGTAGTCTCACTTTTTTCCCGAATAACTGGGTGATGCGGTAAATAATATCCAAAGTCAGGCTTACATGTTTCTGACAAAAGAATGATTCAAGCTCATATTCATTTAAAAATTCTACATAGGACTCCTTCACTTTAGGTTGCCTTTTCAATCTTTTTTCTAAATTCTTCAAACGCCACTTTGCCCTAACAAAGGTATCTCCAAATACAGACAGTGAAGTGTGAAAAGGCATCTTAACACGAAATCTACCATTTTCCGTTCTATACGTATGTTTTACAAAATGTTTTTCACAAAATTCCTCTTCATTACTAAACGGTAGATGATCTATACTTAATACCTCCTCAACTTTCCATTTTTTTTCTAATTGTTCACTTATACTTCTAGTTAAGTTATACGTTACCTAAAGATTTGATGTACTAATATTTACGGGGCCTGTAACAAGCCAACCTAATTTACTACTCTGCAATATGGGAAGACCTTTACCTAGTCTTATCTGTTGACCTGTTATCAGTTCCCAAAACAAGTCCGCTCCAATTAATATATCTACGAGTACGTTAGCGGGCTCGTAAAATCTACTTTCTGCTAAATCTACAAATGCGAGTATGTCCCCAGAAATGTTCAATTCATTTACATAAATCTTTACATTCGGCAACATATTCGTGCTTGTTGGTAAGACTATACAGTTGATTGTTATTTGTACAGAGAATTAATCATTACGAGTTGATTGGATTACAAAACTACAACTTTCTACGAATTGTAACTTAGTATTTCCTATACAATATACATTAAGGTTGTCTTTAGCACGTTTGCAGGACAATCCTAATTTATTACAAAAACTTCCTGTTACTATTGCGCCGAGCGTCGAGCGCGCGTGTACAGCGGCGCTCGCGGCGGTTGGTTGATGCGAGAGTGTAGGTTCGAACTCGCCTTGACGTACAACTCCGACCGAAGTCGGGGGTGACGTATTAGTCGAGTTTTCACTGCGGGAACTAACACTATTATCCATAGATGGAGATCTATGTCTATGAAGCAATACGTTATGCTTATAATTATTTGCAAATTTTATAGTATTTACTTAAGTAGTAATTAAGTTCATTTCAAGGCTCTAACGGATGAACGGATCTGGCTGAAATTTGGTACAGGGATAGATTATAGCCTGGAATAAGACATAGGCTACTTTTTATCCCTAGAATAGGTTCCCATGGGTTGCGGGAACGGGATCAAAATTTCATGATTACTTTTGGTCGCGATAACCGACATCCACGTGGGCGAAGCCGCGGGCATCAGCTAGTTTTTACCCGACTACGGCGAAGCAAAAAGGAGGGTTATGATTTTTGACCGGTATGTATGTATGTGTGTATGTTTGTATGTTCATCTGATCCCTCATAACTTCTGAACTGCTTATCATAATTTGACAAATGAGGTATCGTTGGAAGCGTCTTCATTGTCCGCTAGTTATAGGCTATGTGACGTCACATTAAATTGGATATGGCGCCCTCTAATAAATAAATAAAAATAAAAAAGCCTTGTATTTCCTATTAATTTACAATTTGTTGTGATTAGTAAAACATTAAGTGTGTTTGTAGTTTTAAATTATTAAATATTCTGCTTCTATTATTGGGTAACAGGAACCCCCCTCAAGGTGAAGGCCTCTTCCAAAGACTGCCATTTTTCCCGGTCTTTAGCTATAAGTTGCCATTGCTGTCCAGCTATTTTTTTGATGTCGTCATCCCATCGTGCGTAAGGTCTTCCTGTGTAGCGCTTGCCATGTGGGCCTTTCCATGTTGTAACAGCTTTGGTCCATCTGTGGTCTTTGAGACGCACCACGTGCCCGGCCCATTTAAATTTTAATTTTAAAGTGTGGTTTAGAGCATCTATCGTTTTTGTCTTAGCTTTTATTTTTGTGTGTCTTATTCTTTGCATTTTTTTAACATTCAAAATACTGCGTTCCATTCCTCTTTGGCATGTTACTATTTTATTTGTAAACTTCCATGTTGGACATGCATATGTCAAGCAAGGGATAAGACATGAGTCCATTACTCTATGTTTTAGCTTTATTGGCATAGCGCTTTTGAATATTTCTTTGCAGCTCCAGTATTTGTTCCAGGTATTCTTGACTCGCCTCTCAACTTCTAGTTCATTTCTGTTTTTGCTAAATCCAATCTGTTTTCCCAAATAAATATATTGTTCTACGTATTCTAAGGGTTTGCCATCTATTTTTATGCTTGACTTTATGTGATTGGACATAGCTTTTGTTTTTGATATGTTCATTTCAAGGCCTACCTGTCTGCTAGCCTTGTGAAGAGAATCCATCATACCTTGTAGTTGAGATGCACTTTCTGAGAGCAACACTAGGTCATCTGCTAATCTAAGGTGGCTTAACTGCTTGCCTTGTATGAACAAGCCTTTGTTGCTCCAGTCCAGTTTACTTATGATGGATTCTAGTACCGCAATAAAATTTTTTAGTGATAAAGGGTCCCCTTGCCGAACTCCTCTTTTTACTGGAAAACTTGGGCCAATGGTTTCTAGTTTGACTCTACTAGTGCACTTGTTGTATATATTCTTCAGTATATCTATGTATTTTTTCTCAACCTTTTGAGCTTCCAGTGTTTCCCAGATGCTTTCGTGTGAAACGGTGTCGAATGCTTTTTGATAATCAATGAATGCAATATACAGAGGTCTATGGAATTCCAGGAATTTTTCGATTATTAGCTCTAACGTATGTATGTGGTCTATGGTGGAGAAACCCTTTCTAAAACCAGCTTGTTCAATGGGCTGCTTTTGCTCTAGTGATGTACTAATTCTGTGGTTTATTATTGTAGAAAAGAGTTTATATATACTTGACAGTAGGCGTATTGGTCTGTAATTGCCGATGTCTTTAGGATCTCCTTTTTTATAGAGCAGAATAATATTGGATTCAGGCCATTGTAAAGGTGTTTCTGAGGTTTCCAAAATCATGTTAAATAGATTTATCAACGGCGCGGCCAGAAGGGCTTGGGCCGTCTTTATAGCATCGTTGGTAATATTATCCGATCCTGGACTTTTTTCGGGTTTTAGTTTTTGTATTGCCTCTATAATTTCCTTGCAGTCTATTGGCTCTACCTGGTAAGTAGGACTTTCGGTTGTGATGGTTATGGACTCTCTTGGATAGGAAACAGCACTACGGTTCTGTGTAGTAGATTTATATAGATTTTTGTAGAAGTCCGTTGCAATGTTTATGATGCCATTCCGGCTGTATTGAGTTCGACCAGACTCTTCTAAACCTTCCATCCATGTTATTTTGGTCTGAAGCTCTTTATACCCTTTTTTTAGGCTTCCCTTTTGTTCTAAATGCTTTCCAATTATTTTTATATATTTGCTTGTGAGTTTGTATAGAGCTTTAAGTTCGTTTTTCAAGGTTCTTGATTTATTTTTAGTTTTTTGTAGTTCTTGTCTTCTCTTTATAAGGTTTTTTGTACGTTCTGTTATTGTACTACGGTCTTTAGTTGTATGCTCTGCTTTCAATGCAATTTGTAAGCTGGTTTGAATAGAGTTTATTAGTTTATCGTAATAAACTTGTACAGACTCGTATAACATCTTATTGTGAATATCCGGTAGGTGATTTATTAGATTCTCCTTATATAGTAACATTGCTTGCTCGCTTTTTAGTGTGCTATGATGGTGGTTTTTAAATTTGGCTCTACTTTTTATCGGTTTTGTGAGTGAGATTGTTGCACGGAGCGGTCTGACGACGGTCAGCGGTCGGCGGTGTGGTCTGACGGGTAGTTTAGAGTTAGTGTTTCGATATTTTGAAATATTTCTGGTTGGTTGGTAAGAATGAAATCTATTTCATTTTTATATTGACCGGTCGGTGAACGCCACGTCCATCTGTTTTTTGGCTTTTTCTTGTAAAAACTGTTGATGATTGCTAATTTGTTTTCTATTGCAAAATCTATGAGTCTTTGTCCTCTGTCGTTCCTTTCTCCGTATCCGTGTTGAGTCCGCTTGAGTATTTCGTGGAGTAATGTGCTCAGTATTTGAGTTTATTTGTGGGGAGATAGAGAGGTTCCTTTTCCTGTTTTCTGGTGGTGTCTTATTCTCGGTTTTGTTTTTTATAATTACAAATTTGTCATATTTAATGACTGCTTTATTCCCTTTCTCTTTCTCTATTTGTACTTGTTCCTGTAACACTTTTCTTTTTTCCAATATGTGTTGGGGATAGTCCTCTTTTATATAGTACGCAGTGTCATTTAGCCTTCCTTTTTGTTTAACAATCATGATTTTTTTGCCCAGAGTGGTAATTGTGACTGTGATCGGGCGGGGTTTTTCTGATTTCTTGCCTATTCTTCTGGCTTCTTGTATATCGTTGCAATTCAAATTTATTGAGAAATAATTGTTTATGAAAGTAATTACAATGTTTTGTAGTTGTGATTAGGAACTTTCGCTTTCCTCTTTTCCAAAGAAAACTATATTTCTCTGTCTTGCCTGTTTTTCCAATAAATGTTATGCTTATAATTATTTGCAAATTTCGCAACCAAATGATTTGCAATAATTAAGTATTTACTTAAGTAGTAATTAAGTTCATTTCAAGGCTCTAACGGATGAACGGATCTGGCTGAAATTTGGTACAGGGATAGATTATAGCCTGAATAAGACATAGGCTACTTTTTATCCCTAGAATAGGTTCCCATGGGTTGCGGGAACGGGATCAAAATTTCATGATTACTTTTGGTCGCGATAACCGACATCCACGCGGGCGAAGCCGCGGGCATCAGCTAGTTTTTACCCGACTACGGCGAAGCAAAAGGGAGGGTTATGATTTTTGACCGGTATGTATGTATGTGTGTATGTTTGTATGTTCATCTGATCCCTCATAACTTCTGAACTGCTTATCATAATTTGACAAATGAGGTATCGTTGGAAGCGTCTTGATCGTCCGCTAGTTATAGGCTATGTGACGTCACACTAAATTGGATATGGCGCCCTTTATAGAACATAAAGTCATGAACTAAAAAATAAAATAAAATTAATGATGGCGTGTTGGGTATCTAATGGAAGGGCTTAAAAAGCACATTTCAAAAATATAATATGTATTGCTGCTATTGCTGATCGACTCGTGACACTGCTCCGCCCAGATCGGGAGAAGTCATTTGATGATTTCCCATCCGAAAAAAGAGACAGAAAGTTCAGCGGTTATCTCTCTCAATCTTGAATGAGGATTTTCAGCCACTATTTCCGTCACTTTTGCGATGTTAACTTCAGTTGAAGACATTGATGGCCTACCAGAGCGAAACAAATCTTCCATCACATCTCGACCGCTTTTGAACGCTTTGCTCATAAGCACGTGTGTTTGATAAAGTTGATTCACCGTAAGCCTTTTTTTTTTCTGTCGTCTAAAGACGGACGGACGGCGGGCTAGCCCATTACTCACTGTCCACAGGTCCGCGTCTACGGTAGCCGAGAGCCACCACGTGACTCCCGACGCCCGGGACGTCTCCCGCGGCGGCTGGGACGAGAGGTTCTCTCCCACTCACGTTCCACCACCTCCTTCGCTAGCATGACTGCTTCGCAGAAGGAGGTGACGGCGTCCCATTCCCTCTCGCTCCGGACCATGGACTGGACCAGGGCCGGACGCGACAGGTCGCCGCCGCCAAGCGCCGCTACGAGGACACGGCGCAACTCAAACTCCGCACCAAAATGGAAAACTGGCCACAAGTTATCGAACAAAATGGCACATAATTTATTATATTATTATTATTCCTTTATTCATTCTTCTTATCTTATTATTTACAAAAATATTTTAGTTACAAAAATTATATTAAAAAAAAAAACCATTTTAAAATATAACAAATAGTAGCCCACCGGTATCGGGAACAGGGTCCAAGCTACCCGGCGGTCAGGGCTCCAGAGAGAGGAATCTCCTAACAATACGAGCCGTGTCCAGGAGTACCGCTTTCTGAATCAAACCCTTGATCCAACTGCCTAACGAGAGCCTCCTCAGGTGTTGGTTGAGGCTCTTGGCAATTAAGCCATGGGCTGATACGACTACCGGTACAATGATCGCTGAGTCGACAACCTCGTGAGCCAAATCAAATCAAAATAAATCAAAATATTTTATTTCACATAACGCCAGATGGGCACTTATAAAACGTCGACAAAAAGGTGCACGGTTCGGTTGGTTGTTTCCCATGGAGAAGAACCGGCAAGTCAAGATACTTGATTTGTTTATCTTTCTCGGCTTTCACGAGGTTCTCGTCATCCGGGACCGTTATGTGAACAATCATTGCGCGCCGCTGTGATCGGTCCACCACCACTATATCAGGCTTGTTATTATTTTATTTTTATAAAACTTTGAAAAAAAAAATCTTTTGAATTTGTATACAAAATACTAAGAAAAATTTTCCCTGATTATATAGATTCAATTTCAATTTTCAAATATCTTTATTTACCATAAACAATAACAAAATGCACTTACCCTAAGCTACATTAACACACTAAAATTAAGACACTTTATCAGGCTAGCAATTCACCTTTCAAAGCTTATAAAAGGACAGGTAGTTTAAACTGGTAATAACATAATCTTAAGACACAATATAATATGGTTCATAATGACAAAAATGTAAATTATTTAGTTAATTATATTTTACTGCTTGCACGTAGGTAAGTCGAAAATATTTTAATAGTTAACTGATCACGCAGTCAACGAATGTAAACACGCACGACCAGTCAACCATCAGCGGACGGAGCCTCCCTGCCGCCCGCGTTCCAGCGTACTACCGACCGAGGTCGGGACGGTAGTGAGCGACTCGGAGGTCAAGTCGCTGGTCGCCCGCGCCTCGGTTGGTGGAAACAAAAGGTAGTGATGTGGTAGGCGGTAAGTGCCGTATCTGTCGATATACGGTAATTTGTCTACAGTCGAGGAACATAAATTAGAAATCAAGGGGTTAGTTAATATTCATTTTATTTTTATTATAAAATTTTAATGAAACTTTAATTACATAATTAAATAGTAAAGGAAGTTTAATGGTTTTATGTAACCTCTGAGGATTTGTTTTAAACTTAGTTTTGTACGATATTTTAACAGCTTTATTTTGTATTACTTGCAGTAGGTGATGGTTGGAAAGACATGTGCCACTCCAAACAGGACAGACATACGTTATACACGGACGGACAAGTGTAGTATAAATCCTCAATTTAGTAACGCTACTTAATTTGCTTTTACGGTTCATTATAGGATTTAAAGCACCAAGGGCTTGGGCGCCCTTCAAACGTAAGTCGGCAATATGTTTGGACCAATTTAGACGGTTGTCATTTCTGACCCCAAGATAACGCACAGATGGTTTCCAAGGTACTTTATGGCCTGCTATTTTTAAAGTTCTTGTAGGGGGTTGCCTAGTACGAGAGAAAAATATTGCTTCAGTCTTACCCTCATTTATTTTTAGTTTCCATTTCTTGAAATAGTCCTGAAGTAAATCAATAGAATATTGTAGGCGACCTATAATCAAATCGGTATCGTCAGAAGAGGTATAAGACGCAGTATCGTCAGCGAAACTAGCTAATTTCGTTCGAGGTTGAATAGGGATATCGTTAACAAAAAGGACAAACAAATAGGGTCCTACAATCGAGCCCTGGGGAACGCCAGCTGATGAAAATGGTGTTACCGATGTGTACCTGGAATTTCCGATCTGCAAGGTACGACTGTATAAGTTTAATGAGAGGCATGGGCACGTCAAGAGCGAGCAACTTGTGCAGCAGGCCTTCGTGCCACACAGTGTCGAAGGCTTTTTCGATATCCAGCAGAAACATACCTGTGGACTGCTTGAGATTTAGGTGATGGGAAAAGTGTTCGCACATCCTAGCCAGTTGTTGGGTAGTCGAGTGAGTAGCACGAAACCCAAACTGCTCTTGGACCAGAAACTGCCTCGTATAGATTACAGACTAAAACATTTTACCAATACAAGGTAGTAGACTTATAGGGCGATAATTTGTAGGTGAAGTATTGTCTTTTTTAATTGGTATTATTTTTGCTTTTTTCCAGATCTTAGGGAAGTAGCCCAGGCCAAAGCAGCCATTAAAAAATTTTGTAATGTAAACTATCGCTTTCTGTGGCAAGTTTTTTAACAGTGCTTTAAGGATCGTGTCATGACTTGCAGATTTACGGGATTTAAGCTTAGTCAGCGTTTTACGGATCTCAAAAGGCCTAACTTGCTTTATTAAACCAGAAGCAATACTATATTTATTAATGACCGACATGGATTTCGATACCTCTGCCTCGAGTTCAGAGTTACAAGCCCAGTTAGCGGTAAGGCTCATGTTGTCATAAAAGGCTTTAGCCAACGCGTTACATTGTTCGTCCGTGGTAGTCGTCAGAGACCCATCGTAAAGTTTAAGAGGAGGTATGTTCGCAGATCGAGGTTTGAGGGATTTAGTCAAACGCCAGATATCTTGACTGGGGTTATCAACTTTGGCCAGTTTAGCGTTCCAGGCGTTATCAAGGTGGTTACGGATATGAATGCTTATGTGAGTTTGAAGAGTGTTTATATTGCTACGGTTAAGCCTTCTAAGGTAACCACTAGGCAGTTTCTGTTCAATACAGCGCAAGTTTTGTAGCGAATTAATTTTTTAACATACCGGGGTAGTTTGTTTGGGGTATCGCTAAAGGGTATCGCATTATATAGATTGAAGTTCTAAGTAAGGTCTATATTACAACGTCTTTGCGATTACACGCATTTGTTTCTTTTTAAAAACTTTCGGCAGTGCCTGCGCTGCGGTACGTACCTACTTAACTAGGCATACACGATAGATAATCTTCGAAGCAGATAGTCGACTCAAGTCGGCACAAGGCGGGGCGTATTGGTGTCCAAAGTGAATGACGTCTCAGTATACGTAGCACCGTGACGTCGCCTCCATGCGCGCCCGGTCCATCCATGACTCCCCTCGACCCTGGCTCGAGGCCAGCCCGCGATACAGTCTGTAGTACTCCTGTAATAGTGGACAATCTCCTTTGCACCAAATCATTTTGTTCCGATACAGTAATCTGTGCAATTGTAATTCTATGCGTCCAATTAGTCTTAACGAACACCAATAATTTCGTTATCAAATTATTTCATAGAGTTGTAAAATGTGCAAGCGATTGCCTGTTATTGGAACACTCCAATCAACTTCAGTCCAGCGAGGGAACTACATCAGCGCCTAGTCATGTGGGACCACCTGTTCATTTACTTATTTATTTTCCATAATGTCGGATTCGCAGAATGTGGTTATCCACCGGTAAGTCCGAAGAGATTTCCTTTCAATGCTTTACCGTTTGTATACTTTTACTATTTAGAAGGGCAAACATCAGTGCAAGAGATCAGGCAGTCTCCCATCATCTGCTCTTGGTTGATTGGATCGTGACGATTACTTCAGTGACTTGTTTCACTCTATTTGCCACAAATGGCTTCCAGCGATTTGGGTTTCGCTGAAGCCAGCCCAGGACAGCTGTTGAGTCTGACCATCCGTATATCTTGATATTGTAGTTCTGTGAAGTATTTTTAACTACTTTCATCAGTGATAATAAATGTGCTGCGCTGAGCTCCACTCTTGGTAATGATATCGCTTTATTGACAGGTATAAGTTTTGATCTTCCTGCTACTATGGTCACAGGAGTTGATTTGTTTTGATTGTTTTGTTTGATGATCCTGCAATAAATCACGCAAGCATACGCTTTTGTGGATACATCACCGAAACCATGAAGTTCAATTTGTGCGTTAAGCTGTTTGTAGCCATCGCGGTACATTGGTATGCTCTAGTTCTGCTAGAACTTTCTTGATGTCCTGCCTTTGCTCGTTGATATGTGGGTGAATATCCCCGCACAAAGAAGAAGTAGCAAAAATGCCCCACTTCCGACTGCAAAGATAACTATCTAGAAAAATCGCTTAAAATGAGTATAAACGATGATATATTTCCAGTGATCATTCTTACTGGCTAGCACATTTAAAAATTGCTCTAAATATTAATTCAGGGGCAGAATACTTGTAATGTACTACCTTTTTTTTTTTTTTTGTACGGATGGGAAATCATCAAATGACTTCTCCCGCTCTGGGCAGAGCGGATGGGAGTGTCAGACTTGTACTGACTAAAACCCATCCATGTTCCTTCCTTGCCCTTTGTGTTCTAGGGCCGCGGTATCTCTTTCGAACAGCCCGCAGCCCTGGCAGGCATCGGCCCTTGCGGGCCCCTCCCTATTTGCTGACATCTCTTTGAGGCGCGCGTGGAACACAAACGCGCCGTCAACACGGCCTGTCGTCAAAAGACGGACGGACGGCGAACTAGCCCATTACTCACCGTCCACAGGTCCGCGTCTACGGTGGCCGCAAGCCACCACGTGACCCCCGACGCCCGAGGCGTCTCCCGCGGCGGCTGGGACGAGAGATTCTCTCCCTCTCACGCTCCGCCACCTCCTTCGCTAGCATGACTGCTTCGCAGAAGGAGGTGACGGCGTCCCATTCCCTCTCTCCATGTCGCCATGAGATCGCGCCGGAAGTCTGTCCACAGCGCGACAATTTGCCGCGGCAGTGGAGATTCCCCCCGGTGTAATGTAGTACCTTCTGATTTTAGTTTTAAAATAGGATTAAAAAGCAATTAAACACTGTATTAACTCATTTGCGATTTGTTTAATAATAGTTATGTGATGTAAGAATATTGTTGTACATGAGCGCAGGACACTGGGAGTCTGCGCCCATATAATAACTATTTACTATTATCTTGGTTGGACGAGATTTGAAGATTTTTTTAGTTACCCAGCGCATTTTTTAGATAATATTTTGATAGATGTAGAACAGGAATAAATAAGTTTAAATAAACCTATTTATTCCTGTTCCTGTTCTAAAGAAAAAATAAAATAAATATTTTATTTTTTCTTTACACCTTCTTTCTAACAAGAAAGCAAACGAATTTAGAATGCCACAGATGTTCATTTGTTTAATCTTTATTCCACTTTTTTTACGGTCTTTATAGTAGTAGGTATTGCATGATTGAAAGTAAAATATTTTTTAAATCAGCGCCTGAAAGAATATTTGGAGCAATTTCTAAGTATAATAGCCAGTAAGTATGACAATCGGAGGTATATAATTTAATAATGCTCATTGTTGAGTATCAAGCTCCAGGTGTGCTGCTGGTGGTCTTGAATGAAATAAAACTGCTTGTACGTAATGACTGTATTTCTAAGGTAATTTTTAGATGGCCGATATAAATGTGCGCACGCGCAATGACGGCGAGTAAGCGAGTGAGTGGTGGCGGGGAGTCCGCGATCGCGGTGCGGTGTGTGGCCCGATGTGACGTCAGGAACACTCATTTTATGAATTTTTTGAGATATTTTTCTCAGCTGTCGGACATGGGGTAATTTTCTATGGAAGTAGCAACTTCTCCTTTAACGTATTTTTTTTATAGTGAACTACTTAACTTGGTTCAATTAGGGCCACATATATTTTAGCTAGACTGACCTGACACTATACTAAAACATCCCGGCCGTCAGCCTGTACTAGATTAGGATGGCTCTGAAACAGCTATAAAACAACAAGGCACCGGGTGATGACAGAATTGCGGCCGTATTTGTGAAGGCGGGTGGAAAGCCGGTCCTTAAGGCCCTTCAGAAGCTGTTTGATTCCGTCATACTCGAGGGGCAAACGCCACAGGCATGGTGCAGGGGTGTGGTGGTACTCTTCTTCCAGAAAGGGGACAGTGCCCGGCTGAACAATTATAGGCCCATCTCACAACTCTAATAGTTGTTTTCAAAAATTATCACGAATCGTCTCACGCGCAGGTTGGGTTGCACAAACCGGATTCCAATAAAATAATTAAAAAAAAAAACAAAACCGCCTTCAAAAACTTAACTTTTATCTACACTAAAAAGTTGTGAATAATATAAAAAAATCATAAAATATTATTGAAATATTTAACATTAATCAGTTATTTTCGGAGTCACCGCCAGTGGTGTCAGAGTTTAACCTTTTAGTTATTATTTCTTTATATTTTTTTATGGGAATTTTCTTTACAATTATTATTGTAGGGTCGGCTTGTATTTATTGTTATGTTCAAAACTAGTTTCAAATTGGTTAATTTAAAACAAAATCCGAGTAATTTACTCTTCATATCTAAATTCCATTAAACTTGGTAATCAGGTTGTTTTGCTATAGATAGCTTTCTGTGCGGCGCTTTCATTATTATTTTATTTTTCTAACTTTGGCTGGCACCGGCTGCAAAAATAACTGATTATTGTTAAATATTTCAATAGTATTTGAAGCAATTTTTTATATTATTCACAACTTTTTAGTGTAGATAAAACGTAAGTTTTTGAAAACAGTTTTGTTTTTTTTTAATTATTTTATTTTTTACTGTTTCATAATTTAACTAGTTTTTTTCACTTGCATTAAAAATATGCAAGTGATCAAGATACGCTGATACCGAATATTATCTTGGTTAAATCATTTCTATCTGTTCAGAGAAATAATTTACTGCCAAAGGACAATGGGCAAAAATGTATGGACGGCACACCCACGTCCGCCACAGTTTAGACTACTTTTGTTTGGAAGGTATCGCAGTCATGTGTCTCTGTGCCAAGCGCATCAAATTCTGTCCCAGGGTTCTCTTTTTATTTCGAGTCGAATAGGTCTACTTACTGAATACGTTCAAATAAACCTAACCTAACCACTTTTTTCTCGACCGCCACAGCTTAGACTACATTTGTTTGAAAGGTATCACAGCCATGTGTCTCTGTGCCAAAGCGTATCAAATTCTGTCTGTGTGTTATAAATCATCTTTTTTTTTTAAATCATCAAAAAATAAAATTTATCATAAAAAAAATCAAAAATTTTTTCTTTGAGTAATATCTTATTACTGCTGTTTTTGCATCTAATATAGGTATGTACATATTAATTAACATTAGATTTTTTTTTTAAATTCTATACAAGTTGTTATATAATGGTTGTTCTTGTAATTTTTTGAAGTTTTCGAAAAAATATATAACGATTAATATTATTTGTTTCGAATCGAATGAGCTATCGCACATATTTTTAGGATTTAACACGTTTTTGAACTTGTTGACTAAAGAGGCGAAGAGACGCCGCAACTTGTCATCATACAGGCTGACCTTATCTGATAGCATGTCTTCCTCTTCAGACCACGAAGATGCACTTGCTTTGCTGCAACTCATTAATGTGCAGAGACACCGAAGATATTTGGTGCGCCCTGTGTGGAAAATGTCACAAGACCATAGATATTTTAAAATAATGGACAAATTATGCCAATATCCTGATCGTTTTCCTACAGTGCCAGTGTATAAAATGTATTTATTATCATCCATATCATTAATCTATTTCTCTCCATATTTTATCTTGTACATTTTTATTACTGTACTCCGGCTTAGTATAATAAAGGGTGTAAACAGACTCTTAACGAAGCTGAAAGGCACTTGTTCTCCCCGTCATTGCGATCATTTTTTTGTTCTAGACCATAGGTACCTGGTAACCTTCTAGGTACGGAGATATTGGGGGTCAAAGTTCCAACATTTTCACATGTTTTTTTTTAAAAACATGTTTTTATTGTAAGATTTTTACTTAAAACACCTCCAGGACCCCCTTACTGTTCAATCCATCCATCAACACAATGTTATGAGTGCGATACATTGAGTCCTACCGTAAAACGTGACTTTTCAGCCCAAAAATAAAAGTCATTTCCCAGCACTAATTTTTGCGTAAAGGTACTTAGTTTGATGTGCAGAATACTTGGTTAACGGCTTCGTGAAGAGTCTGTTTACACCTTGAATATAATAGTCGTGAAGAGCTGGATATTGTACAATTATCTCGAAAAACTCTTCATTAAACTATGGTCACGCATTTTTGTGGTCCTACTGTATAACAAACCGTCGTGCTGCTTGCGCGCCCCTCGCGCCCCTCCAGTCGCGACCGTGCCTGCGCCACACAATGTGTCGCCTTCCTACATTTTGTATTGAAACGTTTTGCTTTCCTACATTATGTCTGCGCCGCGTCTTCAACTGTATCAGTTCAGTCAACTGTATGGTTCAGTCAACTGTATGGAACAGATGAACAGAAGACACTTATTGGTAACTTGCTTATAGGTACTATTTTACAATCGTTACAAATATTTATATCAGGTGGCAACCCTAAGTGACTGCGTGGCTATCGCCCTTCAGACCTCCCCTAGCTGTCTAGTTCCTGAAGACTGCTAGGCTATCGAAGCAGGAACTAGTTTACTTAGGATCAGAGCGGGCTGCGTGGCTACCGCGCTCAGAAACCTCTAGCTAGTGAATGACAATTTGTTCTTTTTTTTTTTTTTGTTAATGGCATCTCGCAGTTCAGCCTAGGAGGCTGGCTACTGCTTAACCGGTCTAATTCTGTGGATGCCTTGAAGTTAAGGCCTCCAGCCAGGGGCAATGAACTATAAACTAAGCGACCACACGCTAAGGGCACCCCCTGTGGGGTACGAGCCTCGGCTGAGGGCGTCGCTGGGGAGGGCAGCAAGGGGACAGGCTGGATCTGAGTAAGATTAATTAGGGGTCGATTTATCACTATTGGCTCAGCATCGCGGGCTGGCTCTAGCAAGGGTCGGGGGGGGGGGGGGTTTGAACGGGGACGTCGCGACGGACCACGGCAGCGAGGTCGGAAAAACGGCGGTCGGTTTGTATCTGTGTTTCTTAACGGTACTAGTTTCTCTATTGCTCTCCTGGAGGAGGGTGATGGGGTCATCGGGGGCTACTAGTGCATGCCTTGGACGGCGAACGATACTAATACGCGATGGGACGTATCCGGCGGCCGATGCGATCAGGGGTTTTTTATGTTTTACAGCTCTGTCAAAGAAGCGCGTGGAGAGGCGCTTCATGAACTGCTGGATGGTAGGCATTCTGAGGTCTAGATGGAGGGTTTCGTTGCGGACGTAAGGAGGGGCTCCGGTGATTTTCCGGAGGTATCGGTTCTGGAGCGTCTGCATCCTATGAATGAAGCGGGGGTGGGCATGGGCAAATACGACACAAGCGTATGTCATAATGGGTCGGATCACTGCGGTGTAGAGACGCAACTTGCACCCAAGTGACAACTTGCTCTAACCCGTAATCATGTAGTGGAGTCTACCCATAGCAAAGGATGCTCGGTTACGAGCGGCCTTGATATGTGACGCGAAGGTCAGGTGTTGGTCTAATATGACTCCGAGGTACTTGGCTTGCTTCTCCCAAGGGATAGGCTTGCCGAACATGGTGATCGGAATGGGGGGGACAATTTGTTCGAAGACGGCTCTGCTTATAAAGCGGTTCCGGTTTACATGTGTGCATAATATCGCTGTGTGGTCCTCTGTAGGTGTAGTGCTGACGACTCCCGGAGTGGTGCTGGCTCTGATTGTTACACACGAAGATTGTAGATGGCGTCACTTGTCGATAAGAGTAGCTGTCTTCTATGTTATTGATCCGCTCATCATAGTGCTTTAGATAAATGACACTAGAGGGCGCTGTATGTTTGTTACAGTACTGTATATATTTTATAATTTTGACGATAGATGGGCGACGAGGTGCAGGCAGGCAGCGTGCTGCTGCCGGCGACGCGCCGCGGCCGCTACCTCGCCAACATCGTGCGGCGACAGGCAGTCGTGAGTACTGTAGCTAGATGAGTGACGAGGTGCCTCAACAGGTTTATTTAAAATTTAAATCAATCCACAATCGTGATTACTTCACCACTTACTATAAACCAATGAAGCATTGTCTCGAGCATGCAGCTGCTGGTGCTGAAGGGCCCCGTGCGCGCCGCGGCCCAGGCACGTGGTTCTCATGGGGAATCCTAAACAGTAACCCTGCGGCTGTACACCTGCCCGGTGAAGGCTGGCGGCTACTACTTACGTACCTAAAACTAATATACACACATACCTACATGAACTGCGCAACTCATTTCGTTTAGAGCTGCGACTTGTATTTATAAACCTTTGTATAACATTTCAGGACGGCACAGGCATCAAATTCAACAAGGACGCTGATCGGGTGAGCATTCTAGTTTAACCGAGTGTTGGTCGCGACTTCCACAACATTTGCGATTGCTCCGTGAAGGTGCTCTTATCTTTATTTACCGAGCCTTATCCCAAACTATGATGGGGTCGGCTGCCAGTCCCACCGGATACAGCTGAATACCAGTATTTTACATAGAGCGACTGCCTATCTGACCTCCGCAACCTTGGGAACTACTGGGTAATATGATACCTTGGTGAAACTGGTGGTCAAACTATCGGCCTCCTCACTTCTTGTAACGACTGTCAAAGATCAACAAATTACAGCCCAGACCAACCGTCAGACAGTTCTTTCCGGAGGAGTCTGAGCAAATTGAATTGCTCGATTGTTTGACGCTTTGGCTAAACTTGGACAATTTGCCCCGTTAAAATAAGTTTTACCATAAAATATAGTTAGCAATTGACGGGTTACATTTGGCTGCTAAATTGCACTTTGCACAAGCGTCGGCAAAAGTTGTCAATAAGTTTTTTCTACGAAGGGTTGGTTTATAATGTGTGTCAGATGAACGCGGAAGCCAAGAAGAAGGTGGACGTGCTGTCGGAGGAGCTACTGCCGTACATCATCGCGGAGCAGGAGCGGCGCACCACGCTGTACAAGCGCGTCATGACGGCCATCCAGAACGGCGAGAAGGGCGTCACCATCGCCGAGATCCGCAACAAGCCGCCCGCCATCATACGCAAGGGTACGCCGACTCTTTATACAGGCCATTCCAGTACATATTGCTAGCGAATCTCGAGCCATTTTTAGGGAATCCTTATAGATTCGTCATGTCCGTTTTCCGTCTGTATGTCACAGCCATTTTACTGCGAACTGTCTGCTGTTGTGTCTTCTATGAACCGCTATAGAAAAGTGATATGAAATATTATGAGTATACAAGTACTTGAAGGTTGAAATAAAACAAATGTACGCGGGGTGTCCTTCGAGGGTTCTTGAAAAATATGTCTTTAAACACTTTTTTATGGCGCAGAAACTACTGCATAGATTCTGTTCCAATTTTGCACAAATATTCCGTACAAGCCTGTATATACAGGGTGATTGGGTGCAGGCCCTGACATGGGTGTTACTAGAGCTTATTGGCAACAATTTTGACCCGTTAGCTTACGATCTAAATTGGGTCGTTTTTGAGGAATCGAACCTCTCCACCATAAAGTGCTGATTGTGAGAACTCTCCGCGGGTCAAGATGTTACACTTATACTTTCCTGATAGCTCATCAACGAATGTATCCTTCTAAAACCAATTTGTCAAAAAATTACATCTACCTTTGGAAAATAATCGCCATAAATCTCATGTTCTAAAAATAAATAATTAAATTAAAATGAAATAAATATTTAAGGGGGGCTACCATACAACAGACATGTTTTTTTTTATAGAAAATGGTACGGAACCCTTCGTGCGCGGGTCCGACTCGCACCTGGCCGGTTTTTTTATTCAAATATGTTTCCAAAAAGTAGTATAGCGAACAGAAGTCTGATAAGTTCACATGCTCTTGCTGTACTAGAAAACTATCAACTGTACTACTCTATTTGCAAACTATCAACTGTACTACTCTATTTGCAAACTATCAACTGTACTACTCTATTTGCAAACTATCAACTGTACTACTCTATTTGCAAACTATCAACTGTACTACTCTATTTGCCAACTATCAACTAAACTATACGCAGCGCAGTTTGGATTTAAATAATTATGTAATGAAGAGTTTCTGAATTTATTTGTCATTTTTAAGCATTTTGAATGTAAGTCGCATGCTATAAAACATATTAAAAAAAACTTGAGAGGTGTCAAGGGACACCCGGATGGAACGAAGTTCCTTTTTTTAAGTTATTATAATATATAGACAGACAGATAGACAGACAGATAGACAGACAGATAGACAGACAGATAGACAGACAGATAGACAGACAGATAGACGGACAGATAGACAGACAGATAGACAGACAGATAGACAGACAGATAGACAGACAGATAGACAGACAGATAGACAGGCGGATAGACAGACAGATAGACAGACAGATGTCGACACCACACTGTTCAATGCGAAATAGAAATGAAAATATCTGGCTTGCTTTCTATAAGAGAGAGAGAGACAGACAGAGAAACATGCGACGCCGCACAGCTTACAATAGCTTACTATAGCAAAAAGTGTCGTGACAACTTTTCGTGAGATTTTTTTCCGTCTAGCCCCCTTTCACAACGCGCGATAAGGAACTTCGTTCCAAAAATGAAAAAAAATGTTGCTGCAAAAACAAAGATTTTTATTGTTAACACCTTATTTCCTTACTTATTTAATACTAGCATTTCGCCCGCGACTTCGTCCGCGTGGATTTTGAAACTACAGCTCATAAGTATTACTCGATATTGTAGCTTTCTACAGATGAAAGTATTTTAGAGATTTTTTTTAGAGATTTGTGAGTTTGGTAGGCAGGCACCTAATGAAATTAAATATGTATTTAAATTAAAACTGGTCTGTTTAGAATGTTTGAGGTTGTTATATTTTCCGGTAACAAAATAATCTGAGTTGCGGGTGATCCAATTCGTGATAAGCCGCCCATCCAAGGAGAATGTTTGTCACTGGGACATGTTAATAGTAAACAGGGCAAATGATGTTTTATGGGAAACTGAAGTTGTTTGAACTATACAGGCAGGTCCGTGGGAATCATTGGAATTCTCGTGATCTGCGCCAACTGGCCAGCTCCTGGTCCGATGAGAATTGTCGCTACAATTAAGTTATCTCTTATTAGTAGCATTGTGCCATTGCACAGGTTAGGTGGGCTACATTTTTTAAAAGCACGATAGGCGTTCCGATTTTCAATAGCAGTTCGTAAGGTGGCAGGCCGTATGGATTAAGGGAGTTCAAAAATTCTTGCGGATAGCGGATAGTTCTGCATCCTCGATATTACACACTGTATCAATGGACTTCTAGATTTTGACTTAACCGGGGATTTTTTGTAAAATGAGTTTATTGATGTTTTTGAGTATTGACTACTCGTTGGTCTAGTGGTCGAAAGCGCGACTGCTGAGCATGAGGTCCTGGTTTCGATTCCAGAGTTGGGCAAAGTATCATTGGGTTTTTCCATCAGTAATTTCTCAGTAGCAGCCACGGAATCTGGATTAGTACCCGGTTGATGGCAATAGACTCACCCCCTATAACATGGAACCTAGTATAACTGGTGAAATGTAGGTGTACTATTAAGTACACCTCTGCTTATGTTATTTGTATATTATTGATTTCATTGACTGTATCGTTCTTAGGTGATCGTCTCACCTAAGAACGATACAGTCAATGAAATAACCCTTGAACAAAGCCAATGAAAATCTCTATCTAGTAAATATTCAAGGTCAGGATAAACTGCATCTATTCTATCTAGTTGCTGCAAGCTGTGAACTATCCTACCCCGACTCTCTTTTATAACGATTTTCGCAGCGTTAGCGCCCAAGGTTGGAGCAGAAAAAGACCCGCCTCCAACTTTGAGCAGCTATTGTGGAAAATCGTTAACCATATTTCCGATAAGGTGGGCAGCTCTCATGTTAGTACTTAAATTAAAGTTTGTGTTATACTCTGTTATACATAGGGGCTCCCTAGCGGGTTTTAGACATGCCTTAATGATATCCGCACGTTTCCCTTTTGTGACGACGGAATGTGACTGCCGAAAGTCACCAGCAAACATAAAAGTTACACCACCCACGACAGCGACTGTTTCTCAAATCCTTTAAGTGTTCGATCCACTGCTTCAACATGAGCTTGACTCATGGTACATTCTTCCCATATTATTTATCAGTGACGTAATCTTATAACAACTGACCAAGGGGATGTTCTAACGCGGTTCGTGAATGTTGGATGGCATTTTGCGATTTATTAATTTTATATTATCTTCGAAACTATTTAACCGATTGACATACTGTAAAGGGCAAATCTTGTCTCTATGATATCCTTGTGATCATTAAGATGTTTTTTTGCATAAAGTTTAATATTTTGTTGTTTAAAAAATCGTCCAAACGTAAGTATGTCGAAAAATACTTTTTTAATACATAAAAGCTACTATATCTGCTAAAATATAAAAGATAGAAATATGGTGTCACGGACTTTTTTGTAGAATTATTTAAAACGGACCAGGTTACTACATTGTTTTCAATTATATACAACGGTTTAGGCAGCGCATGCAAATAACTCTGTTTTGAGAGGTATTTCTTTCTGCTTGGCCCGACAATAATTGTGATATCTCGGCTAATTAATACTAATAATTTATAGCCTATAGCACTCACGAATAATGTAGCTTTCTACCAGTGAAACAATTTTTAAAATTGGATCATTAGTTTCGGAGATTACCCCCTGCATACAAACAAATTTTACCTCTTTATAATATTAGTTTAGAAGTTTAGATTAATAATGCGAAAGTCAGTTTGTTTGTTTGCTACCTTTTCACCCCTAAACTACTGAACCGATCATCCTGAAAAGAGAATGCCCACTTTTGGGCCCACGCTTTACAGTCAACTATTTTATTGCAAAATTATCGTAATTTTATCATAAAACAAAACCACGAAAAAAAATTCAATTCACAATAGCAAAACTGAGAAAAATGCATTTTATTGCATTTTTTTTTTCATTGATTCCGACACCGGCAAAAACTGGTTTTATACAGCTTGATCAGTTGTCGTGCGTGCAGTAGGGTGCTATGCACAGACTATGCCTATATTCTGGTATTTATTTTGGGCTAGTATCAAGACACCTCCAGAACACTTTCTTAAAAGTACATTAATTGTATAATGAAGATGAATGACAAAATAAATGAAATTGTATAAAAATGAGTTCCTTTTTATATTCAGTCCCAGTAGGTAACTAGATATATACATTTACAGTACAGTATAGACTTATTAAATAATAATAATAATTCATTTATTTCAGATAATTTAAATCCATAATCTTAAGTAATCCATTTCTTACTATTACAACCACAATATCATTGACCTAATTAAAAAACAATATGTCACAGGTAACATTTCATATGTCACAGGTAACATTTCATATGCACAGTCCCTGTTACATTATTGTCACAGGTAACATTTCATATGCACAGTCCCTGTTACATTATTGTCACAGGTAACATTTCATATGCACAGTCCCTGTTACATTATTGATAGCATGATCTCGGTAGATTCTACAAAAAGTATGACATTTTGGTATAATCACACGTAAAACGAAATGCCTGTAACTAGTTTTTCATTACAAACCAGCAAAATAAGAATTATATTTGGTTTAATCGTATCGTTGCTTGTCATTTAATGCATTTTCTAATCTAACTTAGCTATAAATTCAAATAAAAAAATCTCAGAACTGCAATTGCAAATTTAATTGAAATTAAGTAGAGTAGGTAAATTTAGACCTATAACTACTAGCAAATTAAATATGTATAATATTTCCCTACAGAACAAATTAAGTGTTAAGAGCCATCATATGGACGATATTAATATAAATCAATTGTATGGTCATTTTTTTTCAATAGTTCACACTGAATTCAACAAAACTTTTGAAAAGAAGACTAAATTTATTTTTAGTGATTGGGCAACTAGAGGTAGTTGCCCAATCACTAAAAATATTTTTTTTTTAGGGCAAATACTTTTTACAAGTGTGTTGCTAAGTATTCAAAAATATTTAGAAATACATGCAAGGTTTTTTTTTACTATATTATTGCACAGGTGAAATAATGTTTTTTTTTTTTTTAAATATGTTACTTATTGTTTATAATCGTTCTTTTTTATATTTCAATTGTTTAAATAATAAGTTAAGAAATTATTTTATTCTTAAAAATCATCATTTACCCTTTTCAATGGATTAACAGAGAAATCATTTTTTTTTTTATAAATAATTTCATTGTTTAATAACTTAACAATTTGTTATAAACAAATAATATTAATCGTTTTATTTTTTTTCGAAAACTCCAAACAATTACAAGAACAACCATAATTATATCAAAGTATAGAAAAATTAAATAATTGAATTTATTTTCAAATTTTTCTATATTTTTTCAGGAAAATTTTTCGATGCCCTTTTATAGTTTGTTGTTAGTTTATTTATTTTAGTTTAATAGTTTTTAATTATTAATGTATATAGATCCAAACAAATAAATATGTTTATCAATGGGTAAAATATACTGTTATATACGGTTGTTTGTTGTGTTTTCGGATAAAAATATAACTACATATTAATATTATTTGTATCGCACATATTTTAGGAACTTTATTTCGATTTAACGTAACGTTTTTGAACTTGTCGACTAAACTAATATTTAGCTTTTCAGATACGTTACTTTTTTGTGAAACTGCGATTTTCTTTTTCATTATCATACCATGAAATACTGATTTCATTTTGCTGTTGAGTGTACAGGAGACCACTTGTACTTATGTTACGTATAATATTCATATTACATCAAACAAAGTAACCAATGTATTACAGTAATAAACGAAAGATTACATATAATAGTAACCTGAGTATTGAAATCATTATAAATAAGTTATGTTTTGATATTTTTTTACTGCGTTCTCAAAATAAAAGTATTTAAAACGTCGACAAATCTGCACGGTTCGCGTTGGTCATTTCCTAGTGGGAAGAACCGGCAAGAAACTCCATGGTTACTAGGCGAAGTTGTCAAGAAACTCCATGGTTACTAGGCGAAGTTGTCAAGAAACTCCATGGTTACTAAATCAAATCAAATCAAATCATTTATTTATTTGCAAACATGGGTAAGTAATTGGTACATCGATGTTTTTTTCTAGGTTAGTTCTCCATGTTCTGCCATCACATGGGCATGCAAATCATTATATATCACATAGTATAATTTGAATAACAATTAGGATATTATAATTAAATTTTATATTACCTCAAATGTGAAATGGCTACAATATTAATTATGTCAATGGATATAATACTAGCATGTCAATTTAGATAAGTAAAAATAAGAAAAAGAAATAATTTATTTTGTCAAAAAGTCCAATTAATATTGCAAAGAGCATGTCAGGAATAATACAAATGAAAACAACATGAGTATCTAGTAAGGCAATCATAAATTACAAACACCATCGACACTTAGTTCCCACTTAGGTCTCACAGATTTTTTCCAATAGGAACTCCGAGATACTGTAATACGACTTACTTATGAGAAATCTTTTTAGATGTCTTTTAAACAAATTAACATTTAAGATTTTGATAGATTCCGGTATGTGGTCATATATAATTGGTGCCACGCAGAAAACACTTTTATGCATCAGAGCTGTCTTAGACTGCCTTGCACATAACATATTGACGTGTCGTCGACTACGGTTATTTGAGTCAGCTAACTTGGGAAACAGTGCATTTCAAACCGAACATTGCCCTAATACATTTTTTTTGGGATTTAAATATTTGTTCCTTATTGGCTGAATTTCCCCAAAAAATAACGCCATATCTTAATAATGAACCCGCCATTCCATGGTAAGCTGTAACAATAGCATCCGTTCCTATGACTGGAGCGAGCTTATATAAGGCATACGTCGATTTGTTAAGTCGTTTTGCTAATTCAATAGTGTGAGCTTTCCAATCTAAACGATGGTCTATGGTTAAACCTAAAAATTTGGAGGTGCTAACTTGATTTATATATATATTTACTAGGCGAAGTTGTCAATGTTCTGACTGACTGCCGCAGGTATGATGTACCGCTGCCCCACCAACCGCGCGCCGCGCGAGCCGGACGGCTCCGGCGTCATCATGTGCGAGGACAACCACAAACCCAAGGACATCTTATTCGAGTCCTGTCTCTCTGCAGAGGATAAGGAGCTGTTTGTCATAGAAAATAAGTACTTCTTTTGCAACCGTGAGTCATTGTTTATTTATCTTTTGCTCTAAACTAGTTTCTGTAAGTCCAGAACGGCCGATTTTATATTAGAAGCAAATGGCTTCAAGACAATAATATAGAAAAGCGTAAGTTAAGTGTTTAAACATTCTAATCCAGGGTGTCCATTGACAGCACAGCCATTATTTACCTCAGACCAAAGACTGCCCACTGCTGTACTAACCACCAGTCCTGCGCTGTTCGCGTATGGAGTATCCTGTGGCTGTCTACATTTCGGGGGAACCCCACGATGTACCATGGTGCCCACATAGCGCTGTAATGATTGCTGCAACGCATATTGTTTTGTGTGCAGGGCATAAGACCGAGGGCGCCGACCTGCCGCACAACGGCACGACGGTGATCGGCTGCTCGCCGTGCGAGCGCACCCCGCTCAACTACACGAGCCAGAAGTGCGCGCTCGAGGACACCGACGACGTGGTGGTGCACTACCGCTATTACCCCGACAGAGTAAGTGCATGTCCTCACTAAGGTGAGATTACTTCTGCCAAAACGAACCAATCCGAGCTTCCGCCTGCTACCCTGGTCTCTTCCCATCGTGGCGTGCTAAGCCATTGGGTTCCAAACTGTTGTCGCAGCCACTGCAGCATAGGCCATGGCGTCGTGGGCAGTCGCCTGCCTCACCGCATTGTCGACGATGCGTAGCCCCGAACTAAGCTTACTGACCAGTCTGCCTCCAAGCCCCCAATGTGTAACCCAAGTGTCGCGCGCCTCCACACTCATCGCGATCAAAGACGAATAATGTAGGTGTGACTGTTCATAAATTACCCAAGCCTGATAAAATTTTCGTTTTTACTAAATCATACTAATATCAGTATTATGGTCGGTTTCCTGTAAGGTTCGTCTCAGACTGGTCGCCTTCCCACCGACTAAGAGGAGTACATTTTACAATTCAGGGAAGCCCTGGCCCGACTTTGAAAGCTACCACAGGGAGGGAATTCAAAGTGAAGTTAATATTGGGAATTCAGAATTAGAATGCTTTATTTGTAAACATAGATCAAATTACAATAGTGATGTTACAGATAGGTAGATCCTCTATGTTCTGCCCAGAGCTCAGAGGTCAGAGGCGTACGAATATATTTAATTAACATTATTTTTACTTATAACACCAATTTAACTTTTGAGATAAGTTTAGAATTTTTTTTTTTTTTTAGCTTATGTGGGGATTTATTGTGAAAGATACATTAATAATGAATAACTAGTAAACTTAAATAAATAAACTAACAACAAACTATAAAAGGGCATCGAAAAACTCCTCCTCAACGCTGTCAGCTGGTAATGTGCCCAAGAGACTGGCGGCGTTGCCACGTTGTATGGCAACACTTAGCCTCTAGCTAAGGTAAAAGCCAGCCCTTGGGTCACGGGAAGCGTCAACTAGGCGTTTAGAAATTTCCTTAAACTCTGTGGCCTTGAGGTCCGAGTGCTCATAGCCTACTATGAGCACTCGGACCTCACGGCCACAGAGTTTCAACCCCAAACGGCTCGAAAATATGGTTACCACAAAGGTTTCTATATTTACGCCGCTTGAGGTTCTCTGCAGCCACAGCTTCACCGCAGTGACAGCGATGAGGAGAACAGCGGGCAGTTTAGAAATATATAAAATTATGTAAACTATCAACTTAGTAATAAAAATAATATTAATAGATACATTCTTATAATATAAATTGAGAATAGAATCAATTTCAATAATTGTCAAATAGATTAAGTTACATGCCATACTAATGCTAATGTCAAATAAAACACACACACACACACGCGCACATTCAGAGTTAGGATAAATACATGAATAATACCAAATCGTATAAAACAAAACAATAACAAAGTATGAAGCTACTAAGACAAGAGGACGCAACAATTATATTATATCACTAGCTGACCCGCGCGACTTCGTCTGCGTCACTTAAGAGAGACAGAGGGTTAGGCACACAGTGGTGTGTCGCGGACATTGAGTCGCGAGTGGCCGCCACCAGTGTAGCGTGTCGCGAACACTGAGTCGCGAGTGGCCGCCACCAGTGGTAGCGTGTTGCGAACACTGAGTCGCGAGTGGCCGTCACCAGTGGTAGCGTGTTGCGAACACTGAGTAGCGAGTGGCTGCCACCAGTGGTAGCGTATCGCGAACACTGAGTCGCGATTGGCCGCCACCAGTGGTAGCGTGGTGCGAACACTGAGTCGCGAGTGGCCGCCACCAGTGGTAGCGTGTCGCGAACACTGAGTCGCGATTGGCCGCCACCAGGGGTAGCGTGTTGCGAACACTGAGTCGCGATTGGCCGCCACCAGTGGTAGCGTGTCGCGAACACTGAGTCGCGATTGGCCGCCACCAGTGGTAGCGTGTTGCGAACACTGAGTCGCGATTGGCCGCCACCAGTGGTAGCGTGTCGCGAATACTGAGTCGCGAGTGGCCGCCACCAGGGGTAGCGTGTTGCGAACACTGAGTCGCGATTGGCCGCCACCAGTGGTAGCGTGTCGCGAACACTGAGTCGCGATTGGCCGCCACCAGTGGTAGCGTGTTGCGAACACTGAGTCGCGATTGGCCGCCACCAGTGGTAGCGTGTCGCGAACACTGAGTCGCGAGTGGCCGCCACTAGTGGTAGCGTGTAGCGAACACTGAGTCGTGAGTGGCCGCCACCAGTGGTAGCGTGTCGCGAACACTGAGTCGCGAGTGGCCGCCACCAGTTTTAGCGTGTCGCGAACACTGAGTCGCGAGTGGTCGCCACTCGCTACACTTGTGCGGCGATTCCATACAAAACGTTTTAAAAATCATGTAAACAGCTTGTCGCCAGTCAACGGTGGCTGTAGAAAGTGGCCTGTTTGCGCAGATCTTTAGAGAGAATGTGAGTTAACCTCAAAAGATAGACATGCTATCCCGGACTCCTTGAAACTTACTTTTTAAGAGGAACGATTCCTATTGTTCCTGAAATAAGCGCGTTAAACCAACCAAACAAACTAACTCTTCAAATTTAAAATATTAGTATAAGTTCAAGTAGGTAACAATTAAGTTCTATTAATATTTGCATTCATCGCTTAAATACTCGTATGTTTTTCCAACTATGGGCTTCCTTCAACTGCCTTCCGTCTCCATCGTCAGACCTCCGATGAAAGTCATACTCCAGCGAGTATTAAAATTCTCATCAAGGTACAGGAAATGAGCCGGCACTTTAAATTTGAAATGGGACCAACTTTAAGATAAACGCTTTCGACTAAGAACCCGCTTGACGGACTTCTCTGCAAAAAGTTGGCCGTAGTCATACATAAAAAATATTTAAGTACACGCGTCGAATTGAGAACCTCTTACATTTGTTTCGTCGGTTAAAAAACCAAACACTTGTCAACTGACACGGGTAAGCGTCATTCTTTCACGAAAAATCTTAACACAGCGAGTCAGAAGATGGAGTGAAATGAACAACGCCATCTATCCAACACGAAGTTATACTGCTAAAATATAGTCAAAAAAGCGATCGAACACACTCTATTGGCTATTTAGATTTTCAAAGCAGCGTCATGTAGACTAATCTAGAGTACCTTTTGCTATCATAACATTTATAAAAGCCGGTCAGTCGATTTAAAATTTATTCTTGTTTGTGAGCTCGTTTGTACCATTTTGTATCAATAGATAGCGCTGCATGTATCTTACATTTTGATGATAAGACGTTCTTCTTGAACACTTTAAATTCATATATCTTTTGATAACATTACCCGATTGCGATGAAACAAAAACTAAATAATACCTCAAGTTACGCACAATGTATATGTATAAAAGTTGTTTACATTACTTTCGTAAATTTGACGAGATGCATGATCATCGAAACAGACAAACAGATAAACAGACAAAAATTCCAAAAATGCTGGAAAGAGTTCTGTTGGTTATCCTTTAACACCCTAGCATTTTTTTTTTCGAAATATATTCGATGTACCAAAATATATTCGATGTACAAAACGATTTTTCTACAGATTTATTATATTACAAGGTCAAAAATAAAATATAAAAATACGTAGAAATAAGGCCACTCATCTTAAAAACTACCATCACCGTACAGAAATTAAATATTGGGGGACAATATAATTGTAAAATTGGATTTACTGATAATAGGTATTACATTTGATCCCAAATACGTATGACGTCACAACGTGCTATTTCATACAAATCACATACACATTTTGCGTTTTGACAGTTCGTAAAAAGTAACTATTTTGACTTTCATCATTTTGTTATATCTTAAAGGGCAGCGTTTTCGTTGAAAGCTCCCCCAGACGGCTTATTTTTTTCCAACACCTCCAACAAATATCATATTTTAGCCAATCTGTACAAAAACTTGACAAATTATATACTATAAAATTCCTCGAGAACCTCTCTATCTATTTAAGAAAACAACATCAAAATCAGTGCTGTAATTTTTGAGTTTATCGCGAACAGACAGATAGACGCGGCGGAGTACATTGTGTTATAATATGTAGTGATGTTGGGTTCGGCTTCCAGTACAACCGGATGCAGCTGAATACCAGTATTTTACATGGAACGACTGTCTATCTGCCCTCCACAACCCAGTTAGTTCTGGGTAATACGATACCCCTTGGTAGAAATACATTCTCCAGATCTTCAATTTTATACGTCAACAGAGAGTGCTCATCAGGCAGAACACCTTTGGCAAGACGTCATTCCTATATATATTATAGTGTAACTGGGCTCTTGGAGCTCCACAACAGGTGTTCCACATCTTCAATTTTTATACGTCGTTTTTGCTATGGTACCATTTTTGTATCTCTTATAGTTTAGCTGGTCTGTTGCGGTTCTGCATCAGGTGTTCAAGTTTCCAAGATAAATTATAGCCTATATGTTGCCCAGACTTAATACCTATACAACAAAAAAAAAACATTCAAATCCGTCGAGTAGTCCCGAAGATTAGCGTGTACAGACAAACAGACAGACTTTTTTTTTTGGATTCGTGCTCTATTACTGTTTCTAAACCCCCCACAATTTTTTTTTTAAATATATTCAATGTACAGACACAGTTTTTTTACTGTCTTATTATATGTATAGATGTATAGAAGTTTATAAGTGGTACAGAAGGTGTAGGTCGTGGTAATGGGAACGCTGGGAAAGTTACGCTTGCGCTCAACAAATTATTGGTTGGTTACGTCAATTTATTTGATTCCAAACAAACCGCCCCGCCGGCGCCGCTTCGCAACCGCAAATGGTTTCATGTCACGACATGGGACCGCACAGTCCCCCCCTCCCCCCTCCCCCCATAGCCCCACGCATAGTCCTGCTAAGGACACTGCTACGAACTCTAACAGATACACGTTCCGTAAGCGATATCTCCATGTGTTTCCCAATCCTAAGACAGTGGGCTGTGAGGCCAGCTGCCATTGAGGAAGACAAGTTGTCCGCACTTGTACGTACACGCGTACTGATATTGATAACACCCTCACGGTAGACTACCCCTCTACTATGATAACACACAACTTGCACAAGCGCACCGTCGCGCGTCGACCCAGCCTGTAGCAGAATGTACTGCGATCGTTATTCGTGGATGCCGAACTGGTAATTCTATCATCACTGAAGTGATGCTTACTCTGCCCCCGTTTCTAAAAAACACCACGACCGGCTTATTGCTACTTTTTATTCGATCTTTCAATTGTTTAAAGGTTCCTTTGGGTGAAACCCTGAATATGGTAACCAGATGTGGCGTGTGTGGAAAAATATCCGATTTCTTAAGAATTTGTTGAAATATTACATTTGGCCTGTCAGCAGGTCTTATCAGGTCCTAGTGCGTTTCCCATTAAATAAAGAATATATGCGTTTCCAAGCTGAGATGTTATGGATATGATATTTCGGATCTGGATACGGATATGGATATAGGAATAAAATTATATAGGTTGCGGATACGGTTACGGATATGTAATTATTTCGGATTATCCGTTAGTTTTTACACCGAAGGCAAGAGATCACGAGGCCGCCAACACGATGGTCCGACCAAGTAAAAGAGGCTATGTCCTCAAGCAAATTTCAGCAGGTGGTGATGGCAACTTTGGACCGGAGTCGATGGAGGCAGATTGCCCATTTAAAGGGGTCCAGCGACCACGATCCTCAGTAACGAGGGACCGATTGAAGAAGAAGTTAGTTTCGGATAGTTTCGGTTAGGTACTGATATAATAAAAAACTAACTAGTTATGAAAAAAGTTATGTTATGACTAGAAATAACAAACAAACTACAAGATTCACGTGGCGCGCGAGCGGTGAAACAAAAACCTGTCGAAACAATCATGTCGTTTTATTTAGACTCCACCCTTATACGAAACTATCCGAAACTTATGAAACGGATACGGTTACGGTTTCGGATATATATTTATTTCGGATATCCGATAGTTTCGGTTACGGTTACGGAGCTCCATAACATCACTGTTTCCAAGTGGTGCAATATTGATGTACTTTTCAAAAGAAGAAAGAACGTTTCATCGTTACTTACGGTAACTTAACAGGCTGTCAAGCCATACAATAGAGGTTTATCGTGTTAGTAAGTGGCCCAATACCGTGTGCTGATTTTAACTTTGTTACTGTAGCGACCCTAGCGATGTGATTACTAATAGCCGCCGGGCAGGGAGCCCGCCCGACTCGCCAGTTGCCTACATACCATCGCCCTGCCACGTCCTAATTTAGGGTGTTATTAAAGGAGTACATGACAAACATTCACATAGGTTCACTTAGGTTTGGTTGTACTCAAAGTACCACTGTCCACAGACGTACAAGTTCGTGTCTGAGCTGGACCCGGAGCGCGAGGTGTGCGACCACTGGAACCCGTGCCAGATTGGCTACATCTTCAGCCTGCCAGGCCCCGACCAGGCCACGCCGGCCAGCGAGCTGTGGCGTAAGTAACCACCAGCTATTGCCAACAAGCGTATGGGTGCCATCACTGCCATCATGTCATCCACCACATTATTCAGCTCGTCAAATTGTCCCACTCACCTATCAGGTGGACTGTTGGCCCTTTGAGCTTGATTTAGCCGTCTAGCATTCTGATTTAAATATTTATTATAATAATTTCAGCTGAGTACTGTAAGTTTTTAACCAAAATTTTCTTTAAATTAAAGTGACCATCAATGCGGATTGTGCAGCCAGTACATTTTGTGCTCGGCTAGTACTTTTACAAACCCCGCCTTGCTGCGCAGAAATATTTTAAATCAAATTAAAATTAGCGGTACGTTGTATTTCCAGCCGAAGGCAAGTATCTTGTTCAGTGTTTCTGCTTGTATAAAAGAGCCTGCCCAGTAAACCGTTTCGTACTAAGACGTACGCCCGAACGTATCAGGCACGACAAGAAACATGACACGCACGACTATGCCCACTAGAACGTATCAACAGCGTATCATACCCGTGCATAACGGATTTGGTGACCGTAGCAACCGCGTGTCATATCCGTACGTCCAACCGTCCGAACGGTTCCCGTTCTCTGGGATATGTCTAGTTCACCTGTGCTTTTGCGTGAGGCAGACGCGTCAGAGAGAGCGAGTGAATATTTCGTCGTATCCTACGAATAGGGGCGTAACTGCATAATAGCTACTTTTCGGGAGACACATTTTTATGTTTAATTAATTCAAATTTAAACAAATATGTATTGTTGGTTTCAAATAATGTGTATTGGTATATTTTGGTTCGGCTAGGATTATTTTCAATAAATTATCTTTATATTTTATACGCATTTTGTCCCTTAAATCCTTATTCTTTGTTGTATTAAGGCGAATTAGGGCTGGACTTAAGCAATAAGTTACATTACGCTTTTTATCTCCGGAAATGTTGAGGCCACAATGGCGATTGTGGACGAATAAAAGACAAAAACATAATTTGAACGTAGAAGAAAGACACAAACGTAATTAGGACTTCGTCTCTTCTATACATACGCAATTTAGCCATTCCATAGAACACGGCCACAATCACTATGAGGGTTTTTTTCTATGTACCCAACATTAAAATACCCCCACTACTCGCGAAAAATCGTCGTCCATCGCGTCCTGATGGCGATGGTGGCTTTATTCTTCGTTGAAAACGTAGTGCTTACAATTGTGGCTTTTTAGAAACGTTATTAATTGATAACCTGTACCGTTTTAAGTTGTTTTGTTGGACTGGTTATATGTGGTCTGATGAGCAGAATTGAATTATGCAATAATAAAAAAAAAGCCCCTATGTTCGTTAGGGCATTATTCGTAGGATACGACGATTTGTATGCGGTTATAACCCGTATGCCCAACGAACGGACTTTCTGCGATATGATGGTTATATTTTTGAATTCTTATGAATGAAATGTATGCCTAAAGATGATTCTCACTTACAAAATTATGAGTTTAAACGAATGAGTTAGAACGTATGATTAAGTGTCGACGATGTCTGTCAGGGACGGAACGGTGTAGTGGCCAGACTCTGATAGTGATCAATACAAAGTTGCCGGACACGCTCCCACGTTCCTAGCACGGTCATGGTACGATACGGCAGACTCTTTAATCTACACTCGGTTCCAAAAATAACGGGTCAGTCACATAAACACGTATATCTCCCGAACTACGTATACCATCCTAATGTAACGAAGACTGTTCAAATGAAAATTTAATTATACAGATAAAAAATAAAATACAATGAACACGATTGATGAAGAAAACTTCATTAGAAAAACAAAATAAAAAAAAAAAATGACTATTTTTAAAAACAAAATTTTTGTTTCATGTTGTTATGGATGCTTTCCATTTCTATTCTGTCACAAAAAAAAATATCGTGAACGTCTTCCACGTGCATAATTATTATTCTGTGAGGTGAAGCATGGCAATCACGCTAGAGGAATGTACCAGAATCCTAACTTTTTTGGAACTTGGGCGGAGCCAGCGTGAAACAGCCAGAAACATTGGTGTATCTTTGTCGACTGTTCAGTGGTAGTCCAGCGGTACCAAGAGACCGGATCACACCTTAGAAGACCAGGAAATGGCAGACCAAGATGCACAACGGCCAGGGAAGACAGACAACTGGTGGCCACAATGCTCCGAAATCGTTTTCAAACTGCTGTTGCTCTAAAAACTCACTTTATTCGCTTTGGAGGTGGCAATTTAAGCGCTCAAACAGTAAGAAGACGTCTTGCTGAAGCAAATTTGAAATCATTGAGGCCCGCAAATGGCTCCAAACTGGAACGGGGACATCGAATTGCAAGACGGAGATACGTGCGCGAGCACCTAAACTGGACACTAGACGATTGGTCTAGGGTAATGTTCACGGACGAGTCTAAATTCATGCTTTATAAGCATGATGGTAGGCAGTTGGTGTACAGAAGACCAGGGGAGCGCTTCCATCAAGCGTGTGTGGAGGAAAAAGTGGCGTATGGTGGAGGCTCCGTACAAGTTTGGACTGGGATTTCTGCTGAGGCCCGCACCGAGCTGGTACTCATTCAAAATGGAACTCTAAATGCAGATAGGTACGTGGAAGAGATCCTCAATGAACATGTAGGTCCTTTCATGGCCAGGATGGACCGGGATGGCATATTAATGCATGATAATGCGCGTCCCCATACCGCCAGAATTGTACATGACTACCTTGAAGAGGTCGGTATCGAACTCATGCAGTGGCCAGCGCGAAGCCCGGACTTAAACCCCATCGAGCACGCCTGGGACGAGCTTCAGAGATGCGTGAAAGGTTGAAACCCCCCACCAATCACGCGTCTCGAGCTTAAACAAACACTGGTGGAGGAATGGGAAGGTATTCCTCAGCACCGGCTCCGAAATTTGGTGTACAGCATGCCTAATCGCCTGGAAGCTGTCAGAAGAGCTCGTGGAGGCAATACAAAGTATTAAATGATGAAAGTGATGAAAAACAGCAAAAAAACAATCATAAAAATGTAATGTAATCTTAAGAAAAAAAAAGTACTTTAGTTTTTTTTTAATTTAGAGATTAATATTGTGGGTGCAACTAAGTTTTGTTTTATTTTTTAACTGTATAATGAAATTCTCAATTGAACAGTCTTCGTTTCATTAGGATGGCATACGTAGTTCGGGAGATATTCGGGTTTATGTGAGTGACCCGTTACTTTTGGAGCCGAGTGTATAATGTTGCTCGTCTCTTGTCTCGTCACTTGGTCTGATGTGATGATGAGGATGCTGTCACACAGCAGCAGCACCACATATAATACGATACGCAGATGGATCTGTCAGAGCCACACACACACACACACAATAATGTCCTGTTTAACCATTCATTTCTATTATGTTTCAGCAACTGATGAGGGTAACATTTTAAATTAATAGCTTTCATTTGGTGTTAATGTTTATCAATAATATGAATTTATATTTTCTCCTGTTTTGACAGAAATTGCAAGTAAGTACAAGTAGTTAGAGTCAGAACCCAGTGCACAGTGTCCACAACTCCACAGCTCCACAGGCAGCCCACCGTCTGTTCGCATCTGTTCAACTGAACCCAATATATGTAGTTTGTCTTGTCAAGTTTAAAAATCGTTCCGAACATTGTTTTTTTACATAAATAATTATTCTGTTGTTTTGGTCGTTTTAGGAGAAGGTAAGGTTAAAACATTATCATTTATCGTTTCCTATCCAAATATACTTCTTTTTTAGGGTTCCGTAGTCAACAAGGAACCCTTATACTTTCGACATGTCCGTCTGTCTGTCTGTCCGCAGCATGGCTCAAAGACTCTTAGTAGGTACTAGAAAGTTGTTATTTGGTATGAATATACAGATTAGTTACGCCGATTAAGTGTTTTTTTTGGGTGTCTCCTGTAGGCTGTAGGTACCTACCTACACATAAAGTGGGGGTGCTTTTTTTTCTCGCGTACCCCGTAGTGTGGGATGTCGTTGGATAGGTCTTTAAAAAATAATGCGAATTTGTTCAAATAATTTTTCAAATATGGGATTCGTTTGTGAAATATTAAGTTTTAAAGTGCTAATTTTTATTAGACTCAGCTGTCACCTGTCTACTGCTTAACGGTGTGTTTGGGAGTGTGCAAACATTCACGGTGGTAGTATACAGGTATAACGAAGTAAAAAGGAACAGTATCACAGCTAAGTAGGCTTCACAAGTTTACGAGTAATAATCGACCAGCTTATAAAATGTACTTGGATAACATATTTTCCTTAACATAATGTATGGGAGTACAGGTTTTTCAACTGCAAATGTAAGTTTGTTTTTAATTATATGTATTACCATAAAAATCATCATTCGGAGGCAATTCGGACCATGACCGTAGGAAGTGTCCGCATTATCTTGATGGGCAACTACGGAACCCTACATTGTGTGTGACCTGACACGCACTTGACCGGTTTCTATATTTATGTTTTTTAGGGTTCCGTAGTCAACAAGTCTGTCTGTCTGTCTCTAATTGTGTTGTTAGGACGCGCACTTTACGGTATCTTTTTTATTATTAGCTGCATAAACAAATCATCATCGAAATTTCGCCGCTTACGTCCGCTTAGTCGTATGTAATAGGGGGCGAGCCTATTGCCATCAACCAGGCACAAATCTAGACTCGTGTGGCTTCTGCTAACACTACCCGACTTGGGAATCCCACTCAGGAGCTCAAGGTCAGCAGTCGCGATCTGTTTCTCTCAATGTCGCAGTCGCGAACTGCTGACATTCAAAAGTGCCTGTAATGGTCTAATTGGAATAAATGCTTTTGAGTTTGAGTTTATTTAAATAAGATGGATTAGGAAGAGCGTACTGTGTATACGCTTACTTTTGGAAAAATGAATCATTGACCCTTTAAATTTATTTTTGACAGAAATCGTACCTCGTAAGTGTTTATTATAGATTTAATTATTTGTTGTTTCATTCAAGGAGAATGACCAAATTGGTCCAAAAAATGATAAAAAAAATAACAAAATGTGCCCCCAGATTTACTTCATACGTAGGTAGCACATTTGTGGATAAGCTGCAGTTACATGATTGTGCAACTCTTTACTTCATACGTAGGTAGCATATTTGTGGATAAGGTGCAGTTCCATGTGCAACTCTTTCTCATGGTCACGTTCTTGATCATAGATATTAGCAAGAACGTGATGATGAGAACATATTGCACAACATGTCACTTGGTGACCTTTTCTTATTGTTTTAAAATAAACGGTTTTGTGTAACTATGTCGTCTCTTGTCTGTCTGTACGTCTGTCTGTCCGTGTGTCACCACCGATTTTCTCAGGAACGGCTGAACCTGGCCAGTTGAAATTTATACCAGATACTGAGCTCTATAGTCCTCTTGGGCAGAGCACCACCATGTCCTCGTAGCGGCGATCGGCGGCGGCGACCTATCGCGTCCGACCCTGGTTCAATCCATGGTCCGGAGCGAGTGGGAATGGGACGCCGTCACCTCCTTATACGAAGCAGTCATGCTAACAAAGGAGGTGGCGGAGCGTGAGAGGTAGAGAACCTCCCGTCCCAGCCGCCGCGAGAGACGCCTCGGGCGTCGGAGGTCACGTGGTGGCTTTCGGCCACCGTAGACGCGGACCTGTGGATGGTGAGTAATGGGCTAGCTTGCCGTCCGTCCGTCTAATGACGACAGGCCTTTTTGATGGCGCGTTTGTGTTCCACGCGCGCCTCAAAGAGATGTCAGCAAACAAGGAGAGGCCCGCAATGGGCTATGCCTGCCAGGACTGCGGGACTGTTCGAAAGAGATACCGCGGCCTTGGAACACAAAGGGCAAGGAAGGACCATGGATGGGTTTTAGTCAGTACAAGTCTGAAACTCCCTTCCACTCCGCCCAGAGCGGGAGAAGTCATTTGATGATTTCCCATCCGAAAAAAATAAAAAGGTGTATAGTCATCATCTGCCTAGCCTTTTCCCAACTATGTTGGGGTCAGCTTTTAGTCTTACCGGATGCAGCTGAATACCCGTATTTTACATGGAGAGACTGCCTCTCTGACCTCCACAACCCAGTTAGTACTGGGTAATACGATACCCCTCGGTAAGACTGGTTCTCAGACCTTTTGGGCCACTGACTACCTAACGACTGTCAAAGATCTTCAAATGAAAGCCAGGGCGAACGGCTTAACGTGCTTTCCGAGGCGCGGAGGAAACTCGGCATCGAGGTCCTGAGTCAATACCATAAAAAGATATGGGCTAGATTTACGCAAAAACTTGTAAGTACCAAAATTTACCTTAATTTTTAACTTTTTTTATTTTTCAGAATTTTCCCTTTACTTGTGCTTTTAAGCAAAATTGGCAATTCTAGGTCAACCGGGAGTATCCTATAGGTTTTGGGTCGAAAACCTATATGGTAGTTCCCGTTGATCTAGAATCACGAAATTTTGGCAAAAAGCAATGTCTTACAGCACATGTAAAGGAAAAAATCAGAAAACCGCAGATATGTAGTTTAATAACAAAATACCTTTAAGTTTATACTGAACCCTCGGTGTGCGAGTCCGGCCAGTTTTTTATAAATTTTTCATCTAATTATTTTGTGAATTTATAAAAAAAATATTTTTTAACAAATACAAATAAGATACACAAAAATTGATGCAAGCAATAGAGGCTCGTTGCAGTATTGAATTGAATTAGTCTGTAACTGTGGGTTAGAATTTTATGCTCATTTGTACACATAGTTAGTCCAACTTTTTTGGTCATTCTCCTTTAACGGCATTGTTTTGATACGAAGTTGACTTTAGAACAATAAAATCGTGAACGCAATGCGCATGAATTCACCGCGAGAGGCGCTAGTGTAGAGTGAGGTGTTCAGAAATGTCAGAAGTCATGTCATGTCATGTCATGATGTTCGCGCTTTTTTAGGGTTCCGTACCCAAAAGATAAAAACGGGACCCTATTACTAAGACTCCACTGTCCGTCTGTCTGTCTATCACCAGGTTGTCTCTCATTAACCGTGATAATATCACGGTTAATGAGAGACAATTTCATTGTGAAAATTTCAACATAATTATTATGTTGAAATTTTCACATTAGATGTATTTCTGTTGCCGCTATAACAATATTAGCAGCAATATTATAGCAGTATTTGTTGGGCTACCAAACAATCAACCGTGATTTTTTGCCGTTTTTTGCTCGATATTAATAACGGCGACAGGTAGACGCTTGAAATATTCACTGAATAATTAGTTGTATGTATAATTCACTTTAAAAATAAATAATAATGTTGTGTAGATAATGGTACGGAACCCTTCGTGCGCGAGTCCGACTCGCACTTGGCCAGTTTTTTTCACGTATTTTTACTAATATTCACGATTCCTGATTTTCTGATTAAATTACTTGAGGATTTTAAGTGTGAAGTTTTAGGTACTTTAAAGTAAAGAATTAATGGCAGAACCTTACTCGCCAGTGGCGCCATCTGGTGAGCTCACAATCGATAGGCCTCAATGATTGAAGGTGGATCAGTCGGTTCCTCGATTTTTGCGCTCTTTTGTTCCAGTACTCGAGGGGAGGTACAGTTGACAGCAGTCGGATCGTTCTACAGTCATCTCCGTATTCAGTGTCTCAAAACATAAATTGGCAATGTTTAAAGATATTCATGTTTATTTTAGCTGTGCCCGGTAAGTACATCTTCTAACTTATTATTTTTACTTCATTGTTACTTTATTTCCTTTTAAAAAACTGCAAGTGTATTTCGTTGAGCACAATTCTTAATTTAACGTGCCGCCAAACCTAAGGGACCAGACTCCGAGCCCAATTTGGGTGGATACCCGTGTCTGCAGCCAACCCGGACTTGGCAGGAGATGATTGCCGATCCCGACACAGACAGTTATACAAACTGAGTGACAGGAGATGATTGCCGATCCCGACACAGACAGTTATACAAACTGAGTGACAGGAGATGATTGCCGATCCCGACACAGACAGTTATACAAACTGAGTGACAGGAGATGATTGCCGATCCCGACACAGACAGTTATACAAACTGAGTGACAGGAGATGATTGCCGATCCCGACACAGACAGTTATACAAACTGAGTGACAGGAGATGATTGCCGATCCCGACACAGACAGTTATACAAACTGAGTGACAGGAGATGATTGCCGATCCCGACACAGACAGTTATACAAACTGAGTGACAGGAGATGATTGCCGATCCCGACACAGACAGTTATACAAACTGAGTGACAGGAGATGATTGCCGATCCCGACACAGACAGTTATACAAACTGAGTGACAGGAGATGATTGCCGATCCCGACACAGACAGTTATACAAACTGAGTGACAGAAGATGATTGCCGATCCCGACACAGACAGTTATACAAACTGAGTGACAGGAGATGATTGCCGATCCCGACACTGACAGTTATACAAACTGAGTGACAGGAGATGATTGCCGATCCCGACACAGACAGTTATACAAACTGAGTGACAGGAGATGATTGCCGATCCCGACACTGACAGTTATACAAACTGAGTGACAGGAGATGATTGCCGATCCCGACACAGACAGTTATACAAACTGAGTGATAGGAGATGATTGCCGATCCCGACACAGACAGTTATACAAACTGAGTGACAGGAGATGATTGCCGATCCCGACACAGACAGTTATACAAACTGAGTAACAGGAGATGATTGCCGATCCCGACACAGACAGTTATACAAACTGAGTGACAGGAGATGATTGCCGATCCCGACACAGACAGTTATACAAACAAACATGTTTTTCAGAGGACAACAACAACGAGACAGTGGCGTTGGGGATGAAGTACACGACCAGTCTGCGGCGCGTGCGCATCCCGGACGGCTACCGGTACGACGGCATCGGCAAGTACATGCAGAACGGCCAGCGGGTGAGTCCGCACATGACGAGCACGCATACCGGTGCCTCCCAGTGTTTGTTCAACCGCAGTTTTCTAGTGCTACGAGTATCTCCGTCCTACGAGAAGGCAGAACATTTATTGTTACATTATCTTTGCTTTTGTTTCAGACTCGTGTGAGCCAAGCACAGGATGTAAGTGTTTCATTATACAATAATAGCAGCCTGTCAGCAGTCAGTCAACCTCCTCTCCTCATACAGAGAAGGCACGAGCACTGATCACCAGATCACCAGATCACCAGATCACCAGATCACCAGATCACCAGATCACCACGCTTGCTCAAGACGGGTTGGCGATTTCAGACTTATATTAATTAAAAGTAGTGGCTTGATCCTCACCACTTTTTGCTTCACCAATTCTTGTGATGTCTAAGATACACTGAAAGTACAATATGATTTGAAAAGTGACATTGGTACTTGCTCAGATTTGAACTCACAATCTCGTGCATCTGGGCCACGATATTTTCATGTGTGTCGGGAAATCGTTGTGATTTATTAATAAATCGGTGCACCATTCCAACACCAGCTGCGCACACTGTTCAACCGTCAACGCGTTAAACCCATACAATAGCTGTGCTGTGCAGTGTTGTAGTGTAGACAAAATCTTCTAAAGGGTCACGTTTCCGAGATATAAGCCATCAAAGTTACAATCTTCGCCATCAGTACAACTTGGTTTTATGCGTGGCCGCTATTTTGAAATAAAAATAAAATGGTGATTAAGGTAAGGCAGGCCACGCTTTGTACGTACAACCGGGTCACATTATCTCGAGACCTGGCGTCGATGACGTCACGTCGCGTCGGCGCTCTGACATATCATACCATAGTGCGCAAAACAAGCATCCTCTAGTAGGATATTATTATAAACAATAAGATTTCCAACAAAACAAATATTGTGTTAATTAATTTAATGAAGGTAATATTATTATAATTATATGATTAAAATTCGCAGGAGGTTCGCATTCCAGCGAGGTCTCGAGATAATGTGACCGAGTTGTACGTCTGCACACAATGGCGCATGTTGACAGCAATGTTATAGTTGTTGCTGCGGCAGCTCGCATCTGATCCAACATGACTGCACACCCTCCACTGACTCCCTGCACAGTGCACAGACTGTACACTGGCTCCCTGCACAGTGCACAGACTGTACACTGGCTCCCTACACAGTGCACAGACTGTACACTGGCTCCCTGCACAGTGCAGAGACTGTACACTGGCTCCCTGCACAGTACACAGACTGTACACTGACTCCCTGCACAGTGCACAGACTGTACACTGACTCCATGCACAGTGCATAGACTGTACACTGACTCCCTGCACAGTGCACAGACTGTACAGTGGCTCCCTGCACAGTACACAGACTGTACACTGACTCCCTGCACAGTGCATAGACTGTACACTGACGCCCTACACAGTGCACAGACTGTACACCATTGTAATGACACTCTTCACGTTATATTATGTTACAGGAAGCGAGAAGAGTAAGTATTCGTCAAAGTATTTTATAGTCGATACGGCTGTAACCGGTGTGGGGCATATTGCAAAGACAAAATAAAATGGCAGAAGTAAGGCAGACCACGCTTTGTACGTACGTCTGTACACAATGGCGCATGTTGACAGCAATGGTATAGTTATTGCTGCGGCAGCTCGCATCTGATCGAACATGAACTGCACAACCTCCACTAACTCCCTGCACAGTGCACAGACTGTACACCGTTGTAATTTTATTTTATTTTTATTTTATTACATTTGGGTGGCTTACAGCTAGTAATACAAAAATAGCTAATGACACTCTTCACGTTTTATGTTACAGGGGACGAGAAGAGTAAGTATTCGTCAAAGTATTTTATAGTCAATACGGCCACGCTTTGTACATCCGTGCACAGACTGTACACGGACTCCCTGCTCAGTGCACAGACTGTACACGGACTCCCTGCACAGTGCACAGACTGTACACCGTTGTAATGACACTCTTCACGTTTTATGTTACAGGGGACGAGAAGAGTAAGTATTCGTCAAAGTATTTTATAGTCGATACGGCCACGCTTTGTACATCCGTGCACAGACTGTACACGGACTCCCTGCACAGTGCACAGACTGTACACGGACTCCCTGCACAGTGCACCGACTGTACACCGTTGTAATGACACTCTTCACGTTTTATGTTACAGGGGACGAGAAGAGTAAGTATTCGTCAAAGTATTTTATAGTCGATACGGCTGTAGCCGGTGCGGGCATATTGCAGACGCGGTTCCAGACACCGGACTGACAGATTCTGGATATACTCATATTCCGTCAGTGCCTAGTGTCCGCAGCCGGCGCACACGGTGTCCGCACCAGGTTGACTGATGTTGTAGCGATCGTCGGCGCGGTGGAGGGCGCGGTGGAGGGCGCGTCTTCCGAACTGTCACCTTACGGAATGAGTCGTGTTCCAGCTCAGCTTAATAGCCACAGTTAATAGCCACAGTTAAGTCCAAGAAAGCAAAGGAATCAGTAATGAATACATCGAACGTGTTTTTTTTTTCAGAAATCTTTTCTAGAGAACTTGTTTGTTCACTACGAGATTGTGGCCGAGTACGTGAAGATCCAATTGATCTTCAATCCGCTGCACGCGGTCGACGTGACCACGTACTACGTGCGCTTCGCGTGCCTCGCGAATAAGGGCGAGTACATGCACGTGCCGCTGCTCACCATCAGTACGTATCGTGCAGCCACACTGTTCGGCGCACAGCCGCGACACAAACTATTCGTGGCTCTATTCATCGTTAGTACTGGGTAATACAGTACCCCTTACGAAGGCTGCTTGTCAGAATGTCGGCCCACTGACTACCCGTACGACTATCAAAGATTGACTAATGACAGCCGGGACCAACGGCTTCATGTACTTTCCGAGGCACGGAGGGAACTCGGTATCATGTAATAGATGGTCACCCATCCACAGACCGTCCTAGGCAAGCGCGGCTTAACCTTGAAGATCGACTCGTGCGGCTGTTATAAAAAGAACTCAAATAATATAATCAACTACCTAATGAGGTGGAATGGGGTATTTAATGTTCAAGGGGAGGGTTTTACTGTTAACAATACACTGTTGTCTGTTTGAAAAAATCAAATCCCCTATTTCAATTCAATTCAATTTTAATATAATCATCATCATACATGTTTTTTTTTTAAATTATATAATACGAACAAAGAAACAACACAACAATGACAACAAATAGATACACAACAATAGAAACATTGTCTTAGGAGCGCACTACTGGTACGTGTTTTGTCCAATGCTCCATGAAGGAGCACTCCATGTCCATTCTCCCAACAATGAGCTGCAGGAAGCTGTTGGCGTGGCCCGTATGCGGCGGCGCATCAGAGACATATTATTTTGATAGCAGATGATGAGCCCGGTTAGTTTTCGAAAAACCTCAAAAAAACACCAATTCACCTAAACGAAACGAAACTTGTCAGTCGATATATGGATATCGATAACATTGACGTTGTATGTTAGTGTCTGTACCTCTCTGTGCCAGGCCTGGGGCAGACACAGCTGCAGGCGGCGCTGGTGGACGTCATGCCGGCGCAGCAACTCAACGTCACCAGCGTGACGTACACGTGCGACCAATGCGCGCTGCGCGGCATCATGCTGCGCGCCGTCGACGGCTCCGTGCGCAACCTGGACATCGACAAGTACCGCCTGCAGAAGACGCGCGACGAGTACGTACCCAACTACGCACACTACCCACGCTGCCTACGCCCAGCGCTGCGACATCTATTTATTTAATGTGGCAGTTTTTATTCTCATTTTTCAATTTATTTTTATATACAACTGTCACAATGAGCACTAATTACAATTATTTGACTTCTAATGATCCACCTACCCCAAACGTTTCAATACTCGCTGCAGTGAGTTTCTACAATTCTAGTATGATATTTTTGGTGCGTGTAGTTTATCCATTTCACCATCTTTCAATAAACTGACGCCCTTTTAGCACAAAAAATATCATACTTTTTCAATAAACTGGCATTACAATCTCGTTTAATACTAAAACGTACTTTGGCCGTTTTAGCACCAGGCCACAGAATTTATTCTCGCACGTAATTAAGCACTTAAAGCAGTACATCAGAACATTGATAGGAAAACATGATGCAAGGCCGCCGTGGGCGTGTTGGTCGCGGCGCGGTGGCGTCTCGTACTTCTAGAGCACGAGTACACGACTGGACTAGACGCGAGCGGAGCCGAACACAACACGAGTACACGACTGGACTAGACGCGAGCGGAGCCGAACACAACACCAGTACACGACTGGACTAGACGCGAGCGGAGCCGAACACAACACGAGTACACGACTGGACTAGACGCGAGCGGAGCCGAACACAACACCAGTACACGACTGGACTAGACGCGAGCGGAGCCGAACACAACACGAGTACACGACTGGACTAGACGCGAGCGGAGCCGAACACAACACCAGTACACGACTGGACTAGACGCGAGCGGAGCCGAACACAACACGAGTACACGACTGGACTAGACGCGAGCGGAGCCGAACACAACACGAGTACACGACTGGACTAGACGCGAGCGGAGCTGAACACAACACGAGTACACGACTGGACTAGACGCGAGCGGAGCCGAACACAACACCAGTACACGACTGGACTAGACGCGAGCGGAGCCGAACACAACACGAGTACACGACTGGACTAGACGCGAGCGGAGCCGAACACAACACCAGTACACGACTGGACTAGACGCGAGCGGAGCCGAACACAACACGAGTACACGACTGGACTAGACGCGAGCGGAGCCGAACACAACACCAGTACACGACTGGACTAGACGCGAGCGGAGCCGAACACAACACGAGTACACGACTGGACTAGACGCGAGCGGAGCCGAACACAACACGAGTACACGACTGGACTAGACGCGAGCGGAGCTGAACACAACACGAGTACACGACTGGACTAGACGCGAGCGGAGCCGAACACAACACCAGTACACGACTGGACTAGACGCGAGCGGAGCCGAACACAACACGAGTACACGACTGGACTAGACGCGAGCGGAGCCGAACACAACACCAGTACACGACTGGACTAGACGCGAGCGGAGCCGAACACAACACGAGTACACGACTGGACTAGACGCGAGCGGAGCCGAACACAACACCAGTACACGACTGGACTAGACGCGAGCGGAGCCGAACACAACACTGAGTAGCTACATAGATCATTTTTCTTTTACAGGAAAGGAGCTGTGTTGAGTATCGTATATAACTATTTTGACAAGACTTTCATTTTCTTCTCTCCTCTATTTTGTTATTTGTTATATTGTTTCCACTTTAAGCATTTCCTGGCATCTGATTACTTTGCCGATCCGACCTCTAAGTCACCGATAAGACCCCCCGTAAGTTCGGTGGCGATGCAATCATATTGCACTGCGTAGCTGGGCTGCTGATGCCGCCGTAGTTCGACATTGGAACGCAACAACTAAACAAACAGCCCTGCTGTCGTTGAGCTCATTGGATCCGTTTCAAGTCCAGGTTGGTGATGGAGCAGGAACACGTCCCCCAGGACTCCTCCCTCGCTACACGTAACAGGATAGCACCTTGACCTTTAATGAACGGTGCTAGTACTATTTACTAATATTTACACCAAATCAAATGCTAAAAACAAACATAAAAACCTTTTTTACAACAACCTTTTAACGAACTAAGATGTATTAAATAAAAGCGAAGTCCACAAAGAACTTGTAGTAGTGAGTGAGCCGTGTGCGTGTGTGCGTGTGCGCAGGCAGACTGTGATCGTGTTCGATTTCGGCACGGTGACGGCGCGCGACTTCGGCGACTACTTCCTCATCATGCAGAACGACGACGGGTCGGAGGAGCGCGTCAAAGCTGTGTGCTTCAAAGGTAAATTCGTTGAGCTTAGATCTGCTAAAACGTTTCATTGCACAATTTTAAAATTTTCTTCTCTCACTCACTATTTTGTGTGAAGATACGCGCCGTAGTGTAACAACCAATTAATTTTGTGTGAAGATACGCGCCGTAGTGTAACAACCAATTAATTTTGTGTGAAGATACGCGCCGTAGTGTAACAACCAATTAATTTTGTGTGAAGATACGCGCCGTAGTGTAACAACCAATTAATTTTGTGTGAAGATACGCGCCGTAGTGTAACAACCAATTAATTTTGTGTGAAGATACGCGCCGTAGTGTAACAACCAATTAATTTTGTGTGAAGATACGCGCCGTAGTGTAACAACCAATTAATTTTGTGTGAAGATACGCGCCGTAGTGTAACAACCAATTAATTTTGTGTGAAGATACGCGCCGTAGTGTAACAACCAATTAATTTTGTGTGAAGATACGCGCCGTAGTGTAACAACCAATTAATTTTGTGTGAAGATACGCGCCGTAGTGTAACAACCAATTAATTTTGTGTGAAGATACGCGCCGTAGTGTAACAACCAATTAATTTTGTGTGAAGATACGCGCCGTAGTGTAACAACCAATTAATTTTGTGTGAAGATACGCGCCGTAGTGTAACAACCAATTATTTTGTGTGAAGATACGCGCCGTAGTGTAACAACCAATTAATTAAACACCCAATCATTTATTGTTATTCTAGCACCCGGTAAGTCAGACTAAACTACCTACAATAGGCAGTATCTAAATTAAAATATTTTATTAGGGTTCTGAACCTTTTTATAAAAAAAACGGAACCCCTATAGGATCACTCCTTCTGTCTGTTTGTCCGTCTGTCACAGCCGATTTTTTCCGAATCTACTCGACCGATTAAGGTTTTGGTACACATGTAAATCGGTGACCCTAATACGGACGTTTAACGTAAATAAATTAATTTTAAACATGGGGGCCACTTTTGGGGGTTAAATAAGAAAATGAAAAAAAAAAAGTTTTGAAAACTATATCCTGTTACATAATATATCAAACGAAAGGGTTCATTGGGAGCATCACAAACATATTGTTTTTATAATTTTAGGAAAATTATTTTATAGTTATTTAAGAAAATAGGCAAAATCAGACCATTATCTCCGAAAATACTGAGTCTAAAATTCTGAAAAAAAAAAATACCGATAATAGTTCTTTGCCTATAGATTACAGGAAAACTATAATAAGTATATAATTTTAAAAAATAAGATACGTTCGGAACCCTGTGCATGCGAGTCCGTCTCGCACTTGGCCGGTTTTCCACATAGACCTACTGGGCACTTATAGAACGTCGAGAGAAGATGCACGGTTCCGTTAGTCGTTTCCTATGGAGAAGAACCGGCATGAAAATCCATGGTTGCTCTTTTAAAAGGTTTATGAGCTACCAGGGAAGCCGCATGCGCAGGAGGAATTAAAGCCAAACTTCTTTATCTTCAACGAAGTCCTTGATTTTGTAATAAACTTTTTTAATAAGGTAACGTTTGATGAAATTTTTGAACTTCATATCAGTTCTATAACTGACTTTAGCAACTTGTTTTAAAAGCGTTATTATATTTTTTAAATCTGAATTTAGGTATTACAATTTCGTGTTTACTGCGAGTATTTATATTGTCGAAGTCGTTTCTATTTTGAAAAGCGTATCGTCTTCGTCACCGGTAGTGGAGATGTAGGATGTAGTCGATGTCCAAGTAAACTCAGATCATAATTAATTTAATAACCACTCAGTGGCAAGATCGAACACTTGTCTACTAAATCCATTTCGTTACAACTAATACATCTGCGTTTATTTTACAGAAACAGGTAATTAATCTTGATTTTATTAACTAACTAGCACTTCGCCCGCGACTTCGTCCGCGTGTATTTCGAAAATACAGCGCTTGGGTAAAACATTATTTTCTTAAGTAAATGCCAACCAAAGAGAATGTTTATCACTGGGACTTGTTAAAAGTCAGGGCAAATTATTCCCTTTGTCCCCTCTAACGGGGACCTGGCCTACGGGGACAACGGGAATACACGAAACTGGAGTCGCTTAAACGATATAAGCAGGTCGACAGGAATCATTGGAATTCTCGAGATCTGCGCCAACTGCTCAGCTCCTGGTCCGATGAGAATGTACCCTACCTGCCCAGTGCCTACCCTACCTACCTTCCTAGTACCTACCTCCCTAGTACCTACCTACCTACCTTCCTGGTACCTAGTTACATCCCTAGTACCTAACATCCTACGTACCTTCCTAGTCCCTACCTACCCACCTACCTAGTACCTAACATCCTACGTAGCTTCCTAGTCCCTACCTACCCACCTACCTAGTACCTAACATCCTACGTACCTTCCTAGTCCCTACCTACCCACCTACCTAGTACCTACCTACCCTACCTACCTAGTACCTGCGTACCCTACCTACCTCCGTAGTACCTACGTGACGTGAGCTATTAATTGCGCTAAAAGTCCGTGATAAGATCGTATTGTATGGATCAGAATGCTGGGCTGTGAAAAAGATGGATGAAAAATGATTGCATGTAGCGGAGATAACAATGTTGAGATGGATGTGTGGAGTGACAAGAATGGATAAAATAAGGATTAAGTATATTAGAGGACGTTTGAAAGTGGCACCTGATACAGAAAAACTATAAGGAAGTCGTTTGTCTTGATATGGACATGTAATGAGGAGGGATGAAACGCATGTGACTAACAGAGTGATGGACATGAATGTTGATGGATGGAGAGGCAGAGGAAGGCCAATGAAAAGATGGAGTCGTCACTCGAGCTCAATGCAACTGCAGCGACCGGAGAGACGAAGCTCACGGTTGGGGCGCCTACCGTCCGGCTGCGAGGCGTAGCTGAGTGACGAGTCCGGAGATGGTAGGTGGCTGTGCCTCTTTTTGTAGTTTGGCCCGGTGCCTAATCAACATCGGTGACATTTCGACATATTTTCGATGTGGTTATTTTATGGGTCAATTTCTATGTAAGTCTAGTAACTGTGTAACTATTAGGTCTTTACCTATGTAATTGGAGATTTTATAATTAGCATTTTCAGAGTTAATTATCTGTGGATTGGCGCGCAATTCGGAATTCTAATAAATTTTATTCGAAAGCCGTGTTCTTATAATTTCAAATTCAGTCATTTGTTTTTAGATAGTGTTTTGTTTTTGTGAAATTATGGTAGATTTTGGCGCCATGGATAATCTGAAAATTCGTACAATTTTTGAATTATGAGTTCCTACGTGGAAATACCGCTGCGCAAACAACAGGAAACATTAATGACGTGTACGGGCCTAACACTACTTGCATAAACACGATCCATTATTGGTTCAATCGTTTTAAATCTGGAAATTTTGAGTTGAAGAACGAGTCTCGCGGTCAGCCGGTAACCATTGTCGACAAAAACGAATTGAAAGCGATAGCGGAAGCGGATCCAACTCAATTTACGGCTGAGCCTGCTGTGGGCCTTGGAGTTAGTGTCAAAACAACATTGAAGCACAAATCGGAAAAAAAAAAGCTACAGCTGGAAACTCTCCGTCACCCACCGTACTCACCGGAAATAGCCTCAACAGACATCCACTTTTTTCAAAATTTAGACAATTTTTGAAGTGGGAAAAAATTCAACACCCGAGTGGCAATATAAAATCCTTTCGCCGACTTCATCGGCTCCCGTCCGGCAATCTTGTACGTCTTCATCGGCTCCCGTCCGGCAATCTTGTACAGTAAAGGCATTAACAAACTGCCATCAAAATGGCAATATTGTGTAGATAATTTGGGCCAGTACTTTCATTAGCCAAAATAAAAAAAATACCAAAATTTTTATATTTTAATATTTTCATACAAATCTCTTAACTTTATAGGTACCTATTATATCTTTTCCCTTTTCATTGTACTTGAAATTGATTTTGTGGGATTAATCTGTTATTTATTAAAATAAGAGTCGGATCGGAAAAAAATATGTCTTGTCAATTTGACACTCGGGCAAGATTGTTTTTAGAATAAAATCGGATTGACTTTTGCACTAAGGAGTATTGATATCAACTTCAATGCAAATCACCCCCAAAATAACTTTATACCCCTTTTTTAACCTGTTAGGCGATGAGTTTCAATAAAATACGAAACACGTCTTCCATCAATTCTGTTAAAGAATATTTGTACAAAATTTGAAGTGACCAAGGAATCACGTTGTCCCATACAAACTTCGCCCCCGTTATGTGATTATGTGTTAGTAATATTGATATACATTAGATGGATAATTTTAGTAAACCACTTGAACTTCTTCCGGTTACCAGAGACCTGGCTATGTAACGTGGCCATGCTGACGTGCCAACCTTGCCATCCAACGTGGCAATTCTGACGTGCCAACCTTGCCATCCAACGTGGCAATGCTGACGTGCCAACTTTCTGGACAATGTTCCCGTTGACAGCGATGCGGACGAATGTTTTGACACCCTAATTTTCTTTTCTCATTATTTTTTAAGTCTGATTCTAGTTTTTAAATTCTATAAAAATGTATATAAATAAATAAATTTACATCGCCAACTAAATGATATCATCTTTCTTTGTAGATCAGGACACATGTAAGTATACAAGAACAATATATGTATAATTATGTACAATTACAGCGGTGGCCCAGTAGTAGCGACCCCGACTTACGAACAGTAAGTCGTGGGTTCGAACCCAGGCAGGCGCATTACTTTGTGTAATTTATTTCATCACCACTGCTCTCAAAAACGGTGAAGGAAAACTTTGTGAGGAAACCGGCATGTCCTAGAACCAATAATTCGAAGACATGTGACATCTACCAATCCACACTGGGCCCGTGAGGTGAATTATAGCCCATTCCCTCTCATAGAGAGGAGGCCTGTGTCCCAGCAGTGGGAACATTATAGGCTGATGATGATGATGTACAATTTTTATATCATAAATGCCGCTCGGGTCGATCTTTAGGTTAAGCCGTGCTTGCCTAGGTTGGTCTGGTCTGGTGACCACCCATTACATACCGAGTTTCCTCCGTGCCTCAGAAAGCACGTTAAGCCGTTGGTGCCGACTGTCATTTGAAGATCTTTGACAGTGGCTCAAAAAGTTCTAACTGGGTTGTGGAGGTCAGATAGGCAGTCGCTCCAGGTAAAATACTGGTATTTAGCTGCATCCGGTTAGACTGAAAGCCGAAAGGATAGGCAGATGATGAAGTTTATTGGTGGTGAGGTGCCCGCGGGTGGTAACACTCTGCCGCTCCCCGCAGTGATCTCCGTCGAGCGCGTGCACAAGTCGGCGACGGTGGGCAGCGCGGTGGACATCAGCACGTCGTACAACTGCACGGAGAGCTGCGAGCTGGAGGACGTGCTGTGCCACGGCGTCAGCGTGCTGGCGGCCGGCGGCGTGACGCATACCGCCTCCTCCGAGCGCATCAACATCAACTTCGCGAGGTCAGCGCACCCACACCCCTCGCCCCGTACGCCCCGTACACCCCGCACACCCCATACGATGTGTATGGGGTGTGCGTCACATGCACGCTCACGGCTGCGGGAATGCACTGAGAACATGTTCTATACAGCGAACGAATAATACGCGATCATGTCCAAAATGTCCTATTTAAAAAACTTTTAGCCATTGGATCTACCCCAAAGTTGCTTCAACTGTTCTCGAGCTACTTCTCTGACCGTCTTCAGTACCTATGTCCAAATTTTTGGACACGCTCGGTAGCTATATAAAAAAATATATGGATACTACCCCTTCTTGTATCAGTCTCTGTTTGTCACGGGAATGGTGGGCATCAGCACGTTAGAACTTAGACGTCAGTATGCGCTGTTGATGCACTACTATTTACTTCTAAATTATAAAATTGACGACGTGACTACGTTAGCTCGTAGCTCATTGTTTGCTCCGGAGCGGCTGCAGCGGTCGCGGACCTGTGCCTCGCGGGGCCTGTTGCGTGGCGTCGTACCCAAACAGCTCCCCACCTCCAGCCCACAACCGAGGCGATGACTCTGCTAAGCGCCCTGATTGTTAAAAATGTTTCGAAAAGCTATGCTTAATATCGTAAAGCTATGCTTAATCTAAATACATTAAAGTGAAGGTCACTCACTCACTCACTCATCACGAAATATAGAGAACTGCTTTACGTGTAAAGATGAAATTGGGCAGTTTATAGTTAGTAGACGTCCGCTAAGAAGAAGGATTTTGCGACAGGGCCGGATTAAGGGGGTCTAAGGGGTCTCGCAAGTTTGTATGTAAGTCCTTCATTTTTTAAGCTACAAACTTGAAATTTGGAAGGGGGGTAGCCAAGCAGACGAAGCCGCGGGCAACTAGTTATTGCATACATTTGGGGAGCAAGTTATTGCATATAATTGTTTAGTAGTAGTAGTTTAATTTAGTTAGTTAGTATGTTGTGCTGTTGGCTTGCGGCACGCTTTGGTGCTAACTATAATATAATAATAATCTTTATTTTATTTCCAGCTTACAATTCCAATGTCACTACATGCTTCAACAGTATATCATTTAAGTTGAGAATTGCACTCAACACAGACTTATACAACTCTGACACCCAAGCTAAGATTGAACTTGTGTTATGAGTGACAGGGCTCTCTAAGTTCACTAGGATAGTACATACATAATAGTACATTATGATATAAGTGCGGTAAGTTGAAAATTACAGCCAAGGCGATATTGCTAGCCCGAGCCGTAGGTGAGGGCTACAAGAAAGCAGAGGCTGTAATTATCAAAGCGCACGTATGTCATACGACGTTTTATAACATATTTGCGAGGAAATAAATAAAACTTGGACTTTCTTAAACGCAATTTTGATACGCTTGTTAGTATCTATCGGTCGATTTTTCGGGCAAGAGGCTTAGAGTAGCCTTTTTCGCTGCCTCTGAAACTTCAGGCGGTGTCGAATTAATAAATTCATCATTACTTGACGACATTTTCAAATAAAAACAATACAGCGAAAAGAAAAAGCGCGCGGAATAATTTTTACTTGTTCACAAATTAGCGCGCGCATCAGCGCTTTTTTTTAAGGCAAAGGCACAAAAAAACAGCCAGTATTACTAATACAGTAAATTAATGTTTTTGTTACAGATAAATGGTTGTAATTTATTTATCAAAATTAATTAAATTAAATAATTAAATGTTTATTTATTATATTTTATCTCCCAAAGTTAATTTTATTCATAAAACCACTTTTTGACGTAAAAACTCTTTGCTAATATTTAAAAAAGTTCCGTTCGTTTTTACGGATCATCTTGATAAACCGTGCGTTTTACATTACATTACCGCACAAGTACGTAATGAGATACAATACGATATTGAAATTGGTGAAATAAGGGACCCTTTACGAGCAAATGTGTTATAAAGTACGGAGTTAGGTACACGTTAAACGGGAAACAAAGACATAAGCTATAAAACATGTACAACTAAATAATAATTACTTAAAAGGCAAACCATAATTATGTGTAGTATGTTTATGTTTTGTGTTGGAAAAACTGTAAGTACGCCAAGTATCTATTGAAACAAATAAATAATAAATACCGCTCAGCCGGCCCCGCGCCCCCACAAACACCAACAGAAAAATAAAATGTTTATTTAGCACCGAATTGCGCTCTACCCCCTGGGGATCTCCTCAATATTGATGCACTAACCAGAAACTTACATCATTATTTAACTTCACAGCTTCGAAGACCACAATGCTTGCGTCTACTTGGCGATATTTAAAATAGAAGATGAACATTACCGAAAAATTGTTGCTGTTATTGAAAGTAAGTTTTAATTTAAAGAGATTTTATAACGCATCTGTTTCAAATTGTAGGTTTACGGAACACTGAACTTGGGATAGTTGTCAATGCGTCGGGACGAGACCGCCCTGTTAATACAGGGTGTAAACAGACTCTTCACGAAGCCGTCAACCAAGCATTCTGTACATCAAACTAAGTAACTTTACGCAAAAATTATTGCTGGGAAACGCCTTTTTTGGGGTAAAAATCACATTTTACGGTAGGACTCAAGTAACGCATTCAAACCATTGTGTTAATGGATGGATTGAACAGTACATGGGTCGATACATTGAAAACATGTACTTTAAAAAAAAACTTACAAAAAATTTAAAAAATCTTACATTAAAAGCAGGTTTAAAAAAAATCGTGAAAAAGTTGAAACTTTGACCCCCAATATCTCCGTAACTAGATCGAAGGTTCCGAGGTATGGTTACATAGAACAAAAAAAAATACGAGATAAAAGACGGGTAAAACAAGTGGATTTCGGCTTCGTTAAGAGTCTTTTTACACCCTTTATGTATACAATAACTAAATTACCAACATTACCAATCCATTATTTTGTAATTCCCAAAGAAACGATTCGAGTTTTGAAATTAATACTAATTTTTATTTTATTCCAGACGACTGTAAGTGTTTGATCTCAACTCTTGGTTACCATGGAGGCATGGACTTCTACCTTTATTTTGGTTACCATGGAGGTGTGGACTTCTACCTTTATCCAGCGAAGTTAAGTGTGAAACCATTGGACACCTGCGCAAAGGAAGACCTTATAATGAGTCACACCAACACACCAAAATATTATTATAAAAGTTACAGCATTTAATGCGCGTGCAAATAATAATAGTTTTTGTTTCATCGAAATCGGGCCAGGATTTCTAAAGTTACAGCGTTGTAAAATGTTCACCGCTTATTTTAATTTTCTTTCCTTCGCGCGCTACTGCGCTGACGTCACGCCGCAAGTGTCATGTCCGATTACGGGTAATTGTATTGTATAACGGGCTGGTGTCCGCAACTCCACGTCTAAGCGCGTATTTTGCGTGCGGGTGGAAAAATTCATTCGATCCACCCCAACTCCCCGAGTAAGGCCAGCAACGCCTTGATGTTGCTGACAATCTCGCGGAGGGTACCTGGGTTACCTGGGTACTTTGCCCTGTATGTTGCAACCACCGGACCGTGCAGAAGCACGTGTTCGCGGCGGAACTCGTTATAGAATCCCTCCAGTGCCGCGGTGTGCTGTGTTTCCTTCTCACCCCAGAGTTGAAGTGTTTTAAGGCGTACTGCCGTCAGCGTCGCTTCCTGTGTATGAGCAGATGGAGCGGTGGGAGCCCCAACATGGCTTCAAGAGCCGCGGTCGGAGTGGTCCCCATGAAACCTGGCAGTCGCCATGCAGGCAAGCCGTTGCATGGGCTCCAACTTGATGGAGGCTGTAGCTAGTTTAGTGCGGGGCCACCAGACCACTGCCCCGTAGGTGATCGTGGGGCGGATCACCGCGCAGTATAACCACAGCACAATTTTAGGGGATAGGCCCCACTTCTTACCTATCATCCTTCTGCATTGCCAAAAGGTGAGGCAGGCCTTGTTTGATTGGCTGTCCAAGTGCGGGTGATGCCGACTGTTTATGTTCATACAATTTGTTTTGTAAAGTGGTTTGCGCTTGTTATTTCGACTCTCAGCTCGCAGCGTGACGTCACATGCTAGTCAGATTTTGCCGCGAGGGCCGTAGGTACTTTAACGTTTAATACCTCTGTCATTTTTCAAAATAGGAAAAAAACAAGATTCTTTTTTCTTGAGTTACCTATTTTTTAGACACGCTGATGTGATAACAAAAAACATTGGTGTGACTCATTTCGGCATGTCTCTGTCCAGATCTCACACATTTCGGCATGTCTGTCCAGATCTCACACATTTCGGCATGTCTGTCCAGATCTCACACATTTCGATAAAAAATTAAAAGTAAATTATTTAGCATCGCTGAACAATGCTGAAGGGAAACTAACGAAGAAAGAAATAATACTTGAAACACATTTATATCTATATATCTATTCTATATACATATAATAAGACAGTAAAAAAACTGTGTCTGTACATTGAATATATTAAAAAAAAAAAGATTGTGGGGTGTTTAGAAACAGTAATAGAGCACGAATCCAAAAAAAAAATCTGTCTGTTTGTCTGTTTGTCTGTACACGCTAATCTTCGGAACTACTCGACGGATTTGAATGATTTTTTTTTGTTGTATAGGTATTAAGTCTGGGCAACATATAGGCTATAATTTATCTTGGAAACTTGAACACCTGATGCAGAACCGCAACAGACCAGTTAAACTATAAGAGATACAAAAATGGTACCATAACAAAAATTGTTCCACGTAATGAGCATTTTCTGCTAAGAGAATAAATTGAAGATCTGGAACAGCTGATGTGGAACTCCAAGAGCCCAGCCACACTATAACATATATAGGAATGACGTCTTAGCAAGAGTTGTTCAGACTGATAAGCACTCTTTGTTGACGTATAAAAATTGAAGATCTGGAACAGCTGTTGTGGAACTCCAAGAGCCCAGTTACACTATAATATATATAGGAATGACGTCTTAGCAAAAGTTGTTCAACCTGATGAGCACTCTCTGTTGACGTATAAAAATTGAAGATCTGGAACACCTGATGTGGAAATTAAAGCTATCACTAATTTCACTGTATTTCTACCAAGGGGTATCGTATTGCCCAGAACTAACTGGGTTGTGGAGGGCAGATAGACAGTCGTTCCATGTAAAATACTGGTATTCAGCTGCATCCGGTTGTACTGGAAGCCGAACCCAACATCACTACATATAATAACATAATGTTCTCCGCCGCGGCTATCTGTCAGTTTGCGATAAACTCAAAAATTACTGCACTGATTTTCATGTTGTTTTCTTAAATAGATAGAGTGGTTCTCGAGGAATTTTTTAGTTTATAATTTGCCAAGTTTTTGTACAGATTGGCTAAAATATAATGATATTTGGTGGAGGTATTGGAAAAAAATTAGCCGCCTGGGAGAGCTTTCAACGAAAACGCTGCCCTTTAAGATATAACAAAATGATGAATGGTAGAATTGTATATCTTATATAGGTCTACAGAAAAAACCGCGATGGCTTATGTCTATCTCTTAAGGATAATAATTATACTATATCCATTTTAATACTTTGAAAAATAGTTCCTCATGTAAGAATAAATATTTTTTTACAGAATTGTTTTGTTTCTATATACATTGATAATTAAAAACTATTAAACTAAAATAGATAAACTAACAACAAACTATAAAAGGGCATCGAAAAACTCCTCCTCAACGCTGTCAGATGGTAATGTGCCCAAGAGACTGGCGGCGTTGCCACGTTGTATGGCAACACTTAGCCTCTGGCCAAAGTAAAAGCCAGCCCTTGGGTCACGGGAAGCGTCAACTAGGCGTTTCGAAATTTCCTTAAATAGGCTATGAGCACTCGGACCCCACGGCCCTAGAGTTTCAACCCCAAACGGCTCGAAAATATAGTTACCACACAGGTTTCTATATTTACGCCGCTTGAGGTTCTCTGCAGCCGCAGCGGCAGCACCAGCACAGCACGATGAGCTTGGAAGATGGGATGGCGCAAGAGTATCGACGCATGTTGCGTCCCACACTAAAGGCCTACCCATCTTCCAAGGAAACAAAGACATGCCGTCCGGTCTCTTGCCATCGTCGCGTGCCAAGCCGTTGGGTTCTAAAACAGCTGGGACGCCGACGGTGACAAGAGCTCGTCGGATAATGTCGTTTATATTTGCGTGCCGTGCAAAACGGCCCGCACTTCGGCTGCATGACAGGCCGTGGTGACCGAGGTTGTTGACAGCTTCACCGCAGTGACAGCGATGAGGAGAACAGCAAGCGGCACCAAGGCGTAAAGAAACAGCGAGGCGGAAGGTTGTGTCGTCGAACAATGTGCCTATGCTCGACGATGGTAGTGCGTGAAGCCAAAGACCCGACTCCCACTCACCCACAGCCCGCAGGCGCGCACGCTCAGCAGTAGTAGCAGATGTGTTCAGCAGATTGCTCTGAACTACTCTGCAGAGCGGCTCGTCCCACCGTCTCTGGGAAAATGGATGGTCGGGTTCTTCAGTATTCGGGCAAGCGAGTTTCCAAGCATCGATAGCCTCGGGCATGCACGGCACATCAAAATCAATCAGTGTGGAAGACAGGATATTCCTGATTAATTTCTTAGTGCCGTGGACCGAGGATATAAAAGCCGGTAAACTAATACTGGAAATTTTGCGGACGCCGAGTCCTCCCATGCGAATAGGAAGAGTAGCTTGTGCCCAAGCTCGGTCGTCCAAAGCCACATTTAAAATTGACGTTAGAGTATGTCTGATAATTTCATCCATTTTGTCCAAAAGGGGAGTGTGCTTCCATAAAGGGGAAGCACGAAGGAAATACGTCAATTTTGGACTGAAACAGCAGTAACGAATTATTGTGATGGCCGAATGTATGTTAATTTCGAGCAATCTTTCCGAAACATCATTGAAATTTTGAATTTTTTCCTCGATAAAATCGGGAAAAGAATTTTCAAAGATGGGAGACCCAAGGAGACGAAGAGAGCTTTTTTCTGTAATTTTGATGCCGGGGGCTATGGCGTTAAATTTTGATAGAGTCTGTTGTCTGTCGGTACTGTCCGCTACATAAATTTCACATTTTGAAAGGTTGAGGTCGAGGCCAATGGAATGAAGTTCATTTTTTAGGAAATTTAGATCTTTTAAAACAGAATCTACATCGCCCCCCAAGGTTCCATCATCTAGATACCAAACGTTAAATTTGGAATTTAGCTGTCGAACAATTGGGTGAATAGCTAAACTAAAAATCACTGGCCCGAGGGGGTCACCTTGTTGACAGCCAACAGCAGATTCCAAAAGGTTGTCCCGATACAGTAATTTAGATGGGTATCTGTAACATTGCCAAAGAAAACTATAAATTTGGGGTAATTCTTTTTTAGTTTCTGTTAACAAGGTGTCCCTATTCACTGAATTGAAGGCGTTCTCTATGTCAACCTTCAGGATGACCTCACCTTTGCCAGAATTTAGGTAGAAATGGGCAAATTAGGTTCCCATGAGTTGAGGAAATGGGATCATCAGGATTACTTTTGGTCGCGATAACCGACATCCACGCAGGCGAAGCCGCGGGCATCAGCTAGTTTTAAATAAACGTAATCATCAGTGGACTCATGCTCCCATTATTATAAAACAAACTAAATTATAAATTAGTTTTTAATTGAATACAAATACAGTACGTTGACCAGCAATCAGTAAAATTTAGATTTTCATAATTTTCTTTTTTATTTTCTCAGCACCACGTAAGTTTTCTTTTTAAGTAGATTATCTTGTTTTATAAATGTCTCTTTCAAGAGACTAGATGAATGCCGCATCCTGGCCAGTATCCAATAAGAGAAAGCTGAAAGTGTGCTGGAACTGGAACATGTATCATTTGCCTGTATTGCGCCTCTTACGAAGATCTTCTAAAACTGTCTGTTCGGCAGACAAATGGTTCGTGCCTCAAGGTGCGGTCGAACCGGCGCGACCTCGAGTGAGGGACGAGATGCGCCGGGGCGCGGGGGCGCGGGGGCGCGGGGGCGCGGGGGCGCGGGGGCGCGGGGGCCCGGGGGCCCGGGGGCGCGGGGGCGCGGGGGCGCGGGGGCGCGGGGCGCGGGGCGCGGGGTGCTTACGTTGTGTGGCGAGACGATAAGTGTCTGAACTATGCGCAGTCCTCACGTTAGCAGAACACTTTGACAACACTTTAGCGGGGGTAGCCTACTCCGTCCCACTGCTGGGCACAGGCCTCTCCCATGGCTTTCCAATTTTCTTCTTCGAGCAATCTGTTAAGAATGAACCAGATCTTCCAGGTTATCACGCCACAGTTTCTTGGGCCTGCCTGGGCTGCGATGCCGCCTGCAGGCACCCACTATGTGATCGTCCCCCATCAGTCCGGCTTCATCCTAGAAACGTCGCAAACATCGGCGATGCCTGTCTTTGACATTCATACAGTCACATTACCTACACAACATTATTATTATATTAAGGTGTTACGCATTCGATCGGAGAGTCTATTGTTGAGAATGCTACGTTCCATCGCTCTTTGGCAAACGTCGAGTTTTAACTTTTGAGCTCCAGTCAAAGAAGACACGGTACACATATCGACGAGCTTGCGCTTCAGTAGGATAGGAAGGTAGCCCTTCATAAATGCCTTCATGGATCAGTAGCTCCTCCAGGCTTTTTCTCCTCGACAGTCGAAGATATGTTTAAAAAGTTTATGATTGCATGTCTCATGCCTTAAATATTCACACCTACATGACCAGCTTGAGGATTGGCTGCGGGCACGACCTGGACAGATAGCTCATTACACACATCATCTGCCACAGACCACTGTCCAGGTACCACCCGGTCGGCTGTTACAAGCAGATTGATCTACCATCTTCATCTCCCGGGGTGTGTTCTAGAGGTGGAGCTGACGCCGCCGGAGCCGCCGCGCGTGGAGCCGCTGGCGGAGGGCGCGCACTACGAGCACACCATCTACTACAAATGCAGCTCAGAGTGCAGCCTCACCAACGTACACTCTACTTCTTGCTTCAATGAATATCAACACTCTTTATCATCTGTCTGCCTTTTCCCAACTATGTTAATATCTGCCACCCACCCAGCCACCCCCCACAACCAGTCACTGAGTGATGCACTACTGAGTGAGGCGCTACTGAGTGATGCGCTACTGAGTGACGCGCCACTGAGTGATGCGCTACTGAGTGACGCGCTAGTGCTTGGCACGTTTGCTTGACAGCTTTCCGAGCTGTCAAGCAGACCACTACTACCCGTAACGAATATCAACTATTATCTTAGTATTGTGAATGCATTTGTTTACATGTTTAGAAATTAAATTGCAAATGTTATTATGGGGGAACAGTGATGAAGTCTGGCACACAATAGCTCATGATGTGCCTTTAAAATATTAGTACTATCCTTTTTGGTCTCAAACGAATATGTCAACAGTGCGATTTCCGCAGCATCCGGTTGGACTGGAAGCCAACCAGAACATGGTTGGGAAAGTGGAGACGATACTAGGTGTGAGCCCATAAGTTTTATGTATGTGAGTGTTCCCAGGTCACCGTGAACGGCTTCCCCCTGGAGACCACGACGCGAAGGTCAAGTGTGGGCTCGGTCGGCTACTTCTTGGTACGTACCACTTACAATCAGTCAAGGAATGGATGATTTGTTCATCGTTCCAAACTCATTTTTTTGTTGTTAGATTGGCACAACTGTTTTTCATTTTGGCGCGGAGATTAAATCAGTGCTGTTTTTAGTTAGATCATATCTAGTGTGTATTGCGAATTTCATAATGGACAAAAACATCGAACAAAGGCTATGTCTTAAATTTTGCATCGCCAATGGAATTTTGTTTTCGGAGTCCCTGAAAATATTTCAGAAGGCAAAAAACACATGCTTATGAGTGGTAAAAAGCGTCAAAAGCGGTGGAGTTTTGGAAGATTTGCTTCGCTCTGGTAGGCCATTAACGTCATCAACTGAAGTTAACATCGCAAAAGTGAAGGAAATAGTGACTGAAAATCCTCATTTAAGTTTGAGAGAGATAACCGCTGAACTTTCTGTGTCTGACGAGTCTATCCGTACCATTTTAAATAATCACTTGGGTAAGAAACATGTTGCCGCTCGGCTAGTCCCAAAAGACCTAAATTTTTAAATTCAGGTCGCTGAGAACGAGTCATCTCCGACCGAATATTCATGAAACGCATTGTTACTGGTGACGAGACGTGGGTTTACGAGTTCGTGGGTCTTCGAAGTGGCGCCATGGCGCCTTCCAACTGAACCAACCGAATAAAAAAACTTTTTTGAAAAAAATAAAACCGACTTCAAAAACACAATAAAGTGAAAAATAACTTTACCTGCATAAGTTTACCTGCATAAGTCGGTGACTTTTGATTGATTCATTCAGTGTTTTTGTCACCGACTTCTGAAGGTAAAGTCTTTTTTCGGTTTTATTTTTTGCAAAAAAGTTTTTTTATTTTTACATTTTTACTTGTAATATCCTGTACAAATATGTGCTATGCATTTATTTTACATTGTTAACAATACAATTTATGGTAATAGGTTTAACCTCAATAAAATGGAACTCAACATACCTAACTGTCGAAATCTGGGTGTAATGTACACCTGTGTACACTCTCAGAGCATACAGGCGTGATGTTACGTTATGAAATTGTGTAAACAATAAATATCCAAGCGATTGCAGATATCACGACACATTTGCAGTCTATTATTGGAGAGTTCCACTGTATATCTCCGAAGATCAACATCAGATTTTCACAAAATTTAAACGGGACCACCACGAAATAATACTCTTCCAAAAAAAAAGAATCATCGAAATCGGTTAACAATTGGCGAAGAAAACGCTGAACATACACACAAAAAAAACAGTCGACTTGATTACCTCCTCCTTTTTTGAAGTCGGTTAAAAAACTACGAAATAAAAAAATACAACCGAGTTGAGAACCTCCTCCTTTTTGAAGAAAGTCGGTTAAAAATAAATATTTTAATAAAAGTTGTCTAAAACCTTAATATTTTGTAGCATCGCAATAAATACCTTTATTCGAGTGCAGCAGTTTTATTACAATCGTTATGCAAAATCCAAGAATTTTCGTGGCAAAAAAAAAGTTTTTTTTTGGCAGTCGGTTATATTTTTTTCAAAAAAGTAAACGTTTTAAAAGGCGTCGCCCGCCACAGTCAGTGTTGCAAGCACATTAAGTCGATTGCAATAAATAATCTATTACAAAAAATTTAATTAAATCTAATTCGCAATAAATCGTATTAAATAGTTATGATTCACATCGGAACCTAACACGATAATACGCTTTCGCACAAGGCCATCATAGTGAACGAATTTTCGACCAAAAACAAACATTATTCACCAGATATAGTCGACTTCTTTCGTCCCTTGTAGAGTGGTCATTTGTGAGGATGCAGTGCAAGTTTTGGAGAGTTGTAATTTGGGAGGATGCAGTGCAAGTTTTGGAGAGTTGTAATTTGTGAGGATGCAGTACAAGTTTTGGAGAGTTGTAATTTGTGAGGGTGCAGAACAAGTCGGTCCCTTGTAGAGTGGTCATTTTTGAGGGTGCAGTGCAAGTTTTGGAGTTGTAATTTGTGAGGATGCAGTGCAAGTTTTGGAGAGTTGTAATTTGTGAGGGTGCAACCTAGGTTATTATTTGGTAGCAGTTAGGACACCTGGCGGCTTAAAAACAAACTGTAAAGCAGAGTTTATATTTATGTATTAATAACCTACTTATGCCAACAGTTTATCACACCACACATAAAAAGTATTGGTTGAACATAAAAATCGATTAGAACTACATAAAATTAGTCAAAATTAGAATTAAAAACAAAATAGTAATAATAATATTAATTAGAAGCCGACGTGGGTATGCACGGAGAAGTGGTCTCAGTGGGCAAGGGCCTCACCCTGCTCTCCCTGACTAACGAGAACTGGCGCAAACCTAGAGTATTAGACACTAATGACCGCAAGGAGGTATGGTAGGGCAAGGAGCTTCACGGACGCTTTTACCGAGCTCTACATGGGCCCGATGTAAACTTCTTAGCGTCGGTATCTTGGCTGCGCTTCGGTGACCTCTTCGGGGAAACCGAAGGTTTTGTCTGTGCAATAATGGACGAAGTGATGATGTCGAATAACTATCGCAAATACATTGTGAAGGATGGCACGGTTCACATATATCGGGCATGCCACCGTCCAGGATAATCAATCCGACACACTATTTCTGGGTGTACTAGTCTAGCTAAGGCGCAAATTATACAGATACGGCGTAAGGTGAAGGCGCGGCGCAGGCATGGTGTCGCTTCAAAACGTTTTCATACAAAATGTAAGTAGGCGACGTGTCGTGAATTACACTCAAATGGCGCGGCGCAGGCACGCCGTTCTTTCGTTTCCTTATAAATTCCACGCCCGCGCCGCGCCTTCACCTTAAGCCGTTTCTGTGTAATTCGCGCCTTACGGAGAGTACTTGCATAGACACAACCTCGTTGTCAGGATTATCCACCAGCAACTTGCTTTGAAGTACAACCTTGTGGAATCAGAAGTGCACTACTATAAGTATACACCCGACCCAGTTCTTGATAATGGTAATATCACGTTGTATTGGGATCGATCTATCACCACTGACAGGACTATTGTTGCCAATAAGCCTGACATTGTAGTGATAGACCGATTGGGGCGTCGCGCAATGATTGTTGATATAACAGTCCCCCATGACGAGACCCTCGTGAAAGCAGAGAAAGATAAACAGTTCAAGTATCTAGATCTGGCTCGCGAGGTTGTCGACATGTGAGACGTGAGTACAGCAGTCATTGTGCCGATAGTCGTGTCGGCCAATGGCTTAATAACCAAGAGCCTCGACCAACATCTGAGGAGGCTCTCGCTTGGCAGCTGGATCAAGGGCTTGGTTCAGAAAGCAGTACTTCTGGACACGGCGCGTATTGTCAGGAGGTTCCTCTCTCAACAGCCCTGACCACCGCTAGCTCGGACCCTGTTCCCAATTCGTGCTCTATTTTTGTTTCTAAACACAGTTTTTTACTGTTTTATTATATTTATATGTATATATATATGTCGGAGCGGGTCATTGGTATAGACTTGGAATGAATCGTAGTACGCCTGTGGTGACGTCAGACGACGTACTTACTCCCACCGAGGCGTGCTTACAGAGTCTTGATGTTTTACAGCTCGACGCTAGGACGACAGTCAGTGTCTGATCGCGGCCGAGTTGAGACGTCTTGAAACTGTACTCAATTCGTTGTGTCCTGAGTTATTGTGTTAAGTAGTATTCTCAAGTTTTCGTTAGTTTTGCTAGAAACAGTGTATCGTACCAAATGTGTTTTCAGAGCACGAAATCCATCATCTGCCCACATAATGCTCGAGCCTAACTGAATAAATCCAGGCATTCCCCGACATCAGAAGTGAGATAAAATCATGCTAATGAAATGATTCGCGGGGACAGTGAAAATAAAAATCAGTGACGGTTACTTTTTGAAATGGCAGAGTGCTAGTGTTGATCGCGAGGTCACTTCTCTCCGCGCAAGTGTTCGGTTCGGTTGTGATAATTTCGCTGTTGATTATAATTACGATGATCGTGTTTCGTGATCGATTCCGGGCTCGTGAGTAGTTCCGAGTGCGTGTGTGTTGTGTGCTAAGTGCTGGTAGTGTAAGTTGTTTAGTGTTTTTACGTGGATTTTACTGGTAAGAAGTTAATTTCGTTAACTACAGCGGCGTTACTTCGGTGAGTACATTTACTTTCTTTGGTGTGTGGGTACCTCGAAATAATTTTATCGGCCGTTGATCCTTTTACTTTTTGCGTTCTAATTAGTTTGTTTGAATTTCATAACTTTTAATTATGTTGTGTTATTGTGTTGTGATTCTTTGAAACTTCGTCTACCTACGCGTAAGCCTAGTGACAACGGAATTCAAATTATAGGCGTTAAGAAAATCGCGAAATCGGTCGTAAGTGGTGGGCGCATCCCTCCGAAGCGTTTTGTTTACAATTTGCAATTTTTATCATGTGACCCAAACTAATTAATTTGTAGACCTAAATCCTTTTGTATTATTGTTTTTGAATGTAGACCTATCGTTTGACACTATTTTCATTAAAGTATCTGCACTAGTTAAAGTTCACATTTTCATGTTACGTAATTGTGGATTCGTAATTCACCGTGGTGAATTTTTGGTTTTCAACTAAAATTATTCGTAGGCGTTCCTTCGATAACGGTACTCGCAACCGTTATAGGGGTTGAAACAGACTCCGTTGCGCGACCGTGGTGCGTCATCGCGAACTTGTTCTTGTTGTGAGTGCAGTGCTAAAATAAGCTGGATTCAGTGGCTATAAGCTGGATTCCTCAGCTTATTTTGACGCCTTGCTTAATGCGTTGAGGGCTTCGGATCTACATGGATGTGGCCTATCTGGGTGTGACGTGAGGCCGGTTTAGGGAATTGTTCAGGGCCGGTTTGGAGAATTGTTCAGGGCTAGGACGCGGCCAAGGGGACCGGCGTCCGGCCTTGCATGTGCTGGTTGCTACAGGCGTTGGGTAGCGACCCCAGGCCAGCAGCAGCTCATTGGTGTGCTTCAAGTGCGGTACACCGCGTCGGGCCATAGCACCAGTCGCTGCACAGCAGGCAGGTCCAGCGCTGCTGTACTGGTGGAGAATTGAGTTGACCTTTGCATCGTTGAGCCTATCCGGAATATTAAAGCTCTTCGGTGAGTGTTTCAGATTTAGATTCTTGAGCTGAGTGTTCCTTAATGATTAATGAAAGAAAAAAAATGTTGCTTATAAATTTAGTGATTGAGATTTTGGACGGTGATCATTATAAACTGAAAGCTTTAAATTGAAAGTGTGCTATGCACATGGTAGGTTAAGGAAAATGCCCGAGGGCCAAATACCGTTTGAAGTAGAGTTCCCCCCGAGCTTGATCCTATTAGCGAGATTGATGAAGGTGTTAGACCCTAAGTGAGGGGATAAAAGATGCAAATGTAGTATGCAAGTGACTCAGATTGCATACATTCGTATCCTTTCCACCCCGTTATCTTACATAAACTATTATAAATGAGGAAAGTTTGGATGGATGGATGTTTGTTACTCAATAACGCCAGAACGGCTCAAAAGATCGGGAATTTGGCACGGAGCTAGATTACGGTATGGTATAGCACACAGATTACTTACTATCCCAGAAGTAAGATCCCGAGGGCAATTCCCGAACTCCACGCGGGCGAAGCCGCGGGCAAAAGCTAGTATAAGAATAAAAGTAAAAAAAACAGTTTTAGTACCTACGAGTAGGTAGAATTACAATGAACACAGTAACATTAAGAAAACTAGTATCATCATGATTTCATTTGTCACCGCCGGGTGCCGGGTGCCAGCTGTCTTAGACTTGCCACCGCCGGGTGCCGGGTGCCAGCTGTCTTAGACTTGCCACCGCCGGGTGCCGGGTGCCAGCTGTCTTAGACTTGCCACCGCCGGGTGCCGGGTGCCAGCTGTCTTAGACTTGCCACCGCCGGGTGCCGGGTGCCAGCTGTCTTAGACTTGCCACCGCCGGGTGCCGGGTGCCAGCTGTCTTAGACTTGCCACCGCCGGGTGCCGGGTGCCAGCTGTCTTAGACTTGCCACCGCCGGGTGCCGGGTGCCAGCTGTCTTAGACTTGCCACCGCCGGGTGCCGGGTGCCGGGTGCCAGCTGTCTTAGACTTGCCACCGCCGGGTGCCGGGTGCCAGCTGTCTTAGACTTGCCACCGCCGGGTGCCGGGTGCCAGCTGTCTTAGACTTGCCACCGCCGGGTGCCGGGTGCCGGGTGCCAGCTGTCTTAGACTTGCCACCGCCGGGTGCCGGGTGCCAGCTGTCTTAGACTTGCCACCGCCGGGTGCCGGGTGCCGGGTGCCAGCTGTCTTAGACTTGCCACCGCCGGGTGCCGGGTGCCAGCTGTCTTAGACTTGCCACCGCCGGGTGCCGGGTGCCGGGTGCCAGCTGTCTTAGACTTGCCACCGCCGGGTGCCGAGTGCCGGGTGCCAGCTGTCTTAGAACTCACTGGCTTGGCACGCGTCGTTGACTTGCCACCGCCGGGTGCCGGGTGCCAGCTGTCTTAGAACTCACTGGCTTGGCACGCGTCGATGGGAAGAGACCAGATGGTACGACCATAATGCCATGGAAGTTTGGTAGGCCTTTGGTGTGGGACGCAACTTGGGTCAATACCGTTGCGCCATTCCATCTTCCTAGCACAGTGAGCTGCGCTGGGGCGGCTGCTGCAGGTGCTGAAAATCTCAAACGGCGCAAATACAATAATTTAATTGGTAGTTGTGTGTTTGAGCCGTTTGGGGTTGAAACACTAGGGCCATGGGGTCCGAGTGCCCACCTAGTATTTCGAGAAATTGCCAAGCGGTTGGTCGACTCTTCACGCGACCAAAGGACGGGCCTATTTTTTGGTCAAAGAATCGGCATTGCCATCCAACGTGGCAATACTGCCAGCTTTCTGGGCACTTTTCCTATTAACAGCGATGTGAACGAATTGTTTTGACGCCCTGTACGACGAACTTTTGATACTTGAACGTATTTTATTTGTAATAGACTTTAGTTTGTAAATAATGTACGTAAGTAAAAACGTATCATCATTAAACTATATCTTTTATAAGGGATACACTTTGTTTACCCAGAGCAGTCCACTGGGAGTGGCAATGGACTCCAGGTATCAAGAAGAAGCAGTATATTGAGGAGACTCAGTTGCAGTACTTGCAAAAATATCCATAGATTCGTCACAAATTAAAATGTTATTGATATGGGTAAGGGCTAGAAATAATGGGCTGGTCTTAAGGGTTGTGGTGCTGGTTTGAGGAATTGAAAATAGAGGACGTTAGCGTGGACGAAGAGTGCGTCTGATAGGTAGTGGGATGTTAAAAGAGTCGTATTGTAATAACGGCGTATTGAAAAGGGAACCACGAATTAGGCGAATGACATATTAATTAAGAGCAAGGTTTCTTCTGACTTCTAAGCTCTGATATGTCACCATATCTAGCACAAATGGCGTTGGGTGTGTACATGCAGGGTGTAAACAGACTCTCCACAAAGCCGTCAACCAATCTTTCTGTACATCAAACTAAGTATTTTTACGCAAAAATTATTGCTGGGAAACGACTTTTTTTTTTGGGGTCAAAAATCACGTTTTACGGTAGGACTCAATGTAACGCACTCAAAACATGGTGCTGATGAATGGATTGAATAGTACGGGGGTCGTGAAGTTGTCTTAAGTAAAAAAAATACATTAAAAGCAAGTATTTTTAAAAAAAATGTGAAAAAGTTGGAACTTTGACCCCCAATATCTCCGTAACTAAAAGGTTCCCAGGTATGGTTTAGAACAAAAAAATGATCGCAATGACGGGGAGAACAAGCCTTTTGGCTTCGTTAAGAGTCTTTTTACACCCTTTATAACTATAAACTATCTGTGTGAAATACATTAATTAGGCACATGCCATAAGATTTTTTGCCAGTTATTTTTAAGTCCCATGTAATAGGGGGCGAGCCTATTGCTATCAATCGAGCACAAATCACAAATGTGCCTTTCGTTGTCTTTCGGCAACGCCGCCAGTCTCTTGGGAACATTACCAGCTGACAGCGTTGAAGAGTTTTTCGATGCCCTTTTATAGTTGATTGTTAGTTTATTTATTTTAGTTTAATGGTTTTTAATTATTAATGTATATAGTTAGTTTAACCTAATAAATGTTATTGTAAACCCATTTCGATGATTCTTTTTTTATTTGGAAGAGTATTATTTCGTGGTGGTCCCGTTTAAATTTTGTGAAGATCTGATGTTGATATTTGGAGATAAACAAAGGAACTCTTCAATAATTGACAGCAAATCTGCCGTGATTGCTGCAATCGCTTGGATGTTTATTGTTTACACAATATCGTAACATAGTTCCATTTTATTGAGGTTAAGCCTATTGCCATAAAATGTATTGTTAACAATGTAAAATAAATGCATAGCACATATTTGTAAAGGATATTACAAGTAAAAATGTAAAAATAAAAAAACTTTTTTGCAAAAAATAAAACCGACTTCAAAAACACAAAAAAGTGAAAAATAACTTTACCTTCAGAAGTCGGTGACTTTTGATTGATTCATTCAGTTTTTTGTACACCCTCTATATGGGTCAAACCGATATGTTTTTAAGGTAGCGGATAAAATATTTCTGGACCTTCTCAATTATTAGTTTACAGACCTTTTCATGGCAGCATTCATTCATTCATTCATTTAAATGTCTTAGAGTAAAGCAAATGCGTATATTTGTTGCAGCCCGGAGACAGTTCGGTGACCATCGGCATCACGGAGTACAGCCCGCTGTACGAGGGCGTGTACCAGGGCGTGTTCGCGCTGGGCGGCGACCAGGTCACTAAGACCTTGATGGAGATTGGGTATAGTGTACATACACTATCGTTGAGCTAACGTTGAACTTATTCTATACAAGGTGCAAACGGATCTTCACTCAGCCGTCAACCAAGCATTGTACATCAAACGCAAAAAAATATTTCTGGGAGAAGGCTTCTTTTTTTGTGGTGAAAAATGACGTTTCACGGTAGGACTCAATGTAACGCACTCAAAACATAGTGCTGATGGATGCATTGAATAGTACGGAGGTTCTCGAGGTACTTAAAGTTATAGGTAACACTAGCTGTCCCGCCTAACTTCGTCTGCGTCACTTAAGAGAGACAGAGGGTTAGGCTCTAGGTCATCCTCTATCCTATATATCTATACCTTTTGACATATTTTACCTTTTTGATACACATCTACGTTTTGACATATTTTACCTTTTTGATACACATCTACGTTTTGACATATTTTACCTTTTTGATACACATCTACCTTTTGACATATTTTACCTTTTTGATACACATCTACGTTTTGACATATTTTACCTTTTTGATACACATCTACGTTTTGACATATTTTACCTTTTTGATACACATCTACGTTTTGACATATTTTACCTTTTTGATACACATCTACGTTTTGACATATTTTACCTTTTTGATACACATCTACGTTTTGACATATTTTACCTTTTTGATACACATCTACGTTTTGACATATTTTACCTTTTTGATACACATCTACGTTTTGACATATTTTACCTTGTATTTCAATTTTACTTTCATGACAATAGGACAATTCTTTATCTTTATCTTTCAAATAAGGGCTTCCTTCGACAGCTTTCTGTCTCCATCGTCAGACCTCCGATGAAAGTCATACTCCAGCGATGTTTAAAATTCTCGTCAAGGTGCAGGAAATGAGCCGAGACTTTTCAATTTTAAATGGGACCAACTTTAGGAAAAAACTTCAGTCGGTAAAGCCACCGACTTCCGAAAGTTAAGTTATTTTCCACTCTTAATTTTTTTTTTTTGTAATTTTTTTTTTACGTGTTTTTTTGGCAGTCGGTTATTTTTTTTTTCAAAACAGTTTTCAAAGTCGGTTTTTTTTTTGTTGCAAAAAAGCTTTTTTTTTTTTTTTTTTAGTTGTGGTATCTAAGACAAATCCTTGTTAACAGCATATCTACATATAACAAGGAAAAATAATGCCCGGTAAAAAAGAAATAAAATGTACTAAAAAGCACTAATGTAATGTACATACTAATGTGTAAAATTAGGAAACTTACATGACATCGCCGGCGGCGACACTCCGGTCGTCCCGGGTAGTGACGTCACAAACAAACAATTGACGATCGATTATAGTATTGATGCCGAAGATGGTGTTGTTTAAATTTCTTTAATAGATTTTCAACTTTATCACCAAAGCATTAGGTTCAAGGTTGATTGGGAAATTTTGACAGTTTCGGGTAGCTAGATGTGGTGGCGTCTGTACGTTTGAAAAGTTTGTTAGATTTTAAGGAAATGATATTGCAAATCCTCTACTAATTTGCGCAACACGGGGTCGTTAGAATTTAACGAACATGAAACCACCCTTTCAATTACGGCTATTCCTTGCAAGCATGTGCAAATGTGGGCTACCGCGGTTTTGGAACTCTACTCGATACCAAAAGTCTTCAATAGGACCACCCAAGCATTCTTGATGGCGCTTTAAGAGCCGCGTGAGAGCGTTAACACGCAGTGTGAGCTGTCGTGCTAACACTACCGGATGTCTTTGCACTAGTTCTAAGCGCTCCGGGAGTGTCAAGCGTTCGGCGTCATTGAAGTCACGTCCATCGGCGATTAGCAAGGCTTTTATCATATCAGACCAATTCAAATCATTGCAGGAAAATGTTTAAACCATGTTGGAGGCCCTAAAGTTATAACCATTGCAATTAATTCAGAGCAACATTTCTGCCAATATGAAGCTGATCCTCTAATATTTCGCATAGTGAGATGCATGTTATCCACAAGCCCCTGAGGTGTGTGCTCTCCATGACCCTGTCGCATCCTGCATGACACAGACACACTTGATTTCGCACGAAAATATTCTACAATGGATAAGGCATAAAACATAAATAATCATTTCTGTTGAACCTCTTGTCAACACTCATTATCCGGTTTCCATTTCCGTTTAGGACCAAAGTACTCGACGAGACGAGTCTAAAGAGCCCAAACTCGATGAGGTTATGTCGTTTAATAACAAAGTTCCTATGGCCACCTTCCAGCTCCATCATCAGACCCTGGATACCATCTAAAGACAAAGTACTCGTCAAGACGAATCAAACGAGTCCAAACTCGATGGGGTTGCGTTGTTTCCTTACAGAGTTCCTTTGGCCACCTTCCAGCTCCATCATCAGACCCTGGATACCATCTAAGGACAAACTACTCATCAAGACGAATCAAACAAGCCCAAACTCGATGCGGTTACGTTGTTTTATTACAGAGATCCTATGGCCACCTTCCGTACTTAGAGACAAAGTACTCGTCATGATGGATCATACGATCCTAATTCGTATGATCCGTCATGATGAGTACTTTGCCTATAGATGGTATCCAGGGTCCGATGATGAAGCTGAAAAGTTTTCAAATTTCAAATTTCAAATTTCAAATTTATTTATTCGCTTGCAAAAGAATACTGACGTAATTACCAGCGGGTCCCAAACTAGGCATAGCCTGTATCTTGGTGACCCAGACACTACACAAAGTTAAAAAATAATAATAATAATGGAAAAACATGTTCTGCTAGCGCAAGAAAAATAACTTAGGTTGATTAGCATATGCATACAGATATAAAAAATTCAAAATTAAAACTTAAAATTAATAACATTGAAAAACATAGTAAAAAAAAAAAAAAAAAATTAATATGCACAATGTGTTTGCTGAAGAGAAAATTAAAACGGTAATAATTATTAGCATTGAAAAGAAAAAAGAAAAAACAGGTAAGTACATACAAAAAAACACAAACATTTGAAGTGAGTAAGTGTGGGGGTGTGGGGTGTATGAGTGTGTGTGTGAGTGAATGTGAGAGTATGGATCTTGGTGTGTGTGGGTACTTGGTATCAACTAACTTGAGCCAGAGAGTAAACCTTCTGTTTCCTCATAAGTCCGGCACAGCAACCATTCTTTCAGCTTAATTTTGGCCTCATAGTAGTTATTGGGTACACAGAAAGTTTTGCTAATAGCATTAAATACTCTTATAGGGTAGTATGACGAAAGCCGGGCCGCGAAAATGGTTTTTATTTTTGGGAGGGGAATTCTTTCTGCGATTTTTCTTCCTCTCTTGCTGCAACTAGAGCGATTTCTGTTGACTTTTATGAGGTTTAAAAGTGACCCTAAGATAAACAATTGACGAACGCGTAAAACCCCCGACTCCTTATACAGTTCGTCCGTAGAAAAACGACGCGGCTTTCCCAAAAGTACTTTGAGGACGGCCCGCTGAGCGCGTTCCAGCTCTAGCATGCAAGATTTTCCAGCGCTACCCCAGACACCGACACAGTATTGCAGGACAGACTGGCATAGTGAGATGTACACCTGGATACAAATCTTCTTTGGAGCACTAGCACGTAAGATCTTAGCAACGTAAATGAATTTACGAGTCCTTTTTGCGAGTGCTCGAATGTGTGCTTTGAAGTTCAGGTTCTGATCAATTATGACGCCTAGGTATTTCGTAGTTTCTACTCTGACAATGGCGTTACAGTTACAGTCAATGGCGGAAACAGACGCAGCTGCTGAGACATTGCACTTGTTGTTATGTACTTTTAGTGAGTCAATATTTGGCCTACTTGATTGAGTGACATGAAAGGTTAAGAGATTCGTTTTACTTAAGTTCAGTGTCAAAAGATTTTGTTCCAGCCATGTCATTATTATACTCATGCCCTTTTCAGCAGCTTCCATTGCCTCCTCCCAAGTCGCACCATGAAAAATTATTGCAGTGTCATCAGCATAGCAGATAACTTCCGACTGTGCAATATTCAGCCTCAAAATATCGTCCATGTACATACTGAACAAGGTAGGCCCCAATATGCTACCCTGAGGAACCCCAAAGGCCACCGGAAGGCTCCCGCTGAGAAAAGCACCAATTTTGACACACTGAAGTCGATCGGATAGGTAACTGCTGAACCAATCCAAAGAGAGGCCTCTGACACCGAAGGATTCCAGTTTTCCTAGCAATATAGGAACTGATACTGTGTCGAAGGCCTTGGCGAGGTCCAGGAAAACACCAGCTGAACGATGGCCCCTGTCAATATTTGAGGTAATAATGCCAGTTAGGAGACTCACAGCTTGCTCAGTGGACTTCCCCCGTCGAAAGCCAAACTGCCTATCCGAGAGTAGAGAGTGTTTCTCTAGAAAGTTTACAAGGCGCTTGTTTACCAGTTTTTCGAGTATTTTAGATGTTACACAGAGCAATGAAATGGGCCTGTAGTTATCTGGTGCATCTTTGGTACCACTTTTGTGTATGGGTGTGATAACAGCGGTTTTCCAGCAAGTGGGAACATCTCCAGTTTCCATGCTCAAATTGAAAATGTGTTTTAAGGGTTCCAGTATATGTTTCTTTATTTTTTTAAGGAGCTGAGGCCGAAGTTCATCGAGACCTGGAGCACTGTAGTCTTTGAGGCTATCTATGATTTCACATATTTCTTGATTGTCAGTAGGATGTAGGAACAGTGTATCTTTAGGTGGATTTTTACCTATAGCACCAAGACATCGCTCGTCTCCCGTGGGCAGCCCACTCTTTAAGATGTTAGTTGCCAGGTTCTGGCCAACTGAGACAAAAAAATTCGTTACACTTATCAATAGAGGTATTACTGTTTCCTTTATAACTCAGCAATTCTTGATTGTCGCTGGTTCGTTTTGGAACTTGACATATTTCTTTTATAGTCCGCCAGAGCTTTTTTGGTTCATTGCTGTTTTTTTCTAATTCTTTCCTGTCGTGGTCAGCTTTGCGTTGCCGCAGGATGTCGTTTAAATAGTTTCTATACCTTGAGTAGACAGTTTTAAGGACTTCGTCTTTTGGTTGCTGGTTTGTTTGAGCGTGAAGAATGTCTCGGTGTCGTATGCATCTAAGAAGGCCTGGCGTAATCCAGGGTTTGAGGTTAAATTTTGAACGACTGATTTTAATTTTGGAGGTGTGTTTATTAATAATTTCTGTCAAAGTCTTGGTAAAAAGAAGTACTGCTTCTTCAGTTTTAGTTTTAGAGATAACATCTACCCAGTCCACCTGGCCCAATTCTTCACTCACCATGGAGTAGTCGGTTCTAAGTTTGAATCTGGTTTTGTTTTTGTTGTTGGGATTAGAGTAGTTGATACCGAGAAGCACTATGTGGTGATCTGTTACTGAGGCTTCGCAAATGATTCCCAGAGCAGAAGTGCCTTTGAATTTAATGTAGCCATGGTCTAGACAGGCTTTTCCCCGAGTTGGGTGAGTGATAGCTGACAATAAGCCATGTTCAGCCATCAGACATTGGTATGGCACATGGGCGGCGTTCGGTGAATCATTCAGTAAGTCAATGTTTATGTCACCCGTCACAATGACACATGATTCACTTTTTAGTTTAGCCAAGGAATCGTCCAATGAGTTTAGGAAGCGTTCGGTGTTGGCAAAGGAAGGTGAACGGTATATACCGAGGAGTGTTGTTTTATTTTGAAGTTTAATCTGCAGACAGTTAGCATCGTCAAATTCTGGCTCGGAGACCGAGGCACTCCAGAGATCCCTGACATAGGCAGTGACCCCGCCACTTTTGTTTATGATTTTGGTGGTATGATAGCTTTGGTAGCCGGGCAACTGAAAAATAACGGAGTTTTCGCTTAACCAGCATTCTGTTAGAATAATAATATCAGGTTGAAAGTCAAGACGGCATAACGATGCCTGGAGGCTGAGGAAATTTTTTTGCAAGCTTCTGATATTAGAAGTTAATACCCTGAAATTATGTTCCAGAAGTAAGTTCCCGCACAACTCTAGTTTCTCAACAGTGCAGCATGATATACTCAGCGTTTCGTCTATTTCGGTTAATAGGTCAGACTTATCCGTTAGAAAAGATTGTTTTTGGAGCAAGAGCTAACAGGGAAAAATTTAAAGCTGCAATTTTGCGTGGAGTTGTTTGTGCGGGGGCGTATGAGAACTGCAGAGGGTGGTGGGGTTTGAAGAAACAAATTCTTAATTTGATGCGAATTCGAAATGTTCTGGTGTGTGTGTGATGGGTTTTTGTTTGATTGTGCGTTGGCAAAGTGTAATTTCGACACAGTTTATTGTGTTGGAGAGTAATGAGTGTAATAACTGTGAATTTATATAAAAACAATAATTTAAGTTTACAAGAGAACATATTTAAGTATAGAATTAAAATAACTTTACTAAATTGAGGTATCTGGTATAAGAGAGCCCGTTTGCGTTCCAAGAAAAATATCGAGGTCCTTAATGCTTTTGATTGTGATAGCTGGTTGCCCCTCGACCTTGCGGATGAGTATGCGCCCGTTGTTTGTCCAGCAGTATTTGTGACCCGTGCTAAGTGCACGGGCCCGAGCCTCACGAAACAAGATACGATTCTCCTTCGTTAGATGCTCGTTAACGAAGATTTTACGAGCAGGTCCCTGGATGTCAATGTCCTTGGAAGAGAGATTGCGCCTAGTTTTGGATGCTTTTAATAACTCGTCTCTTTTAGCCCTTCTTAGTAATTTTACGATGATTGGCCTAGGAAACTTCGTATTTGAGTTGGACACAGGTTTTTTCTTTAGGCCTCCCCGAGCTGTCCAGTCGATATCATCCACATTCATCTGGACACCGAGTTTAGACGCGGTTAACAAGACAATATGTTGAAGGTTTTCAGAGGGAGATTCTTCAATGCCCATAATTTCAATCTCATTGCGCATTGTTGACTGCCACTGATTGTTTAATTGATCTTTCAAGTTGCAAATTGTTTCGTTTAAAATAACGACTTGAGAATTACTTTGCTCGAGCGATTTGATTCTCACTTCATAGCTGTCGAGTCGGGCATTGCATGTTATAACACCATCGAGCAATGATTTCAGTGACTCTTTGACTTCATCCATGTCTGACCGCATAAGCCTAATTTCAGAGAGAAGGTCAGCAAAAGATACCGGGTTGTCAGTGACATCTCTGGCAGGTGATCCAATAGCCATGCGCTTGTGGCCGCGCGATAGAGTATTTATGTTCGAAACGTCGAGCGCAGCGCTTGTGTTCGCTGGACGAGCGGGAGTGTTGCTGTTATCAGTGCGCGGTGTCTTAACTAGACAGGATGGACACAGCCAGATATCAATTTGCTTGATAGAATCGATCGACGAAGCATTAACACATATTTTGTGGTAGTTAGATGCGCAGTTGGAACACGTAATTGGTGTATCGGTAGTTGTTATGTCTTGCTTGCAAGCTTCACACAGCATATTCATAGTGCGTTTTGTACTAAGTCGATAAACGTTGACTTGTTTTGCACGCGAGCGCGTGCGTGGTTTGCGCGTGATAGGCGTGTGAGCAGTGTAGCAGCAGCCCGTATTGCGATGGAGTGACTGCGACAGATATAGTGTGATTTGTAAGTGCGGCGCTCGCGCGCTCTGTGACTCACCCGTACCGGTCAGCTGTTCAATATTCAAGTTTTGCACTAACTTAAAACTGTTATTTCTTCAGCAGTTGAAGTCAGAATACAAATTCACTGGCACTGTTTTATAGCTCTTGAGTTCAGCTTTACACTGATATAGCTTTTAGGTATAGTAATGCAATTTTTACTAGGGTTTGGCAATTAAAAGTGAGAGCGTGAAAAATAAACGTGCGCTAGCGAACACGAATTTTTTTTTTTTTTTTTTTTTTTTTTTGTTCAAATGGCCATAGGAACTCTGTAAGGAAACGACGCAACCCCATCGAGTTTGGACTCGTTTGATTCGTCTTGACGAGTACTCGATGGGCTTATGACGTTTCATAACGGAGTTCCTAAGGCCACCTTCCATCTCCATCATCAGATCAGCTCCATGTCATCTATATATTGCACTATCACGCGAAATACATAAACGTGCAAAATTTCAATTCAATCGGAAATCGGGAAGTATCAAATTAAACATGCAACACTTCATGCGACGTCGCGTGATGTAGCAATTAACGTGAAAAAAGAACCAAATTACTGAACCGATATTGATGAAATTTCTATGGGACCAATCGAGAAGTATATCAAAAAAAAAAATACAACCGAATTGAGAACCTCCTCCTTTTTGAAGAAAGTCGGTTAATAAACGCTTTCCACTAAAAAAAACCTGCTTGACGGACTTCTCTGCAAACAGTTGTGCGTAGTCAAGCATAAAAAATATTTAAGTACACGCGTCGAATTGAGAACCTACCTCTTATATTTGTTTCATTGGTTAAAAAGCAAAACTATTGTCAATTGACACGGGCAAGGATCATTTTTTCATGAAAAATCTTAACACCGCGAATCAGAAAATGGAGTGAAATGAACAACGCCATCTATCTAACATGGAGTTATACTGCTAAAATATAGTCAAAAAAGCGATCGAACACACTCTATTGGCTATTTAGATTTTCAAAGCAGCGTCATGTAGACTAATCTAGAGTACCTTTTGCTATCATAACATTTATAAAAGCCGGTCAGTCGATTTAAAATTTATTCTTGTTTGTGAGCTCGTTTGTACCATTTTGTATCAATAGATAGCGCTGCATGTATCTTACATTTTGATGATAAGACGTTCTTCTTGAACACTTTAAATTCATATATCTTTTGATAACATTAACCGATTGCGATGAAACAAAAACTAAATAATACCTCAAGTTACGCACAATGTATATGTATAAAAGTTGTCTACATTACTTTCGTAAATTTGACGTGATGCATGATCATCGAAACAGACAAAAATTCCAAAAATGCTGGAAATGAGTTCTGTTGCTTATCCTTTAACACCCTAGCATTTTTTTTTTCGAAATTAATTCATTATACAAAAACCATATTTCTACAGATTTATTATATATATATGTATATAATAAGGTCCCATCAAAATAGATGTACAAACTTTTCAAATCAAATCAAATCAAATCATTTATTTTGCTTGAACATGGGTACACATAAGGATGAAATATAACAAATAGAGCTCAGGACCATATTCTACCAGGTGTGCAAAAAAATTTTAAAATTTAAAAAAGATAATCATGGGGAACTGGAATGTCAAATAATTAAAAACAAAATAACACCTTAAATACAGTAAGTTACATTATGATTACAAAATTTAAATGTCATATATTAATTTTAAAAACTTATCGGTCAGAAATTCGTCCATTGAGTATTAATTAACAGAGCTGGAATGTCAATAATTAAAAACATAACACCTTGCTTAAGGTACATTACATTAAGATTACAAAATTTAAATTAATTGCATAGGAATACAGAGATGTCATATTATCAATTCAAAAACTTATCGGTCAGAAATTCGTCAATAGAGTAATAACATTTATCAATTAATAAAACTGACAATTTCTTTTTGAAAAGTGGAACTGTGTCATTTTTAATTACATCGGGTATTTTGTTATAAATTATCGGACCCATACATATAATACTTTTCTTTAATAGGGCGGTATCGGAACCACTAACAATGAGTATATTTTTGTCCTGACTCCTGATTGGCCGGTTTCTATTTTCAGCTACTTTATTAAAAAGATGCATATTTGATTTAACAAAAACAGCCACCTCGAAGATATAGAATGATGGGAATGTTAGCAATTTAAGGGACTTAAATACAGGTACGCAGCTATCTCTTACTATCAAACTGCACATAGCCCTAATACAGCGTTTCTGAGCCTTGAACACCTGTTCCCTCAGACTACAATTTCCCCAAAATATTATGCCGAATCTCAAAATTGAGGCGACTAATCCGTGGTATGCAATTAACCTTGTGGCCATATTTACTTTTTTAGATAGGTTAAAGAGTGCATATGCAGCTGTACTAAGTTTTTTTGCATAAGTACTTCTTCTGCTTGTGGCTTCCAGGTTAATTGGCTATCTATTATAATGCCAAGGAATTTTGCAACTAGTACTTGGCCAACTTTTTGTTCATTATAGTGTAGATGACATCTGGTGAAATCCGTTGATAAAAATGCATTACATTGGTCTTTGGTATATTAATCATTAAATTATTTTGGTCAAGCCAGTGAATGATGTCTATTAGAGTATCATTTATGTCATGTTCATATGTTTTTTTGTCAATACATTAATCAAGGCAGTACTATCGTCGGCGAATAAAACCATAGGATGCTGAATGTAGCGAGGTAAATCATTTATATACAACAAAAATAATAAAGGGCCCAGCACACTACCCTGTGGTACACCATACCTAACAATTCTAGCATTAGATAAATATTTTTCTTCACGCTTAGTTTTAAGACATATTCTAGAAACTTTCGTGTACTGCTTACGATTGTTAAGTTATGATTTTAAGAGATTAAGTACATTTCCCCTTATGCCTATGATGTCTAGCTTTTTTATAAGAATGTCGTGATCAACACAATCGAACGCCCTCGACATGTCCGTAAAAATTGCGCAAACTGGTACTTTTTTATCCACATTTTGCAATATGACATTTAACAAATCGTAAATGGCCGTATTTATACCTTTATTTTTTCTGAAACCCTTTTGTTTCGCACTTAAAATATTATACTTGGATAAGAAGTTGTTAATTGAGTTATAAATTATTTTTTCCATAACCTTAGAAAAAATGGGTATTAAAGCAATTGGTCTATAATTTGCTAGATCTTCTTTATTATTATTTTTATAAAATGGCTTCACTATAGCTGTTTTTAAACTATCAGGAAATACTCCAGTACTGATACATAAGTTAAGTATATAACACAAATGCAAGGCGATGTCGCCACATACGAATTTTACAGCCTTTGTTGATATACCATCATATCCAGTGCTACTTTTATTTTTTAATGATTGTATAGCTCTCATAATATCTTGCGGCACAACTGGATACATAAACAGTGAGTTGGGGTTGCTTGTCAAGTACATAGTGTCAGGTGGTTTCATCATGTTGTCTTGTGTCTGGTCAATAAAATAGTTGTTAAAAGCGTTTGCAATGTCTGTCGGATTAGTGATGGTAGTATTTTGAACTTTTATTAGGGAAATAGGCTCAGTAATTCGGGTTTTGTTATTTATAACCTGCCATGATGCTTTTGATTTATTGCTTGAGGTATTAATAAAATAATTATTTTGTGCTTTTTGCGTTAACTTAATAATTTTCCGAAACCTGCGCGATTAATTTCTGAAGTTATTTTTATTACAATTTGATGGTTCGCGTCTGTATTTCCATAGTAAATGTCTTTGTTTTCTACTACACACTCGGATACCGTATGAAACCCATTTAATATTCTTATTAGACCTAACTCTTATTAATTTGTAAGGAAAACAAAGATCGTACAGCATGCGGAAATGCTCTAGAAAAATATCGTATACATCATTGGCACTTTCGGTTCAGTAGATTTCAGAGAAAGAAAGACATTTTAGATAGTTTTTGAAACTATTCATATTTTCACAAGATAGGTCGCGTTTTTTTAATCCGCCACGAATTTATTCTATATGATTTAATAACCTTAACTTCCAAAAGCTGAGCAGTGTGATCAGACAATGCTAAAGTCCAATACTTCGGATTTACATTTTAATTTAGAGTTGCATACAAAATTATCCAAACAAGTATTACTAGCCAGCCTGGTGGGCTGTCGTAGTTCTAGTTTGAGATTGTAGCCCAAAAGAAAGTATTTAAAGTCTAAGGTTAAGTTATTTCTTTTAAGCGTATCTATATTGAAATCCCCACACATGACAATTTTCTTATCAAGTTTGGTAGAAAGTTTCTTCAAAATAATCTCTAACTTTTCATAAAATACAATTAAGTTATTTAACTTTGGTGGCCTATAAATACAAATAATAATTACATTTTGGTTCACAAGTTCTATGCCACAACATTCCATAACATTAGGTATGGAATGACGAGAGACATCCAAAAGCTCTCTGTATTCAATACAACTTTTAACAAAAATACAAGCTCCTCCTCGTTTCTGAGATGGTCTTGAATAAATTGCTCCTAACTCGTAGTTCGTTATATTCAATAATTTCTCATGTCCGGCGATTACGAAGTGTTCTGTGATACAAATTATGTCTATGCCTCTTTTCTGCCGAGATAATTCTTGCAGGTGAACAGTAAGAATGTCAGATTTATTTAATAGCCCAGCAATGTTCTGATGAAGAATCTTTAAACTATTATAGACGAAAAAAATCACTGTTGTCTGACGTATCTATATGAACAGTGTCAATAGGATATTTTTTTATGTCAATGATCAGACGATCGTAAATATTCTCAAAAATCTTTTTGGTTCCCAGTTTGTTTACTTTGCCTGTTTGATGTGAAACCATTTCCAAAGACAGATCGCGGTTTGTGTCAAAGAAATATGCATCATTACTGTTCTGCATGTCCAGGTAAAGTAAATTATTAAATATTTCTACTCGATAGTTCTGAATTAGAGCTCCTTTAACGTACGTGGGACAACATACTATTATATTCGTGTGAGTTATTTGTTTTAACGATTCCCTAATTAGTTTGACTAGTTCAATAGTCTTCAGCGCTTTTAAAATCTTTTTCTCCGATCATAATCATGCAGTAGTCGCCTATATAAAGATTTTGGACTTTGTCTGTGATATTTGTCAGTAATTCTCTTATTCCGCAACCTGGTGAGACCTTGAGTCTTCACTTTTTGTTTCGGAGACCCTTCGATTTCGACGTTGTGTTATGTTTCCAAAGAAGTTCATGTTTAAATTTTGATGTAATATTAAACGCAAAAAGTTCTGCTGTTAGTGGGATCCGAACCGGCACTCAGTGGCTCAGCAATCCATACATAGATTACAACGACTATTAGAACGCTATATTGAGTGTTGAAATTTGCAAGTGGTTGTGAGAATATAATTCAAATGGTTAAGAAGTCGTTAAAAATGATTCATCGCTTAAGTATTTTTCCACACAACACCAAGTTGAATTCAAACTTTCTGTATAACTTTTTTTTGGTTATTATACACTTGTCACTTAGTTTGTAGCGTGTTTCACTGAAGCAATTGTTTATCACGGTACTATTCAATGCTTTTTGACGTTATAGTCTGTTTCGTCACTTCACATAATTTACTTCACTTAGGGCCTCTTTCACCATCTCCAAGTAAAGTGTAGATTAGTTACTCGCCGATTAGTGTTAATTGCCAAGTAAAAGTGCCGAGTATCTTCTGTCAATTTCACAAGCGAAAATGAAGCTTCGAGTAACAATTTGTTGGTTAAGGTGACACTAGTCGACATTTTTTCCATACAAATTTCGGGAGGGTATTACTCCACTGTTTGACACTGTTCATCCAAAGTTAAACATGATATCGTTTTGTCTCATTATTAACTTTGTCTGTCCGGAAACAGAATACTAAAATAATAAGCCATTTAAAAGTTACGAGCTACCAAAGATTCGTTTTTATTGCCAATTTTAACGCAACTTTGGGCGTAAATTAGTAATAAAAGACGTGTCAAATTTCCAAAACAAAGTCGGTACCGACAAAGCACAATTTTCAAAAAATTCAATAAATTTTATTTGTAATTGATTTATGCAGTGGTTTTTTCATAAAACTCGATTTTCCAAAGGCCTTTTCGAATTTTTTTTCGCGCGCCTATACTATGAATTATCGTGCATCTCACTATCGGGCACGAAGCCAGGTGAGACAGCGTGCTTTTTGGCCACGCCCACCAGTGAGTTCGAGCCCGCGACTAGTTTTACCTTAAGTGAATGTAGTATCAAATCTTACGTTGCGTTCGTTCAATGTGACGTCAACAAGTCAACAACCCTCGTCAAACTGCATATGGGGTTCTGGGTAGAAGATAAAACAAAGAACACCGTTTTATTTATTGCAGTTGGTTTTTTTGTGTGTTCGTCTGTTGTTGTTCTGTTGCGTGGTATTATGATTAGTTTTAAGTAATGAAAATGGTCTTAAAATGAACATGGACAAAACCAAGGTCATGTTGAATGCCCATGTAACAAGATCGGAGGCTCTACAATCGAAGTTGTAGACGATGTCTACCTGGGACAAACGGTCCAGTTAGGTGGGTCTAACTTCGAGAAAGAGGTCAATCGTCGAATCCGACTCGGCTGGGCAGCGTTCGGGAAGTTGCGAAGTATCTTCTCGTTCAACTTACCGCAGTGTCTTGAGACGAAAGTCTATGACCAGTGTGTGTTGCCAGTGATTACATACGGGACCGAAACGTGGTCGCTCACAATGGGCCTAATTAGAAAGCTTAAAGTCACTATGCTCGGAGTTTCCTTGCGTGATCGAATCAGAAATGAGGACGTCCGCAAGAGAACCAAGTTTACCGACGTAACCCGAAGAATTGCCAAACTTAAGTGGCAGTGGGCAGGGCACATTGCTCGCAGAACGGATGGCCGATGGGGCCGTAAAGTTCTGGAGTGGCGACCGCGAACCGGAAGACGTTTCGTTGGAAGGCCTCCCACTAGGTGGGCTGATGACCTGATGAAGGTTGCAGGGATCCGCTGGATGCGAGTCGCACGGGACCGGTCAATGTGGCGACACTTGGGGGAGGCCTATGCCAGCAGTAGACGTCTTTTGGCTGAAATGATGATGATGATGATGAATGAAAATAGATGGAAGGATTTAAAAAAATATCACGCACCTTTGCGTTTTAGGCGATATATTTAGTATGTTTTTTGGAGTTTTGCACTTCGATAGACCAAATTTAGAAAAAAAAAACAGTTTTATCTAGGTCCACAAAATATTCAACATAGAATTAAAACGTTGCATCGTAGACAGTTCTAATTCATCTAATTCATGATCAATTAAATCCCTTCAAATATTAATATCAAATAAAGCTGCGCACGAAATCACAACGGACCACTTTTAAATATTTAACCGTCAAGTAAACACACTAATCGGCGGAAGACCTGGCAAGTAAGTTACGGGCCGGTTTATCGTATGAGTAGTGTTACTCGAACGTCGTAAAATTCGTACATGTAGTTACGTGAGACTTTAACTGGCGAGTAGCCTACTTAACACTTTACTTGAGGATGGTGAAAGAAGCCCTTAGTCGAAAGAATAGCACATAGTTTATTTAGATAACGTTTGTGCACATAATTCACATCATAACGGACTTGTTTAACACAATTTTTGGTACGATTTAATCTGTTTTATAATTTTAAAGTTAATAACCGATCAGAGAACTACACTTCGGATGTTTACGTCATCAGCGCCATCTAGTCCATTCCTTTTAGAAATCATTCAGACCACCAAAATAAGGACAGTGGTAAAAATAATAATAAGAAAAACACATTAGATAACTTACAAGAAAATACACTAAAAATTATTTTAGGTAATTTATTATTAATTTTAGGTCAAAATAAAATCACTTTAATGAGTGTTTTTTTATTGCTTGGATATCTTTGGTTGGACGCACTGAACGCTGTGTTAAAATTAGTCTATCTATTTGAATGGGACCTAATATAGATGTATGTAGTATGTATGTATGTATGTATGTTTGTATGTTTGTATGTAAAGATAGATTAAAAACTTGTATTTATTTGTCAAGTTGCGAAAAATGTGGAATTAATTTATGGTCCAGAACAAAAAGAATGCCGTAATGACGGGACGGGGAGAACGCCTGTTGGCTTCGTTACGGGTCTTTTTACACCAATTACTAGCTAACTTCAAGATCAAATTTTAATATAGGAACAACCCTTAAATTGCAAGAAATCTGCTAATTACATTTCGGTCAAGTTATACAATATGTTAAAATACCCTGTCCGATCTAAAGGGGCATGATGCAGGTACGAGTATATAGACATTACCGAACAGAATAACAAACATAAAACATTCATGAAAATAAAAATACGAATGAATTTTATAATGCATCATTTTTGTCCCAAATCACTACTATTTCCTTAAATTGCAACAAACTTTTATAATGTGACAACACGATCTTCGGCATATGTATGATTAATCGTCAATTGTTAGTTTATGACATCTCTACCCGTGAAGCGACTGGAGTGTCGGCTACTCATTATTTTTACATTTATTGTTACGTATCATAAACAGGAGTCATTTTGATAAACGTTCCTTAAACGGTTCGATCAACCTGTTTGATCAAATAGAAATACGAAAAACACCCCACAGATATTCATGCTAATTTGATAAAACTTTTTGGACCAGCTTGTTTGATGAAATTACTTGAACGTGTATGGCCCGCATTAATGATAGTGTTGGTGACCATGTCAGTTTGAGAACATACGAGTATCTTATATCTATGGGAGTCGCTTTTGCATGAAGGTTTTGCTTGCACATTTAAAACTGTCATGCATAACCTATCGTCTTTGGCGGCTTAACACACGCGGGGTTCAAACTGTATTGCAGACCCGAGGCGCTCGAGCAGCACGCGGAAGGGGAGACGACACCCGAAACTGAAGGGGAGACGACGCCCGAAACAGAAGGGGAGACGACGCCCGAAACAGAAGTCGAAGATTCAGATGCAGACGCAGAGAACGAGCCAGATCCGGAGACAACGACCGAGCCAGATCCGGAGACAACGACCGAGCCAGATCCGGAGACAACGACCGAGCCAGAAACGGAGACAACGAACGAGCCAGAAACGGAGACACCGACCGGGACAGCTTCGAACGCAACGACCGGGACAGCTTCGAACGCAACGACCGGGACCGAGCCGACAATAGCTGACCCGTCGAATCGGCGAAAGAGATATTTGCCTCCTGCCGCGACGCACCGCAGAGCCGCCGATGCAGACAAATGTAATAAATAGTATATGATGCTGCCCAGTACTCGGTGCTGGTATTATTCAAATACAAGGTCAACAAATAAGTAGATAAGCTCTGCAGACGCACGTACCGATGACGCCGGTACTGATATCTTTAAACGATAAAACAAATAGAAACCTTCTTGCGGTCACTGACCCAAAAAAAAAGAATGAAGAGTTGTCGTGTTTATTACAAGTGCCAGGTTCAGTGACCGCAAGCGCTACTGCTGGAGCATTTCTGCTGAGCTCTTGGGTTAGACCCCCATTGAGTTTGTTCATCACGAATTTCTCAGTAGCGACCACGGAGTCTGGATTTGTGCTCCGTCGATGGATAGGCTCGCCTTATACGCGAATGTGACCGTACTACAGGTGCACCTCTGTCTAACCCTGACTCGGCCTCCCTCGGCAGTGCTGCGCGGCGCAGTGGCGGCGGGCGGCGCGTACCACGGCGCGGTGCGCGCGGCGCCGGCGGCCGTGCGCTGCCGCGGGCGCGACGTCACGGCGGGCTGGCGCCAAGCCGACAAACACACGCTGAGCGTCGACTTTGTTCAGTGAGTAACTGACTACACTTTACTACCATGATCCTTTGGGGTGGAAGGTTCCTCGACGGCGAAGAGAGGATCCTCGTGCGAGACCGTATAATAATAATTCATCATCAGCATCATTGAGATGTCAAGTAATAGAGAAGTACGGAACCCAAGTAAATTAGGGCAGGAGTGCCCTATTCTCTATTATATAAAGAAAGAAAAGAAATAAAGCAGTCACCTTCTTTCTAGCCACAGCATGCTTCACACAGTCTATCCATCGTTTGTTTGGTCTTCCTCGACTCGACTAGCCGTCCACTTCGCAACAATCAAACTCAATAATAGTTTTCTTTATTCTTTACAGCTTTGAGGATTCAAATGCTTGTGTATATATGGGCATCTTCAAAATCGGCCAGACTGAACAACGAAAAACATTAGCTATCCTTGAAAGTAAGTCACGCTCTTGATTTTTCATCCTCGTTTCATACAATACCCAATGATATTGTTACGAGCTGGGTAGGGGATAAATTAATTACCACCGATTAAACAAAAATTAACTTAAATTAACACAAAACACTTAAAACTCAATTACAAATACACTATTGATCACTAGTCACTTAAATATCGCACTTCTAGTTCACTTCGATTCGCTTCGTTGTGTAGCCAAAATCAGACTGCCCGCTCCGTACGTACGGTCGAAATGGCGAGCGGTACCAGGGCTTTAAGCCCTCTGGCCGCGGGAGCTATCCTGGGTCCGTTAAAACGGGACCCGACCTCGCGGTGACCGATATAGGCCAAGGAGGTGAGCGCACGTTGAGTAACGTGCGCTCTGTGTGTGGTTGTCATAATTATGAGTATTGTAGGCATGCCTACAGCGCTGCGCGCAGCGCTGTTTGTTTCACGACACCTCGGCGGTCCGCCCCTGGCGGTGAGACCTCCGGTTACCCGGAGGAGGCCCGGCGGGGGACAACCAGCGACGGAGGTGCCGACTCCGACGTACCTACAGTGGGTGTGTTGCTCCCGCCCGTCCCACCACCAGAGCTAGTCAGTATTGGTCCGGACTGAGGGGCCGACGTGTGTGTATGGGCGGTATTGTATGTGTAACACCGCCCATGTCTGCGTGGTGCGCCAGCTTGCGCCGCGCGCCACGCGTGTGTCTACATGAGTGTAGAGAGGCGCATGACTGATTTAGCTACGCAACACGCCTATATTAACTTAGAACGCGTCACGTAGCAGGTGCGTGTAGTATGTGTGGAGTCTCTATTGTACAGGTAAGCTGCGTGTATCCGGGAGGCAACTTACCCGAGCGTCAGTCCGGTTGAGAAGGGTCGGTGTCCGCGTCCAAGCACGCGGGCACTGAGTCCCGAGGAAGCGACGGAGGGGGGCGACCTTCCTAGGTCGCGGGCGCACCAACTGGGCGTCCCTGGCGGCCTACCTTCAGGCTGAGGAGGGAGGCCAGGCCGTCAAGGACGACCAACTCTACGTCCTGACCCTGCCTGATGGCCCTGATCAGGTCCATCAGCAGTTGTATGGCGCAGGCTGTGAACTCTTTGGATGTGGTGGTGCCGGCAGCTGGGCCGGCGCTCGTGGCGGCTTCGAAGTGGACGGCTAGGGCCGTTGGCCGTGCCGCGCCGGCAGTGGCTGCCGGCCCACCCGTCTTCTTCGTTGTTGATGTGGGTAGAGGCTGGGAAGTGGGGACAGCCTGCGCCAGGGTCGGGATAAGGTCGCCCCTGCAGCTGTCTTGAGACACTGTGGTGGGCGCGGGGGGCGCCCCCCTTGCCCCCCTTCTGCTTCTTTTTCCTCCGTCGCGTCGAGGAGGAGGGGGCTTGGCCCCTGTCGGTGGGCCCTTTGGCCGCCGCCATCAGCGACTCGCCTTGGGCCTCGAAGGAGGCTACGTCGGGTTGCCTCGCCGGAGCGGACGTGGCTCGGCGTGAGGCAGCTGTGACGGCGACCGTGCCAGCTCGCCTGTTGCGTATTTCCCTCTGGAATACGGGGCAGCGCACGTGATCACCCCCGCAGTTGGCGTAAGTCGCCGGCGCAGCGTGGGCGGGGGCAATCACGCGCAGCGTGCGCCTCCCCGCAACGGACACAGACGAGCGGCCAGTGACAGTGGTGCGACGAGTGCCTAAACTTCTGGCACCGGTGGCACTGGGCGGGCCCACTTTTGCCCCGCCAGACTTCAACTCTGACACCTCTCATGTTTAAAAACACGGAGGTGTCAAGAATCTTACGCGCGTCCGGATTCCTTTTCAGGATAACGTGGAACACGCAGCCGGGACGATCGCCGCGCGCCTTGATGTGGCGCACGTACTCCGGCTCGTGTCCCAACGTTCGGAGCTCCTCCTCGATGTCCTCCGGGGTGGTGTCTGAAGGCAGCCCCCTGATGGCCACCTTGAAGCTTCACTCCGCTGGGAGTGAGTAGGCAAACCAGGATATGCCTTGCTCTCTCTCCAGGACGGTCAGGTACCGCTGGACCAACCTATACTCCTCCTCGCTCTCAGGCGAGAAGCGTACCCCAGCGCCGTAAGGACGGGCGTTGGGTGGTCGGCCCAGCTGCACAGTGATCGCCCTGAAATGAGCGGCCCATCCCGGCAGCCTCTCCACCACCAGCGGAGGATACCTCCGCCGCTTCTGCGGCTTCGACTTGGGCTGGTCGGTGGCCGCACTCTCAGCGGTAGTCGGGGCTGCGATCTGTGCAAAAGAATCATAAATGTTATGAGAGACACTCACCCCGTATTGTGTCTCCTCGGGACTCATGGGCGTCGTCGTCGGTGACGGTGACGCAGGAGGTGTGCGGCAGGCAACCTCGGCGAACGTGGTCGATACGACACCGCCCCGACCGCGCGGTTGCGCGCGTTCGCGCTGCAGGCGCGGCGGGTCGAGGCAGTATCGTTTCGCCTCCTCTTCTTCTTCCTCATCCGTGCTTCGGCGCCGACGTTGTGGCCGCGACTCCGACTGGTAGTCGTAGCCACCGTGCAGCGACGGCGTCGGTGAGGCCGGTGGTGTGCGCCGCCTTAACGCAATCGGCCCCAAATCGTACGAGCCCGCGGACGCTACCGACATGCTCGAGCCGGCTTGCGACGAGCATGCCGACCGCGCAAGCGGCGAGTCGTATCACAAACCCAAAAATGCTCTGACCTGTGTCTTGTCTTTTGGAACTGGCCAATCCTTGACGGCGACTACTTTCTCTGGGTCTGTTTAAACACCTTCCCCCGAAACTATGTGTCCTAAAAAGTTTACTTGTCGTCTGAAAAACGAGCACTTTTTCGGACTTAACTTGAGATTTGCTGTTTGGATTTTCGACAGTACTCGGTTGAGGTTTTTAAGGTGATCTTCAAATGTACGGCCCACGATGATTATGTCGTCTAGATAGACAAGACATGCGTCTCCAATCAATCCGGCAAGTACTTGCTCCATCAGCCTTTCAAACGTAGCGGGAGCATTGCACAATCCGAACGCCATAACTTTAAACTGCCACAACCCCTTTCCTGTAGAGAATGCAGTTTTCTCCTTGTCCTCAGGGTCTATTTCTACTTGCCAGTATCCACTTTTCAGGTCCAGCGTGGTAAACCATTTCATTCCAGTCAGCGTATCCAGTGTGTCATCGATCCTAGGCAGTGGGTAGCTGTCCTTTTTCGTGACATCGTTCAGCCGTCGATAGTCCACACAAAAGCGCATGCTGCCGTCCTTTTTCTTTACCAGGACCACAGGAGAACACCACGGGCTGGATGAAGGCTCTATAACACCGTCCTTCACCATTCCCTCAATCATAGTGTCCACCTCTTTCTTGGTCGCTGACGGATTGGTAACTCGTTACCTGTATTAATCTTGTGCTGAACGAGTCCAGTTCTCCCTATGTCAGCATCATTTGTAGAGAAAATGCCGGCGTACTGAAGTAACATCTTCATAGCCTTGTCCATTTCTCCTTGAGTTAAGTCACACTTTTCCAAAAGCGTTGACAAGTCAAAATTTGCAGTAGGGTTATTTCCGGTAGGCAGATCTTGCAATTGACGCATCCAAGCTACTTCCTCGCAAGTGCCGATCAACGTGCCCTTCTTATTAAGAACTCCACTCACTTGCTCCTTGTCACTTGGATTCAGTATGCGGACTGCTGAGACGTTGGTGGCCTTTACCAGAGTACGTGCCATTTTCCATGGAAAGTCATTGTTCACCCTTTCTAACAGAACACTTTGATCTTTGCGTCCAGAATTCTGTGGTAAACTAATTGGCATGATCGTTTCTGGTCTGCGAGGAAGAACAATCTCCTTCAAGCAGTACACTTTTCCTGATGGTGCACCTTCCATGAAGACTTCCTCTGAACCACACTTCAATACTCCTTGATCAACGTCGATCTCACAACGATGTTTCCGCATGAAGTCCAAGCCCAAGATGCAATCGTCCACTATGTCGGCCACGATGACATTGTGCTGGTAAATTCTGTCACCCAATTTTAACTCCACCTCTTTCTTGCCTCGGACGATTATGTGCTGACCGGTCGCTGTTAGTAACTGTATACGGTCGTGGTTATTAAAGTAGTCCCCAAGAAACTGATTTGCTAGGTGAGAACTGACGACCGTGTGAGAAGCTCTAGTATCCAACGTCAGTTTGCATGGTGTTCCGTTGACTTCGCCTTTGATGGTCAGGCTGTTCCCGTCATGTGCTTGCGAGATCAAGATCCTCGGGGCTCTTTCAATACCGGCCAGCACCCGCCCCCAGTCCTGGCATTTACTCGTTTCCCTGCTGTGGCTGGGCAGTCATTTCAGCCACCCTTCCCTGCTTATCTTCTCTCGGTGTGCTGCGCTTAGGACAGCTTGACTGTACCCTTGCGAGCGGTCACGTACAGGTGATGCTACAACCTCCCTGACGCGGTGCGTTCGGTGGTCTTGCCTCACTGCCTCTACTTCTAAGGCATGGGCCAAGGCATCTTTCAGTGTTTCATGATGCCCTAGTCTCACAGCGGCTCTAACTTCTAAGTCCCGTATTCCATCCACGAACGCTTGCACCAGATTTCCATCGATAAGTGCAGGGGCAGACTGGTATACTTTCCGAACCAGCTTTTCCACTTCCAGGGCCCACTGCTGTAGGTTTTCGGCACTACGTTGAACACGATCCTTCAACTTAGCACGGAACACGTGCTCCAGGTGCGCGTCGCCGTATCTGGACTTTAACGCCTCCAGCATTTGCTCGTAGGTCACATCCTTGCCGAGCGCCACAAGAATGGTGAGGGCCTGGTCTCGGAGGCCCAAGGTGAGCGCGGTCATGGCTTGCGCTTTGGTCCACCCATTCGCCTTCATAACAGCCTCAAATTGGATTTATAAAGGCCGACCACGAAGATGTTCCGTCGAATGGTGGCACCTTAAAACCACGTGCTGAAGGTGTAGCAACCACTGAAGCCACAATCCCGCCTCCAGCCTTAAGTTCACCCAAAGCCTTCTTCACCCCGGCAATCTGAACTTCGGCTTCGGAGATACGATTTTCATGCTGGTGAACCTGCTCCTCATCACCTTGAGGTCTTTGCCAAATGTGGCGTGAAGATCCTTTATGAGGAGCATCTGCTCTTCTTGGCGGCGGACCTGCTCCTCTTTATCCCGTTGCAACTGCTCTTCTAACCGGCGAGCCTGCTCCTCTTGACGGCGAGCCTGCTCCTCTTGACGGCGAGCCTGCTCCTCCTTATCACGGTGCAACTGCTCCTGCAACTGACGACTCTGCTCCTACAGCATCATCATTAAAGCAGACAAATCTGGTGCCGCGGATGCTGAAGGAACCCCAGATGGACCAACGACTGGCTCTGACGTAGGCTGGACACCGCCCGGTGTCTGTGTCGGAGAATCTCTAAACCACCTTTGGTCCATGTCCTGCTATCGCTGACTCCTGGTACGGATACCTTCCGTGTCGTCCTTTGGTAGAATCGGCATAAATTATCCCGCACTTCTGACACCAATTTGTTACGAGCTGGGTAGGGGATAAATTAATTACCACCGATTAAACAAAAATTAACTTTAATTAACACAAAACACTTAAAACTCAATTACAAATACACTATTGATCACTAGTCACTTAAATATCGCACTTCTAGTTCACTTCTCATTCGCTTCGTTGTGTAGCCAAAATCAGACTGCCCGCTCCCGCAAACATGACGGCTATTTATAGGTCGACCGATCCTTCTCGAACCTTCTCACAGTGGCACAATGGAACGTCATCCTTCGAGAAACTTCGACATCGTTCTCGAATGTTCTAGACAGTTCCATAGTGAATACTGTCCTTCGAGAAGGTTCCACAACTCTCTCGAATCTTCTAGAAATTTCTATACTAGAACATTCTAGACTCGAGTCGTCTTAGACAGTTCACTAGTAGATCATTCGAGACTCGCATGTAATCTAGAATGTTCTCGTAAAGTAACCGACGTAACAATATGATAGTTTCATAAAAGGTTTACCAACGCTAGCCAGCGCTTCCCACTGACAGTGTCATTCAATTCAAATCAAATTAATATTCCTTTATATTTTATTTCAGATAGCTGTAAGTTTATTTTATCTATTACAAAGCCTCTCTCAGATGCAATGACAGACTAATATTAACTTTGATTGGCTCACTCATTCTCTGTGCAGCTGTGGGGGCTCTATGACCTACTACTCTAACAAAATTTATTATTTTCACCACCTTTTTTTCCACATTTACCGGAAAATAAATAATTTTGAATTTGAAAATAACTGGTTGTAAAAGTGGGGATTTGTTTCACATCCAAAACTATTCATCATCATCTTCATCAGCCTACAGCAGTCCACTGCTGGACATAGGCCTCCTCAATCGCACGCCATTTAACTTAATTCAGTTTAACTCAGTTGCTAGCAGCCACCCTGCGCAGACTGACTCCAACGAACCTCGCGGTCTCCACTCAAGAAAACGTCTACGTAACGTCGGTCAGCGGTTCTACGGCTAATATGGCTGGCCCATTGCCACTTCAGCTTACTTATTGAGTGAGCTATGTCGACAACTCTGGTTCTCTGTCGGATCACCTCGTTCGGGATGCGATCCCTCAGAGAAACTCCAAGCATAGCCCGCTCTATAGCTCGCTGAGCGACCTTACGGACCAGCCGTACTGAGAGTGGAAACTATTACAATACTATTTGTATGGAATTATTGTTTCAAGGGGCACCAGACGGTGCCAGTTCAGTTTTTATTACAAAATTGAATTTTATTTTAACTGCTATATAATTTACTTCCGTATCCATCGCTGTGAAACTGGTTTGAGTTTGAAAATAAGCACGTCACGCGTCGGCTTTAAAAATTAATATGATATTTAAAAAATTTCAGCACCAAGTAAGTTCAATAATTTGTTTGCTTTCATTTGTTTTATTTCATTGTAAGTTCTCCTAACCATCATCTGCCTGCCGACCTTGTTAGGCTCGGCTTCCAGCCTAACTGTAGGTATTCACTGCACCTACTGTAGGCAGCTGACATGGAGCTACTGCCTATCTGACCTCCACAACTCAGCCCAGTTATTACTGGGTAATACGATTACCCTTGGTGAGACTGGTTGTCAGACTTTCGGGCCACTGACTACCTGTAACAACAGTCAAAGATCTACAAATGCCTGCAGGTAACAACGGCTTAACGAGCTTCCTGAGGCACGAAGAATGCGGAACTTGGCAAGCGATGCTTAACCTTGAGGCTGATACTATTCAGTCAAGAGCTCTTCTTTATCGAGAATTGTTAAGTGATTGTTTGTAATGGAGTTGGTTTCGTGTTCCGTCAGTGATCAACGTGTCAGCTCGCGCCGTGGTGCCGCCGCCTGTCGGGGGCGCGCTCAACCAAACAGTAGTGTACACCTGCAACGTCACCAAGTGTGATCCCCAAATGGTAAGAAGCGGGTACCCTAAACGCGTAGCAGAACACGAATAGACGTAATAACGTATACTCGACTAGGTACTTTACAATGTTTTGTCAGCTGCATACTCACTAGTTCTGTTCCTCTGCGGACTAAGATCCAGTGAGTGGCTTCCCCTCCTGTTTTGTCAGCTGCATACTCACTAGTTCTGTTCCTCTGCGGACTAAGATCCAGTGAGTGGCTTCCCCTCCTGTTTTCAGTTACAATAGAAAATGCTTCACCATCCAGAATATTTTATTAAGTATGAGGTTTGGCAACCTATAAATAGGTTTCTTTTGCTGGTTCTCAGAATGTGTGGTTTAACAATGCAAATTGCAGCTTTAAAAAAAGAAATAAACAAAATGTCGGATGGGAACTATGCCACGCTCCATACAAAAATTTTGAAACCCTTTATTTTATTAAAATTAAGTTACCTACACTAAACGCTTACAAAGTGGGTGCAGACAGTTATTCTGCATTACATAATAACAATTAGCTCCCGTGGGTGTCGTAAGAGGCGAGTAAAGGACCAGAGAATGGGCAACGTTCTCTGTGTCTTTGTAACAACCGTACAACCGCTTGCCAAGCGTGGTGATTATGGCAAAACCCCCCAAATAAGCAGCGCAACACAAAGATGGCCCCTAGTAGCAGCCCCGGCAGCCCGTCTACCCTCGACTATGGTAGCGGTCGAGGTTACGGCGTGGCAAGGGGTAAGAAGAATCTTCGGAAGGAATCCGGCTGCCTATACCGACGACTTGACAGGTCACTTGGCAACATATAACACGCGTACATTCCGGGCCGACGAGAAAATAACGGAACTCGAAAAGGAATTGAGCAGGCTGCGATGGAGTATTGCGGGATTATCTGAAGTCCGAAGAGAGGGGGAGGACACGCTTATCCTAAAATTCGGCAGTCTGCTCCATTTCCGAGAGGGTGACCGATAGTCTCAGGGTGGTGTTGGGTTTATCGTCCACAAATCCCTCGTGAACAACGTGATGAAGATCGAGAGTGTGTCGACCAGGGTGGCGTACCTTATACTCAGACTATCCTCAAGTTATTTCCTGAAGGTCATACAGGTGTACGCCCTAACCTCGGCACACCCGACGACGACGTGGAGACCATGTATGAGGATATCTCTAAAGCCATGCATGATTTCAACTCACTTCACCGTTGTCATGGGGGACTTCAACGCGAAACTGGGCAAACGAGACGGGGATGAGCTGCAGGCAATGTGGGTTTGGACGTTCCGACGTCCAACAACTGGCAACCACTTAGTTGGTAACCCCGGTAAGAACCAAGAAGTAAATGTTCAATGATGTATCTGTGATCAATTCGGTGAAAACCGGGAGCGATCATCGCATGGTAAAAGGCACATTGTACATAAATAGCAAGCTTGAAAGGTCTCGACTGGTGAAGTCGACGCTCCTTCCAGCACAGATCCAGATCCAAAACCCCGAGAGCTTTCAGCTTCAACTCCAGGACTCCGTCGTGCACATAAGAACTAAAAACTCTCCGATCATACTCTCAAGCTCAGACTTGAGCGGGGTGAGATAACCCTACAGTCTTCAGAGACGAGGCGTAGAAATTTCGGCAGCTCAATAAACGGATCTCTAAATCCTTGAAAAGCGACCTCCACCGCTTTAATACCGAGCGTATTAAAGACGCAATGGAGCGGAATAAAGGCTCGAAGGTACTTACAAGAGATCTGGCTATTGGGCAGAGCCAGCTCACGAACTGAAGACCGACGATGGCAGGATCGTATCCGCCTAACCGGAGCTATTGAGGAAGATCGAGAGATTCTATGGGCGTTGTATATTCATATGACATTAGCGCCCTTTAATATAATTTACCATTGATATACCTGTAAAAACAAATTGTTATTGATTAATTATTTCTTAATAATACATTTCATTCACATTTTTTCCTCGAACTTGTCTTCGTATTGTATTGATTCACTTATTACTAAAAATCTATTTGTGCACCAATTTCATTGGACCCAGAGCTCGACTAAAATGTATCTATAAGACCTTTATTGTAATATACCTATGTTCACAAGTATAGATTAATTAGATTGGAAAACTATTCATCCGATTTTGATGAATAAGGTGGCAATGGTGTCAATCGATTAGTTTTAAGTAATCGGGTTTGTAGTATAGGATATTAACATCATGACGGTACATTGTCAATACATCTATGAAAACATAATGTACGTAAGAAAAAATCGAAAAGACATAATTACAGTACTAGAAATAGGGACCAATTAGTTCAGCCAGGCTTCAGACTCGCTAAAGTAGACTCATCTTTCATGGGGTACTGTTTGAGATGCTACAATAAAATTCCACAAAGTATTCTTGAACTGAATGAGACGAAATTTAAAACATGCATTAATTGCACACTATGTAAGCAAGCATATTACAAGTTGGACGATTATATCGCTGATAAAAATGCTTGGCTCAATGCGACCTGCATTGAGCCAAGCATTTTTATCAGCGATATAATGCTCCACAAGGACAGGGGCGCATAAATGGATAGCATTAAACTGTATTGTTGGAGCTGCTGAAGATTGTACAACTATCTTTGCATTATATAAATTCAATCTCTTTAGTATTATATAGCCGCATAGCCCCTATTGTGTGAGTACTTTGTACTAGATAGCTATCGTTCACTGGTAACCTACTCTTTTCTTGACTTGAATGTGCCCTGGCGGTTAGGAGTATGTCATGCTCACTCAAAGGTCTCGCTGATGGTGGCGCGTGTGTCGGATCATTTAGTTCCCTTCAAAATGGTTGAGTTGAATGGTGCTGATACATGCGTCATGTTCGTGAACGGGCGCTGTCAGTTGTGACTGGTCATCTCTTGGTTGCCACGGCTTATTTGAATTAATTATTTTATTTTTGAATTGTTTATTTTTTTTTGTTTTTACTATGGACACTTTTAACGTGCACACTGCACATCTTGCTACATCGTTCTCACATAATGTACCATCTCAAAATGAATGATGTAACCAAGGTTTTTGTAAAAATATACTGATTTAAAAGAGTGTCCATGGAGTTTCTTGCCCGTTCTTCTCCATAGAGATCTACGCTAGGGAATGGGCAACTACAGTACTTTCAGTTTTTATGCCTTGTGACTGGGACTGTAGCTTCATTACATTGTTATCTTGTCGACAATTCAAAAGTGCCTGTAACTGGCCTACTTGAAATAAATGCTTTGATTTTGATTTTGATTTTGAGTGTACCACACAAATTATTATTAATTTTGTAATGTTTTTTCTCCTAGATTTATATCAACGACAGAACTCTTAGGAGTGATGATAAGGAACACTTCTACTCCTATAAGTCAAAGGTACGCTGCACTTATTTTAAAATATTTAAACTCAAACTCAAACCTTTAATTAGAGTTCCGTTGTCAAGCATAATAGAAACTGTTAAAAAAAACGACTTTAAAAAAAAAACACAAAATAAAAACTTTCTTTGAAAAAAAAAAATAACCGACTGCCAAAAAAAAGACGTAAAAATAAAATTACAAAAAAAAAATAAATAAATAACTTTCGGAAATCGGTGGCTTTGTTTGTTTCTGTGATTTTTTTGCCACCGACTTCCGAAAGTTTTTATTTTATCCTTTTTAGTTGTGGTATCTAACACAAATCCTTGTTAACAGCATATCTATAACAAGGAAAAATAATGCCCCGGTAAAAAATAAATAAATGTACTAAAAAAAACTTTCTGCGAAAAAAAACCGACTTCCAAAAAAACACAAAATAAAACTAAAATAACTTTTTTTAAATTACTTTCGGAAGTCGGTGACTTTGTTTGTTTCATTGTCATTTTTTGTCACCGACTTCCGAAAGTAATTTAAAAAAAGTTATTGTTTTTTTACCTTCTAAAGACAAAGTACTCATCAAGACGAATCAAATGAGCCCGAATTTGGTGTGGTTACGTCGTTTTATTAAGAAGATCCTATGGCCACCTTCCAGCTTCATCATCAAACCCTGGTTACCATTTAGAGACAAAGCACTCGTCAAGACGAATCAAATAAGCCCAAACTCGATGCGGTTACGTTGTTTTATTACAGAGATCCTATGGCCACCTTCCAGCTTCATCATCAAAGCCTGGTTACCATCTATAGGCAAAGTACCCATCATGATGGATCATACGAGCCTAATCTTGATGGGCTTATGTCGTTTCATAACGGAGTTCCTAAGGCCACCTTTCAGCTCCATCATCAGATCAGCTCCATGTCATTTACATATTGTACTATCACGCGATATACATAAGCGTGCAAAATTTCAATTCAGTCGGAAATCGGGAAGTATGCCAGATTAAACATGCAAGACTTCATGGACGTCGCGTGATTTAGCAATTAACGTGAAAAAAGAACCAAATTACTAAACCAATATTGATGAAATTTCTATGGGACCAATCGAGAAGTATATCCATTCATATAAGGGAAGAATTCATTCAAATCGGTTTAGAAATGACGGAGTTATGAGGTAACAAATACAAAAAAAAAATACAACCGAATTGAGAACTTCTCCTTTTTGAAGAAAACGGTTTTCGGTTAAAAATGTGGCAAAAAAACTTGTGGTAGTACTCGAAAACAACAGCGATGAATAAAGATAAGATAAATCAAGTTAATTTTAACAAACGTACTGCGATCGCCGACCTGCCTGCCAAACGTGGCGATTATGGTAAAACCCTCGTTCGGGGGAAGCCTATGTCCAGCAGTGGACGTCTTTCGGCTGAAATGATGATGATGATGAAATAAAGATAATAAATAGTCGTAGACATTGTTACCATCAAAGGGTCGCCGCTATCGAGATCGGTAAGGAGGAGTAATATACAGGTTTGTGTTCGGTTTCCTAAAGCATAGGTAATCATATTATTTTGTTTTCATTTTTGGAGATTATTCAAATGCAGATATTAGGGGTATCTATCTACCACTGCGAGGATCGCCCAGAGGACACGGTGGGGGTCTACCCCGCTTGGGCGGAGCACCGCCGTGTCCTCTTAGCGGCGATCGGCGGCAGCGACCTGTCGCGTCCGGCCCTGGTCCAATCCATGGTTCGGAGCGAGGGGGAATGGGACGACGTCACCTCCTTCTGCGAAGCAGTCATGCTAGCGTAGGAGGTGGCGGAGCGTGAGAGGGAGAGAACCTCTCGTCCCAGCCGCCGCGGGAGACGCCCGGGGCGTTGGGGGTCATGTGGTGGCTACCGGCCACCGTAGACGCGGACCTGAGGACGGTGAGTAATGGGCTAGCTCGCCGTCTTTTGACGACAGGCCGTGTATACGGCGCGTTCGTGTTCCACACGCGCCTCAAAGAGATGTCAGCAAACAAGGAGGGACACGCAAGGGCCGATGCCTGCCAGGGCTGCGGGACTGTTCGAAAGAGATACCGCGGCCCTTGAACACAAAGGGCAAGAAAGGAACGTGGATGGGTTTTAGTCAGTACAAGTGTGACACTCCTTTCCGCCCGGAGCAGAAGTCATTTGAAGATTTCCCATCCGAAAAAAGAAAAAAAGGGGTATCTATCTGCGTCACGCGACCTATAAAGTCAGTTATTCTCCAGCATTCTCTTACTGTTCTGTCCAGATGGTGAAAGGCCCGCACGGTGACGTCATGACGGTTACAGTCAACTTCTCAATCGCGCCGTTCACTAAGGAGTTCGAGGGAGTGTATCAAGTCGTGGTGAACACCGGCTCGGACACGGTCACTAAGAACATCATGGAAGTAGGGTACGTATCACCTTTCCGACAGATAAGATATGATGAAACTTAAGCTTCAAAAACTACAGCCACAGCTTCTTCGTACGTTCTGTCGTACGTTCTGTCAGTAGTTACTACGTACGTACGTTCTGTCAGTAGTTAGTACGTACGTACGTTTATAACGGATATAAAAATTGCGTTTTTTTTTGTTCTGGACCATAATGGAAGCCTTCTAGTTATAAAGGGTGGAACCATGGAACAAGACCCTTCACGAAGCCCAAAGGCACCTCATCTCCCCGGGGTTGCGATCAGTTCTTTGTTCTACAATATACATGAAATGAAATATTGGGGGTCAAAGTTCCAACTTCTTCTCAAGTTTTTTTAAATACCTAAATGTTTTTAATGAAAGATTTTTACTTTAAACTCTTCCACGACCCCCGTACTATTCAATCCATCCATCAGCACAATGTTTTGAGTGCATTACATTGAGTCCTACCGTAAAATGTGATTTTCCACCCCAAAAAAAAGTCAATCACTGTTTTAAACTTTCACGGTTTAAACTTCTAGTATCACTTACATTATTTATTTAGAGCTCCCGATATTGAAGATATTGAAATATTGAAGCAATTGAAATAAAAAAACACAAAAATTTCAACCGAGGAGATGGCTTCAAATTGTTTAAAGTCCACCACAGACGTAGCTAGCCTATAACATACATTAATATAATTTTCTTTTGCTTTTTTTGCGTAGTTCTTGGTATATTATAGCTCCGTCTGAGGTCAGTCGAAGATTACTATGAAAAATATATCGTAATATGTATTGCTATAAATAAATTATAGCTACGTCTGTGGTGGGCTTTATGCGTGGAATCCAGTTTTGTGTATGCTCAAAGTAGCAGCCGGCATCGTGATAAGGACTCCACAAAACCTTGTGATACTGTGAGTGTGTTTTGTCGTGACTTAATGTCGAGTTCCAGTAGTGCGCGTAGCAAAAGACTTATAAAGAGGGTACACAGATTTGTCTGCTGCTAACAATTTATTTCCATCCACCCGCATTCTCCAGTCAACCCGAGATCATGACGCTTGCAACAGCGTTGAAATATCGGGAGCTCAAAATAAAAAAGCCGCCCAACCGGTCGAGTTGCACTCGCGCACCGGGTTCCGTAACAACTTGTACGTATTTTGTTATTAAACAACATATTTGCGGTTTTCAGATGTTTTCCTTTACATGTGCTGCAGACATAGCTTCTTGCCAAGTTTCGTGATTCTAGGGAACTACCGACATTAAAGGTCAAAGTTCCACATTTTTTACAAGTTAAAAAAAAACTCGATCAGCGCACGCAACCGGGCACCACAACCGGGCACCACAACCGGGCACCACAACCGGGCACCACCGCCGTACTGAGACTGAAATAGGCCTTACATGTGACACTACCGTGACTGATGACACCAGAAAAGAAATTCGTTTCCCAGCAATAATTTTTGCGTTAAGTCACTTAATTTGATGTACAGACGCCAGCAGGTCAACCTACCCGAAACTGTCAGATTTTCCCAACCAACCTTGAACCTAATGCTATACAGATAAAGTTGAAAATCTATTAAACAAATTTGACAGATTGTAGTAGCTTGATGTGCTGGCGTCTGTACATATTATTATACAGTATGCTCGGTTGGCGGCTTCGTGGTCCGTTCACACCCTGTATACACTGCGGCTCTGGCTGCGCTGCCTGCGCTGCCTGCACTGCGCGTGTTTCATGACGTTTTATTTGTTCCAGAGCGTTGGTTTAACGAGGAGGTTGGCGTAACTGCTAAAATGTGATACGAGATGACATTAATTACAATCATTATATTATATTGTATCTGCAAATTAAAAATATTCTATTGTGTAAAGTGCTTTATATTTCATTTATATTTGACCCAAGGTCGTCGTTACGAAGGAGCAAGTCCCATCCAAGGCGCGACTAGTACTTACTTCATGATTCTGCTGTAAGCACACCATAGCCCTGCAGGACCCATTTACGCGCAAGACTAAAGTACCCGCAGAAAATAAAACAAAAGAAAAAGTTTAACTATATACATTATATGGCCAAGTGCGAGTGGGACTCGCGCACGAAGGGTTCCGCACCATTATCTATACAACATTAGACAAAAACGGAGTGAAAATCAAGTTTGTTGTATGGGGCCCCCCTTAAATATTTATTTTATTTTAATTTAATTATTTATTTTTAAAGTGTTTATACAACGAAATATTCTGTGAATATTACAAGCGTCTGCCCGTCGCCGTTATTAAAATGGAACAAAAAAACGGCAAAAAATCACGTGTGTTGTATGGGAAACTTAAATAATATTTATTTAATTCTGACATTGTTTAGGGCAATAAGGTCGTTATTACTTTGTTTGGTGAAATGACAACTCGCACAAACGTCTTTTCTCATAGAATTTTTCATTTGAACTGAACTTAATAGCTAAGTGAGTGGACTGTATAAACTTATTATGAATGTGTGAGTGAAGTATGTCTGTGTGAATGAAATGGTTGCTATTACCTATGTGCTTATCTATATAATTAGACATACCGCCCACCAAAGTACGTAGTGCGTTAACGTACTTTCTAAATTGTGCAAAAGTTGAAACGAAATATCAATCTTTAGAAATAGGATATAAAACAAAACTTAAATTAGAGTAAATTTAACATTGTGAATAAGTGTCACTGTTCATGTATTTAACATTGTGAATAAGTGTCACTGTTCATGTATTTTTTCTTGGTAATTATAAAGGTACATGTTATTAAACCACATCAAGTTCCTTCATTCTTAAATCACCAAAATTAAAACTATTTTTTTTATACAATAATACACTAACTTTTACCGCCCACCTTGATACTATTAGGTAGCTTAACAGTTCATTACAAGTTTTATTTTCATAAACCAAGTAAGTATGTTCACCTCAGAGAACCATGCCTACATATGTAGGTGCTACGAGGGCTATAGTTAGATATACATACATTGTAAACACAAATACATAAATTGTAAACAAACATGTTGATTCTAATTTGACAAACATTTTTTTTTTTGTATATGGTATGTTAACATAACTCGGTTATTATAATCTTGTTATCAACTATAACAGTAACTCCTTAAAGTAAATATTGTTTAGACCAAAGCATGATTAGCACTAAATTAAACGGATTAAAAAGGCTACAAGTATTCGAAAACTGTATCTTACAACTTCAAATGTTATTGGGTGAGTAGTATTAATAAGTTACACAATAGTGAACATAACAATTCGTTCATTTAGGTAAAACACATATTTTACTAATGGGACGTTTAAATTCTCCATTCTTACATTTAATAGATATAACACGTGCTACATTATCAGGCCCTAAATATTTATTAATTATTCTTCCTAGAATCCATTTAGCCGGAATATTATCATCTTTTAGAATCACTATATCACCTACTTCTGGCTCAGATGTTTTACTATTCCATTTATACCGTTGATTAAGGTTAACTAAATATTCTTTTTACTTCTTACTGGTTACTTTCAGTATAATCTTTATCGGGAATACTTATCAATGGTTCACCTATAAGAATACTTATCAATGGTTCACCTATAAGAATACTTATCAATGGTTCACCTATAAGAATACTTATCAATGGTTCACCTATAAGAATACTTATCAATGGTTCACCTATAAGAAATTGACCGGGTGTCAAAGCCTGAGGTTCGTTAGGGTCATCACTCATTACAGTGATTGGACGAGAATTAAGACAGGCACTCCTCGTAGGTAAGAGTGCTGTCTCCGATTACCTTGTATACATGTGTTTTAACACTACGAACTCCGGCCTCCCACAGACCTCCGAAATTAGGTGAATGTGGAGGTATGAAATGCCATGTTGTATGCTCTAAGATCAGTAGTTCCTCAATTTCACGTGGCACTGATGACTTAGCTTGATCAAACATCTGGCGTAGTTGTTTGTTGGCTCCAACAAAGTTAGTGCCATTGTCACTACAGAAATCTTGACAGTGACCTCTTCGTGCTGTGAATCGCATGAAGGCTGCAATGAAAGCCTTTGAAGTCAAGTCAGTTACAACCTCCAAATGAATAGCTCGGGTGACCATGCAAATAAATAAACAAATATAACCTTTGTAGGATTTCGTTCCTCGACCAGGTGATAATCTCCCATTAATAGGCCCCATGTGGTCACAGCCAGATGATTTAAAAGGTCTAGTTGGCTTTAATCTAATTTCCGGAATTTGACCATCAATTGGTTACTCTTAGTCTTGGAATATCTCAAACACTTAACGCATGCTCTGTAATGACTTTTTACCCTCTCTTTTGCTCGCAATATCCAATATTTGGTTTTTAAATAGCACAACATAGCTTGTGGTCCACCATGAAAAGTTCTGAGATGTGCATCCTTAATTATAAGTTCGGTAAGATGACTCTTAGCGGGCATAACTATAGGATGTTTTGTGTCGTATATCACTTCTGACTCATCCATACGACCTCCAACCCTTAGTAACCCATTTCTATCTAAAATAGGACAAAGCGTGCGGAGTTTACTTTTCTTGGGGACGAATTCCTTCTTCTTTAACCAATTTAGTTCTTCACTGAAATTCTCTTCTTGAACCTGTTTGATGCATATTACTAAACTCTCATTCAGTTCCGAAGGTGTAATTAAGTTTGAATATGTAATACGTTTCTCCTTTAGTAATTTCAAATTGTGTATAACTCTTCTCCAGTAAGATATTGCTTTTAAGGTTTTAGTTAATGACGAAAACATAGTCCAAATAAATTCATTTTTTAATACGGGTAAAGCAGTTAAAGACGTAGATCTTTCTTCTTCATGAGTATCTTTGATGATTTCAGGTTTGTCAAACTGTACAAATGATTGTGATAGCCAAGACGGTCCTGAGTCCTGACCACCATAACGAATGTTCGAATAAGTCTTGCGCAGTGGGATTCATGTCAGTGCTAACATGTATCCATTGTTCGTAGTCTAAAATGTTAAGAATTTCAGACACACGATTGCTCACAAAAGTAGTCCAGCGGCTGGATCCTCCTCTCAGCCAAGCTAAGACTATTGTAGAATCCGACCAAGCGTACAGATTCTCCTTCGGTATGTTCATTATTTGCGATATTTTAAAAATCAACTTAGCTGCCAGAACTGCACCGCACAGTTCCAGTCGTGGTATAGAAACCTCTTTCTCTATAGGAGCAACCTTACTCTTTGCTGATACCAAACTCACATGGATATTGTCTTCCTCATTGACAACACGAATATATACAGCGGCGCCGTATGCTAACTTAGAAGCATCAGCAAATGCATGTAGTTCAACCTTTGACCTTGAACTGAAATAATACCATCGTGGTATGTTTATCCCTTTCAAATGTATCAAACTTGTTCTAAACTGTAGCCAATCATGTCTCAAATCAGTAGTCAGCGCATCATCCCAATCAAGCTTAGACTTCCATAGTTTCTGAGTAAATATTTTTGCAATGATTACTACTGGCGCAATCCAACCTAACGGGTCATATAGCCGCGCTATATCGGATAAAACTTGCCGTTTAGTTATAAGCTCCTTTAAGTCTGGCAAGTTAATTGTATACTAAAAAGCGTCCATCTCTCTTTGCCAAACCAATCCAAGTACCTTTAATAAAGTAGATGTTTTTAATTTTAACGAATCACAGTTTCTGTGTTTGTCCCCTTGTATGTGTATCAATAATTCTTGATTATTGCTACTCCACTTTTGCAGTTCGAATCCACCACAGCTCATCAATTTGTTAATGTCATCATAAATGTGTAAAGCTTCTTGTATGGTGTCACAACCTGTGAGAAGGTCATCCATGTGAAAATCGCTCTTGGTTATTGATGAAGCCACAGGAAAACTTCTACGTTCTTCATCAGCCAACTTTTGAAGTGATTTAACCGCCAAATATGGCGCGCAAGCAGTACCAAAGGTCACTCGTAATAATTTATAATGTCGGAGTGGCTCGTCTACCCTTGATCTCCATACAATTCTTTGGAAATCTGTATCCTCAGAATTTACCTTAACCATCCTGAACATTTTTACAATATCTGCGACGATACAAATCCTGTGACATCGCCACCTCACTAAGATATGTTTTAAGTCCTGTTGCAACTTAGGACCCACCAAGAGATTATCATTAAGTGAAAAGTCGTTAAGACCTTTACATGAACCATCGAAAACCACTCTCACCTTCGTGGTGTCTTTATCCTCTCTCACCATAGCATGATGAGGGAGATAAACTGCCTTGGGATTGTCTATGTCCGCTTCCTTCACCAGTGTCATGTGATTCATCTCAATATATTCATGCAAAACCTTGTTATACTCTTCTTTTAAAGTAGGATTCTTCTCTAATCTCTTCTCTAAAAAATCCCATCTTCTTCTAGCTATAACCACTGATTTTCCGTATTGACATTCTGGATCTTCTTTATCAAAAGGTAATTTAACCACGAACCTCCCTTCTTCATCGCGTGTATTTGTCTTATCATAAAATTCTTCGCATCTTTCTTCAGTCTTTGTCATCCTTTTCTGTACCAAATTAGGCTCGTTTTCAATCTCCCAAAATTTTTTAAGTAACTCACTTGTCATTAAATGTAAGTGCATGCTGATTACTCGGCCAAAAGCTGAAGTTGATTCTTTTGACACCCTCCCTGATAATACCCAACCTAAGGTAGTGTTTTGTGCCAATATTTCATTGTGACGTATAATACCATCCAATAAAATCTCACTATAGACTTCAGCTCCAAAAAGAATATCAATCTTTCTGGTGTGGCGTAACCTGGACCGGCTAGTGGAATTTTACTTTTTAATTTTTTTTTTTTTGGTTGATGGGAATAATGACGTAACAGATCGCAAGACATACGCGTTTACTTGAATCAATAAATCGGGGCTATGCCGTGATTGCACAGCAAGAGAAATCATATGCTTAATACTCGTATGACCACCATCACCTATACCAGACACCGTACCACTGACATGTTTACGTGGAAGTCCAAGTAATTGTACTGCCGTCTCGCTAATAAAAGAGGCCTGCGATCCTTGGTCTAATAATCCTCTCAATTGTAGTTTATAACCGTGCTCATTGTATGCCCAAACGGACACGGTAGCTAACAAAACACGACTCGGTTCTAATCCTCTACTCGAGAAATTAGTTGAAATAGCAATACTCACGGTTTTATCTGACTCACTCTGCGCAGAAACGTCGTCTGGTTTTGCTGTGCTGCTCAACTCCTTCTCAAAATGCAATAGTGAATGATGCCTCCTCCCACATCGCCTACAACTCACCGAATTCCGACATTTCATAACTGGATGAGATGAGGAAAAACAATTAAAACATAAGTTATTTTTTTGAACATATTCTTGCCTATTTTTTACACTTAATTGACTAAACTCTTTACAGTGGTACAAATTGTGTTCACCTTTACACAAATAACACTTGGCGGATACGTTAGAATTAAACTTTTTACTGTCAATAGACCCATGATGAGATTTGGGTTTTGTGTTGGTAGACTTTAATTGTGTAGGTATCTTGTTTGTATCTATCGTCTGTAACGATCTATATCTCGACTCTAAAAACTCAGATAATTGTGTCCATGACGGTAACTCATCATTCATTATGCCAAGTTGGTATTCCCACTGCTTCATGGATTCATGATCTATTTTAGAAACCACTAAATAAATAATAAACACATCAATATTCATATTACGCAAAGATTGTAAACAAGAAGTAGTTTTCTATACATATAATAAGACAGTAAAAAAACTGTGTCTGTACATTGAATATATTAAAAAAGGGGGGTTTAGAAACAGTAATAGAGCACGAATCCAAAAAAAAGTCTGTCTGTTTGTCTGTACACGCTTATCTTCGGAACTACTCAACGGATTCGAATATTTTTTTTTTGTTGTATAGGTATTAAGTCTGGGCAACATATAGGCTATAATTTATCTTGGAAACTTGAACACCTGATGCAGAACCGCAACAGACCAGCTAAACTATAAGAGATACAAAAATGGTACCATAGCAAAAATTGTTCCACCAAATGAGCATTTTCTTCTTAGAGAATAAATTTGAAGATCTGGAACAGCTGATGTGGAACTCCAAGAGCCCAGCCACACTATAACATATATAGGAATTACGTCTTAGCAAGAGTTGTTCAGACTGATAAGCACTCTCTGTTGACGTATAAAAATTGAAGATGTGGAACACCTGTTGTGGAGCTCCAAGAGCCCAGTTACACTATAATATATATAGGAATGACGTCTAAGCAAAAGTTGTTCAGCCTGATGAGCACTCTCTGTTGACGTATAAAAATTGAAGATGTGGAACACCTGTTGTGGAGCTCCAAGAGCCCAGTTACACTATAATATATATAGGAATGACGTCTGAGCAAAAGTTGTTCAGCCTGATGAGCACTCTCTGTTGACGTATAAACATTGAAGATCTGGAACACTATATTTCTACCAAGGGGTATCGTATTACCCAGAACTAACTGGGTTGTGGAGGGCAGATAGACAAGTCGTTCCATGTAAAATAGTGGTATTCAGCTGCATCCGGTTGTACTGGAAGCCGAACCCAACATCACTAAATATTATAACACAATGTTCTCCGCCGCGTCTATCTGCCTGTTCGCGATAAACTCAAAAATTACTGCACTGATTTTCATGTTGTTTTCTTAAATAGATAGAGTGGTTCTCGAGGAATTTTTTAGTATATAATTTGTCAAGTTTTTGTACAGATTGGCTAAAATATAATGATATTTGTTGGAGGTGTTGAAAAAAAAATAAGCCGTCTGGGGGAGGTTTCAACGAAAACGCTGCCCTTTAAGATATAACAAAATGATGAATGGCAGAATTGTATATCTTATATAGGTCTACAGAAAAATCCGCGATGGCTTATGTCTATCTCTTAAGGATAATATACTATATCCATTTTAATACTTTGAAAATGGGCAAACTAAGTTCCCATGAGTTGAGGAAATGGGATCATCATGATTACTCTTGGTCGCGATAACCGACATCCACGCAGGCGAAGCCGCGGGCATCAGCTAGTATCTAATAAAAGTTGAATGGCACTAGCAGACTCACCCATAATTGGTTTTTGCGTAAACAATGATCTTACAATTGCATTACAATTGTAACGCTTATTATCGCAACGTTTAACTAATTGTTTCCACACGTCTTCATAGTTCGCATCGGTTGTTGAAAAGTTGCGTAACAAACATTCCGGTTCACCTGACAAGTTACCTTTTAAATAGTGTAATTTTTGCACTGGAGATAAATTCTTGTTAGTATGAATAAGTTTAGTGTATTAAATATATCGTAGAACGTTTGCCACTCGCTATATTTACCACTAAACAACTAAACGTAGGTAATTGTGTGCGTGGTAACTTAACTTCGCATTCACTAACCACGTGTCCAGCACTTGCACTTTGTTTCGTTAAAATCGTTGATGATCCATTTGATGACGCGAGATAGGGCTGCAGGGCTTCCTTCAGTTGAGTCTTGTATGCAACATACAATTCCTCGAACTCCTCGTACATATCTTCAGTAAAATATGACCCTTGCTTCTCCTTTTGGCTCACCTTACCGATGATCGATTTATGTCCTTCTTTGAAAACTTTCCACAACTCTTCCAAATTGTCCAATCTGGTTTCCAAGTAGGGTTTTTTAATTCGTTCTTTAGGTGTTTTCTTGTAGTTTCTCTCTGCTTTCCTCAAGTTTTCCAGTGTCTCCTTTTGATAGGCCAGAAGCACCTCCATTGTGTCCAAATATGTATTAAGACGTTGAAATTCGAAATCCAAACAAAATAGATAATTTTTTGAATGATTATTTTCGCCAGTCGAGTTGTTTTAACTCTCGATGTTAGCAAAGATAATCCGCTCAGGAATGCTTTTGTTCTCACGGTGACGACGACTATCGCCCGATGTAACTCAATAAACCCGGTTCGATGGACCTTATGTTTAGGGTAATAAGGTCGTTATTACTTTGTTTGGTGAAATGACAACTCGCACAAACGTCTTTTCTCATAGAATTTTTCATTTGAACTGAACTTAATAGCTAAGTGAGTGGACTGTATAAACTTATTATGAACTAGCTAATGCCCGCGGCTTTGCCTGCGTGGATGTCGGTTTTAAAACAACATACATTGTTCACTTGCAGAATAAATACATAACTAAGGTAAATTGTAGTCCAGTAGTTAACAGTTTTGTTAGCTTAATACAGGTGGGTACGATGTCGACATATTATTGTGAGTAACTTAATAGTTTTGTGTTGTTAGTGACGTGCTGCCTGAGTTTAGCTTTAAATAGGTTGAAAGAAGATGTGTTCCTGATATCTGCTGGTAGACTGTTGTAAAGTTGAACAAGTTGAGTCGTACTTTATATTTTTCCTGCCATATTGCGTTCGCGGGGGGCGCGTCTGGATTTGGTTAGGGTTTCTTTGGCTGTATTTGGATGTTTTAGTGTTAAAGGACAACTGTGTGTGTATGGTTTTGTTAAGAATTTTTCGAATGAGAACGCAAGAATTGAATGTGTAAAGTTGATTAATGCCCATTAGTTTCGTGTTTTTGTATAGTTCGAATGTGGGTGTGTGATAATCGTAGTTGAATAGAAGTTTAATTATTTTATTTTGTGCTATTTGTAGATCTTAGAGATCCTTAAGAGATAGACATAAGCCATCGCGGATTTTTCTGTAGACCTATATAAGATATACAATTCTGCCATTCATCATTTTGTTATATCTTAAAGGGCAGCGTTTTCGTTGAAAGCTCCCCCAGACGGCTTATTTTTTTCCAACACCTCCAACATATATCATTATATTTTAGCCAATCTGTACAAAAACTTGACAAATTATATACTAAAAATTTCCTTTAGTACCACTCTATCTATTTAAGAAAACAACATGAAAATCAGTGCTGTAATTTTTGAGTTTATCGCGAACAGACAGATAGACACGGCGGAGACACGTCATCATCAGCCTATAATGTTCCCACTGCTGGGACACAGGCCTCCTCTCTATAAGAGGGATTGGGCTATAATCCACCACGCGGGCCCAGTGCGGATTGGTAGATGTCACATGACTTCGAATTTTTGGTTCTAGGACATGCCGGTTTCCTAACGATGTTTTCCTTCACCGTTTTTGAGAGCAGTGGTGATGAAATAAATTACACAAAGTAATACGCCTGCCTGGGTTCGAACCCACGACTTACTGTTCGTAAGTCGGGGTCGCTACCACTGGCCCACCGCTGCTCACCCACATTGTGTTATAATTTGTAGTGATGTTGGGTTCGGCTTCCAGTACAACCGGATGCAGCTGAATACCAGTATTTTACATGGAACGACTGTCTATCTGCCCTCCACAACCCAGTTAGTTCTGGGTAATACGATACCCCTTGGTAGAAATATAGTGTTCCAGATCTTCAATGTTTATACGTCAACAGAGAGTGCTCATCAGGCTGAACAACTTTTGCTAAGACGTCATTCCTATATATATTATAGTGTAACTGGGCTCTTGGAGCTCCACAACAGGTGTTCCACATCTTCAATTTTTATACGTCAACAGAGAGTGCTTATCAGTCTGAACAACTCTTGCTAAGACGTAATTCCTATATATGTTATAGTGTGGCTGGGCTCTTGGAGTTCCACATCAGCTGTTCCAGATCTTCAAATTTATTCTCTTAGCAGAAAATGCTTATTACGTGGTTTTTTTTTTGCTATTGTACCATTTTTGTATCTCTTATAGTTTAGCTGGTCTGTTGCGGTTCTGCATCAGGTGTTCAAGTTTCCAAGATAAATTATAGCCTATATGTTGCCCAGACTTAATAACTTTACAACAAAAAAAAAATCATTCAAATCCGTCGAGTAGTTCCGAAGATTAGCGTGTACAGACAAACAGACAAACAGACAGAATTTTTTTTTGGATTCGTGCTCTATTACTGTTTCTAAACCACCCACAATTTTTTTTTTTTAATATCTTCAATGTACAGACACAGTTTTTTTACTGTCTTATTATAATATGTATAGATGTGTAAGTGAAGTATGTCTGTGTGCATGAAATGGTTGCTATTACCTATGTGCTTATCTATATAATTAGACAGACATTAATATACAGACATTAATTAAGACATTAATATTTAATCTTTTTGAATTTTTTTATCATATTTCTTCTTCTCCCATTTTTTTTCTTTATGATGTTTTAGCGACTTTATTTTTAAAACAATATGTAGGATCAGGGCTTTAAATTTGATATCCAAATTGTAATAATTGACGAAAAAAAATGTTTTCGTCGTTGAAAATGAAGTCGTTTCTTTTCCCAAAAATTATAGCATTACTAACTAACTTAAGAAATTAATTAAATTGATTTGCGGATTGCGACATCTCTCGCAAATATACGACTATTAGTCCTAAAAAATAACAAAATCATATCCACCCTACACAATTTTCCCCTTTAAAAACTATAACTTCAATTTTCTCTTAAAGTATGGCATTTCGAGGAACGGACGATATGTTACATTTTACTTAAAAAATAGTAAAAAAAAACTTATTCTAATTTGCGTTAATCTATGAGGCTGAACCTAGTCAATAAAGTCGAAAATATTGAGCCCTCAGTTCAGACGCTTTAGTAAAATTCAACTTTGATTTACTTTTTAACTGTACACTTTTGCGTCATTATTTCTTTTTGACTAATTCACAGAGGTATCTAACTACTATATTTTATAACACATTTGCTCGTAAAGGGGCTCTTATTTCACCAATTTCAATCAAACTCAAACTCAAAAGCATTTATTTCAATTAGACCCTTACAGGCACTTTTGAATGTCGGAAAAACAAAGAAGGCTAAGCTACAGTCACAGTCACAAGGCATAATAACTTGTGAAAGTACTGTAGTTGCCCATTCCAAAGCGTAGATCTCTATGGAGAAGAATGGGCAAGAAACTCCATGGACAATCTTTTCAATCAAAATATTATTACAAAATCTTGGTTACATCATTCATGTTGAGATTATACATGTATGTGAGAACGATGTAAAAAGGCGTGCGAATTAAGAGCGTCCAGAGTAACAGAATAAATCAACAATAATTTAAAAATAAAGTACTTAATTAAAATAAACCGTGACAGCTAAGAGATGACCAGTCCCAACTGACAGCGCCCGTTCACGAACATAACGCATGGATCAGCGCCATTCAACTCAACCGTTTTGAAGGGAACCAAATGACACGACACACCCGCCACCATCAGCAAGACATTCGAGTGAGCATGACATTCTCTCAACTGCCAGGGCACATTCAAGTCAATGAAAGATAGCTAAATGTAAACGGTAGCTTCTCAATACATAGTACTCACATATGTGCTATGCAATTATATAATACTAAAAGAAGGAATCTATACAATGCAAGGATATTTTTACAATCTTCTGCAGCTTCCACAATATTTATCATGGTAATCAATTAATTTGCTCCTATGGTTGTGGAGCAGGACCAGCATTGAGTCAAGCATTTTTATCATCAATGTAATCTCCCAACTTATAATATGCTTGCCTACATAGTGTGCGTTTTATACAAGATTTAAATTTCGTCTCATTCAGTTGTAGAATGTGGGGAGGTATTTTATTGTAACATTTTAAACAATACCCCATGAAAGATGAGTCTACTTTAGCTAGCCTGAAACCTGGCTGAACTAGTTGGTCCCTATTTCTAGTCTTATAGTGGTGTCTGTCACCTCTTTTACTAAATAAATGCAGATTTTTTCTAACGTACATGATGTTTTCATAAATGTATTGACAAGGTACTGTCATGATGTTAATTTCTTTAAACAGTTCCCTTAGAGAATCGCGTCTACGTAGATCATAAATGGCTCTGATGGCTCTTTTCTGCAGAATAAATATAGACTCGAGGTCTGCAGCCCGTCCCCATAGTAAAATACCGTATGTCATAATACTATGAAAATAACTAAAATACACTAGCCTCGCGGTATCTACATCAGTAAATTGACGGATTTTTCTAACAGCATATGCTGCCGAACTCAGCCGTCCTGCAAGAGATGTTAAATGGGGACCCCATTGTAGCCTTGAGTCAAGCGTGATTCCCAAGAAAACAATATCTTATGGTACCTCATTACGTACTTGTGCGGTAATGTAAAGTAAAACGCACGGCTTCAAGATGCTCCGTCAAAAACGAACGGTACTTTTTTAAATCTTAGCAAAGAATTTTTATGTCAGAAAAGTGGTCAACATTTTATGAATAAAATTAACTTTGGGAGATAGAATATAATAAACAAACATTAAATTCTTTAATTTAATTAATTTTGACAATAGATTACAACCATTTATCTGTAACAAAAACACAAAAACATTAATTTACTGTATTAGTAATACTGGCTGTTTTAGTGCCTTTGCCTTAAAAAAAAGTGCTAATGCGCGCGCCTCACTAATTTGTGAACAAGTAAAAATTATTCCGCGCGCTTTTTCTTTTCACTGTATTGTTTTTATTGAAAAATGTCGTGAAGTAATGATGAATTTATTAATTCAACACCGCCTGAAGTCTCAAAGGTAGCGAAAAAGGCTACTCTTAGCCTCTTGTCTGAAAAATCGACCGATAGATACTTACAAGCGTATCAAAATTTCGTTTAAAAAAGTCCGAGTTTTATTTATTTCCTCGCAAATATGTTATAAAACGTCGTATGACATACGTGCGCTTTGATAATTACAGCCTCTGCTTTCTTGTAGCCCTCGCCTACGGCTCGGGCTAGCAATATCGCCTCGGCTGTAATTTTCAACTTACCGCACTTATATCATAATGTACTATTAAAGTCGTATTTATGTATTTCGTCAGATAAATTCATGTTTTGCAGATTCACTCAGTACAGACATTACTGAATTGAGGGCACAAGATAAATCGCCATAAATTTGTAATTTCATATTCTACAGATTTGGGAATTTCTTAAAATGTTTAAGAAATTCTTAACTAAATTCTTAAATTTAAATGTTTAACTCAGAGATGGTAATTTTTGAGATTAAGACTATGCCACTTTACGCAAGCGTCTGGGGGCCTAAAATGGCCGGTTTAGCAGAATCATAATATGAATTACGTTACAATTCATAAAATGTTCACAAAATGACAATTCATAATATGAATGCGTCTGTGCCCATTTTAGAAATTTAGGCGATTCATATTATGGTTCAGCTAAAACGGCCACTTTAGGCCAAGTAATTTAATCATAACTTTTTTAATTTACGTTTAAGAAATTCATGGCTTTAGGTTTTACCAATTTTTAAGTAAATTCCCTATAAGTCTTGTGTCGTTTCTCAAAGGTTTAAAAAATGAGCCCTCAATCCAGATGCACATCTGGCAACGCTGTCGCCGCGACTGTGGTCCAGGATCGAAAAGCTCCAACGATGGAGCTTTTTGTACGAAGTCACGAAGCAGATGTGTTTGCGAATAAGCTGCTGCAAATGGAAGGTGGTCTGGAATCGGACGCAGGTGTAAGAATTCTATTTTCCGAAGATGTCTCCCATCCAATGACTACAGAGCATGAACTTGTCATGCACATTTTTTCAACTTGTAGGTTAGTATAAAAAACTACATTATGCCCGCGGCTTCGCCCGCGTGGAGTTCGGGAATAACCTACGAGATCTTACTTCAGGGATAATAAGTGATCTATGTGCTATACCAGACTATAATCTATCTCTGCGCCAAGTTTCATCCAAATCTTTTCAGCCTTTCTGGCGTGATTGAGTAACAAATATCCATCCATTCAAACTTTCGCATTTATACTATTTTAGGGAAGATAACGGGGTGGAATGGTCAAATCTTGACATGAATTTCAAATCAGTTCCCCCCAAACGATTGAGCCGAAAGAAGAAGGCGCTTTTTATATGGACCCGGGGCCCAGTGTTGTAGCACTTCTAAAATATATCCCAAACTGTAGGTATAATATATCCCAAACTGTAGGTATAATATATCCCAAACTGTAGGTATAATCAATAATAACATTGTAAAGATATCATGACCGCTCCCCACTCACTGGCTCACTCAGCGGTCCACAGAAAGAATAAAGCTGTGGCGAGGCAGTGCATCCTTACCTAACCCATTCGTTCCACCAGCTGAAAATCTCCCACCTGGACATGAGTTGCCATGACTGACCTGGAAGTCTTTAAATAGCCTCCGGACCCAGGTTGGACGCAGCAAGGAAAACCTGCTCAGGTGGAGATTCATTGATGACTCTGCCCTGGAGTGTAAATGTGGTGCTGTTCCACAAACGATGGGGCACTTAATATCGTGTCCTACTTGTCCTGTCACTTGTTCACTACAGGAACTGATGGAAGCTACCGAAAGCGCCAAACTAGTAGCTCAGTTCTGGGCCGACACAATATAGATTGCCATCGACACGCTCAGAAGAAGAAGAATGACGCTAATTAATTTAATAATCAAGGTACAGCACTTATTTTTATTGCCACTATTGCGAACTTATTTACCATAATATACTACACGCATTTATGTATAAGTTCAGAGCTCATAACACATAACATCACGAAGGGTTAGGCAGAGGTGTACCTAATTGTACATCCACATTCAGAGCAGAGCTCACAACAACAAAATGGCATCAATCGATAGGGTCAATTGTAAGAATCCAATCTCTCTGACGAACATGCTAAACTAAGAGAAAGGAAACCATGAAATGTTAACGTATACATTGAATGGGATAAGATAAGGCACCTTTAGATATGTTAGTAGGTACCTAATTAACCATTATATTTGACGATATATTTATTTAAATGAAGAACTGTTTGGATAAGATTGCAATTTGCACAAACAAACGTGCAAATTTCAATCTTCTTTCTTCAATTGTTAATTAGGTAGGTACCAACATACTCGTAAGTAATCGGATGAACCTTTGAGTAAAAGTGTTTAGCTTATCCCATTGCATTTATACCTAAGTATAGATTTCATGGTGTTCCTGTCAGGAACATTTCAAAAATCTATCAATACTTACTAACAGTACCTAGCCTTCATCATCATCATCATCAGCCTATAATGTTCCCACTGCTGGGACACAGGCCTCCTCTCAATGAGAGGGATTAGGCTATAATCCACCACGCGGACCCAGTGCGGATTGGTAGATGTCACATGTCTCCGAATTTTTGGTTCTAGGACATGCCGGTTTCCTCACGATGTTTTCCTTCACCGTTTTTGAGAGCAGTGATGATGAAATAAATTACACAAAGTAATGCGCCTGCCTGGGTTCGAACCCACGACTTACTGTTCGTAAGTCGCGGTCGCTACCACTGGGCCACCGCTGCTCCCCACCTAGCCTTTACATACTTATATTCTCGACTAGCCTAGCGAAACACATAAGTGACTATGAAACGCAGGATGAAAGACTTAAAAGGGAAAGCACAAGGAACCAATATTTGAAGCATAAAGTGAACCCTAAATTAAATATTGTAACGCATTGTGTACAGTTTCAAGCGGTAAAATTATTTAATTGCTTGCCTAAGGACATAAAACAACTGCTATATAGAATCACCTTATTTAAAAATAAAATAAAGAACTTCTTACTGGAAAAATGTTTCTATTCTGTGGATGAATTCATGACTCAGACATTAGTGTAAGGATGATTTTTGTCCTAAATTGTTTCCTAAATTATTAATGGACATTGTTGATTGTTTTTATTTTATTTTATGAGAGATGTTTTTAATGGATTTTTGTGTTTACGTTTTAATTTTTAACGTTTGATCATATTTGGTATAACGAATAATTATAATATGTATTTCAATGAATTTCATGTAAATGATTTTCGACAACAGATGAATTTAAATTGCAGGTATGATTTTTTTTTAATAAATTATTATTATTGGAAATTATTGGTTATTTATTATTTTATATGACATGTTTTATTAATGGATTTTATGTAACATCATTTTAATTATTGACATTTGATGAAGTTCTTGGTATGACAAATTTAAATATTTTAAGGAGTTAATGGTAATTGAATATATTCGCTAATGGTTTTATTTTTTTATTATGTTGACATTGTTTTGGTTTTGTGATTTTTATTAATTTAATTTGAGATAGTAATGGTATATTAGTTATGTTTTTGTTTTTTTGTTGTTTGTTTATTTATTTACTAGCTGATGCCCGCGGCTTCGCCTGCGTGGATGTCGGTTATCGCGACCAAAAGTAATCATGATGATCCCATTCCCTCAACTCATGGGAACCTAGTTTGCCCATTTTCAAAGTATTAAAATGGATATAGTATATTATATACTAAAAAATTCCTCGAGAACCACTCTTATCTATTTAAGAAAACAACATGAAAATCAGTGCAGTAATTTTTGAGTTTATCGCGAATAGACAGATAGACGCGGCGGAGAACATTGTGTTATAATATGTAGTGCTGTTGGGTTCGGCTTCCAGTACATCCGGATGCAGCTGAATACCAGTATTTTACATGGAACGACTGTCTATCTGCCCTCCATAACCCAGTTAGTTCTGGATAATACGATACCCTTTGGTAGAAATACAGTGAAATTTGTGATAGCTTTAATTTCCACATGAGGTGTTCCAGATCTTCAATTTTTATACGTCAACAGAGAGTGCTCATCAGGCTAAACAACTTTTGCTAAGACGTCATTCCTATAGATATTATAGTGTAACTGGGCTCTTGGAGCTCCACGACAGGTGTTCCAAATCTTCAATTTTTATACGTCGACAGAGAGTGCTTATCAGTCTGAACAACTCTTGCTAAGACGTCATTCCTATATATGTTATAGTGTGGCTGGGCTCTTGGAGTTCCACATCAGCTGTTCCAGATCTTCAAATTTATTCTCTTAGCAGAAAATGCTCATTACGTGGAACAATTTTTGCTATGGTACCATTTTTGTATCTCTTATAGTTTAGCTGGTCTGTTGCGGTTCTGCATCAGGTGTTAAAGTTTCCAAGATAAATTATAGCCTATATGTTGCCCAGACTTAATACCTATACAACAAAAAATATATATTATATATATAAATATCATTCAAATACGTCGAGTAGTTCCGAAGATTAGCGTGTACAGACAAACAGACAGATTTTATTTTTTTGGATTCTATTACTTTTTCTAAACACCCCCATTTTTTTTTTAATATGTTCAATGTACATGCACAGTTTTTTTACTGTCTTATTATATGTATATAGATGTAACATGTGCTGTACTGTAAAATTATTAAATAATATGTGCTCTTGCGACCCGCCTGCGGGCCATTACGTTGACAGAAATCGAGGCGAGCGGGCGTGTCGCATATACTCCAATAGAAATATAACGGTGTTTCATTAAACCACCCAAGAGTTAAAGTGAGACATAACATTGGCGACGAGGATAAAGAACGTGAGTAAAACAAACAGATAACATGGATAAAAAGACGAATGACCGAAGTTATCTATTTCGTCATAATTAAATATTGTTTTGTATTTTCTCTTATTCAATTTAAAAAGGGATACGGAGATAAATAAATATATTGTATAGTAAAATAAGAAATGTTTTAAGTGTAAACAAAATACTGACAATTGATATCTTCGGTCAAAATAGCCTTAAAACCAGTGCCTGCTAATACTTACCAATAAAACATTGTTGTGTAGCTGGTGTGCACATCTCATTCTACATTTATATATATATACCCACATAGTATAAATACCGCAGAACTATCAATACCAAAAACATAGTGAGATATTTTCCGTGTCATTCTCGACTTACCCACATTAAATTTAATTATAACTATTTACATTCTGATTAATACCGCACGACTTATCTAAATAGTAATTATCGTTCATAGAATCTGAATTTTTATTTGTATGCGAGTAATAGGTAATAATAAATTAATATAGCTCAGAAAGAAAATTATGATGAGTGCACGGATTACTTTAAAACAATCGATTGCGATTAGACTACACAACAACAACCTATCGTGCCTGTAAGTATTAGCCAAGTCGAAAGAGAATGACAAAATACATACTGTACACTATTCCAATGGGTAAATACCCATCGAGTTCCACATATACTGGTATAAAATTGTAGGTACTAGTATATGCAATTCCACAAAATGAAATGATTCATGTTCCAACCCAAAAGTTCAGTCTTGAGTAATAAAAACGCAATAATAACTATGAATTCTATATACATATTATATAGTTGCTTATCATATCGCTACCAAGTAGGTATAGTGGTTAATTTCCTTAGCACTTGAAGCATTTTTTTTTTCATACTTACTTGCAGATTGTCCCAACATGTCTCAATTACCGACCACAGAAACTCTCGACTGCGATGGTGATCCCACCTCATTAGGCCATCGGTGGCAAAGATGGAAACGAGCTCTTGAGATCTACCTTCTAGCCTTAGGCATAGACCAGCCCTTAAAAAAACGAGCAACACTTTTGCATACCGGTGGTTTAGGATTGCAAGATATCTATTATAACCTTCCCGGTGCACACGTTGAAGAGGGCGACTCCTCCGATGTTTTCGAGTCCGCTATTAAAAAACTAGACGAGTACTTTTCTCCGAAACAGAGTTTTGTTTACGAACGACACGTATTCCGACTCATGAAACAGGAACCGGATGAAAAGATGGAAAAATTCCTAGTTAGATTACGTAATCAATGCTCCAAATGTGATTTTGCTAACAAAGACAACGCTCTCATTGACCAAATTGCTGAAAAATGTACCTAATCAGACCTTAGAAAGAAAATACTACAGTTAGGAGATTCTGTTACAATAGAAAAGGTTATTTTAGAAGCGAACTCAATCGAAACCGTAGAGAGACAATTAAAGGAATTCCAAGTAATAAAAACTGAACAGGTTAATAGGATTGGAACAAGAACAAATAAAACCCGGACTCAGAGAATTCACACGGATAATACACGGTGTACAAGATGTGGAAGTGAAAATCACAAGTGTGATAATACACGTGGCCCCGCGAGGGACAAAGTATGTGACAAATGTGGCTATAAAGGTCACTTCATGAGTCAATGTCGAACAAGGAAACTAAAGCGTAAAGCACCTGTTACTTCGACAAACAAAAAAATTTCACTAAAACAGACGAACCACAGACCAAACCACCAGTCAGTAATGTAAACTATATAATATTTCATATTGACGATGACGCTGAAATAACTTGCCAAGTAGGAGGTGTCAACGTAAATATGCTCATCGACTCTGGTAGTAAAAACAATATAATAAATGATAAAACCTGGGAATATTTAAAATCAAAAGCTGTCGTTGTGTCGAACCAGCAACCAGGTTCCGATCAAGTGTTTATTGCATACGGTTCAAAAGATCCTCTGGATGTGCTCGGCACATTTGAGGCATCAATCATAGTTGGATCAGAAACAAATACTGCAAAATTTTATGTGATTAAAAATGGCACCCGTAATTTGTTGGGCAAGCATACAGCTACATGTCTCAATGTGCTTAAATTAGGGGTGAGTATAAATCTAGTATATACAGAAATTTTTCCTAAATTCAAAAATGTCCAATTGGCTATTGCTATAGATCTATCTGTGACACCCATATGTCAGCCATATAGGCGAGTACCAATTCCGCTCCAAAATAAAATCAATGATAAACTTGATGAGTTAATCAAAAAACCTGGGTTTTTCCGGTAGTACCCATTCTTAAGAGTGATGACACCTTAAGACTATGTGTCGACATGAGATGTGCAAACAAAGCCATTATAAGAGAGAATTATCACCTACAATGACCCAACTTCTCCCAAAGCTCAGGAAGTCATGTATCTTTTCTAAACTCGATATTAAAGATGCATTCCACCAAGTCGAAATAAAAGAAGATTATCGGGATATAACCACATTCATAACCAGTAAAGGCCTGTTTCGGTATAAGCGTCTGATGTTTGGTATATATCGTGTTCACCCAAACATTTTCAGAAAATCATGGAAAGGATGCTTCTGCCTTGTAAGGGTGTCATTAATTTCATTGACGATGTTATTGTGTTTGGCAGTAACGTTAATCAACATAACGATAGACTAAAGCATGTGTTACAAGTTTTGAAAGATAATAATGTGGTCCTTAATGATAAAAAATGTATTTTTAACGCGTCAAAAATAGATTTTCTGTGTCATGAATTATCTCCACGAGGCATTAGGCCCCTTGATAAGTACGTCAAAACTATAAAATCATTCAGAGAACCTAAAACAGTCGAAGAAGTTCAAAGTTTTTTAGGACTTGTCAATTATATTGGTAAATGGATCCCAAGGTTGGCTACCATGACCGATCCAATTCGAGAAATTTTAAGACACAAACTCTCTAAACACATAGCTGAATATTGGAAAGATAAACAATCTGCTGAAGTTTAAGTGCCCTTCGCACCTTAGGTTTTTATGATCCACACGATAGGACACAAGTCATAGCAGATGCTAGTCCTGTAGGGTTAGGAGCAGTCCTCGTTCAGATTGATATACAAGGACCTCGGATTATTGCTTTTGGTCATAAAAGTTTATCTGACGTTGAAAAACGATATTGCCAGACCGAAAAGGAGGCACTTGCCTTGGTCTGGGCCATCGAACATTTTAATATGTATTTATATGGGTTAAAAGAATTTGAGCTAATCACTGATCATAAACCTCTCGAGGTAATTGGGCCGCGATCAAAACTTGTGCACGAATTGAGCGATGGGTGTTACGGTTACAGGCTTACAATTACAAGGTTGTTTACTGTCCTGGAAAAAACAATATAGCTAGATTCCCTGTCCCGATTATGCCCAAATCATAACTCACATCCACATGTTAACGAGCATCACATTAATAAAATCGTAGAATTTGCTAGACCAATGGCTGTACCTATGGCGGATATTATCTCTGATAAATCTAAAAGTGATGGAGACATTCAATTAGTAAAATAAAAAAAAAACTTATTAGTAGTCATTGACTATTATAGCCGCTACAAAGAAATTAAGGTTATGAAATCTAATGAAACCATTAATATTTTAAAAGAAATATTTTCCAGGCTAGGTATTCCAGTCAGTATAACATCTGATAATGGTCGTCAATTTATTAGCCACGAGTTCAAATCCTTTTGTTCAGAATTTGGCATCAGGCTTTACAATTCTATTCCTTATTGGCCACAACAAAACGGAGAGGTCGAAAGACAAAACCACGACATCCTTAAGCGCTTGAAATTAGCCAATGCCAAAAGTCTGATTGGAAGGATGATCTCCTTCACTATCTCATGATGTACAATAGCACTCCCCATAGTACAACTGGAAAGACGCCCTCAGAATTATTTTTTAATAGACAATTCAGAGACAAAATCCCTTCTGCTGTAGATGTCGAGAACCGACGTATGGACCTAGAAGTATATGATAGAGATAAAATCATAAAAGAAAAAGGAAAGTTGATTGAAGATAGGAAAAGGAAAGCTGTAGACAATGAAATGAATATAGGAGAAAAGGTTTAGGTTTATGGTTAAACATGACAAAAGAAAATAAATTGACACCGGATTTCAACCCTACTCCACACACAGTAATGAGTGCTAAAGGAGGTGATATAGATATAAAAAATGATGAAACAGGTCAAAACATAAGAAGAAACATAGTTCACCTCAAGAAAATAGAGGGACAGTGGAGAATTCACAATGAAAACGAAAACAAAGACGATAGTGATGTAGAAATAGACACGAATGATTAATTAAATTTATTGAAAGGAAGAGATGTGCTGTACTGTAAAATTATTAAATAATATGTGCTCTTGCGACCCGCCCGCGGGCCATTACGTTGACAGAAATCGAGGCGAGCGGGCGTGTCGCATACACTCCAATAGAAATATAACGGTGTTTCATTAAACCACCCAAGAGTTAAAGTGAGACATAACATAACACATTCAGACACAATTGTAAAATTGTTATTGAATAAATGAAATGAAATTTCCTTTCATTTAATTTATCATGTTTGTTAGAGAGATTTGATGCATAATGATTGAACCTATCGATGTATGTCATAAAAGTAGGTCATTTTTCGAATTTTAGTCGGTTCGATTCCCGAGTGTGGCTACCGAATTTTCAAAAATCTTTCAATGCAGATTTGTTTCTTTTTAATAATAAAGGAATGTTTCCTTTGAGTAGAATTTGTTGTCTCCAGTATTTACAGTACTTTCCCTCGAGGTGAGGTTGAAAAATTCCACCCTGTATATGTATGGGCCGGTATCCTGCCTTTTCATCAAAAAATAATTTACAAAGGAGACAATTTTAGAAGTGAAAACTTCCTTAGCGGTGTTGTGCACTTTTTGGGATGGGTAAAAACTGTTAAACTCGCGTCAGATCGAATTGGCAGCGCAGGGCGCTTGCGCGAATGTGCGTGTAGTTTAAGCTAGACGGCGTTGTTTCAAGTTTTTTTTCTCCGGCAGCAAGAACGAAAGATGTCTCTTTCGTTCTTGCAGAAAGCTATTGAAATTTCTGATATTTAACCTAGATGACGTTGTTTCAAATTTTCACTTCTGCCGGCACTCCCGGAGTGCAACCCGTTGTTTTTTTTTTGTTTAGAGAATAGGCCCACCACGTAGCGTATAATCATGAAACGTATACCTATTGATTTCTTCCTTATTATCTCTAGATTACAGTGGTAAGCGTTGTCTAACAGGAATATTGAGAAATCCGAAAATTAAGACGTGAATCTAACAATAACCTCAAAACGAGCAATATTGGTGCCGATTCCCCTGTTCACAAACTAAACTAAATTTAAGGTGAGTGCATCTTTTTCTTTCTATTTCATTATGAAAAGGACAGAAGATAAATATTAGTTTATTCCTGTGACATTAGTACCTGACGTAATTTGATGTCATTTTGGTAGTCAACTTTTTAATCACGTCTAAACTTGTGTCAGACGCTGGTTAATTTGTCCAAATTTCCCAGCACAATTTTTTTGTAAAGTTACTTAGTTTGATGTACATAATGCTTGGTTGACGGCTTCGTGAAGAGTCTGTTAACACCCCGTATAGTGAAGTTGAAAGATTTTGATGCGTTCTTCACGATTTGATAGACTGATTTACAATATTCATTTCAAAATAGGGCGGCATCGCCTAGCCGTTACGTTGAAACGTCGTGAATCCATGTTAGATGTAAAAAACTCGACTCTTTTAGTCTTCGTTTCGAGACTTGAGTAGATTTTCAAGACTAGGACTCGATACTCGTTAGTCACATGAGCCCGAGTCCTTTCGAGTCTTTTAAGTTCTTTGAGCTAGTCTGAGTCATGAACTTGAGTTGGTGTATTATAATAGGTAATACTGGGTGATTTTATATCTTCATCCATATTTATTTACTGATTCAAAATAAATCGCACAATAAAAAATTGTAACAATTAAATTGCATTATTATTAGAAAAAGATAAGCAGTTCAAGTATCTAGATCTGGCTCGCGAGGTTGTCGACATGTGGGATGTGAGTACAGCAGTTATTGTGCCGATAGTCGTGTCAGCCAATGGATTAATAGCCAGTAGCCTCGACCAACATCTAAGGAGGCTCTCGCTTGGCAGCTGGATCAAGGGCTTGATTCAGAAAGCAGTACTTCTGGACACGGCCCGAATTGTCAGGAGGTTCCTCTCTCAACAGCCCTGACCACCGGTAGCTCAGACCCTGTTCCCAATGCTGGTGGGCTACTATTTTTTATATTTTTAAATGTTTTTTAAGTTGTTTTTTATTTAAATATTTAAAAATAAAATGAATATGTATCTAAATAAATAAAGCAAATAATAAATTGCATTAAACGCAAATAACCTAATCAAAAGTATCCACCTGAAGACTGACGATTTGCTGAATCGAAATGAGTTAAAACGTCTAAATAAAATAATACACACACACAGTCATTGCTATTTTATTTACTTCAAACTACAGCTATGGATTTAGAGTCACGAGTTCTTTTAAAAAGACTCGGTCTTTGAGTTCTTTTTGGCAGGACTCGGTCTTTTTACAAAAGACTACAAATTAAAAAGGACTTCAGCTCTAAGTTTAATTTATAAGGCTAGTCTTCAAAAATTGCTCAAGTTTTATTAATTAAGACTCCAAGACTAGAGTTTCTTACAACACTTATCCATGTATGATGTATCCTGTCAGACACACCTTGCTATAAATCAATCTATAAACCCACCATTCATCGCTTTGGAATGAGTGTATCGTTCCGCCGCTTATACCTACGAATACGGATGCATACACTTTCTGCTTCAGGAAGTCGATGCGCTATGTGATACGGGTCTTGTAGTCTCGAGGACTGATATCAGTCCCCTCAAATGCATGTGTAATATTGTTACGATTTGGTTTTAAAAAAACACACTCGTCACGTATATGTGACAAAGCGTTCAAAAGTTTAATTGCGCACACATCCTTCTTTACGTATCCTCACATATCTCGTGAAATTCTAAAGGAGTGTTTGGAGGTGTAAGTAAATAAAAGGCATATAATAATGTAAACATAATAGTTTTTTATTAGCTTACGTTAGGGTAAGGCATCGAAGGTAGGACGCGACAATTTGTACTCATTGTACCACTTTTGTCACAAATATTACAGAAACAAGGAAATAAGAAAGATATCACAGAATGTAATATTGCAGCAAACTGTTTATGTGTTGCGCAACATGTTAATATGTTGCAGGAAACATGTTGCCAGCAACATAAAAACATTTCAGACCTGCATCGATGTTTCAACTTTTCACTTTCTGATAAGTTTTACTCATTGCTTTAATTTAAATATCCTCTGCTTACAGATTTCCGAAGAAACACTACACTTTAAGTAACGTCTTTCTTATTTCACAAATCCGAGATAGTAATGCTTATTATTCTATGTGCCGTTAACACCCTATGTTCGTTATATAATAAGCATTTATTAATTTTGCTAGCGGATTTAATCATTTCCATTATTATTACTTTTTAGACAAAATATTTCTTTATTTATATTATAAATCTAAAAGCCTTATAGTTAAAGGTGATGTTATTTAAATTAGTTCTTTTTTTATTCATACTTTTGTGTTAACAGCACATAAAATGAGATATTTTCTTAAAGAATCGTAAGAAAATATTTCTTGATATGTAATAATTTATTGTTTAAGTGAACATCGACTATAACAAAACATGTGGCGATTGCAAAATACAAGATAACACCAAATATTGACGAATTTAAACTATTTTGGTATTTTCTACACTGGGTTCTCAGCTGCACCCAGTCGGAATGGAAGCCGTCCACAACACAGTTGTAGAAAGTCTAGCCAGAGTCATCATTCATTAATTTATGACAACTACATATACTTATACGGGTACTCATGAGTCTGACAACTAGTCTTACTTAGGGGCTTCGTGTTATCTACTAACTGAGTTATGGAGGTCTGCTAGGCAATCGCTCCATGTAAAACACTGGTATATAGCTGCATTAGTTTAAACTGGAAACCAACCACAATACACTTCAAACAGGGCAGGCAGATGATAGCTGATAGCTAAAGTCCCCAAAACAACTAACAGCACAAACTGTAGCAACATATTTGTGTTGCTAGAAACATGTTCACACACATTGTTGCGAGAAACACGAAAACATGTTGCCGCAACTTTGTTACACAGCGTTACCTATTTACCTTGGTTATTAAACATTTTCTTAACAATTTCGAACCAAATTTCTATGAACTTGCCATCGATACGCTAAAAGTACTTTTACAATTTAAATTCGTCAACACTCAACAGTGTTTAATGCAAAAATAGTTGCAGATCTACATTACTAATATTACTTATAAGAATAACATTTATATTTTGATAAAGTTATATTTTATAGAAACTTTAATGTACTCTTCTGAAAGCAATCCGCAGCAACAAAATATTTTTACTCCTGGCAGGCATGATGTTTATTTCCTATATAAACATAACTTCACATAATCACATACTAACATACATATATTTAGTGGTAATATTTACAAATTCACTAAATTGTTTTAGGTATTTATTATTTTATACGGGGTGTAAACAGACTCTTCACGAAGCCGTTAACCAAGCATTATGTACATCAAACTAAGTAACTTTACGCAAAAATTAGTGCTGGGAAACGACTTTTATTTTTGGGGTGAAAAATTACGTTTTACGGTAGGACTCAATGTAACGCATTCAAAACATTGTGCTGATGGATGGATTGAACAGTACGGGGGTCGTGATGTGTCTGTACCTAGAGATTGACTATGCCCTGCGTTTTTGCGTTTTATCAAATACATTAAATAATTAGATCTATATTTGTTCTATCGAAATATGGATAAGTCGCAATTTGTTCCGTTTTAGTTTAAAAAAAAAAATGACTTCTTCTATAACAGTTAGCCAGCGATGTACTTTTAAATTACGCACTTTAAAAAAATAAAATCTAGAAGCGATTAGTTTAAAAAAATACTTGTGAAAAAGTTGGAACTTGGACCCCTAATATCTCCGTAACTAGAAGGTAGGTCCCTGGTCTAGAACAAAAAAAAAATGATAGCGATGACGGGGAGAACAAGTGCCTTTCGGCTTCGTTAAGAGTCTGTTTACACCCTTTATTTTTTTTTTAAGATTTAAGCCGATAAGTTCCAATATTATTATTCATTTTTTACAATTTTCTTTATTTAAGTTTGTAACATATTTAAACCTGTTCTTAGTTACGTGTTTTCCCTAGTTAAAACTAGTTTTTATTTACAACTAGAATTAACTGCGGTTGATGAATGATACGTATACGTCCACTTGAAAAATTCACCTGTATACTTACACACATTTTGTATTTTTTACTACTGGTTTTCAGCTGCATCCGGTTACAATGAAGACCGACTTCAACCTAAAGGTGATGGTCGTATATTTTTTCAAAATGTATGTCAGTAACCACTAAAACGCGAGCGGTTGCTGCGGGACCCGGCAAAAAAACGCTTAACCGCCATTGGGTACAAGAGGCCCCCGGGTTCCTTTTCTAATGTCGTAATTTTGAAATTGTCATTATTGACAATGACATAACAGTGACACTGACAGTTCAAACAAGGTTAAGTGGGGCGCGCCACTGGCCACAGTACAGGTTACATGTTTCCTTATAACTGGACAATTAAACGTTCATTTTACGAAGCTGAGAAATATAGAACGTACTCAAGCTACGTACACTAGTGTTTCAGGCGACAATGAACCTTCTTCGAATTATTTAAAGTACATATTTCTATATATGCTAAAGATAGAGCGTTGCATACAAATATGAAACTTAATTTCAGACCATTTTCATTTGAAATTCAACTGTACTTTTTTCATATAAATATGAACGTAAAGCTTATAGAAATACGGTTCATTTTCGGAAGAAACACTACTTACGATACTTATCGCAAACGAAAATAAACATTTAAACAGTACGAATACGGCTCATTTTCGGAAGCTCGCTCTATAACTGTCAGCCTATGAGTATATTGTATTGTAAAGCATTATTTGGTCAGATTGTAGTATTTATAACTAATATACTAGGGAGGTAGAACATACATTTTCCATACATCTCGAGTTTATTCAATATTCGTCTTCGGTTAACTTCATAAATATTCGGAATTTTAGTCCGGATGATGGCAATAGGCACGGTTACACGGGACTTAACATAACCGGCGAAATGTGGGTGTGGTATTAGGTACACCTCTGCCTAACCCTTCGGAGTTACTGAGTGAGGTGTGACGATATGTTTAGTAATACATAGATTATATTTAAACCAGTTAACCGAAAGACGGATATTGAACAATCTCACACACATAATAATAATTAAGTACCTACTAACTTTTGAAACTATACAGAAATAGGCAATCTTGGTTACTGTACTGTTGAAGTTGTTAATATCTTGAGTTGTGGGCCGAATAATAAAAGACGATGGCCGGATATTCAATGAGTTATGCCGAATATTCGGTATAACAGGTTCAATTTATTAGCTAGGTATCGTATTACCCAGTACCTGGGTTGTGGATCAGATAGGCAGTCGCTCCATGTAAAATACTGGTATTCAGTTGCACCCGGTTAGACTGGAAGCCAACCCCAACTTTGTTGGGAAAAGGGAGGCAGGTGCTATAAAACAATGTCTATTACTATAAATTTCGAATATTCGGCCAAAAAACTATTCGACTTTCGTCCAACCATTCAAAGCCGAATACTCAATGTATTAGCCAATTTAACCGTTTCCATACAAATATAAAATTGAACGGTGATTTTTACTAAAAACCACTATTTAGTGCTAAATAACAAGATATGTAGATACATAAACGATTCGTCGCAGTCATTGTGGAAGCGTGTCAGGTCGACAAAAAAGTTGTGAAATGTCTTTAACTTAAAAATAATCGATTAATACTGACTTGCACAGCATATCTGAAGCATATTATACAGGGTGTAAACGGAGCCTCCACGAAGCCGGCAACCAAATATTCTTTAAATCAAACTAAGTAAGTTTACGCAAACATTATTGCTGGTATGGTCTACTATAAAAAAAAATGTCGCAATCACGGGGCTAGTTCTAAATTAGTCGACATTAGTGTACACGGTTTACGTTATTTTTATTCTTCAGAGACAATATTGCGACACAATTCTGCGACAAAATACATAACATTGCGGATAAAGGTATATAATAACAACACAACAATAACAGATTAAAAGAAATGCCCTCTGAAATACAACCTACAACTATAAGGCAGATAATTTGTAAGTTTAGTCGTAAGTGCGATTATTTTGTCGCACAACACTATTTATATAATTAAACCAAGAGTATTCAAAAGGAATAATGTTTTTTTTTAAAAAAAGGCACTATTGTGTTGCACGACAAAAAAATCGCAAAGACAACAAACCGAAAAACGCAACTAAAATTAATATTATTTACAATTACAAATGAGTATCACTAATGTTGCTTTACAATAAAAATATTATTTATTATTTTATTATAATCATGGCAACATAAAAGCTTAATTAAATTGTTCATTATCCTTAAAATAGTTAAACCCTTTTTCACTAACACTAGGCGACATCTAATTGAATGCCCACATAATATTATGCTGTTGGACTTTCAACTCTCAGCTCGTTTTGGGTCGCTCGCTCGATGTCGCCTAGAATTTGTTAAAACGGGCATATAGAACACAAGTTGTGTCATTATTTATAAGAATTATATCAAAACATGGATTTAATCACTGTGTATATAAAAAAAAAACTTGATTTCATAAATATAAATATTATACCGTAAAAAGAACTGGTATCTGATTTTATAAATGATTAAATAAATAAAAAACCGGCCAAGTGCGAGTCGCGCATGAAGGGTTCCGTACCATCGCAGTAAAGGAGCTCCCATTTATTTTTATTATTTGTTGTTATAGCGGCTACAGAAATACACATTCTGTGAAAATTTTAACTGTCTACCTATTACGGATCGTACGATACAGCCCGTTGACAGACAGGCGAACGGACGGACAGAAGGCTTAGTAATAGGGTCCTGTTGATTACCCTTCGGGTACGGAACCCTTCAAAATAGTTATACCAGAAAAAAAAAATGATTTAACGTTAAAACGGTTATTATAGGTACCGTTAATATCGATACTGGCGTAAACGTTGCTATCAATAGCTAAATAATTAAAAATATTTTATAAACGACAAATCGACTGAAATGGGCGTCGATTGAACGCTATCTAGACATCTTGCAATTACTCTCATTAAATTCCGTCACTACAAATGTCAGTTGAAGTATCAGTATAGTGCATTAAATTTAGTAATCACTGTTAAAAGAGAGAAGGTCCTTTTTGTTTTCTTCACTATTTTGCTGAAGTCGATGAGTATGCTGTACCACGAGTATACTAAGAAATCCTGTACAGTCGTTCACACAAATAAATCACAGTTATACTATAATTCTCAACGCGTTAACGTCACAACTTGCGCGGTACACTGTATTATTTTGTTGTTTATATTTAACTACGTGAATCGTATGGTTAGTGCAAAGATGGCGGAATGGGATAGTAGCGAGATGAATATACAGGGTTAAATTAAATAGGCAAGGCGCAATGTGTATACAGGACACCGCCGCTAAAATGGTTACCACGTATTTAGTACATCATTCTGAACCGCCCCACATAGACATTTTTCGTCGGCTATTAAAAAAACAGGTACCACGCGGTCGAAATGTGGAACAGCAGATTTTTGTTTTTAAATTACCGACGAAAAATGTGTGTGTGTGTGTGGGTTCAGAATGATGTACTGATCACGTGGTAACCGTTTTAGCGTCAGTGTCCCTTCCACCCTGTATATCTCAACAGGATAAAACAAAAAATATTTTTGGGGACAATGACCGCGGCAGTATGGTTTACTTTATGAGATTAGAAAATCAGTTTTATTTTTTATTTTGTCGTGACCCATAACGTCTGTGAAGGTTACAAAAAAAACTGATGTTTCAATTAACTTGCGACCGCAAAAAGTCATCAAATTATTATTGTTTTGTTTTATCTTATTTAGACATTACGTTTGCAGAGTTTCGCTTGCTAATTTTATTTTTTTAATTTCACCTTGTATTCCGTGAGTTAACATAGTAACTGGGTCGTGGAGGTCAGATGGGAGACGCTTCATGTAACATACTGGTACTCAGCTGCGTCCGGCTAGACTCGAAGCCGCCCCCAACATAGATGGGAAAAGAATAATTATGCAGGTGATATTTTCAATTTAGTCATATTTTGATATTTAGTACTAAACATTATCCATTTCCCTTCACACCACCCCACTGTCATCTCACTCCGCCATAACAACACAATCTAAGGCACTCTAACACTATATTTACGGTGGTACTGTTAAACCTATACATTTTATACTGGTCACACTGGCACACCTATCCATTTCGTGACCTTGTCTAAAGTTGATTAACGTTTATTTTCACTGGTTACACTGGCAAGGCTATATTTTTACCTAACTGGCATATTTTAACTGGTCATAGTCATTTTAAGGGCAAGATAAATATAAAAATAAGTTTTATCGTTATCAAAAATTTTAAACTGTTTTTTTAAAGCTACCAAAATTGAATTCTAATTCTAACACACCTGCGTGATTCATATAAGTTTAAAAAAAAGTAAAATAAAGCTGCCAAGTGTATAAGTTTTAACAACAAGAAAATCGTGCATTTTATATAACGGTTCCAAAATAACGGTTTCTAACAGTTAACAGTGGTATCGTTAGCATTAACATCACTATCTATAGCGGGCAAGTTATTTATAATAGAACTTATACTTTGAACGTTATTCATATTCGTATCGTTAATAACCGTTTCGTTATTTACAGCCGTTATAACGTTATTTCCCGCACTATTATTATTGTTATTATTCGACAACGCGTTAGGTACACCAATAACGGTACCGTTATTTCTAACGTTGTCGTTATTTTCAGCACTCGTAATAGCAGCTATTGATCTGTCTCTAACACTGGCGTTATTTTCAACGTTACTGCTCTCACCTGTTATACCGGAACTGCCTGCATGAGAGCTGGTAGCCACACCGCCACTAGCAGCAAGCTCGTCGTAACACGGCGGCATCTCAATGTTGCTCCTCGCCTCTTCATCGACTCTTGCGTTTAAACCTTCACGACTCAAATATTCAGGGGGTGGTCCAAAGAACTTGCATCTCATCGCCTCATTATAAGGCGGGGGTCTTGTCCCGTCGGGTAAAACGGGGTAGTTTTCAAAATTCGCCCCTAAAAGTCGTATTGTGCGCCCGTTTAGGGTGTAAGTATCGTGGGAAGTCATACGAACAAAATCTAGATCATCTATATTTATTTCTGCAACGTTAGGAGTGTCGGGTCTCCGATCCGTCTCCGCGCGCCGGCCGAACCTAGGTATAGTCAGCTGAAACCTACCTAACTGTAGCGTCAACCGTTGCCTATCCAGTTGGTCTATAACTCTTTCCAAAGTGTTGCTAGAGTTCTGTCTCATATATTCCACCGGTGTAGCCATGTAATTCAAGTCTCTAGCGATATCCCCAGTTTCTGGGTTAGTGAAGTAGAATTCTGATGTGTTGAGGTCGCAGTAGGTCGGGCTCCGGTAGTTGTCCAGGGTTCGGGTCCGTGTCGGTGAGCTGTTTAGAGATGTTGAGCGCACGTTCGTTAGCTCGACGTCGCTCTGGGTGGGCACCTGTGGGGGACATGCTGGCTCAATATGATAGTACGCTTGATTTTAAGAAAGGGAATAAACTCTCCGTACTGAATTTATGTTTAAGTAGCTTTCAATTAGGGTGAACCTGTGATATTAAATAAGGGTGAACCTAATGCTATCATTCAGGCACAGACCTAGAGTTAGGCCTCTACTAAGAAATTCTTGAAAGAAAATAAAGTTGAAGTAGGTACTTTAATACTGTATGCGCAAGGAATAGAATTCAGAACTTCTTCAGAACAAGGTGTAAGGGACACTACAATTTCTGTGGCTTCAGAATGATGAACTGAATACGTGGTAACAGTTTTCGCATCGGTGTCCCTCTCATCCATATAGCCTAAAGCCTTCCTCGATAAATGGGCTATCCAGGAACAAACAAAGGTAGGTAGGGAGGGTAGATAGGGTAGGTAGGTAGTGTAGGTAGATAGGGTAGATAGGTAGTGTAGGTAGGTAGGGTAGGTAGGTAGTGTAGGTAAATAGGGTAGGTAGGTAGTGTAGGTAGGTAGGGTAGGTAGGTAGTGTAGATAGGTAGGGTAGGTAGGTAATGTAGGTAGATAGGGTAGATAGGTAGTGTAGGTAGGTAGGGTAGGTAGGTAGTGTAGGTAAATAGGGTAGGTAAATAAGGTAGGTAGGGTAGGTAGTGTAGGTAGGTAGGGTAGGTAGGTAGCTAGGGCAGAATAAAAAAAAAACGTGCAATTCACGTGGTAGAAGTGAAACCTTCAAAAAGGTTGGCTTCAAGATAAACACTGTATGATGCTTCCTATCTCATTATATGTTACATTTGTTGCATGTTACAAAATTTAGGTATTTAAAGTCGCGAATAGCAAATTCACGCGTATGCACACATTGAAACACACTGAGCGCTCGATTTTATTCTTCACTTATATAATCTTGGTTATCGATATTATTTTTTGATTGTATTTGATGCCGGAAGATTACTTGGAACGAACACTTCTTGATACTTGTACCGTCATCGCGATAAGTAGGTTAGTATTTACAACCGATTTAACAAAAAGAAGGTGCTCGATCCATATTATCCGCGATTTTCTCAAAAACCTTCTAATCCAATATTGATCGGGTTTTCGTTTACAAATGCAAATGCTTTCAGAGAAGGTTTTATTGTATAATGTATTAGGGTACTTCCACGAGTGCTTCTGAGCGCGGAATGATGAACCGCGAGTGCAAAATGTATGAAGAAGTCGGCAAATGTTTTATTTTAGCTAATAATTTGAAAATATGATGATTTTGATAAAAGAAAATTAGCTGAACCTCCGTGCCTCGGAAAGCACGTTAAGCCGTTGGTCCCGGCTGTCATTTGTAGATCTTTGACAGTCGTTAAAGTAGTCAGTGGCCTAAAAAGTCTGACAACCAGTCTTACCAAGGGGTATCGTATTTCCCAGTAGTAACTGGGTTGTGGAGGTCAGATAGGCAGTCGCTCCATGCAAAATACTGGTATTCAGCTGCATCCGGTTAGGCTGGAAGCCGACCCCAACATAGTTGGGAAAAGGCTAGGCAGATGATGATGAGCTGAACCTATAAAGGACTATATATACCGTAATTTATTATATAAGATCAAATATGCTGTTTTACCTATATTGGTACCTATTCTAACCCTACTTTTATGAATTTTCTGCGATTATTGTGATGGGAAAAACGTATGCATAAATTTTGTATCAATTTGGTTTCAATTTTTCTGATGCCAATCTGGAGATGAATAGCTTATACATTTACATGGTACCTGAAAAGCACTGTTATTGGAAGAAAAATGTAATAGCGTCCTTAAATCTTATGAATTTATGTGTCTGTCTTTTTACTGTTGCTTTTTCGTTTCATCGATCATCAATTCAATCACAACGATTCTAAAGAAGTTTTCACTTCAAAAAGGTGTATTACAACGCACAGCTATTAAAGTAGGTACATGGCTCACCTGTCGGTACCGCGAGGAGAATATAGCGGACAGGCGCGCCAGGCCTCCGCCCACACCCCCCTCGGGCTCCGCGCCCCCCTCGCGCCCCGCGCCCCCCTCGCGCCCCGCGCCCCCCCCGCCCGGGGGCTCCGGCGCGGGGCATGTCGTGCTGCACTGGAAGTCACAACGTCAAATTAAAATTCGCTATTTTTTTTTTCAGCCACTTTGTTAGCTGAAAACGCCGGATACTGCAACACTGAAAGAGCTGCTGGTTTAATGGATACGTATGAACGTATGTAATGACACAGACTTACTTGTAACGCATGTCTATCAGGTGCATGTGTGGGTGACTGTGCGGGCGAAGCCACGCGACCCTCTTGTTCTAGCAGACGGGACGTCTCGTAGCACGGAGGGAAACGGTGCGTCTGTAACAAAAGGAAATGATTACTTACAAAATCAAGTAATTTAATCGAATTAAACTGAAAATCAGCACCTTATGGCCTCTGCGCGGTGGGATCTTATGCGTACATTTAAATGGACCTACAGCGGCGGGAGAGCGGCGGGGGGGGCGGAGGCGGGGGAGCGGCGGGGTAGGGGCGGGGGAGCGGCCGGAGGAGCGGCGGGGGAGCGGCGGGGGAGCGGCGGGGGAGCGGCGGGGGAGCGGCGGGGGAGTGGCGGGGTAGCGGCGGGGGAATGGCGGGGGAGCGGCGGGTGAGCGGCCGGAGGAGCGGCCGGTGGAGCGGCGGGGAAGTGGCGGGCGAGCGGCGGGGGAGCGGCGGGGAAGTGGCGGGGGAGCGGCGGGGAAGTGGCGGGGGAGCGGCGGGGAAGTGGCGGGGAATTGGCGGGGAAGTGGCGGGCGAGCGGCGGGGGAGCGGCCGGAGGAGCGGCGGGGAAGTGGCCGGGGAGCGGCGGGGAAGTGGCGGGGGAGCGGCGGGGGAGCGGCGGGGGAGCGGCGGGGAAGTGGCGGCGGAGCGGCGGGGAAGTGGCGGGGAAGTGGCGGGCGAGCGGCGGGGGAGCGGCCGGAGGAGCGGCGGGGAAGTGGCGGGGGAGCGGCGGGGAAGTGGCGAGGGAGCGGTGGTGGAGCGGCGGGGAAGTGGCGGTGGAGCGGCCGGAGGAGCGGCGGGGAAGTGGCGGGGGAGCGGCGGGGAAGTGGCGGGGGAGCGGCGGGGGAGCGGCCGGAGGAGTGGCGGGGAAGTGGCGGGGGAGCGGCGGGGAAGTGGCGGGGGAGCGGCGGGGTAGCGGCCGGAGGAGCGGCGGGGAAGTGGCGGGGGAGCGGCCGGAGGGCGGCGGGGAAGTGGCGGGGGAGCGGCCGGAGGAGCGGCGGGGAAGTGGCGGGGGAGCGGCCGGAGGGCGGCGGGGAAGTGGCGGGGGAGCGGCCGGAGGAGCGGCGGGGAAGTGGCGGGGGAGCGGCCGGAGGGCGGCGGGGAAGTGGCGGGGGAGCGGCGGGGGAGCGGCGGGGGAGCGGCGGGGGAGCGGCGACCGCCTGCGCCGCCGCTCTGTGCCCGCATGATTCGAAGCAGAGGGCTTAGAACATGTTTTGAGGTCATAGGGAGGATAGGCGTCCCTCCATGTAAAATACTGGTGTCCGACTGCATCCGGTTAGACTGGTAGCCAGCCCCGACATCGGTGTGATAAGGCTAGACAGATGATGATGGTAGCGCCACTAGTAGCAGGTGGCAATCTGTAGTGTCTACCTACCTACCGTAGCTGTAGGTACTACATGTGACGTCACCTGCGCGTACTGCAGGGAGTAGTGCTGGCGCGTGGCCCGCTCGGCGTGCTGTAGGTACTACATGTGACGTCACCTGCGCGTACTGCAGGGAGTAGTGCTGGCGCGTGGCCCGCTCGGCGTGCTGTAGGTACTACATGTGACGTCACCTGCGCGTACTGCAGGGAGTAGTGCTGGCGCGTGGCCCGCTCGGCGTGCTGTAGGTACTACATGTGACGTCACCTGCGCGTACTGCAGGGAGTAGTGCTGGCGCGTGGCCCGCTCGGCGTGCTGTAGGTACTACATGTGACGTCACCTGCGCGTACTGCAGGGAGTAGTGCTGGCGCGTGGCCCGCTCGGCGTGCTGTAGGTACTACATGTGACGTCACCTGCGCGTACTGCAGGGAGTAGTGCTGGCGCGTGGCCCGCTCGGCGTGCTGTAGGTACTACATGTGACGTCACCTGCGCGTACTGCAGGGAGTAGTGCTGGCGCGTGGCCCGCTCGGCGTGCTGTAGGTACTACATGTGACGTCACCTGCGCGTACTGCAGGGAGTAGTGCTGGCGCGTGGCCCGCTCGGCGTGCTGTAGGTACTACATGTGACGTCACCTGCGCGTACTGCAGGGAGTAGTGCTGGCGCGTGGCCCGCTCGGCGTGCGCGTAGCTCCTCAGGGCGGCGCGCTTCATGTGCATCTTGCAGATGGCGGACACGAGCAGCACGACGGCTATCATGAAGATGAGGGCGCAGGCTGCGGGAGGAGATGTCAGTTAGTAGTGTACTATCTACTTCGCTGAGGGTCGACCATCAACAACCTTGTTATCATATTATAGAATCCCTGCCACAAGCCCAACACTGATGTAGAAAGCTTGCAGTAACGACTCACACACAAACATTATTTTGGATATTGAACTGTTCCCACACATCACACATTGCGAGGGTTATAACTTAGTCAGATATAAAAATCCAAACCAATAAATTGCTTCTCGCATGAAACAATATGGCTTCTCTCTAACAAAAGTTTAATTTCAAATTTGTCAATGACAATAACAGCACAGGGTTGCCAATACTTATTTTCCTAACTCCCCAAAAAACAAAGCGGAAAATAAAATTCATGATTGTAGTTTTTTTTTGGGAACAATTTTTTTGAACTGTTACTAAACATTCGAGAGGTTATTATGATCAGTTGAAAAAAATAAAAGGCAGTTTTTTTTTTTTTTTGTCAAGCCGTTGGTCCCGGCTGTCATTTGAAGATCTTTGACAGTCGTTAGGTAGTCAGTGGCCCAAAAAAGTCTGACAACCAATCTAACCAAGGGGTATCGTATTACCCAGTACTAACTGGGTTGTGGAGGTCAGATAGGCAGTCGCTCCATGTAAAATACTGGTATTCAGCTGCATCCGGTTAAACTGGAAGCCGACCCCAACATAGTTGGGAAAAGGCTAGGCAGATGATGAGTTATTTTTTTTTATCGACAGTTGGTAAATTTGTGCGACAGTAAAACATAAACAGTAATAAAAAACAATTGGCCGGTAATTTCGTCTTACAATGACAATACTAAAAATACGTGAGCAGACTAATAAATAAATGGCGAGTAAAAATTATGGAATGGGCAGTAAAAATGATGGAATGGGCAATAAAAATGATGGAATGGGCAGTTAGATTATTTTTCTTATCATGAGTATGCATTTCTATTATTTCATAAAAGGTGTATTGGACATTAAACGCTGATAATTTTTCTATCTAATTTGATTTAGTTGTTATATTTCTGCCCCCGCATAGGGGATGCTTACAATGCATGGGTAATCAGCAATTAACCAAAAATTATCCTAAAAGTCTTGCTACCTGGCGTGAGGAGCGTAGGCCGAAGCGACGACGACATTTGTGACAGAAAGTGGGTTTGTCTTTATTATTGCGAGCGCAGCGAGCGCGAGTCATGGAGTCGTCGTAGCTAAAGTCGTTGCATGTTTAATATACGAGGAATACATTTTACCACCTCATTGTTTATAGAACTGCTTAGAATGAGATTTCTTAGATTTCTTTTTAGTTAATGATCATATTGCATATTATGACATTGTTTAATTATTGTGATTTTTATTAATTTGATTTGTAATAGTGATGGTGTAGGTATTTTTTGTGTCTTAAGTATGTATTTTTATTTTTATGTAACACATTCAGACACAATTTATTGTTAATGAATAAATGAAATGAAAAAATGAAATGAAATCTTACCGACAAATTCCGATTTATTACTGCCCACACGGAACCGCTCGTTCAATAATTTTAACCGCCCATTTAATTATTTTCCTGCTCAATTATATATTCACTCATCATTCATCCATTTTATTATTTTTTATTACTCATTTTTGTTTACTTTACTGCTTAGTTTTAACTGCTGAGCTAGTTATTAAACGTGCCATTTATAATTTTTTACTTACCAAAACCGCTATTTACAACTGCCTCTTTGAATCAGTGCCTTTTTTAATAGAGCTTTTGCTATTCCTTACAATTTATAATTTTTATGGAAGTTATAAATTCGACAATACCACCCTGTTTTTTTAATTTTCTCTAGTAGTGATTAAGGAAACTATCGGGTCTGTGTGTAATGTGTTTCTCGAATTCCCCGCAATTCAGGGAAATATACACAAATTGAAAACCCTGCTCTTCATTCATCAAATCTTGACTTTGGTGGGGCAGCCATTCGGCCATTCACAACATGCGATGGTTAGCTACAGTCGCAGGAGTTACGCCCATAATGTATACATGTGTGCCGTTTATACGAAAATATGCATCAGTGTGCGTAAATTTATGAATGCAAAGGTAGGCCGTTCGACTTCTTGTCTAATAATGGGCCCGGAGTGTCGTAGTACTGTGCCATAGGAAACAACCAACCGAACCGTGCACCATTTTGTCGACGTTTTATAAGTGCCCGTCTGAGCCAATATGAAATAAAATATTATGATTTTGTGTGTATTTTGTGTTATTTTATTACATAGTTATAATAAATGCATTTGGCGCTGTGCCTCTAAGGACGGCACGCCCCTTACTACGGAGAGGATTATTTTTAATCTTTTCTGCGGAACAATTCCATCAAACATGATTGTTGCGTAATTTTAACAGTAGCGTTTTACGTAGCGCACGCCAGCAACGGAAGCTCTCAAAAGGAATCAGTAGTTCCTGAGATTAGTGTAGGTATTCAACCAAACAAACTCTTCAGCATTATAATATTAGTATGGATAGATAATATTCCTTAAAGTAACGGATGGCTGGACGAGCTGGACAAAACCAAGGACTAAGGTCTACATTGGCCCAGGACCGGAAGAGGCCTTGTCCCAGCAGTGCGGTGACGCAGGCTGACGGTAAAGTATAAGCTGTTGCCCGCGACCTTCTCTCGAAATTATTATAAAAAACCCCCATTATTATAGCCACTTCTCTTTTTGAATAGAATTTTGTTACCAATTTCAAGGTTTTTAATTTTTGTGCACGGAAACCAAATTATTTTTTCTAAAATAAAAATAGCTTTTTAACATCAGCCAGTCAAAGCCCGTCATCAAAATCAGTCCAGCTGTTTCGGATATTAGTCGGAACTAACAGACAGACCGACGGACAAAAACTTGTTTTTGACAAAATTTTGTTTTTGTTATCATCGTCATCATCAGCCTTTAATGTTCCCACTGCTGGGACACAGGCCTCCTCTCTATGAGAGGGAATGGGCTATAATCCACCACGCCGGCCCAGTGCGGGTTGGTAGATCTCACATGTCTTCGATTTTTTGGTTCTAGGACATGCCGGTTTCCTCACAATGATTTCCTTCACCGTTTTTGAGAGCAATGGTGATGAAATAAATTACACAAAGTAAAGCGCCTGCCTGGTTCGAACCCAGATTTACTGTTCGTAAGTCGGGGTCGCTACCACTGGACCACCGCTGCTCTCCTGTTTCTATTTTTGTTATAGATGACGTATATTGTATCTTCATATGCATTCAATAAAATGCTGTTATTTCGAGATAACAAACAGTCACTTCAATTAGTATAGATGAGATAGGTAGAGCTGCTCACCGGTCACCGTGTATATGGTGGACTGGATGAACCCGTAGTCGTCGCCCGCGCGCCGGTCCTCGAACAGAGGGGGGTACTCCACGTCCACGTAGCCTGCAAACAAACACATACAGGACCCTACACGAAGCCGACAACCAAGCATTATGTACAGACGCCAGCACATCAAGCTACTACAATCTGTCAAATTTGTTTAATAGATTTTCAACTTTATCTCTATAGCATTAGGTTCAAGGTTGGTTGGGAAAATCTGACAGTTTCGGGTAGGTTGACCTGCTGGCGTCTGTACATCAATATTGCTGGGAAACGACTTTTTTTGGGGGGTGTAAAATCACGTTTTACGGTAGGACGCACTCAAACATTGTGCTGATGGATGCATTGAACAGATTGCAGTACGGAGGTCGTGGAGGTGTTTGAAGTAAAATTCTTACATTTAAAATGTATTCTTTTTTAAACTTGTGAAAAAGTTGGAACTTTGATCCCCAATATCTCAATAAGTAGAAAGTTAAAAAATGAAAAATGATCCCGATGCCGGGGGAACGAGTGCCTTTCGGCTTCGCTGAGGGTCTTGATACACTCATTATATCTCTAAACGCATTCCGTCATACGTGGCGCTAGCGGGTTTCAAACTCAGAACGGAATTTTCGAAACATATTTCCGTGTATCTTGTTGTTGATAAGTAGACATGACAGTTTAACACCTTTGACGTTAAATGTCATTACAGGAAAATATTATATAATATTTTGTAAAAATGATGAAATATACGATAAAAAGTTAAAATGATGATGAAATGATGATTGCGTAAGTATAGTGTTATATACATAATGGTGCCGATTCCTTGTTCACAAACTAAACTAAATTTAAGTTGAGTGCATCTTTTTCTTTCTATTTCATTAAGAAAAGGACAGAAGATAAATATTAGGTTAGTCCTGTCAAATTAGTCAGCACCTGACTTAATTTGATGTAGTTTTAGTAGCCAACTTTTTAATCACGTCTAAACTTGTGTCGGGCGCTGGTTCATTTGACAGGACTAAACTAAAATGTATCATCTGTGTAATGAGATAGAAAGAAAAAGATGCACTGAACTTAAATTTAGTTTAGTTTGTGAACAAGGGAATCGGCACCAATATCTGTAATACACAGATACTACATACCTTCTAGTCTTGAGTACCGCGGGTGTTCGTCGCAGCAGGACGGCTGCTGGCAGAGCGGACTGCTGGTCCGACAGCAAGCGGACTCCGATATACAGCGGCCTGTCGAGCAGTTCAGCTTGTCGCTTCCTGCTCATATAGCAAATAACACCATTTCATTTAATTTGCCACATATACCTTCCCAGAATTTGATCCCGGTGTAATAATAATAGTGTTGTTTTTCAAACTAACGGGTCCGATTTCTGACTAGGGATATTGATCTTTCAAAAATCTAATGAGGCAGTTTTAGTTTACATCAATATTGAAAAATGTATGTATATATTGACGGCCTCGTTGGTCGAGTGGTCGCAAGCGCGACTGTGAGTGGGAGGTCCTGGGTTCGATTTCCGGATCGGGCAAAGCGTTATTGCATTTTTGACGTGACAACGTCTAATAAATCGAGGAACGCCTGCTGCAGGCACGAATAAGTGTCCCGTTACGCTCATTGTACGCATGCGCCGCATCTATTTCTCTTCCACTCGATTTTATGACGTTGTCACGTTGAACTATCGTCCGTAAACTAACTTTACAAACAATCAATTTGTTTTCATCAGGAATTAGTGAGTAGCGGCTGGGGGGCTGGGGGGCTGGGGGGCTGGGGGCTGGGGCCTGGACGGCTGGACGGCTGGACACTCACTTGCGCAGACAGGCCCGGGGCACAGGTGCGGCGCCTCGTCCTCGGCGCGCTCGCAGTCGCGGCGGCCGTCGCACACGTACTGCGGCGCCATGCAGCGCGCGCCGCACCAGAACGTGCCGCGCCCGCAGTACGCCGGCCCTAACCACACATACTACACCTTACAAACCTTTCATCACTATCTTCAAGAAAAATATTCAAAGTTAGGTTCCACTACTGCGTGTCGCTCAAAAAAATATTAAACTCCTACAATTTTCTACGGCAGTTCAAACGTCTTTGATTGTCGCGGCCATGATGTGACGTCATTTACCTCGATCCGCCTTGTTTACGTCTAATGTTTTGCCGTTAATACTAATTTTATGTCGTTTATTCGAGCAAGAATTGCAATAGCAAATTATTTTTCTTTATTCCTTTAAATACATATTGATTACGTAATATTAAAAAAAAAACATTTAAAAATACAAAAAAATAGTCCCACCAACATTGAGAACAAGGTCCGAGCTACCGGTGGTCAGGGCTCTTGAGGGAGGTTATTAATAGAGTTATACAATAGCAATTATTACTATGACCCTGATGTGCCCCACTGCCAGGGGTTAAAAGATTATAGAATTACACAAATCTACCACCATGTTTTTATAGACCAACACAAGGATTTTATAAGAAATATTTTTTTTTTGTAATTCTTGCATATTCCCTATTATAAGGCGCCTATTCCCGCCAGTTGGAACACCTCCATACAAGTGATCTGACCGCTCTCGCGCGGGATTCACTTTAACCTGTCACGTTGCTGAGATATGAGCTACCAAAGTAGAAGTCCATTTACTAATGGCATCTTCAGCACGACTTCGATAGCTGATAGCATTGATATCTCGGAAACGTGACACTTTACAATATTTTGACTCATGAAAAACTAGTTTTTATTGATACTAGCTATTGATTAAGGTTGCAGGCGTGCCCGCAACTTTGAAAAAAGATTCAAATAGCGGTATATCATCAAGCCAGGCATCATACAATAATATTCTAAGCCCTTTTGGGGTAACGTCATTTAAATTGTCATCGACACGCTATGGACCCATTCACTGCCCAGCACCCAGCGTATGGGTCGAACAATAATTCGTTCGCGTGCCCACAGCCCGTATCCGTAGCCCAGGACTCGCTAGTCGGGTTCTGGGCAAGGATACAAGTCATCTATAGCTAATTATAACGGCGACTCGGATACGGGTTGTGGGCACGCGAAGTTCGACCCATATGCTGGGTGCTGGGCACTGAATAGGTGAAGACTATCACTGTACTGAGCTCTAAGCTATACTCGACAACGTCCGACAAGAGGCTCTTATCCAGAGTTGGGGTCGGCTTCCCGTCTAACAGCTTGTCAGACATCCCATGACGACAACCAAAGATCTACACATGACAACCCAGACCAACTGAAGAAGAGCGTCTGATGGTCATGAGGTCATTCATCCACAGGAGCTGATGCCAATTTTTTGTCTGATACCATTTATATTGCCATCAACATGCTAAGAAGCAGATCTATTCACGGACCGGCCTCGGCAACCGTTGCTTAACCTAGAAGATCACTAACCTCTGGTCTGCACCAGTATGTACTTGGTGACGCTGAACGGCGGCGCCGAACACATGTACTGGCCGCTGTCGCTCTCTTGTAGGTCTTGCCGCGAGAGGGAGCTGCTGGTGGTTGGGCCTTTGGGCGAGCCTTTTAGAATGCTGGAAAATAAATTATAAGTAAGTACATATAAAGGGTGTAAAGGTTCCCTTAACAAAGCCGAAAGGCACTTGTTCGCATCCGTCATTGCGATATCTTTTTTGTTCTAGACCATACCTGGGAACCTTCTAGTCACGGAGATATTGGCGGTTTTTTTGATTTTTTGATTTGATTTGATTTGAGGTACGGAACTCTAAAAAAGTGACAACAATGATTGTCACTTTTTTAGAGTTCCGTACCTCAAAAGGTAAAAAAGGAACCCTTAAAAGATCACTCTCTTGTCCATCTGTCCGTGTATTATACACCTAGTATGGACTATAGACCTCAGTATCTGGTATAAATTTCAGCTTCTTAGTTCCACCCGTTCCTGAGAAAATCTGTGGTGATACACGGATAGACACACGGATAGACAGACGGACAGACGGATAAGAGAGTGATCTTATAAGGGTTCCTTGTTTTACCTTTTGAGGTACGGAACCCTAAAAAGGATGGGAGACGTTTTTCCTGGAGTGGGACACGACAGGCTTACAATAATACTACTTAACTTATCCCACTACTGATCTTTAACCAGTCTCCCCATATTCTTTCTGGAAGCTACTTGGGGCACCCTGACTCCCGGACAGGTTAGGTTCGAAGGGGATGGCGGGGTCTAGAGCGAACTAAGACCCCGCCATCCCCTTCGTGTTTTCCCTGGGCCAGGATCGACACTCATGTGGACGTCGCCGAGGCCTTCGACTTGGTGTATAACAAGAAAAATCCAAAAACTTACACATCCGCGTTACTCCCATTTTCACTCATATAGTTCCACACGTATAACCTGGGCGTCACATCCCCCTTCAGCTCGCAGACCAGCGTCAAGTTGTCATGCACCCTGCGCACCAGCACGTCGGTGTACTCCGGCTCCCCGGGCATGTAGAGGACGAGCGAGGGGGTGGGGATGTCGCCGCAACCTAGAAGGGGGGAGGGGACTAGTTTAGTTTTATTTTATTATAAATGGGAGCTCGTGGCTAAATAATAACAGCTCCTCGGACCACTCTTCAGATCAAGCCGCCTAGGTTGGTCAGTGGATGGGTGACCACCCATTACATACGGCGTACCATCCACACTTGGCTGATATCCCGACTAGTCGTACTCAGCGCTTCTCCTCTACATTTATTATGCGCACAGCCAAGCTGTGGAACTCTCTGCCGGCATCTGTGTTCCCTCCCACATTTAACCCGTCTGCCTTCAAAGCAAGAGTGAACCGGCCGGCATCTTCTGGGCACGCTCGTTCCATCATAGAGCTCATCCATCGCTTTCCATCAGGCGGGATCGAGATCAAGAGCACGCCCATCTAATAATAAAAAAAAGCAAAGCCGAAAGGTCTTTCGACATTGCGATATTTCTTCTATTCTGGACCATACCTGGGAACCTTTTATTTACGGAGATATTGGGGATCAAAGTATTTTTTCTTTTAAATACAATGTTGTAGGGAATAATACCACCAGTTTCGAAACTCCGAGAAGCTAAGAGATTCCAAGTAAAGAAACCCAATACCACTGTCCGCCTTGAGAATCGACCCCAGGATACCAAACTCAGCTGTTGCCTTTACGACTATGAGATAAAGACGAACGGGGGAGTGCTACCGTTTAACTGGAAGGTGTCTGAGATAGCACGGTGAGGAAGGGGTGTTGGCATCCACCGGAGGGCGACTGAGCTCTGGCGACACGTCACCACACTCTAACACCGCCCACGGCGCATCATCTCTGTTAAGCAGTAGGCTTGCAGTTGTAGAGCCATTTGTATAGGAGCGTTTACAATCTGTCGAGCCTGATCCCAATTATGTTGAGGTCGGCTTCCAGTCTAACCGGAAGCCGCTCAATAACAGCATGATGCATGGAGCGACTGCCTATTTGACCTCCAAAACACATTTACCAGCGGCAGTGACCAGACTTGTGAAAGTCTTAGCTTGCGAAAAAAACATCGTTACGTGTGTACCACAAAGCTGCTATTTCACAGATGAGCACACATATTAAATATTAATATGCGAATCGTCAATGAATCCAATTGCTAATATCATAAATATTGAAATTAGCAGGGAATGGCCGTCAAAACTGTTTTTAGTTCGCTTTTTTAGCATTAATCCTAACTATATAATTGAGTTTTTTTTTTATTATGTTTGTTTGTTACCTTTTCACGCCTGAACCACTGAACCGCAAAATTGAAAAATTTCAGGATGATTATCCTGAAATTTTGCATTTACTTTGTCAGGTGTACATAAACGGACATAGGGTACCTCCTTTCATCCCGAAAAAAAAAGTAGTTCCCGAGAAGAACAAAAAAAAAATCTTATGATAATAGATGGCGCCTGTAACGACTGTCATAGATCTACGAATGACAGCCGGGACCAGCGGCTTAACGTGCTTGCCCCTCGGCAAGCACGTTAAGCCGCTGGTCCCGGCTACGGAGGAAACTCGGTATGTAATGGGTAGTACTAGTCACCCGTCTACGGATCAACCTAAGCAAGCGTGGCTTAACCTGAAGATCGACCCTAGTGGCTGTTAATATTTAACCGACTTCAAAATGGAGGAGGTTCTCAATTCGATTGGTATTTTCTTTTTATGTATGTACACCGATTACGCTGAGATTTATGATCCGATTTACGTGATTCTTCTTTAGTTTGATGCAGAATAGTTGCCATTTGGTCCCATAAAAATTTAACATAGTTTAGCCCAGTAGTTTTCATTTTATGAACATTTTTTAACTTACTTCCAAAAGGAATACACCGTGACTTTTTAGTCGTCTGACAACAGCAGCCCACTTCATGTATCCAATGACTACTATACATTCATAAAAAAAAATGGTATTTAAGAGATAAAAAAATATATATATTCGTTATTATGATGCATAACGTAGTTGAAACATTCTGTTGCGAGCGAAAATCTATCTACTCGACTCGTGCGATGGTTAGGTATGTTCTACTGTTTGATACGTAAACATTATTAACAGGATGTTTCCTAATTCTAATTTGTTATTTATTTTCTTTGTACCTATTATCTTAATTAATGGTAAAAAAAACACGCCTAGAGGTATTTTATGTCGGATATATTGAGTGGACCAACTTTGTCAAACGACTAAAAAATCACGGTGTATAGACGATTTGCAAAATTATTTTATTGTTCGAAAGAGGTTTATTCTGAAATGGTCCCATTTAAATTTCATATCAATCTGATGATGAGTTTCGGAGACGGACAACGGAACTCTTCAAAAAATGACAGCAATTCAACCGCGATTACTGCAATCGCTTGGATATTTATTGTTTACACAACATCATAACATCACACTTATATGCTCTGTACACACATGTGTACAGTACACCCACATTTCGACAGTTAGGTATGTTCATTTTATTGGGGATAAGGCTATTTATTACCATGGCATGTATTGTTAACAATGAAAAATAAATACATAGTAAATATTTGTACTTATAGGACAACTAGAAATGGATAAAGAAAAAACTTTTTTATTATAACTTTAGCTTCAGAAGTCGGCGACTATCGTTTGTTTGATTCAGTTTTTTTTTTTGACTTCCGAAGCTTAAGTTATTTTTCACTTTTTTGTGTTTTTGAAGTCGGTTTTATTTTTTGCAAAAAAGTTTTAGCTCTAAAGATGTATGTACTTCACCCAAGAGAATATCAACTTTACTCTTATGTAAATTAAGTTGATTATATCACGGCTCTTAGGTTACGATGGCAAACGACTGTGCATTCCATTATCAATGACTAAGTGCTAGTTAGCCACTTTGTCTATCATCTACATCAGTAAACAGCTTATCATAACAAAGTAATCGAACACCTGGGTTGAACTAATTGTTACCTTCCTGTGAGTCAGATAGATTCCATATTACACCGACTTACGCCATTAGAAAGAGGTAATAAATAATAGTCGTACGGGTCGATCTATGAAGTTAAGCAGTGCTTGCCTAGGTCGGTCCGTGGATGGCTGACGGCATACATAGCGCGTTCCGTCCGTGCTTCGATAAGCATGTTGGGCCGTTGATACTGGCTGTCATTTGTAGATGTAAGATAGTCGTTATGGGTCAAAAGGTCTAATGCCTACAACCAGTCTTTCCAAGGGGTAATGTATCTCCAGTACTAACTGGGTTGTGGAGATCAAATAGATTCAGATTCAAATTTAGATTTATTTATTTGCCATCAATGTAGGTACGAGTTTACGATGATAGGCAGTCGCTCCTTGTAAAATACTATATTTAGCTGCATGTGGTTAGACTGGAAGCCACCCCCAACATAGTTGGAAAAGGTTAGGGTGCTGATAGTGACTTCCTTATTAAGAATCAAAAATCTGGTAACTAAACAATAGTATAAGATATGTCATAATACAATATGTAGTTATTATAATACATCTGGTCAGGACATAATTATTATCTAACTTAACTTCCCGTGAGTCAGAGACAGATTCCATATTACCTACACCATTTTTTAGGGTTCTGTACCCTAACGGTAAACAAAAAAAAAACGGGACCCTATACTTAGACTCCGCTGTCTGTCTGTCTGTCATCAGGCTGTATCTCATGAACCGTGATAACTAGATAGTTGAAATTTTCACAGCTGATGTATTTCTGTTGCTGCAATAAAAATATAACTATTTAATAATTAAAGGGGACTCCCATACAAGAAACGTGTTTTTTTCGGTTTATGGTACGGGCTTCTGTATGGAAGCCCCTTTAATTGCGCTAAGGGCACCCCCTGTGGGTTACAAGCCTCGGCTTAGGGCGTCGCTGAGGAGGGCAGCAAGGGGACAGGCTGGAACTCAATGAGATTATTTAGAGGCTGGTTTAAAACTACTGGCTCAGCATCGCGGACTGGCTCGAGCAAGGGTCGGGGGGGGGGCGTTAACGGGGACGTCGCGAGGAACCTCGATGGCGAGGTCAGAATGACGGCGGTTTGTGTTTATGCTTCCTTAAGGTACTGGTTTCCTGGAGGAAGGTGATAGGGTCGTCGGGACTAAGGTATGCCATGGTCGGCGAATCTTACTGATACGCTATGGTTCGTTTCCGGCGGCCGATGCCATCAGCGGGTTTCTATCAATACTTGGATATTCCCTATAGAAAATACAAATTGGTCACGAGCTGCTGATATATGTGCCGCAAAGGTCAAGTGGTGGTAGAGTATGACTCCTAAGTATATGTTTTGCATCTGTCAATGGATTAGCTTGCCGAACATAGTGATCAGTTTAGACCATTTTACAACAACAGTAACTATTACTGTAATGCCTGAAGATGATGCATATTTTAGCTGAAATCATATACAGGGCGGAATGGACCTTGACACTCAAAACATTACCTTGTGTTCAGTACATCAATACAAATGAAAGAAAATTTGGTGTTCTATATGTTTTGACCCTGTAGGTTTTGCACTTTTGTGCACAACATGATTTTTTAAATTCCCAATAAAACAAATCTATGTGGGGAGGTTGACAATAATGTACTGAATGATGGCTTTGAACTATTTGTAATTATTCATTTACCATCTCAGTTTTCAACACAACTCAGTGAACAGATTCTAAATTTGATGGCTTATAGCTTAGTGATGTGGCGAGCGAGCATTCAGATGGTGTTCTCTCATTCAAGGCTTGTTTCTAATGATGCCAGCTCTTGATTAATTCAGGTTTAAGGTGTGGCCACTATTTTGAAAATAAAATGGTGGAAGGTAAGCAGGCCACGCTTCATACAAAAATCTTCCAACCTCTTAATTAAACTGTTATAAAATTTCAAGTTGCTGCTTGTTTATTTCAGTCAATAAATAATACCAGTAAACATGACAAAAAATAATGATTTGACAGTGTGGTAGTAATTTTAAAACTTAGTTTTGACCGGTCTTTCAACAATTTATTGTAACTAGAGATTTATCTCAGAGTTACAGGAAATTCCTGTTAACATTGTATGTAAGTATATGCCAGTTACAAATAAATTAAATAGCTTTCACATGCTTGAAATTTTTGTTTCATCCAAAGCAATTTTGTTTCTAAATTCTGCTAGATTTGTGGAAAATGTGAACAAACCAAAAGGATAGTGGAGCAAAAGAGAAAGGATCAAATTCCGCCTCAAAACTCCCGTTAGATACCACACAAAAAATTTAGAAGCCGAAAATAAGTTCGCACAATGAAAATATTTTTCCTGGTGCATTCTGAGATACACTTGATGCGATTAGCCACGAACCTTGTCCTTAATTGATAAGCTATGCTAACAACCACGGTCAAAACCTATTTCAAGGCTAAAAAACCAGTATTGAACGAAAAAAAGAATTTGGGAGATGCCAAAATTTTCCCAAAAAACGTATCATCAGTATTGCAAAGATAGCGGTTTAATAATCAATACTTACATGGTTTTGAACTATAAAGAAGGAGAATTACACATGATAACAAACAATTGAACAACGAAAACATTTTTATTTACTTTTTACACATTTTCAACTATTGACATTCAACAAATTACGCCATTTTTGTTTCGTCGTATGTACGTTCCAACCGACGTGCGCAGACATAAACAAGAACAACGCTTCATTGTGTTTGAGAAGTGGTTATAGTATGTTAATAAACTTCTGTTTAAATAAAATGGCAACAGATAAACGAAATTAAAGTATAACCTAAGCAGTAACTTTCACATAAATTTGCTGATTCTATAAGAACGGTGTAGAAAAATAAACCCAATTTACAATATTGAACCATTGATTTAAAAAGTATCAAAATTTTGCTTGAAATGTGTCATTTTTTTTTTTCTTCAAAACAAAAAAACGTGGCTTAAAACGGAAATCATCATCATCATCATATCAGCCCGGAATCACCCACTGCTGGGTATAGGCCTCCCCTTTTTTCCGCCAAGGAAACGGAAAGTAAATTAAAATTTACAAACATGAAATATTCGTAGAATGGAACGAAACATTATCGATGACATTGACATTTAAAGTTTTGGAAACTCCAGCTCTAGGTTTTTCGTTCAAAAGCTTTTTGTACAGATTAGAGTGTAATAGCTAGATACGTATTAGCTAAGTCAAACAAAGACAAACTATATGGCATGCTTGTCATTTTGTTAGTTTCCAAGTGACTCAGAAAGGGATATTATTCATTTCTTCGTGCTTGAAAGCGAAACAGTGTTTCCATCTATATTATTACTTTAAAATGGACCTAACACGGCTTCCAAATGACAAGAAACTGGAACTTTGCAAGTGGTATTTCAAAGGTATGTTTGCCTCTTCCTTTAACGTATAGTAAATCGTGCTGTTTCTTTCATTCCGTCTCCACACTATTCTCTTAAACATCGCAATAATAGTGCACCGCCCCTAAGACGACCCACTGACCCAGTAAGCTTCCAGATCTTCGCGCCACCTCTTTCTGGGCCGGACTCGGTGGCGCTGTACATCCACCAGCACCAATTGTGTCGAAAGTTGCCCAGCAGTCATTGTGCATGTCACTGACATTGTCTTATTTATTACCATCATAAGAGTGTTGGTCGCCTTTCAATAACCCATTGATGGTCCCTTTTAACAAACTATTGGACCAAACAGGTCCCAGTAATAGGGAGCTTTGTAATATAAGTTTTAAATTTTCAGTGGGATGCCTTCTCCTGCCCTTTGTGTGGGGTGTGAACACCATCTGGTTCTTCAAAGAGGCGTTCATGAAGCCTCCCTATGAAGAACAGAAGCAGATTAAGAAATGTAAGTTCTCTTTTTACAAAAATCATTCTTTCTTCATCATATAGGAATGGCGCCCGGGCAGATAGTCCGCGGCCCGCGGTCGATTGGTTGATTACACTAGATCACTTCTAGTAAGTACTGACAAACAGTGTTTAATGTCACTAACACAGTAGACCCCTGTAGTCTGAGTCTGTTTGTTTATTGTGTTCCTTATCTGTGATCGGCTTTCTAGCCATTAGCAGATGGGGTATTTGTGTGGAGATAACGTAGTGTGAATAAATAATAATAAAAAACATGTATAGTGTAATTTAAACAGTGGTGGTTCAGTGGTATCCTCGACGCATGAGTTAACTTTGAGTCAACATTGTGAGATGAAAACTGGCATGTCATAGAACTAATCATTGGAAGACATGTGACAACTGACAACCCACCCAACATTATGTCTGAATCTTACGAGATGACCTCCAAATTTGTTTCTGCTGTTTCTTCTCAGAGTAGTAAGGAAGAAACACAGGCCTGTGTTTAAAAAACCAGTTTAAAAAACTGGCCAAGTGCGATTCGGACTCGCGCAAGAAGGGTTCCGTACCATAAACCGAAAAAAACCCGTTTCTTGTATGGGAGCGTTTAATTATTAAATAATTTATATTTTTATTATTCGTTGTGATAGCGGCAACAGAAATAGATAATTTATGAAATTTTCAACTGTCAAGCTATCGCGGTTCTTGAGATACAGCCTGGTGACAGACAGACGGACGGACAGACAGGGAAGTGTTAGTTATAGGGTCCCATTTTTACCCTTTGGGTACGGATCCCTAAAAATTACATGTAAATGTGTTTGTAAACACCTATTAGCAAAATAAACGACATTATAATTAGTCCTTGGGTGTACAATCATCATCTGCCTAGCCTTTCCTCAACTATGTGGGGTCGGGGTGTACAATAATAGGAAGATATAATATAAACAAAAAGAAGTTTTGCATTCAACTCTTTGGCACCTCAAACATAGTACTACCGTTTGTAGAGACTGCTGAGCCGGTAACCCAATGCGCAATATTTATTAATCTCACTCTCCGTACCTTTCCAGATGTACTAATGTCAGCAGCGGGAGCCATAGCCTGGATGGCATTCTTCGCGATCTGGATCACAATATTCCAGCTGCAGCGAGTGTCCTGGGGAGCGACCGGGGACGCGCTCTCTTTCATCGTACCCTTAGGACGGGCGTAGGTGTAGAGGCTAAAGAGAAGATTGTGTTTGTAATGAAGAAGCAAGCTGGAGAGCATTGAGCTGAAGAGGAACTGGTTCTGGTAACATGAACCAAACCACATCAAACTCTCTTAAGCCACGTTGACACGATAAGAGTTTGCTCGGTCGCAACTCGTAATGTGGCAATCCATACCTACCCATCCGAGTGCGCTCGGATTATGGGTTGCCACAATACGAGTTGCGTCAGAGTAAACTCAAACTCAAAAGCATTTATTTCAATTAGACCATTACAGGCACTTTTGAATGTCAGAAAAACAAAGAAGGCTAAGCTACAGTCACAGACACAAGGCATAATAACTTGTGAAAGTACTGTAGTTGCCCATTCCAAAGCGTAGATCTCTATGAAACTCCATGGACACTCTTTTCAATCAAATAATTGTTACAAAATCTTGGTTACATCATTCATGTTGAGATTATACATATGTGAGAACGATGTAGAAATACGTGCACGTTAAGAGCGTCCAGACTAAAAGATTATAATATCAACAATTTAAAAACAAAGTCAGTAGTTAAAATAAACGGTGGCAGCCTAGAGATGACCAGTCCCAACTGACAGCAGTCGGTTTCCGAGTTCACTCGGTCCGAGCATACTCCGATCGTGTCAACGCGGCTTTACATTTTCTGAAGTAATTTGGAAGATTGAAATGTGACTTTTTTTGTTGTGAATTACATTCAAAATATTGGATTAGTTTAAATGCATAAAGAAAAAGTGTATAGGATTTCCGATGTGCAAAAACGGCACTATTGAGGGACAACTTTCGAAAATACTTCCGTAAGTTATAAAAGTAACTGTTGTGCAATATGTCAAGCTTCTTTAGACAATGGTTTCGGCTGTGCCATTTTGTGTCAGTGAATTAATGGATATAACATAGTTTTTTAATATCACTTCAACAATTTGTAACATTCCACAATGTTAGGCGGTAACTTAGGTGGAAGCGCCGGGGCCCACCCAGGGGTAGTCGCAATATAACTCGGGTTATTCATGTAACCCCGTTCAATAACTATTTCATGAAAAAGTCATTCAATGGGATTAAATGAACTTAGAGGGTTGTATTGATTTAATGATTATAATTCTGTAACTACATACGTCTTACTTGTGCGATTCATATTTTCGTCAACATATAACCTGACACTGATCTTCGAAATAAATGTCGCGGCTACCCTGGCGCTTCGACCTTACAATATAATGACAGCATTATAAACTCTGTCAGTGACAGGATTATAATAGAGGAGACAATGCTTTAATATTCACCATGGATATTTCAATAATTCAGGGAAATACCTCGACATGTCGGTTGGATCATTTTGGCATAACTGGGGCGAGTTATGCTTATGGCAGAAAGCATTCTGTGAAGTCAATTGGGGCTGTTCGAAAGCTATAATCAAGCTAGCTTATGTTCAATTATTTCTTAATGACGCTAAAACTGCACTGCGTGACTTGGGAATCGAACCTGGGATCTCATAACCCTGTAAAGTTAAAATAAGATTTGACAGTATATTTACTGATTATGGTTTCACAAGCCACTTAAAGAATGCGCTTCGGTAATCTTCGGGTTTCCGGAATAGCACGAACGTTACGCATTGAATGCGCCAGGGTCACCCGCGAAATCCTAAATGAACTTGCACGGTAGTATTGATGATTTTAATGATTATAATTCTGTAACTACACACGTGTTACGGACGCGAATCATATTTTCATCAACATACAACCTGACACTGGTCTGCAAATTGCAAAAATTTGAATTTCTCGGGCTACCCTGGCACTTCCTTCCACCTTACGTTTTCTCTCTGTAGGTTTTAATTGAACTTGCATAGAAAATAATCTTGTGTCAATCAATATTTGTGTTTGTGTATATGTGTATTTGAGATTTAATTTAAAAGGGCTTCTTCAATTTGAAGATGTCGCCTGTCGCCCCTGTAATAAACTCCAAAAATCCAACGCCTTCACCCTCGCTCGCTCGCTCGCTAGCTCCCCCACGGGAATGTTTAGAATATAGTTTGTGACACTTGGGATAATGTAGCTTCCCATTAGTGAAAGAACTTTCGGTATCTGATTAGTAGTTACGAAGATTTCCCCCTTCATCCAAACTTACAAACCTTACCTCTTTATATATTAGAATTGAAGTTCACCAATGATTTCCGAAGCGCATCGTTTATCTGTATGTTATGAACAATTCCAATAACAAAAAAAAAATTGCGTGTCTGTAAAGTTGGTTTACGGACGATAGTTTAACGTGACAACGTCATAAAATCGAGTATAAGAGAGATAGATGCGGCGCATGCGTACAATGAGCGTAACGGGACACTTTTTCGTGCATGCAGCCGGCGTTCATCGATTTATTAGACGTTGTCACGTCAAAAAAAAATGAAGACACTAATTTATAGTACCTAATACGTAGCTTGCTTTTTGTAATATAAGATTAATGATTATGTACCTAATTTAATTTAAATACTTGTTAATTATGAAATAAAACGAATTTAATAAATTGAAAATTGTATATTTTTATTTTCTTTATTATATAAGACACATTTGTACACTATATACAATTACTAATTTGAAAATAAATGCTAACTTATATATCCAAGTAAGCAACCGTTTATATGTCACATCGAACTTGAGTCTTAGGTCAGTCACGCTTCATCCGAAAGTGAACCACGTCAATGTGCATATTACATACATAGTATACAAATAAGAACATTAACTAAATGCTACTAAGATTTATTTTCCGATGTAGCGTGACTGAGCTTAGTCTAAATTCACTCTGGCATTAAACTTTTATCTGTCTCGCGTCGTCTCAGTACTCATCCCTCTGTCTGTCTCTCTCTAAAGACCGATATGTCATATTTAACAATCGAGTGTACATGCGAAATGCCTTAAAGTGGAAGCGCTGATTTCTTAGGTTTTTTGCAATTTGCAGCCAGTGTCAGGTTGTGTGTCTCGAGACGGGGGTCTGCGTTGGCGTGAAAAAATGAGATTTACAAGTTGTAAGTGGGGGTCCACGAAAATTTATCTGGTTTCGATAGCAAAGAACAAAATTGTTGGCTTTATCAACGTCGGCAGATAATGAACTACTCAAAAAAAGTTTAAAAAAACCAACATTTCGGTGATTTTTGACAGGTTGTATTTCGGTGAAAAATGATCGTATTGAGACTTAAAAAAAAACATTTTAAAGCTTTAATATTCTCAGTTTTTTTTTGGCAATTTTTTTTTTGCTCGGGTTCTCATGCTAACAGATAGCGCGAAAAACAATATTGCAAGTTTTTTGGTCTTGAAAAAAATGCAGCGAAACCAGAACATTTTGAAACTGGTCTACGAGAAAAAAAAGCTTGGGGACCTCTGGTGTAAGCTATCCAGTTGTGAATAGTAGACTTAAAGTCACTCACAGTCAAGAAGAGAACTCTGAACTTGCTCTAAAATATCATGAAATCGTTATTAGGATATTTGGATGATTGAATCTCGTTTAGACACAGTCAGGTTAAATATTAGCAATGAACTCGTCCTAAAATATTATCAAATTATATGAGACTTAGGACCATCTGTAATGTTATAACAGTATTATTTTTATCCTACTTCAGTAAGGGTGTTACTGTTAATAATCTTAATATACAGGGTGATTGGTTAACCGTGGGCAATACTTTAACACCTTCAGTGCCGGGAACCCACCTGGTGGGTCCACGGGATCGTACTGCCAGGATAAAAAGTATCCTGTCTTAACCTATGGTCAACTTGTGTTATAAATTTCATCGAAATCCGTTCAGCAGTTAAGGGTGAAAGGTAACAAACAGACAGAGTAACTTCCACATTTATGATATTAGTAAAGTATGAATTATAAGCACCAGGTAATTGATATTTTACTAAGTATCACGGATAATTGCATAAAACTACACAAAATATATTAAAAATAGTCAAAATAATAAAATATACATTATAATCAAAATACTACTCTTTTCTCACATTTATGTAAAGACAAATTCGACACTGTCGTGCCAACATATTAATACGTACCGCGTGAGATTGGAACCACAATTTGCTAACATAGTACTTAGGTAAGTATAGAAAAAGAAACATCACAATTAAAATTAAAGGAATACATAGATTTTACTAAAATACTAAATACGTGGTGGAACGGACACTGACGCCAAATCGGAGACCACGTTCTGAGTCCCCCCCACATAGAAATTTTTCATCGGTTATTTTAAAAAAAATCAGCTAATCCATACATTTTGACCGTGTACCTATTGCACTTTTGTAGGAAACAAGTGTTTTTGAAGTTATAATTCTTTTGGCGCGTTAGGGAAAAATTATGAGAGTTAATTTTTACGATGCGCGCGCATACCGTCACGAAAAACCGACACCCTGAAGTTGGCTAGTCAACATACACTCTGAAGTTAGCTAATCAACATTTTAGTTTTAGGGTGAACTCGCGCCGAAGGGCGGCGAAGCGGAGCGCAGTTTCAGTGTCATATGAATTTTAACTTTATTTTCATTACTATAATACAGTTGTTGTTTGCCTAGTATAGTGCACGGACGTACGATCGCGCGCGCGAGCTCTTTCGCGAGAGTTTTCTGCTGACGGATCACAACAACGTCGCGTCGCGGCGTACCTACGTCAATATATCGGGGTCAGTGTCATGACCTAGTTACAAGTGCGGAAATCATGAAGTGTTTACAATAATTTATTGTTTAGGTGTTAAACTCGCAAAACTACAACTTAATAATGGCTACAAAAAAGTCTATTACTATTAAAACTGACCTGGAAAGGCAGTTATATGACTGTTATCTCCAAGAGAAAACAGATAGAGAAAACCTGCAAGTCATGGTACGTAAATTGAATGTACAAATTGATGCCCTGCAGGAACAAGTGCAGACACTTCAAGGAGAATTGAACTGCATTAAAGAAACAAAAGGGACTACAGAACCTGCTCAGACTACAAAAAATGACGTGGAATACTGTACAGACGAGGATGACCTTGCTAAAGAGACTGAGTGGATTAGGGCCAGGAGCAGGAAGAAAAGGAAGCTTAACACCTCCCTCTCTCCAAAACAACAACCCGGAAGCGCCCACCAAAACAATCTTCAAAAAAATGAGAAAGTGACTTCGGTCAAAAAAGTGCCCTTACCACCGCCAATCATAATAGACGGAATCAAGAACTATCAAACGTTCTACGATTCGTTAATTGAAAGCCAAGCAGCGGAATCATTTACAGCAAAAATGATGAATGGGGATTGTGTGAAGGTTAACGCCAAATCAGAAGACTCATATAGAGTAATTGCCAGGTTCTTGTCTGAAAAAGACTACCACTGGCATTCATACGAGAACAAGCAGGCTAGACCAATTAGAGTTGTGGTAAAGAAACTACACTCTTCTTGCCAACCAGATCGAATTAAGGAAGATTTAACAACCCAAGGCCTAAAAATAGAAAAGGTAGATAGTAAATTGAGCTGGAAGACTAAGGAACCACTCAACATGTTCGTTTTATCATTTTATAACGATGAAGATGTCAACAAAATCTACGGCATTAAGTACATATTAGGGTGTAAAATTGAAATACATCCACTCAAAAATCCAGCACTCATTCCCCAATGCAAGAGATGCCAAGCTTATGGGCATACACATAAATATTGTCAAAAAGAGCCAAGGTGTGTGAAATGCACTGGCAAGCATCTTACAGCCAATTGTACCAAATCTCCGCAGGAGAAACCAAAATGTATCCACTGCGGCCTACCTCACCCTGCCAACTATAGAGGGTGTGAAGTAGCCAAACAGATGCAAATTATGAAAAACAAAGTTTTAAAAAAGAAACCTACGGTGCCTAATACCCAACAGTTTCCTCCTATAACACACCCTGGTAAACAGGCGCAGAAAGCAAGTGTCCAGTCGACTGCAAAACAACCAGCCATGCAAGTAACCAACATTGGTACTTACGCACAAGCTGCAAAACAAGGATCTCAACCTCTGAACTTAGAGGATAAGATTAACCAGATCTTGAAGTGTATTACCTCTTTTGATAAGAGATTAGAGAAGCTAGAATCCAGCACTAAAACAGCTGTCTTGAATAATCAAAAATGAATAACACACTTAAAATAATGGCGTGGAACTCCAATGGACTCCTCAAACATCAGCATGAGTTGCAGGCGGTCCTAGATACAGAAAATATAGACGTGTGTTTAATCTCCGAAACGCATTTCACAAAGCAATCTTTTATCAAATTTAGAGGATACATGATATATAATTCCCTCCACCCTAGCAACTCTGCCAGGGGGGGTAGTGCGGTTATAATTAAAGAAAACATTAGTCACTACGTGCAGTGTAAATATGAAGAAGAAGACATTCAAGCAGTGGCAGTATCTGTTAAAACTAAGTTTTGTCAAGTGTCCATTGCAGCCATATACTCGCCCCCTAGGCACATGATAAGAAAAGAGCGATACTTACATCTTTTTGAATTATTAGGCCAGCGATTTATCCTAGGCGGCGATTTTAATGCTAAGCATACGCATTGGGGTTCAAGACTTACCACAACTAAAGGAAGACAGCTCTTAAGTGCAGTTAAAGAAACACATTGTGAAGTAATGAGTACAGGCAAACCTACATACTGGCCCACTGACCACCAGAAAATACCGGATCTTATAGATTTTTTCATCTGCAAAAATATATCCACCAATTACATCAGTTTGGAGGAAAGTTTTACTATGAACTCTGACCATTCTCCGATTATACTAATGCTAAGTCAAAAAATCCTACTAAAAGAAAGCCACTTAACCTTGGTTAATAAGTCTACAGATTGGGACAGTTTTGCTCTTGATCTAGATAATATTATCGACCTTAAAACTCCGATAAAAACGCAAGATCAGCTTGACTCAGAAGTAAACAAATTTATTATTAATATTCAACAATGTGCGTGGAGCAATACACCTCAGCTAAAACGCAAATATAAGGGATTTATCTATCCTAAAGAAATTGTGGATTTACTATCAGAGAAAAGAAAACAAAGGAAGTTGTGGCAGCAAACAAGGTTCCCGCGTCATAAAACAACACTAAATAACCTAACTAAACGACTAAAGAGAAAAATTCTACAATTTGAGGATGAATCTCTGAATACCAACCTTCTTCAGCTTACCAATGACAAATCAACGGATTACTCACTTTGGAAAGCGACGAGAAATCTAAAAAGGCAGATTATACAAATACCGCCCATCAGAGATAGCAACGGAAAATGGGCAATAAGCAATGACCAAAAGGCGTTCCGATTTGCTCAACATTTAGAAGAAACCTTTCAACCCAACGAAAGCTCTGTAGAAATACATGAGAGTGTAAATTTATCACAAAACCAAAGAATCAACCTTGTGACTCCTAAGGAAGTAATGAGAGAAATTCAAAACAACATTAGCTCAAAAAAGTCTCCCGGCTACGACCTCATCACAGGGGAAATTCTAAGACGCCTCCCACGCAAAGCCATAGTAAAGCTGACCAAACTAATAAATGCTTCTTTTATCTTAAGATATGTACCTGAGCCATGGAAGGTTGCTGAAGTCATTATGATTGCGAAGCCTGGGAAACCTCCCCACGAAGCATCATCATACAGACCCATTTCTCTGTTACCCGTACTATCAAAGTTATTTGAAAAACTGTTACTAAAACGGATAAAACCAGTAATAGAAGATAAAAACCTAATTCCAGATCACCAATTTGGCTTCAGAGAAAAACACTCAACGTTAGACCAGGTACATAGAATAACTAATGTTATTGAAAAAACGCTAGAAAATAAAGAAGTCTGTGCTACCGTGTTCTTAGACGTCGCGCAAGCTTTTGACAAAGTTTGGCATGAGGGTCTCATATATAAGCTCAGACGCATGCTACCAGAATTTGTAGATATCCTAGAGTCGTATTTAACTAAAAGAATGTTTAGAATACGCCAAGAGGACGCATATTCCGAGCTAAAAACCATAAAAGCTGGGGTGCCTCAAGGAAGTGTACTTGGCCCAATTTTGTACTTGTTATACACTTGTGACATCCCAGAGCTGGAAAACAACACCATAGCGACCTTTGCAGATGATACTGCTATTATGGCCACCGGATCAAGCCACAGAGAAGCAGTAGAGAAAGTTCAACTAGCTGTGAACAAAGTTTACGACTGGACACAAAAGTGGAAGATCAATCTGAATGAGTCAAAATCAGTTCACATTAACTTCACAAACAAACACAGTGACTACCACCCACTCTACATAAATGGTATGCAAATACCTTATGCTAATACAGCCAAATACCTTGGCATAACTCTCGACGCCAAGCTGCGTTGGAAAGCCCATATCAAAAAGAAAAAACAGGAACTCGATATTCGTTATAAACGTTTGTATTGGTTACTGGGAAGGAAATCCTGTTTATCAATACATAATAAGTTGATAATATACAAGCATATTCTGATGCCAATTTGGACGTATGGTATCCAACTTTGGGGCTGTACTAAGCCAACCAACGTCAAAATAATTCAACAGTTCCAAAATAAAGTACTCAGGGCTGCTGTAAATGCACCCTGGTACATAAGAAACGATGACCTCCACCGTGACCTCGACATGGAATTCGTCACAACCATCACAAAAAAATTTGCTGAAGCCCACGAACACAGACTCCATCGACACGTGAATGTTGAGGCAATCCAGCTGTTAGACAATACAGACATAGTGCGTAGACTAAAGAGAACTAAACCATTTGAATTAGTGTAGTGTAAGTGAATCAATAATAGTAACAATGTTGTGCTATTTATATAACACATGAAGAAAGTGTTTTATCAATTTTACCAGACTCTAAGGAAGTGTTACGAACGTGTGTAAAAGTGCATACCTAATTATGGACACTATTCTTAGCATTAACATAATTTTTTTAACGTAGCATAATAAGTTAGATTTAAATTGTTTATTAGTCTTTTTAGGCTAGATTGCAATTAATTAGTAAGAACTTGGTTCAATCTAATAAGGAAAAAAAAAAAAAAAAAAAAACTATAATACTTTTTATCGCATGAGAAACTCGAACGAGTGGCGCGGATGCCCGCGGCGCCGCGGGAATTCCGGCGAATTCCATAAACGGAGCCGTGCGACTGCGCGAGAAGTCGCGGGAAGTCCCGAGAATGCTCGAGCAGTCGCGAGCGGCCGCTGGCAATATCCCGCCCCTCGCGCCCGCTCCCCGCGCGCTTCTTTTAAACACAAGTTTCCTCGAGTTTTTTGAAAGTGAACTGCGCATCTGAGAGCGAACCGTGAATTAATCGCGGGCGGGCTCGAGAAGGCGCGACTTCTCGAGCATTCCAGCGACTTCTCGAGCTGTCGCGGGTCGCTGCGCTTCGCTGCCCTTCGCCGCTCTTTCGGTGTGAGTTGACCCTTATACGCCAAAGAAGTATAACTTCTTACTTGCGTAAAAAAGAACACCCACATTTTTTTTTAAATAAACGGTTACCGTTTTCGCGGCGGTGTCCCTTCCACCCCGCCGCGCGCCGGTACCTCACACTGACCGGTTGGACCGGCAACGTATACAAGGTGGGACACTGACGCTAACACAGATACCATGTAAACAGTACATTATTTTGAACAACATAGAAATTGCAAAAAATTAGCTGTTCCATTTTACCGTTGGTGTCACTTCCACCCTGTATTATATTGTCAAATTAACCAGTAAAAGTAGAGGTTATAAGGAATGACTAAGGCCGCGTTCTAATCAAAGCGATCGTTGCACGCACACGCGAATGTCACGTGTTATAAGAGTAGAGGAAGACCAAAGAAACGGTGGATGGACTTTGTGAAGGATCACATGGCAAGAAAGGACTGCTGAGATTATGAGTTAAGAAGATACATGGAAGACGACATGCTGCGCCTCAAATAAATTGAGTTATGGGCAGGAGAAATATGATGACCCAAATGACAGAGGGCACTTTCCGAACACATAAGTGACATGAAACTCGACGGAAATGTACTCGCGGAACCGATCGCTTAGGTTAGGAATCGGGCTAATACTAAAGGTTCTCGTACACAATTGTATATGAAAAGCTTGTATGTCGTGGCTGCTATGATGGAGTGACCACTATGATCAATGTGAAAACGGCTTCAGCTAGTCAAAGGGTCTCTACGGCTTTGCAATAAAAGCGGTGTGGGAAAGAGACAGAGCTATACAGGTCGTCTAGCGCCATCTCTTTCCCACACTAGAATGACAACTGCTTTAAGACGTCATGGTAGGTCCCCTGGACTGCAACGAGGCTAAAGTATTTTACACCTTTATTGCAAAGACATAGGGCCGATTATTCATCGATAACTGTATTACTAAAGTAAATTATAGACTATTGTGTAAAAGAATACATTATGGCAGTGTCTCTGAACATTTTTTTATATTGATTTCCTATATAAAAAGATTTTATTGAACAATGTTTGTAAAAAATTGCTTGTCGAAGTCACATAAGCAGTCGCTCCAAGTAAAATATTGAGCTGCATCCGGTTACACCGGAAGCCGACCCCAACATAGATGGGCAAAGACAGGCAGATGATGATGATGATGATGGACACGAAATTGGTGCAAAACATAAAACCGTAATGAAACAAGAGCTCAACTTGTATCTAATAGGTGAAGAAACCCCCATATCGAAGCTGAAAGGCACCTGTTGACCTTGACATTACAATCATTTTTGAAGTGAAAAATTCTTTAGCGGCGTTGTGCACTTTTTGGGATGGTTAAAAACTGTTAAACTCGCGTCAGATCGTCAGATTGAATCGGCGGCGCAGGGCGCTTGCGCGAGTGTGCGTGTAGTTTAAGCTAGATGGCGTTGTTTCAAGTTTTCACTTCTGCCGGCACTCCCGGAGTGCAACCCGTTTTTTTTGCTCTAGAGTCTAGAGCATACCCGGGAACCTTTTAGTTGTGGAGATATTGGAGGTCAAACTTCTAACTTTTTATGTGGTCACTGCCTACCCTCATGGGAAAAGGGCGTGAATTTATGTATGTGTGTATTTATAAATTCGGATTTTATTGATGAACTTGCTGTAGTCCGCGACCTTCATTCGCGTGAAATTATAATAAAAAATATTACTTTCCTTTTTGAATCGGATTTTGATAACAATTTCAAGGATTTTTTTTTTGACCGAACCCTGTTTATTTTTCAAAAATAAGAAGTGCCTTTCAGCTTCGTTTTAACCACCTGGGCCTTGTTACACCCATGATGATATGGCTACAACATATCAAAGTGACAAATTAGCTAACAATATTTTTTTTCTGATTGTACGTGTGGTCATCATTATGGCTATTACCATAATGTTGAGCTCATGGTTCACAGGTCAGGCTCATACTGATAAGGTAATGTTAAGTTACTCGATACGCACTCGGGGCGGTGAAGCCATTCGGCGCTCTTGACGAAGTTTCAGGAACTCAGATCTGGCTATCCTGTAGAATGAAAGAAATGTCTTAGTTGATTTTAAAATCGTTTTGTTTACACCGCGCTCGTGCTAGAGCCTCAGCTGTGTGTGCATTGCGTGTTTCTACGATACAAGCGAGTTGAAACCGGCGCTACTTCCCGACTTTCTCTTATGTACTCATTTCTCATTTTATCCATTAGCGTAACACCACACATCCACCTTAGCACTCTCATCTTCTCTTCTCATTCCTCGACCGTAAATTCTTTACTAACCTTAACAAAAGGAAGAGTGCCAGGAAGTTACACGTGATGAGCATGTAGAACACGTGCGTCCACGAGTGGCTGGAGACCACGCCGGCCAGCATGGGCCCTATGGCCGCTCCTGTGGAACACGTTCATTGTGTGACTAACATAACAAGGAGTATCGAATAGCAACCAACCATCATTTCCCACCTCAAGTTTAAATCCCATGTATTGGAATACCTACTTGAGTGCGAAAGCCGTATCATCGAATTTTGTTTCTTCGAAATCTTTCTACGACATCTCTATACTGCGACACCTTGTTAAATCGACGTCTTGTTACCGTGATGTTATTTAGGAAAACTTACTTCGGACGACCTTACGGCGATAACCAAGTACATCGATTTTTTTTTTCATCGGTTATGATTTAACAAGGCGTCGCAGTATAGAGATGTCGTAGAAAGGTTTTCGAAGAAACAAAATTCGATGATACGGCTTTCGCACTCAAGTAGGTATTCCCATGTAATAGGGGACAAACTGAACATCTTAAATCAACTAAATAATTTATACAGAAACATTATAAAGGGCGTAAAAAGACCCTTCACGAAGCCGAGAGATATTTGTTCTCCCCGTCATTGCGATCATTTTTTTGTTCTAGACCATACGAGTACCTGGGAACCTTCTAGTTACGGAGATATTGGGGGTCAAAGTTGCAAATTTGAATACAGAATTTTAATTTTATGACTTTTTTTTAAATACTTCCACGACCCCCGTACTATTCAATGCATTAAGAACAATGCTTTGAGTGCGTTATTTTGAGTCCTACCATAAAAAGAGATTTTTCACCCCACAATGAAATTCGTTTCCCAGCAATATTTTTTGCGTAATGTTACTTAGTTAGATGTACAGAATGCTTGGTTGACGGCTTCGTGAAGGTTCCGTACACACGTTGTAATGCACTCACCCACACTCCCGGTACCGTCAATGATAGCAGTGACAGTAGCCAACGCTTTGCTACTGCCCGCCAGACTGCTGTGTGTGCCGAGCTCCGCGCTGACAGCCGTCGTGATGAGCGCGTAGGGACCGTTCACCATCATGCCGGTGAGGATGAGCAGCGCCACGTTCAGCAGGTAGGAGGAGGCGCCCCACCATTGGTAGATGAAGAGCTACGAGGTGAAACAGATGGATAATACACAACGGTATCACACATGTGTGCTCATATTCAGACCAACAAACTGTACAACTTTCTTCAAAATCAAATCAAAGTCATCAAAATAAAAAAAGCATTTATTTCAAGTAGGCCAGTTACAGGCATTTTTGAACTGTCGACAAGATAACAATGTAATGAAGCTACAGTCCCAGTCACAAGGCATAAAAACTGTGAAAGTACTGTAGTTGCCCATTCCCTAGCGTAGATCTCTCTGGAGAAGAACGGGCAAGAAACTCCATGGACACTCTTTTAAATCAGTATATTTTTATAAAACCTTGGGTACATCATTCATGTTGAGATGGTACATTATGTGAGGACGATGTACCAAGAGTGCAGTGTGCACGTTAAAAGGGTACATAGTAAATACAAAAACGACGCATGTGCTTCATGGGACGATCATGATTATGAGAAACATAAACAATAATCATGGAGAAAGATGATCAGTTTGAAGAAACATTAATTATGAGCACACTTTACTGATACACGGTGTATAGAGCTGTTGCCAACGAATATGTAAATGTGTTGAACAAGATGGTGAATGTGTGCGTCCGATACCGATATATAGGCGATATCATACGTTTGAGTAATTGCGTCGGTTTCTAAAGCCGCAGCTTTTTATAGCTTTCTTTGAATCTCAACTGTCCGTATTGCATCACCTGTGCTGATCCGTGATTACCACATGTAAATATAAAAAATAACAAAACTATGTTTCAAATCAAAATTTCGATATAATTCTTATTATTATATTCACCTATGGCTAACAACATCCAGTATCAAGTCTAGGTAAGGGAGAGTCAAACTCATCTCAAACTCATGACAGAACCGGCTACGTGACTGCTAGGCAGATGATTCCTGTGCCATCCACGCGGATGATCCTTGTGCCATCCACGCGGATGATTTTTGTGCGATCCACGCGGATGATTTTTGTGCGATCCACGCGGATGAACCCTGGGCCATCCACGCGGATGATCCTTGTGCCATCCACGCGGATAATCCCTGTGCCATCCACGCGGATGATCCTTGTGCCATCCACGCGGATAATCCCTGTGCCATCCACGCGGATGATCCTTGTGCCATCCAAGCGGATGATCCTTGTGCCATCCACGCGGATAATCCCTGTGCCATCCACGCGGATGATCCTTGTGCCATCCACGCGGATGATCCTTGTGCCATCCACGCGGATAATCCCTGTGCCATCCACGCGGATGTTCCTTGTGCCATCCACGCGGATGATCCTTGTGCCATCCACGCGGATGATCCTTGTGCCATCCACGCGGTTGACTACTGTGCCATCCACGTTGATGTTCTCTGTGCCATCCACGCGGATAATCCCTGTGCCATCCACGCGGATGATCCCTGTGCCATCCACGCGGATGATCCTTGTGCCATCCACGCGGTTGACTACTGTGCCATCCACGTTGATGTTCTCTGTGCCATCCACGCGGATAATCCCTGTGCCATCCACGCGGATGATCCCTGTGCCATCCACGCGGATGATCCTTGTGCCATCCACGCGGTTGACTACTGTGCCATCCACGTTGATGTTCTCTGTGCCATCCACGCGGATGGTCCATGTGCCATCCACGCGGATGATTTCTGACTTCTGTGCCATCCACGCGGTTGATTCCTGTACTATCCACGCAGATGGTCCCTGTGCCATCCAAGAGGATGATCGCTCACTAGGATGGCGCCCGTCACGCCGCCCACGTCGCACTGTGCTCACCACTCACCACTCACCACTCACCACTCACCACTCACCATGGGTGCGCAGGCGCAGTAGAAGGCGACGCAGACGAGCGCGGGGCAGCCGCTGCAGTCGGCCACCAGCCCCGCCAGGATGGCGCCCGTCACGCCGCCCACGTCGAACACTGTGCTGAGCTCGCCCGACTGCCGGGCTGACAGCTCCGCTACAAACGATAACCAATAACTATGTCAACGATAATATCATCAACTTATTATTAGTGGAAAACCTGTACTTTATATAAATCCTTTAATCTGTTGGAAATGGGTTTAAACAAGAAGTAGCATTGTTGTCAACTCAAGACGAGTCTATGACCAGTGTGTGTTGTGTATGATTACATTGATTACATACGCGACGGAAACGTGGTCGCTCACAATGGGCCTCATCAGAAGCCTTAAAGTCACCCAAAGGGCAATGGAGAGGGCTATGCTCGAAGTTTCCTTGCGTGATCGAATCAGAAATGAGGACATCCGCAAGAGAACCAAGGTTACCGGTAGCCCAAAGAATTTCCAAACTTAAGTGACAGTGGATTTGGAAGGCCTCCCACTAGGTAGACCGATGACCTTGCGGGGATCTGCTGGATGCGAGACGCACGGGACCGGTCAATGTGGCGACACTTGGGGGAGGCCTATGTCCAGCTGTGGACGTCTTTCGGCTGAAATGATGATGACAATGATATTTCTATACCGCGTAATCTTCTTATATACCGGATGTAAGGGTAAACACGTTATCCTTGAAACCATATGGTTTGGCTTCATGAATAGAACGTAAAATCAATGAAAAAATACACTTTTTTTTTGAAGAAAATCTACTGTTTCCCACAAGATCATTTCACCCTAATGCGCGCGGAAACAGCTTACTGCCGAGCGGCTGGCAGACGCGGTTACGGCCCGTTCGGGGGCGCGGGGCGGCGAGCGGTAAAATCAAAAGTATAAAAATGTTTGAAGCACGCCACAAGACGCCGCTCACAGCGAAAACGGGCGCGGTTTTTTTCCGAGCGAATTGCTACAGCGGCGCGCGGTGCGCGGCGCGTCGTGAACCAAAGTACAAGCGAATGAGTGCAACGCCACGACCCAGAGTGCGCGGACAGCGGTTTAGGAGTGCCGAACTCAGCGGCGAAATGAAGTTTTAAATATTTTAGACGATTTTGTGGTGGAAATCACGAAATTCACCATTTAAATACCGATCTTTATTTAGTTCGTGCACTCCTTCCCTCATTATAGGAAATCAAAGATTTATGAATTTCCCGTGTAACCACACATCATGCGTCTAACACTTGTCCATATTTGAACTTGCGCGAACGACCGCCATTTTGGTTCAACTTACGTGCCGCGACCTATACGTCCACCTTGGCCGCTGCCGCTCACCGCTAGTGAGGGTACGTGGCGTGCACAACACTCCGCTTGCTGACACTGCCGCGCCCGCCGCACCGCGCGCCGCCAACACCGAAGTCGTGAACGGGCTGTTATACCTACGCCGCGCTGCACGCGCAACGAACGAGTCATGCGTGAGTCATGCCGTCAGTCATGCCGTCAGTCATGCCGTCAGTCAGTCAGCTGTCGCGCTAGCGAGCGCACGTCACTCGTCGTAGCGCCGCGCGAGCACCGCTTGTTACTCGCGCGTAACGTAAATTGAGTGTACTTAGTGCTATGTCTTATACAAATTAACAGTGGACCGAAATGATATGGCTTTACGCCATCGCGGGTGATAACTTGAACGAAACTCGTAGGATGTACCTATGCAGAGATTAGATTCTCGAGTGGGAAACAACCTATGAAAACGAGCGGATGCCTGTGTGGCCGCAAATCGATTCCATTTTGAACAGTTTGTTTCAGATTAATGTAGGCAAGTGTAGATATTCAATCAGTGTAACTTGAATCGGTGATTTTTAACTGCACACTTTTTAATTACACCAATAGTACATTATGATATATAATATAATATAATAATATAATATCTTGGGACAACCAACACACCGCCATCTGATCCCAAACTAGGCAGAGCCTGTACTATGGCAACCAGACAACTGATAAACATACTTATATATTTCTAAATACATACATATTATAGATAAATTATACACCCAGATACAGAACAAATAATCGTACTCATCGCACAAAGATTGCTGCGAAGAAGATATAAGTGCGGTAAGTTGAAAATTACAGCCGAAGCGATATTGCTAGCCCGAGCCGTAGGTGAGGGCTACAAGAAAGCAGAGGCTGTAATTATCAAAGCGCACGTATGTCATACGACGTTTTATAACATATTTGCGAGGAAATAAATAAAACTCAGACTTTCTTAAACGAAATGTTGATACGCTTGTAAGTATCTATCGGTCGATTTTTCGGGCAAGAGGCTTAGAGTAGCCTTTTTCGCTGCCTGTGAAACTTCAGGCGGTGTCGAATTAATAAATTCATCATTACTTGACGACCAAATAAAAACAATACAGCGAAAAGAAAAATAGCGCGGAATAATTTTCATTTGTTCACAAATTAGTGAGCCGCACGCATCAGCGGTTTTTTTTAAGGCAAAGGCACCAAAACAGCCAGCTTTTGTTATAGATAAATGGTTGTAATCTATTGTCAAAATTAAAGAATTTAATGTTTATTTATTATATTTTATCTCCCAAAGTTAATTTTATTCATAAAATGTTGACCACTTTTCTGACATAAAAACTCTTTGCTAAGATTTAAAAAAGTACCGTTCGGTTTTGACGGAGCATCTTGAAACCGTGCGTTTTACATTACATTATTGCACAAGTACGTAATGAGATACAATACAATATTGAAATTAGTGAAATAAGAGACCCTTTACGAGCAAATGTGTTATAATAGTACATTATGATATAAGTGCGGTAAGTTGAAAATTATAGCCGAGGCGAAATTGCTAGCCCGAGCCGTAGGCGAGGGCTACAAGAAAGCAGAGGCTGTAATTATCAAAGCGCACGTATGTCATACGACGTTTTATAACACATTTGAGAGGAAATAAATAAAACTCGAACTTTCTTAAACGAAATTTTGATACGCTTGTAAGTATCTATCGGTCGATTTTTCAGACAAGAGGCTTAGAGTAGCCTTTTTCGCTGCCTCTGAGACTTCAGGCGGTGTCGAATTAATAAATTCATCATTACTTGACGACATTTTTCAATAAAAACAATACAGCGAAAAGAAAAAGCGCGCGGAATAATTTTTACTTGTTCACAAATTAGTGAGGCGCGCGCATTAGCGCTTTTTTTAAGGCAAAGGCACAAAAACAGCCAGTATTACTAATACAGCAAATTAATGTTTTTGTGTTTTTGTTAAAAATAAATGGTTGTAATCCATTGTCAAAATTAATTAAATTAAAGAATTTAATGCTTATTTACTATATTTTATCTCCCAAAGTTAATTTTATTCATAAAATGTTGACCACTTTTCTGACATAAAAACTCTTTGCTAAGATTTAAAAAAGTACCGTTCGTTTTTGACGAAGCATCTTGAAGCCGTGCGTTTTACATTACATTATTGCACAAGTACGTAATGAGATACAATACAATATTGAAATTAGTGAAATAAGAGACCCTTTACGAGCAAATGTGTTATAATAGTACATTATGATATAAGTGCGGTAAGTTGAAAATTATAGCCGAGGCGAAATTGCTAGCCCGAGCCGTAGGCGAGGGCTACAAGAAAGCAGAGGCTGTAATTATCAAAGCGCACGTATGTCATACGACGTTTTATAACACATTTGAGAGGAAATAAATAAAACTCGAACTTTCTTAAACAAATTTTGATACGCTTGTAAGTATCTATCGGTCGATTTTTCAGACAAGAGGCTTAGAGTAGCCTTTTTCGCTGCCTCTGAGACTTCAGGCGGTGTCGAATTAATAAATTCATCATTACTTGACGACATTTTTCAATAAAAACAATACAGCGAAAAGAAAAAGCGCGCGGAATAATTTTTACTTGTTCACAAATTAGTGAGGCGCGCGCATTAGCGCTTTTTTTAAGGCAAAGGCACAAAAACAGCCAGTATTACTAATACAGCAAATTAATGTTTTTGTGTTTTTGTTAAAAATAAATGGTTGTAATCCATTGTCAAAATTAATTAAATTAAAGAATTTAATGCTTATTTACTATATTTTATCTCCCAAAGTTAATTTTATTCATAAAATGTTGACCACTTTTCTGACATAAAAACTCTTTGCTAAGATTTAAAAAAGTACCGTTCGTTTTTGACGGAGCATCTTGAAGCCGTGCGTTTTACTTTACATTACCGCACAAGTACGTAATGAGGTACCATACCATATTGAAATTGGTGAAATAAGAGCCCCTTTACGAGCAAATGTGTTATAAAAATACTACCCAATGGATTAGATTATTTTTTCCCTTTTTCTTAATTATCAAATCAAATTTACATTTAGACTCATCACGCAACACCTAAGGTAGGTATTTTTGGTTATGTTTCGAGTATTGTGTAGGTAGATAGGACGGGCGGCGATTACGTCACTCGGGCGTATCCATAAATTCCTGGATAATGTGGGATAATTTTTTATGTTTAATGTTTTTTTAAAGTAAATTACCTATTCTGTTTTTTTTAACTCGGTCCTATATTTTTTTTATTTATGTCAACTACCCATGGTTTGAGTGACAACGGTGTTTACCCTTACACCCTGTATAAAAAAATCTCGTATCGCGGTGTTTGTTACCAAACTCCTCCGAAACGGCGGAACGGATTTGTATGAAATTTTGTGTGCATATCGGGTAGGTCTAAAAATGGGCCAACATCTATTTTGCATACCCCTAAGTGACCCACCTAAAAATATTTTTTTATTTTTTTGACAAAAAAAATATTTTTATTTTATTAGCAGATATGTAGTAGGTAGGTATTAGGTCAATTCGAATTCAATATTCATAGTTGACAGGACAACGTCTGTTGGGTCAGCTAGTAATAATATAATTTCCACTTACGTGAAGTAAATCTGATATAACTCGGTAACCAATACAGGAACGTGTAGCTGACGAGCTTCGCGAAGAAGAGCGAGAAGGAGAACTCCAGCACGCCCGGAATAGAGAGAGCGCGCGACAGGGAGACCGCGCTCTCGGGAGACGAGCGGAGCAGAGACGTTCGCTCGGTCGCCTCTTCCTGCTGCGAGTAGAGACAACAACACATAATACAACATCAACCTCATGGTTCGGAAGGAACTTTAACGAAGCCAAACGGCAGTTGTTCTCCCCGTCATTGCGATTTTTTTGAAGTGAAACCTTCTTTAGCGGCGTTGTGCACTTTTTGGGATGGTTATAAACTGTTTAACTCGCGTCAGATCGCCAGATTGTCAGATTGAATCGGCGGCGCAGGGCGCTTGCGCGAGTGTGCGTGTAGTTTAAGCTAGACGGCGTTGTTTCAAGTTTTTTCTACGGCAGCGACATCTTTCGTTCTTGCAGAAAGCTATTGAAATTTCTGATATTTATGCTAGATGGCGTTGTTTTAAGTTTTTATTCACTTCTGCCGGCATTCCCGGAGTGCAACTCGTTTTTTTTTTTGGTTCTTACCTGGGAACCTTCTAGTTACAGAGATAGAAGCGGTATTGGTCGAAGTTCCAAAACTTTATTTTTTTTACACGCTTTTTTTATTTTTTAATTAAGAGTTTTCAATGTTACAACTTTACTTTAAATACCTCCATGACCCCTGTACTATTAAATGCATCCATCCGCACAATGATTTTGACTTACATTGAGTCCTACCATAAACCATGATTTCTCACCAAAAAAAAACTGACCTAGTGCGAGTCAGACTCGCGTAGCATAAACCGGAAATATAAGTTTTTGGCTGTCTGTCACCAGGCTGTATCTCATGAACCGTAATAGCTAGACAGTTGAAATTTTCACAGATAATGTATTCAATATAGTATCTAGTGCCGCTATAACAAAAAATAATTTATATTTTTATTATTTGTTGTTTTTGTTGTTACAGCGGCAACAGAAATACATCATCTGTGTAAACGGACCCCGTTTACAACTTGTATGATTTCAATTTCAAGGGTTTGAATTTTTTCGCACGGAACCTTAATCCTTTGTGTAAAATAAAAGTAAATTACTAAACTTAAGTTACTCCTTATAACATCAGCTATCTGTCAGTAAAATCCCGTCAAAATCGGTCCAGCCGTTTTGGAGAGTAGCCGGTTTAGAAGTACATATGTAGATACTTACTTGTCCTGCATTAGACGAATGCCTGTTCGGTCGCAAGCTTGCCGACTGGAAATAAAGACAAACGTTATTTAATAGCCGCTCAATAACTGTTATAACTTATTAAAATCTTTATAAATGTGCATATGACCTTTCTGAAGACAAAACTCGGCGGGACCTACAGACAAGTACAGTTCAATCAGAAACAATATTTTCGTTAATCTTCGTTTTTCCGAATTAGCACGAAAGTCACGCCACAGAGGTAAAGCTTCTAAGGTTTGTAATGCCACGCTTTCTAATAGTGCGCCTACCATTGCGCGTTCGTATGAAGTTTTCTCTCTGTTAGGTTTTACAGGGTGGATGGGACACCGGCAGGGAAATGGTTACCACTAGCGGCACTACAAAAAGTACTAAGTAAGCAACATAGAACAAAAAGTACTACAGCGCCATCTATTACGGAACGGACGAACTAAACAACAAAATCCTAGACCACGCAAGTAAAGTTTTCCGCGACTTAAGAATATATAGAAGAACCCGACCACAACTGACAGGCAGTAGCCCATCAGACATAACACCCGTCTGGTCGGAGAATCCTCCCTTTTCTATGGGGGATGAAGAAGTTATCCACCCTGTTCTTCACACCCCCAGACCACGCATTCAGTACATCATTCGGAGCCCCCCACACATTTTTCATTGACTATTAAAATAAAATTCAGCTGGTCCATACATTTTGAAAGTGTAGGTATTGCACTTTTGTAGAAAACAGTAGTTTTTTTTTTTTTAACTAAAAATTTCTATGTAGGGGTCTCAGAATGATGTACTGTAACCATTTTCGCGTCGGTGACCCTAAATTCCACCTCGTTTAGTATAAAATGCATTCAGTCACAAGCTGTTATTTTGATATAACAAACAGACACTTTAATTTTAATTATTAGTTTAGATGCTTCTCGATAGCACGGACATAGTAAGAAGGCCTTTTGAGTTAGTGTAGGGTAACCTATTCGTGACTTTACCGCGAGTGCCATATAGTGCCTAGCTATTTATATGGACACAAGAACAAAGTGACTTCGCCCTAACAGACGCTAAGTAACCCCAATGGACTTGCTCTTAGATATAATTACTTTCAGCAAATTAAGTTAGATTAAAATTGCTTAATAGCCTTTTTAGGCAAGATTGTAATATAATAAACAAATATATTAAAAAAAATAGAGTGTGTGCTTAAGACCGCACGGCAGAAGTGAAAACAGCTGTCTGTATCTTTCTCGCTCGGGTACACTCGGCGGTCCCGAGTTCACCCGATCGAGCTTTTCACCTCAGAGCGTGACGGATCAGCCTAACTACCTACGAAAACATGTGGGTGCGGTGCGCCAAAAGAAGTTTTCACTTAAAAAAAAAAGATGTATAGATGACTACCAAGTGACAAACAGCCGTGCTCTCTCGCGACGCTTCCTGCACACAACCCCACCAAACCACAGCGAGAGAACTGCCTACTACGTTACTCTAATGGGTGAAAACAGACTCTTAACGAAGCCGAAAGTCACTTGTTCTCCCCGTCATTGCGATATTTTTTTTGTTCTAGACCATACCTGGGAACCTTCTAGTTACGGAGATGTTGGGGGTCAAAGTTACAACTTTTTCATAAGTTTTCTTTTTATGCATGTTTTTAATGTTAGATTTTTACTTTAAACACCTCCAGGACCCCCTTACTATTCAATCCATCCATCAGCACAATGTATTGAGTGCGTTACATTGAGTCCTACTGTAAAACGTGATTTATATATAACCCCAAACACAAAAGGCAATAATGTCGCAATCTACGTACGCCAGGACAGCTCTGTCGTTGCGGTCTACCGTAGTGTTGCCTACTCTAGAATTAGTTTTACACCGATAGTCATCACATCTCGATAGCTCACCTGATCTCCCACGACGACGGAGGACGCGTCGTCATCCTCCGCCTCGTCCTCTTCGTCTGAGCGCGTGGACGAGCGGGAGGGCTGTGAGTGATGGATTCATACATTAATGTTAATGTCACCATTTAGGCTGCCTTTCTACCAGAGATGAGCGAAGATGCGTAGCGAGGGATGTGTGTGAAACTATTCTAAATAATCTAGATATATATATATACAGGGTGACTTTTCCAAACGGGCGTGGATGGCCAAATCCAAAACTATGAGGAAGAGCGAAAAGTGCTCAAAGGAGTCTCAAACCCGATTTTGATGAAAACTAAAACGGAATTATTAGATTTTTTAAAAGTCAATAGCCCTAGCCAGAAATCGAACCCATTGATTTTGGAAAAAAAAACACACTGTATAACGACACCATTCGATAGTGTTTTAAATTAATTTCCTTGATTGAAGACACTTGCAGCGCAGTCAATCTTCACAACATTATGTTCTAATTTCAATTTTGTTTCTCTCTGCGCGGCTAAGGCCACAGTAAAAGAAACTAATCGTAAACAATTGAAATTAGTACTTACATGTGAGTTGGCGCCATGATAAGTGATTTTGTTCGACGTTTCGTTGATTACTACTAACTGTTAAGTAATTTATCAAAATTGAACTCTTTCCTTTAGTTTGTGGCATTATTTCCCCGAATTTTATTCTTGTGAGCAACACTATCGAACGGTGTATTAAATAATACAGTGTGTATTTTTTTCCCAAATCAATGGGTTTGATACCTGCCTAAGAATATTGATTAAAAATCTAATGATGCTTTTTCAGTTTTCGTCAAAATCGGGCTCGAGACTCCATTGAGTATTTTTCGCTATTCCTCATAGTTCCGCATTTGGCCATCCACGCCCACTTGAAAAATTCACCCTGTATAGTCTGTTCCTGTTTTAAAGCATTCCATACAAATAACAGAATTTTTCTAAAAGTGATTGAATTATCCAGTTAAGGAATGTTTGTTTCAAACGGATTCATCAGACTAAAGGTTGATTTAAGCAATTATCTTCTTACCGAAGAACGCCGACTATTGACGGCAGCTCCCAACCCCACAAGCTTGGGGTCGGGGACTAGGAACAGCCACACGACGGCCCCCACAGCCCCCATCACTAGCCCGGGGTAGATGAAGGAGAGCGCCCAGTCGGAGTCCACGTATTCCGCCGCCATTATTGTACCTGAAACAAGCATTAAAAGACTTATTATACGTACAGAGCTACTACAATCACATCAAACTACTACAATCTGTCCAATTTATTTAATAGATTTTCAACTTTATCGCTTAAGCATTAGGTTCGAGGTTGGTAGCTTGATGTGCTGTGTGTCTGTATATTTATAAACTCATGTCTTTTGTAATGGGGATAGGCAGAAACCACAGAACGCCACCGGCTACGATCCTTACATACTCCTTTCGTCTCGTCCACGTTCATACATCTAGTCACGCACACACACACACGCACGCCGGTTAGTTTTTGCCTAGCCCCATAGGAAACAGACTTGAGTTTATATGTGTTTGTAAAGTATACTTAATTATTATTGATGTTAGGTACGTTACAGTGATTAAAAAACAACGGGTTGCACTCCGGGAGTGCCGGCAGAAGTGAGAACTTGAAACAACAACATAAGCTTAAACTACACGCACCCTCGCGGAGGTGCCCTGCCTTTGTGAGTTTAACAATTTTACTAACTATAAGACCTACTGTATCTTACTTTGACTTTGAATAGGTTAAGACGGGCAACTTACCCAATATATTTCCCAGTGAAGTGTGAGAGTTCCATATGCCAAAGATGAGCCCTTTCTTGCTGTTCCCGAACCATTTGCCCACAATGGCGACCGTGCCCGGCCATCCCGTGGTCTGGGCTATCCCTGCTCCTGCCTAAGGAGGAAGTAAACAAAAAGAAACAATTACTTTTCCTCAATAAATTCACAAACGCCTTTTGCGTTGATACCAAAAACATATGTAGCAAATAAATAAAATTGAAGTGTCTATAATTTGTGAGCTTTTTACTGAATGCATATGAAAATATATATGATACTTATAACAGAAACACATTTTCTGTTTTTTCCGGCTTAACTCCGAAACGGCTGGACCGATTCTGACGGGACATTTACTGGCAGACAGCAGATGTTATAAGGTCTAACATAGGCTACTTTTATTTTAGAAAAATAATTAAGGTTCCATGCAAAACAATTAAAACCCTTGAAATTGGTAACAAAATTCGATTGAAAAAGGGATGTTCCTATAATAATGTCGATTTTTTTATAATAATTTCACGCGAGCGAAGGTCGCGGGCAACAGCTAGTATAAAAGTATGACATAAGACATGCTGCGCCGACACTAAATAGATTCGGATAAGTAACTGTTAGTACTAACCTGCACCAACAAATAATATGATATGTTATGTATGTTGTAAGTCCGCCCGATTCCGAAGAGGTAGCAAAAGATGGCGGAGGTCAGCATCCCTAGTGATAAGAAGTATCGGAGGTCCACCCTCTCTGCTATCATACCTGGAACATAACATCACGCCATTAATACCCGAAGGCTAAGGCAGAGTACACCGGCCTTGTTCCCGAAGGAAAGTTGGTAGGAATCGGCTTCTTAGGTGTCTTCGGACCTGGTACAGACGCCAGCAGGTCAACCTAGCCGAAACTGACAGATTTTCCCAACCAACCTTGAACCTAATGGTTTAGAGATAAAGTTGAAAATCTACTAAAGAAATTTGACAGATTGTAGTAGCTTGATGTGTCTGTACATCCACTTTCTCATTTTCCCTTTTTGGCCAACCAACAATTATTTACACTATAAATATTTCAAGTAATTATCCACCATCATCTAAGGCACCTGCAGTTTCTTACAGGTTAGCACCGAGTGTCCCATTAACATATTTACAGGGTAGTTGACCAAAAAAATCGAATTAGTCCGTTAGATAGATTTCCAAAAAATATTGGACACATATTTTTTTTTTTCTCATAAACTAGAAATGAGGACGATGCACAATAACTAATTTAAAAAACATATGGATCTTTTATATTTGCTCGCCGAAATTAAAGGCAGGATAAGAGAACAATTTAGTAATTTTTACCTACCTTCTGTACCTTATTTATGCAAATAAATTATTTTTCATTTAGATTTTTTGATTTGCAGTGCGTCGAAAACTCGTGTGACGTCACCTTTCGATACACTTTTTAGCGGAAAGTGACGTCACAAGCCCCCACTCATGAACTTTGATGCGTTTTGTCTTCGTTAGTTTTTATTGATTTAATAAAACAAAAAAAAACGTATTCTATATTTTTGGATAATGTAACTGACGGACTTAATAGAATTATATTGTTTTTTACTCAGGAAACATCCCTATTGTACCACAAGCACTGTATTATAAAACTAGCGGCCCGTCCTGGCTTCACACGGGTGGACATTTATTTTTCCCCTAATTCCCCCCCTCCCTATTTTTTTCTAGTAATAAATATGGCCTATGTTACTCAGGAATAATGTAGCATTCTAATGGTGAAAGAATGTTTGAAATCAGTCCAGTACTATTTCAGTTTATTCGTTACAAAAATACAAATCTTTCCTCTTTGTCAAGACACACGCACCTCTGATTTCTCGGATTCATGTGCGTATTGTATAGTTATCACTTGCTTTGGTGAAGGAAAACATCGTGAGGAAACCAGCATGCCTGAGAGATATTAATCGACGGCATGTAAAGCCAAGTCAGAGGCCCATGGGCGACATAAACCTCTGACATCAGGTTAGGCACTAACCACTCGATAAAGAAAGAAGAAATAATGAATTGCATAACTCAATCTTGAGCCGTGTCAAACTATACTCTTAAAGGTTTACTTAATTATGACGTAAATTTATTAATTACTAGAAAAACACACATTCATTAAAACAGCTGCAGACCAAGTAAATATTTGTCTCGACGAGCACTCGAACCGACGACCTTCACAGTCGAAGGCGTAAACGATGCATCTACACAGATGGCCATGCATTCTTTTACGAGTACGAGTAAATATGTTCTAATTATTTACTAATTAGTAATTAACGGGCAAAAGATAGAAGGTATGCCGTATAAAGGGTGTAAACAGACTCGTGAAGAGTCTGTTTACACCCTGTATACCTTCTAGCGTTTGCCCTGACCTCTGAAAGCCGTTGGCCGAAAACGAAAGATTTTTTTTGTTCTAGACCACACCTGGGAACCTTCTAGTTACGGAGATATTGGGGTCCAAAGTTCCAACTTTTTCACAAGTTTTTTTTTAATACTATTTATTAAGGATATAACTTTACTTTAGCAGTGGGAACATTATAGGCTGATGATGAAGGAACCTCCATGATCCGTTTACTATTCAATGCATCCATCAGCACAATGCTTTAAGTGTGTAACATTGAGTTTTACCGTAAAACGTGATATTTTTCACCACAAAAAAAAAGTCGTGTCCCAACAATAATTTTTACGTACAGTTACTTAGTTTGATGTACAGAATGCTTGGTTGACGGCTTCGTAAAGTGTCCGTTTACACGTTGTATAGTTAAATGGTTGGAATATTGCCCTTACCTGAGACAAACATGGCTCCTGCGTAAGAGAACAGGAAGGCGGAGTCCAGAGCGCCGAGCAAAGTGTTCGCGTCGTCCGTATCTGTAACAAGCGCGTGTCATGTCACATGGTGTTCGTCTCTCGCTACACATTAGATTGGTTAGTGGCACTCCGCAGACGCGGAAAAATAGTTCCCGTTGGCTTTAGCGTATTTTTGAGTAATATTTTATTACTCAAAAATACGGTATGGCCAACGGGAAGTATTTTTAATTATTTTAATCAATTCCCGTTGGCCCCACCAGTAGGGCCACGGGCGGTGGCATCAACGGGAATACACAAATAACAATTTTATGTATAAAACACCGAATTCTTAAGTTATACTCACTAAATGGGGCCCAGTTACACCACTGGTCATCGTTAGGGTCGGTCCCGGGCGGCGGGACGAGTGCCGAGCAATTCTGGTGCAGGACCGACTTGACCACCGAGATGGGCTTCCTCGTCAGGTGGTAGGTCATGTAGGTGAAGAACGTCAGTATTAGCACTGAGGCTTGGTACCTTCGGACAAAAACGAGGGTTAGGAATCAGCCGAGATTAATGAGTAGGATCTAGTTTCGAACCCCAGCCTAACCAATGATTCGCATACAATTTATACATGGTGTAAACGGATCCTTAAAAAGCCGCCAACCAAGCATTCTGTACATCAAACTAAGTAACTTTATGCAAAAATTATTGTTGGGAAACGACTTTGTTTTTTGGATGAAAAAACACGTTTAACGGTAGGACTGTTAAGGATGATTTCCACCAAACGACCGGATCGGAACAGAATTTACAATCTTTAAATGATTTAAAATCGTGTACACAGTACTTAAAGTCTATATTACCAAGCCGCGCACAGCAGCTTTACCGCGGGCGACTTCCGCAAAACGCGATTGTAGCAGCAGGAAGCTGTCGTCGCGTGCCATAAATCATCAATCCAAATGTTTCTTTTACTTGTCTGTGTTTTATGATTATTTTATTCTTCTTCTAATGCAATACCCAACAATACTACGTCAACTTCAACCATTTTCAAAAATTAGAACACGTCAGCACGGTAGGAATGAAACTATTTCACTAGGCGCAGAATCGGATGCATTCGCAAGCGACGCGACCGATCGTAGGCGTCGACATCCTGCCGGACGCCATCGGCTATCGCCGCATCCCTTCGTATCTTTTCCGTTCCGATGCGATGCGAACCGTTTGGTGAAAATCATCCTTAACGCATTCCAAACACTGCTGATGGATGCATTGAAAAGTACGGGTATCGAATAGGTATTTAAGTAAAGTTATAAGAACAAAACATATGCGAGTGGGACCACCTCTGAAGAAGAACTACCAAACCAAAAAATAATCATCTAAATGGATTCATAATTGGCGGAATGATTGCGTAACATACATAAAAAAAAAACATATTGACGAATTAAGAACCTCCTCCTTTTTTTAAGTTGGTTAAAAATCTTGGCAGATGATAATGATGAATGTGTCTCCCATCTTTGTATAATCTCAACATGAATGATGTAACCAAGATTTTGTACAATATTTTGATTGAAAAGAGTGTCCATGGAGTTTCTTGCCCATTCTTCTTCATCTACGCTTTGGAATGGGCAACTACAGTACTTTCACAAGTTATTATGCCTTGTGTCTGTGACTGTAGCTTAGCCTTCTTTGTTTTTCTGACATTCAAAAGTGCCTGTAATGGTCTAATTGAATTATATGCTTTTGAGTTTCGGTTTGTCGCGATTAATTTCCGCAATCCGATTTCAATACAAATTAAAGTTTACGTTACCGCGATGGATTAGGTTCAAAACTCGCACTGTAGTAGGCCTAGTGCGAGTTTGAAACCTATCATACAGGGAGTTTGGACATTCTCTTACTAAAAAAGGGTACCGTGGCATTCTGGAATGTTAATGAGACAAGGAAGTTGGTCCTGTGATTTCCACCGTAAGTTTCATACATTTATTTTGAGAAACCTGCTCGAAAAACAAGGGAAGTTTCAAGATATTTTCAGAACATGACCTTTATGGCGCTTATTTTACAAAGGCAGATGTACTTTTTTGAAAAATTGGTTTTCGAAGGATACATTCGTTCATGAGCTATCAGAAAAGTATCAGTTTAACATCCTGAACGGCGTCGATTTCTCACAATCGGTAGTTTCTGGTGGAAAGGTGGACAATTTCAAAATTAAACTTAAATTACTATAACACTTTAACTTATTTTAAATTGTAACTACATCTACTGCTTATTTGTAACTTACTGAACTGTGCAAGGTTGTTATTTTGATTTGGCAAGTAAAGTTTTCTGTTTTTTCGATTACTCAAAAACAACCCAGATTAGACCCTAAGTTATCAAGATATTAAATCACTAGAAACTTGCCAACATAGAATGGAAACAAAATTAAAAGATAAAATCAGACTAAAAACAATCAGAAAACAAACCAAAATTATAGATATAAAATACCAAATCAAACAACTGAAATGGAAATGGGCAGGACACCTAACAAGAAGTGAGACAGAAAAGTGGACGAAAGAAGTGACGGAATGGTGCCCTAGGTATAAAAAGAGAAGGAAAGGCAGGCAGTATCGAAGATGGGAGGATGATATCAAGGAGGTGACAGGACCATGTTGGATGAGGATAACAAAGGACAGACCGTTATGGAGAACACTTGGGGAGGCCTATGCCAAAGAGCGAGACAATCACGGAACCGGTGTCTAATACAAATAATAACATTTAATAACGTTGATTTCATAAACAATCATGTTTAATATTAGTAATACATAAGTAGTTATAAGATGAAATGTAACATATAAGTTTGTTAATAAAGGCTTGTATTATTATTATTATTCCGTTTATTCATTTTATTACATATTTTATTTATATTTTTACATATTTCTTAAAATAAACAATATAAAAAACATTTAAAAATATAAAATTACCAAATTACCGATCAACCTGTATACCACGTATTAGGCCTAAACAACGAATCACCTTCATCGCTCGTCCACCATGACCATGTATTGAAACGATAACATATTGACCTGGTCGCAATCTAGTTCCAATTCAATTGGATCCAAGCTCACATATTTACAAACTTGAGTGTTCAAATATAAATATTTGTACAAAGAAGTGTGCCAGATATGAGATATGAGTCATGCACTTTTTTACATTTTTTTTTCGTATGTGAAATCATCAAATGACTTCTCCCGCTCTGGGCGGAGCCGAAGGGAGTGTCAGACTTGTACTGACTAAAACCCATCCATGTTCCTTCCTTGCCCTTTGTGTTCCAGGGCCGCGGTATCTCTTCCGAACAGTCCCGCAGCCCATGAGTGATGCACTTGGTTGCTATCCTTACTCCCCTTACTCTTTACTTATTATTGTTTGTTACCTTTTCACGCCTAAACCACAGAACCGATCATCCTGAAATTTTGCATATACGTTGTCAGGTGTACAGAAACGGACATAGGGTACCTTTCATCCCGGAAAAAAGTACTGTTTCCGAGGGAAACAACAATAAAGTTCTTGTGATAACAGATGGCGCCACGTGTCTTTCGAATCATGGTTGAATTATTACAAGCAGAGTACAACCCGAATTGTTTGTCAAGTTTTATATGTTTGTAAGTCGATAAAGGCAACGGCTACTTATAAGTGGGTGCATATACTCGTAAGTTTAGATAAAAGGCACGGATGCTTTTAATCTGATGTCTCGTTTAAAACACAACATCATCCTCTGGCCTTATCATCCTCCGCAGTTCGCACAGTCCAGAAAACAAAGACAAACACTGAGCAAAGCCGCAGATAAAAACAAGTAAGACATCGTTGTCGTATCTTCGGTAACCAAATATCCACGTACGAAATTAACTCCACATTCTATAAGGCAAACCCAGCTATTCTAATTATTATTATCAACATCTATCTGCCTAGCTTTTTTCCAACAATATTGCGGAAGTCTACCAGTCGCTGCAACACGTTTTCTTCTTCCATTCTCCCCTGTCAGACGCCACGACATCATTTACTCCTTTCTTTTTCCTATCATTCTTCACACAAACCATCCATCTTTTGTTTGATCTTCCTCTCCCTCTCCATCCATCAAAATGCATGTCCATCACTCTTTTAGTCACATGCGCTTCATCCCTCCTCATTACATGTCCATACCAAGACAAACCAATTTCTTTAATTTATTCTATAACAGGCGTCACTTTCGAACTTCCTCTAATATACTCATTTCTTACTTAATCCATTCTTGTCACTCCACACATCCATCTCAACATTCTCATCTCCACTACATGCAATCGTTTTTCATCCATCTTCTTTACAGCCAAGCATTCTGATCGCACGAAATTAAGTAATAGATACGTACGAAGTTAAGTAATAAGAGAAATAACAGACAGTAGGTCAAGCCATTTATTAGCTTTATTGTTAATATCATTAAATTTATTGATTATCCGTGAGCACTAATTGCAAGATACCACGACATAGTTGTAAATGTAACTGTAAGATAACGGATATAGGTATAATATTGAAGCGCATGATATCATCGGTGCAGATATGAAAAGCCGCAAAGGACATTGGCCGTGGCAAACACGTAAGCGTGCATCTGGCCTGGGGTGGAACCCTGGGCCCTGGATACAACATAGGCTGATTGTGTAGGACGACTCCATAAAACGATCGTAACGCACGAGATATAGAAAAATAACCGACTTCCAAAAAAACACAAAAAAAAACTAAAATTACTTTTTTTTTAATTACTTTCGGAAGTCGGTGACTTTGTTTGTTTCATTGTTCAAAGTTATTTTAGTTTTTTTGTGTTTTTTTGGAAGTCGGTTTTTTTCTTCTATATCTCGTGCGTTACGATCGAGTTTTTTATTTTACCCTTTTTAGTTGTAGACTTTTTACAGAACTCACAAATTCTAATCATGAATTAACTTCACGGATCACCTGATCACCTGGTATAAAGTGAAACCGGGTATTCACCCCATGCATGACATTAATAAAATTATCTCTTAATGTTTTTTGTATGTATGTACCTATTCAATATGAATTCGATAACATACAATTTTACATGTTTCTACTATCGACAAACTTATACCAAGTATTTTATCATGACTTTGTTCAGGAACTTCCTACATTAAGCAACATGCATAGTTTTTATCTTGAAGAGATCAGAATAATACACTCATCATCTGCCTAGCCTTTTCCCAACTATGTTGGGGTCGGCTTCCAGTCTAACCGGATCTGTATCCGGTTAGACTGGAAGCCGACCCCATTCCCCGATTCAGCTGCCTGAATACCAGTATTGTACATGGAGCGACTGCCTATCTGACCCCCACAACCCAGTTAGTACTGGGTAATACGATACCCCTTGATTAGACTGGTTGTCAGACTTTTTTGGGCCACTGACTACCTACCGACTGTCAAAGATCTTCAAATGACAGCCGGGACCAACGGCTTAAGCTATCCGAGGCACGGAGGAAACTCGGTATGTAATGGGTGGTCACCCATCCACCCCACTGCCATGGACTGGTGGGGCCAAGGGGAAAATCAAAACCGTCGTTTCGTTGGACCCACTATGGAATACTAAAGATGGAATGAGTCCAACCTTAATGATACCAGTGGGGAATTAATATATATATTACGATCCATGCAGTACGGCAGCTCTGATCACGGTCTTGTATATTTTGGCGACAAACGGAAAAAAAGTTCCCGTTTGTTGCCAGTGAGGCATTATGACACATATGTTCCCCAAAAAGTACCAGGCGAGCATGAGCTCAAGGTGGTATGCATTTTAATAATTATGGGTATAGGTACGGTTTTTTAGTAATAAATACCTTCTAGGATTTATACCCGCCTTGTACTGTTCGTAAGGTTATTGCCGATAACAAGCACAAATAGGGATTGCAATCCGGATTCTTCGAAATTTGAAAGGATTTTCTTGACTCAAATTCGGATTTCAGTCAAAACTGATTTTAACGGATAATAATTGTATTTATCCTCAAATTTTCATTGTAAGTAATCGGAAGATCGATATTACCTACTCTAATGCGCAAATCCGAACAATATTTGAATTGGTAGGATAAGGTGTAGCACTGTTGCCAGGGCTGCGGGACTGTCCGAATCAGTTACGGCTAGGCGACGCGCCGTTCATGAGCTTGTCCCAAGGCGAGACGATTATGTTACGATTTCGATTAGTTTGCATTGCAGTAGGGAGTTTTATACAAAAAATACTGAATGGCTCCAGTCGGGCTGCGGGACTGTTCGAAAAAGATACTTGGAACACAAAGGGCAAGGAAGGAACATGGATGGGTTTTAGTCAGTACAAGTCTGACACTCCCTTCCGCTCTGCCCAGAGCGGGAAGTCATTTGATGATTTCCTATCAGAAAAAAAAAGGTTTGCGCGAATTTGGCGCGAAATCCGTGATTGATTCAATATATGCCCATAAACCAAGCAGCGCGTCGCGGCGCTAAGTACAACTGTATTAACACTACTCGATCCCATGCAATGTTTTTGAATAATTTAATAGAATTCAAAAGTACGGTGGGGCCAACGGGAACATTTTTTAATTTTAATAAATTCTCGCTGACCCCATCTGTGGGACCACGTGCGGTGGGGTCAGCGTTGAGCTATGTGAGCGCCTAATTCAAGCAAGCCACTCATGTACTCATGACGTCAATTTATGTGTAGCGTGGTTTGCAGTCGACACAAATACATAAATTTTCTTGCAAAGCGAAGCTTAACACACGTGGCCTATCCGTGCGCCGCGGTGGGTTTGCGCCTTTACAGGTGTGCAGGCACTGAGCTGTAGCCAATTAAACAATAGAGACAAGGCCAGGTCGTAACAATTAAATAACTGGTTTCCGACCATGCAATTAACTTCGCTAGATTAGATAAACTATTCGTTACGGCTTTTATCGTTGACTCACTAATTGCTTTATCACTTTTAACAATAATACCAAGTAAAAGACTTCTATAACGCTCGCATTTTCGGCATGCGGGTAGGCAGGAACAATAGAACGTCACCTTTTATCATCCTTACATACTCTTTTCGTCCTCCTCTCCTGGTCCACGTTCATACATCTGGTTATACACGCACGCCACGGTTTTTAGTACTATGCACGCAGCCGATGTTACTTAAGAACATCACTAGAACGAGAGATCATAAGAAACTATAGCTGGAACCGTTAGTTGATTTGTAAATTAACTAAGGTGGAAGAGTCAGGGTTGCCCGCGAAATTCAATTTTCTAACATTTTTTGCAATTTTTTGGGTTGTGGAGGTCAGATAGGCAATCGCTTCAAGTAAAATACTGGTATTTAGCTGAATCAGGTTAGACTGGAAGCCGACCCTAACTTAGTTGGGAAAAGGCAGGCAGTTGATGAAGTAAATACGTAAAAAACGTAAACCATAAATCCTTATCCTTCCTTACTATTGTATATAAATAAATAAATAAATTATTTTAATATTACAAAATGTGAAAGTAAGTTTGTTTGTTTGTTACCTTTTCACGTCTAAACCACTGAACCAATCATCCTTAAATTTAGAATATACGTTGTCAGGTGTACAGAAACGGACATAGGGTACCTTTCATCCCGAAAAAAAGTACTGTTCCCGAGAGAAACAACAATAACGTTCTTATGATAATAGATGGCACCTAGTGTCTTTCGAATCATGATTGAATTATATTATTACAAGCAGAGTACAACCTGAATTGTCAAATTCTAAACTAACGCGAGTGAGGGCGCGGGCAAAAGTTATTAATAATAAATAAAAGTTTATTACGTAAAACAGGTTTCAACAGATAGATACATTGTAGAGGCCTTTTTTTCGAATGGGAAATCATCAAATGACTTCTCCCGCTCTGGGCAGAGCGGAAGGGTGTGTCAGATTTGTACTGACTAAAACCCATCCATGTTCCTTCCTTGCCCTTTGTGTTCCAGGGCCGCGGTATCTCTTTCGAACAGTCCCGCAGCCCTGGCAGGCATCGGCCCTTGCGGGCTCCTCCCTGTTTGCTGACATCTCTTTGAGGCGCGCGTGGAACACGAACGCGCCGTACATTGTAGAGGCCTTCTTTTAAGTATGGAAATAGCAGTGACAGAAGACCTCCCTCTTCCATATTTATGCGCAAACATTTTACAAAGTCAAAAAAAAAGTAGATTAAACAAAAACTTTAGACCCGAGAATTAAAAACGAAAAAAAGAACAAACATTGTGTGTGTGAGTGTGTGCGTGTGTATGTATGTGTGTGTGTGAGAAACAGGAAACCAAAAGCATAATTATTATCAGTGTGAGGCATACAGTACGGTAGACATTGGTTTATTAATTAGTCGGCATTAACATAAATTTCACGTGTAAAGCAAGTTTCTGATAGGTGTTTTATTATGTATCCGGTTGTAGAAGAGCCTCAGTTTTTTGTTTTCATATGTAAGGGTCTTTAGCCATGGAGAGAGCGATTGTCGCAACCCCGTGCAGGGCACGCTGTGATCTTTCCACATTATGATATTTCCACGGTTAGGACGGATTGGGAGTGTATACTTGTTTAATTAAATTCACTGATGCAACATGTTTTAACACCTTGAAAATCCATACTAATTTTCTTAACAAAAGTCAATACATTCATCCTTAGGGTGGTATATAAATCACGTGGTTGTCTGCACAAAATGAAGTTAAAGTCTCTTCTTCTGGAATCATTGTTGCGGGTAATGTGTCCCAAGAATCTAAGTATTCGTAATTGCTCAAGCGACGCGCGAATCTTTGTTAATCAAACCGCGACCAAAACGCAATGCATCATTAATAGCCACAACCTTGAGTTGTTGTATTCTTGATAAGTAAATATTTGAATAATAATTATACTGTAAAGCCTGTAAAGCTGAGAGTAACTAAAATTTGTGTGTTATCATCACCATCATCATATCAACCTGGAGTCACCCACTGCTGGGTATGGGCCTCCCCTTTTTTCTGCCACACTTTCCAGTTCTGTGCGTCCCTTATCCAGGTGTTTCCTGCTACTTTGGCGATGTCGTCGACCCAACGAGCTTTAGGACGGTCAAAGCCTTGCTCCATCGGCCGTCTCCGCGTCTAGCCAAAAAACCCGACTACTGAAAAGTCATGCTCTTATTAAATTCGAGGTTTATTAGGTAAAATCGACTCCTCTTATTGTTGAAGTTGGTTAAAATGTAGTCTATGTTACTAGGCCCGGGTAACATAGACTACATTTTAACCAACTTCAACAATAGGAGCAGGTTGCAAAATCCGGACTTTTCGAATTTTGAATGTTTTAAGTTGATTTGATAAAACTGAAATAAAATAGCGTATATTATTTAAAATCTGTATTTAATCGCTCAATTCACAGCACGACAGAATAAAATCAACTAAAATAATCAACAAAACCTTGGGCATCAGTCATTTTTCCCGTTATTACACAATCATAGAATTCATATTCGTCAACGTGGTTGTACAATCGTCAACATTCATGGATGCAGCTTGATAGAACACATTTTTAATTTCTTCATATGTAGGTTTTTAAGCGAATCTTCGCCTTCCTCAGTCCCATTCAAAAATTGATTAATGTTGTGTAAGTATTGTAAGGAACCAACATCAGTATAGAGCCGTCTCTTTAATTCTCCTTTTTAATGAATTTGCGAGTTGCTTGGCATCTGCCATCGTGTCTTGGCTGTCTAATAATTTTATCAAAAATTTAAAAGCTGTATCGGGCGCACAGTGGAACGAATGTATGGGAGCGGTTGGACGTAGACATGTCCGAAAAATAAGAGTAAAATTATGACAAACTAATGATGCCATCTTATTCGATTACTTAATGCCTTCATAAATTGTGGTGATGAATTTCTTCATAACTCCCATATTTCGGGAGTAATTTGAGAAAATGTGAAATTTTACTATGAAAATGAGTGTATCGAGCTCTCTCCCTCCTGATTCCGGGCTTGTTTCAAGTACCGGTCTCTAATATCGTAATGCTATTACTAAGAGCTATATTTAATACTAAGACACATAGTGCGCCAAATGTGCACTTTCTGGGATAAAAGGAAATGAAAAATTAAAAAAAAAAACGTTTTTTCCCCATTTGTATTTACTTTAAACCGCAGACAGACTTATTAAGAGGTCTATAAATATATTATATATATACAGAAATATATATTAACAAAAATATTCACAAGAACTGATGAGAGTATGACTTTTAAGTAAGTTGATAATAAATTACCTAGTTTCATTAAAAGTACAATAAATAATTAAGATGTAAGCTCTAATTTACTAAGTTACACATTTTAAAACAATAACATCATTTAATTATCTTCGTCATCATCATCATCATCAATTAATTCAAATTCAGAATCGATGTCCGCTAAATCATTTATGTTAACAAATTCGATATCACTTTTCTCAGAATCCGTAAGCTCATAAAATTCCTTAAAAGAAGATTTTTTTACAAACTTATTTCCTTTTGGACGGATACTTGTAACAAGTGGATCAGAAGACTGTAAAAGATTGTGCATAATATCTTCATTGCATGAGATACTGCTATGCTTTCGAGAATGCCCCTCTCTATATTTTCTAAAATCTTTATTTCTAGCCTCAGATGCCTCTTCGGATAGAAAACCAATGGGCACAATTGACATGTTCTGAACTATGTCTGGCCCATGCATTAAAATTTTATGAAGTGAAGAAGGCATATAATACCATGGGTATAACTCCACGTAAAGCTTAGCAGTATCAAAGCAGAACTCTCGGAATTTAGTTACGTTGATCTTCTCTCCTGATGAAATACACTGCAAGATCACACAGATTTTTCTTAAAAGCATAGCATCTATTCCGGTCAGTTCAGCAGATTTAGTGTAGTTTTCAAAAAATCTCCTTGCCGAGTTGCCATTGTTGGTGGATCCACTGCCTTGTTTCACAACATCGAGAAGTAAGCCCGTTTCTCTTCTTACAGCCTCTTGAACTCTTTTCGACCTGTCATCAACTTGCCTTTTTGCTATATCACCCCTTACTTGCCATGATTTTATGTCTAATTTGTAGGAAATGTGTAATAAGCATTCCATTGAGCGAATCCAAGCGTGAAGGGTGCTTAAGCTATATTTATACATGTCCTCGTTTGCGTGTTTATCTTTGATTAACTCTAAATTATTCATTTCTTTAGGACAAGCCTTGCATATGTCACACACTGAAGCTGCTGTATCGGATATAATGGAATGAATTTTACCATCAATCATTGTCAACAGCAGTTGGTGTTTGACACTAATTCCATCAGTGATGGTGGATGGAGTTAAGGCTTCAATCTCTGCTTCGATTTCAGCCATCTCTCTCTGCACATTTTCTTTGGTTTCCTTTATAAACTTAAACAATATTGGCCGGCAAAATGAAGTGGAAGATGGTCGCTCGTTTTCCCAAATTGTTACACCTTTTGAGACGAGCCGCAGTGGTACAAGACTAATCATAAAATTACTAGCAAGATCGATTTGCTCATCTTCACTCGTCCTTTGATGATAAATGCTTTGGCTAGATGATCCGTCAAAACCCCATTTGCTGGTCAATACGAGCTGTTGATTGGGATCAACAGGGGTTTCTAACGACCTAATAAGTCTTCTTGAGGTTAAATCCATCAAGGCTTGTAATTTGATTTTTGCAGAGCTCTCTGTAACTGTGAGATCTTCTTTGGCCGGATAGCACTTAATTTTTTCTTTAACCAACATGTAGTAACTCGGGTATTGAAGAGCTCCTTCTTGAGTGTTGAAATCCCGAAGAGTGTTATAGCGCCATTTCGATAAGTTCATCGATACATAAAGAGCCAATGCCTTCAAAGGGGATATTTCCCGTACCTGAATTGATTTACCTTCAATGAAGGCTTTGATTTTTGAGGCCTCTTCTGGATTCTCCGTCAAGTATTTCATAACATAAGCTGTATCGCTTTGTCCTGCCTTTTGAAGCGCCCTTTCGGCCGAAAACATAATTTCAGCGCTGCTACTGCTGCATGAAAGACTATCTTCAGTGCGTCTTCTTTTTTGCCGGTTACTAAGGTCCTCAAAAGATTTACGAGGACTAGGATGTGTACAAGTTGAAGCATCAGATTTAGCAGGAGAAATTATGGGCTCGATGACGTCACTTATATTTTCTGTAGAAGGTTCCATATTTTCATTCTGTAATTCCGGCCATTGAATTGCAGCCTGTAGCCAAATCTCATGTTTCTTCCGAAACTTATCTGTGCTTCTTCCAGACTGTGTCCATTTTGCATAAATGCGGTAGCAAAATCGACGACACCAGTCTTTTAAACTTGTTTCAGCACTTTCACATAACTGAACACAACTGTTATCTTTTAAAACACTGAACAAATAGTTAAAGTCGCGTAAATCTTTATGTGCGCGTGCGCATAAAGCAACGTGAATATCAAGATTTGTATTAAAATTTGGAAAATACATTGCGAGATTAGCTTGGATACAACGAGGTGTAAATCAACACTGATTTTAAAGTTACTAATAGTGACCTATTTATATAAAATCCAGGTATCCCAGGTATCCTTTGTTAAATATTGCAAGGTAATTAGTTATTGTGATAATTAGTAAATGATGCATGCTAAATTAGTGTATTAAGAGCCATTTAGTAATTAAATAATAGCAATGTTCTTATCAGTAATCATTAGTGCATCAGTTTTATATGTAAACCTTAAGTCCCTAATTATATATCCTAATTAGCTTATATCTTCTCTAATTGGCTGCTCAGAAATGTTATTGTAATAAGGTAAACCTTTAGAAAAACGGTTTTAATCAACAAAATAAACAAAAAATAAAAAAATTGTGTTATAAAATAAACATCACTCTTTATCCCAGAAAGTGCACATTTGGCGCACTATGTGTCTTAGTATTAAATATAGCTCTTAGTATTAGCATTATGATATTAGAGACCGCTACTTGAAACAAGCCCGGAATCAGGAGGGAGAGAGCTCGATACACTCATTTTCATAGTAAAATTTCACATTTTCTCAAATTACTCCCGAAATATGGGAGTTATGAAGAAATTCATCACCACAAGTTATGAAGGCATTAAGTAATCGAATAAGATGACATCATTAGTTTGGCATAATTTTACTCTTTTTTTTCGGACATGTCTACGTCCAACCGCTCCCATACATTCGTTCCACTGTGGGGCGTTAGAGTTGTGGCATCTCTGCGGCAGAGTACTTCCACCGTAGTGCCGCGCTGGTTTGTGTATGGGCATAAACTCAATCAATCACGGATTTCGCGCCAAATTCGCGCAAACAATACTATACCTAATCCTACCAATTTAAATATTGTTCGGATTTGCGCACTAGAGTAGGTACTAACGATCTACCGATTACTTACAATGAAAATTTGAGGATAAATATAAATATTATCCGTTAAAATCAGGTTTGACTGAAATCCGAAAAAAACGCATTTGAGTCTTAAAACAGGATTTAAAAAAGGCAAGAAAATTCGGATATTTCAGTTATTTTCGAATTTTGAAGAATCCGGATTGCAATCCCTACCCGAGCCATAATAACGAATCGATTGACACCTTATTCATCAATATTACTTTCGCATTTATAATATTAGATATGACTAGTTAGGAGTAGGATTAGAATGAATAGAATAAAGAACTGTGGAGGTACCTATCACTATCACTATTCACTATAAGTATAGTCTATCTATTGTTGTTAGCTAGAGAGTCTTTGGTACAAGTAGGACATAATGATATGTAATATAAGTCATTAGTTGTCATAATTGGCTGCATGATACAGGACAATGACCAGCAATAATGAGTCAGCCAATATTGGTTGTTTATACATATATATGTACAACAGATCACTATCTGAAAGAAAGAAAGGATTCTGCTTGCCTATTCTCAACTATGTTGTGTTCAGTTTCCAGTCTAACCAGATGTGGCTAAATACTATTATGTTACAAGAGGCTGCCTAACTGGCTTCCACTACTCAGTTACTACGTAATACAACACGTCTTTGTAAGACTGGTTGTCAGGCTTTTGAACTATAAGATTCTATGTGCAATATCTGATCAATATATTTCTATCCCACACAGCCATTAGCACACAAAACACACCCTTTCATACACTTACACCAACATTCTCATCACTCACTCACTCATCCATTCACCCGACACACCCCCTCCCACACACACAAGCTTACATCATACGCTCACTCACATACCCGACTATAAACTCACTCACACTTAACCATTGTCTTTCACAAGCATATTCACTTATTTTATTTCCTTTGTGTCTTAATTTTGTATTTTTTACTACTTATTTCATCATCATCTCTAGCCTTTTCCCAACTATGTTGGGGTCGGCTTCCAGTCTAACCGGATGCAGCTGAATACCAGTATTTTACATGGAGCGACTACATACTTAATTTCTTTTAATAAGTTGTGGAAGAGTGGATACTTACACAGGCTTTAGTCGCCTAAAAGGAAACTAGAATTACTAGTTTGTTAGAAAAAGTTCGCAAAAACCAGAAATCGTTTTTCATATCCAATTTTTAATCTGACACATTTCAGGGAAGAAACCGATACACAGGTACGGGTTATAGAGACAATGCTCTACAGAGCCTACCTATTTTTACCCGACTACAGCTAACTCAGAAGGTGTTGACTAACATGGAGTGCAAATTAAAGCATCAAAATAATCATTGTGATAAGCCCAGTAACATTTTCCCATTTTATTTTCTTTGAATATTCAGCAGCAAAATATGAATTCAGTAATTTATCAAGTTGAAGTATTTTTTTTTCGTGTTTCCACAAATCTCTTGCCTAGTTTTAAACAGAGCAGAAATATTTATTCTTCTTAGTAATACTACTAATACACACAAATATTTTTTTTGATATCCTGTGAAATTGGGGAAATAATATATTATCAGTTTGCCAGGAAAAAATGTACTTTAAATATGCATCTAAATGTCCGATTGCTAGATATGGTTTTTTAAACTCTACGAGCCATTTTTACCACCCAATACTGTAATCCATGTTCAATCTAATGTCCATTATAGTGAGATTATGTGTAGATCATGTTTATCAGTTGATTAGCAGACTAATTACTTGATCAGACTTCAAGAAAGGGAAAGATAAGCTATTTTTTAGGTAATTGTTAACCATGTCTGGAACCTGTACAAAAAATGATGCCGTGATGTCTGACAGGGAAGAATGGGAGAAGAAAAAGTGTTACCCTGACCCCAAATAGAATGGGATGAGGGCAGAAAGATGATGATGATGAAAGTGGTACTGCAATTTGCTGCCCACAGGCCAATTCTGACCCATTTGTTTACATCATTCAATTGTTTTGGAATATGCTATTATATTATTGTTTATTTAGCTGGTAGTGATGTTTATATGACCAAAGAAATGATGGATGGATTGTGTGAGAGATGATATAATAGTGTGAGGGATGATATAGCTAGAAAATTAGGTGTCTGATGAGATGACGAATAATAGAGAAGTATAGACGAAGGCATGCAGTGCCGACCCCAAATAAATTGGGATAAGGGCGAGAGATTGATCCAGCTTGACATTCAGATTGGAACAGGGTAAACTTTAGTTTAGCCAGCAAGGGTCACTGCTAAGTGCATTATCTTACTGGCTCTCACAAGAGACTAAGCCAAAAAATTCGCAAGCCAAACAAACGAAATCCCTCAAGCATTTAGGACCAGGAGGCATATTTGACAGTATTAAGTTTTCTGAAAACTTAAACCAACACCAAGACCAGCACTTATACAGCCAGCTGACTCACCATCGTAATCGGTTGATCTGCAGCCGAGGGCAGCAGTAATTACTCAATTTCTGAATAAACTGCACCCCTAGAGGAGCGTCTCTACTGACGCCACTCATTCTCCAGTATTGTCTTCGAAATGTCCTCGAGATTCCGTCGTGCACGAACTTCATTCACGCCCCCTTACCACACGCATTGTTTCAAAAACATCGCTTTTGTTTACATTGACTTAGAAACGTTCACTGCGATCACGATTTTTTAGCTTATTTACGTTATTATTACCAACGTTAAGAGTCAAAACTTGCGTTATAATTATTGTATTTTAAGTACTTTTTAAGTTAGTTAAATATGGTCGTGGTTAGATCACGGATTTCCGTGTTATAATAATATTTTTAACCGTATGTTCACGACACGTCTACTATGAGTGCGCTCCGTTAATTAGCGCATCTTCAACCTTTGGCCTTGACAATTCTTTCTCGCTCAAATGTGTAGGAATAGAGAAGGGTAGACGGTAAAGAATGCTAAAAACGGTTCTTTCGCAACTTATCCTTGACATTCAGAATTCAGATGTCAGTGGCTGACGTTGTCAATTTGACGTTACGTTTTATTGCTGCACAAAGATTTTGTTTAGTTTTTTTCAGTACGTAGAGATGCCAACACATCAAGCATGTCTATAATACATTTTCAACTTTATCGCTACACTATTAGGTTCCAGGTTGATTGGGAAGAATTGATAGTTTTGGGTTGCTTGATGTGCGGCGTCTGTTCATTATTTACAAACTACGAATAGATCTAAAATAATAATAAAAGCTTTTTCATGTGGGATGCGGACTCAGCGATCATTGTGCTGATAGTCGTATCAGCCCATGGCTTAATTGCGAGAGCCTCGACCAATATTCGAGGAGGCTCTCGTTATGCAGCTGGACCTAGGGCTTGATTCAGAAAGCGGTACCTCTGGCCACGGCGCGTATTGTTAGGAGGTTCCTCTCTCTGGAGCCCTGACCGCCGGTAGCTTAGACCCTGTTCCCGATACCGGTGGGATACAATTTTTTTTTTTTAATTCATAGGTATTTAAAAATGTAAATAATTTGTAAAAGGATAAACAAAGGACAATAATAAAGCATTTTTAGCAAACTAACTAAGTATATACATGATTAATTCAAAACTGTTAAAAAAACTAAAATAAATAATTTAAAACAAACTAGAAAATGACATCAAAAAACTCCTCAACGCTGTCAGCTGGTAATGTGTTCAAGAGAATGGCGGCGTTGCCACGTTGTATGGCAACATTAAGCCTCTGGCCAAGGTAAAAGCCAGGCCACGGGAAGCGATAACAAGGCGTTTCGAAATATCCTAAAATAGGCTAAGAGCACTCGGACTCCACAGCTCCAGAGATTCAACCCCAAACGGCTCGAAAATATAGTTTCCATAAAGCTTATCTACTATATTTACGCCGCTTGATGTTCTCTGCAGCCACAGCGGCAGCGCCAGCATAGCACGATGAGCTTGGAAGATGTGATGATGCATGTTGCGTCCCACAGTAAATCAAGGCGTCATAAAATTCGTCCACATCGTTGTCAATAGGAAAAGTACCCAGAAGGCTGACAGCATTGCCACGTTGGATGGCAATACTGATTCTTTGGCCATAATTGAAATCAAACTTTTTTACGTACATACCTAAAGTGTCATAAATGTCAATTTTGTTTGTTTACTTTAACTTTACCTTTTATTTAGTTTACAATATTTTTTCATTTTTATAAGTTTTAATTGGTGGTTAGTCTACAAGTATAAAATAATGGGGATAGTACACGCAAAGGTACCTAATTATTAAGATGCCACGCTTATATTTCGAAGGAGTTCGAAAGTATTCTACATAAATAATAATTACTACCTGGATGACCGAGCTTTGCTCGGTAACACGGATAAAACGACGTTTTCTACAAATGAAACGTAGCTAGACCGATTTATCGCCCCCGAAACCCCCTGCATACTAAATTTCATGAAAATCATTGGAGCCGTTTCCGAGATTCAGATTACATATAAATACATATATTAATTATATACAAGAATTGGAAGTAATTTACACAATGATATTTGTAGTTACGCTAGTTGTCACCACTTGAGAAAATAATCGTATCTAATATTATAAATGCGAAAGTAATTTTGTTTGTTATGCTTTCACGCCTAAACTACTGAACTGATCATCCTGAAATTATGTTTTGCAAATACATTGTCAGGTGTACAGAAACGGACATAGGGTACATGCTGATCTGGGAGCAATAGAAAAACGTAGAATGTGTCAGCTGCTTATCATCCCGCGCAAACCGTAAAAGTCGGCAAAGGGAAACGTTTACTTTACCATCTTTAAGTAAACACGGCCAATTTAGGGCATGCGAACTGCCTCAGTTTGCAAATGGCTTAAATTGGACAGTTGGCGTTAGAACAGGACGTCAATTAGGGTGGTAACGGAAAACATTAATCTTAATGTAATCTACAGCACCCATGAACCGAGTCAGCAGGTTCACTGTTCACCCATCAACCCGCATTGGACAAGCGTGATGGGTTATGTGTCTAATCCCCTCCATAAACATGATATATATATATATTATTAGTGTCCCTTTACGGCTGGGCCAGATATTTCCGGAATCTTAAGAAAGGAACTGGCTCTAGTTGCACATTTTTCGCTGTAATAGTTGTCTAGGAGGATGCTGTGTAAAAGAAAGAAATAGCAAGTACACGAGGACATCTCAACTCGAACTGATGGGTCTGGCTGGCGCCATCTTTATTAACCCAAAACACTAACTAGCAATAACGTAACGTACTTTACACTTATTTATTTTTAGGCAATTTTGGAAATAGATACATACCTTACAGATATACATGTCATATTTTAGTAGGTAACAAGTAACGTTTAAATAAAAGTATCAAAAAAACCCGATTACAAATTATATTATGTACCTATGTATGTATATATTGTAATCTCCTTTTAATTTCCCTCATTTTGATAGCCTACTCAATGATGATGTAGATTATACCCTACTCGCTATGCTACTTTGAAAAAAAAATATTAACAACTTACAATTTAGCGCCAAAAATCCGCCATTTTGTTTTTTTTTTAAGAATTATCTAGAGGCATTTGGGTTTGCGAAATTGCGACGAATCTAATGATACCTTAATCGTTGAAATCCATCCAGCCATTTGGAACATACGAGGTAATAATGATATTTACGAACAAACAAAGAAACATGTATGATACGCGCGAAAAACAAAACCCTTCCTTGGCATTCGGGTAAAAATACAATTTGTATTAGGTACTATAAAACCATGTTAGTAACCCATCACTTGTGAACTATGCCACTGTACGTTCATGCGGCACTTGCCCGTGGAAGTAAGCGCCGGAATGGCTCTCCCTGTGGCCAAAAGTCTCCTTCCAAGGCGAAGTGCAGAAAACACGTTAGTCGCACTACAAAGGCATTAAAGGCAATGTTGCGGCGTGACTCCAGCAGCTGCACTCTCGCCACGTACTTGGTCTTTTGACGCTTCTATGTTGTACGTATGTTTCATTTCAGGTGGAACCTGAGTTTCCGACGGTTGATGTTCAGAAGGCACCAGAGGTGGCAGTAGAGAAGCAGATCTTGCGCAAAGCCAGCTTCGCACTCAACGAAGTCAAGGTACACACTACTTCACCGCCGTGTCCTCGTAGCGGTGATCGGCGGCGGCGACCTATCGCGTCCGGCCCTGGTTCAATCCATGGTGCGGAGCGAGAGGGAATAGGATGCCGTCACCTCCTGCGAAGCAGTCATGCTAGCGAAGGAGGTGGCGGAGCGCGAGATGGAGAGAACCTCTCCCAGCCGCCACGGGAGACACCCCGGGCATCGGGGTGACGTGGTGGCTTCCGGCCACCGTATACGCGGACCTGTGGACGGTGAGTAATGGGCTAGCTCGCCGTCTGTCCGTCTTTTGACGACAGGCCGTGTTGACGGCGCGTTCGTGTTCCACGCGCGCCTCAAAGAGATGTCAGCAAACAGGGAGGGGCCCTAAGGGACCGATGCCTGCCAGGGTTGCGGGACTATTCAAAAGAGATACCGTGGCCCTGGAACACAAAGGGCAAGAAAGGAACATGGATGGGTTTTTAGTCAGTACATGTCTGACACTTCCTTCCGCTCTGCCCAGAGTTGGAGAAGTCATTTGATGATTTCTCATGAAAAGGTACACACTACTTAAGCCGCTTGTACAGACGCCAGCATATGAAGCTACCCGAAACTGTCAAATTGTAAGATATATTTTTTCTTTATACATTATATTACAACAATGTTTCAGGCTCGCGTGGACCGTGTAAATGTGGACGGATTGAAACGAACGAAGGATGATGTTGTGAAGGGTACTGTCTATGATATGTTTGAGGCGGAAGATTTCGAGGATGTCATCCTTCGCGCAGAGAAGGTACCTACACTTATATAACACACACACCCACCACTCAAACACACACTCATACACATACCCGCATTGCATTCACAAACATAACACACAACCCACAGTCCCACACTCACACAATCCCCGAACACACATCACACACACACACACACACACAAACTCACTTTTCCACACTACCAACACTCACACAAATATAAATAAATTAAACTTTATTTTCAGACCATAGTTTTGTTCAAGCATATTGTTCCTCACAGACAACGCCCTAAGCTCCCTCTCAATAATATATCCGTCGTCCCTCAGGTCGCTCGTGATTATATGACCGAGATACTTAAAACTATTGACATTAAGGTTCAGTTTTACGCCGTTGAGACCTATGGGCGGAGCACACCGTGACTGCTGCTCAGGGGCTTTAAAACAAGAAGTTTCAAGCAGCCCTTCTTTACAGTTGTATATCAAGCCGTGCTCCTCCGCATAGGCATCACAGGGCGAAAGCAATTCTTCAACCCACTTATCGATGGACTGAGCAGCACCAATGCACCACGCCGTTTGCATAGCTTATGCTATTGAGATTGACACATATTTCATCAATGTGTTAAGCGACATGTGTACTGCTCAGTCGCTCGATAAGCCGGTTGATGTACAAATTAAATAGCAGAAGCGAGCTTCATCCTCCCTATTGAACTCCGCGTTCCAACCTGTACTAGTCGGACAGAGTACCCACCCGCCTTTCCCGGTTTTTTTTATTTAGCGTACCAGTATTTGTGTACACCTCCCGTGTACTCCGCAGGTGTGTCGGCGGAGTACACCTCCCTCAACTTATCCCACACATAGTATATCATACGAAACTAAATCAAAAGCTTTTGACAAGTCGAGGAAACACGCGTATACCGGCGTCGTCCTCGCTGTGTAGTACACAGTTCACTTCAGACACAGAATAGAGCTCTCTGTTGAGACTCCTGCTCTGTGCATCGTGCAACTCAACCTGTGCAATGAGGTGACTATTCAGAAGACTGTCAAGCACCTGATGTGTCAGCGAGTGAGATGGGCCGATAATTATTTATAAACGTATACGTACTTCGTCACACATTTAAAACATATAATATAGGCAACCTAGAGAGTAAATACTGTGTATTTTTGTAATTGAAACAGCAGCGATGTGGTTTTGTAGACATATTAGTTTGTACAGGTGCGAGAGGCGTTGGACAACTTAGGGTGTTTCCGTAACATCTGTGTCTACATCGATGTATCCTCCGGCCCCGACGCCACGCCTTATGGACTCGAGGTACTTCGATTACATACACATAAGCACACGCTTAGACACCAATAAGTTGAACGTGGCGTTTTTGTCTCTTAGCCTTAATCGAAACTACCATCATGTTTTTCAAATCAATGTCAATTTCGCAAATGTTAAACGGCGTCGACCACTCCTAGCAGGAATGTCATTCAAGTGCTAGCAGAAGAAGCAGCATTGTACAAGACCTGATACTCAAGTGATCATAAATACTCGCAGTACCTATAATTCTGTCCAAACTTTATGGTAACTCGGAAAATAGGTATTTAAAAAAAATCTTGTGAACCCCAGCAATATCTCCGTAAATAGAAGGTTCCCTGGAAAAAAATGATCGCAATGACGGACGGGGTGAACAAGTACCTTTCGGCTTCGTTAAGGGTCTTGTTGCACCCTTTATAATCCTGCCACTGTAGTGACCTACTAAGAAATGTATACATTATTCAGAATGTGAATATAATTGTTTTTTCTGCTTGACTAAGACAATCACGTCAAGACAGCAATGGAGGGAAGCATGCTGAATTTAAGAAAATCAGACAGAGTACGAAACAAAACCATGAGAAATTGCACTAAAATACAAAATGTTACAACTAGAATACGGAAACTTAAATGGCAATGGACATGAGTAGGACACACAATAAGAGGCATTGAAAATTGGAACAGAAGCATAGTGTTTTGGTACCCTAGAAATAGGAAAAGGAAACGAGGCAGACAGATTCGAAGGAAAGAAGAGAAGTGCGAAGACAAGATAAAGGTGATAGCAGGAAAACTATGGACAAGGAAAGCTCTAAACCAAGTAGAGTGGAAAGAAATGGAGGAGGTCTTTGCCAAAGTTGGGTAAACAGAAGTTGTCTACGTCATCGACTCAGCAGAGTAGTTAACTTAAGATTATTATTTAAAAAATATCCTTTTTTTGTGTCTGAATAAAAGCTATTATTATTATTACTTAAAACAATCATGTTATCCCAAACAATAAATTACTTAATGGCTTGACGATATGCATTTCATTTGACAGATTTCTCCCCAGCTAAAACACCAAAAAGTACTACGTTGACCTTAAAAAATTACTGATTCTCAATAAAATTTTAGATTGATTTTGAATGCAGGTGACGTTTCAAGTCCGCGAGACGTCGCGGATGAACGGCAGTGTTAACGCTAATAATGGAGAGGATGGGGGCAACGTGGTGATCGGTACAACAGAATTTATTTACAACATAGTTACTCTGTAATACAGTACCAGGTGTTAACGTGACTCGTCGAGTTAGAAGAGAGTAGCAGTGGGCACTTTGCTCGCAGTTGACCGTAAGATGGACGACCTGGGTGCAGGGCTCTGGAAATCTACTGAATGAGGCATAGGAATGGTTATTGTGATGGTTGGGGGACGCCTATGACGAGCAGTGGATGAATTTCAGCCAAAAGATTAAGTATGATTGTGTAATCTTGGGCGTACCAAACTTTGAAATGTGGTTCACACCAAGACACAGGCGACGACAGAGCGCAGAGGAGACATGTGGGAATCGACCAATCACACTGGTTGCAATCCCCATCACTTCTCTCGTTTTCCTTGTGATTTTTCGAATCTGACGTGCAGTCTTCACATGGCATACACTTATGGTGACTTCTGTAACGTTCATAGATATTCTCCAAAAATCTAAATTAAAGCATTTATTTCAAGTAAGCCAGTTACAGGCACTTTTGAACTGTCGTAACAAAGACAACAATGAAATTCAGCTACAGTACCACTACCAGTCACAAGGCATAAAAACTGTGAAAGTACATAGTTGCCCATTCCCTAGCGTATATCTCTATGGAGAAGAACGGGCAAGAAACTCCATGGACAATTGGACACTCTTTTAAATCAGAATATTTTTACAAAACCTTGGTTACATCGTTCATATTGAGATGCTTACTCTTCAAACTCCCTATCCTGTGTGAACAGGAATAAACCTACCGAATATGTGGGGTCGCGGCGAGCGCGCGCAGGCGGCCTACAGACTCGGCTACCAGAACACTTGCAGCTTCCACATCACGGGGACCAAGCCCCTGCCGCTGAAGCCTATGGACCCCGTGTGAGTTACATGACGCCTGTGATCCCCGAACATAGACCGAGGTCTACCTAATAGCTGCCAGGGCTGCAGGACTGTTCGAAAGAGATACCGCGGCCCTGGAACACAAAGGACAAGGAAGGAACATGGATGGGTTTTAGTCAGTACAAGTCTGACACTCCCTTCTGCTCTGCCCAGAGCGGGAGAAGTCATTTAATGATTTCCCATCCGAAAAAGAAAAATAAGGTCTACTAGTACACCCACATTTCGCATGTTTAGTCCCATGTAATAAATAGGTGACAAGCCTATCGTAATCAACTGGGCTCTTATCCATACTCCATGCCTGCTACAGAGAAATTACTGATGGAAAAAACCCAGTAACACTTTGCCGGACTTGGGAATCGTCTTCTGGATCCACCTGGATCTCACCCGCGACCACTAGAATAAGGCGGCAGTAGTGAGTGAATAATTTCTTCCAGAACAGACATGGACAATTTAAAACTACGACTCAGTAGAGAGATGAGCTGTAAGCTAACACCAAAGCAAACCCACACAAAGCGCAACACAGCTCGATTGTTCCTCCAATTAAAAATCCAAGATATGGTGGTAAATATGCTGGGACTAGCGCATCCTAGTGCATCATCATCATCATCTGCCTGCCTTTTCCCAACTATGTTGGGGTCGGCTCCCAGTCTAACCGGATGCAACTGAATACCAGAATTTTACATGGAGCAACTGCCTATCTGACCTCCATAACCCAGTTAGTACTGGGTAATACGATACCCCTTGGTAAGACTGGCTGTCAGACTTTTTGGGCCACTGACTACCTAACGACTGTCAAAGATCTACATATGACAGCCGGGACCAACGGCTTAACGAGCTTTCCAATGCCCGGAGGAAACTCGGTAAATGGTGGTGGTCACCCATCCACAGACCAACCAAGGCAAGCACAGCTTAACCTAAAGATCGACCCGAGCGGCTGTTATTATTTAGCCACGAGCTCCTCATATCAAATCATATTCTTTCGTTTTCTTTTCTTTTTGGCTCTTCACATTAAATCAGTCTATTATCCGTGTCTGTGTGCAGGATATCGGCGTCAGTGTTCCAGCAGTACTACGAATATCCCTGGTCAGGATACCGTTTGCTCGACAGAGGAGTAAGGTTCAGCCTCGGCTTCAAGACTTCACCGAGGGTGAGAAAATACACATAATCTTGGTTATTAATATTCTGCTTGTTTCCCGAATGATTGTAGGCGCCTAGAGGGTTGTGACGGTTCACCGTTTTAGGTCGCGGCACCCTTGGTCTTTATCCTGGTCTCTTTCAACAGACCAGGCCCCGTAATCACAAATTCTACCCCAAATTGGGTCTTCAGGCCTCTCAGTCGGTAGGAACTGGGAAGGCGACCAGTCTGGGACGAACTTTACAGGGCCGTGCAAGGCAAGGCGGGGCGCGAAATTTAGGTGTAGTCACTTATGTATGTCTATCTCGCTCGCTTTCATAACTCCAAAAAAAGTTAGTAACAGGCTTTCCTAATCGTAATCTCGAACAACTTTGTAAAAACGATGGCAGGATTGTCCCCAGTTTCTATAACCTTGTGAAGTTTCAATCAACTGGGTATTTTTGACAATAAAATACAGGCTTTGTAAACGAACCCTTCACGACGCCGTCAACCAAGCATTCTGTACATCAAACTAAGTAACTTGACGTATTTTTTTGGGTTTTGATGGTAGGACTCAATGTAACGCACTCAAAACATTTTCCTGTAAAAAATATAACATTAAAAACATGTATTTAAAAAAAAAAAAACTTGGGAAATAGTTGGGTCTTTGGCCCTCAATATCTCTGTAAATAAAAGGTTCCAAAGTATGGTCCAGATTTAAAAAAAAATATCGCAATGATGGGGAGTACAAGGGTCTTTCGGCTTCGTTAGGGGTATTTTTACACCCATTATATAAATTTTAACCGCCCTGCAGATGATTATACAGAATCATACTCTTCGTATAGCCTTAGAACACTATTCTTGTACTGCGTTACAGGTGAAACATAAGCTGCAGTGGGAGGGGCTGATACGAGACATGACAGTCATCAGGAAAACTAACGATCCGGTCAGAGAGCGCACCGGTGAGTAACAACATAACGTTGGAATTTCTCCTGTATCGTGGGTGCGTCAGATACAAGAACAGCCAGACCCGGAACAACTACCTTTAGGCCAAACAAATATTTGTTCCGTGCGGGGATCGAATCCGCGACACGACGAGCATCAGCCAGTTGCTAAGCCACTACGCCAACCGTGCCGTCAACAGTTATCAATAGTTTTAATGCCTAAGGGTGGCGCTTGTGATGGAGGAATTCTACGATGGAACGAGCGCAAAAAAGAAAGCAATCCCTGCTGATACGAACCTTTTATTTGTTACCTTATCATAATCTATCTTTCGAATGGATAAAATAAGAAATAAGTATATCAGAGGAAGTCTGAAAGTGACTGAAAAGTTGTGTGGTATTCGGTTATCGTGGTATGGGCATGTGATGTGGAGGAATGGAAAATGTTGTGAGGAAAGTTCTGAGTACGAATGTGGATGGGTATTAGAGAAGGGGAAGACCAAAGAAACGATGCAGTGGACTGTGTGAAGAATTATAATATGGTAAAAAAGGAGGCGTCTGATGAGATGAAGAGTAATAGAGAAGTATGGAAGAAGAAGACATGCTGCGCCGAGCACTAATGAATTGAGATGAGGGCAAGAGAATGATGATGATCACCATAATCAATAAGAGCTACCAAGCGAAATATCTAGCTTACCTGTACCTAATAATGTTGTTACGATCTTGCATGCATGTATTTTCTTGTATGTTTGACACATCATTATCATCTGCCTAGCCTTTTCCCAACTATGTGGGTCGGTTTCCAGTCTAACCGGATGCAGCTGAAATACCAGTATTTTACATGGAGCGACTGCCTATCTGACCGCCACAACCCAGTTCATACTGGCTAATACGATAACTCTTGGTAAGATTGGTTGTCAGACATTTTGGGCCATTGATTACCTGTAACGACTGTCAAAGATGTACAAATGACAGTATGTATGACACATGTTTAAGCAAATAAATATTATGTTATCTTAGCACGGTACAGAACTAAATCAATAGTAGATATGCACCAAGGGGATAAAGCAATGTCTTAAGATACTCTCCCAAAAGGACCGTCCTTCACCACTTCCTCGTTATTTTGGTGAAGAGAAGAGTCGATCCCAGCTTAATAGGGATGTTTCCTGAGTAAAAAAATTATAATTCTATTTAGTCCGTCAATTAGATTATCGAAAAATATCGGATACGATTTTTTTATTTTATCAAATCAATAAAAAATAACGAAGATAAAATGCATCAAAGTTCATGAGTGGGGGCTTGTGACGTCACTTTCCGCTAAAAGTGTACCGGATTGTGACGTCACGCGAGTTTTCGTCGCACTGCATCGTCCTCATTTTTAGGTAACGAAAAAAAAACATGTTCAATATTTTTTTGAAATCTGTCTGACGGACTAATTAGATTTTTTTCGTCAACTACCTTATTCTTATATTCACCTTTATGATAAATGATGTTTATTTTGCAAATAAGTATTTACACGTCATGTTTTTTTAAAAACTAGATGGGGCCGGTGTTTCGTACCTGACTACACTGAGAAGAAACAGCCGAAAAAAGCTCAGAGGTCATAGTCTCTTTTAAAGTCCATACATAATCTTGGTTTACTCAAATGAGGACTATACAGATTAGTGTCTGAGATGGCCTTTGGAAGAAAGAATTACACAGATTTGAGTGGACCTGTCCAGTCAGTGCAAGCATTTGTCAGTTATCGTGAGCTCGACTTATAACTCAAGGATTATAGATAATGATTATTTAGATTTAGATTTGTGTGTTCAGGTCCACATCTAAAGTCAACCTTCAGTCACACATTAACCGTGGACTTCAGAGATGAGGTGATCTTTCCGACGCATGGCTTGTGGTTGCTGGTCAGTAACGAGGTTGCCGGCTTCGGGGGCAGCGTGGCCAACCTGAAGACTGAGGTGTATGTCCAGGCTAACCAGAAGATCTCCAAAGATTATGGTGTAGTAAGTATAAAGGGTGTAAACAGACTCTTAACGAAGCCGAAAGGCACTTGTTCTCCCCGTCATTGCAATCAGTTTTTTGTTCTAGACCATAGCTGGGAACCTTCTAGTTACGGATATATTGGGGGTCAAAGTTCCAACATTTTCACAAGTTTTTTTTTAAAATACATGTTTTTAATGTAACATTTTTACTTTAAACACTTTCAGGACCCCCTTACCACTCAATCCATTAATCAGCACAATGTTTTGAGTGCGTTACTTTGAGTCCTACTGTAAAACGTGATTTTTCAGCCCAAAACAAAGTCGTTTCCCAGCAAAAATTTTTGCGTAAAGTTAGGTACTTAGATTGATGGACAGAATGCTTGGTTGACGGCTTCGTGAAGAGTCTGTTTACACCCTGTATTATTAAATTAGGGTATAAAAGAACGTGTACCTAAAATGGTCCGACCGTATTTCGCCAGTTATGTTTAAGTCCCATGTTTTAGTGGGCGAGACCGTTATATCTTGACTCCGCGACTGGTACTGAGAAATTCCAGATGAAAACCGAATAACACGTGGGAATTGAACCCAGGTGTTCATGCTCAGCAGTAGCGCTTGCGTCCACAAGACCAACGAGATAGTTTGGGGTTCTTCCAATAGAAATTTCTCAGAACTTTATTGTAATAAGGAAGCCATGTTGTGTCCCACCCACTGCGGGGCATAGACCTCCTTTCCCTTTTTGCATTATTTTTCTTTTTTCTGCTATTTGGGCCCAACAATCCATTTAGATATTCTCCACACACTTATATCTTACTACTAAGATAATAAATGCGAAAGTTAGTGAGAATGGATGTATCTGTCGGATCCGGTCATTAGTACGGACTTGGAATGAATTGCAAGCGCACTAGTGGTAGGTAACATTACCCGACCTACTTGCCAGTCTACCCACACCACGGCGTGCTTCTACAGAGTCGTTATTTTTGCAGCTCGCAGCGAGGACGACATTCAGTGTCTGATCGCAGCGGAGTTGAGACGTTATGTAATTTGTAGTTTAATAAAAACAATGTATCGCACCCAGTCGTCACTCGCACCGACGACCTTAAGTGTTAAAACTGCAGGGAGTCGCTGGGTGCAGGTAGCATTGGACCGGACACGTTGGAAATAGATTGGGGAGGCCTATGTTCAGCAGTGGACAGCAACGGGCTGACATGGTGATGCTGATGATCGTAACCAGTGTGTTTTCATTGCACCAAACCCATCTTCTGCCCACATGATGTACGACTATAACGGTCTAAGTCCTGACAATCCGACATATATATATTTTAAACAGGTTTTGCAAGCTACCGGTGCAGTAGGCGCCCTTCATGATGTCTACGGCACTTTGTTACATGACCACTTCTACCTTGGTGGACCTACCACACTGCGCGGCTTCAAAACGAGAGGGGTCGGGCCTCAAGTGGATGGACAATCTCTTGGGGGACGGGTAAGTGACACTCAACTGACTGATCTACCGAAGCAGCCCTGTCCCGAGAGCATCTGCATCACTCGAAACGTCAGGGGGCCGTGGTTCCTCCCAAGCCAGTCGTCGAATACTGGCCGGATCGCCTCGATAGTGTCGAGGCGAGAGCGGGTTTGGGAGGTAGGAAGTTGACACCATGACCTGACGGAGCTGACACCGGCGCAGCTTTATCCGTAGCTGCACCAGCTTCTCGCTCCGATACTTGGCCTCCTCGTGCCACTAATATAGCGTCGTGAAAGTCTTCGCCTTCAGGTCCCACGGCAGGGATCCACTGTCTGCTGTTTCTGCAGAACTGCAATAGTGCAGGCCGTCAGGTCGGTCGCCCTCACCGGGGCTCCGTAAAGGGTCATCAGTCGCACGATCCCCACTTATAACCGTCTAGACCCAAGCGTAGAGTGGGACGCGCTCAGGCATGTGCAGTTTGGAGGTCTGCCCCGCTTGAGTGGAGCACCGTATCCTCGTAGCGGCGATCGGCGGCGGCGACCTGTCGCGTCCGGCCCTGGTTCAATCCGGAGCGAGAGGGAATGGGACGCCGTCACCTCCTTCTGCGAAGCAGTCATGCTAGCGAAGGAGGTGGCGGAGCGCGGGAGGGAGAGAACCTCTCGTCCCAGCCGCCGCGGGAGACGCCCCGGGCGGGGTGAATGCCATTCGGTCAGAACTTAACTCCGCCTTCATCACCGTAGCTTACTATTAGCTGATGATGAACGTTTTGTGTTTCCAGCTATACTGGTCAATCGGCTTACATTTGTACACCCCGCTGCCGCTGCCAGGGTCACAGCAGGGCTTGTTCAAGTTTATCAAGACGCATCTGTTCCTCAACGCTGGCTGCCTCGCCCCAGGTCACAACCCCACCTTACAACTAGGTACTAACCTCTCTTTCTCTTACTTCTGACATTGTACACATAACACTGTTATTTTAGTAAGACGTTAAGTTGTACAAGGATCATTTATCATCAGCGCGTGGCTAAAATACGGGGGGGGGGGGCCGAAGGATGAGAGAAACAAAACAAGTTTAATTATTTTATTTTTGGTTTTTACCATATAAGCTATGCATCTGAAGTCTAAGAATCTAAAATGCTAACACCTCTAATTGGTTAGATTTTCTATAGGTACGAGTAAGTACCTATAAAAGAAGAAGTTAAGTATCCATTGCACAATCTACACTTTTCCAACACATTCTCGTTGGTATATACATCTTCTATACATGTATTCAAACAAATAAAAATGAAGTGTCTGTTTGTAAAATCAAAATAACAGCTTTTTCCTGAGCGCATATGAAAAATACATGGTACAGACGCTAGCAGGTCCAGCTACCCGAAACTGACAATTTTTCCCAATCAATCTTGAACATTATAAATCTATTAAACAAAGCTGACAAATTGTAGTAGCTTGATGGGCTGGCGTCTGTACTTACTTATAGATTTTTTTCTTTTTCAATTTTTGACTGTCTGCCTGTCTGTTTCGGCTAGACCAATTTTGACGCGACTTTCACCTACATAGAAAAATTTTCATCGATTATTAAATAAAAATTTGCTGTTTCCTACACAAGTGCATGGTCAAAATGTATAGAACAGCAGATTTTTTTTTAATAACCGATAAAATTTTTTCTCGCAGAACGGATGGCCGATGGAGCCGAAAAGTTCTGGACTGGCGACCGCAAACCGAAAGACGTCGCATTGGAAGGCCTCCCACTAGGTAGACCGATGACCTGGTGATGGTTGCGAGGATCCGCTGGATGCGAGTCGCACGGGACCGGTCAATGTGGCGACACTTGGGGGAGGCCTATGGCCAGTAGTGGATGTCTTTCGGCTGAAATGATAATGATGACCATAGGCACCCATCGACAGAACGGCCCGAGTCAACTCTCGCATCTCTGTCTCCCCTGATGAACGCGCGGGTTGCGTGCGGGGCGGGCTTCTGCGTGAAGATCGGCCACGCCACCCGGCTCGAGATCAACTATGTCATGCCGCTGAAGTTCTACGCGACTGACACATATGTGACTGGCTTGCAGTTTGGAGTTGGAACTCGCTTCTTTATATAGGTAACGATGACAACACTGATTAAAAAAAAGTATCTTCCAGCCCTTGTCCCATTCTATTTGGGGTCGGCGCAACACGTTTTCTTCGTTGTCACGGTATTATTTACTACTTTCTCTTTCATATCATTCCTCACACAATCCATCCATCTTTTCTTTGCCCTTCTTCCCCCTCTCCGTCCGTCAATATTCATGTTCATTTATTTATTTATTAAAACTTTATGCATATATGTAATGTACAATGGCGGACTTAATTCCTTGGGCTCTTTCTACCAGTCTACCTTAGGGTGATGCAGAGACAAAACAGTAAGTATAGAAAATTAACAAGAATAAAATATAAATATGTACAGTCAACAAAACAGATAGGTATGCAGGGTCGTTAGATATAATTTTAGTTTTTTTAGAAACTGTTGCACATCTTCAAATGAAATTTGAATTAATTTAACCAATTGATTATTTTTCTTCATTTAATTTTAATTTCATTCGAAAACATCGATCGGTTTTTAAGAAAAAAACAATTATATCTTTCGACCCTGCATACCTATCTGTTTTGTTGACTGTACATATATAAATACATACACACAAAATATACAAAGTAAAGAGAGATATAAAAATACATAGATGAAGAAAAACAACAAATGAATTGTGAAACGATCTCTGCCAACTTATCACATCATCATCATTATTTCATCTCTCATTTCATCACTCTTTAAGTCACATGCTTTTCCTCTTTAAAAAAAGTAATTAAAAACCTAAAATACCAGTAAACGAAAAAACCAGTAAGGCTCCGCGCAAACGGGCTGCCGACCACAGCCACCAGTGGCTGTGGCTGCCACGAGTGGTCGGTGGCCGCCACTAGTAGTCGATGGCCGCTACAATTTGTAACACTCTCCTGCTGTATAGTCTTACGATGGATACCGAGACGGAAGGTTTGATCGCGCTTCTAATAATTCGCCCACACCGGTGGCGGGCGTGTCGCGGACACTGAGTTGCGAGTGGACGCCACTCGCTACACGTGTGCGGCGATTCCATACAAAACGTTTTAAAAATCATGTAAACAGCTTGTCGCCAGCCACCGGTGGCTGTGGAAAGTGGCCCGTTTGCACCTAACCATGTAACCTAACAATTGTTCCGACCGAAAACGATACTCAGCAGTAGCACTCACCTAACAAACCAGCTTGAGAGGCAGTCAGTAACTTATTTCTCGTTTTATTTCAGCTCCATATTCTTACTCTTATTTCATCGAAGTATCGACAGGCCTAAAATATGTGTGTACAGACGCCAGTACATAAAGCTACTACAATCTGTCAAATTCTTTAATATATTTTCAACTTTATCGTTAAAGTATTAGGTTCAAGCTTGATTGGGAAAATTTGTCAGTTTCGGGTAGCGTGATGTGCTGTCGTCTGTACATACCAGCACATCACTAACTCCATCAGCTGTCGCTCTATGGCGCGCAATGCTCGCAGCTGATTGGCTGACGCCGATGACGTAACAAGTGACAACATGATGACAGCTGACAAGTAGAGATGGGTCGTACTAGGCAAATCTTGGACTAGGTGCACCTAGTCCAAGTCCGTACAAATACTCGATCCAAATACCTGTTCCACCTAGTCCACCTAGTCCATGAAGTACGCATACTTTATAGTGATGCTTAGTCTTTGCACGTGTAGTACGTACGTACGCAGTAATGAATTGTAATCTTCCCTTCATACTTTACACAGGCTTAGGACTGTCAACGTATAGATTTATCTACATTGAAGATTGTTAGCGTATTTAAATGATTTCAATTCATTTTTCAGAGTACTTAATATGTTTTGTTTTCCTTTTTTTTTTTTTTGAATCATGTAATTTACAATAATTTCTTTTTGTTTTCCTTTTTTTTTAAATCACGTAACTATATACAATCATTGCTTTTGTTTTTTTTTTAAATCACATAATTATTTACAATCATTGTTATACACTATATACAATAATTGCTTTTTGTTGTTTTTTTTTTTAATGACGTAACCATATACAATCATTGCTTTTGTTTTTGTTTAAATCGCATACCTATTTACAATCATTAAAAATAGATCTAAGTTCTTTAACAATATATTAAAACTTCGTTACGAAAACCGATCACTAAATAAGTCCGATAGAAGTTAGCGACGTCGAGTAGGTATCATACGTCAATCGAGATCACATTCGCACGAGTCCGTACTTGATACTCGACTGCATCATATAGTCTTCATTCGCATCGAGTATTGTCAAAGTATCTATTCTACTTATTCTATAAAGTCTGCCTAGTGCCTAGTCCCGACTAGTCTCGATCTCGAGTATTGACAGACAAGGATGGAAAGACTGCGGAATAGTGTAGTTAAAAAAGGACAGAATATATTCTTCCACAACACGGTGCGCGTCGCGTAACTTTTATGCCATTGAGATATGGTTCAAATTCATACGACTGGCACACGTATGATCTATGTAAATACGAGTGCGCATCGCGTTACTTTTATGCCTTTTGAATTAAGGTTCAAATTCAAGTGACTGACTCACGAATGATTTTGGCAAACATGGATGAGCTAGGACTATGCTACTATCTCGCTTCACCGCGCCCCGACGACACGGTGAAGCGAGATAGCAGCATAGTCTAGTACAGTCGGTACTTCGATTCGCGCGGGCCGCGGGTGCCGTGCACTGCGTAGGCACAGTGAGACTAGGTGGATCAAGTATTTTAAAAGTTAGAATAGGTGCAGCCTAGTCTCGTTAAATACCTAATCCCTGGATCTGTTCTAGTATATACGCTTCATCTCTACTGACAAGTGCTATGAATAATGTCTTAATTTTTTAATACATGATAGTTTAGAAACCAGTTTACTTTTATATTTATCTTGTAATTATTGTTTTATAAAAATCAGTATTAAAACTATAACCATTGTTTCTTATTGTTTTACTAGATTTTTTCCCATGGTTCGGATATTCATATGAGAACGTCCTATCGGAATTAACCTTTTGTCCGTCACAACATAGTCACATTACGTGACAAGCAAGCGCGTGCCCTGGCTTGAAAACGAAACAAATATGTGACAAAATGGTAGTCGGTAGGTGAAATTGTGGCTAGGCGTGAAGGACACGCGCGTGCCTTAATGCTCTGGCGGCCAAAAGGATATGAAAATCTTTGCGCTTGCACTCTGAAGTGGCCGGGCAAACGACATAGCTGTCCGCTACGTGCTGGTCAGACAAGAATAGATACAATAGTTTAAAATAAAAGATATCCATCATTAACAAAAAACAACAGTTTAATAAATTACAATTACTAAGATTATTCTAATATTTACAAAATTATCTAACTTATCTATTTGTAGGTAATAATTAGGGCTAGCCAGAGTCAAACACGATCAGCCAGTTTCCAGAAAAAAAATTAACGATGTATTGGAGTTTGGACCCTGATACTTTAGTGAAACAGTCACAGTAATTGAGGAGCTCGTGGCTAAATAAGAACAGCCGCTCCGGTCAATCATTAGGTTAAGCTGTACTTGCCTAGGTTGGTCCGTGGATGGGTGACCGCCCATTACATACCGAGTTTTCTCCGTGCCTCGAAAAGCACGTTAAGCCGTTGATCCCGGGTATCATTTGTAGATCTTTGACAGTCGTTACAAGTAGTCAGTGCCCGAAAGTCTGACAACCAGAATAACCAAGGGGTATCGTATCACAACCCAGTTCTAACTGGGTTGTGGAGGTCAGATAGGCAGTCGCTCCATGTAAAATACTGGGATTCAGCTGGATCCGGTTAGACTGGAAGGCGACCCCAACATAGTTGGGAAAAGGCAGGCAGATGATGAGTCATAGCAGTTGACTTGACATGCATTTGACAATTATTTGTTGTAAGCTAGGCGAAAGGTGTACGGGCCGAACTACACCGAGGTGGAGTCGTGGCGACAAGTGAGCTGTAAGCCACCTCATTTCGTTATTTACACTTCTCGTCTCCGATTAGCTTTAGTGGAAACGGTTGAGCAGAGAGAAGAAGATATGTCTCGTAATAGGAATGTTTCCTTAGTAAAAAAAATATGATTCTAATTAGTCCGTCAGTTAGATTATCGAAAAATATTGGAAACGTATTTTTTGTTTTATCAAATCAATAAAAACTGATGAAGATAAAACGCATCAAAGATCATGAGTGGGGGCTTGTGACGTCACTTCGCCGGTAAGTGTTCTGACATAGTGACATCACACGAGTTTTCGATGCACCGTATCGTCATCATTTGTTGTTTTCGTGAAAAAAGAAAAAAATAAGTGTCCAATATTTTTTAGAAATCTATCTGACGGGGTAATTAGATTTTTTTGGTAAAATACCCTGTAGTTCAGCCTCCGCACTCAGTGGCTAAGTGCACAGCGGAGAGAAGAGACGCGAGCGGCGTACTGTGAGCGGTTTGCTGGGTGTGTGTGCTGTGAGCGGTGTGCTAGGTGTGTGTGCTCTCATCTCCGCACAGCTTCAGTGGATACACCCTAGCTCTTACACCTCTCCTCTCCACTCAGCTTCGGTTGGGTCCAGGCCTTAGGATCGTAGCAAATGTCGTTCTATGGTATCTGCCTTCCCTCATGTGGAAAAGCGTGTGTTTATGTTAGTATGTAAGCTAATTTTTAATTTAGAAACCGCTTCTAAAGCCCGCATGCACCACAGATCAAGCTAACCGATTTTAAAACGTCGTCCGAGATCTGCCAACCGTTGCGGATGACAGATGACGTTTAGTACAATCGGGCTCCGTGGTTGGTATCACGTCACACGTGGTAGACTACATGAGAGGCTTGTTGAAGACATCTTGGTAATGCAGCTTGGTGCTCAGCATGTCGTCTTCGTTCACGTTCGGGATGAAGGACGGCGGGATCAGCGCCGCGGCTACCGATCTAAGGGAAAATACAAAAAAAGTGTATACTTATTACGCACGTAAGAAATTATACTTCTTTGGCGTATAAAACTAAAATTTTGACTAGTTAACTTCAGGGTGTATGTTGACTAGCTAACTTCAGGGTGTCGGTTTTTCATGACGGTGTGCGAGCGCATCGTAAAAATTAACTCTCATCATTTTTCCCTAACGCGCCAAAAGAAGTATAACTTCAAAAATAAACAAGTCTACTGGGTCTAGTGGTTTTTCGTTGCAAATATCTTTATCTCTAGCCATCAAAATCTTACCTTACTTCGTATCTAACTAATATGATAGACGCGGAAGTTTGTTAGGATGGATGGGTGGATGGATGTTTGTTACTACTGAACGGATTTTGATGAAATTTGGCACAAAGATAGTTTATAACCTGGATTAACATATAGGTCACTTGGCAATAGGCTCGCCCCCTATTACTTGAACCATAACTAGCGAAATGTGGGTGTGCTATTAGGTACACCTCTGCCTAACCCTACGGGGATTACAGGCGTGATGTCATGTAACATATAGGACACTTTTTATCCCGATAGTATGATCCCGTGGCACAGTTACTTCACGCGGGCAAAGCCGCGGGCAAAAGCTAATAAATTAAAAACATAGTTCAAGCAGGCAATAGGATGTAAAATTTCTATTTTGGGGGGGGGGGGCTCAGAATGATGTACTGAATATGTGGTCACCGTGTTCGTGTAAGTGTTCCTTCCAACCCTTTCTTTTTCGGATTGGAAATCATCAAATGACTTCTCCCGAGAAAGGGAGTGTCAGACTTGTACTGACTAAAACCCATCCATGTACCTTCCTTGCCCTTCCTTCCACCCCTTATATTAGCTTTCGCCCACGGCTTCACTCGCATTAATTTGAAATTTAACAATCAATTCGGGCTGTAATAATATAATACAATCGTGATTCGAAAGACACGTGGCGCCATCTATTATCATAAGAACGTTATTGTTGTTTTCCTCGGGAACAGTACTTTTTTTCCCCTATGTCCGTTTCTGTACACCTGACAACGTACAGTCGCGGCATTTTCCCCCTGATCAGTTATAAAAAGTTTCGTTTGAATCATACTGAGGCGCCCCGCCCGGCTAGAGAGCGCTTCGCGCGCGTATGTTTTAAACAGCGTTACTTAACGACGAGTTCCTGAAAACAGGAGAAAATAGTAGATACCGACCTCGCCTCCGAGTTGAGGAAGTTGAAGGTGGAGCAGGCGTGCTCCGTGGGGAGCACCTCGCAGTTGAGGCCGACGGCGCGCGCCGCCGCGAACACGCGCTCCCACATGCCGCGGTCGCGCGAGTCCAGGCCTATCACCTGGACATGTTCGTGGATTACTTGTTACAGCGGATCATTATCATCTCCCTAGCCTTTTCCCAACTATGTTGGGGTCGGCTTCCAGAATAACCGGATGCAGCTGAAATACCAGTATTTTACATGGAGCGACTGCCTATCTGACCTCTTCAACCCAGTTAAATACTGGGTAATACGATGCCTCTTGGTAAGACTGGTTGTCAGACTTTTTGGGCCACTGACTACCTGTAAAGCTGTACAAATGACAGTTGGGACCAACGGCTTAACGTGCTTTCCGAGGCACGGAGGAAACACGCTATGAAATGGGTGGTCACCCATCCACATACCAACCTAGGCAAGCACGGCTTAACCTTAAAATCGACCCGAGCGGCTGTTATTATTTTGCCACGACCTCCTCTAATAAAGGAGCGGATAATAGTCCTCATATTATATCTCCTCCGTGCCACGGACAGCACGTTAAGCAGTTGCCCCCGGCTGTCATTTGTAGATCTTTCACAGTCGTTACAGGTTGTCAGTGGGTTGACAGTCTGACAACCAATTACCAAGGGGTATCGTATTACCCAGTACTAACTGGGCTGTGGATGTCAGATAGTCAGTCACTCCAAGTAAAGTACTGGTATTCAGCTGCACCGTTTGGTGGAAATGATTGTTTACTCACCAACAGATCTATCTTAGGCTCCAACAGTTTGAAGAGCCGCAGCGACTCCTCAGTGATCTCATCCGCAGTGCTCACCTGCCAGGACATCACCGTCCTGACAACAACTGCTTATTAACAACCGAACAACATACAACACGTTGATACTACGGACGCAACGCGTTTGTCACTGCCAATCAAATATCAATATAGCGTCCCTTATTCATTAAGTCGAAAATTAATAATCCCCAATTTATTTAAAGTAATGCAAGGTTGATCTTGCAAGCCGTGCTGGCTCAGTAATGGACCTGCCTTACGACTTACGAGTGTAAAACGGTCGTGGGTTCGAACGCAGACAGGCGCATTTATTTCTTTACAACTGCTCTCAAAACGGTGAAGGAAAACATCGTGAGGAAACAGGTATGTCCTAGCAGAAAAATTCGAAGACATGATCATTACCAAGCTGTACAAATATTTAATAGACTGCCAGCGGACTTAAAAATTTTGTTTTACACTAGCTCTTTTAAGGCTAAGCTAAAAGCATTTCTGTTGGATAGAAGTTTGTACTCAGTAGATGAACTTTACTGTAGTTTATAATTCAATTTTTTTTTTTTAATGCTATTTATTGTTATCGTTTTTGGTATTTTTATGATTTATATTTTCTTGATCTTGTATGTTTTTGTTCTGCATGTTTTATATGTTTGCATGTCACTTTAAAATGTATTCATGTATCAAACACAATATAAATTGTTCATGATAAATAAATAAAATTTAAATATGGGTATTCAGCTGTATCCGTTTAGGCTGGAAGCCGATCCCAACATGATGATGTTGTTATGCTAAGAGCTCAAGATGGATGTTTGTTTGGCAGTTCAGGCAAACACAAAAGTAAGCTAATGTAAACAATAAACGTAAAAAATGGCGTCAAAGAACTCCTCCACAGCGCTGTCAACTGGTGATGTGCCCAAGAGACTGGCAGCGTTGCCACGTTGTATGGCAACGCTAACCCTTGGGCAAGGTAAAAGCCAGCCCTTGGGTCACGGGAAGTGTCAACTAAGCAAAGTAAGTAAATGCAAGTAAATACAAACTTCGGGAATATGGCCATGGGGCCCAGGACCGTGAGCCCGTTGTTCAGCTTGAACCCGTACTGAAACAAACAATACGCAGGTAAAGTAATGTCTATGGTATGAACAACAAAATTGGATTTAAAAAGTGGAAGTAATATATATTTTTTTGATAATAATTTCAGGCGAACGAAGGTCGCGGGCTAGTTTAGTATAAGTAAAGTTACTCACAGTAGCATATGTGTCGATCATCAGTCCAGAATCAACCTCCTGGTTAATAACACGCACCGTTGACTTCCCGTCCCCTTCATATGCTGCCTTGCCACGCACCGCACTGCAATTTAGATAAAATACTTATTAAGTCATTAAAGGTAGTCAGTGGCCCGAAAGTCTGACAATCAGTCTTACCAAGGGGTATTGTATTACCTAGTACTAAGTGAGTTGTGTAAAATACTGGTATGCAGCTGCATCCGGTGACACTGGAAGCCGACCCTAACATAGTTGGGAAAGGCAGGCAGACGATGACGATGATCTATAGCTTCCGTTATTGTAATGTCACATATAACTGTTATTCTAAAGGTTTATCTAAATAGAAAACCCAACCATTTTCATTGTTTTTTTGATGATTTTATTGATTTTTATATAAATGCTTTTAATAAAATGGATAATTTATGCTTCCAGACCTAACGGTTTAGGCATTGTCGTCGAATGTTAGATTTTTAGTAAATAATTTCATTAGTGTGTCTGTCTGTGGGCACCAAATAAGTAGTTTATTTCGTAATATTTCCTTAAACGTTCTCATTTGTCTATTAACTTTAGTAAAAGCAGAAAAAATAAAGTTGTAACTATAGTTTAGGGTTATACAAATGCTTTTATCGCACTAACCTTAGCATGGGAGTCGCATTCTTTATTATTTTCGCTCGTGCAATAGAATTTGACAACATTTTACTACAGTATTAGATTATTTAACTTTAAATAAACAAAATTTTCTGCAAAAAGAAAGTCCAGTACGCACTTTCGGCACTTTGTTTTCGTATTTTTTCCTTATGTCATCATAAATTCATAATGTCAATGCAGTGTTGCCAGGGGCGCCAGGGCCCTTGAGTCGTAAGTCACGTTTCGTTTCCTAAAATATTACATTTGCAGAAGTTACATTATTGAAGTAAAACTTCTTTACGCACGCTTGACTTGGGGAGTAAGCTGGTGAATACGTGACGAGAGCGTTACGGAAAGTGTGCGGGCGAGGCGGACGGAAGTCGACAGGGAGATATAAGTTAGTAAAGATTAAAAGAGAGAGTTACGTTTTTGAATTTGACAGATGATTATTCAGCTTTTTTTTTAGTTTTATTTCAGTCGTGTAGTCACAGTCTGGTAAAGTACACTCGTTTTTGATTTTTATTTTATGTGTTTATGGTGTCGGAGGTCTGATGCAAATTGATGTCAGTAAAATGGCGGAATATAAAGGAATCTATGATATCTAATCGTGTATTTAATCTTACGATAGAACAGACTGATACATGCTAAAGACAAAAACCATATGGAATATTGGTTTTATTCAACATTAAAATACAACAACAAGAAAATAACAGTCAGTAGTGACAGTGTAAGAACAGTCAGTAGTGACAGTATAAGCAAGGAGTTCATATCATTCACCCCCTCTAAGAAGAAACGTAATCCTGGAGGTAGCCTGGAGGTCTACGTTCACGTGTAGAGTGGCGCACTTGAGAGCCACTTGCTTCTAAGTTCTCAGGTGGGTCTGTACCCGTAATAGGCTGCCCAGGCTCCTCTTCGTCCGACGAATCATCGTTTAAGGACCTCGGCAGTGGTGCCAGAGACCTGTTAGAGACCGTCGTTTCACGACCATCTGGTAAACGAACAAAGGAGTACTCAGGATTGCTCTGTAGTAGCTGAACTTCTTCTACAGCTGGGTCGTATTTAGAGGTCCTTACATTTTTCTTCATATAAACAGGTCCAGGCGAATGAAGCCATGATGGTAAGGATTGGCCATTTATCGAGCGGCGAGGATGGTTAAACATACGCTCATGCGGGGTCGCATTGGTTCCTGTACACAAAAGAGATCTAATGGAGTGTAGCGCCGGTAGTATAGCTTTCTCCCAGTTTGCGATATCCTCGTTATTAGATCTGAGATGTAATTGGATTGTGCGCCACAGTGTACCATTTAAGCGCTCTACCAAGCCATTTCCTCGAGGATTGTAGGGCGTTGTGCGACTACAAGATGTACCTAATGAAGTTAAGAATTGTCTTAATTCGTCAGATAAGAATGAGGTCCCTCTGTCCGAATGAATGTAAGCTGGAGTGCCGAACGTGGAGAATAGGTCTTTCAGACATCTAATTACTGTTTCGGAGGTCATATCTTTACAGGCATAAGCAAAGGGGAACCTGCTATATTCATCGATAATCGTGAGGATGTATCGGTTTTGAGTGTTAGAAGGGATTGGCCCCTTGAAGTCCAAGTTCAATCTTTCGAACGGTGCAGTTGCTTTTATGAGGTGACCTTGATGACCAACATAACGTGGTTTAATTTCGGCACAGATTGGGCATGCTGCCGTAATTTTCTTTACTTCTTCAATCGAGTATGGCAAATTTTTCGATCTGACCCAGTGAACCATACGAGTGATACCTGGGTGGCAGAGAGAACGATGAAGCTCGACGAGTCTGGAGTGAGAGGTTGCAGTGTCTATGTGCATACATACTCGCGAGAGAGCGTCAGCGACTAAGTTTTGTTTACCAGGTCGATAAACAATATCGTATCTAAAACATGACAATTCTAGGCGCCATCTTTCTATTTTTTCATTTTTAATTTTATTTGAATGCGTTTGGTTGAACATAAACGCAACGGACTGTTGGTCAGTAATAAGTAGAAAGTGTCTTCCGATTAGGAAATGTCTCCACTTGCGTAAAGCTTCTACAATTGCACTTGCCTCCTTTTCAATTGTAGGTTGTCGCTTTTCAGAATCGTTAAGAGATCGTGAAAAGAACGCTACAGGACGTCCTTTCTGTGACAATGTCGCTGCGATTGCGAAGTCGGAAGCGTCGGTTTCAACGGAGAATGTCTCGTTATCGTCTATTTCAGCCAAGGTAGCTTCGCAAATATCAGTTTTAAGATTTTTGAATGAATTGATAGCGTCTTCAGTTAACGGTATAGTAGCTTCAATCAGTGGTCTTATTTTAGAAGAAAAGTTGTAGATCCACTTTGAGTAGTGGGCAAATAGCCCAAGTGATCTTCTCAAAGTAGCAGTATCGTTTGGGATTGGAAGATTCATTAGTGGTTCCAAACGAGATTTGTCAGGTTTGATGATGTTACGATGAATGGTGTAACCAAGAAAGTTGATCGAGTCTGTTTCAAAAGCGCATTTATTAGTATTCAAAGTGAGTTTGTATTTCTTAGTGGCTTCCATGAATTTATGAAGGTTTCTATCGTGATCTTCCTTTTCTTTTCCACAAATGGTTACATCATCAAGATAAGCATAAGTGCCTTTTAGATTTTCAGAATCAATAATATATTGCAGAGTTCGCTGAAACGCCGCTACACCATTGGTGACCCCAAACGGTATTCGAGTGAATTGATAGAGGTTACCGCATGCTTCAAAGGCTGTGTATTTTTTTTCTCTAGAGAGAATGGTCACTTGATGATAGGCGCTTTTGAGGTCAATTTCGCTAAAGACGTTATGTTTAGCTACTTGCGTTATGATAGAGTCAATTCTCGGGAGGGGATATGCGTCTAACTCTGTGAATCTGTTTATTGTTTGTGAATAATCGATTACAAGGCGCTTACGATGATGGCCCCCTCCGGCAACGAGTACTTGAGCTCGCCAAGGTGAAACACTGGGTTCAATGACTTTATCTTTAAGTAAATCTTTTATCTCGTTAGAAATGAATCCTTGGTCTTCTTGAGAATGCCTTCTCGAGCGGATAGCTATAGGCCGGATATTTGGCGCAAGGTTAGTAAAAACTGATGCTGCCGGGACAGATGCTTCCATTACATTGCAAATTTTCAGGGGTTGTTTATCTCCCCCAAACTGAAGTTCCACTGATGAGTGTGTTTTCAGTATATCATGCCCGATAATTACGTCAGCACACAGACTAGCAATAATGAGTAGAGGTCGACGTTGATATTTGTGCTCACCAATTTGAATGTTAGCAAAACATAGCCCCTCTACGTATGAAATGTTGCTTAGAGATGCTAGAGTTATTGCCTGTTTGCAAGGCTTGCGTTTTAGTTTCATAGTTTGAGCAAGATTCTTATCGATAAAGCTGAGAGAGCTTCCGATATCGAGTAGAGCATCCACACGTAAGTTATTTAAAGTGATATTAATAGTCGCTTTTTGCAGGCTTGTTGGAGCAGCAGCAGATATAGTTGATAGATGAGAGCCAGGCGATTCAGATTGAGAGTTATCGTCGTTCGTACTAATAGCGTTTGCGGCACGTTGGCTTTGTCCGATGCTACGACAAACGTTAGCGAAATGTCCTTTTTTTGAGCAAAGCTGACAGTCAGCGTTTCTAGCAGGACATTTGAGTCTTTGATGGATATTACCGCCGCAGAAAAAGCATCGACGGTTATTTTGTATAGGGCGGCTATATTGAAAATTGTTTTGAGTGTTGGAGGCTGCTAGATTTTCCCGCATTGACGTTTCTTGAGTTTCAGTGACTGCATTGACAGGAGCAAATGATATAGAAGGACAAGGCGCTGTTAATAGTTGAGAGGTGTTTTCAGCAGTTTCTAAAGCAATAGCCAAGTCCGAGGTTTCTTCGAGAGTCATAGTGGATTTCTCTAAAAGTCTTTCTTTAATTTTATTTGAAGATATTCCGGCAATAAATACGTCGCGCACAGTTTCATTTTGGTGTTCTTTGGCAGTCACATCCTTAAAGAGGCAGTCACGAGCGATTATATTAAGATCTCTCGAGTACTCCGCCAACGATTCGCCAGACTGTTGTTTTCTGGTATTCAAGCGGTGGCGAGCAAGAATAATATTTTGCCTCTTTTCGTAGGCGGTGTTCAGAGTAGTAATTGCATCATCGTACGTAGCGCAGGCGCGGATATAGTTAAATATCGATGGCGATATATGGTTGACGAGAAATTTATACTTAAGGGAATCGTCTGCCGAGGAAGCTTCTAGCGCGATAAAGTTCTCGAACGAATACTTCCAGTGAGCCCACTTCAAGTCCGAACCAGCCATGGAAGGTTCTACGTCAAAACGTTCGGGCCGTAGGTACCGCGACATCGATGAAAATTTTTCTTTTTCGGTAGTAGGCATATTAGAGACGGAGAAACACAAAATTAATGTTGAATAAATTGATACATGCTAAAGACAAAAACCATATGGAATATTGGTTTTATTCAACATTAAAATACAACAACAAGAAAATAACAGTCAGTAGTGACAGTGTAAGAACAGTCAGTAGTGACAGTATAAGCAAGGAGTTCATATCACAGACTCTAGTTTCATTTGTTCGCAGCGCCATCTTCACTGTTGTTACTATCTAGTCTAACACCACATTACTTTACCAAGCAAAACCAAAACTACGAGGTGATGTAACTGTTAGTTTTACACTGAACTACTAATATTCACTACATATAGAACCCACTTTAACGTACTTATTCTACAAAGTGTTCGTAAGAGGGCTCTGTTATTAAGGCAAAAACGCCTCAATCCAAAAAAAAAACAATAAAGACATTATCGACGATGATTTGTCATCTACTAGCTATGAAACCCAATTCTCTGGACTCAACCAAAATCAAGTTTTAATCCATCCAGAATACGTTGCATTTTGTCATGGCGCGTTCCATTCAAAGCCATTTCTGAGTGTGCTATGGAGCGAAATACTTTGTAGACGCGCCAGTTTTATAGGCATTCAATTTAGATGCGTTCGTAAACTGTTTGCAATAAAAATCTAGTATTACAAATCTCGTTGTTCTCAAAAGTTACAAAAAATCCCTTAAATATAAAAACGCGTGGGGAACGTGTTACACGAGGGCGTCAAAAATTACGAAAAATGAAAGATGTAACCTTCTGGCAACACTGTGTATACCTGTCAGTAGTTCGTTTACAAGCTTAGAATAAGAGTTTGCTTGCGTTACGCGAACGGTGGTTTCTTGATTAATTCGTAATTTCATTTCGTTCTTGAACGATTTTATGAATTAATATTTACTTCAATACACTAATTATTCTATGTTGAAAGTGAAAATTCATTTTAAAGTTCATATTCTGTGAATTTTCGGGTGAATATTAACAAATTTATGGCAGGAAGTGTCACAGATTCTGAATAAGAAAGCGGTGCTCCAGGACCATCAATTATGAATAAATTATGCACGGAAATTGTGCATAAAAAGTGTGCGACAACATATTCAAGGCAAGATTTTATACCTACTGAGACCCAATCAACTGATAATGAATCACGAAGGTGAGTGCGTATCTCATACAAGTTGCTGGCGTCGACGTAGCGTCTTATAAACAAGCCAGACAGACTGGCGCCGTAACGCGTTACGTAGCGAAGCGGTAAATTTGTCCTTTTGAAGTTATCACTTCAAAATTTTGCAGCGTTCCTTTTTGCTCGTCTATTTTCTCCCTCTACTAACTAATACGCGGCATTCTACTCTCGACATTGGGGCGCGTTTGATTCTCTGTCCTGTTTTTGTCTCTCTCTATCTCTCTTTCTCTTCCAGGTCAGTGGGTCGTCTTAGGGGCGGATTTTTAGATTTGGAGTATACGCTTAGGGGCACTATGAGCCATAAAGAAAACCAAAAAAATATTTTTTGGTTAAAAGAGACTCAATTTTCCCAATTTTTTTTCAGAAATCTTTAATTTTTTTGCAGTTTAGGGTTAATCTTGACCATATAAACTATTTAGGTTCTGAGAAGCATGGCCCTACGACACCGTTTACGAAATATAGCGCTTTATCTAAAATAAAATAAAATTCGGAGGATCATAATTCGGAAACGGTGCGGCGTAGGGCCATGCTTCTCAGAACGTAAATGGTTTCTATGGACAATGTTAATACAGTGCTGCAAGAAAAATGGCCGAAATCTGTAAAACACAATCTTCGTAAATTTGAGTCCTCTGCCCTTAAGGTGAAATCGACCAACCAACATTTTCTCAATATTTGTCGGGTTTTTTACATCATCCCATTGTTTTAGATTAGAGCAACAATTTCTGTCCAGAAAAGATTTTCATTGGAGCTACTATTTTGGAAATATAAGAGTATTTTATATAAAATAAAATGAAATTCGGAAGCCCATAATTCGGAAACGGTGCGTCGTAGGGCCATGCTTCTCAGATCCTAAATAGTTTCTATGGTCAAGGTTAATCCGAAACTGCAAAAAAATTCAGATTTCTGAAAAAAACGGAACATTTTGAAATATTTTGAGGTCCCCGCGCCATAGCGCCCCAAAGGCTACACTATTGGCTACATGTTTCGGCCTCGCGTTTCTACAATTTAATTCAGCATTTTTTTTTTCAAATAGGATTACATTAAATTTAACTAATAAAACGTAAATAATAAAATAATTCATTCTAGGTTAATGGTTAAGCTCGCCGTTGTATGTACAGACGCGATTAAGGTACTACAATCTGTCAGATTTCTTTAATAGATTTTCGGCTTTATTACGGAAGCATTAGGTTCAAGCTTGATTGGGAAAATCTGTCGGTTTCGGGTAGCTTGACCTGCTGGCGTCTGTACATACAACGGCGAGCTTAACCATTAACCCAGAATGAAGTATTTTCAAAAACCGAGACATGTATTGGAGTTAGGTAAATTAATTTTTGTTTTATTTTTATAATCATTCATGACTCTAATAATAATTTACAAAATTTGCCAAACTATAATGATGGAATTGTAGGTTGAATAAAGCGCCAAAAACGTCTGCAGAACGTGGTCGAGAATTCAGAGCAAAGCACTGCATAGACAAAAACGTAAGCAACAACAGGAACCTGATGCAATAGTTGAAATTGCTACAGAAGATATTCGAAGTGCCGGTCCATCAGGAGATAATCAAGTGCATGGACCCTCTGAAATAAGGACAATAGATGCAGAGGCAACACGGCAATGGAGAGAGGAAAAAAAAGGCGAAAGTGAGTCATCAAAAAAACAGGCGAAAACTGCAGCTCAACGTATGCGAGAATACCGGAAGAGAAAGAAATTGTAAATATTAATTTATTTATATAACTTATACCATTGAAGGCTTGTAAAATTCTTATTTGCATTTTCTTTACTTAGAGCAAAGAAAATTCTGTTGAAGCAGCGAAGTGATCAAGATTTAGATGCTATAGGTAGCACGTCATCATCACAAGTTAATCAAAGGGCTGGTCCATCAACAATAAACAGCATATCCGCAGAGCAAACCAGAAGAGGAAATTCACAATCACAGCAACAAATTGAAACATCAGAACATACGCGAGAATACAGTGAGAGAAAAAATGATAATATCAACATCGAATCGTAATTATTATTGCAATTATTTATGTTGTGTTGTTGATAAAATTTGTAGGCTCATATTTTATGTTTAAATACATAAATACCTTTCTCTGTTCATAGTAATAATCCGTCGGAAAAAGAAGAACAATCAGACCTCCGTGATTCAACTTTGACTTTGAAGTACGACGACTTTACAAAACATAAAAAGGCTCATGAAAATTTCGATGGAAAATTCCGGAACAATCCATTTGGTTATTCATGTCCAGTCTGCAATAGATTGTGGTTAAACAATGACTTAAATCAGGCATCTGACAATTATGAAGATCTGTCGAAGAAAAGAATGGTAAGAAATAATATTATTTTCAACAAATAATATCGAACTATGCACATACTTTATCACTATAGTATATCAACAACATTAACGATGCAATGATTTGTTTTATTATTGGATACTTTTTTGTGGTATGATAAACGGATAATTTTTAGGGTATCGTAGGTACCCAAAGGCTAAAACGAGACCCTATAGCTGGGGATACACATGCCCGTAGCTTACACACTAGCATACCAGCTCCTTGCACTTGCCAGCTACTATCATGTGTATACGCTAACTGGCATGCCTGTACCTGGCAAGCAAGTAGATTGCACATTTGATTTACTTGCATGCCCGTTGAGCGAGGAGACGCGGGGATTGCTAAACGGGCACGTGTATACACTTACACTCACGAATTGTCCTGTGTATACGCGATGGTTATACTGGCATGCAAGGGCACAACTTGCATGCCTGTATTACTTGCAAATGTATCCACAGTGTGCCATTTACTTGCACATGCCGTTAACTAGCATGCAAGCTACTGCTCCTTTTTACAGGCATGTGTATTCCCGCCTTATTACTAAGACTCCGCTCTCTGTCCGTCTGTCACCAGGCTGTATCTGACAGTTGAAATTGTCACAGATGATGTATTAATGTTGCCGCTATAACAAAAATTACAAAAAATAGAATAAAATAAATATTTAAGGGGGGCTCCCAATGCTCCCATACAACAAACGTAATTTTTCCCGTTTTTTTACTCGATATAAAATAAAAAAACATTTTAATTCGAGTATCACTGACTCATAATCGTAACAATACATTCATTCAGTCACATTACATACACAAAATAAATTAATTCAATTCAATCATTTCAAGTCAAGCACAATAAAACAATAATAAAAAAAATTATCATAATTAACTCACACATTACTTATTAACTCGGGTATGTTAGTCGCATCAGCCTGCCACATGCCGCTTACAACAGTGGGAGATGATGGAGCAATCAAGCCTTGCCGCGAGCGCGGCCAGCATGCTGTTAGCGCTCCCCCGCACTCGCCGCACCAGCGACGTACCTCTCTTGCGCATAGTGGCGTGGAAGCAATCCACGCGCGCGCGTGCAAACATAGTCGACGCACTGCAAAAGCGGGGGAGCGCCAACATCATCCTGAACGCGTTGTTAAACTGGACACGAAGGGCGCTGTACGACTTTTGCGTATAGTCAGTCCACAAGCTGCACGTGTACAGAGTAGTGCAGTAGGCTCTAAAAAGAGTTATTTTAACACTTTTAGAGCACTGTGCAAACCTGCGGATAACCATGTTCGCTCGGACCGATAGCGCCCTTCGCTCCCGCTCAATATCCGCATCATCCTTCAAGGTAGGAGTCACGAAATGTCCTAAGTACTTAAAAATGTCCACCCTTTTCAAGGGTGAACCATTCAGCTTTATGGGTGGCATTTCTAGCACTTTCCTAGACCCACCTTGAAAAACCATACACTGACTCTTTTTTACATTATAACGCAGTCCGTGATCAGCTGCATATTCCTCACAAGTACTCATCAGCCTCCTGAGTCCATAGACCGAGGCGCTCAGCAGCACCATCGTCCGCGTAGCTGATGTTATTAAAACAGACGCCATCTATGTGACAACCGATATGTTGCTCGCTGAGCGCCGTGATATTTATATAACGGTGGCATGTAGCCGCTTGAAATAATTACAGAATTTATATATTCACTTAAATATTTAAGGGGGAGCCCCATACAACAAACGTGATGTTTTTGCCGTTTTTGTCTAATGCTGTATAGATAATGGTACGGAACCCTTCGTGCGCGAGTCCGACTCGCACTTGGCCAGTTTTTTGTAATTTTTATCCCCTGTTGTTGTTGTCCACCTATAACAGCATTAAATAAATTCATAATTATATTCTATTAAAATAATGGGAGAAAGACGCACTTAAAGCCATGTACAGACTTACGAAATGTAACATGCAATGTAACACGCAATGAAACAAATTCGCCTTGTCGTTGGGTTACATTTCATGTTGCATTGCGTAAGTCTGGACGGCTCATACGTGTTACATTTCACGTTACGTTACACTAATGTGTACCCGGCATTAGAGATCTGCATAGCTCCGGAAAGTCGTATGTATCTCGCTTGCTTTCGTAATGCCAAAAAAAGGTAGACATACGACTTGTCGTATCGAAATCGAATAGAAGCGTTTGTGAATAGCTGCGCTGGTACTTAGAATAAGCGAAACAGATAATTTATATCGTCTCCTCTCTTTCACGCTAGCAAAACTGTTGCGAATTGCGATGCAACAAAACAATGACAGCTGTCATCGCACGGTATATTTCATGGTGTTTGTGTGGATTTGTGTGTTATTATTTAGAAGTACAAGTGATATTATGGGACGCTGCTAAGTTATCTGTTGTAATAATCGACCTGACCGCTTCGAATACACGATTCAAAGAGTATATTTTTATTAAGACAACCTTTCATCAGTAAGCGAGCTTTTTTTGCGATGTTAGCCGAGTACTTAGGAAATACAAAGATTTCATTCATAGTTTCCTTCAATCAATTAATGTTTTGATTTGATATAATTTTCCGTCTCGTTCGCATATCTTAATTAAAGTACTGTCGTGCTAGAATGAATGAATACGATCTTGAACGAAATGTTTTAGGGATACCAGCGTAACAATGTAACTGTAACTATTTTTACTGAATATTTTTGTTTTTATTATTGAAAGTAAATGTCGCTGGGTCGTAGCATTTTAAGAGGAATAGAGGCTTAGACAACGCAATAAATCTTTTAATGTGTGTTTTTTTTCTTGTGTACGATTACCTAAGATTTCTTGCAAACATTATTTAACAGTTTTCATACGTTAAAAAGTGTTGAGAGTGTCATACGGTATTGATAAACAATATTGTGAATTTAACGCTAACTGAACTTTAAATACATACCTACTTATTAAAATTATGTTTTCAAAAATATTTTGGCATAAAGGTATTGAGTGCAGACTCCCGTACGATGCAGGTGCAAGCACTACCGGCGCAGCTGGAATGTGCTGCTCCAATGAACCAACGGCGACCGAGCCTACGGGGCTCCGCCTTCGATTGTGCACCAGTGAGTGTCTGTCACGTCATTATAGGGAAAATTCCATGGTGTTTCTTGCCCATTGTTCTTAAGAATATCTTTTCAAATGGACTACTAAAATCAATTAATTTTTTTTTGTTCCTAATGAAATAATTTTGACATAATTGAAAGAAATGCTTTGTCTCCGATATTCTGAAAGTTTAGTCGCTCTCATGGGCTGTGCCCCAGCAATGGGTACATTATAGGCTGATTCTGCATTATGTTGTCGGAGGAGCTTGCTGCTAAATAATAGCAGTTGCTTGGGTCGATCTTCAGATTAAGCCGTGCTTGCCTAAGGTATGTGGATGATGATCATCATAACATACTGGGATTCCTCCATCTCTTGGAAAGCAAGTGAAGCCGGTAGTCCCAGTTGTCATTTGTAGATCTTTGACCTTCGTTACAGGTAGTCAGTGACCCGAAAGTCTGACAACCAGTCTTACCAAGTGTATTGTACAACGAGTCTTACCAAGGTTTTTATACTGTTACCCAGTAATAACTTGGTTGTGGAGCTCAGATAGGCAGTTGCTCCTTGTGATATACTGGTTTCCAGCTGCATCCAGTTACACTGGAAGCTGACCCCTACATAGTAGGGAAAAGTTAGGCAAAATCTAAAGTCATTTATTGAAACTAAGCTGAAAATCAGCATTTTTGTATGTCAAAGTTTACAAGAGACAGTCGCCCAAAACGCCCCACCCTTCGCAGGTGGGCGCACTTTGGCAATGATGCATTATGTTATTTATCAGTAAATGTTTTTTTTAATTTCTTACAGTTGATAGTGACAGCCGGTTCTTCACTAAATCTCCAAACAAAAACACCAGATCCGATGCCGGAGCTCAGTCCTTTCATAACGGATATAAAGTCTGAATGGCACCCGGTCGAGATGAAAGAGGATCCACAGAGCGAGGATGCGGCGTCTTTAGATGAAGAGGATCAGCTAAGTGATGCTGATCAACCTTGTGAAGATCTGATTCCACTAAGTAATGACCAGGTAAGAGATCTTTCTTTCGTTCGTTAGGCAGTGCCTAACTGGTGTCAGACCTTTATGCCGGTCCATGGGCTTTACATGCCGTTGAGAAATGTCTCTCAGGCATGCTGGTTTGGTTACCTCGCGATGTTTTCCTTCACCGAAGCAAGTGATAATTATACAACATCATCATCATCAACAGCCGATAATGTTCCCACTGCTGGGACACAGGCCTCCTCTCTATGAGAGGGAATGGGCAAATGATATGCACATGAATCTGATAAAATTTCTAACACATAATGTGATAGGGTCGACCATTAACCCCAGGTTAGTTATCAAATCTTAAAGTGGAAGCGCCAGGTTAGCTCGTGAAATTTACTCTTTGACGTTTTATGCAATTGTCTTGGCTGTATGCTGAACTAAATATGATTCGCAACTGTAACACTTATATATTTATAAAATTAAAATAATTAATACAAAGTTCATTTAATCCTGGAAATTGAAAGATCCGGCCAAGTGCGATTCAGACTCGCGGATGAAGGGTTCCGTACCATCTTAGTAGGTAAGCCCCTTTTAATTTATTTTTATTATTTGAGTTACAGCGGCAACAGATATCGGATCATGAATTACAGCCCGCTGACAGACAGACAGACGGACAGGGGAAGCTTAGTAATAGGGTACCGTTGGTTACACTTCGGGTACGGAACCCTAAAAACGAAAGAAAATTTGAATTTCGCGGCTACCCTGGCGCTTCTACCTTTAGTATCGCTCACTAATTTAATTTAAGTTTGTATAATGTCATAAATAATGATCTCCTGAAAATACCAGGTTCCGCTGACTAACGCCCAGGATCCGCTGACAGAAGTGAAAGTGGAAGAAACATTGAATGAGACGAAAGTCAAGGTGGAGGAAGTCGAAGTGACCGATCCACAAGTGCCGGTGACCTGGTCAGGGGTGCCCACCGTGCAGGTGCCTCTGCTCGAGCGCCAGGTCTTAAGATCGGCGAATGACAATGCTGACTTGGTAAGTCCTTTTAAAGAGTACTTAAGGGAAAGTGCCCATACTACGTGACCCGTTCAAGGGGAGGAGGGGGGGGGGGGGTCTTTAAAAATACGCACGCTTGGTCACGGGCGGGGGGTGGTCTTAGGTTTTCGTCACGTAGTCAATAATCTCTAGAAAAATCTCGCGCTTTTTTGAGCTATGTTCAAATATGGCGCTTTTTAAACTCACAAGTGGCAGCGCTGACTAATTTTCTTCAAATTATGAAGTACGCAATAATGTGCGTAAAAAAGTGCGAATCAATAAAGACAAACGTGAGCCAAAATATAAAATTTAAACTTTCTGTTTGCAAATCTATATCTATATATATATGTATACATATAATAAGACAGTAAAAAAACTGTGTCTGTACATTGAATATATAAAAAAAAAAAAAAATGGGGGGTGTTTAGAAACAGTAATAGAGAACGATTCCAAAAACAAAAATTCTGTCTGTTTGTCTGTACACGCTAATCTTCGGAACTACTCGACGGATTTGAATGATTTTTTTTTGTTGTATAGGTATTAAGTCTGGGCAAAACATAGGCTATAATTTATCTTGGAAACTTGAACACCTGATGCAGAACCGCAACAGACCAGCTAAACTATAAGAGATACAAAAATGATACCATAGCAAAAATTGTTCCACGTAATGAGCATTTTCTGCTAAGAGAATAAATTTGAAGATCTGGAACAGCTGATGTGGAACTCCAAGAGCCCAGCCACACTATAACATATATAGGAATGACGTCTTAGCAAGAGTTGTTCAGACTGATAAGCACTCTCTGTTGACGTATAAAAATTGAAGATGTGGAACACCTGTCGTGGAGCTCCAAGAGCCCAGTAACACTATAATATATATAGGAATGACGTCTTAGCAAAAGTTGTTCAGCCTGATGAGCACTCTCTGTTGACGAATAAAAATTGAAGATCTGGAACACCAGATGTGGAAATTAAAGCTATCACTAATTTCACTGTATTTCTACCAAAGGATATCGTATTACCCATAACTAACTGGGTTGTGGAGGGCAGATAGACAGTCGTTCCATGTAAAATACTGGTATTCAGCTGCATCCGGATGTACTGGAAGCCGAACCCAATAGCACTACATATTATAACACAATGTTCTCCGCCGCGTCTATCTGTCTAGTCGCGATAAACTCAAAAATTACTGCACTGATTTTCATGTTGTTTTCTTAAATAGATAGTGGTTCTCGAGGAATTTTTTAGTATATAATTCGTCAAGTTTTTGTACAGATTGGCTAAAATATAATGATATTTGTTGGAGGTGTTGGAAAAAAATAAGCCGTCTGGGGGAGCTTTCAACGAAAACGCTGCCCTTTAAGATATAACAAAATGATGAATGGTAGAATTGTATATCTTATATAGGTCTACAGAAAAATCCACTATGGCTTAATATGTCTATCTCTTAAGGATAATATACTATATCCATTTTAATACTTTGAAAATGGGCAAACTAGGTTCCCATGAGTTGAGGGAATGGGATCATCATGATTACTTTTGGTCGTGATAACCGATATCCACGCAGGCGAAGCCGCGGGCATCAGCTAGTCATTAATAAAACCAAAATTAAATGTTATTGTTGAGATGAGTGAGCATTTTGAAATTGAAGAAGTTTTTGTAAATGAGGGTCGGAACGATATTAATGAGAATGCTGAGAGCGCCTGCAATGAGGAGGTGGTGCAGGTTGAAAGAGAGGGTATAGAAAATCCGATTACGATGCCGGGTATGAACGTAAATGCAAGTGAACCAGTTGAAATCAGAAGGTCCAGTAGGATAAGAAAGACTCCTCAACGGTTAGATTTGTAGACATATTTTACATACATACATACATAAACTCACGCCCTTTTCCCATGGGGGTAGGCAGAAACTACAGAACGCCACCTGCTACGATCCTTACATACTCCTTTTGCCTCGTCCACGTTCATACATCTGGTCATACACGCACGCCGGTTGCGAGTACTACGCACCTGACCTTTCTGAAGAACCTCACCAATGAGGTCAGCGTATGTTCTTCTAGGGCGTCCCCTCCCGGCGTTGCCACTCACATCTGCCTTGTAAATACCTTTTGTTAGTCGCCTTTCACTCATCCTCTCCACATGACCAAACCATCTAAGCATACTTTTTTCAATTTTTGTCACTACATCTTCTTTTAAGCCGCAACGTTTCCGTATAACCTCATTCCTCACTTTATCATTCAGAGTTACACCACACATGCTTCGCAAGGAACGCATTTCCACAGCATTAATTCTACTTTCATGCCTCGTTTGCCATACCCAACACTCACTTCCATACATAAGTGTAGGCACCAGCACACCATTGTGAACAGCCAGACGAGCCTTATTTGACATCGACTGGTTGGTCACAATCGTATGTATAGCACCATTCACTTTATTTCCCGCATTTACTCTCCTTTCCACGTCTTCGTCAATCTTTCCATCTCTTGTAAACATACTGCCCAAATATACAAACTCATTCACTTGCTCCACACTCTTATCATTTATTTTCACATCACACACCGATACATCCTCTTTTCTTTCAAACACCATAACCTTGGTCTTATTCACATTTACATTCATCCCTTTTCTCTTAAATGCTTCACTCATTACAGTTTACATTTTACTTTAAGATTATAATTTACCATGCTACATTCTTTAAAAAGGGGACGAATGTTATGTATCGGCCCTTAGTAGTACTCTGTGGTGAGTATGTCACGTGACAGCAAAAAACTACTCTATGGTTGTAATGGCGATTCTACGTGTGTGAAGGCTTTGGAGTTGTTATAAGTTTAAATAAAGCATTTTACAGTATAAACTTCACAGTGTTTTTAGTGTCATCAATACATATTAAATTTTCTGAATTACTACGTGAAAACTCGAGGGGGGGGTCTTAGCAAATACTACGGGTGGTCACTAAGGGGGGGGGGAGGGGGTTAACCACTCGCGCCGTATCAATGATACGGGCCCCCCGAGTAACAAGGGCCCGGCGTGTAGAGGAAAAAAATCACAAAATCTTCCTATAACCTCAAATTGTTATTGACAAGTGGCCCGTTATGATTCGATCATTATCATTATCAGCCTGCCTTTTCCCAACTTTGTTGGGGTGGGCTTACACTCTAACCGGATGCAGCTGAATACTAGTATTTTGCATGAACCGACTACCTATCTGACATCCACAACCCAGTTAGTACTGGGTAATACGATACCCCTTGGTAAGACTGGGTGTCAGTTTTTAGGGCCACTGACTATCTAACGACTGTCAAAGATCTTCATATGACAGCCGCGACCAACTGCTTAACGTGCTTGCCGAGGCACCGAGGAAACTCTGTATGTGAAATAAACCGTTATGATTAAATAATAAATATTTAACTTACCGCAGTCTAAAGAGCTTCAAAATTTCCAGCTAGCTTCGCTCGCTTTTAATTGAAGACTTGACTCGTCGCTAGCTTTCCAGGATTATCGACGAATGCCTTTACCGGTGCGAGAAATGATCGTGGTTACTAATTTTCTCTCCTACCTTGCTCGCTCTTACATTATCTAAGTAAAATCAATGATAGCTTAAGCGATGCAAGATTTTTTTTTGGTGTTTGCACTCGCACTCGGTTCTTAGGGTTCGCACTCGCACTCGGTTCGTAGGGTTCGCACTCGCACTCGGTTCTTAGGGTTCGCACTCGCACTCGGTTCGTAGGGTTCGCACTCGCACTCGGGTCTTAGGGTTCGCACTCGCACTCGGTTCGTAGGGTTCGCACTCGCACTCGGTTCGTAGGGTTCGCACTCGCACTCGGTTCTTAGGGTTCGCACTCGCACTCGGTTCTTAGGGTTCGCACTCGCACTCGGTTCTTAGGGTTCGCACTCGCACTCGGTTCTTAGGGTTCGCACTCGCACTCGGTTCGTAGGGTTCGCACTCGCACTCGGTTCTTAGGGTTCGCACTCGGTTCGTAGGGTTCGCACTCGCACTCGGTTCGTAGGGTTCGCACTCGCACTCGGTTCGTAGGGTTCGCACTCGCACTCGGTTGTCCAAACAATTTTGATACCTAGCTACGTCACTTCTTCTTAGAAACACTTCTTCAAAAAGTCTAAACAGTATGTTTAGCCCAAAACTCGGCCACGCGTACCCCGCTCACTGATGCAGTAAATAAATCATCAAGAGCGCAGGTCATAGAGCATGCGGTGCAAGATGGAAGGTGGGCCATTGTTTGTGGGGAGACGCCACATATGCACTTGATTTGCAGAGATTGTCTTTACGCCACTGTAATCGGTTGTCGTGGTATGGGCATGTGATGCGGAGGAATGAGGAAAATGTCGCGAGGAAAGTTCCGAGTATGGATGTGGATGGGTATATGAGTAGAGGAAGACCAAAGAAACGATGGATGGCCTGTGTGAAGGATGATATGGCTAGAAAGATGGTGTCTGATGAGAAGACGAGTAATAAAGAAGTATAAGACATGGAAGAAACAAAGGAAGAAGTCATGCTGCGCTGCGCCGACCCCGAATAAATGGGGATAAGGGCAGGAGAAGGCTTCCTATTTCACTTAAGCGTAAGCTCGTCGACATGTGTATCCTGCCTATCCCAACCTATGGCGCCCAGACTTGGTCCTTGACGGAGGCTCAGAAGTCCAAACTCAAGGTTTGCCAAAGTGCGATGGAGCGTAGCATTTTACGCATCAAAATCAGAGATCGAATACGCAACACCACAATACGCTCCAAGACAGGCATCGCCGATAAGTCTGTGAGGTTAAAATGGGACTGCGCGGGTCACATTTCCAGCATGGGTCAGGGCGGGCTAAAATCGCCACACAGTGATGGGGCTTGAAGACAGTCGTCGTCTCCGAGGCAGGCCCAAGGAACGCTGGCGAGACCATTTAGACTCGTTCCTGACTGATTGGCCAAAGGAGGCAAAACACCGGGGAGCTGGAAGAGAATGGGGGAGGTCTTTGCCCAGCAGTGGGACAGAATAGGCTAATAAAAAAAAAGGGCAGGAGGGGAGAATGCGGGAGGGCTTTGCCCAGCAGTGGGACAGAATAGGCTAATAAAAAAAAGGGCAGTAGAATGTTGATGAGTTGCAATTGCAGGTTCCGATGGCGTCTTGCTTGGTTTGCATCGCCAATCCCAGTGATGTACGACTTGTGTTTATACGGAGGACTCTTCAACCAATAACTGAATATTTTTATTTCAGATCTGCACCCAATCCCAACAAATAGCCAAGCTAACCGCTCGCTGCAACCACACCCAACGACAACTAAACAGCATGACACAGCTACTCAGTCGACGCGACAACACCATCAGGTGCCTGCGCGCCGAGCGGGACCAGCTCGCGGGGTGCCGGGCGGGCGGCCGGGGGATACAGGTGACGGACTGGCATGGGATCTAAGCATTTATTTCAAGTAGGCCAGTTACAGGCACTTTTGAATCGTCGAAACTAAGATAACAATGTAATGAAGCTACAGTCCCAGTCACAAGGCATTATAACTGTGAAAGTGCTGTAGTTGCAAACTTTAACTTGTACTGTCGATGTCGTTGCAAACTAGTGTGTAACACAAGTTTTTATTTGTTTTTTTTGTTGTTTTTATGAGAACAAGTGCCTTGCGGCTTCCTTAAGAGTCTATTTAAACCCTTTATGTCGTGGCAGTGATTGTGATTTTGTAGTAGAAGTTTACCATTGATGTGTGGTGGTATGTGTTCAATCACGAACTTTTTTCTGTTCAAGTTATAGTACTATAATTTACAATCCGATTCAGAATGAACGATCAGTATTGCCACCTCAAAAGTTACAATAATGTTTTCCATTTGTTTCAGATCCTGAGCGTAAACAACACCGTTGAAGAGAAGAAGCCAAACCGAAAACTATTCGTCGTCAAACATATTCGGAAGCCGTTCGTTAAAACTCAAGCAACGACGTCGCTCGTCACACGTACGTCGCGAATACAGAACTCGTCGGAAAACGGACAAAAGACGTCGGTACATCATCGGCTGCATCGCGAAAATTCGTACACTGGCGTCAAGCGTTCGTTGAATATCGTGGAAAGATCGTCTTTAGGCATTCAATATAAGTCAAGCACACTAAATAAGTTTTCTGTCTATAATATACGCACTTCTAATTTACGAAAGCCGTCGATTGCTGTCAAACCCATACCGGACAAAGTAAAAAGTCCGACACTTGTCATTCAACCAAAATCGGACAGCCTAGAAGTTTCGTCGGTCGGTGCCCAACGAAAGTCGGTCAACCGACAAAAGCCGTCGATCACAATCAAACCTATATCGGAAATTATTAAAAGTCCACTCGTCCAACCTGAGTTGGACAACCGACAAGTATCATTTGTCAGGATCCAACCTAAACCGGACGTCCGACCAATGTGTCCGGTGGGTCTCCAACGCACCTCGGACATCCCACAGAATTCACTGGTCATACAAATTGATGGAATGCATAAAACGGTCTTGCAACCTACTTTGGTTAGGCTTGATAATAGGGATGTTTCCTGAGTAAAAAAATATAATTCTATTTATACGTTTTTTTTTTATCAAATCAATAAAAACTAACGAAGATAAAACGCATCAAAGTTCATGAGTGGGGGCTTGTGACGTCACTTTCCGCTAAAAATGTACCAGACTGTGACGTCACACGAGTTATCGACGCACTGCATCGTCCTCATTTTTAGTTTACGAGAAAAATAAATATGTGTCCAATATTTTTTGGAAATCTATCTGACGACTATTTAGATTTTTTTGGTCATCTACCCTATAAGACCCTATTGTACAGAAATGAGATGAGGGATTTTTTGGTTCCCTATTTATATACGGCGAAGCGTTATATGGTACGGTTGAAGTTCCACGGAACCGAACTTAGAAGCTAGAAATGACCCTTGTTAAGCGCTTCGCTTCTACATTTCCTGTGAACCGACAGTGTATGGAATTCACTGCCGGCTTCTCTGTTTTCCGATCATTATAATTTGGATCTCTTCAAAGGTCGAGTGAATCGGTTTCTTCTAGGTCGCCACATCGCTTCACACAAAAATAATCGGAATGGACTCGGAAAATAAGTGACTTTCGTCTTCGTTAACGAAGCCAACAGGCACTTGTCCTCCCCGTGAATGCGATATATTTTTTGTTCTAGACCATACCTGGGAACCTTCTAGTTACGGAGATATTGGGGGTCAAAGTTTCAAGTCCGTACTATTAAATTCATCCATCAGCACAATGTTTTGAGTGCGTTACATCGAGTTCTACTACGGTAGGACTCGATGTAACGCGAATTCACCCCAAAAACAAAAGTCGTTTCACAGCAATAATTTTTGCGCAGAGTTACTTAGTTTGATGTACAAACTGGTTGGTTGTGACGGCTTCAGGAAGGGGCCGTTTATACCCTGTATACATTCATATGCATTCAGTAAAAAACTGTTAAGCTGCTGTAAGCTAAGCTAACAAGCTAGCTAGCTAGCTGTAATAGACCAGGGTAGAAGCCTTTAAAGATAATAAAAAATGAAACAAAATAATAGTAGGATGAAACCCATTAGAAAAGGAGGAGAATATTATAAAAATGAAAGGAAAAATAATTTACGGGCGATCTGAGGTCGGGAAGGGGATGGGGGTGAGTTTTTAAGGGCAAAAAACGGTTTTTCTCGATTTCCGGCAAAACTAAAAGTCCTATGGAAAAAAGTCAAATGGCAAAGTTGTAGGTAATAAAAAGATCTAAAACTTTTGTACTTACACTTTTTTCACATAACCTCAAAATTTATGTGAAATATTCAAAAAACCAAGTTTTTAGTTTTTTATTTTTATCTTTTACAATTTTGTTTTTCTTTTCACGAAATTTGGTGAAAACTTACCTTTTTATGTCCCAAATACGCTGTAATTTATTTGATTAGAAATATTTATTTTTTCACCTTATTGTGAATTAATATCGAAAAAGCACCTTAATTTTCAATCGAAAATTCACCCGTCAAAATATCAGTTTTTTTCAAAAAGTTGGTATGTCTTCTGTTCGTTAAAATCTCTACTTCCCGATGGTGAAAAAAAATATATATGTTACTATAGTAAATCTTCTCAGAAAATGCAAAACAGATTCATCCATACTGATAATCTGAAAGGACAAAATCGAATTAATAATGCCTTCACAATTTTATCGTGAGTAGGTATACCCCCATGAAAAATAATATAAAACAATAAATGACAAAATGTATAAAAAATATATTTTAAATATATTAAAAATCTATAAAAAATGTATAAATATATTAAAATATATATTTTTAATAACTAACTTTTGGTCGATTTTCATATATATTTTATACATTTCAAATATATTTCAGATATATTCAAAATATATTTTTTTTATCTTTTTAGCTATGTTTTTTATGTCTTTTAAGATATATTTTGAATGTATCTAAAGTATATTTAAAATATATGAAATATACATGAAAATCGGCCAAAAGTTAGTTATTAAAAATATATTTTTTAATATATTTATAAATTTTTAATATATTTAAAATATATTTTTTATACATTTTGTCATTTATTTTTTTATATTATTTTTCATGGGGTTATACCTACTCACGATAAAATTGTGAAGGCATTATTAATTCGATTTTGTCTTTTCAGATTATCAGTATGGATGAATCTGTTTTGCATTTTCTGAGAAGATTTACTATAGTAACATATATATTTTTTTTCACCATCGGGAAGTAGAGATTTTAACGAACAGAAAACATACCAACTTTTTGAAAAAAACTGATATTTTGACGGGTGAATTTTCGATTGAAAATTAAGGTGCTTTTTCGATATTAATTCAAAATAAGGTGAAAAAATAAATATTTCTAATCAAATAAATTACAGCGTATTTGGGACATAAAAAGGTAAGTTTTCACCAAATTTTGTGAAAAGAAAAACAAAATTGTAAAAGATAAAAATAAAAAACCAAAAACTTGGTTTTTTGAATATTTCACATAAATTTTGAGGTTATGTGAAAAAAGTGTAAGTACAAAAGTTTTAGATCTTTTTATTACCTACAACTTTGCCATTTGACTTTTTTCCATAGGACTTTTAGTTTTGCCGGAAATCGAGAAAAACCGTTTTTTGCCCTTAAAAACTCACCCCCATCCCCTTCCCGACCTCAGATCGCCCGTAAATTATTTTTCCTTTCATTTTTATAATATTCTCCTCCTTTTCTAATGGGTTTCATCCTACTATTATTTTTTTTCGTTTTAAAAATTATCGACCCTGGTCTATAAGTGTAGCTGTAAGTTAAGTTTGTAATACAAACACACTTCAATTTTATTTATTTGTATAGATAAGTTTACAAGAGAAGCTTTATTGTTAATCAGCCATCGTCCAATATGTTTCTCGATGGCAAAGTAATTTGTAAATATCATAACATCACGCCTGTACTCCCGGAGGGTTACGCAGAGGTGTGCCTATTTGTAAATCATTGTCATCTGCCTAGCCTTTTCCCAACTATGTTGGGGTCGGCTTCCAGTCTAACCGGATGCAGCTGAGTACCAGTATTTTACGTGGAGTGACTGCCTATCTGACCTCCACAACCCAGTTTGTACTGGGTAATACGATACCCCTTGGTAAGACTGGTTGTCAGACTATTTGTAAATCATCATCATCTGCCTCGCCTTTTCCCAACTATGTTGGGGTCGGCTTCCAGTCTAACCGGATGCAGCTGAATACCAGTGTAGACTATTTGTAAATAAATAGTGAAAACAATAAAACATCAAGTATATTTAAAGTGTTTTATTTTTGTCTAAAAACTTACATACTAGTTGCAATGATCACATTTTTTGTAAAAGTACTTAAAAATAAGAATGTACCTATTTGATTACTCACTTAAAAGTAAATTATTATCTTATAATACTTAATAACGCCGTCCGAAAGTAATGTAAATGATTTATTTTACTTTTAATAGTTATTGTTTCATAACATAACTACACAAGTAGTTCAAGATTTCTGCAGCTTAAGGTGGACGCGCCAAGGTAGCCCGCGAAATTCAAATTTTCTACGTTTTTTTTGCAATTTGCAGGTCAGTGTCAGGTTGTATGTTGATGAAAATATGAATCGCACAAGTAACACGTATGTAAGTAGTTACAGAATTATAATCATTAAAATTATCAATATAACCCTCTAAGTTAATTTAAACCCACTTTTTCATGAACTAGTTATTGATTAGGGTTAAATAAATAATGAGAGTTGTTTTGTTGATTATAATTCTGTAACTACTTACATACGTGTTACTTGTGCGATTCATATTTTCATCAACATACAACCTGACACTGACCTGCAAATTGCAAAAAATTAAGAAAATTTGAATTTCACGGCTACCTTGGTGCTTCCACCTTAAGCCGAAATAATAATAATAATATCTTGGGACAACCAACACACTGCCAACTGATCCCAAACTAGGCAGAGCCTGTACTATGGCAACCAGACAACTGATAAACATACTTATATATTTCTAAATACATACATATTTTATAGATAAATTACAAAAAATGAAAATGTTGCCATATAATTCGGACAGCTCCTCCACTCAACTTACGTTAAAGAGATTCACTATCACAGACGAATACTTATTCAGTTTAAGTTACCTATTTTACTAAAAATCTGAGAAGATAGGCATGTCAGTAACGTACACATACAACTTCTGATTGGAAAGGCGCCATTCATTTATTATGTAAGACGATTTAAAAAGCATGAAATTCATATCACGTAATTTATGGGTGGCCCCTTTGTTACGTGTCAGTTCTCGTACTTGAGGCACTTTTACAGAGTTTAATCTTTGACCTGAAGGCCTCAGACAGGGCAACCTGTCACTGGCATCTTACATTAAGTTACTTCACATAAAAAAATATTAACCTATTCAGTGCGATGGTAGTTTTTTCAAACTATAGCGCCTGGCGGTGAACAAATTTTTCGTGGCTCCTCTGAGGCGCCAAGCGCCAGGGACTTTCATGGCTCCTCTCGTGCGCCACCCGCCATGAAGTGTAACTTATCGCTTTTTCGTCGGATTCCACTTGCTATTGTTGTAGTCGCAACCCAATAACGAACGTGAGCGGTTTTAAAAGTTCGTTTCAAGTGTTTACCTGTGACTACATACGTGTATAAACTGAAAGGGAAGGTAAGTGACTTATTTAATCAGGTGTCGTAAACCTTTTGGTATATGTTTCGCCCGATTGACTGATCCATTATTTTTGTTTATTAAAGAACAGGATATTACCATGCTAGTCGTGTAAAACGCAAATATTCCTATTTTATAGTATATCATAAATAAATAAACGTATTAATTATAGCTTTTGAATGAAATGTCTGTTTCGAACAAATCAAATCAATCGGAAAAATAAACTACAGGTATTTAATTGAACATGAAATTTAAAAGGTTTACAACAATTACAACGCTTACAAGGCTAACACTGGAATCGTAATCTGCGTGACAAATAAGGACACTTTCATTTACGGATAACCACTGAAAAATGGTGTTTTATCCGAGTTTTACAGGTAAACATTTTGGCTCCTCTCGGGCGCCACACGCCATTCCTAGAAAATACCCATGGCGCCATCCGCACGGAATCGGTTAAAAGGTATTTGGTTTGACAAATTACCTACTTAACATATAATATATTATGTTAAAAAAAAACCCTAACCGATCCGAAAGGGGGTTAAAGGTATACCAATGGCATTTTAAAATAGAATAAGAAACATAAAATATTCATGAAAATAAAAATATTAATGAATTTTGTCCCAAATAACCACCGCTTCCCTTAATTCAAACAAACTTTTAAAAGGCGACAACACCATCTTCGGCTAAGTATGTTTCGATCGTCAATTGTTTTTTTATGACGTCACTACCCGAGAAGCGACCGCTCCCACCCGGGTGCTGCCATATAAGTTTCCTAATTTTAATTAAATTTCATCGGGGTATTTTTTTTTACTTGTTCTCCAAAACGGATTACATAAATAGAATCTAATTTCGGTACCTAGTAATACCCTGACGGATCGCACAGGTTTTTTTTAAATATTGTATAGCGTTTTACGGTTCTTTTGGTGCTTGACCTATATTATCACAAGGGCGTAAATCTAATGGCGCTAGCGTAGCTTGTACCAAGCATCGTCATTGGTTGACAATATGTAAATATCATTTTATATTTCAAAATAGCTTGACCTCATTGGTCAGATTGGGACTAAGCTATGGACACGCCATCTACAAGCTTTGAGTAGCCTTTCCCATTGTCTCGAAGGGTTAGGCAGATGTGTACTAATCGTACACCTATATTTCGCCAGTTATCTTTAAATATGTGTAATAGTTCCCAAAGATTCCCAGGCTGCTACTGAGAAATTCCTGATGGAATAACCCAATTACCCTACCTGACCTAGGAATCGAACTACACTTGAGACCACTAGATCAACGCCTGTCGAAATATACAAGATAAATTAGTTCCTAGTGTGGCCACGCGCCAATAGAAACATGTAGCACTATATACAAGCTCGCAATTAGCCAGAGAGCGATTGAACACAAAACATAGTTAACTCTACGATATGGACAAATGAAAGTGCCAGGTAGCCCGCGAAATTCAAATTTTCTTACGTTTTTTGCAATTTGCAGGTCAGAGTCAGGTTGTATGTTGATGAAATATGATTAGTGGCCGTAACAACTATGGTTTTACTTAGTTATAATCATAAAAAATCATCAATACAACCCTCTAGGTTCATTAATTAATCCCATCGAATTACTTTTTTTAGCATGGCGTCATAAAATAGGAATAAATGAACTTAGAGGGTTGTGTTGACGATTTTAATGATTACAATTGTATAAATCCTTACTTCCTTATATATTAATATTATAAAGGGGAAAGTAAGTTTGTTTTTTACCTTTTCACGCCTAAACCATAGAACCGATCATCCTGAAATTTTGCATATACGTTATCAGGTGTGCCAAAATGTACACAGGATACCTTCCATCCCAAAAAAAAAGTACTGTTCCCGAGGAAAACAACAATAACGTTTTTATGATAATAGATGGCGCCACGTGCCTTTCGAATCATGTAGTGTACAACCCGAAAATCAAAAATCGTACGAAAATTTGAATTTCGCGGCATACCCTGGCGCTTTTACCTTATATATTTTTTTTACTATAATACATTAGTTTTACTTATGATATCAGTTTATATTCACAGCTAGCAGAATTATTATTATATCACATCTTAGGAGTGCATTCTGAAAGTTGGCAACATGCAAATAGCTCTCAAATATTTCGCTGATTTGATAACCAGTGTGGGAAAGAGATGGCGCTAGACGACCTGTATAGTTCTGTCTCTTTCCCACACTGGAATTTACGCTTTCAGACGTCATAGTAACCCCCCAGTATTTATAACTAAATTAAATTGCGAAAATATCGCTATTTTGCACTAAAATAGTTGTAGAAAAATAATAATCACTTGTACATACTAACCACTCAAAGGATTTTTTACACGTTGAATTCGTTACAAATTCAGTGTTACTATTTAGAATATTTGTTCGATAGCTATACAAGGTGTAAAAGGTCCCTCCACGAAGCCGTCAACCAAGCATTCGGTACATCAAATTAAGTAACTCTACGCAAAAATAATTTCTGGGAAATTACTTTTTTTTGGGGTGAAATAATTATCACGTTTTGCGGTAGAACTCAATGTAACGCACTCAAAACATTGTGCTGATGAATTCATTGAAACGTTCAGGGCTCTTGGAGGTATTTAAAAAAAAAAAAAATAAGTTCCAACATTAAAATAATTATTATTTAAGGTATTTAAAAAAAAAACTAGTGAAAAAGTTGGAACTTTGACCCCCAATATTTCCGTAACTAGAAGGTTCCAAGTGCCTTTCAGCTTCTTTAAGGGTACTGTTACACACATTATGTGACGTTGCCTGCCAGCTTTCAGAATGCATAGTTTTAATTTTCTATCATACTGTTCTACAATATCGGTCGTATGCTTAATGTGAAAAAGTGTTTAACTAGGTACACATGTTACCGCACGGCTTTTCTCGAATGTGCCGCCCGGTTGTAACGAATGAGTGTAGCATCATAGAAGCTTTGACACGATATACGTAAATGTATATCATAATTAAAGTTTAATATCAAGCCTTTAAAGCCATATCCTATTCTAAGCCAATGTACTATCCTATACATGAAGTCAGTCATTTTGTTGCCGCAACACGTTGCGCTTACATGTTGCACGTCACGTTGCGTGATCGCCGGGTGCTTGTTGCTGTAACAGCGTCCAGTACAGACCGCGGCGTTTCACCAGCTCGTCGTGCGAACCGCTCTCTGCCACCACGCCTGTAACATAAAGTGTAACGTATTATACATCACCATAGCTCAACTATACTGTGGTCGGCTTTTTCCTTTTCATTCTCCCCTGTCAATCAACTGTCACGCCATTACAAAGTTTCATTCATAATATAATTCCTCACACAATCTATCCCCTTCTTTCTTAGACTTTTCTCTCCATCTCCATTCTTCTTCTAAGTCGATGGCAATCTATATTGTGTCGGCCCAGAACTGAGCTACTAGTTTGGCGCTGTCGGTAGCGTCCATCAGTTCCTGTAGTGAACAAACAACAGGACACGCCGGACGCAATATAAAGTGACCCATCGTTTGTGGAACAGCACCACATTTACACTCTAGGGCAGAGTCATTAATGAATCTCCTCCCGAGTAGGATTTTCTTGCTGCGACCAACCTGGGTCCGGAATCTATTTAAAGACTTCCAGGTCAGGCATGGAAACTCATGTCCAGGTGGAAGATTTTCAGCAGGTGAAACGAATTATTATATTTGACTAGGCGCAGAAACGGATACGTTCGCAAGCGACGGTACGGAGCTGATCGTATGCATCGACATCCTGCCGGACGCAATCGGCTGTCGCCGCATCCGTTCGTATCTATTCCGATCCGATGCGATGCGAGCCATTTGGTGGAAATTATCCTTAATTCGAAGACTCAGACTTAGGGATACTGATAAGAGAGGCCTCTTTGCATGCACTTCACAGGCCCATCCGAACATTCTCATCCCACTGCTTCCGATCTTTTGTAGCACCATATATCTACCTTTATCGATGACGCAGATGACATCAGCATGCCGTACGGTGGCGAGTCGATGTGCGATGATGATGGTGGTGCGGTCGGCTGCCGCCGCCTCGAGCGCGGCCTGCACCGTCTGAGAGCAAAGGGAATTGTTACTATTGTTGTAGTTATGGTCGATGGGCGAACTGAAATAATAGAATGACGAAGAAGAAGGACAGAAATGGTTATTTTGTAGTTTGGATATTTGGTTAATACCTCTAAGTTAAATAATGCTTCACCTTATACCGTAGTTATGGGTAAAAAATAGGGGCTATCGCGTATCAATTTGTCGATAGAGGTCTTCAGAAATGTCAAATGTCATTAAGTATTCGCGCGTTGCGCCCTTTTTTATCACGAATTTTGACTAAGAAGCACATTGCTCGCTGAACGGATGGCCGATGGGGCCGTAAATTTCTGGAGTGGTGACCGCGAACCGGAAGACGTTGCGTTGGAAGGCCTCCTACTAGGCGGACCGGTGACCTGGTGAAGGTTGCGGGGATCCGCTGGATGCGAGTCGCACGGGACCGGTCAATGTGGCGACACTTGGGGGAGGCCTATGTCCAGCAGTGGATGACTTTCGGCTTAAATGATGATGATGATTTTGATGATTTTGACTAATATTCACGATTGTGGTTAAGATTGAACCATTCCTGATTAATTATGACTTGAAGATTTGAAGAAACAAGTTAGGGCCTGATTTGTTAGTAGGTACTTTGAGAAAAAAATACTTTTAAATGTTTCTTGCTTGCTAATTATAAGGATCATTTTGTAAATATATGTCTGAAGTTTATATTGGTGCCGATTCCCTTGTTCACAAACTTAACCAGCACCTGACACAAGTTTAGACGTGATTAAAAACTTGAATACTAAAATTACATCAAATTACGTCAGGTGCTGACTAATTTGACAGGACTGAACTAAAATTTATCTTCTGTCCTTTTCTTAATGAAATAGAAAGAAAAAGATGCACTGAACTTAAATTTGGTTTAGTTTGTAAACAAGGGAATCGGCACCATTATGTTGTTATACGTAATAAAATAAACTTTTTATGAAGTAATAGGTACTTAAAAATGTAAAATATAATAAAATTAATGGCAGGACCTTACTCGACAGTGGCGCCATCTGGTAATCACTAAAACGATAGCCCTCATTTAGAAAATAAACTTATTAATCACACGAAACCGAGTGTCATAAACTAATTCTTCTGTTAAACTATACATTGTTTGACGTTAAACGCTTCTTATGTTCTATAAGCAGCGGTTAGCAACGTTCATAAATAAATGACCAAAAGTGATATCCATCAAGAAAACTATGACTTGTTTTTGTCCACCATCTTTAAAAAACTTGATTTTTTATTAAAAACTTGTGACAAAGTTGGAACTTTGACCTTTAATATCCTCGTAACTAGAAGGTAAACAGGTATAGTCCAGAACAGTTAAGGATCTTTTATAATGTGAAGACTCGTCACCTTCTCGCTGGTAGCATCCAGCGCAGACGTGGGCTCGTCCAGCAGCAGCAGCGCGGGGCGGCGCAGGAGCGCGCGCGCGATGCCGAGGCGCTGCTTCTGTCCGCCCGACAGCGAGGAGCCGCTGCCGCTGCCCAGCACTGTGGCGTAGCCCTGGGGGAAGGAAACACTCAGATGTGACGGCTTCTAGTATCGGTTTTGATTTTGAAACCGTTCCATTTTTACCCAACTGAGGAGGTCAATGTGTTTATAAGCCTTCATATGTATGTTTGTTCCTTTATGGCGCTCTAAATACGTAGGTTGATTTTGATAAACAGTTGGTTTGGTGGCAATTAAAAAAAATTAAAAAGAGATTGGCCAAGGATTGAACCCTGCTGGACTCTTATTGTGACTACAGATTCGGGAGATCTATTCACGTTAACATCAATATTCTGAATCCTTTTTCTAAAGTATGAAGTAATTGGATCCAGATGGGCATTCTGGATCCCGTAGTGAAGCAGTTTTCTGATTAATGTTTCATGAAGAACGCAATCGAATGCCTTGGACAAGTCACGTCATTGCCACAATTATCCGACCAAGCGTTATGTACAATGGCAGTTTCTTTTAACTGATCAGGTGGAAAAGGCTGATGGCTACTATACATACGTGCTACGTTTGATAAACAACCCCTAGTAAAACTGAACTGTTAATTATGCAATAGTTATTGTAGTTTCCTGACTTTTGTCTAGAATTAGGAGTACTTTAACGGATTGATCTTCATTTCATGGTATCTGTGGGCCTAACGAGGATGACTGGATTACGATTTTATTTATGTATTTGGTTGAAGCTCATAAAATATGTACATACCATTGGCAGTCCACTAACAAAGCTATGCACATTAGCCTGCTTGGCCGCATCAATGATCTCCTCGATAGGAACGTCTCTTGAGTTGTCTCCGTACGCGATGTTCTCCTGGATGCTTCGGGAGAACAGCGAGGGTTCCTGTTGAACCAGGCCAAGTTGAGCGCGCAGGCGCGGGAGGGTGAGGTCGCGTTTTATGTCCTTGGTGTCTAGGCTCTGAGGGAAGAAAGCGATATACTTGATCAAACACTGTTATAAGCTTTCACGGTTTATAACTAAACTTATTCTGTCACTTACGGGATATCCTTCGTGATTATCCATTATTCTGAGCTCCCGATATTGAGTCATCAAGCGATCATGGTGTTTGCAACAGCGTCGAAATATCGGGAGCTTTGAACCTACCCTAACACCACAAGCTCACCCTTCCGTACATTGTTCAATAAACTATGGCAGGTGGCGTATCTCTCACATATCTCAAGCATCCGTCTGAGTCCATCAATCGAGGGACTCAGCAGCCCTATATCATCTGCATAACTTATACTATTAATAATCTCACCATCAATAGAGCACACGATACCAGTGCTGCTGAGCTCCTCGGTTAAAGGATTGACGTATAGACTGAAGAGCGCCGGGGAAGTCAGACCTCCTTGTCTCACCCCACACTCCACCCCACACTCCAACCCATACGCCCCAGACAAAGCACCCGACCATCTGACCTGGTTGATTTGGTGGTCTTACCAGTAATCTAAAAGGTTAATGAGCTCATTAGGAAGATATTGCTCACGCAATTTCGATCCTAAGATATTATAATCAACCAGATCAAACGCCTTGGAGAGGTCCAACAAAGCAAACACAGGTGTATTTCAATCAGTATGGTACCCGACTGTGTGTTTGAGCGCCAGAATAGCAGTTTCCGTGGACAGCCCAGATCTGAATTGAGCTGTCCAGTTACTCACCGCTCAATCAGACCGTCAAGAACCTTTGCTGTTATATAATTATCTTTGTTTGAGACATCGCCAGTCTTGCCTTGACTATGGATACAACTATCGTCTTCATCATATCAGTTGGTTGATACGAGTGCCTCACAAAAAGATTATACAGCATAGATAGGACTTTTGGGAGACCCGGACCAGCATATTGAAAATGTTCTATGTTGAGGTTATCGTGGCCCCAAGATTTGCCCCTGGTCATCGACTGTATGATGTTCCGTTTTCTTTTTTGATCAGATACTAATTGGAACACCAGACAATCTACTCCCAGCGACATAACCCCGTTTATCCGATTAAAGCAGTGAGGACATGGCCAGCATCAGCATCATATCTCCTAATCAATAGGTTGAGTAGCGTTGATTTGCCACAGCCGCGCCGGCCCACTATCAATATGCAGAAGATGATGGTCTACTCACCACAGTGCCCTCATCAGCATCGTAGCTCCTCATCAGCAGGTTGAGCAGCGTCGACTTGCCGCAGCCGCTGGGGCCCACCAGCGCAACGGTGGCCTTGGCGGGAACCCTCAGGGAGAGTCCGCGGAGAACTGGCACGTTGGGGCGCGACGGGTAGCTGAACGATATGTTCGAGAAGTTCACCTCACCTCTTGCGGACTGGAAGGAGAGAAGGAGAGAATTTTAATGAGTTTTTATATTGACAGTTATTTTTTTCATAGATTTGGTGTGGTCTAATTGAAATAAATGCTTTTGAGTTTATCACGTCTGTTGATAATATACCTCAGATGCCCTATCACCACCTCTTGAAGCGATATTATTTAAACTCGATGTAGGTACGAAAGAAATGCAGCTACATTTTGAGCTTGAGCTGATCAAGCTAAACTAGCAAAATCTAGGTGTGAATATTGAAAAACATCTTTGTGTCTTTGGATAGCCCTTCGGGGATTTCAAGTGTGATGGTATGTAAATAAATTTAAGATTGTCCGTACCCATTCCGCGTCATCCTTAGCAGTTCCCTCTGTGATGACCTTCGGTTCCCTCTCTAGCGCGCTGATGATCCTGGCCCCAGACCTCCGCGCAGCCGCGAAGCTTGGTGCGAACGACAGCGCTGCCGCCAGCATCCAGGCGCCGTAAATCAGTGCTTCTGCTACACTGCAGAGGGAAAAGGGGGGATTAGTACTGATATGATGAGGTCGGCTTCCAGTCTAATCGGATGCAGTTGATTAACACCAGTATGTTACATGGACTCGTGGCCACAGTATGAGATAACGCCACCGTCTTCGATTTTCAAAAGAATCCGTTCTACAGCAATTAGCAATTCAATTTACCCATTTTTAACCATCAGCTCCCTCCTCCTCATTCAAGCACCAAAAATATGATACGCTGTCCCAGTAACGACTGTCGAAGTTCTACAAAAGACTGCCAGTATCACAGTTCAATGGTGGGCAACGGCGGCTTAACGTCCGATGCACGGGGTCGTCTTCATAAGTAGGTAATTGATGACTTATGCACGATTCATTATTATATGACATAAAAGCGGCATACTCACAGTATGGCGTACTCGTAGGGCAGGTCCTCCCTGGCGATGAGGTAGCCGGCGTAGGCCAGCGACACGGCGTAGCCCAGCGTGGGGGCGCACACGCACGCGCCGTACACGGGGCCGCGCACGCGCCGCGCGGGGCTCGAGCGCGCCTCCGCCTCCGCCAGCGCTACAGCGTAGCGGGACAGGATCCTCTCCTCTACTCCTGGGGGAGGGAGACCACATCCGGGTTAGTCGCCTGCCTAATATACACACTCATCTTGATTATTCTGACTTCTACTGATTTCGAGTCATCATCTGCCTGCATTATTCCAAGTTTTTTGTGTGGTCGGCTTCCAGTCAATAGGATGCCTAGAAAAATTGGCTCAATATGAGCATAGCCGCTCATATTGAGTCACACATATATACAGGCCGTGTTTGGGACGTAGTCAGACGTTGTTCCGTCAGGGGCTTCCTGGTGAAGTAGTCGGAAGCCACTGCTGAGATAGAAGTCCTTGGTTCTGTTCTCAGTTCGTGCAAAGTGCTATTTGGTGCTTCCATCAGGAATATCTCAATAGCAGCTTTACACGGTACCTAAACATAACTGGCGAAATGTGAGTTCACTGCATGTAGGTGTCAGCAGGCCTCCGTCACTCGGCCGTACCTACAACGATAAATGCCTACACTTTCGCGTGGACTCGTGTCCACTCCGCCGGCGCCATCGCGCCAGTCGGCTGTCACCGCTCGCGCGCAGAGCTCGCGCGCCCAAACTTATTTTAATTTCAATGAGTCATATCACACACTTTTTTTGCGCTGTATGTACTTATTTTAGACCTACCTACTAACTTAAGTATTTTTAACCGACTTTCTTCAAAAAGGAGGAGGTTCTCAAATCGGTTGTATTTTCTTTTTTTTTGTTTGTTACCTCATAACTCCGGCATTCCTAAACCGATTTGAAAAATTCTTCTTTTATATGAAAGGATATACTTCTCGATTGGTCCCATAGAAATTTAATCAATATCGGTTCAGTAATTTGGTTATTTTTTCACGTTAATTGCTAAATCACGCACGACGCATGAAGTTTTGCATGTTTAATTTGGCATACTTCCCGATTTCCGATTGAATTGAAATTTGCTTGATAAAGAGAGAGAAATTCGCGTGATAGTACAATATATAGATGACATGGAGCTGATCTGATGATGGAGCTGGAAGGTGGCCTTAGGAACTCCGTTATGAAATGACATAAGCCCATCGAGATTAGGCTCGTATGATCCGTCATGTTGAGTAGTTTGCCTATAGATGGTATCCAGGGTCTGATGATGAAGCTGCAAGGTGGCCATAGGATCTCTGTAATAAAACAACGTAACCGCATCGAGTTTGGGCTTGTTTGATTCGTCTTGATGAGTAGTTTGTCTTTAGATGGTATCCAGAGTCTGATGATGGAGCTGGAAGTTGGCCATAGGAACTCTGTAAGGAAATGACGCAACCCCATCGAGTTTGGACTCGTTTGATTCGTCTTGACGAGTACTTTGTCTCTAAATGGTAACCAGGGTTTGATGATGAAGCTGGAAGGTGGCCATAGGAACTTCGTTATTATGAAAACCGGATAGTGAGTGTTGACAAGAGGTTCAACAGAAATGTTTGTATTTTTTATGCTCTATCCATTGTAGAATATTTTCGCGCGAAATCAAGTGTGTCTATGTCATGCAGCATGCGACAAGGTCATGTAGAGCACACGCCTCAGGGGCTTGTGGATAGCATGCATCTCACTATGCGAAATATTAGAGGATCAGCTTCATATTGGCAGAAATGCATTGGCATTAATACTATAATCGATCGTCAATTGTTTGTTTGTGACGTCACTACCCGGGAAGCGACCGGAGTTTCGCCGCCGTAAGTTTCCTCATTTTACACATTCGTACATTACATTAGTGCTTTTTAGTACATTTTATTTCTTTTTTACCGGGGCATTACTTTTCCTTGTTATAGATATGCTGTTAATAAGGATTTGTGTTAGATACCACAACTAAAAAGGATAAAATAAAAGCTTTTTTTGCAAAAAAAACCGACTTTAAAAAAAAATACAGAAAATAAAAACTTTTTGAAAAAAAAATAACCAACTCTCAAAAAAAAAAATTACAAAAAAAAATTAAAAGTGGAAAATAACTTTCGGAAGTCGGTGGCAAAAAATCAATGAAACAAACAAAGCCACCAACTTCCGAAAGTTATTTTCCACTTTTTTTTTTGTAATTTTATTTTTATCTTTGTTTTTGGGAGTCGGTTATTTTAAATTAACCAGCGCCTTACACAAGTTTAGACGTGATTAAAAAGTTGACTACTAAAATTACATCAAATTACGTCAGGTGCTGACTAATTTGACAGGACTAAACTAATATTTATGTTCTGTCCTTTTCATAATGAAATAGAAAGAAAAAGACGCACTCAACTTAAAGTTTAGTTTGTGAATAAGGGAATCGGCACCAATATCAAGCTATTTCTATAAATTGTTGCGCGAAGTGCCGGTTCTGTACCTTTCTTATTCTGTGGTTTTAGGCCGAATGTCCTGTATGTAATAAAGAATGAAAGGGATCACTGCTCTTTACCAGTGGTCCACATTAGCCCTGGATCTAAAACTGCAGGTCGTCAGTTATGCCTTTGCCCAGAAGTGAGCTAACAGTATCCCTCCATCGCTCACCACACATACGGCATACTGACCTAGAGAGTGCACGGTGCGCACGTTCAGCACGGCCTCCGTGGCGAGCCGGCTGGCGCACTCCATGGCCGCGCGCTCGCGACTCTCCGCGCGCTTGTTCACGAAGCCCTCCAGGTAGATCGCGCCCATTACCTGAAACAAACAGATATACGTTATTCCTTAATCGTTATTACATCAGCAATCTGCCATTAAAAGTCCCGGTAAAATTGATCCAACCGTTTCGGAGATTAGCCGAAACAAACAGATAGAAAGACAAGAATTAAAAAAAAGTTATTTGTTATAGGTACAATGGCGGACACTCCCGCCTGATCACCACTAAGCTCATTTTTCTTTGCACTTACAACATTGAAGCGAACATTTTTTTAACTGATCAGGCGGAAAAGGCCGTGACTGTACCGCATTTAATTTCATATGCATTCAATAAAAAGCTGTTATTTTGAAATTACAAAATTCACTCAGTCTTCCCTTAGGAGTCAATGTTAGTTCAAACATACTCACACAAGGCACAGACAGGAGGCTGACGAGGGTCATCTTCCAGGAGTAGAACATGGCGAGCCCGACGCCCAGCACCATTGTACTCACGCCCTGCAGCACCGTGCCCAGTCGAGTACCTGTGGAGGAGAACAGAGGTTAAAGAGAAGTATCGCAAGTCCTAAAACGGTGCCTTGACGAACGCCACCCATATCATCATCATTCTCCTGCCCATATCCCAATTTATTTGGCGTCGGCACAGCATGTCTTCTTCTTCCATACTTCTCCATATAAATCATTTCATTTCATCAGGTAAAAAGAGACTCAGTGAAGTAAAATTATATGTTAACAGTGTCGAAAGCCTTTGATGCGTTATTTCTGCTCATGAATATAAAATGTTAGGATTATAAACTTACCAGTCGCTCCTTGTACGGCCGCGCAGTCGGTGGCTAGTCGCGCACATAACGCGCCAACAGAATTCTGGGATAAATCGAACCAACCTTGCTCCTAAAGAGAATACAAAATATTTAGTTATATTTGTGTACTAGCTTTTGCCCGCGGCTTCGTTCGCGTTAATTTACTCTGCTTATACGCGTATATGCAACATTTTCAGTAACAAACAAACAACAAGAAAACAGAGGGGCTATTATAGTGATTAGAAAAATTCTCTAGGTGGGTATTATGTATTCATTTCATACTATGCGCGCTTCAGTTGTTAGGCAATAAAAGCATATTTTTTTATAAATTTTTGGATATTATGGAACAGCTCTCTTCAGCTGTTAGACCTTCCAGAAGTGTCCACGCACCTGCACCAGGTAGTTCCTAAAAGTCTTCTGCCGCAGCCTGTCCGTCAGTCTAGACCCCGCCAGGTTGAAGAGCCATGTCTGTAAGAAGGTCACCAGCCCACACGCTGCCGCTACGCCCGCGAACAGGCTCGCGTACAGCTGTGACTGGGATAAGATGGCGGCTTTGTCTGACCACGCGAACATCTGGGAAAGAAATGTTGCGTTCGTAAAAGTTATTAGAAACAGCTTGAGAGTGACCACAACTTTAGACGTGAAATCGGCTCGACTCCATCACACATTTGATCGGCGTGGTGTCAAGTCACGTAGTTTGAACCGAAGGAAATGGATTGACGTGTTCTTCGTGAGCTTCCTATTCGACTACTCTGAGAAGGAATAGCATCACAAACTCAGAGGTTAATTTAAAGTCCTGACAATATCTCGTACAATTAGAGGATCATACGGAAGGCTGTTTCTACCGGATATTAGCATATAACTGGTGGAAACGCAGCCTTAGTGTCTGAGAAAGTCTTTTGAGTTTAATATTGTCAATGTCATAAGGAGTCTAAATTGAAGGTTAAAACAAGACTACTCACTCCATATAGCTGCGAGAAGAATAGCGCGAACACCGGCATGGTGGCACCTATCAGTAGCGAAGCTATCGCCCCGCCCGTCAGCAGCGGCCACTCCGGTGCGTTGAGCTTCAGCAGGGACCAACTGGAGACTGAGGGCTCCTTGTCTTGTTCGGGCTCCGCCTCGTCTTCGTCTGGTTCCTGAAGAGTAAGGGGGAAAGGTGGTGAGCATAACCTACCACGAGGTCCCAGTGCGGTTCGTGGATGGCACATGTCTTTTTTTGTTCTAGGACATGCTACTGTTTCTTTCTTCTGTTGTCATCACCACTGCTCTCAAAACGATGAAAGTAACATCGTGAGGACCAGTATGTCCTAATCTAACTGAAAATTCGAAGTCATGTGTCATCTACCAACCTGCACCGGGCTTGCATGGTGAAGTCTGATAACTAGCCTTAGTGTAGTAATACCCAGTTTCAGGGTTGTGGTGGTCAGATAGGCAGTCGCTCTATGTAAAACTCTGGTATTCTCCAAAATAGTTGGGAAGAGACAGGCAGATGTTGATGAAACTCACGATATGGTTAAGCGCGTCGGCGGCTGCGTAGGGCACGTGCGCGGAGGACACGGTGCTCATGCGTATAGAGCTGCGGGTGAAGCGGCGCATGGACTCTGAGGGAGAAATACAAAGCTTAGAAAAAGACGGTGACAAATGTACCTGAAATATTAAGCGTACTCTTGGATTTTAGACTTTTGGTGCTGAGTCGAATGTTGCAAATCATACAGGCACACATAACATAGAACACTCACACACCACTGGACATGGAATACTCTTAATTATGTAGGTAGACTATACAAATACTGACACTGTGTACTTTGCCCGCCCGCGCTTGCGACCACAAGACCAAAGATGGATTATTGAGTAGTAAAGATACCTCGAGTAGACTGTCTGCTGATGCAGCGGGTGAAGTGTCGCACATCATCGGCACCGGTAACGTCATCATCATCGACCTCCGTGTCCGAAGTCAACGTGCTCGCGATACTCCTGCAAATTAGAAGTAGAACAGGTTTAGTTTTTTATTGCTTGCTTGGATGGTCAAAACTGGGCCTGTTTGAACACCCTAACATGAGCTCTTGGTACCTGCCTGCATAGCTCAATGTCCTATATACACGCTGGTTCATGCATGTCACACTTACTTGTTGGTCATATCCTCCTGCTGCAGTCTCCAGTACATCCCCCGCTTGTCCATCAGCTCCTGGTGGCTGCCCTGCTCCAGGACTGCACCCTGCTCTATGTATATGATGCGGGTTGCGTTGACAATGGTGGACAGACGGTGAGAGACTACTAGGGTAGTGCGGCCCACACTCGCTGCGTCGAGAGCTGCTTGGACCTGGTGAGAATGGCACGTTTGAGAATTAATAAATAAAGCTAGATAATTAAAGGCTCTAAAAAAGAAACAAAGAAATGTAGCTGTGTAAAAAGTGGCAATCTAAAATATGAATGGATTGTTTAGAAAAGGAGCATTGAGATGATTATTGATAGAAATGTCCTTTTGAGGGGCTGTCTAATATGTATAATTTTGACGTTCAAAAAGTGCTGATTTCTACTTATGGTTTTGAGATGTTGTAGGTATAGTACAAAATGACATGATCATTGTGGATCTTGTCGGGCACAACAAAATAGGAGAGAGCAAAGGATTGGGATAGGTGGAAGACAAAGTGAAGCCTATGCCCAACAGCTGTGGGCGTCATTCAGCCGAATGTTGAGAAGAAGAAGACGATGATGATGATGACAATGAATTAAAACATACCTGTCTCTCAGCAGTCGGGTCGAGAGCAGACGTCGGTTCATCCAGCAGTAGGATCGCAGGACGCCTCAGGACGGCACGTGCAATTGCGAGCCGCTGCTTCTGACCGCCCGAGAGCTGCGAACCGCCTGAACCAAGCATTGTGTTGTAACCCTGAAACATTAACAAATTAATTCATACATCTGTAGTTTCAAAAGAGCAGGCAGAGGTGTACCTGACTTCGCCTTCATTATACCACGTATTGTCAAGTCCTTTGTAATGGGAAGGAACCATCGTGAGCTCCATTAATTTGTAATATTTGAGAGCAATGATGGTCCAGTGGTGCACTAGTTAATGCAATTTATTTCATCACCACTGCTCTTAAAACAATGAAGAAAATATTGTGAGGAAACCAATATGTCTTAGAACCATAAATTCGAAGACGTGACATCTACTAACTCGCCCGCGTGGTGGATTACAGCTCAGGTAGGCCAAGCTACTGGCATACCAGTACACAATGCGAGCAGTTGCCTACTGTATATTGAGTTGCTCACACTGTGTAAGCCAGGCATCACAGAGAGGAGATCTGTGTCTTAGTAGTTGTAATGGGAACATTATAGACCGATGACATCAGTGCTAGTACTCACATTAGCCAGCTTGGTGATGAACTGATGAGCGTGTGCGGTCTTAGCGGCGGCGATGACGTCATCATCGCTTACATCGTCCAGCCCAAACGCGATGTTCTCGCGGATTGTGCCCGAGAACAGTACCGGTTCTTGGCCCACAACACCTGCACATAGGGACAAAAATACTGTGAATACACATAGTTGATGACATGGAATAAGCAAGTGGAAGTGGCAATGGGCCCGCCATATTAGCCGTAGAACCCGATGAAATTTGGGGTATACAGGGTGTAAACAGACTCTTCACGAAGCCGTCAACCAAGCATTATGTACATCAAACTAAGTAACTTTACGCAAAAATTAGTGCTGGGAAACGACTTTTATTTTTGGGCTGAAAAATCACGTTTTACGGTAGGACTCAATGTAACGCACTAAAAACATTGTGCTTATGGATGGATTGAATAGTAAGGGGGTCCTGGAGGTGTTTAAAATAAAAATCTTACATTAAAAACATGTATTTAAAAAAAAACTTGTGAAAAAGTTGGAACTTTGACCCCTAATATCCCCGTAACTAGAAGGTTCCCAGGTATGGTCTAGAACAAAAAAAAAATCGCAATGACTTGGAGAACAAGTGCCTTTCGGCTTCGTTAAAAGTCTGTTTAAACCCTTTATGTGTTCTTGAGTGGAGACCGCAAATCGGCAAACGTGAGCGTTGGCCTAGGCCTACGCCTAGCGGTGGACGGCTGTTGGCTATATAGTGATGACATTGATGAGGTCATAGTAAAGCACCTTGCTGTGACGATGCGTCCATACAAGACGATTCCTAGTGGCTATTGTAGGACCGGGTTCTGTATCAGTTTAAACTTCCTCGAAAATACTCATAGTCAATTTTTATTCTTTCTCGACATTTTTTACATTTCTTGCATAGGTTGAGTCAGTGACAGAAAAGTTAAAAAGGAACCATTCGTTTTGGTTTGGACAAGTAATGAGGAGAAATTAAACGTAAGTTAAAATGTGAACATCCTGATTCTGACAGCGTTGGAACATTTTACGCCGACTCCAAGACACAACGTACCAATTCTAGTCCTAAAGTGATGTAAATCCAGCGCTTGCAAATTGTGTCCGTCTACTGTGATGTTGCCGCTCTCGGGCTCATACAGGCGCTGCAGCAGCTGAAGGAGTGTGGATTTGCCGCAGCCGGAGCCGCCCACTAGGGCTATCGTCTCTCCCGCTCGCACGCGTAGTGATAGACCGCGGAGGACCTGGAAGAGAAAGAGAGGGTTAATCTTCTCATCATCTGCCTGCCTTTGCTCAAAATTTTATTGGGGTCAGCTTCCAGTCTAACTGGATGCAGCTGAATATCAGTATCTTACTTGAAGCATTGCCTATCTGACCTCCTCAAGCAAGTTACTAAGTAACACACCATACCCCTTGGTAAGACTGGTTGTCTGACTTTTGGGCTTCTCACTACCCGTTACGACTGCCAAATCGAAGATCTTCAAACGACAGCCGTGGCCAACGGCTTAACGTGCTTTCCAAAACACAAAAGAAAATCGCTATGTAATGGATAGTCACTTACTCACGAATTGACCCTCTGGCTGTTTTTACTTTTGATTCTATCAAACGAGATCTATCAAGAAAAAAAACACACTAACCTTAACATCAGGCCTCGACGGATAATTAAAGTACAGGTTCTCAAAAGTGAGATCTCCCCTAAACACCTCGGGCTTCAGTCCCTTCCTCTCGAGCGCGTTGATGGAGGAGGTCCTCTCCAGCAGGCGGTACAGGGAGCGCGCGGCGCCGCGGGACGCGCTGAACATCTCCAGGTGAGGCTGGCACATGGCTACGTCCTGGGCTGCCATGAAGGTTAGGAAGAGAACCTGAGGAGGGAAACAAACATTTTAATTATTGTTACCAGAAGCCTCTGCAAGGATGATGAAAGAAAACGGAGTAAATGAGAACGTGGCCGCTGACTCCATGTAACATGAAACAGGAGCAGGATGAGAATACGAGGATGATGATGACCAGAAGACGTAGCATGGTAACTAAACTGGACTTCCACAAGGTGGAACCACGACCTGGTGACGGACATAGGAATCTGATAGCTGCGGGAAATCCTGGGGAAGTGAACCCTGGACTTCAACTTTATAGTCTACAATATTGAAAAGTCATCAACACTCTGCTGATCTTATACAAATGTATTTAAAAATGGAGCAGAATTCATTTCAACCATCTTTTTATTCGGTCCAACCATCTTTTAATCTAACAAAAAAAAAAAACAATTATTTAATTATAAATTCGACTTGTTAAGTAAGCCCTTAATTACTAAGACGTATTTTTTTGCTGAAGAAAAAATGCTAACAAAGATGAGAAGAAATATTTTTTTAACAGCCTGTCACTCATACCTGTTTGGCAGTTTCTTTGTAAAAACTCGATGTGTCATATTCTTCTTTATGTTTATCTTTACATAGTATAAAACAAAGTCACTCCCGCTGTCTGTCCGTCCAATGTATGCTTAGATCCTTAAAACTAAGCAACGGATTTTGATGCGGGTTTTTTTTTATAGACAGAATGATTCAAGATAAACCTTTATATCTACATTGCACCCGTGCGAAGCCGGGGTGAGTCGCTAGTTACAATTAAAAACGAAAGAATCAGTAGAATTAAACATACCGTGACCATAACCCCAGGATGATATGCCTGTTCTTCCACGGGCAGGTCCATGTCCCGGACGCACAAGATGGCGCCGTACGCGAACACTATGGCGTTGAGCGCATACGTGAGCAGCCAGCCGAGGCCAGCACCGACTCCCGACCAGACCCCGCGGGCACGAGCGTGGCGGGACGCGGCGGAGAGGGAGGTCGTGTATCTGAAAGAGAGGGGATGAGTGAGCGAGATTGCAACGAACTGAAGTGAGGGAGGACGTGTTTTTAACCAAGAGATTTAAAGTAGGAATAAAAGAAGATTGCCATGTTAGAAAGGTAGCAACTACCATGTTAGGTAAGATTTATCTGAACAGATGATTCCTGGGCTACCGGACCTCTGTATCTCTGTACTTAACGTTTCTCCACCATGTATAATTATGCGCATGATCAAAGTATGGAACTCTCTACCAACGTATGGGTCTGCTGCCTCTTTTAACCCATCAGCCTTCAAAGCGAGAGTGAACAGACCATCTTCTGGGCACAGTCGTTCCACACTACAGGTCTACAGTAGACCTCAACCATTGCTTTCCATAAGGCCAGATCAGGAGTGGCAGTAGGCAATAATGTGTTCGGTTGTTGTTCTTGCTGCCGCTGGGATATTATCCCAGTGTAAAGTGTAAGGCCTACTTTTTATACAGGGTGAATTTTCAAGTGGGCGTGGATGGCCAAATCTGAAACTAGGAGGAATAGCGAAAAATGCTCCAAGGAGTCTCAACCCCGATTTTAACAAAAACTAAAACCAGGAATCGAACCCATTGATTTTGGAAAAAAAAAACTGTTTTATGACACCATTCGATAGTGTCGCTTATAAGGATCAAATTCTGGGAAGTAATGACATGCGGCAATCTAAAGAAAAGAGTTCAATTTTGATAAAATACATAACAGTTAGTAGTAATCAACGAAACGTTGAACAAAATCACTATTGGCGCCAACTCACTTTTAAGTTCTAATTTCAATTGTTTAGGATTTTGTTTTGTCTGTGGCATTTAGCCGTGAAGAGTCAACAAAAGTTTAGTATTCGTCAAAATCAGGCTCAAGATTCCTTTAAGTATTTTTCAATATTCCTCATAGTTTCGGATTTGGCCATACACTTGAAAATTCACGCCGTATACTGTCTATTGTTAAACATACCTGTCCACCTCGATGTCCTCGCCGGCGTACGCCCGCACAGTCCGGATGTTAGCGAGCGCCTCCTCCACCACACGACCAGCCGCGCCATACGCCGTCACTTCTTTACTTGAGCATTTGGTTTGGTACTGTGGACGATATGAGAACATGAGAATTTGACTCAAGCTCATCATTAATCTTATCAGCCTAAGTTACTACATGACACACCTAGATGGTATCCTTTTTTTTTTCGGATCGGATATCATCAAATACCTTCTCTCGCTCTGGGCATAGCGGAAGGGAGTGTCAGACTTGTACTGACTAAAACCCATCCATGTTCCTTCCTTGCCCTTTGTGTTCCAGGGCCGCGGTATCTCTTTCGAACAGTCCTGCAGCCCACCTAGATGGTATCCTAAACTTGTGATTGCGGATTCGTGGTATCCGCTCAAAAAGTTGTCTACTCCAACGTCCATCTACGTCGTTGGAGTATTAAATAATCCTTAGTTTACTGATGTGGTTATTATTGTCATCTACTTGCTAATGGGTGTTTCCGTCTTTTATGGGTAGGACTAGGCTGGACTCCTACTCAATGGGACTTAAACATAACTGACGAAACGAGAGTTAAGCAAAGGTGTACCTATATAGCACACCCATGTGCTATATAGGTACACCTTTGCTTAACTCTTCGGAGATTGCATTATGTTATGTTATCTTCTTACCTTAGCTACGACCCCCGCGATGACAATCGACACGGGCACCACCGCGAGCCCCGCCAGGGTGAGCTCCCATCCGTACTGCAGCGCCAACGCAGCACCGAACACTACGGTGCCTCCTAAGTTAGCGGTCATCGCCACGTGTTCGCCCACACCACCGCGGAATTTCTCCATGTCTCTGTGGAGAGGATAATGAAGTTAGTAACGATAAAAAAAGAACAGCAAGACCGAAAATTTGAAAGAGCCAAAATTTTCTCAACACAGACAGAGCAATAGAGTTATTTGGATAAGATATAGCGGCTGGTTTGCTGAGCATTAGGCATACGGGTTTTAGGATCAATCACCGGGTTGGGCAGTTTTATTGGGATTTTTACTAAGATTTTCTCACTACTAGTCAAAAAATGGATTTGTGCTCGATTAAAGTTTCACGCCCTATTTCAAATGTGACAGACGCCATTAGTGTGCTACCATTGAGGCAGCCACAATACTTTTAAATAATTTGTATCATACACCTCTGCCTACTCTTTTGGAGAATAAAGTTCGTAACTTACTCAGTCAACGCAGACGCGAAATTCATGGTGGTGTTGGTGTCGAAGAACGCAATCTCCTGGCTGAGCACCGAGCGCAGCAACCGCAGTCTTAACCTGGTCACCTGCAGACAAACATATCGAAATCAGCCTATAGAACTACCATTCCTAGGACACAGGACTTCTCTCTGCAGTCACAACACATGCAGAGTTGAAATGTAAATTAGTAAGAGGCTGAGAACGATCCCTTGCGGAACTCCTACTTTGATCGAGCTTTAGGTTACTTGACTGCACTTATTTTGATTTTTATAAGGATTCTATTCTGATCAAAAGTCACATAATTATTTTAAATAGCTTATTTATTTTAATCTCATTAGAATGTCACCATTACATGATTTTCGTTACGTGTAGAAAACGTGTAGAAAGTCGAAAGTCTTAACCGGATCATAACATTCAGTTTTTGTTTTTAATAGGCAATTTTTAAATCTTCAATAATTGCTGCTCTCTGAAACCAATTCATTTTGATGACACTAAGTCCTTTATCTCACTAAGATACCATGATGGCTCAACCAAGTCACGCTACCAACATTATGTATGGAGGTTGCGGAAGCTGAATAGATTTCGTTTAGTAGCACGATGGTCATGCCAATAGTGTCCTAGTGAGATAAAGGCTTTAAGATTCCTTTAGTAACGTACCATTCTAGCCGCAGCCCACTGTATCATAGCCACAGCAGCTGCAGCGGAGATGATGTGCACTACAATGATGGCGACGCTGGCCAACGCAAACGCCTGACTGTCTTCTATTAATACGTCCATGTGTAGCGAGCGGTTGCCTGCTGGGCTGTAATGATAATGATAGAGTGAGTACTGTGAACATTGAATGTTAATGTATCATTGGTATACGCTGAAAATGGCCTACTGTTGGCTATAGGCTTCCGTCAAGTATTACCACAATGACTAGGCCTTTGTCTCTTGTAAACAGCAGAAAAGAGGAAAAAAATTGTGTCATCCACAAATAACATTCCCGCGGCCTCTTGGTTCCTGGGCCACATTATGGACGTTTGGTACGCAGTCACCACTCTTGAATTTTCAAGATTATCGTTCATCTGTACTACCCTGGCAATTCTTTACGCTCCAAGCACGACTTCAGGCGATGCGCATTGAGAATCGACCTACGTTAAAGTGACACGCGCGTTTTACTTGTTTTCGTCGTTTGGGTACCGTCGTATTGCGGTGACTTTAGTGGTATGTCCTAAGCAATTTCTTTCATTTAGTTTCTCCACAGGTGCTGTCACCAGCAGCTAAGCAGCTAGGCTATATCCTGCTACCTCGGTTCAATATAAAATCCTACTCACATCACCCGTGCTCCCCCGAAGGTCCTCAGCACATAGGCGTCCGGCGTGGCGGGTTCGGCTCGATGTCGCTTCACGAAGAGCGCCGTGAGCTCGCCGTACACCACGATGCCGCCGATGGTGCCGAGTGAGCTGAACATCGCGAGCAGTACGCTCAGGAATGTTACAAGACGCTCCGGGATGGTTGCGTAGCGCCACTGTGGGAGAAAGAGTAGTTAGATATAAATATTCATTATATTTAAAAGTATTTCGTCATCATCTGCCTAGGCTTTTCTCAACCATGTTGGGGTCGGCTTCCAGTTTAACCGGGTGCAGCTGAATACCAGTATTTTACATGGAGCGACTGCCTATCTGACCTCCACAACCCAGTTAGTATTGGGTAATACGATGGCCCTTGTTAAGACTGGTTGTCAGACTTTTTGGCCCACTGACTACTGTAACGATTGTTAAAGATCTACAAATAACAGCCGGGACCTATGGCTTAGCGTGCTTTCCGAGGCACGGACGAAACTCGGTCATGTAAGGGGTGGTCACCTAGCCAGAGACCACAACCTAGGCAAGCACGGCTTAACGTACGGAACGGCTGTTATTATTTAACCACGAGCTCCTTAGAAGTTTATTTATAGTTTGTAAATAATTTACTTTTATTACAAGCATCCCTTTGTGGATTACAAGTGTGATAACCTATTTTATTAATAGTCATAAACGCCAGTGTCAAGAGTGGCGACCACCACGCAAGTACCGAAACGTGAATAATATCAAGAAAAACTGACCAAGTTCAAGTTCAAGTTCATTTATTTGCAAAAACATGTGTAGATAATGTACATGGTATGGTGCATATTATAGATGTTACAAAGTATTGGCTCAACATGTTTGACCATGGCTGGTGTACAAATTAGGTCGAAAGACCATAAGATTTAATAAGAGAGAAAAAAAAACTAAAAAAAAAACAATAACATAAATAAATCAACAATTAACATTCATATTAAATTAAAAAAATAGGTAAATAATCATGCGATTCAAAATAAATAAAAAAGATTAATATTTAAAGCGATTTGTCTTTTATAAATTCATTGACAGTATAATAGGCTTTTTCTGCAAGTATTTTTTTTAAAGTTTTCTGAGACTGGTCTGTATTTAGTTGTTTTACACATTTAGGGATATTGTTATAAATTATTGGAGCTCTGCATACAACGCTTTTATACAGTAGCGCTGTCTTAGCTGGCTCGCTTAGCAACGCGAAGTTTACTATTGTCCCGGCGATTTCGTATTACAATGTCCGATATTCGAGGAAACAAATGGGGGTTTTTTTTGATTTTTCTAACGAATAAGGCGATTTCTAAAAAGTGCGCGAGTCAGACTCGCGCACGAAAGGTTCCGTACTATATCTATGCTTTATGTGTCCCGGCTACATCACACCTCGAAGGTTGAGGAGATCATGGAGTATCTCCGAGCGAAGACCAGCTGGACCTTGAGGGTTGAGGAGTTGCGTTCGCGCCACAACACGAATTTCAAGTCGTTCGTGGTGCGAGTTCCGACTGTTCATATTGAGACCTTCCTCAAGGAAGAGTTTTGGCCGAAGGGTGTCATGTATCGGCGTTTCCGCGGAAGGCTACGCGACACCACGCAGTGCAACACGACACCGTCACTTCGTGTACAATAGTTTATATTTTCTGGTTGTTATAATTATGTATGCTAGTCTGTAAGGTATTTATGTTATGGGTCTTTGTTACCTGAAATAAATGATATATTATTATTATTATTATATCAATATAAAATGAGACCGGTTTACAATTTATGACGTATTAAAAAAAAACTACTTACTAGATCTCGTTCAAACCAATTTTCGGTGGAAGTTTGCATGTTTAATGTACATCATATATTTTTTTTAGTTGTATCATTCTCTTATTTTAGAAGTTACAGGTGGGGGGGACATATTTTACCACTTTGGAATTGTCTCTCGCGCAAACTATTCAGTTTAGAAAAAATTATATTAAAAACCTCAATATCATTTTTGAAGACCTATCCATAGATACCCACACGTATGGGTTTGATGAAAAAAAAAAATGTGAGTTTCAGTTCTAAGTATGGGGCACCCCCCAAAATTTATTGTTTATTACTATTTTTGTGTGAAAATCTGAATGCGGTTTACAGAATACACCTACTTACCAAGTGTCAAAAGTATAATTCTTATAGTTTCGGAAAAAATTGGCTGTGACATACGGACGGACAGACAGACAGACAGACATGACGAATGCATAGGGGTTCCGTTTTTTGCCATTTGGCTACAGAACAATAAAAAACGTAAAAAACGTAAATGAGCCGTGAACTATGGATGTGGAAGAGGTAATTTTGTTACCACCGACTCGCTTTTACCCGCGGCTTCGCTCGACTTAATTTATAATTTGAAAATTCAATTCGGGTTGTAATCTGCTTGTAATAACATTATTGAATCATGATTCGAAAGACACGTGGCGCCATCTATTATCCTAAGAACGTTGTTTTTCTCGGGAACAGTACTTTTTTTGGAGTGAAAGGTATCCCATGTCCCTTTCTGCACACCTGACAACTTATATGCAAAATTTCAAGATGATCTGTTCAGTGATTTAAGCGTAAAAGGTAACAAACAAACTTACTTTCGCATTTATAATAAGTTCGGAAAACAACAATTGTCATTAAAATAGATAACAATAAAAAAACGAAACATTTTAAAACGTCAATTATTCTTTCAATTAAAACGAGCTATAAAGTGTAATAACAAAGGAATGTTGTAATTATTAATATGAATTGAATACCGGTTGTATATTATTTAATGTAAAATATCATAAAGTGATATAGATAAGGCGTCCATTATGGTCTTAATGCATTTTATGTTATTGATGAGGAAATCTAAGTAAGATGCGTCATTTTAGTACTTACTTTGTTAAAAATATTTTTGAATCGTTTTTAAAGTTCATGATTCTAGGTACGGACCTAACCTAATGTATTCTAGGTACGGACCTAACCTAATGTATTCTAGGTACGGACCTAACCTAATGTATTCTAGGTACAGACCTAACCTAATGTATTCTAGGTACGGACCTAACCTAATGTATTCTAGGTACGGACCTAACCTAATGTATTCTATGTACGGACCTAACCTAATGTATTCTGGTACGGACCTAACCTAATGTATATCCATAAATGCATGTGCGAAACAAGAGAACAAGGTCGTTTCCCCAATACAAGACATGATTAAAACTGATATCGACCTATATAGATAGCACCTGTCTCGAGAAATGCGTCATTTTAGCGGCGTGGTCACTCTAAATTGTGTGACGTAGTTGTGGTCATTTCTCAATGGGTTTTACAGGTTTTAGCGGACACTATGTTTGGTCATTAAAACATGTGACTTGACGGAAATTAGTGATTGATGATGATGACGGATTATAGTCTAGTTAGGTCAGGTTGAGGTTTTGATCTTTCGACTATTGACGCTTTCATACAAATGGTATCAAGATAGCTATGTGTTGCAATGCACCTTTCTAATGACTTTTCTTACCTACTACTTCCTTATACTTTTTGATACCCTACCCTACCTACCTAGTTCATTTGAATAAACAACACCTTGAATTTATGCTACCCTAGTACTTTTGGTAAATATTGCAAAATTCGGGAATAACCTATTTGCGGGACGAACTGGATGTCTTCCTTGAGAATTGGAAAGAAGTAGCACAGAATCGCGACCGTTGGAAGGAATGGAGGGAGGCCTTTGCCCAGCAGTGGGACAAGGGCTAGCTATAATAATATAATAATAATATAATAACCTATTTGAGTTATTTGATCATCCCACGGGAACACCGCATTTTTCCGGGATCAAAAGTAGCCTATGTGTTAATCCAGTCCAGGATAGCTATCTTGATACCAAATTTCATCCAAATCCGTTAAGCCGTTTGAGCGTGGAGGAGTAACAAACATACACACAAACTTTCGCCTTTATGGTTTGATTAGAAAGTAAATCTGTCTGTCACCTTTACAGGACTATGTAACGGCAACGGCTAAAGGGATTTAGATGACTTACAAAAAGACCATAACTTGAGTTAGAAAATATCAATATTAAAAAAAAGTTAGAAGAATATAATTATAATACTAGCGACTTACCCCGGCTTCGCACGGGTGCTATGTAGCATATACATATAAAACCTTCCTCTTGAATCAATCTATTCACAATCTATATACAATCTATTGCTGAAAAACTTAGGCGTGAAAAGGTAACAAACAAACTAGGGATGCGAAAGTATGTTTGTTGGTTTGTTACCTTTACGCCCAGACCACTGAACCGAGCATCTTGAACTTTGCGTACGTTATCAAGTACACAAAAACGAATATAGGGTACCTTTCATCTTGAAAAAAAGTACTGTTCCCGAGGGAAACAACAATAATGTTCTCATCATAATAGATGGCGCCACGTATCTTACGAATCATGATTGAATTATTGTCGGCGCCTCACATATGCGTGGACAACCGCGGGGAGGGCGCGGGGCGCGGAGCGCGTGGCACCACCACACCACCGCCGACCACCGCGGACTTCACACATTGTACTAAGTTGTTCATTGTGGTCTTATACCTAATGTATACAGTCCACTATTTCTCTTGAAAAGTCCAGACCGAGTCTATTCTATTATATTATACAAGCAGAATACAACCCGAATTGATTGCCAAATTCTAAAAAAACGCGGGCGAAACCGCGGGCAAAAGCTAGTTACTAATAAAATAACATCATAACATCACGCCTGTAATCCCCGTAGGGTTATGTAGAGGCGTTCCTAATAGTACACCCACATTCCGCCAGTTATGTTTAAGTCCCATGTAATAAGGGGCGAGCCTATTGCCATTAACCGGGCATGAATCCAGACTCCGTGGCTGCTGCTGAGATATTCCTGGATGGAAAAACCCTCGACCAACGAGGCAGCCTAGTTACTAATAATAAAGAAATATCCACGATTTTTGAAACCGTAAAACCTTGTTTAGCAGAATTCAGTAGCAGGTCAATATAACAGTATAAGCAGATAAGAATATACGTATCTGTAGGAAATAGTGCGGAACTGAGATACCTAATTGACACAAATGCGGGCTATTTTTAAATTAAAACCGTTACACAATTAATACGGGTTGCAGACTCGCAGCTGACGCAGTTTTTCATACTTGTGTGCAAACTGCAAACTAAGCTATGTGAGCTAACAAAAATATGCACAGAGCAGCTAAGCTAGTTAGTTTGGGCTGAGGGACTGTTCGAAAGAGATACCGCGACACTGGAACACAAAGGGCAAGGAAGGAACATGGATGGGTTTTAGTCAGTACAAGTCTGACACTCCCTTCCGCTCTGCCCAGAGCGGGAGAAGTCATTTGATGATTTCCCATCCGGAAAAAAAAGTTACTTGAGTAGGTATGTCGATGCACAGCTACGCGAGCTAAACTAAGACCCTCCTGCTTACACTGTACCCCTTCACACGGAATAACCCCATTTGAGTACCGATTTCAAGAGCACCAAAGATTTTCCTTTTTGAGCAAAGGACAATATCTTTGACTCTAAGCATTGGTGCTCTTGAAATCGGTGCTCAAATGGGAATAATCCCTTCGCATCCGTCGCCGTGTTGTCCAGTACTTTCGCTTAGTTTTTGGTGTGCACGGGACATATTTTTAGTTTATCTTAGCTCAGCCAAGCTGGCTTAGTATAGCTTTGGAATAGGTCAGTTTTCGATCTGCAACCCGTTTAATGGAAAGCACATTATAAGTATACTTAGTTTGATTACTTCAACACAAATCGAGTTATCAATAGAGACAGTGCCCTCTGCCTGCTTCTTCAACACATACAACTGTGATCATCATTTTCCTGCCCTTACCGCATGTTACTTGGGGTCGGTGCAACATCGAAATCGGATCAGAAGTTCCGAAGATTATCCCTCCCTCCAAACTTACAAACTATAGATTTTACAGAATGTTCCCCAATAGCGCCCCCTGTCAACAAACTTTGCTGAAATGAATTGCAACAAGAATTTGTGTGGTATACCAAAGCTAAAAAAAAATACTTATTACGCACGTTAGAAGTTATACCTCTTTGGCGTATAAAACTAAAATGTTGACTAGCTAACTTCAGGGTGTATATTGACCAGCTAACTTCAGGGTGTCGGTTTTTCGTGATGGTGTGCGCGCGCATCGTAAAAATTTACTCTCATCATTTTTCCCTAACGCGCCAAAAGTAGTATAACTTCAAAAACCTGAATCATTTTTGTAGATAGTGGAGCGCCAAGACGACCTATGCACAGCGAGCCTCTCCCAACCTGACCACAATACATTCATACATGGACTACTAAAATCATAACCCTTCCTTTTGGCTTCGCCGTAGTCGGGTAAAAATAGAATAAACCACGCGCCAAAAGATCCTTGTACAGCTATATTGCAGTTATAGTGTTGCATAAGTCATGGCATGTCGACACACTGCGGCGATAGTAATGACCTCTCACACTGTCATCCTTGTTCTCTGTCAATGTCGTGAGAACCGCGCGGTTGTAGTTAGTTTCTTTAGTAGTACCACAATGTTGAGTGCTTACTGTACTGTGTGTGAAGTATGACCAGACCTTTAGATTAAGGACAATTAGATTGCCATTAAAGAGGCGACATGGGCTGCGATTTCTCCATACAAGTTTTGACGAGATCAACGTTTCGTATTCCCGTTTTTTCTTCCCGAACAATGCCTCCAGAGCTATCATTTTGACGTGTCTAATAAATCGATGAACGCCGGCTGCATGCATGAATAAGTGTCCCGTTGCGCTCATTGTCCCGTTACGTTCATTGTATGCATGCGCCGCATCTATCTCTCTTCCACTCGATTTTATGACGTTGTCACGTTAAACTATCGTCCGTAAACCAACTTTACAGACAACCATTTTTTTTTTTCATAAAATCGACTTTGTTTTCAGTAACTAATAAGTAAAGAAAATATGACCCTCCAAAATTAACAAAAATACCCCATTTTTACGGCCGTGATTAGAGGACTACCTGACAGATTCTAAAAGTTTTTAACATAAAAGAAATAGATAGGAACCTAGACATACTCCTTCTTAATTTTTTTTTTTTTTAATTATATCTTCTGTATAAACTTTATTAGGTTAAACTAACTATATACATTGATAATTAAAAACTATTAAACTAAAATAGATAAACTAACAACAAACTATAAAAGGGCATCGAAAAACTCCTCCTCAACGCTGTCAGATGGTAATGTGCCCAAGAGACTGGCGGTGTTGCCACGTTGTATGGCAACACTTAGCCTCTGGCCAAAGTAAAAGCCAGCCCTTGGGTCACGGGAAGGGTCAACTAGGCGTTTCGAAATTTCCTTAAATAGGCTATGGGCACTCGGACCCCACGGCCGATTTAATTTTTTTATTTATAAAATAATTAAATCGGCTCGGTTTTCGAAGAGAAAAATGGGGAATACCAAACGTCAATCTTGTCAAAATGTTGGTGATATGATTATTGGTCGGAGGTTCAGCTATCCCTATCGCACTTCCGGGGACTGGCTTAACGCAGCGCGACGGCAATATAGTTTACTCAACTATTTTTCAAATTCCACGCAGACCCCTCTCCTCGTTTGTAGTTTCAAGGGCATTATAACAACATGTTGACGTTAATGTCCCCACTGCCCGGAAACAGGGCTCCTCGCTATGATAGTTAGTGGGCTGTATCCCACCACGCGCGCCCAGTGCGGGTTGGTAGATGTCACATGTCTTCAAATTTTTGGTTCTTGGAGATGCCGGTTTCCTCATGTTTGTTTTCACCGCTTTAAGAGCAGTGATGATGAAATTAATCACACAAAGTAACTGTATACTTGTGGAACATTGAATCTTCCTGTGTTTTTGCCATAAACCATACCGCCCTTAGACTGCAACTTATTGACTTATTAATACAAGGTGTCAACGGATCCTTCACGAAACCGAACAAAAAAATGGTCGCAATGATGAGGAGGAAAAGTGCCTTTCGGCTTCGATAAGGATCTTGTTACACCCTTTATGCTGGTCAGAGAGGCAGTCGCTCCATGTAACAGACTGGTATTCAGCTGCATACGGTTAGACTGGAAGCCAATAAAGTGTCTGGCAATAGGCTGACATAACCCTTGTTAAGACTGACTCAACTAGTCTCAGTAAGCGAATTTTGAAGTTGATTGGCCTTTCAAAATCCGAGTGTCATTTGGCCTCTGCAGAGGTTGTCCTATTCTCATTGTTCGCGTAGGAGAATAGATCACGATTGTCGGAAACTGTCCTCAGACAAGACGGTAGTCATTGTGTCGACCTCATACAAGACCGTAGTCATTGGGTCGACGCGGCGACGGTTCTCAGAACCTTGGACGTGCTCCTAACTTATATTATTCAAAATAAACATGCGAAATTAAGTTTGTTTGTTACCTTTTGACTGCAAAACCACAGAACCGATCACCCTGAAATTTAGCATAATATATATGTTGTCAGGTGTACAGAAAGGGATATCATCATCATCATCATCTGCCTAACCTTTTCCCAAGTATGTTGGGGTCGGCTTCCAGTCTAACCGGATGCAGCTGAATACCAGTATTTTACATAAAGCGACTGCCTATCTGACCTCCACAACCCAGAAAGAAAGGGATATAGGGTACCTTTTATCCCGAAAAAACGACTGTTTCTGAGGAAAACAGCAATAACGTTTTTATGACAATAGATGGCGCCACGTGTCTTTTGAACCATGATTCAATTACAATAGAAAACTTTAGTAGTATGTGTTTGATTAAATGCCAAATTCTAAATTACAGCGAGCGAAACCAAATGCAAAAGCTACTTTCTGTATAATTCCGCTTCACCATTCTCGAGTACTAGATGACGTCATCATAGACTAATGTTTGAATGCTATTTAATAGTTAAAACCACTTACGGTTACCACGCGGTAAATTGATTGCAAAGGATGACACTTAAGTTTAACAACTGCAGTGACAAAATAACACAAAGGGTGTCGAAAGGCACTTGTTCTCTCCGTCATTGCGATCATTTTTTTGTTCTAGACCATACCTGGGAACCTTCTAGTTACGGAGATATTGGGGGACAAAGTAACAACTTAATCACAAGTTTTTTTTTTTTTTAATACATGTTTTTAATGTATTTTTTTTACTTAAGACACCTTTACGAACCCCGTACTATTCAATCCATCCATCAGCACAATGTTTTGAATGCGTTACATTGAGTCCTACCGTAAAACGTGATTTTTCACACCAAAAAAAAGTCGTTTCCCAGCAATATTTTTTGCGTAAAATTACTTAGTTTGATGTACGATTTACACCCCGTATAGGCTCAGTGCACTGACATTTTGGTTATGTTTAAGTCCCATGTAACAGAGGGCAAGCCTATTGACATCAACCGGCCACAATCCAGAGAGATTATTTTGTCAAAGCGTTACCCTCGCGAGTTTTAGATTTCGTCAAAGTCTGGTAAAAAATTGTTAATTCGCTGGTGAAGGAGAGTCATTGACTACTAGCTGTCTAGCAGCATCCTAACTTCCTAACTAATAAATAATAGTTATTATAAATGCGAAAGTATGTTTGTGTGTTATCTTTTCACGTCTTAACCACTGAACCGATCATCCTGGCATATTTGTTCTCAAGTGTACAGAAACGGACATAGAGACACACCACATCCCGAAAAAAGTACTGTTCTCTAGGAAAAGAACAATAAGTTTCTTATGATAATAGATGGCGCCACGTGTCTTTCGAATCATGATTGAATTATATTATTACATAAACTTTAGTAATGTGCTCAAAGTTAAATTTTCTGATATTTATATAACGCGAGCGAAACCACGGGTAAAAGCTAATAATATTAATAAATAAACTGAACTAGTATTTGTTACGTTTATGAAAACAAAAAAAAAGATGAAGTTAGATCATATACATAGACAAAAAATCTTAAAATTACATAGAGCGCAAAAAACACGCATTATTGAAACGTTGTTTTGAACCTTATGCCGTTGAAATAAAACACACTTTAAGAGCAAAATGTTTTAAATCATAACTAATTTATTTCTTTGTTTCAATATGATTCATGTCTAATAAATAAAATATTTTTTTATCAGCATTCCGTAAGACATAGAACAACGTACTATATCAAATCAAATCATTTATTTTTTGCAAACATGGGTAATAGGTACCTAAATGTTTTTTTATAATAAGGTTCTCTATATGTATTGTGCCCATGGGCATGCAAATAGTTGGTTTAAAATAATATAAATTTAAAATAAGTGGCATGTGATTGGAATTACATACAATAAAAAAATAAAAAAACACATTTTTGTAGTTTGTTTTAAAAGTAACTAAGGAAGATTTGTGGAACGATGGATGGACTGTGAAGGATGACATGGCTAGAACGGAGGTGGCTGCTGAGATGACGAGTAATAGAGAAGTATGGAAGAAGAAGACATGCTGCGCCGACCACAGGCTAATAACTGGAGAACGATATTGTGTTACTCAAATACTTGCACCTAACATGATGCCTGTAATCCCCGAAGGGTTAGGCAGAGGTGCACCTAATACTACACCCACATTTCGATAGTTATGTTTAACTCTAATGCCATCAACCGGGCGCAAATCCAGACTCCGTGGCTGCTCCTAAGAAATTCCTGATACAGACCCTTAACACTTTGCACTACCTGGAAATCGAAGCCAGGACTTAATGCTCAGCAGTCGCGCTCGAAATAAAATAATAAGCTTATTTATTTTTCCTTATAAATATAACATGTTGAACGGTATTTAAATGCAGTTAGAATTAAGCACAAAGATGACGATAATTATTATTACTTATTATTTAACGTAACGGCATGCGTCGCGTCGTTTACCTGTATGTGTGAGGTTTAACAGGAAAACGTAGCGCTTGCGATCGAATCAGGTTTTACCTGTCGATGTATAGAGATGCGGGCGAGTGACTGGGGGCTCTAGGGAATTCTATAGCACGCACGCAGCAAGCGTGCAGAACTTGGCCTGCGGGTAGCGCAGATCACGGGCCGGTATTCTGATAAACCTACCAGGCACTTCCTCAAAGTACCAATGACCTGAATTTTGAATCACTTATTGCATTCCATAAATCCTAATTTTAACTTTATAATATATGTATATTTATATGTTTGTATTATAAATACGAAAGTAAGTTTGTTTGTTTGATACCTTTTCGCGCCTAAACCACTGAACTGATAATTTTGCAGATACGATATCAGGTGTAAAGAAACGGACAGAAAAAGTACTGTTCGCGAGGAAAACAACAATAACGTTTTTATGATAATTAGATGGCGCCACGTGTCTTTCGAATCATGATTAAATTATATTACATCAAGCAGAGTACAACCCGAATTGATTGTCAAATTTTAAATTATAGCGAGCGAAACTCAAACTCAAACTCAACTCAAACTCAAAAGCATTTATTTCAATTAGACCCTTACAGGCACTTTTGAATGTCGGAAAAACAAAGAAGGCTAAGCTACAGTCACAGTCACAAGGCATAATAACTTGTGAAAGTACTGTAGTTGCCCATTCCAAAGCGTAGATCTCTATGGAGAAGAATGGGCAAGAAACTCCATGGACACTCTTTTCAATCAAAATATTATTACAAAATCTTGGTTACATCATTCATGTTGAGATTATACATGTATGTGAGAACGATGTAAAGAGGCGTGCGAATTAAGAGCGTCCAGAGTAGCAGAATAAATCAACAATAATTTAAAAATAAAGTACTTAATTAAAATAAACCGTGACAGCTAAGAGATGACCAGTCCCAACTGACAGCGCCCGTTCACGAACATAACGCATGGATCAGCGCCATTCAACTCAACCATTTTGAAGGGAACCAAATGACCCGACACACCCGCCACCATCAGCAAGACATTCGAGTGAGCATGACATTCTCTCAACTGCCAGGGCACATTCAAGTCAATGAAAGATAGCTAAATGTAAACGGTAGCTTTTCAATACATAGTACTCACATATGTGCTATGCAATTATATAATACTAAAAGAAGGAATCTATACAATGCAAGGATATTTTTACAATCTTCTGCAGCTTCCACAATATGTATCATGGTAATCAATTAATTTGCTCCTATGGTTGTGGAGCAGGACCAGCACTGAGCCAAGCATTTTTATCATCAATGTAATCTCCCAACTTATAATATGCTTGCCCACATAGTGTGCGTTTTATACAAGATTTAAATTTCGTCTCATTCAGTTGTAGAATGTGGGGAGGTATTTTATTGTAACATTTTAAACAGTACCCCATGAAAGATGAGTCTACTTTAGCTAGCCTGAAACCTGGCTGAACTAGTTGGTCCCTATTTCTAGTCTTATAGTGGTGTCTGTCACCTCTTTTACTAAATAAATGCAGATTTTTTCTAACGTACATGATGTTTTCATAAATGTATTGACAAGGTACTGTCATGATGTTAATTTCTTTAAACAGTTCCCTTAGAGAATCGCGTCTACGTAGATCATAAATGGCTCTGATGGCTCTTTTCTGCAGAATAAATATAGACTCGATGTCTGCAGCCCGTCCCCATAGTAAAATACCGTATGTCATAATACTATGAAAATAACTAAAATACACTAGCCTCGCGGTATCTACATCAGTAAATTGACGGATTTTTCTAACAGCATATGCTGCCGAACTCAGCCGTCCTGCAAGAGATGTTAAATGGGGACCCCATTGTAGCCTTGAGTCAAGCGTGATTCCCAAGAAAACAGTTTTATCGACAAATTCTAGTTTCTCTTGATTTAATATTATGTCACAATCACTACTTCTGACATTTGGTAGAGCAAATCTTATGCACTTAGTTTTTTTCCCATTTAGTACTAAATTATTTGCGGTAAACCAATTATGGACCAGCAGTAGGGCGTTATTTACGTCGTCAAGATCCGCGGCACGTCTGTTTATCCTAAATATCAAAGAAGTATCGTCAGCAAACAATAACATTTGCGGTTGGTTGTTAAATATATGGGGTAGGTCATTAATATATACTAAAAAGAGGAAAGGACCCAATATCGAACCTTGTGGAACACCCATTTTTACTCTTAAACCTTTTGAATTGACACCATTCACTTGTACTTGCTGCTGTCTATCAGTCAAATACGATTTTACTAATCTGAGTGCAGATTTACCTAAACCGTAATGCTCAAGTTTCATGAGCAGGGTCTCGTGATTTACGCAATCAAATGCCTTCGAAAGGTCACAGAAGATTCCAATGGCATCTTGTGCCTCTTCCCACGCAGCAAATATGTGTTTTAATAAAGTAACACCGGCGTCAGTTGTACAACGTCCCTTAGTGAAACCATACTGTTGCTCGTGTAAGATCTTATTGGTATTAAAATGGTTAAGCATTTGATTGAGCATTATCTTTTCAAACACTTTGCTAAAAACCGGCAACACGGATACGGGCCTAAAGTTATTGGTGTCTGTACTGTCCCCAGATTTAAAAAGCGGTATTACCTTACTGTATTTCATTAGATCCGGGAAGACCCCTTTATCCACGCACAAATTAAATATTAAGGCTAAATACGGTGCTATAGTCTCAATAATTGAGGTACAAGCTTTGACAGACATACCCCATAGATCTTCGGTTAATTTGATCTTGATTTGTTTAAAAGCTTTTATGATTGTTATGGGGTTTATATGCTGAAATTTAAATTCATTCGAACAGGCTGAAACGTTCGCTTTCAATAAATTAATAGAAAGCAAGGGTGAAGAATTCAAGGTTTCAGTAGTTTTAAGAGGGATACTGGTAAAGAAATTTACGAATTCTTGAGCAACTTCATTGTTAGATTTCACGAGGCCACGTGAGGTCTCTAGTGTGAAGTCATTATTTCGATTTTTATTTCTATTTGTTTCACTGTTTATAATTTTCCAAACCGTTTTTATTTTATTGTCGGCTGATTTAATCTTGTTGCTAATGAACAAAGATTTGGCTATCCTGCAAGTGTTTTTAAAAATTTTCGAGTAAGTAGCAACATATTTATTAAAGGTTTCAGTGTTGATGTAGGGCTTAATGCCGTACAACTCAAACAATCGTTCCCTACTTTTCCTAATACCCTGTGTTGCCCAGTCACTGAAAATAAATTTTGGCCCAATAGTTTTAGTTTTCTGTTTTAAAGTATTATTGAACTCGGTGTGCACTACCGAAAAGAATTCTTCATAAAATTCATTTACATTGTTTATAATATGGCCCGGTATACTTAACTTGCTAATTAAATTATTATTAAATTTATCCAAACTGCTGGGTGTTATTTGTCTAGTTTGTATCTGAATTCTTTGTAATTGTATATTGGACGCGAAAGAAACGGTCTGACCGCTGTGATCTGAAGGAAGGTAATTTACGATGGATTTATCTAAGTAGTCGCCGCTACAAAAAACATTATCAATACATGTAGCAGTATTTGTAGTAATTCGGGTTGGTTCAGAAAACACATTTGACAAATTAAATGATTTAAAGAGACTTAAAAATCTACTGCTATTAACATTTTTCTCTAAGATATTAACATTAAAGTCACCACAGATAATTATTGGTTTATTACCAGTTACAAGTTTTGCTAAAGCATCCTCCAGTACTGACTCAAAGATAGAATAGTTCAAGTAATTTGGGGGCCTGTAAACGCACACTATTACATGCTTATCAAGCTCAACACAAGACAATTCAATACTATGTTCAACCGAAAGATCGACTATATCACTACGGGACTTAGATTTAATACAATTTTTAACTAAGATTAATGAACCCCCACGCATCTTAGATTTCCGGTTAAAGCAACTGCCCACATTGTAATTTTCATAATTAATTAGCATTTCATAGTCTTTCAACCAGTGTTCGGTGAAACAAACAATATCAAACATTGTTTTTTCTAAAAATAACTCAATTTCTAGTTGTTTAGAAGAAAAACCTTGAATATTTTGATGAAATAATTTCAAGGAATTTTGCTTAGCCCCTTTTTTACATTTAACTATCTGAGAGCAAGAAGTATCTTCCGTTGTCTTGCTACCTAGTTTAAATGAGCCGGAGTGAGCCCCAGAACTCCCATGCCAGTAGATGGCAATGATTTCCTACTACTAGTTGATCCTACTTGAGAATCATCTACATTTATGCATGAATCCTCCAATGTACAGTTATTATAAAAATGTATATTAGTATGATTACTAATGGTCGCTGTGTTAATAATATAACTAAACTTAGACATACTATTTATGTCCGTGTGAATATTATAAGCTAATAGCCTAGCTATTTTGTGTCTACATCTAATAGGTAGATACACCTTACCCCGTGTCGACTTAAGTTTATCAACAATAGTGTTGATATCCAGATATATAAGTCTGTCACAATAGTGACCTACTAAGAAATGTAAATGGTTATTTAACATATGTATATAATTATTCTTTCTACTACTTAAATTTTCAAAATATGGAAAAGCACACAATACGATTTTATTACAACTTAACTTTAACAACTCTGATACACAGTTAGTGATATCTTCCTTTTTAATACCAGAACTATTACCAACGCATATAGTAATGGTAGTATTATGATAACAAACATTTTTTATTGCTGATGCCATGACCTGTTTGTAGGTTGACCCCGGCATACAATAATTTTGGGTACAATAACTCAGGTGATTACTGATTAAATTACCTAACCCTCTACCTATACTATCAGAGAACATAATTGAATGATGACAATCATTACTATCCATTGATACAAAATGACTAACCTCAGGCCGTACTACTTGTGAATCATGAAGTGTAATGACAGGTATAGTGTCTTGATTGGTGATGCAGTCATGAGAACTCACAGCCTGGGACGGGTCCTCCGTTGCCTCAGGCTGGAGGTCATCAAGACTAGGTTCACTCCGACAAGTACAATGAGCGTTCCTAAAAGTCAGTAAGTCCACTTTGTCTACCAACTCATTAGTAGCTAGAATATGCTCCCTAATTTGGTTTGTAGACCTTTCATATTTATAAGATAAAGATTTTAGTGACTTATTCAGTGCCTCAATTTCAGATTGTAAGCGCTCAGTGTCTATTTCATAAATATTTATACTATCTTCCAATTTAATCTGATAGTTATTTAATCTATTTACAAGAGAAACACGTTCTTTCCTTAATTGAATATTTTTTGAACAGTGCTTCTGTTGTTTCTTGAATTTATTACACTTTTTAATGATTTTATTTAATTTTGCATATTTCTTAATTTTATTTTTACTAATTTTATGGTAAGAATTATGTTTTAGTAAGGAGTTTTCTGTTGTTATAATTGAATGAAGGTTACAATTTGTATTCACTAATTCATTGTACAAATGGTCAGATTCTATAGCCTGAGTATAATCCTTTTCCTCTTTTAATTTTAAAAGTTTTGCATTAGCATGGATTAATTCATCCTCTAGGTCCCTAATTTTACACAAAGCCTCCTCATACAAGTTGCTACAGTTACCGAACCCCTCTGTGACCACCCGTAGCTGATCCCGTTCCTTGACAACATTCAAGTAGTCCTGATGTAGGTCTACTAACTCCCTTTTTAAGCTGGAGTTTTTGTTATTAATGTTATTGACCTCCTCCTCACTGTCATCTATCTCCTGTAGCAGTTGTTGGCATTGGAGTTTTGAGTCCTTAAGTTCTTGGAGGGCCGTTCTCAATTTTAGCTCCAGATCCTGAGCAGTAGCCTTACGGGTCATCACAGGCATGGTTTCCGGATTTGGTACTGAAAATTGGAAATAAGGAAACGGTGAGAACTAATAAGATAGATCAATGAAGAGAATTTAAAGATGAAAGGGGGAAAAACAAGGAAAAAGTTTGCGTTATTCAAAGAAATGAGGTAGGCTGCTATATTAGCTTGACTAGATTGATAATATCGAACTGAATATTCAGTTTTAAAGCTTTATTATGACTTTGTTATCTTAGGATTTTACTTTTTCATGAGTGGGTAGGTTTCCTAGAATAAAAACTTTGATTATTGAATTATTACTTCAAGACGTTAATAGAATCACAAACGTTATATTTAATTAATATTGAAAAAACAAACTGATGTAAACAAAATTGTCGATAAAGTTTTACGAACTGACATTTGTCAACAAAGCGATTTAGAACTAATACAGGGTATTAAATCAGCAAAAAAAAACTATACTAGAATCGGCGTGGACGTGTTATGTAGTTAAAGGGACGATTGTGTGCTATTATAATATAAAAGTAAACAAATACTTCCCGTATAATTCCGTAGTTGAGACCGTCAGCTGTTGTTTTTAGGTTAAGTACCGGTAATGTCGTATAGGTAACCGAATACTTTATTTAAATTTCAGGAAAACAATTTTCCTGAGTATTTACACATTAAAAATACGTTATCACATTAAATTACACCTTAATTACTAATTAAATTTAATTTTAAAATACGGAACGAAAATTTCACATGTCACTCGGGCAGTGTTGCCACTTTTTTTCCGCGGACAGAAGCTAGTAATGTATAAAATATGTACTTTAATGAACTTATACTGTCACTTACGGGATATCTTCCGTGATTATTATTTATTTTGACTTCCCGATATTAATATCGGTTGTAAGCCGTGAAAGCTTAAAACAGTGTTTGATGTTACAACAGGCTCAACCGCAAGCCACAGCGCCAGCTAGCGAGATAGCGAGCGAGCCGGGCGAGCCCCTTTTCAAGCGCAGACCACACCTCACTCGCTCCCCCGCTAGCTGGCGGGCGAAGCGAGGCAGGGGAAACTATACGGGGTGTAAACAGACTCTTCACGTAAAGTAACTTTACGCAAACATTATTGCTGGGAAACGACTTTTTTTTGGGGTGAAAAATTACGTTTTAAGGTAAGACTCAATGTAACGCATTCAAAACATTATGCTAATGGATGGATAGAATAATACGGGGGTCGTGAAGGTGTCCTAAGTAAAAAAAACCTTAAAAACATGTATTGAAAAAAAAAATTGGTAAAAAAGTTGGAACTTTGACCCCCAATGTCTCCGTAACTAGAAGGTTCCCAGGTATGGTCTAGAACAAAAAAATGATCGGAGTGACGGGGAGAACAAGTGCCTTTCGGCTTCGTTAAGAGTCTTTTTACTCCCTTTATAAATATCCAGCAAAGTGTTATTGGGTTCTTCCGTAACGAACTTCATAGTAGCAGCCACGGAGTCTGGATTTGTGTAAGTTACATCTCTTAGCTAACCGTATATTTCAAGCGAAAGTTGACAGACAGAAGTCATGGCCGTTCCTATTCTTATTTCAAACGGCGCATTACTAATTTTTAGCTAACTAACTACCACGGCCAACAGATTACTAGCCAATCAATTTTGTCCCTATCATTTATTGCTTGTCAGTCTCTTTCAAAACGGTTGACGCCTTGGATACCCTCGGATAAGGAAGGAAATAGTCCGTGTGATTTATAGGCAGTTGTGCTTATAGAACGTTTAACTTATGTAATTTATTCTGTGGGTTTGCCCGCTGTGCTTAGATATGACTGAAGTACCTATTTACCTTCTTGTTATAGAATAAACGTGGTCACTTTTCCTTTCATCGTAGGTGGGCTAAGATGAATGTGCGTCTGGGTTCAACGGGCGTCCCCGGACTTGCCTTCCCCGTTGGAGATTTGCTCTCTTGAACTTTATTAATATGGCAAGTGAGGACTGATGAAAAGGGTGTAAAAGACTCTTAACAAAACCGAAAGGCACTTGTTCTCCCCGTCATTGCGATTATTTTTTTGTTCTAGACCATACCTGAGAACCTTCTAATTACGGAGATATGGGGCGCGCAAAGTTCCAACTTTTTCACAAGTTTTTTTTTAAATACATGTTTTTAATGTAAGAATTTTACCAGAATTTTGCCTCCACGACCCACGTACTATTCAATCCATCCATCAGCACAATGTTTTGAGTGCGTTACATTGAGCCCAACCGTAAAACGTGATTTTTCACCCCAAAAAATAGACGTTTCCCAGCACAAATTTTTGCGTAAAGTTACTTAGTTTGATGTACATAGTGCTTGGAAGACGGCTTCGTGAAGAGTCTGTTTACACTCTGTATAAGCCGCATAAGCCTTTATAATAATTATTATCATTAATTTCACTAATAGATGACCTGGACGCACAACGCGAGGGCTGGCTCTTGGAAGGTACGGGGACTTCGCCCAGTAGTGGGAAAATATGGGCTAGCTAGAAGGGACACCGACGTGAAAACGGTTACCATCCATTTAGTACATCAATCTGAGCCCCCCAGCCCCCAAAAAAATCAGTTGTTCCATACATTTTGACCGTGTAGGTATTGCACTTTTGTTGGAAATAGCTATTTATTTTTTAAATAACCTATGGAATTTTTTTATGTGAGGGGGCTCAGAATGATTTACTGAATACGTGGTAACCATTTTCGCGTCGGTGTCCCGTCCACCCTGTATAATAGCTATGGTGGTAATATTATATATTATATATGTATTTAAGCTAGATAAATACATAATATCATCTACCATAACATAATTCAACAAGAAATTAATATTCAGGTCACACACAGTCAAAGGGAAAGTTACCTCAAGACTTATAGCTGGCACGTCATCTGCGTTTTCTCACGAACGTATGAGATATTAAAACATTTTCCTTACTTGATAGAGGCATTAAATAAGTATTACGTCGTAATAGGTACAGTACTCGGGGGTTTTTATCACGCATCCGGCTGTAGAAGAAGACAGGGACGAAGTATTAGTTTGAATTATGTAAGGAGACACCTAGACACTACGTAGAGTACCTTGTTCCCGAAGGAAAGCAGGAATCGGCTTCTTAGGTGCCTTCGAGCCTGGTAAGATGTAACATAATAAACGTACGTTTAGTCGACATTTGACAGATTCTACTTTTGACATCATAGTCTACATTTGACAGATTCTTTATTTGACACATTCTTTATTTGAAAGATTTTGGATAAGTTATTAATTAACGAGAGCAGCGGTGGCCCAGTGGTAGCGACCCCGACTTGCGAACAGTAAGTCGTGGGTTCAACCCCAGGCGGGCGCATTACTTTGTGTAATTTATTTCGTCACCACTGCTTTCAAAAACGGTGAAGGAAAACTTCGTGAGGAATCCGGCATGTCCTAGAACCAAAAATTCTAAGACATGTGACATCTACCAATCCGCACTGGGCCCGCGTGGTGGATTATAGCCCATTCCCTCTCATAGAGAGGAGGCCTGTGTCCCAGCAGTGGGAACATTATAGGCTGATGATGATGATGATGATGATTAATTAACAGGCAACATTAATTTTTATCACATTATTATTTGGTTTATTCATTTCTCTTCACACAGACCTTTGGTGTGGTGTCTCGCACCATCATGACGCAGAACGACTTTTGTTCTATGGGTTCCTAAAAATGGTAAAACAATTGGACGTTCTATAGAAATGGACACGATCGGGTTCGATTCCAAGGTTGGGCAAAGTGCTATTGGCTTTTTCCATTAGGAATTTCTCAGTAGCAGCCATGGAGTCTAGATTTGTGCCCAGTTGATGGCAATAGGCTTGGCCCCTATTACATGGGACTAAAACATGACTGGCGAAATGTGGGTCCTTCGGGGATTACAGGCGTGATATAATGTTATGTTCATTGCGATCCAAGTTCACGTGTTTGTTTTGTGTCAAATCATGATTGTAGATATATGAATACACGGCGTACGTCGTTTGACGAGTAATGGTCACAGCACACATATCAACTCGGAAAGGGATCGTCACCGTATCGCCTTTCGCCTCGCCGTCAAACAGGCGTCAACCTAACGTAAGCACGTAACCAAAGCGGATAAACAGCTCCGATACGTCGAATCAGCTACGGCTAGGCGACGCCGCGCGCCGCGCCTACGGCTCGCGCCGTTCGTGAGCTTATCCCGAGGCGAGACGATTACGTTACGATTCCGATTAGTGTGCATTGCAGTAGGGACTTTTATACAAATAATACTGAATGGCTCCAGTCGGGCTGCGGGACTGTTCGAAAGAGATTCCGCGGCCCTGGAAAATAAAGGGCAAGGAAGGAACATGGATGGGTTTAAGTCAGTACAAGTCTGACACTCCCTTCCGCTCCGCCCATCTGAAAAAAAAAAGGCTCCAGTTGATACGATGACGATCCCTTTCCGAGTTGATATGTGTGCTGTGGACCTTAAGTTGTACGTTGTGCGATAATTCTCGTGCGTTCGCTAATTGTACCGCTGCGCTGCTATAAGGAAACGCGTGGGTTGCATCGAAATAGCCTCCAAGAGAAGTGATACCTTTGAACACATCTGTGATGTGCGTCAAAAACACCCAAACATCTCGGATGATCTTGTTAGAGTTACGCTACGTCATAGCTTGGTCATTATGACGGGGTGGACGGGGACACCGACGCGAAAATGGTTACCACATATTCAGTATATCATTCTGAGACACAGAAATTTTTCATCGATTATAAAAAACACATGTGTGCAATTCACACGTGGTAGAAGTGAGTGAATCCTTCAAACATTTTGGCTTCAAGATAAACACTGTATAATGCTTCCTATCTCATTTTCCCCCACGTTAATCTTATGGATTTATTTGTCTGTCTCTTTTTACTGTCGCTTTTTCGCTTCATCGACTTTCAAATCACAACGATGCTAAAGAAGTTTTCACTTTAAAAAAAAACGCAGCTGTTCCGTACATTTGGACCATGTAGGTACTTATTGCACTTATGAAGGATACAGTATTTTTTTAAATTACCGATGAAATTATGCAGGGGGCTCAGAATGATGAATTGAATACGTGGTTAGCGTTTTTGCGTTTGACGCAACTCGCCTGATGTGACCCGATGGTGTGGCCTAGTGTGGAGCAGGCTTGCCTAGAAGATACCGATTCACTCAAAGCTTGTTAATTTTGTGAATTTAACTACGTATTTGGTGCATGATGAGACTGAATTTGTGTTGCATAATGTATGACTGCTAGGACGGAGGTCGTGGGTTCGATTCCCACACAGGACAAATCTTTGTGCGATGAGTACGATTATTTGTTCTGTATCTATAATATGTATGTATTTAGAAATATATAAGTATGTCAGTTGTCTGGTTGCCATAGTACAGGCTCTGCCTAGTTTGGGATCAGATGGCGGTGTGTTGGTTGTCCCAAGATATTATTATTATTATTCTACAATTAAAAAACTCGACTACTGAAAAATCATGTTCTAATTAAATTGGGGGCTTACTAGTTAAAATCGACTCCTCCCATTGTTGACGTCAGTTAAAATGTAGCTTAAGTTACTCGGGCTATAATAACGAATCGATTGACACCTTATTCATCAAAATCGGATGAATAGTTTAGACGCATACATACATATACTGCTAAAATCAGAACCCTTTCTCTTGGTTTCGCCGTAGTCGGGTAAAAATATCATCATCTGCCAGTATTTTCCCAGGTCGGCTTTCAGTCTAACCGGATGCAGTATGTAAGATAGAGCGACTACCCATCTGACCTCCACAACCCAGTTAGTACTGGGTAAGACGATACTCTTTTGCAAGACTGGTTGTCAGACTTTTGAGCTACTGATTACCTGTAACGACTGTCTTAAATCTACAAATAATAGCCGGGACCCACGGCTTAATGTGCTTTTCCTAATTTTGTAATGGATATGGTCACCCATCCACAGACCGACTTTAGCAAGCGGCTCTTATTATTTAGCCACTAGCTCTCACAAAAAAATATAAGCATAAACAAACACATAGCCCCTCCTTTTGGGCTTCGCCGCAGTCGGGTAAATAATCCATGCCTGTGATATGTTTTATTAACACAGAATAACTTATCATATTGCCACTTACATCTGTAACCTTGAACTTCATCATAGACAAAGAGATAGATATTACTAAGTCCTTTCCCATTGGAAATAATACTCATGTTTAATTTATCGCAAATGACGCAAATATTATACAGGCGGCGAACGTTTGTATGTGTGTATGTTTGTTACTCCTTCACGCTCAAACGGCTTAACGGATCTGGATGAAATTTGGCATCGAGATAGCTTATATTCTGGACTAACACTTTTGATCCCGGAAATATCCGGTGTTCCCGTGGGATGATCAAATAACTCAATTATGGTTTTCACAAATTTTGAAATATTGACTAAAATCATCTTTTTGGCAACCAAAAGTACTAGGCTAGCATAAATTCAAGGTGTTGTTTATTCAAATGAGCTAGGTAGCTAGGGTAAAGTAGTAAAATGTATATGGAGGTAGTTGGTAGGAAAAGTGCATTGGAAATGTGCATTGCAACGCATAGCACAGCACAGCTTACTTTTATCAACTTTTAGCATCAAATTATCAAGAACACTTCTGAAAATTTGATGTCATTCTTTTTCTCAAGTTTCAGTTCGTGTATGCAAACTTTTCCGCCGCGGGTAACACCGCGGGCGCAACTAGTTCTATTCGATATTCAATCCATCAGCACACTGACGCAAAAACAAACGGTTCCCACATATTCAGTTCATCATTCTCAACCACAGATAGACATTAAAACAAGAACAGCCGTTTCTTACAAACCTGCAGCCCACACGGTCAATGTATGGGACAGCTGTTTTTGAAGTGAAAACTTCTTTAGCATCGTTGTGATTTGAAAATCGATGAAACGAAAAACTGACAGTAAAAAGAGACGGACACATAAATTCATAAGATTTAACGTGGGAGAAAATGAGATAGGAAGCATTATACAGTGTTTATCTTGAAGGCAAAACTTCTACCACGTGTGAATTGCACACATGTTTTTTTTTTGTTTTCATTACCGATGAAACATTTCTATGTGTGGGGATTTAGAATGATGGATTGAATATGTGGTAACCGTTTTAACATCGGTGTCCTTTCTACCTTTTATAGTACTTACTAGCTTTTGCCCGCGACTTCACTCGCGTTAATTTAGAATTTGACGATCAATTTGGGTTGTAGGTATTCTGCTTGTAATAGTATAATTCAATCATGACTCGTAAGACCCTTGGCCTTGGAATACAGGTGTGTTGGGTGTGCATGTTATGTAAATACGTGTTAGTGGATTACCCTTTGTGCTTGATATTGGTATTCTACATGAACGAAATGGGTTGGAACTTATTGCGGATTTATGGTAATGAGCCGTAGTTTGCTCGACTTGCGTGCACAGAGCTGGCGTCGAACCTACATGCCATTGAGCTAAGACGATATGTGACCAGTGTACCTAAATCCTAACTAAATAATCCTAACATAATATTATAAATCCGAAAGTAAGTTTGTTCTGTTACCTTTTTACGCCTACACCACTTAACCGGTCATCATGTAATCCTGAAATTTTGCGTATACATTGTCAGGTGTACAGAACCAGACATAGGTTACCTTCCTTACATCCCGAAAAAAAGTACTGTTCCCGAGGAAAACAACAATAACGTTCTTATGGTTATAGATGGGGCCACGTGTCTTTCGAATCATGATTGAATTATATTATTACAAGCAAAACGCGAGCGAATCCGCGGGCATAAGCTAGTGGTATTATTGTGCAAGCGTGTTATGTGACATAAAAACACAATACCTAACATAGCTAGGTATACTAGCTCCCGTACTGTGTTGACTAAACATTATTCTTTTTATTCGTTTTTGTAGTGAATAGATTGGCTCGTAACTACGCAAGAACAGGGGTCGATCTTGAAGGTTAAGCAACGCTTGCCGAGGTTGATCTGTGGATGGGTGGTAATCCATTTTGGAAGAAGGAAGTAGTAAATTAGGTTTATGTAACAACATTGAACGTTTTGTATCCGTGCTATTAACCGTTGAGGAGTTCTCTCGTGAGGAGACGATCCTGGCTGCAGTCATGTAGGGGTGAATTCAGTTGCTAGATTTGACCAATATCTAAATACCAAGTCCTAAGTACCAAAGCAAGTTAAACAAAAGCTTATAATAAAAGTAGATGTTGCCCGCGACCAATATTTGTAAATAAAAAATTAAAGTGGGCTCCCATACTACGATGGTATGGAACCTTTCATACGCGAGTCGCACTTGGCCGATTTTTTATTACATATTAGATGATTTTTTGTTATGTATAAGATTTAAATTTTTGCTCCCCTCCTCCATATTTAAGTACTAATGCTGTAACATGATAATATTGTAATATCAAATGATTTGAAATGAGTAACCATGGAGTTTCTTGCTGGTTCTTCTCCATAGGAAACGACCAACTTGAACCGTGCACCTTTTTGTTGACGTTTTAAAAATGCCTATCTGGGAATATATGAAATAAAATATTTTGATTTTGATTAAAGAAGCTGTACCGATTATGAAAAAAAAATTAAAAGTTATATATTTTTATAATGAATTGTGTTTCATTATAAACTTCGTACGAAGGGAGTAAGTCAAGTGCATGTTGAACCGATCTTGACAATATTTGACTGGGTTAATTCAACCATCTTATGTACCAATTTATTGGTACAACTTATAATTATGTACCAATTTATTAAATTGGCTATGGATAAATGCAATAAATCAATTTTAAGCTGTATTATTTTTTCTATCACGAATAATTCCGTAAAATACAAACATTTTTTTTAACGAACTAAATATCAATAACGAGAAAAAAAAACTGGTTTTGTATATTTTCATTGACCGTCGTGCGTACTTAGAATCTAGTATCTATATATATAGGGTGACTGGTAATTAGTGACCGATACTTAAACACTTGATTGTTCTCATGATAACAAACAACTTTCCAAAAGGTTTTTTTTTATACTTGCATCTTAAAATATTTCTTATGACTATTTTACCGTCAAACACGCAGTCTTTGGATATAATTTAATTTGTTTACACTGTTGCACGGTACCATAGTAATGAGACGGAACGGCGCGGCGTCACGCGGCTATAACAGCTCACACACACACACACAGGCACACACACACACACACACACAGGTCACACACAGGTCACAGGCGCGCCCGCGAATTTCATACGGCTAAGTCTATGTATACTAAAAGTGAATGGGTATAAAAAAAATGTTTCTTTGGGAAAGTTGTTTGTTATCATGAGTACAATCACGGGTTTAAGTATCGGTCACTAATTACCAGTCACCCTATATATATATATATATATATATATTTGTTATAAAATGTAGCCTATAATTTCTAGCAGTAGAGCGGTAAAAACTGCGTTCAAATCCATGCAGTAGTTTCTGCGTGATGCGTGTACAACATACAGACAGAAAGACAAACGGACAGACAGAAATTCACCCTGTAGGTATATTATATTATGCCTTCAGTAAATTTTGATATTATAAACCGACACTTCAATTTCATTTATTTGTATAGATGTATAGATAAATATACGTGGGCGAAGCTGCATGCGGAAGTCGGGTGGGACATCATCAAATGACCAGAGTTGTACTGACTAAAACCCACCCAAGCTCTTAGCCCTTTGTGTGACAGGGCCGCGGTATCTCTTTCGAACAGTCCTCTTTGAGCGCGCGTGGATCATGCACGCGCCGTCGATACGGCCTGTGTCGTCAACAGACGGATGCACGGCGAGCATAGCCCATTACTCACAAGGAAGGTAATACCTTCTGTTTAGTTAATAAATACTCCTTGTTTACAGATTGAAGAAACATTAGTGTTTTATGTCATCAATAAAATACTCCACGTGTATAATATATGTATGTGTATGTATATATGTGTATGTATGATCCAATGTTTGATGATCACAGTGTGGCTACACTGACTATGTCGTACTGTGATGTTTATCTTGTTCAACTGTTTTTTTTGTCTACTTGTAGTCTTGTACGTTTTGGTAAACAAAATGTATACTGACCAACTGAGATTTCGAATTTGAGTTTGAAGAGTTTAAATAGTTAATTTGTATTAGCTTGAGATGTCATTTATACCGTTTATTTAAATTTTTACCCAACTACGGTGAAGTCAAAAGGAAGAGTCATGATTTTAGCTGTTTATGTATGTTTGTATTTACGTACTATGTTCCTCCGTAGCGCCTAAACTATTCCTCTAATTTTGATGAATAAGATATCAATCGATTCGTTATTATGACCCAGGTAACATAGGCTACATTTTAAACGATTTCAACAATAGGAGGAATTGATTTTTCTATAGTCGGGTTTTTAGTTGTAGGTAGTATATATACTACACCAACTCATGTTTTGAAGTTATTAGGAACAGTAGTGCAAAATGTCATGCATCTTGATCCAGTTGATGTATCTCATCATCACTCATCATCATTCTCTTGCCCTTGTCCCAATTCATTTGAGGTCGGCGCAGCATGTCTTCTTCTCCCATACTTCTCTATTACTCGTCATCTCAGCAGACACCTCCTTTCTACCCATATCATCCTTCACACAGTCCATCCATCGTTTCTTTGGTCTTCCTCTACTCTTATACCCATCCACATTCATACTCAAAACTTTTCTCACGACATTTTCCTTATTCCTCCGCGTATCTCACCAACACTATTTAGATTAAAATCAGTGTTGGACCTAGTACCGGAGGTGTTTCTTCGAAATTGTTATAAAACCTCATGATTTTCGCAGTTAGTTTGTTTAGCAAACAACTCATAATGCTTACCTAACGTAAAACTAGTATAAATAAGCATTTCCTGTAGTTTTTACGAGTGAACTCGTAATTGCGGTGACCGTTGGTACTTCGTGTGATATTATATCTATTTGTTATGATCATTTAACCTAACTAATTAATATTATAAATGCGAAAGTAAGTTTGTTTGTTGCCTTTTCACGCCTAAACTACTGAACCGATCATCCTGAAATTTTGCATATACGTTTTCTGATGTACAGAAACGGATATAGGGTAGCTTTCATCCCGAAAAAAAGTACTGCCTCCGAGAAAAACAACAATAACGTTCTTATGATAATAGATGGCGCCACGTGTCTTTCGAATCATGGTTGAATTATTATTACAAGCAGAGTACAACCCAAATTGATTGTCAAATTAGAAATTAACGCGAGCGAAGCCAAGAGTGGCTAGTAAGGTATAAATAAGTAGTGTCCTCTTTAGTCGTGTACTGTAACTACAATGTCTGTTAAAAACCTGCCTCTATGTGCCAACGACATCTAAAAAAGGGGCCTTTTAGTTTTAACCTCTCGAGTGTAGATGAGTGCCAGGCTCGTCTCAGTAATCTCCACAGAACAGTTATAATCGCAATAATTTTTGCGCTGAGTTACTTAGTTTGATGTAGGTACATAATTCTGTATGTGTTTACACCCTACAGGGTGGTAAGGAACATCAATTCAAAATTAGTTACCACATATTCAGTTCATCTTACATAGAATTTACTTTTTATTACATAGAAATTATCCAGCGGTAATATTATGGAGAACCAGAAGGCCGCAGTGATCTGATAGATTTACCTATGTATAAAATGTGTGGTCAATTTTGCAACTGGGGATTTCCTTAATGGTTACTTTCGTAGAAGGAGCGTCCATATCGGCAGATTTTGATACTAAATTACAAAATAATGATGTGCGTTTGTAAATTACTTTTAAAAAAGAAAGGTATGCGGGGTGAGGGGTATGATGCGACTGCCTACCTGACAATCACAGCCCAGTTAGTACTGGGTAATACGATACCCCTTGTTAAGACTGTTTGTCAGACTTTCGGGCCACTGACTACCTGTAACGTCTTTCAAAGATCTACAACTGACAGCCGGGACCAATGGCTCAACGTGCTTTCCGAGGCACGGAGGAATCTCGGTATGTAATGGGTGGTCACCCATCCACGAACTAATCTAGGCAAGTGCGGCTTAATCAGTAGATTGACCCGAGCGACTGTTATTATTTAGCCACAAGCTCTTCCAAGTAAGTACATGTTCTCAGTATGCCAAATAAATACTATTGAACTTGAAATCATCTTGAACTTGAGTGTCAACATTCTTGGCCAGGAAAGGTCAATCCGGAAGTTATCGAAGGGTCATTTAAATGCAAGTATAGTAACACTAGATTATACCCGCGGCTTCGTTAGGGTTGAATTAGAATTTGATAATCAATTCGGCTTGTAATAATATAATTCAATCATGATTCGAAAGACACGTGGCGCCATCTGTGAGCATAATAACATTATTGTGGTTTTCCTCGGGAACAGTCGTTTTTTTCGGGATAAAAGGTACCCTGTGTCCGTTTCTGTACACCTTACAACGTATATGCAAAATTTCAGGATAATAGGTTCAGTGGTTAATGCGTGAATAGGTAACAAACAAACTTACTTTCGCATTTACGTTGTATAATATACGTTGTCAGGTGTACAGAAACGGACACAGGGTTATAACCCTTCATTCCGAAAAAAGTACTGCCCCTGAGGAAAACAACAATAAAGCTCTTATGATAATAGATGGCGCCACGTGTCTATAGAATCATGATTGAATTATGTATATAAACTATACTATATTACAAGCAGCGCACAATCCGAATTGAGAAATTGAAATTGATTGATTGTCGCGGGCAAAAGCTAGTTATGAATATTATAATTAGTTTAACGACATCCACGTGGTGCAATTAATATACATTGCATATAATATGAGTTTACGGAAAATTACACAAATATTACGGTTTAATGTATAGTATTCGTATCATTGTACAGACTGGCCAGTACATCAAGCTAAACTGTCAAATTTTCCCAATCAACGTCGAACCTAATGCTTTAGCGATAAAGTTGAGAATTTATTAGAGAAATTTGACAGATTGTAGTAGCTTGATGTGCTGGCGTCTGTATAATTTGTATGAGTAGCTTCAATCTTGTTCTCTTTGTAATAAAAGATCTACAAATTAACAGGTTTGTGATGACTAATCATGATTTGTATTGCTTCAATATTCTTATACCATAGTAACAGCTACTGCTAATCATGATATCCTGAGTTTGATTCCTTTGCCTGGCAAAGTGTTATTGAGATTTTCGATCAGGAATTCTGCAATAGCAGCCACGGAGTCTGGATGTATGCCCGGTTGATGGCAATAGGCTCGCTACCTATTACTGACTTGAACGTGGCTGGCGAAATGTGAGTGTACTATTGGTACTCCTCTGCCTAACCCTTCGGGGAATACAGGCGTTTATATATTAGTGGAAGACACTCTTTAAAGACGAATTAAAACTAGACGCATCTACAGAAACCTTACAAACGCAAAGAAGCCGATATTTATTGTTTACTAGCTGTTGCCCGCCACCATTGGCCGCATTCCTCTTTATACGATCACTGTCGCACAATTTCAGAGGATGATTCCCGCTGGTATTCAGCTCCATCAGGTTAGACTGGAAACCGACCCTAATATAGTAGAGAAAAGGCAGGCAGATGATGATGAATCTCATGATTGCGAAGTACCTACGTTTTACAGGAACATCACATCAATCATCACAATGCCTGCCCAATTATGTCGGCTTCCAGTCTAATTAGATGCAGCTGAATACCCGTATTTTACATAGAGTGACTGCCTATCTAACCTTCACTTCAGTCCTTGGCTCAGAAGACTGACTATAATACTTTTTTTCGGGTTTCTGACTACCTACCCGTAACGACGTCAAAGGTCTATAAAATGACAGCTAGAAACATCGGCTAAACGTACGTAAAACGACGAAGTTCGCAGCAAAATTCGACTAACATGTGACGTCACGCCGCCAGCTGCGAGTCGAAATAATAAGTGCAAACCACTTTTCTAATTAAACTTTATGAAAGTAAACACTCGTAGTAAGTGCAAACCACTTTACAAATCAAATTTTTAGAATTGCATAACTACACGTATCCTTCTAACTAAAAACTTCCGTGAAAGAAAGAAGAACTTTCATGTTCTAATCTAATTTGAATACCGAACGTCGGCCATTGTGTCGAACAATGGAAGGTGGGACCTTCATCTAATGAATATAATTGGATGACTTACATTGCGTGTTTAGATCGCGGGCATCATTACAAAGTTCCTGTTTAGCGAGAGATGGTAATGAACTTGACGATCGAGTCGTAATGTCAAGGTTTGTTCGTCTTCCTAGTCCAATTGATTACAATCATGAATATTGTTTTTTCTAGTAATTATTATGATAGGTAAGTGATGATTTGATGTGCTGTAAAGACAACTTTGGTTCAATATGCTTAGTTCATTGTTCTTAGATATCACTAGATGACCCACGCAACTTCGTCTGCGTCACATAAGAGAGACAGAGGGTAAAAGAGTGTGAGTCAACCTTAAGGTATATGCTGTCCCGGACTATCCCACTTCTGATATATATTTCGCTCGTGGCTCAATAATAAATGCCGCTCAGGTCGATCTTCAGGTTAAGCCGCGCTTGCCTAGGTTGGTCTGTGGATGGGTGACTACTCATTAGATAACGAGTTTCCTTTGTGCCTCGGAAAGCACGCTAAGCCGTTGATCCCAGCGGTTATTTGTAGATATTTGGCAGTCGTTACAGATGGTCTAAAGAGTCTGACGACCAGTCTTATCAGGTATCGTATTACTCAGTACTAACTGGGTTGTGGAGGTCAGATAGGCAGTCGCTCCATGTAAAATACTGGTTTTCAGCTGCATCCGGTTAAACTGGAAGCCGACCCCAACATATGTAGTTGGGAAAAGCCTAGGCAGATGATGAGAATATAATAGGTATACATTGGTCAGTTGCAACGTCAAAAATAATAATTTGATGTTTTGTTTTTTGAACTGTTGAAAATAAGTTATTAAAAAGAAAAACAATTCCTTCAAATATCACTTTTCTTTCGTTTTAAGAAAACGAGCAAAAAATACGAGCGATGCCAAAACGTTACAAATCAAAGATACAAATAATTATCTCTTACAAATAAATATCTCTTTGTAATTTCAAAATAATAGCTTTAAATGAATGCATATCATATACGGTATAAAGGGTGTAAGCAGACTCTTAACGAAGCCGAAAGGCACTGGTTTTCGCCGTCATTGCGATCTTTTTTTTTGTTCTAGACCATACCTTCTAGTTACGGAGATCATTGGGGGTCAAAGTTCCAACTTTTTCACAAGTTTTAATAAATGCATGTTTTTTACTTAAGACACCTTCACGACCCCCGTACTATTTAATCCATCCATCATCATCATTCCAGAATAAAGTGTTGAAGGCGTAACATGGAGTCATAATAAAATATATAGAAAAAGTCGTTTCCCAGCAATATTTTTTGCGTAAACATAACGCTTGGTTAACGGCTTCGTGAAGAGTCTGTTTACACCCTGTATAGTGTTCTTTTAACAAAAAAATGCTTTTAATGTTTGTCTGATTGTTCCGGCTAATCTGCAAAACCGCTGGACCGATTTTTTACCTGCAGACAGTTTTTTTTTTTACTTTTATTTGAGAAAACGGTTAAGGGTTCCGTGCAAAAAAACAAAGTCCTTGAAATCGTTAAAAATGCAATTAATCACTCTTAGCACAAATTACAAAAAAGGTTTTTCCTAAAAAAAGAACATTTTATAACAAAAGCACTCGTTTTTTTTCAATGCTTTTAGTCATAAAGTGCATTTGATATGGTGCTCAGACTTCCGCGGTTCTGTGTGACTGACTCAGCCGTGTTCTGGGAATTAAGACTGTGTCTTTATGTCGCAGAATAATTTAAAATAGGTATCGTTTGGTGCGAATGCCCCGGTTTTTTTTTGCAAAAAACAAAACAGCTTGGATAAGCAATCCAGTTAAATCTCAAACAACGATGGCGAATATGAATCTAGCTTTTGCTCGCATTAATTTAAAATTTGACAGTCAATTCAGGTTGTACTCTGCTTGTAATAATATAATTTAATCATGATTAAAAAGACACGTGGTGCCATCTATAAATTGTCGTAAGAACGTTATTCTTTGTTTTCTTCGGGAACTGTACTTTTTCTCGGGATGAAAGTTACCATATGTCCGTTTCTATACACCTGATAACGTATATGCAAAATTTCAGGATGATCGGTCAGTGGTTTAGGCGTGAAAGGTAACAAACAAACTTACTTTCACATTTATAATGTAGTTAGAATGATTATGGAACCGGCTTCATTCGCCAAGTTCTAACAACCACAATAAAAATGATATTGACTTTCAGAATAGTTTTTTTTTCATTATATACATAATTATTATTATTTCATTTTTGCATAGTTCTCAATTTTCAAATCTTAGATTTCAATAATCCGGCTGCCTCGTTGGTCTAGTGGTCGCGATCTCGACTGCTGAGCATGAGGTCCTGAGTTCGATTCCCGGGTCGAACAAAGTGTTATTGGGTTTTTCCATCAGGAAGTTTTCAGTTGCGCCCGTTTGATGGCAATAGGCTTGCCTCCTATTAAATGTGACTTAGGCGTAACTGGCGAAATGTGAGTGGAGGTACTATTAGATACACTTCAGCATAACTCTTCGTATTACAGGCGTGATGTTGGTATTAGGAAATAACGCAAACAAATTTTTTTTTATAGAAATTCCAAATATCCTGCGGCATCGAAAGTCGAGATTTGTACCATGCCCAGTATAACTTGACCTCTCATTAAACCGAAAGCTTATTAACTGCGAGGTCAGTTTATACTGGACCTGAATGGCTTGATAATGTCATCGAATTTACCTGGGGATTCCCGACACGACTGTCATTTTCATAAATATTCAAGTTAATCAATTTGTGATGTCAAGTTATTAGAATTGCGTGAGGAAACTTCCAATATATTAATTATGTTTAGTTTAAAAGTAGGGTACAGGGGATTTATAGATATTTTAATATTCAACAATATGCTAAAGTTATGATTGCGAACTTCGTGACGTCAATTGGAGTATTCAAGAGATTAGGCCTTCACCGTGACTTGTGCGACCATATTTACTCCCGTATTCATTTATGAGAGCAGCGGTGGCCCAGTGGTAGCGACCCCGACTTACGAACAGTAAGTCGTGGGTTCGAACCCAGGCAGGCGCATTACTTTGTGTATTTCATCACCACTGCTCTCAAAAACGGTGAAGGAAAACATCGTGAGGAAACCGGCATGTCCTAGCACAAAAAATCAAAGACATGTGACATCTTCCAACCCGCACTGGGCCCGCGTGGTGGATTATAGCCCATTCCCTCTCATAGAGAGGAGGCGTGTGTCCCAGCAGTGGGAACATTATAGGCTGGTGATGATGATGATGATGATTCATTTATGTACAGACGCCAGTACGTTAAGCTACTACAATCTGGCAAATTTCTTCAATAGATTTTCAACTTTGTCGGTAAAACATTAGGTTCAAGGTTAATTAAAAAACTTTGACATTTTGGGTAGTTTGATGTGCTGCCGTCTGTACATACTAACTGTTACCCGTGACTTTCGTCCAAATGCTAATCCTAACTATCATTACATAGTCTATAACAAAGTCGCTCTCACTCAGATATTTTAAACTACGCAACGGATTTTAATGCATTTTTCAGTAATAGATAGAGTGATTCAAGAGGAAGGTTTATATGTATTGCTTAGCATCCGTGCGACGCCGGGGCGGGTCGCTAGTCCTAACTAATAATATTATAAATGCGAAAGTAAGTTTGTTTGTTACCTTTTCACGTCTAAACCACTGACCCCATCATTCTGTTCATCACATACGTTGCCAGGTGTACAAAAACGGACAAACAACAATAACGTTCTTATGATAATAGATGGCGCCACGTGTCTTTCAAATCATGATTGAATTATATTCTTACAAGCAGAGTACAACTCGAATTGACTGTCAAATACTAAATTAATGCGAGCGAAGCCGCGGGTACAACCTAGTATATTCATAAACCAACTAGTAAGAGGAAATCTGCTACAATTAGAACACAATAAGTTTCGCGAACTATTAATCGGTGCTCGAGATAATTGCTTTGCAATTGTATTGATTCCACGATTCAATTCAATTGACTCATGATCAGTAATTATAATTTATAATTGGAAGACAATCTCATAATATTGAGATATTACTTTTTTTCTTTAACTACCGTTTTGTTTGCATAATGGGTTTGTTCATTATCTTTAATTTATTAAGTATGTTCTAGCTTAGGCCCACGGTTTCGTCTGGGGATGTTTTATTTCGTCTCCATTATCACATTAAGTAGGAATGGAATGGACTAATCTTTGAAACAATCATAATTATGACCGCAAAAAAGAGACCTGGAAAAATGTTAACAATATGAAAAAACAAATGCTTCAACTAAGCAATCACACAGCAAATTCTGGGACTTTTATACAAGGTGGCAGAATATTAAGCTTGTAGGAATCCCGTATTTCCGACGTCTCCGTAACGACACGAGAATACGCCATTGATATTACTGGAATATTAAAGAATACATTTGCATAAATGAATAAATTATCAGAAGTGGGTGAGGATGAGTCTTTCGCAATGTTTATACAAAGTTTATCAGCTGATACATTTGCATTTAGTTTCTCATGTTACAAGGCATTATTCGTTCAGTCCATCCAAAGGTCGTCTGGATATCACTATCAAAAATAAGAGCGCCATTGTATGTATACAATTTTTCTCAGTGGCGTAGCGTGGCGGGAGCAGGAGGGGCCATATAAAGGGTGTAAAAAGACTCTTAACGAAGCCGAAAGGCACTTGTTCTCCCCATCATTGCGATCATTTTTTTGTTCTAGACCATACCTGGGAACCTTCTAGTTACGGAGATATTGGGGGTCAAAGTTCCAACTTTTTTTTTTAAACAAATCTTTTTTTTTTTTTTTTAGTTGAGATATCTCCACGACTATCTTATTATTCAATCCATCCATCAGCACAATATTTTGAGTGCATTACATTGGTTCCTACGGTAAAACGTAATATTTCAGCCCAAAAAAAAAGTCGTTTCCCAGCAATAACTTTAACGTAGAGTTACTTAGTTTGATGAACATAAAGCTTGGTTGACGGCTTCGTGAAGAGTTTGTTTACACCCGGAGCCAGGAGGCGGCAAGGGGAGCCAGGCAATGCCAGGTGCGCTAAAGATATCAGATAATTACTATTGTCACCGGGACTATGTTTTAAAAACAAGGATTACAAAGCAGGGGCGTATTTTCCTTACTATACGCCGCGCTGAGCGAAAAATAAACTATATTTTTTTAATAACAAGCTTTTATTAAAAAGAAAAGAATGGTATATCTATCAACATTGAACGCGTTTACAAAGTTTTGCGTCCGTGCCGTTAACCGTTGAGGAGTTCTCTCGTTACTCTCGGTTTGAGATTCAGTTGCAACATTTGACCAATACATACTAACTAATAGGTTTGACTGCCTCGTTGGTCGAGTGGTCGCAAGTGCGACTGCTGAGCATGAGGTCCTGGGATCGATTCCCAGGTCGGAAAAGTGCTATTGGGTTTTTCCATCAGGAATTTCTCAGTAGCAGCCACGGAGTTTGGATTTGTGCCCGGTTGATTGCAATAGGCTCGCCCCTATTACCTGGGACTTTGGGTTAAATGTGGGTGTACTATTAGGTACACCTCTGCCTAACCCTACGGGGATAACAGGCGTGATGTTATGTTATGTATGTTAATAAGGTTAAATAAAAGCATAGCAAAAAGCTTTGAAAGTGATCGTCAGAGGTTTACAGTCTAGGCTTCAGTGTCTGGTCTGCCCTTCGGGTTCGCTTGGGTACGTTGGTTCATGGATGGGTGACCCATTATATACCAAGTTTCCTCCGTGCCTCGGAAAGCACGTTAAGCCGTTGGTCCCGGCTGTCAATTGTAGATCATTGACAGTCGTTACAGGTAGATAAATGGTTTATCTATCTAGGTAGTCACTGACACGAAAGTCTGTCAACCAGTCTTACCCAGTATTAACTAGGTTGTGGATGTCAGATAACAGTCACTTCATACCTCTCGACCTTCGAAAGTAACCGGTGGTCTTAAATTTTAGCGTACAAGAGATTTCGTTTTTAAAAGTAATTTGCAAACTACACATCATTATTTATGATTTAGTACTAAAATCTACCGATATGGTCGCTCCTTCTGAGAAAGTCGTCAGTAGCCATTATGGAAATCCCCAGTTGCAAAATTGACCACAGATTTTATACATAGGTAAAATCCAGTTGCGAAGCTACGCCAATTCAACTAATGCGGTCGCGTGGGGTCCCAGCGGACCACAAACGATTTTTTTTTAACATTTTGTTGACGAAGGCCCCATGAGGACCATTCTAAAAAAAATGTAAAAGAGAGTCCTAAATTTCTACATCCGATTTAACCAATATTATTTTTACATAATAGGCAAAGGGGGACCTTCGTTTTTTTTGCATTAAGGCCCAAAAAGGCTATCCACTGGTAAAATCAATCAGATTACAGAAACAGAAAGAGCGAACGGCTTTCTGGTTCTCCTTAAAATTACCGATGGTTAATTTTTATGTGGGGGGAGCTAGGTAAGATGAACTGAATACGAGGTAACCGGGTTTGAATCGATGTCCCTTAAGTACCCTTCACGAAGCCCTCAACCAAGCATTTTGTACATCAAACCAGGGTTGGAAAAAAACTGTTTTTTTTTTAAATTTTATAGATAAACAAAAAAAAATTCTTGTTTAAAATAATTTGAACTGTTTGTCAGTTCAAATTATTTTAAACAAGAATTTTTTTTTGTTCTTTTTAGTTTAGGGCATTATTTCAAATTAATTTGACCTGTATAATATTTAATTTCTAGACTAGATCTTTTCAAAAACGATCAATGGATAAACATTTATTTTATCTCTAATCAATACTGAACGCTTTACATTCACCCTGTATGTTCTCTAACTAATGTTGATTTTTAAATTAATATACCGGATTATACAGGCAGGGAATTACCTATGAACTATGACTTCTATTCTATGAATAGTGGAAACACCAATATTTATATTTAAATGTGGGGAATAACCACTAGTCCATTGAATTACTAGACTAGGTTTTATTTTAAGCTATTTAGACTTCTAAATATATTTTTTTTTCATTTTATATTCATATATTCCCCATGAATAGTAGTTTTAATACTTGTTTTTCTTATTGTTTTATAGAACTTGTTTAAAATCAAACTGTTTTGAACCCTGTTTTAAACATGTGTTTTAAAACAACTTGTTTTAATCATGCCAACCCTGCATCAAACTAAGTAACACGCAAAAATTATTGCTGGGAAACAAAAAAATCACGGTTTACGGTAGGACTCACTGTAACGCACTCAAAACATGCTGATTGATGCATTGAGAGTACGGGGGTCGTGGAGGTATTTAAAGTAAAAATCTTAAATAAAAAACATGTATTTAAAAAAAATACTTGTGAAAAAGAACTTTGACCCCCAATATCTCCGTAACTAAAAGGTTCCCAGGTATGGTCTAGAACAAAAAAAATGATCGCAATCGCGGGGAGAACAAGTGCCTTTGGGATTCGCAGGATGGAACAAACGACGGTCATCTAATGATATACTGAATACATGGTATCTGGGTCGCCGCCGTAGCCTTTGTTTCACGAATGTTGATGTAGTACCTAATTGGGCTTAGACGGCAAGCAAGTCAACGTCCACCCTGATGGAGTGGTCTATACAAGAATATCTGAGGCAACGCAGATGCGTAGCCATCTTAAAGACTTTGTTGTGCCTGAATTACAGTGGCACCCGGCACCCGTTTGGTATAAGCATGTTCCTTGACCCCGAGCCAATGTTCCATATTTTTTTCTAGAACGGGTTTAGGAGAAAAACGATTGGAAAGAGATGGCGCTCTTCATGGAGTTGCTCTACATATCGCTGTCTCCCTCTTGCGGTGATCCCCTACAGAATCTTTACAAGTGCAAGTTGCCTGCAAAGAGGTTGTAAACATAAAAATGCACTTATAATTAACTAGTTACCCGCAACCTTCGTTTGCATAAAAACATTTTTATAACAATACTAGCTGACCCTGCAAACGTTGTTCTGTCGTATAAGTTATGGTGTGAAATATACTTTATGGCTTATTCCCATACATACCAAATATACATAAACATAAAAATCAGTCGAGCTGTTTCGGAGAAGTGCGGCTACAAACACCGTGACACGCGATTTTTATATAAACATAGATTACTTCCTTATTTGAAGCGGGTTTTGTTAAAAATAGATTGTGTCCCTTTATTATTTTATTTGATCATTAATTTTATTTTGTTAATATAGTCTATGTTACTGCCTGATAATTTAGCTTTCTATTGGTGAAGAAATGGTTAAAATCGGTCCAGTAGTTTCGGAGCTTACTCGGTACAGACAAAAATCTTTCCTCGAATGACTTCTGTAGCCAGATTCGCTATTTCATCATCTGGTTCTGGTCGGCTCCCAGTCTAACCAAATGTTAAATACTAATACTGGATAACACGAAGCCATGTAGTATAAGACTGGTGGTCAGACTTTCGGACCACAAGTGACGACACTCTGGGAATAGGGATGGTACCTCAGTAAAAAATATGATTTTATTGAGTCCGTCAGTTAGATTATCGAAATATATTGGATAGGTACGTATTTCTTGTTTTATCATTTTTTTTTTATATTATCATTGTGTCCCACTGCAGGGCAAAGGCCTCCCTTCCATCTTTCCATTTATCTCTCTTTTTGGCTTTTTGGGCCCAATCCTTTTCATAAGAGTCCAGCTCGTCACGCCATCTCCTTCTGGGCCTATCACCGGGTTCTGTTGTTCGGAACCCAATCTGTTAACACATTGGCCCAATTTTGATGCGTCATGCGGCAGATGTGACCTACCCAGTTCCAATTTAATTTGGCGGCTGTGTTGTAAACGTCTTCGACTTGCGCCGTTTATCAAATCATAAAAAAATTATGAAGATAAAACGCATCAAAGATCATAAGTGGGGGCTTGTGACGTCACTTTCCGGTAAAAAGTCTACCGAAATGTGACGTCACACAAGTTTTCGACGCACTGTAACGTCTTCATTTTTTGTTTAAGTACGACAAAGAAAAAATACTTGTCCAATATTTTTTGAAAATCTATCTGACAGACTAATTCGATTTTTTGGCCATTTACTTTATTCTGGAATCTCGATATGTAATAAATGGACGTGACCCATCTTCAGACCGACCTCGCCAAGCGAAAATGAACCTTCGTTCAAAGTAAGTTAGGTAAGAACTGTAACTAATCGATTTATATTTTTGGGACGTTACGTTACGTATATCAATACGGGATTTTATTTTAAGAATCGTGCCCTTTTATTTTCGAATTCACCGTTCGGCGCCGCTCGGCCGTCCTCGGCATTGCTCTGCTACACTCGGACAAGTTCAAGGCGCGCACGCAACCAGTTTGACTGCCGTACTATGCACATATGTGTAGTTGTGGGCTTCTGCGCGGCTAGTACGAGATTCTCGCTACTGTTGTTGAATTGCATTTCGTGAGTAAATGACACAGTGTCATAATGACATTTGCTGTAGTTTCGTAGTCAAGTAGGCTATGTCAATATTGTTTTTGATATGTAACTTCTTTCCTCTCTCTCTCGTGAAAAGGAACGAAGTAAAGGGAAGTCCAGGAAGCGTGCGTTATTTTATTTGACCAATGGAGAGCAGCGGTGGCCAAGTGGTGGCGGCCCCGACTTACGAACAGTAAGTCGTGGGTTCGAACCCAGGCAGGCGCATTACTTTGTGTAATTTATTTCATTACCACTGCTCTCAAAACGGTGAAGGAAAACATCGTGAGGAAACCGGCATGTCCTAGAACCAAAACGTCGAAGACATGTGACATCTACCAACCCGCACTGGACCCGCGTGGTGGATTATAGCCCATACCCTCATAGAGAGGAGCAGTGGGAACACTGTTGGGTGATTATGCTATGCTATGCTGTTACCAGTCTTCTTACCAAGAGGTTTCGTATTATCCCGTAGGCCACTGTGTAACGTAACTTACTGGGTTGTGGATGTCATATAGATGATGTAGTTTTTTACCTGATTACTGCGAAGCAAAAAGGAAGGGTTATGATTTTAGCAATCTATGTATGTATTGACGTATGTCCTCCGTAGCGCCTAAGCTATTCATTCGATTTTGATGAATAAAGTGTCAATCGATTCGTTTTATGACCCGGGTAACAGGCTACATTTTAACCGATTTCAACAATAGGAGGAGTCGATTTTACCTTGTAAACCCCGAATTTAATTAGAGCGAGATTTTTCAGTAGTCGGGTTTGTAGTTGTAGTATTCACACAAACTGTTGTTTTAAATTATTACACAAATGTTTACTAACATTGCCCTTTCTGTCAATGTCATCTTACCGCCAAAACATCCTTGTAGCACTTTGTCTTGCGTTGTCTACTAGTTCTGGGGTCATGTTTATATTTCTGCGGAACCAGTCACAAGTACTGACATCCGTTTGTGAAGAACTGTTTGTTTGAAGAGGATAAGTTCGTGTGTCAATGTTTGTATTTGAGCGGTCGACATATCTTTAACGTTAGACTAGACGAATTTTTCCTCTAAAACAGCACCCGATGATAAAATCTTAAATCATATTTATTTCTGTACCTAAAATGGTTTTTATAAAACACTTTTACACGTCACTTCATGTTATGTCTTAAAGCTAGATGGGGCCGGTGTGTCGTACCTGACTACTCTGAGAAGAAACAGCCGAAACTAACTCATAGGTCATGTGTGTGAACTTTTTTTTCTTTTTTTTTTTACGGATGGGTAATCATCAAATGACTTCTCCCGCTCTGGGCAGAGCGGAAGTGAGTGTCAGACTTGTACTGACTAAAACCCATCCATGTTCCTTCCTTGCCCTTTGTGTTCCAGGGCCGCGGTATCTCTTTCGAACAGCCCGCAGCCCATGTGTGTGAACTTGGCAGATAAATCTGAGTTCTTTTCGCATGCAGCTGAGTTCTACAGTTCCTGATACTTTTTATAAATAGTTCTGGCGTTTTCACCTAAAAAAGTCAATTAACAAAAGGATCTGCCAACTTCCCGCAGCAGATAATTTTGCAGCAGATCAAAAATAAATCTAAGGTTACTGTCTCTTTTAAAGTCCAGACATTGGTTAGATCATATGAGGACCATGCAGATTAATGTCTGAGATGATTTTTTGAAGAAATAACCACACAGATTTGAGTCGACCTGTTCAGTCAGTGCAAGCATTTGTTAGTGATCGTGTAGCTCGACTCAAGGTGCTCAACGACACAACGAACAATACCAAAGAGAACATTTGAATAGGCCGCACTCAAACTAGCAGATAATCGTGAAACTAAAATAAAGTAAATTGCAATAAATAAATAATAAAAATACCACCCCAATTAACATCAAAGCACAATTTGCCAAAATTATTATGTATACGGGGTGTAAACACTCTTCACGAAGTCGTCAACCAAGCATTATGTATGTACATCAAACTAAGTAACTTTACGCAAAAATTATTGTTGAGATTTTTTTTTTTTAAATCATATTTTACGGTAGGACTCAATGTAACGCATTCAAAACATTGTGCTGATGAATGTATTGAATAGTACGGGGGTCGTGAAAAACTTGTGAAAAAGGTGTAACTTTGACCCCCAATATCTCCGTAACTAGAAGGTTCCCAGGTCTGGATAAACAAAATTGATCGCAATGACGCGGACGGGGAGAAGAAATGCCTTTCGGTTTCGTTAAGAGTATTTTTACACTCTTTATAGTGTATCTTACCTAAGAACAAGACAGAGCTTTTTTTCGCCGTTTTTGATTATTTTCCGAATAACATGTTTTTATCGTGTTGTTCTTACCAACAATATTATTGTTTGAAGTAAAAACCGGCAAATGCGAGTCGGAGTCGCGCATGACGGGCTCCGTACCATCGTAGCAGGGCCACTTTCATTTTTAACTTATTTTTATTATTTGTTGTTATAGTGGCAACAGAAATACACATTCTGTGAAAATTTCAACTGTCTACCTATTAGGGATCATGAGATACACCCGCTGACAGACAGACGGATGGACGGATGCACAGACAGAGGAGGCTTAGTATTAGGGTCCCGTTGGTTATCCTTCGGGTACAGAACCCTAAAAACTGTAACCCTAAACAATTACCTCCTTTGGTTCTCCTGAGTTTATGTCTTAGATGCCAATTTTATCTGATCCGCTGGTCCCTAATGTCATTTGAAGATCTTTGACAATCGTCGTCGTCTTTTGACAGACGGGCAGTCAGAAGCGTGAAAGTCTGACAACCAGTCTTACCAAGGGGTATCGTATTAGAAGTAACTGAGTTGTGGAGGTCAGACAGGTAGGTAGTCGCTCGGTTAGACTGGAAGCCGACTCCAACATAGTTGGGACAAGGCAGGTAGATGACTATATACTTGTATCCAAAACTCACTAAACTGTATATATTCAATTAATCATCTATACAAATAAATAAAATTTAAGTGTTAGTTTGTTATATCCAAATAACAGCTTTTTACTGAATGTATTATGAAAATTTAAAAGGCACTTATAACAAAAACATTTTTTCAATTTAGGTCTGTCAGTCTGTTTGTTCGGGCTAATCTCCAAAACAGCTGGACCGATTTTGACGAGACTTTAATTTGCAGATAGCTGGCGTTACAAGGAGTAACTAAGGCTACTTTTATTTTAAGAAAAAAACTAGGGTTGCGTGCAAAAAACTAAAATTAACCTAACCTTTAAATTGTTAACAAAATCCGATTCAAACGGCTAGTCTCCGAAACGGCTGAACTGATTTTCACGGGATTTTAATTTGGCAGATAGCTAATATTATCTATACATATAATAAGATAACTTTCAGTCGGGCTACGGGACTGTTCGAAAGAGATACACACAAAGGGCAAGGTAGGAACATGGATAGGTTTTAGTCAGTACAAGTCTGACACTCCCTTCCGCTCTGCCCAGAGCGGGAGAAGTCATTTGATGATATCCCACCTGAAAAAAAGGCTACTTTCAGTTTAAAAAAAATAGGGATCCGTGCAAAAAAAAAAAAACTCTTCTTTTTAATTGGTAACAAAATCCGATTTGAAAAGGGAAGTAATATACTCGTAGGTAGGGTAGTAATGATAAATTCACGCGAACGAAGGTCGGGGGCAACGGCTAGCTATAATCGTGGTGACCACAACAGTGTATAAAAACTCTTCGAACATTTATCACTAATGGTCAAATAACACAAATTGTTAACCACAACATTTTAAATAAATATTAAGTACTCTTGCACCCGCGTGCATCAATAAATCTTGTGCAAATTGAAGAATAAAAACTGTCGTACCTTTAAAATTGCTAAACCGATTTTCATACAACTAATGTCAAATCAAAGCTTATCTGCTAGCTTATAATTGTGCAAAGTTTCATCGTAATTAGACCAACAGTTTTGGGTAAATTAGCTCAAATCTAGAAACCCTAACAAAGGAAGACGAAGAAATGCCTCAGTATTGTGATCTCTTCGACCTCTAGTAACATTGAAATGCTTGTCCGAGATGAGCGCAAAAAATGGAGGCATTTGTGCCTTATGTGTGTTTAAGATCAGACGGAAAACATTTAAAAAGGATATGTAGTTTTGAAGGAGGAGCTCGTGGCTAAATACAGCCATTCGGGTCGATCTTTAGGTTAAGCCGTGCTTGCCTAAGTTGGTCTGTGGATGGGTGACCGCTCATTGCATAGCGAGTTTCCTCGGTGGTTTTATCATCGTGATTTTGGGCTTGTCATTACAGTTTGGTCTCTGGTGGTAGGGTAACCTTCACGCAACCTTTGATTCTTTTCTTCAGATGTCCTCAGCCCAGTAACCATCAATAAGTTGGGCTGTTTCTAAAGTAGGTACCCAAAATCAATTTTTGTACAACAATACGCACACATACAATACGCCTTGGTAAGACAGGCTTTCAGACTTTCGGGCCACTGACTACCTAACGACTGTCAAAGATCTACAAATGACAGCCGGGACCAACGGCTTAGCGTGCTTTCCGAGCCGTGATTCCGAGGCATGAACGAAAGCCAGTTATGTTTAAGTCCCTGTAAAAGCAGACGAAGCTTTTGCCTTTAATCGAGAAAAAACACCAGACTCTAGGGTTTACGATGTTACTGATATATTCCTGGTGGAAAAATCCAATACCACAGATATGAGAACCTAAATAACGTAAGTAAGTATAAAAACCAAGCGTGCCAATTTTTGACTACCTGCGTCATAAACAGTTTAGTTACTATACAAACAAGATACTATACAAAATAGACTACGTTTTTTTGTTCTATAAATGTCTAGAATTAAGTTCTAAAGTTTTAAAGTTGTAACGTTGTTGTTTGCTGAGACAGTAGGGGTACGCGAAGTGCTCTTGCGTTTTTTAGGTATCTCTAAAGGGTGTAAACGTACTCTTAACGAAACCGAAAAGCACTTGTTCTGTCCGTCATTGCGATATTTTTTTTGTTCTAGACCATACCTGGAAAACTTCTAGTTACGGAGTTATTGGAGGTCAAAGTTCCAACTTTTTCACAAGTTTTTTTTAAATACATGTGTTTAATGTTAGATTTTTACTTTAAACACCTCCAGGGACAGGACCCCCTTACTATTTATTCAATCCATCCATCAACACAATGTTTTGAGTGCGTTACATTGAGCCCAAAAAAAAAGTCGTTTCCCAGCACTAATTTTTGCGTAAACTTACTTACGTTTGTAAACAGACTCTTCACGAGGCCAACAACCAAGCATTATGTACATCTAACTAAGTAACTTTACGCAAAAATTATTGCTGGGAAACGACTTTTTTTTTGGGTTGAAAAATCACATTTCACAGTAGGACTCTGTGTCTTTGCCCAATTTTGTTTTGTGACACAATCAACCAACACTCGTCATAATGATTACATTAGTGGCCCCTTTGAGAGCAACAATGCCGTATAACCTCATTAATATCATAACTACATTATACATTAAGTAGGTACCTATGTTTGTGTGATGATGCCACAATGGAGAAACTAGCCCGTTGTTATGACGAGTGTCGTTAATTATATTTTAAGTATGTAATGAATCCAAATCGTTAAGGTTTATATAGTTTTTATTAAAATCAACATAGGACATATACCTATACATACCTACACACGTAGTTATAAAACCCTATTTATGTAATAATTGGATAAAACATTAAATGGGCCAATGTATGACGATAGACATGGCCTTGTATATTTATATTTTTGTGGTGCGTCAGCATAATCCTAACTTTAATAATATTATAAATGCGAAAGTAAGTTTGTTTGTTACCTTTTCACGCCTAAACCACTGAACCGATCGTCTTGAAATTTTGCATATACTTTGTCAGGTGTACAGAAACGGACATAAACCTCTCACCCCGAAAAGAAGTACTGTTCCCGAGGAAAACAACAATAACGTTCTTATGATAATAGATGGCGCCACGTGCCTTTCGAATCATGACTGAATTATAATAATACAAGTAGGCTCAACCCGAATTGATTGTCAAGTTCTAAATTAACACGAGCGAAGCTGCGGGCATAAGCTAGTAATATTTTATTGTAAATCATTAAGAATTCAGAATGAAATTGTATGAATAAATGAAGGTTACATAAATTAATTAATTTGACGTAAAATAATTCGCGCGAGATAAGTTCTAAATGGATTTAGCTCGATGTAATATATTTTTTTCAATCATTTACTTTAAGTTCATTGTCACAGTTTCGCCGTCTATATATAGACTGTGTTTGTATGTATTACCTATTTACGCCTTTCACTGCTAGTACGTGCCAATTGTCCCGAACTGGGAAGGGAATCGGCGACCTTTGCTAATGGCAAATGATTTTTTTTTTCACTATTATATTTAAGGGAAATGTTTTATTTTGACTAAGATTTGATCTAACTATTATTACTTGAAGGTTAAAACAGGTATTGAGTAGCCAAATCTTATTTTATTAATTTCATTATCATGCGGTATTTAGGAGGAGCTCGTGGCTGAATAATAACAGCCGCTCGGGTCGATCTTTATGTTAAGCCGTGCTTGATTAGGTTGGTGTGTGGATTGGGTACCGAGTTGCCTCTCTGCCTCGGAAAGCACGTTCAGGTGGTCAGGCTGTCATTTGTAGATCTTTGGCAGCCATTTACTGGTGGTGAAGGAAGACTGTTGGCCGCAGTGCGTGCTGTTCCGTCGCTTCCACGGACAAGGCAATTATAATATAATTCAATCATGATTTGAAAGACTCGTGGCGCCATCTATTATCGATTATATTATAAGAACGTTATTATTGTTGTTTATTGTAACAGTACTTTTTTTCGGGATTCAAGGTACCCTATGTCCGTTTCTGTACACCCGACCACATATATGCAAAATATCAGGATGATCGGTTAAGTGGTTTAGGCGTGAAAATGCAACAAACAAACTTACTTTCAGATTTATAATACTGTAATAAATATAAATATATTGCAAGGAATTATTGTATGGCGCCTGACCTGAGGGTAATAAGCCTCCCCCATCTTTTTCATTTTTAAAATCTCATGGAAATCGCTTTAGGTTTCTATAGTAGTTTTTTTTCCTTTTAATTAATAACTACAACATGCTATAGACTATAAAATATGAAAAAAAGTTAATCTTTGTGTTTTTATGATGTACATGTTTACCTCATCGGCAGACGGTAGTCCAAAAACCCTAACAAATATGGAAGACAGGTCCGTACGCAAAATACGCGCTTGGACGAGGTGTTGCGGACACCAGCCCGTTATACAATACAATAGAAGGAAGATCTGTCAGGTCACAAATCTACTGTTTCCGAGTTTCTAGAGTTTCTAATGGTAAAACCATAATGCTATACTGTTAGTTTGTCCGTTGTACGTCAATACACCGCGTCTGTGACACGTTTCTCGTAAACACAACGTTTGTGTGTGTGTGTGGACGGGTTTCCCCAAACACGCGACGTGAAAGGCACCAAGCGCCTAAGGAAATGACTCACTCATTATGACATAATTATCGGTTGTAAACTTGTAAGTAGTATACAGTTAACTGAGGTTCTAATGATGATAGCTTGTGGCTGGTTACTGGGTTCAGTGGGTTCCTACAGATCGAAGAATACAGATCTCTTCTTCTGCCTATATGTTGGTACGAGAAATTTTATATTTTGTTAAGCCAAAACTTCGCCAACTCCACTGCGACGTTGGTGGCAGCGCAGAGGTCATTTAGGCTGCATGTTTTTCGGCTAAGAGGGCAGGATAAGTAGCAGGCAAGCATAAATAAATGTTATGTTCTTCATGTAACAATAGTAAGGTTGTGTATTATACAAAACCTGTATCCTAAGTTTTCTTATTTCACACAACACACATACACACACAGGCACACGCACGCGCACACACATACACACACACACACACACATGCACACACGCACACGCACACTCATAAACATCGACGCATGCACACACTAACAATACCGTTTATCTGTTTTTACCCGATTGACTCAGTAGGAGGGTAATGTTTTCATTGTTTCAGGTGGAGCATAGTTTGTGACACAGCTCCATAACCACACCTCGCTGGTGTTTCACATAGATAACCCCACTTAACGAGGTTGGAGTTACATCTTCCCACTTGAGTCCGGAGACAGTTCAAATACTTCCAGGTGGACCACGGAAGGTTAGACCATGCAGGATGATGCTCACTTGGTGGTAAGTAGTGAGTGGGAGGGGGACAGCTATTTTCCCACAGCTTACATCGGGCGCCAGCTTGGTTTCCTGATAAGGGCGCTGTAGATTCATTACTGTTTTTATTAGTTGGAAGAGCCACTGGCCCTTAAAAGAACTTATGAAAGGAAACCTTCCTTAGTCATCATCATCTGCCTAGCCTTTTCCCAACTATGTTGTGGTCGGCTTCCAGTCTAACCGGATGCAGCTGAATACCAGTATGTTACATGGAGCGACTGCCTGTCTGACCTCCACAACCCAGGAGAAACTTGAAACCTTCCTTTGTCACTCAAGTCAAAAATCATGGACATGTGCATTCTTCCCGTTTTATGGATCCAGACTTGGTATTTGACAAACATTCAAAAGTCACAAATTACTGACGTTACTCATAAAGCCGTTAAGCTGAAGTGGGACTGGACTGGCCACGTCTGCCACATGCCCAATGAGCTGTGGGCCAAAATAGCCACTTTCTGGAGTCCTGACAGAAGGTGGTGGGACGATCTGGAAAAGACCAGCGGCCCACATTGGCCTTGAATCGATAATATCGATATATGGGTATAATGAGTGTCGAAGTCGAACTTAATGTGTCAACGTGTATTTGCAACCAATGAGTTTAAACACGGTGGAGTGTTATTCGTTGGTTTGTGGTTATCTCATAAACCGTTGCTCCGATTGTGATGCGGTTTTGGTTAATGAGTTTATTTAAATTAGAAACTACTTACGTCTGTCTAGACGTTTAGAAGGACACTGAACGTTATCTCTGTATAATTTTAAGTTTAAAAAAAAATGTAAAATAGGGTTTTAGGGTTAGGGTAGGGAAAAGGCCAGAAAAGGTAATAGTGATAGTACTGTATTATACAGGGTGTAAACGTACCCTTCACGAAGCCGTCAACCAAGCATTACCTACATCAACTTAGTTTGATGTAGGTAATGCAAACAAACGCAAAAATTATTGCTGGGAAACAATTTTTTTTTTGGGTGAACAAACACGTTTTACGTTATGACTCAATATAACGCACTCAAAACATTGTGCTGACGGATGCATTACAATAGTACGCAGGTCGTGGAGCTGTTAAAAGTAAACATCTTACATAAAAAACATGAATAAAAAAAACTTGTGAAAAAGTTGAAACTTTGACCCCCAATATCTCCGTAACTAGTAGGTTCCCAGGTATGGTCTAGAACAACAAAAATGATCGCAATGACGGGGAGAACAAGTGACTTTCGGCTTCGTTAAGGGTCTTGTTACACCCTTTAGGAGTGGATAACTGTTTCATTATGATCAAAAAATATTTATTGAGAAAAAACAGCTGTTTCAACATAAAAACGTGAATTATTAAACGTCTGATTAACTCAGCGGCTTTATTGTTAGTTTATTTTATTTTTGAATGAATATTTTTTTTTTATGTTTTTTTTTTATAATTTTTGAAAGTACAAACGTAAAAAAAATCTTAGAAGGATTATGTATAAAAAGAAGGTGTATTTTTATTACGAATACATACATGACAAACAAATATATTTAACACAAACAGACACCATACAATGTTAGTCGTTTAGTTCACACTCATACATACAAAGATATTAATATATAGATATATAATACAGTACACAGAGTAGTAGTAGCAGTAGTATACAGTTATTAATATGATATTGATATTATTATTTATTTTTTATTATTATTATTTTTTTTAGGTATTTTATTATTATAAATAAAATATGTTTGAATGTAATCTTACCAAATAATTATTATGACTATCTCAATAAAATTAATGTTATGATTCAGTTTTATTAGGATAAACTAACTATATACATTAATAATTAAAAACTATTAAACTAAAATAAATAAACTAACATCAAACTATAAAAGGGCATTGAAAAACTCCTCCTCAACGCTGTCAGCTGGTAATGTGCCCAAGAGACTGGTGGCGTTACCACGTTGTATGGCAACACTTAGCCTCTGGCCAAAGTAAAAGCCAGCCCTTGGGTCACGGGAAGCGTCAACTAGGCGTTTCGAAATTTCCTTAAATAGGCTATGAGCACTCGGACCCCACGGATTCAGTTAATTAATATTACCTAAGCGCAAGTTTTAAAATAATTGTAAGTTGATTCAGTATGATTTTTTTTTTCACTCTTTAATTTTATACTTTTTGCTGTGCCCTACAGGGTCCGTAATTGTACCTTAGCTTTAAACCCTTTGTAAGATCTTCACACATTATGGAATGAAAATAAATTAAATATATGAATACTAGACGATACGAATTTTAAATATAGAGAAGTGCTGTTTTAACACCTAAAACATAACATTTAAAATATTATGTCACATAAAACTTTTATTATATTTCTGCTAATATAACTAATTATCTGCCAATTATTGTAACCTCTAAACGTTAACAAACAAGAAAATTTTCTTTTTTAGTTAATACAACTCAGAATACTTTCATTCAAATAAAATATTAAAAACTCTCATAACATCATCTCAGGGCCTTTTTGGCGCAGTCGTGAGACACGCAATACTATCTCTTTATTTCTGTTTAATTTAAGTTTTAAGTACCAAATAAGTTATGTTTTCTTTCATAAAAATTAACTTCAGAACTTACCAGATCAAAAAATCCAATACTCTCTTCTTTTTCCTTTTTAGCGACGTGAATTTCGTACGCCTTGCCCTTCTGGCTCACAAACCGTTTAACTTGGCCCTTCATCACTTGACAATAAATTAATAAAACAATTAAATAAAAAAATGAAACTGTCACTTTGTTTCGCGCGCTTTACCGAGTTTTTTTTTAATGCGCGCGGTGCGTGACCACGGCTTCTCGCGCTTCGGCCTGAACTGACGCGACGAGAAATGTGTCGACTATATAAAACCCGTGTTTGGGGAAACACTGTGGTCTCTTAAGGTGCGTCTAAACGGGCACTATTTTTCCTAGAATATAGTTGCCGGAGCTCGAGGCTAAATAATAATAGCCGCACGGGTCAATCTTTAAGGTTAAGCCGCGCTTGCATAGGTGGATGGGTGACCATCACTTATATACCGCGTTTCCTACGTGTCTCAGAAATACGTTAATCTGTTGGTCCCGGCTGTCATTCGTAGACCTTTGACAGTCGTTACAGGTAGTCTGTGGCCCGAAAGTTTGACAACCAGTCCTACCAAGGGGTATTTACCCTGTACTAACTGGGTTGTGGAGGTCAGATAGGCAGTCGCTCCATGTAAAATACTGGTATTCAGCTGCATCCAGTTAGACTGGAACTACTGGAATCCGCCAATATGTTGTATAGTTGGGAAAACGCTCTGCAGATGATAATATAGTTACACAATATGATTCAACTAATAATTCAGCCATCAGAAAAATATTTTAATGTCAATTATTTTTACTTTCGGGCCACTGACTACCTGTAACGACTGCCAATGATTTAGGCTACAAGCTACAAATGCTAACCGGGACCAACAGCGTAACGTGCCTTTCTAGGCACTAACGAAACCTGGTATGTAATGGGTGTTCACCCATCCACAAGCCCATCTAGGCAAGACCAGCTTAACCAGATGATCGTCCCGAGTGGCTGTTAATTATTTAGCCATGAGTTCCTCTAGCTATTGTAGCTACACATTTCAGTAAAAATATGGCCAGTTTAGACGCACCCTAATCTGTGTGATATTAGTCATAAAGCTCTCGTTCGTCAATTTGACGACGTTGACGTAGGAACGGTAAGCGGTCAGGGAGTGAGCGGGTTCTTGGAAAGTGTGTTGTTTTGGGGATTATTTTGCGTGAATCAGTTTTTATATAGGGAAATAAAAAAATCGTATAACTAATTTATTATTATTTATTTCAATAGCTTTTTGGGACCGAGAGGGCTGGGCAAATGAAGGCCCAATTAACTTACTGTAGCAAAAAAAAACCTGCCAATTGCGAGTCGTACTCAAACGCTCGCAAGGTTCCGTAGTACCAAACATTAAATAAAAATATTTTGAAGGAAGATTTTGAAGTTGTATTGTATTACATTCAACAGTAAAACTAAATTTATTTATCACTAGCTGATGCCCGCGGCTTCGCCCGCGTGGATGTCGGTTATCGCGACCATAAGTAATCATTAAATTTTGATCCCGTTCCCGCAACCCATGGGAAATATCATTATATTTTAGCCAATGTATACAAAACTTGACAAATTATATACTAAAACCTTCCTCGACTACCACTCTATCCATTGGTGAAAACAGCATTAAAATCGGTGCAGCAGTTTTTGAGTTTATCGCGAACAGACAGACAGACGCGGCGGAGGACTTTGTTTTATAATATGTAGTGATAGTGTGTTAATGAAAAACAAAGTTACTGCTGCAGTTTGATGAAAAAGTCCCATATCTTAAAAACTAAACATAAAATCTTATTCAAACCAGTTTTCGGAAAAAAAATTGTTTACGTTATGTAATCCTACACATTTTCGAAATTTACCTCCTCTTACTTTTGAAATTAGAAGAAGGGGGACCACCACGGTCACGCACCCACGGTGGGGTTTTACCACTTTGAAAGTGTCTATCTTTCAAACGAGTGACTTCGAGAAAAAATTGGTTTTAGGAACGTCGTACTTTTAGGAATGACATTTTTATAGACCACCTTTAGACACCCCGCAATCCCGCATGTAAGGGGGATCCCTTAATCTTTTATTTTTAAAATCGTAAAGCGGTTCACAGAATACATGTACCTACCAAGTTTTAACTGTGTAGGCCTAAAAGTTTCGGAATAAAGTGTCTTTGACATACGGACGGACAAACAGACAGACATGACGAATCTATAAGGGTTCCCCTTTTTTGCCATTCAGCTACGGAACCCTAAAAACTAGTTTATTAAAAAAAAATGATATGGAAAAATACAATACAAATTATTCTTTTACAATATTTTGCCTCCGCTCTTGTAGACCATGTAACGCTGTACTGGGATCAGTCTATCATCACTGACAGGTCTATTGTCGCCAATATGCCTGACATAGTGATGATAGACCGATCAGCGCACCGCATAGTGGTTGTCGATTCCGCATGCCGAGAACCTCGTGAAAGCTGAGAAAGAGAAACAAATAAAATATCTCGACTTGGCACACGAGGTTGTAGACATGTGGAATGTGAACTCGGCTATCATTGTGCCGATTGTCGTAACGGCCAATGGCCTTATGGCCAAGAGCCTCGACGAACTATTTCAAGGCTCTCCTTAGGCGGTTGGATCAAGGGCCTGATTTAGAAGGCAGTACTCCTCAATACGGCTGGCATTGTGAGGAGATCTAGGTCTAGGAGCCCTAACCACCGGTAGCTTGGACCCGGCTCCCGACACCGGCGGAAACCTACTTTTTATACTCTAAAATGTTTTTTAAGAAATATATAAAAATGTACCAAATACGATAATTGTATGACTAATGGATAAAAATGAGATTAATGCGAATTGAAACTCTAGTGAGAACGGCGCATACACATTTTATGTACAGTTTCTCGTTGTACCAGCGCGCGGGATTCCCCTCGGGCCTCGGCAAGACATTTCTCCCGCGCGATGCAGTGACATGGGTGATGAGTTTATCCCGTGGGATAACGTTCTCTTCCTCATTGGAAACTTCAATGACGGTACGAAACTACTTAGGTCAGGGGCTCCCAAACTGTGCGCCGCGCCGTAGACAGTAAAAAGGGGCGCCATGAGATTCGTGTTTGCCATTCTCCGTCAACTAAACGGTGTGGCGGTTACAAATCTAAAGAGCTTGTTGTCTCACAATGCTTGATTTCGCATTTCACCTAAAACCTTTCGAAGCCAATAACGACTGAACGATGGTGATTGTCGAAATGGATACTTTGCCGAAGACGAATTTGAAAAATTTGCTTGGGTCCAAGATCGCAAGAAGAATCTCACTGAACTCTTACAACAGCGTTAAAACCAAAATTCACTATTCCGATTTGATTTTGTTTATTCTTGAGTGCCAATATACACACATCAAAAGTGTCTAGGGGTCATGCACATTTATTAGCATAACTTTAAAAGTAATGGACATTTCAAAATGATTTAAACGCGAATTTGTTCCTGGTACATTTATAAAAAATTAAAGAAATAATTCAGATGTGGCAAAATTCAGTATACTTCATAACAATCATAATTTTCTTACCTACATGTGTTAAATATTAACTGTTTTTTTTTAAAACAAAGATTTTTTCGTACATTTTGGACTTAAATCAACACTGCTGAGTTTATCTAAACCATGGAACATCGAAATTTAACCAGGTAAGAGATGTTGAGAGCAATAGGCTTGCTGGAACCATTGGCACCAGTTAAAGTGTCATATCCAGTTTGTGTTCTCGCTATCGGGATACTGGTGAGTCGGCTGAGCAGAAACCTGAGAATATTCGGTAAGCCACCATCAGAAAAGACCGACTTTTACAAATTACGGTGGGAAGACAACCGTACGCTACGACTTGGCGATTGGTTTTAAAAGTACAGTCAGAACACTTGATCTTCGTTAGTGACCAAACTGGCAGGAAGAGACCACAAGCAGTCAACCTTCATGCTAGTATACCATTTTCGCTTCCAGCACTACGGCGAAGCAATCGCGGGGAAAGTTTAGAATAGGCAAACGAACATTTGGCTTGATATAATCGCCAATGGTCTAGATGTTACTCTCAGATGAATCCTGGTTCAGCATCCTTCCAGATACACGAAGAATACGTTGGCGAAGACATGGACGTGAGACCAGCTTGCAAAATCCTCAGAAAGTCTATCCATATCAAAGTGAAACAATCATGGTATGGGCGAGACTACATCTAGGCGGGAGAACTGACCGTGTTTAGATAAAATGGAATTTAACGGCTGCATAATACCGTGATAAGGTGCTGGCACTTATATTCCAACCACACCGGATGGAAATGGGATTAGATTTTATGCGTATGCATGATGAGGCCTGCCCAACTGCGACTCCAGCGGTAACTCAGCGGCTACAGCAACATAATGAAGAGGCTCTGGACTGGCCCACGCAATCCTCAGATTTAAATCCTGTTAAGCACGCCTGAAATATGCTGCAACGAAGGTCTCTACGAATTTTCCCGAGAATCTGCTGCCGAACAGTCCACTTTTCGTGCATTTTCGTCGGACCTGGTACCTTACAGCACAAAACGAACTTGACAACACTGTTTTGAGCTTAAAAACATTTGCAGACGTGTTATAAACGTTCGAGGTGCCTTTACAGTTTATTAATTTTTTTTTTTATACAAAATTTATTGTTTCATTTAATTTTGTTGCCTGCTTTAATCACCAAAAACAATAAGTCTAATTTTAGCAAAATTTTAACTTTTTCATTTTTGTCTAAAAAAACCCTCATAAAATAAAAAAGTTCAGTTTCTTATGATATTTTCTGTAAGAGTATAAAATTCTGCACACTTTGATATAAAGATGCTTTATGAAATTCTTTATAGTTTTGTTTAAATACGTTAATAACCAAATATCCCTAGACACTTTTGATGTGTGTAGTTATAAAAACTCAACAGTAACCCCATGCAAGATGGACTCATCTTTAGGGCTGTAGGCTAGCTAAAGTAAGTCTACTTTAGCTAGCCTAAAGCCCTAAAACCTGGCTGTACTTAGTTGGTCCCTGTTTCTAATATTATAGTTGTGTCTGTCACCTCTTTTTCTAAATAAATGCAGATGTTTCTTAACGTATATAGAAAGAAAGAAGGAAAAAACGATATGATATACAGGGTGTAAACAGACTCTTCACGAAGCCGTCAACCTAGCATTATGTACATCAAACTAAGTAACTTTACGCAAAAATTAGTGCTGGGAAACGACTTTTATTTTTGGGCTGAAAAATCACGTTTTACGGTAGGACTCAATATAACGCACTCAAATAATTGTGCTGATGGATGGATTGAATAGTAAGGGGGTCCTGGAGGTGCTTAAAGTAAAAATCTTTCATTAAAAACATGTATTAAAAAAAATAGTTGTGAAAAAGTTCGAACTTTGACCCCCAATATCTCCGTAACTAGAAGGTTCCCAGGTATGGTCTAGAACAAAAAAATGATCGTAATGACGGGGAAAAAAAGTGTCTTTCGGCTTCGTTAAGAGTCTGTTTACACCCTTTACATGATGTTTTCATAGATGTATTGACAAGGTATTGGCATGATGTTAATTTCCTTCAACCGGGCTTCAATAAAGCTCTGATAGCTCTTTTCTGCAGAATAAATCTGGACTCGATGTCTGCAGCCCGTCCCCATAGTAAAATACCGTATGACATAATACTATGAAAATAACTAAAATAAATTAGCCTCGTGGTACCTACATCAGCAAATTGACGATTTTTTCTAACAGCATATGCTGTTGAATTCAGCCGCCCTGAAAGACATATTCTATGCGGACCCCATTGTAGCCTTGAGTCGAGCGTGATCCCCAAGAAAACCGCTTTATCGTCGAATTCGTATTTCGTATTCGTTATTCGTATTTCGAATTCGTCCAAAACGTTTTAAAAAAAGAAAAAAACGAGTTACACCCCATCTTTATTTTATTATCGGCGGATTTAATCTTGTTGCTAATGAATAAGGCTACCTGCTGCTAACTACCTTACAAGAGTTTTTTAAAATGTTTGAGTACCTAAGTTGCAACATATTTATTAAACAGCTCAAACAATTGCTCCCTACTTTTCCTAATACTCTGTGTTGCCCAGTCACTCAACATAAACTTTGGGCAATTAGTTTTAGTTTTCATTTTTGATGTATTAATTATTGAACACTGTGTGAGTGAAAAAATAATTCCTCATAAAATTGATGACATTTTCAATAATATGGCGCGGAATGCCTCAATTATAATTCAGTTATTATCAAATTTATTCAAATTGCTGGGTGGTTGTCTAGATTTCTTCTGGATTTTTTGTGATGTGTAGGACTCGACAACAACGGTTTGACCACTATGATCAGAATTAATTGGTAATTTACAATGGATTTATTGAAGTAGTCGCAGCAGCAAAAAACAGTGATTTATTTGTAGTAAGTCGGATTGGTTTCGAAAACACGTTTTACAAATTAAATGATTTAAAATGATGTAATAATCTATTCGATTTTTTATCTAAAATATTAACATAAAAGTCATCACAGATAACTAGGGATTTGTGACCAGTTGCAAGTTGCATGAGGAAAGTGCTGAGTATGAATGTGGATGGGTATAAGAGTAGAGGAACACCAAAGAAACGATGCCGGGACTGTGTAAAAGGTGATATGACAAAGCAGGTGATTGATGAGATGACGAGTAATAGAGAAGTATGGAAGAAGAAGGCATGCTGCGCCGACCACTAATGAATTGGGATAAGGGCAGGAGAATGATGATGCAAGTTTTGCTAAAGAATCTTCCATTACTGGCTCAAATATAGAGTCGTTTTGATAATATGTATATATTACAAAATAGTCTTCACTAATAAAAACTGACACCTAAATATTATTGTAAGAGTCGAAAATTCAACATTGCGAATTTTTTTGGTGTCGCCTAATTTAGTAGTTTTTGTAAAACAGGTATGAGATGACTGCCTTGTGGCATTAAGTTCGCCAATATAACATCTATCAATATATCATCTCTTGCACATAAAGTTTAAATAAATGAGACTATATTTTGAGCACTCAAGTCGCACGTTGGGACATAGACCTCATACAAGGAAATGTCAAAATATTATCATTATTAGTAATGTAGTGTTCATACTACACAATAGGTAGCTACTGTGATAGGATACAGAAACCCCAACCCCACGAACAAGAAGAAGATCTGCAGGACGCTCACCTCGTCCATGTAGTCGATGGCATGGACCAGGAATGCCAGCAATTCATAAATCATATCTATTTCTGTAAATTGGTTCTACAATAGTACATTATGATATAAGTGCGGTAACTTGAAAATTACAGCCGAGGCGAAATTGCTAGCTCGAGCCGTAGGCGAGGGCTATAAGAAAGCAGAGGCTGTAATTATCAAAGCGCACGTATGTCATACGACGTTTTATAACATATTTGCGAGGAAATAAATAAGACTCGGACTTTCTTAAACGAAATTTTGATACGCTTGTAAGTATCTATCGGTCGATTTTTCAGACAAGAGGCTTAGAGTAGCCTTTTTTGCTGCCTCTGAGACTTCAGGCGGTGTCGAATTAATAAATTTATCATTACTTGACGACATTTTTCAATAAAAACAATACAGTGAAAAGAAAAAGCGAGGTTTGTGTTAGTGAGGCTCGCGCATAAGCGCTTTTTTTTTAAGGCAAAGGCACAAAAACAGCCAGTATTACTAATACAGTAAATTAATATTTCTGTGTTTTTGTTACAGATAAATGGTTGTAATCTACTGTCAAAATTATTTAAATTAAATAATTTAATGTTTATTTATTACATTTTATCTCCCAAAGTTAATTTTATTCATAAAATGTTGACCACTTTTCTGACATAAAAACTCTTTGCTAAGATTTAAAAAAGTTCCGTTCGTTTTTGAGGGAGCATCTTGAAGCCGTGCGTTTTACATTACATTACCGCACAAGTACGTAATGAGGTACCATACGATATTGAATTTGGTGAAAAAAGAGCCCCTTTACGAGCAAATGTGTTATAAAACACTTTTATAACACATTTGCAATACTGGCTGTTTTTGTGCCTTTGCCTTAAAAAAAAGCGCTAATGCGCGCGCCTCACTAATTTGTGAACAAGTAAAAATTTTTCCGCGCGCTTTTTCTTTTCACTGTATTGTTTTTATTGAAAAATGTCGTCAAGTAATGATGAATTTATTAATTCGACACCGCCTGAAGTCTCAGAGGCAGCGAAACAGGCTACTCTAAGCCTCTTGTCTGAAAAATCGACCGATAGATACTTAAAAGCGTATCAAAATTTCGTTTAAGAAAATCCGAGTTTTATTTATTTCCTCGCAAATATGTTATAAAACGTCGTATGACATACGTGCGCTTTGATAATTACAGCCTCTGCTTTCTTGTAGCCCTCGCCTACGGCTCGGGCTAGCAATTTCGCCTCGGCTGTAATTTTCAATTTACCGCACTTATATCATAATGTACTATTACACGTCACTTCATGTTATGTTTTAAAGCTAGATGGGGCCGGTGTTTCGTACCTGACTACTCTGAGAAGAAAGAGCCGAAACAAACTCAGAGGTCACTGTCTCTTTTAAAGTCCAGACATTGGTTAAATCATATGAGGACCATACAGATTAAAGTCTGAGATGGTCTTTTGAAGAAATAACCACACAGATTTGAGTGGACCTTTCCAGTCAGCGCAAGCATTCATAACCCAAGGAGCTCAACGACACGACGATCAATACCAAAGAAAGGCCATTTGGGTAGGCACCATAATGTACTCAAACTGCCAGACAATCGTGAAACTAACTAAACTAAATCGTAATAAAAAAAAAAACAAATGTGTGCGTGTAACCTTTACGCGCGATTGAAGTAAAACTTCTTTTTCTTTTAATTTACTTATTTTAAAAGTAATAAATAAACAAGTATATTTAGAGATTTTCAAAAAAATCTGAGTTACTCCCTAGTCGCGCCTAAAGAAGTTTTACTTCAAAAACTTTGAATTTGACTTTATTTGCCTGAAATATGGTGTTTTACAGATTTTATAACACAAACATAGTTCTTTCGCCTACTAAAAACGGCATGCAAATAATGCGAGGAATTGAATTAAAATTTTCAAAATCAATGATGCACACAAACAACAATATTTTTTCTCGCGTTGATGAGTTCATTTGTTTTTTTTTCAATAAACTGCTTTCTATTTGCAAGCCAGTTCGATATTTAAATAAAACCTTTGATAAGTTGGCTCCTTGGTTGCCATGCTTATGAGTATAAGATCGTTCCATTTTTAAATATAGTAAGCGTTACTTCCGTCAGAAAAAAAATCTGAGTTACTCCCTAGTCGCGCCTAAAGAAGTTTTACTTCAACAAGCTATGACCCACATAAATCCTCATATTCATTAACTATTGCAGTGTGTAAGACTTATGTATGTGTGCTCATGTATTCAAATATTAAGAATCAATGCCTTTATTAACGATTGAACCCTATAATTATTGACTAGTAATACACGAGATTCCATTGGAGGCCCTTGTTTTACTCATCTTCCTAGACTGACAACCTTAAATGGCGACCCTGCCATCTGAGACGATGCCGAGTGAGTTGTTTGGAACTCAGTGTTTACGGGCAGAGGCTTCACGCCGCGCAACACGCGAATAAAATTCGTGCCGTGCTCAGTGGAAAGTTGGAAACACGTCCGTATTCGAACGCGCATCGCACTGCGCACTGCACTGATAACTGTAATGTCCGTCAGGCAGAAGTATTGACCGATAGCGTAGCGTTAGATACCAGATTTAACTCAGTAGCAGCGGCAAAGGTTCCATAGAACTCGATTCCTACCCTTCTCTTTGAAAAATGGCACAGTCAGTACTCTTTAGACAAATAATATAATCACATTACAGATATATACTCCGGCTTACCTCTTACAAAAATTGACCCTTTGCTACTGATCGGTAGAGTCCCGTCGTGCTGAGGACCATCAGGTTACTAATTTTGATTCCCAGTTCAGTCAAAGGGAGTCATCAAGGAACCTTCTAAATTATCGATTTTTGTGCTGCCTTGTAAAATGTATCACATATCTGCCTAACCTTTTCCCACCTATGTCTGTGTTTTTCTAGTCCTCCGGTCATCATCATATTAGCTGAAAGACGTCCACTGCTAAACTTAGGAATCTTCCAAGTGTCGCCACATTGACCGGTCCCGTGCCACTCGCATCCAGCGCATCCCCGCAACCATCACTAGGTCATCGGTCCAGCTAGTGGGAGGCCTTCCAATGCAACGTCTTCCGGTTCGGGATCGGTCCTCCGGTGCCTATCATGTTTTCAATGAATCGATCAAAATCAAAGTTATTAATTTAAATTGGGCTGAAAATCAGCAGTTTGTGAACGGCACTTAAGGTGGTTACGTCAGAATAGCCCGCGAAATTCCAATTTTCTTACGTTTTTTGTAATTTAATAGGATCATATGAACTTGAGTTGTATTGATGATTTGTATTTTATAACACGTTTGTGAAGGGAAGGAACTGACCTTCAAGATACAGTATTTTACTAGTTTGGAGGTCAGGGACTCACCTTAAAGACACCCTGTAAGATCTTCATAATAAAGATTATTATTATTTTCGGAAAGTGTTTTTCTTCTCAGCCTTTAGACTGGATTTCAGCTACATTTACGGGGCGAAACCAAAGTAAATGTAACGTGTGGTGTGTAAGTTTTGTGAATGTTTATGTGTTGTGATGAAGTCCTATTTCGTTCTCTTCTATCTGCATGAACTTTCTAACGATTCGACATGTATTTAAAATAGCAGCTTTTTGGAGTGTTATGTAGAGAGTTTCTTTAAGGTCTAATAATTTTAAGCTATTGAGGAGATGATTTGGGATTAGCCCTGTTGTGGAGAGGACTATTGGGACTACGTATACTTTTTCTTGACGCCAAATTCTTGTAACTTCTTCTCTCAGTTCTGCGTATTTACTTATTTTTTCACTGATTGTTTTCTGTATGTTGTGCGTGTTGGGGACTGCGATGTCTATCAGGTATGTAACTTTATTTATTTTGTCCTGTAAGATTAAATCCGGTCTGTTGTAGTGGATCGTTCTATCAGTCAGAATAGCACGATCGTAGTAGAGCTTATGTGTTGTATTTTCTAGGGTTGTTTCTGGTTTATAATTGTAGTAAGGAGTGTTGGTATTTTAAATGAGTGTGTGTTTGAGTGCTAGTTTTTGGTGAATGACATTGGCTACTTGATTGTGCCTGTGAGTGTAGTCTGTCTGCGTGAGAGTTGTGCATGCTCCTGTTATATGCTACGTTGCTAAGTACTTTTCTCTTCCAGTCTTCAATTGTTTGTGTCTGCGGATCATTGGTTGTGTTTTGGGTTTCTATTTGATCGCTTAGGTTAAGTGGAGTGTAGTTAAGATCGTTTGATACTCTGGCTTTATGTATATTACTAGTGCGGGATTTTGTCTGGAAGAATGATTTTAGTCGACTAACTTGTTTCCGCCATAGGTGCTGGATATCTATAAGGCCCCTTCCTCCATGTTCTCGTTTAATAGTTAGACTCTCTATGGCGGATTTAGGGTGAAGGTTGTTATGTTTCGTAAGAGTTGTTCGTGTAGTTCGTTGTAATTGTTCTGTATCTGTTTTGGTCCATTTTATAACTCCGAATGAGCAAGTTAATACTGGAATGGCGAAGATGTTTAAGGCTTTAATTAGATGTTTACCCGAGAGTTGAGTTTTACAGAGAGCGTTAACTCTCTTGTTGTACTCTGTAGTTAGTGTATCTTTAATTTTTACGTGGTCAAGACCTTTAAGTTGCGTATACCCTAAGTATTTATACAAGTCAGTCGGTTCCAATGCGGTTATAGAATCTGACTCATTCACTGCATAGTCACCGGGCCGCACCTTGCCTCTAATAATGTGAAGTGTTTTACATTCTTCTAATCCAAATTGCATGTTAATATCCTTACTAAACTCTGCTGTAATGTCTACTAACTTCTTCATGTCTTTTTCAGATTTTGCATACATTGTTCATACGTTTGATGTCGTCCATGTATATAAGATGCGATATTGTTGTTTCATCTGTAGAGTGTTTTATTATTATTTTCATGATTGTAATTCTGTAACTACACACGTGTTACTGGCGCGTCTCATTTTTCATCAACGTACAACCTGACACTGACCTGCAAATTGCAAAAAACGTAAGAAAATTGGAATTTCGCGGGCTACCCTGACGCTTGCACCTTAACGTATACGTATTCTTTGTATTATATCATATGTATGTTAGTCTGTAAGGTATATATCTATGGGCCAAAGTAGCCTGATAATAAATGTATGTTGTTGTTGTTGTTAACGACAATCCGCAATAAGGTCCGCCCTTCGCACCTTACCTACATACAATTAAATTATTCCAAACTGACTAATTTCAATGACAGCACAATATTTCTCTGCAAATCATTGTTTTAAATGTTCCAAACTGACGTATCTCACTGAATCATCCTATTTAAGGTAAACCTGTGATGTTGGTCAACTTATCACCGCAAAGGGAATGATTTCCATATTTTCCGCTCCATATTTTCCGCCTTTATCTGAGTAAATCCCTTGTAATATATACTTCCACTCGTCGGGGAAGCCCAAAGCGCACTCATTCATCCACGCAGTATCTGAGTAATAGGTATTCAACCTTCACCGACGCACCTTCGTTGACGTCTATTCGCCATTTTAAATCTGTGGCTCGTTTGACAGCTGAAGCGGGAAATGGCGGGAATGTTTTGTAGTCATTTTATTTCTGTACTTATTTTATTTAAAAATGTTTCTCCCTATTTGCGGTTGGTTCGTTTCTTTGAAACAATAAAGTTTGTCGGCTTTCTAGGTATCAAGTTTATTTATTATGATCGTTTCGTGGACTGAATGATTAAACAATTAGTATAAGATAGGCGGAGCTTCGGCCAAATGGTGAACATCCTCAGGGAGGAAGGGACGCGTTTTTGCAAAATGCGCGGGAAGTAAGTTCAATTTTTCGAATGAGACGGAACGACGTGAAAACCCACCCATCACTTCAGTAGAACTACAGGCACGCAACAAAAGAATCATAAGAGTTAGGTAAAATAAAAATTCTTGTCTAGTGCATAAAAATGGTTGTCTAGTACCTACAAAAAAATGGTTGCATAAGTTATTACTTAAAGGCGCAATCCCATTAGACAAGGTACTTGTAGTTGTAAATTGCATATAACTTGAACAAACCTGCATAAAAGCTACAACTTGTATGACGTAGTTTGAACTTGTACATTTTTTACTGTACTGAACAGTTTATCTCAGTTAAAATGCTTTGTGGCTGGGGCTGTAGCTATATTTTATTGGTGTCTTTGTTTTTGTTTCAACAGCTCAAAAGTGCCTGTAACTGGCCTACTTGAAATAAAACTCGTATCTTAAGGCGGAAGCGCCAAAATGGCTGCAAAATAAAATTTGCTTCCGTTTTTTGACCCCATTTAATGACTTGTAAGGTCTCGTTCTAGTTGGCACCTTACACTTACAGTTTAAGTTAGAAGTGGCAAGTAAGTACCTAATAGAATAAAATTATATTTATTTCTGAGTATAAAGATCTTAATACTAAACAGTTTCACATACACTACCGTTCCCGGTGTAGAAATATAAAAATTACTTAGTCAACAAATCACTACATATATAACTAGCACTTCGCCAGCGACTTCGTCCACGTGGATTTCGAAAATACAGCCCTTGGGTGAAACATTATTTTTTTAAGTGTGTAGAATGTCTTCGGTCACCGTCAGGAAGGAAAGAAGTACATTGCACCAAGCTCTTATGTGAGTTCAACGTTTTTTGAATAAAATCGATGTGGTTATTTTATGGGTCAATTTCAATGAAGAACGTAAGAAAGAAGTCCAGTAACTGTGTATTTTTTTTCCTTTTCATTGTATTTCAATTTGATTTTCTGGTTACTGTTATATAGGTATATCAAAATAAAATTCGGATCGGAAAAATATGTCTTGTTAATTTGACACTCGGGCCACAGATTTGACAGATTGTTTTAGAATAAAATCGAATTGAATTTTGCACTAAGCAGAATTGATATCAACTTCCATGCAAATCACCCGCAAAATAACTTTCTTCCCCTTTTTAACCGCGTTAGACGATGAGTTTCAATAAAATACGAAACACGTCTTCCATCAATTCTGTTAAAGATTGTTTATGCAAAATTTGAAGTAGATTGGACCAAGGAACCACGTTATCCCATACAAACTTCGCCCCCGTTTTTCACCCCCTTAGGGGTAGAATTTCGGAAAATCCTTTCTTATCGGATGCCTACGACATACAAAGTAGCCAGCCTCCTAGGCTGAACTGCGAGATGCCATTATCAAAAAAAAAAAAGCACCGCTGTTCTTTTCACTTGGAGCCGTCGCGTCGTGGGAACAACATCGTGAGAACGTCACTCTGTTGTATTTTTCATTTTTATGTGTTACTCTTTATTTTGCTATTTTCTCTTAATTTGTTATTGAAGTAAAACTTCTTTAGGCGCGACTAGGGAGTAACTCAGATTTTTTTTCTGACGGAAGTAACGCTTACTATAGTCTGTGTAGTTTCCGCCATTTAAAATTAATAATTCTGATTGGTCGTAAGTATATGTCATACATATACTCCACGCTTCTTGACTTATACGCCAGCTAGTGGCAAATATCATAATCAATTAGGATTATTTATTTCCAAATTTTCAAACGGATCAATTGTGAATAGCAAAGTGAATGAAAAATTCAACAGTTTTAAAAACATTATTTTAAATTGCAATATTTTTTGAAAATCTCTAAATATACTTGTTTATTTATTACTTTTAAAATAAGTAAATTAATAATAAATTTTCTGACGATTGCGACATTCTATAATATTCAATAACAAGATTATATTGACATGTGCTGATCTAACCTTCAATTTGCTACTCTCAATTATTTTATTTAACAAATGAAAATATTTATAAAATATGAAAGTGATATTAATGAATTTTAAATAGAATATAAAATGAAATAGTGAATATTAAATGAAATGGCAGAGTCCCAGGAACATTTTACTCTTTCATCAATAAATAATAATAAAAGAAAAAGAAGTTTTACTTCAATCGCGCGTAAAGGTTACACGCACACATTTTTTTTTTTCTGTTGAGGAGTGTATTTTTCTTTCGTGTGGTTAATTTGTAAGTTAGTTTTTAATATTAAATTGTTGTCAGTTTGTCTATTTGAATTATTTCCGTTAGGAACTTGCATAATTATTTAAAAAAAAAGTCACTTCTGGTCTAATTTCCAAGAATATAGATTATAAATTAGTTGATTATGAAACTAAGTAATTTTTATACAATGTCAAGTTTTGTAAACCCAATTTTTTCCCAGCACTAATTTTTGCGTAAAGTTACTTAGTTTGATGTACAGACGCCAGCACATCAAGCTACTACAATCTGTCAGATTTCTTTACTAGATTTTCAACTTTATCTCTGTGACATTAAGTTCAAGGTTGGTTGGGAAAATCTGACAGATTCGGGTAGGTTGACGTGCTGGCGTCTGTACATAATGCTTGGTTGACGGCTTCGTGAAGAGTCTGTTTACACCCTTTATAGCCACCCCATATACTATGACTCGGCTGGTTTTGATACTTTTGACTTGAAAAATATAATTTATTGTCATTGTATTATTTATATCAACCCGACTCGTACGTTAATGTGTACTACTACTTACTTCTACTTTTGAAAATATTTTAGTACCACCTGTCACCACTGCAAACTCTTTCTTGCCAAGCTGTAATATCGTCATCATCACTCCAATCCAACCTCCATCTTGACTCCTTTTAAAACATGAATTCGTGGTACGGACCAAGTGTGTGTTGTTTTTTGTTGTTTTACTTTATTACAATGTTAGTAAACTAGGGTTAGGTATTATGTGAGTAAAATATGTAGTGTATCAAGTACACTTACTAATGTAAATATTCGTATGCCGCGTCCAACGGCGGATATGTCCTGAACTATGTAAATTTTATTAACAACTTTGTGAATACCGTATCCTACGAATAAATGTCTTTGTCTTTGTCTTCATTGATTCAATTTCATGACTTAATTCTTTAGCAATGCTAGCATTATTTTATCTTTTACTATACATAACTCTTTTATATTTAATTTCTTACATATTTTACTCAATTCTGTCACAAATTCGACTCGCGTGAAATGTGAACGAAAATCAAGATTTTGTACTCTTTGTCTTTTCTTCATATGCAAAACATATTTCATTCAAGGATATCCTATTGTTTTTAATTAATTTATTTGTTTTTATTAGTTTTTTTTACAATTTTGCACAAGTCTTGGCTGATCAGACTGTTGTAACATCACTATTTAGTAAGCTAATGTTATGTACTGCACTATGATTTGCCTGTGTCATTGTCTAAAAATTCTATATCCGGAGCTTCACTGTCAATCTATCTGTGTTACTGTTCGTACTGCCTTAAATTATAAATATATTATTGAGTCTTGGTATCTTCTTTCATTCATATAACACAGACCTTCAGTTTGCGCATCTCATAATCAAATCTGTGTTACTTGCATCCTTCATATCATTCATTCTTTTCTTTTGTGCTCGTGTCAATACAGTTACTACATCATTGTTCGTACTTTTCAATTCATCCGATGTTATTACAATTCTTGACAATGCATCTGCAGCGACATTATTTTTTTCCCTTAACATACACTACATCTGATATCATAGACGTATTCTTCTAGTGTCAATCTAAATTTTAATAAACGACTTGATTGGTCTTTCATTCCAAATAAATATATTAATGGTTTATGGTTTGTTTCTATAACGTTTGACGCGTATATCCTGATTATTTAACGGCTGACTATTTCTAAACTTTGAGCCTCTAAAATAACCTGAATTATGGTAATCTTGATCGGTTACCGTGATTACCATAATTATTCCCACGTGCATACGTATTTGATGACTGACCTCGTCCTTGTGCATCTCGTCCTCGGTATCCTTGATGACTGTGTCCATTGAAACTATTGTCATACATACCTCGCTTTCCTCTGTGGTGAGATTAAGTCTTACCAGAATAATGCATGATGTTGCCGTTGCTTGTACTCGCACCTGGTGACAGCGAACACTCCTCATCTTTAGCTGCCTGGATAGCGTCCTTTCATCATCATCATCAGCCTATAGCAGTCCACTGCTGGATATAGGCCTCCTCAATCGCACGCCACTCAACTCGATTCTCAGCAACTCTCATCCCAGTCGCTACCAGCCACCCTGCGAAGATCGTCACTCCACCGAGCCTGAGGGCGTCCCACCTTACGTTTACCGATTCGCGGTCTTTACTCAAGAACACGTCTACCCCAACGGTCATCGGTTCTACGGCTAATATGACCTGCCCATTGCCACTTCAGCTTACTTATTCTGTGAGCTATGTCGACAACTCTGGTCCTACCACCTCGCGTCCTGTAATGAGCTATAATTACGTACTGAGTTTAGAACCTTTTGTACCCTCGGAAAATTTTCTTAATGCTAAATTTTCGTTTAATGATTTCAAAATATCATATTTGTTATAGTCATTATCTGCTTGAGCAAGTGTCAAGTCTGTGTAAAGTTTGTCGATTTCAGATCCGTATTCATCAATCGAATGTTGACCTTGTGAAATATTCTGAAGACGCGATTGAATTGCTGTAAATGATTTTTGAAGTTATACTTCTTTTGGCGCTTTAGGGAAAAATAATGAGATTAAATTTTTACGATGCGCGCGCACGCCGTCACGAAAAACCGACACCCTGAAGTTAGCTAGTCAACATACACCCTGAAGTTAGCTTAGTGTCAGATACTGACAAACATAGGTTATTATTTTTAATCTACTGCTGGAGCTAGGAGGTTAGGTAGTATAGGTAATTGATATTAGACCTTGTTTCTACAAACGTAGGATAAGGCGAAAGATAAAAAATTTAAAAAGATTTTTTTCTTGTTACGCCAAAGAAGTATAACTTCTAACGCGTGTACATAAGTACACACACACACTTTTTTATTAAAAGATGCGTTCGCATATCCCTGAAAAGTTCTGTAACAGATGAATACTTTGAAGCCATCCTTTCACCTTAAGTAATCACTTGACTTTTGTTTATACATACGCGTTTAATCGGATAGCAGAAAATTACAGCAACTTAGCTGTTCAGGTGAACAAAATTGGAACTACAGCCGCCATTTTGAGAATGTCATTCCGCTGTCACTGTCCGCTTTGCAGATGCGACAGGTCATTGAAGCCACATAAGGAAAATTAATTAGCCCATTATTAAATAAATTACATCGTTACAGTGAAAGTGATTCGAGTGACTCATAAGATGAATTATTATTAAATAAAATTATTCCGCACCTATCGTTTTGTTTATTCACTGTTTTGTTTATTTATGTACTTTAATTCATAGCTATATTTCAGAAGAGAAAGAGAATGGATAATAAAAACTAACAGTTTTTCAAAGAAGTCTTAATACGAGACTATGTTAGTAAGCAGTCACTGATAAAAAACATTGTATGCAATTCACACGTGGTAGAAGTGAAACCTTCAAAAATTTTGGCTTCAAGATAAACACAGTATAATGCTTCCTACCTCATTTTCTCCCACGTTAAATCTTATGAATTAATAGGTCTGTCTCTTTTTAGTGTCACTTTTTCGTTTCATCGACTTTCAAATCACAACGATGTTGAAGAAGTTTTTACTTCAAAAAATCAGACAACACAACACGGTGGACCCTGCTGCGGCAACCCATGTTTAATCGCACAACAGCGACCCAGGTGCTGCGCCCCTCTCCGTGCGCAGCGCAGGGAGGCGCAGCTTTAAAACAATCCACATGAGCATGTTCTACTACAGAAGCGGGGCCGCCCCACCAGCAGCCTAAACGCGTTATTATACTGAACGCGGAGAGCACTAAAGTTCAAGTACAATAATGGTACATAGGCGGACTTAATACCACAAGCCATTCTCTACCAGCCAACCTTTTTTATTTTAGTACTAGCTGATGCCCGCGGCTTCGCCCGCGTGGATGTCGGTTATCGCGACCAAATTTTTTATTTGAAATTCCCCACTAGCGATGCTGTTGCCTGAACATAACTCTGAAAGAAGTCTCAGAAATAAGAGAACGTTAGAATATATCAGGGTATTAAAATAAAAGAGTTTACTTTTGTACACAAAATACGTTTTTATTAGACATTGTATATTTAGCTACACACGCTACGTGTACAAATCAGACGCTTTACTTTCATGGCACTGAGCTACAACGTCATAAGTATCAGCTGTCTTTACATTATGTGCTGTTACATTGTGAACTAAATCACTGATGAAATAAGAGTTAAAACGATGTTTTTCTTGGCCAGCTTCCACTAAAAATTATAGATAGCGCTGTACATGTAACAAAAAAAAGACGGGTTGCACTCCGGGAGTGCCGGCAGAAGTAAAAACTTGAAACAACGCCATCTAGCTTAAATATCAGAAATTTCAATATTTCTGCAAGAACGTAAGATGTCGCTGCCGTGCCGTAGAAAAAAAACATGAAACAACGCCATCTAGCTTAAACTACACGCACACTCGCGCAAGCGCCCTGCGCCGCTGATTCGATCTGACGATCTGACGCGAGTTCAACAGTTTATACCCATCCCAAAAAGTGCACAATGCCGCTAAAGAAGTTTTTACTTCAATAAAAAATCGGTGTCCGGTCGCAGCCATATCAAGTTTTTACGTGCAACAGATATCGGTGTCCAATTATTCGGTGCCAGGTCGTATTTTATAGAAACAAAAAAAAAAACGTGCAATTCGCACGTGGTAGAAGTGAACCTTCAAAAATGTTGGCTTCAAAATAAACACTGTATAATGCTTCCTATCTCATTTTCTCCCACGTTAAATCTTATGAATTTATGTGTTTGTCTCTTTTTACTGTCGCTTTTTCGTTTCATCGATTTTCAAATCATAACGATGCTAAACAAGTTTTCACTTCAAAAGTAAGTTGCAATGCAACAAAAACGCAAATCGAACGAAGAAAGACGAATGCACACAAAGTAGGAAAGAACAGTTTTGAAAGGCGATGAACGCCAGCTCCATACAGGCAAACAATTTTTGTTACATTAAGTCAAGTACAGCGCCATCTATCATTTTTAAGTAGAAGCTGACCTAGAAATAACCTCAATAGCGTGCTAGATATAATTTTCTATGGGCACGCAAGATTTTTTTTTAAACTATTTTAGTTGAGATTCAGTTCACAATCAATCTTCAATGAGGTAATATTAATATGATTTTATCAGAAATTTTATCAGCATAGGGTAATTTTTGTGTTGAGTATTTTAAACTGGCTGTTAAGTCTTGAACTACAATAACGTAACACCACATTATACAGTTAATTCGCAATAAACGTTTTGACTTTGACTTTGAACTTAGAAACGCACTTAGTTTACCTAATTTAGTGTTTGTTTCAATTAGGTATCGTGTTTTGAAATTAGCATCTTATTCATTAGTGTTTGCATGCCAATTTTATGGCAAAAGGTGTCATTGGACTACATATTATTTTTACCATCTTTTGTAACATTTACTGCAAATAAATAATTTTGACTTTGACTAAAGCCACTGCAAAAATGGTACCAGGTCACACATCATTCTGAACCAAAAATTTGAAAAAAAAAAAACAATTCACACGCGGTAGAAGTGATACCTTCAAAAATTTTAGCTTCAAAATAAAAACTGTATAATGCTTCCTATCTCATTTTCTCCCACGTTAAATCTTATGTATTTATGTGTCTGTCTCTTTTTACTGTCGTTTTTTCGTTTCATCAACTTTCAAATCACAACGATGCTAAAGAAGTTTTCAGTTAAATAAAAACAGACAACGCAACACGGTGGATGACTGCTGCGGCAACCCCTGTGTAATCGCACAACAGCGACCTACAACACTGCAATACCTACAAGTCTACATGTATGGAACTGCGATTTTTTTTTAAATGACCGATAGAGAAGTTCTGTGTGGCGGGTACAGAGTGATGTGCTGAATACGTGGTAACCGATATAACGTCAGTGTCCCTTCCACACATCTTTCCATACGCCCAGTGCCAGATTAAGAAAGCTTGGGGCCCCTAGCAAATTCTATCGAGGGCCCTTGATGTGCCAGAGAACAAAAAAATATTTGGCCAACTTCGTTTACAAATAATTTGCGGTGTACCCGGAGCTAATTTTTTAAAATATGTTAAAATTAATATTTTAATGCTTTTGATACCACAAACTATCCACTGGCCAGTTGTCTATTGTAGGGATAGGTGGTGGGTAGGGCTGTAATCAGGAATTTGATTTGGGGGCTTATTGATGCCGGGCGAATTAGATAAAATTTTAGCATTCACTTCGAATCATAGGACGTATCAGCGAGCGAAGCGAGCTCGAAAATTGTAGTATATCACCTGGGATAGGTTGGTTTGTCTATAGTTGTCCGAGATTTCGGAGCTTCGGGCTTGAACCCCCAACGGCGGTAGGCGGGTTTGAATATGCAGGGCCCCCGTTTGCGCGGGGCCCGTAGCAATTGCTACTTCTGCTACTGGGTTAATCCGGCACTGTATATGCCCGTTTATCAAGTAACATCTATTAAATGAAAAATGTAAATCAAACAGCTCGCTATTACTTAGATATTAACTTTGGTGCCCCCAAAAAAGGACATACAAGGTCATTATAGAGCATAAAACAGTCACAAAGATACTCAGTTCCTATTACATCCATGAAAATCGTATTTCACATAATATAAAGACAGGTGAAACGTAACAAACAAAAACCATAACTAAAACCAACATCCAGATTGACCGGTTGAGTTAGTCAACAAGTGCAATAGTGTTACATTACCCGGCCAACCCGCAAATGACCAACAACGCACATTACAGACTTTTAATAATAACTTATAAGTCAACACAAACAAAATTTGTTCAATATAATACTGGTCTTAACAATAAAAAATACTTTTTCTTTCAAAAATAGCTGCCGAAACTGAAATCGTGTAAAAATATTTGTTGCGATCAACGCTATCTATTATTACAAAAATAAAACAGTTAGTTCAGCTTCTCGGTAAGAGATGGCGCTATTTTAAATTATACTTGTTATTTTTGTGTCATAATTCGGTATACATTGTTATATAATTTCAAAGTGGTATATCTATGCTACACTGTGTTAACTGGCCCTTTCATTGTTATTTTAACTCTGATTCTACAGTACTTATTTTCGTTTACATAAGGTTCATATTAGAGGTGAAATAATTTTGAAAGGACAGTAGTGTTTTTTTTAGCACTATTTAGTGTTTTCTACATTTGTCACATTTACTACGTAAAGCCTACATGCTTTTAGATACAGAATAGCCTTTTTACATTTAGTACGTTCTCAATCAAAACAGACTATTTTAGTCCACTGTCGAACCTTTTTAATCCAGAGTAAAAGAAAAAACATGTGTGCAATTCACACGTGGTAGAAGTGAAACCTTCAAAAATGTTGGCTTCAAGATAAACACGATGCTTCCTATCTCATTTTCTCCCACGTTAAATCTTATGAATTGATGTGGCTGTCTCTTTTTCGTTTCTTTGACTTTCAAATCACAACGATCAACAGAAAAATGTCCTAAAAAATTGGTGTATGAACGTGGATAGCTATAGGATAGCTAAAAGAGTAGGAGAATACCAAAGAAACGATGGATGGACGGTGTGAGGGATGATATGGCTAGAAAGCGGGGTGACTGCTGAGATAACGAGGTACAGAGAAGTTTGGAGGAAGAAGACATGCTGCACCAATACCAATTTAATGAGGGTTATCGTTTTTGAACTCACCAGTTCAGTCAATTCCTGTCAATAATTTTATTTTTAAAGTCAAAGTTTGATTGATTTCCGTGACCTCGAGCTACACTAGCGCCTCTAGCGGCGAATTCATACACGGTATCCTCCATTAAGATAAGGACAGGAAATCATCATTTTGTTTAAGAAAACATGCTAAATGTTAAAAGGCTTTTATGCAGACTCCTACCTCTAAATCTAGTGACAATTGTCCATACAACAAGGCCACTGCTATTATTTTTAATACATAATTATATATTCACAATTTCACATTCACTGTCATATACAAAACAGTAAAACAGTACTGTTATAATGTGTAGGGCAAAAACTACCAACATTTTTAAATCTGTAAAATACAACTTGGTTATTTGTGTAAAAAATATTCTTCAAAAAATTATTAGGCGCATTTTGAAATATAAATCTATTAAATGTAGACTTCTTGGGAAACCATAGCATGATAATTTAATACTACATTTACATTCATCCCTTGCCGCTACCCTTCGCGCTGCTGGCAATAATTCCCTAAATACTGCTGCAGCAGGATCGAGAGAGAAGTGTGTGTTTACATACTGCCTCTACCAGTCACTTCGCTTTTGATTTTCAGCAATGACAGACGTCTAAATAGTTACAGCGTCCGCGGTCTCTTTTTGCGATACATAATTTATGTTCGATATTTAAAAAGATATCAAATAAAAGAAAGAAAGTTCGTCGTAGAAGAAGGTGGATGACTTTGTAAGTACCAAGCTACCTCACTGATTTTCTATTGGTATAAGAATTTTGCGAGGTATACTGAGCGACGGAGCAGAATGTACTTTTGACATACTTTTGACTTCCGCACAAAAAACCGCTTTTTTAAGGAGCGCCGGGTAGCGGGGGTGGCAAGTATCGTATTTACACACTTGTTCAGCACTGGTTCTGGCTTCCCTGCTCACTTCGGCTGAATGTAAATGTAACAAGACAATTAATGGCATGACCGTATTTGGGGAGACAGGGAAAAAGCGCCAGGGTAGCCCGCGAAATTCAAATTTTTATATTATTCGCCAATAATATAAAAATTTGTATGGACGCGATGAGTAACATTCAACAAATAGTAACAAGTTGCCACAAAAGTTACTTAAAGTTATCGTGTTGCTCCATAAAAGTTAATTGCGGTTTGGATGATACGTTTTGTTCAACATAAAACCTGACACTGACTTGCGAATTACAAAAACCCGTAAAAAAAACGGGCTGCCATGGTGCTTCCACCTTAAGGTCGCTTTCTGAATTGTACCTTTGTATATCTTGCACTGGATTATATTGTGAGGCTTAAAAATGATTGTCTGGGTTATCATATAGGTACATATTGCTATATAACAATACGAGTAACAACATTGTGATGTTTTTATTATTAATAAATATTTCTTCTTGTCTTTTATAACATATTAAAGGCATACATTGAAAAAAATATGTATTAGAGATCTTCCTATCAGATTCACAGGTATATTAGTATCAATATTACACTTAGAGATTTATAAAGTCATAAGTTACTGACAAAATGTGAGCATACTATAAACGAAAATATCAGAAAAGTGTGGTCATATTCAAGGATGTGGTTTGGTTATTAGCCCTTAAATAATCTCACTTAAATCCACCCTGTCCCCAGGCTCATCCAGTGGTACCCCACAGGGGGTGCCCCTAGCGCCCGGTCGCTTAATTTATAAGGTGTTTCCCCTTGGCTGAAAGCCTTTTACTCGCGGCACCCACAGGATAGTCAAGTCAACCAGCAGGATGCAATTAAAAAAAAAATACATAAAACTGAACAACTTTCCGTATAGGCCGCGTCAACATTTGGGTTGAGTAGGTATTGAAATTTTGTATATGACAACTTAGTTGGTAGTTCATACCAGATCCTAATATGAGCACACTTTCTGATATATACTTTATATCTGAACCATCCCTTAGTGATAAATCCTATACCATTGAGGTATAATAAGCATGGCCAAGCATGCATGGCATGCATGGCATGGCATGTGTCCAAGTTCCACGTAATATGGAACGAGCCTATTGCCATCAACTGAGCACAAATCCAGATTCTGGACTGCTACTGAGAAATTCCTGATGAATAAGCCCAAAAACAAGACCCTACGCGTTGGATTTTTTTGTCCACTGACGACTTTATTCGTCTAAAAGTGCGTTATATTAATTAATTCTACAGCTACATATCATATTTATACAATTTTTGTTAAATTACTGAGATTCTAAATACTAATATTCACAAAGTTACATTTTTAGGTTTAAACAGCAGATGCCTTCGAGTAGATGTAATTACAGGCACATGAGATATTTCCGCTTTTAACTCTGAGATGGTGATGAAGCGAGACCTTTCTTGAATCTAGCCAATGTACAAAAGGCGCGAAATCCGCTAAGGCGGTTGCGTCAGGGTAGCCCGCGAAATTCAAATCTTACGTTTTTTGCAATTTGCAGGTCAGTGTCAGATTGTACGTTGATAAAAAGTGAGTTGCGCCAGTAACATGTATGTAGTTACAGAATTACAATCGTGAAAATCATCAATATAACCCTGTAAGTCCATTTAATGCTATTGAATGACTTTTTCATAAAATATTGATTAAATAAGATTACATGAACTTAGAGGGTTGTATTGATGATTTTCACGACTGTAATTCTGTAACTAGATACGTGTTACTGGCGCGACTCATTTTTCATCAACATACAACCTGACACTGACCTACAAATTGCAAAAAACGTAAGAAAATTTGAATTTGGCGGGCTACCCTGGCGCAACCACCTTAAACTAGTTACTTGTATATTGTATACAAGTTGCAAATTGGAAACAACTTGAACCTGCGTACAAGCAACAACTTGTATGACGTACTTTGAACTTGTACATTTTTGCAGTGACGTGCAAATTGAACGCGCAAACGTTAGTTGCACGTTTCGAATTGCGAACGAGTGTCGTGTCCTACTCAATTGTTAAACATCTACACTTGTATGCAAGTAAATCCTTCATGCAATTTGCACACTCTTGACAACATGTTTCCAATGCAAGCAACTTGTACGCAAATGTGACGTCATACTTGCATGCAAGACTGCCTGATGGAATCGCGCCTTTAGGCTGTAATCTATAAAGCATACTTTAATCAAACTAAGCACAGTAGTGGTTTATACGAAAATTAACCAAATTCGTATGTTTTTCGTGGGCTTATTTCTATAAGAGACTGATGTAACGTTTGATAGGAATATCATAATGAAGTATACAGGGTGGAAACTTTTAGCGGAGCAGTAAAGGGAACTAACTATCTAAGGTGACACTTGTCGACATTTTTTCCATAGACATTTCGGGAGGGTATTACTCCACTGTTTGACACTGCACTGACACATCCAAAGTTAAACATGATATCGTTTTGTGTCATTATTAATTTTGTTTGTACGGAAACGTAATATACTAAAATAAAAAGCCATTTTTAAGTTACGAGCTATCAAAGATTCGTTTTTATTGCCAATTTTAACGCAACTTTGGGTGTAAATTACAATTACAAAACACAATTATCGAAAAATTCAATAATTTTTTTTTTTAATTGATTTATGCAGTGATTTTTTCATAGAACTCGATTTTCCAAAGGCCTTTACGTATTTTTTTACGTGCGCCTTTTACTATGAATTATCGTGCATCTCACTGTCGGGCACGATGCCAGGTGAGACAACGTGCGTTTTGGCCACGCCCACCAGATAGTTCGAGCCCACAACTTGTGTTACCTTAACCGTTGCAGCTACACGAAAACGCTCTCAGAAGACCGTCCATAATTTGTTGAGAAATTTTGATACCCATTCACAGATTTTAAAAAAAAATTAGTCTCCTAAAACCATTTTCGTGTAACTACAACAGTTAAGGTACCCCTTACTGCCTCGTTGAAATTTTCCATCCTGTATAATCAGTAAGGGATTTTTTTATATGAAAAGCTTCTATTGCTGAGTTAAGTTAAAGTTTCTTTATAGATCTCAGGCATAGTCCAATCACCCTGATCTAGTTTACATACAGATTATTTTAAGAAGACTGGCTGTAGCTTCACGACCTTGATAAATTTTATGACTTTATCTGAATCTAACCCTGGTATCTATAGTCAAGTTAAAGTAATTCATTGAGTTTAAGGCGCGATTCCATTAGGCAAGTCTGCAAGTATGTCGTCACATTTGCGTTCAAGTTGCTTGCAATAGAAACATGTTTTCAAGGGTTTGCAAATTCTGTACTGGTTTTACTTGCATACAAGTGGAGATGTCCAACAATTGAGAAGGATAAGTCACTCGTTCGCAATTTGAAACGTGCAACCAACGTTTGCGCGTTCAATTTGCACGTGACTTGAACAAAAAATGTAGCTTTTATGCAAGCTTGTTCAAGTTGTGTGCAATTTGCAGCTTGCATACAAGTAACTTGCTTAATGGAATCGCGTCTTTAAGTAATTACTTATGCAACAATTTTTATGCAATAGACAAGAATTTGAACGTAGTAAGAACCGTCAAAGAAAGCAAAGCTATTTTAAATTTTGAGTACAGTTACAACTTCAAGCTATTACTAAACTATTGAACAAAAATCGTATCTTAAGTAATTACTTATACTCAAGTAATCACTTTAACTTATATAGAAATGGTGTAAGATCATAATCAATAAGGTCCTAAATAAAATTTGGTAAACAATGGCATTAAGTTTCCAAATGATGACCTAAAATTCTGAATTCAAGTTTAGTTACTTTGATTTGTCTTTTGATTGAATAAATATTTTTTTAGAAGAGTAGTCTTACCGCATGCTACTCAGTGACTGTTCTGGAGGTCAGATAGGCAGTCCCTCCACGTAACATACTGGTATTCAGCTGCATCCAGTTAGACTTGAAGGCGACCACAATATAGCTAGGAGAAGGCAAGCAGATGGTTTTCTCTTACTGTGGTGGCGGTTCTTCATCCTCAGCTCTCAAGGCCACCATGTCGGGTAGTTTGAAGTGTTGCATGTGGAACGGAGGCTCGGGGCTACTGCAGGGCCGAGTAGGCTATGAGAGAGAAAGAAATAAGTATCAAGGAATTTTGTACTGTGTTCGCGATAATAGTGAGTGATGAATATAAATGTTGATGGATGGAGAGGGAGAAGAAGACCAAAGAAACGATGGATGGATTGTGTGAGGAATGATATGAAAGAAAAAATAGTGCTTGGAGTCCCTCCGCGCGGAAGAAGTGACACTTCGTAATGTGGAAATGAAACCAGGTATATACGCGCATGCGTTCGAGTGCCACGCATTCACTTTCGCTCTGTCTCTTTCTATTCCCCCTCCCCAGGAGCGTTGAACGTTTAACGGGTTACTACTAACTAAAATCATTTGGAGAAATTTGACAGATCGCGGTAACTAGATGCGCTTGCGACTGCACTAGTCATCTTGAAATCAACTTGACACGTTAACTGCCAAGGTATATTTTCTGTACCATCCAAATTTCCTTTCTTAGGTATTGATTCATAAAAAAAGTGTTCCCTTTTCTTTATTTGGAAAAAAACGGTTAAAAAAAACTACGTGCAAGGTGGCGCACTGCGTTCAGTTGAATTTGATGCTTCGGTGTCAGTCACCGGTGCCTGACATGGCCTGAACAGATAGAGAGTCTGTCAGGCACCGGTGCCTGACATGGCAGTTAACGTGTTAATTTACAACGACAAACTGTTGATATTTCTTTGAGTGGACATAACATCAATTTTGAGACAGTGAATTTAGGATAGTTACTTGTGTACTACGCCCTCGTCTGCGGCGCGGCAGTATACCCTTACGTGCCATGAAGAATCTGAAACATCATGTCAACAAGTGTTAGCTTCAAAAAGTATAACGTGCTCGGATTTTCATTAAACCTTTTTCGTTGACTGCCTCGTTGGTGGAGTGTTTGCAAGGGCGACTGCTGAGCATGAGGTTCTGGGTTCGATTCCCGGATCGAGCGAAGTGTTATTGGGTTTTTCTATCAGGAATCTCTCAGTGGCAGCCGCGGGTCTGGATTTGAGCCCGGTTGATGGCAATAGGGAGCCTATTGCCATCAACCGGGAACCCCTATTACATGGAACTAAAACATGACTGGCGAAATTTGGGTTTACTGAAAGGTACACCTCTACCTAATCCTTCGGGGATTACAGGCGTGTTGTTATGTTCTTTTGAGTTCCTACAGGGGGACCTTTTTCTATTATTTATACGGCTTGACATTTCTCATACCTAGAGGGTTCCATGCCTCAGAAAGCACGATAAGCTGATGGTCCCAGCTGTGCTTGGTAGGCTTTTGACCGACGTTACAAATAGTCATAAGAGCTGAATACTGATAATTAGTATTCTTAGTACGTTTGCCTTTTTTTTTTGGATAGTAAATCATCAAATGACTTCGCCCGCTCTGGGCGAAGCGGAAGGGAGTGTCAGACTTATACTGACTAAAACCCATCAATGTTCCTTCCTTGCCCTTAATGTTCCAGGGCTGCGGTATCTCTTTCGAACAGTCCCGCAGCTAGTATGTTTGCCTAGTAACTGGTTTGTAGAGGTCAGACAGTTCCTCCTTGTAACTTACTGGTATCCAGCTGTATCCTGTTGGAGTGTAAGGTGGATCTAATAGTTGGGAAAAGGCAGGCAGACAATATTTATTTATTTTTTTATTTATTAAAACTTTATGCACAAGTAAAACTGTACAAAGGCGGACTTAATGCCTTGGGCATTTTTTGCCAGTCTACCTTAGGGTGATGCAGAGACAATACACAGTAGGTGCAAAAATAGAAAAAAAGACTAGAAAATATTTATAAACATATGTAATAATAAATACATATATACATCCATATAACAAAATATATAAAGTTAAGATAGGAAAAAAAAATAAAACAACTTAATTCTGAGACGAATCTGCCAGCTTCTTATGAATATGCTCTCGAGTTTTTACTTTGAAAGTGAACCGACTGGTCACCGTCCTGATACTCTGAGGGAGCGCATTCCAAAGTAAGACCGCCTGGACAAAGAAAGAAGATTTTATAAAACCAGAGCGGTAATATCTTACCGTATAGTAGATATAGGTATGTTGAACTGCTCGGAGACAGTCTGGAATGTCAGTCCGCGACTGACACAGTCCGCGGCTTGACGCAGCACTACCTCGCTCCGTCGGATCCGCTTGTTGATGCTGAACTCTGATGGCTGCGAGGGGAGCAACTGTAAGGGAAGGTCCTAATATTCTTGGTTATACACGGTCTTTTTTGCGTAGTTGGTACTGACAGCAGATGCTGTTCAAGTTGTGAGAACTGCAGGGACCTATTTTATTAGACAGTGTTGGGCAAAATTTAATTGAAATTTAATTGCAATTAAAAATAATAATTGATTAATTGTTAATTGTGAAATATCAAGTAACAATTGATTAATTGTTAACTGTGACGTTTCAATTAACAATTAATCAACAACAGGTTGCACTCTCTCTTTTTTTGTTAATTAATTCTTCTACTCGACACTAGATGCCGCTATTGCCAAGCCCGTTAGTACACCTTCTCAACAACAGATGGCGCTATAACCAAACTATTATGTTCATCTTCTCAACAACAGATGGCGCTATAACCAAACTATTGTGTTCATCTAATCAACAACAGATGTCACTACCAACCATACTAGGAGTCTGCGCCTGATCCCCCACATGGATGACGTTGACGGAGGCCGAGGAGCCGGGGCCTATCGTCATGATCTTGGGCCTGATCTCGCGGAAGTGCGGGGGGCTTTGGAGGTGTAGGGCCTGGAATACGGAATAAATAAAAGCTTAGTTTTTTGACGTGACAACGTTTAATAAATCGATAAACACCGGCTGCATGCACGAAAAAGTGCCCCGTTACGCACATTGTACGCATCTATCTCTCTTCTACTCGATTTTATGACGTTGTCACATTAAACTATCGTCCATAAACCAACTTTACAGACAACCAATGTTTTGTTTATCCTAAGGCTACCCTTAATAGGCTTAGGGGGCCTGTTAAGGCGTCGCTGTACTTATAAATAGATTTGTGTCTACATAAATCATAAAGAAATTGGCAGATTTTTTTGCGATTTCTGGATCATCCAAAATTTTAATAATGATGAGTACATACAATGTCTCTTGAAGAAGTTATAGTAGATAGGTATACAAAAACTTCATCTAAAATATTCAAGAGAGTAGCCATGAAGGCTACATAATCAAGGTCTCAGTCGATTAACAAGGTCAAGTAACGTCTGATGAGGTCAGTCGGTGGATGACCATCCATCTTCTTCTTTCTTGAGTGCCTAACCTGGTATCAGAGTTTTTATGCCGCTCATGGGCCTCTGGACTTGGCCTCTGGACTTGGCCTCTACAAATGTGCAATACCCACAGCGTGAAAATGTATGCAAAAGCTGATTTTTATTTTAATAACCAATGTAAAATTGCTATATGGTGGGGCTCAGAATGATGTATTGAATACGTGGAAACCGTATTCGCGTCGGTGTCTTGTATTTAAGTAAAACTTTGTAATAGAATATATAAAAAAAAAAGTGTGTGTGTACTTATGTACATAAGTACACACACACTTTTTTTTTTTTCACGCGTTAGAAGTTATACTTCTTTTTAAAAAAATTATCTGTCGCCTTATCTCAGCCAGCAGTAGATTAAAAAAAAAAACCTAGGCTTGTCAATATCTGACACTAAACTAACTTCAGGGTGTATGTTGACTAGCTAACTTCATGCTGTTAAATTTAGGTGTCGGTGTGCGCGCGCATCGTAAAAAATTACTCTCATCATTTTTCCCTAACGCGCCATAAGAAGTATAACTTCAAAAAGTTTGTGTGTACTTATGTACCCGCGTTAGAAGTTATACTTCTTTTTAAAAAAAATATCTGTCGCCTTATCTCAATATACACCCTTTTTTTTTTTTTTTTTTTTTTTTTTACGGATGGGAAATCATCAAATGACTTCTCCCGCTCTGGGCAGGGCGGAAGGGAGTGTCAGACTTGTACTGACTAAAACCCATCCATGTTCCTTCCTTGCCCTTTGTGTTTCAGGGCCGCGGTATCTCTTTCGAACAGCCCGCAGCCCTGGCAGGCATCGGCCCTTGCGGGCCCCTCCCTATTTGCTGACATCTCTTTGAGGCGCGCGTGGAACACGAACGCGCCGTCAACACGGCCTGTCGTCAAAAGACGGACGGACGGCGAGCTAGCCCATTACTCACCGTCCACAGGTCCGCGTCTACGGTGGCCGGAAGCCACCACGTGACCCCCGACGCCCGAGGCGTCTCCCGCGGCGGCTGGGACGAGAGGTTCTCTCCCTCTCACGCTCCGCCACCTCCTTCGCTAGCATGACTGCTTCACAGAAGGAGGTGACGGCGTCCCATTCCCTTTCGCTCCGGACCATGGACTGGACCAGGGCCGGACGCGATAGGTCGCCGCCGCCGATCGCCGCTACGAGGACACGGCGGTGCTCCGCCCAAGCGGGGCAGACCTCTACCGTGTGCTCCACCGTATCCTCTGGGCGGCCCTCACAGTGGTAACACCCGGGCGTTTCCTCCCGCCCGATTCGGTGCAGGAACCTCCCGAAACAACCGTGTCCGGTGAGGACCTGCGTCAGGCGGAAGGTGAGGGTGCCGTGGCCCCTCTCCAGCCACTCCTCAAAGAGGGGACTTATTGCCACTATTGTGGCGTGCCCTGCACGGGGTTGCGATAGTCGCTCTCTCCATGTTGCCATGAGATCGCGCCGGAAGTCTGTCCGCAGCGCGACAATTTGCCGCGGAGCAAGCAACTGATGCCTTTGGATTTATTTAATAAAGCAAAACAAAAAAACAGATCTTATTAGAATTTAAAACAGTTTGCCTTTATTTTATCAAAAATCTTAATTACAGTCGTAACCGCATTTAAAACTATACTTCACTCTACTAACAAAAACTATTTACTAATAACATAATTCTATTGGAGAGAATAGAATAATAGGTATTATGACCGACACCAAAAACCTACATCGTGAAGTTAGCTAGTCAACATACACCCTGAAGTTAGCTTAGTGTCAGATATTGACAAGCTTAGGTTTTTTATTTTTATTCTACTGTTGGTAATTAACTATACAACCTAACCTCCTAGCTCTAGCGGTAGATTAAAAATAATAACCTAGGCTTGTCAATATCTGACACTAAGCTAACTTCAGGGTGTATGTTGACTAGCTAACTTCACGATGTAGGTTTTTGGTGTCGGTGTGCGCGCGCATTGTAAAAAATTACTCTCATAATTTTTCCCTAACGCGCCAAAAGAAGTATAACTTCAAAAACCTGTATCCGATTAGACTGGAAGCCGACCACATAACTCAACAAAGGCAGGCAGATAACAAACACTCACATTATTGACATGTCTGATGATGAACGCGGGTGGTTCGTCCCGTGTATCGTACGTGTGATCATCCGGGGGTCGGGCGATCTGTCCGGGCTTGTCCGGTTCGGTGTCCGATGGACTGTCGTACTGACACTGCACGTTTGCGATGGGGAAGTCTGTTGGAAGAGATGTTTGTAGTGAAATTTAGTTGTTTAGCGCGAAATAAGAGTGTAAAAAAAGAAAATCGGTATACATACTTTTCTGTTACTGATTTATTCTGGTTTAACAATTCTGAAATTCCCAATTGGCCCTCAAAAAATCAATCATTATTTTGTCATTTTTAAGGGAGTGTCAGACTTGAACTGACTAAAACCCATCCATTTTCCTTCCTTGCCCTTTGTGTTCCAGGCCCGCGGCATCTCTTTCGAAAAGTCCCGCAGCCCTGGCAGGCATCGGCCCTTGCGGGCCCCTCCCTATTTGCTGACATCTCTTTGAGGCGCGCGAGGAACACGAACGCGCCGTCAACAGACGGACGGACGGCGAGCTAGCCCATTACTCACCGTTCACAGGTCCATTAAAGTGGGCCTTAAATCACAACGCAAGCCCAGTGCGGGTTAGACACAACTAAAACTTTTGGTATTCTATATTCTCGCAATATCTTCTTTATTTTAGCCAAGACACACACATCTGTTATTGTTGTCTGCACATCTTTAGGAAAGAAGATTTTTAGACCAGCAGTGGGAAAGTTGTAGAGGAACATTATTACCATCGTCCATCGACCCCTCTTACAATACAAAGTAGAAGGTAAGTGGAATCAGGTAAAGCTGGGCACTAGTGTAACTCTTTACTTCAATAATTCTCTCAGCTACATTATACAGGGTGTAAGCGGGCCCTTCACGAAACCCTCAACCAAGCATTATGTACATACATTAACCTAAGTAACTATATGCAAAAATTACTGCTATTGCTGGGAAACAATTTCTTTTTTAGGGGTGAAAAATCACGTTTTACGGTAGCACTCAATGTAACGCACTCAAAATATTGTGCTGATGGATGGATTGAGTACGGGGTCATGGAGGTGTTTAAAGTAAAAATCTAACATTAAAAACATGTATATAAAAAAACTTGTGAAAAAGTTGGTACTTTGACCCCCAATATTTCGGCAACTAGAAGGTTCCCAGGTATGGTCTAAAACAAAACAATTATAGCAATGACGGGGAGAACAAGCGCCTTTCGGCGTCGTTAAGGGTTTTTTAACACCCTTTAAATCGATATTAGGTTTAAAATAAAACAAGATGTTACACGACAAAAATCATTATTATTTATACGTATTATCCGTACATAATACAATCACCCGTAACACATAACTTCTACTTACTGGCATGTTACTCTGCGATTATTTTCCCATTGAGTATGATATAATTCCCATCGATGGGAATTTTTGTATCAGAGTTTATGATAACATTATTTCCCTAATATTCCTGTAAGTTAGGGGACTAAAATGTACAGAGGAAGAGAGCAAAGCACTGGTAAGTTGTTTCCCAGTGATGGGAAAATCGAGGTTTGGAAGAATAAAATAACATGCCACACACACGAATATATTCGTGGGTTATAAATTATATTTATATCATACAAATTAGCCGAGCTATCACAATATTGCGGACGAATTCGCGGGCGAAGGGCAACTTAAACTCAATACAATTTCAAAAAACAAAAAATATTTAAAAACATTATAAATACTGGCCTGCCGGTGTAGGAGCAGGGTCCAATCTACCGGTGGTTAGGGCTCCAGAGACAGGAACCTTCTCACTATGCGAGCCGTATTGAGGAGTACTTTGCAACAAGGAAAAGTAACAATGCGCTCTTCCTCTCTCTTTATATTTAGGCAATGTATACAAAAACTTGACTAATTATATACTAAAACCTTCCCCGAGAACCAGTCTATCCATTTGTGAAAATAGCATGAAAATTGATGCAGTACTTTTTGAATTTATTGCGAGCAGACAGACAGACGCGGCGGAGGACTTTGTTTTATAATATGTAGTGATTGTAACAGGCCAATGTCTGTACATTGCAGATATTGAAAAAAAAATATATGTGGGCGGCTTTAATTAGAGCAACAGAAACCAAAACAATCGTTTTTAGAATTTTTGTCTGTCTGTCTGTATTTCTGTCCGTATGTTTGTACGCGCATCACGGGAAAACTACTGCATGGATTTAAACGCAGTTTTCGCTGCTCTACTGCTAGATGTTAAACTTAAAATAGTATATAATTCTCAACTATCACTGCAAAAATTAAATAATAGATACTAGATTCTAAGTATCACGCGTACGAAATCGCGGGCAAAAGCTAGTACCTAAATAAAACGGGAATGCGCGGGAAAAAAATCATAACCCACACATAAGAATCTTTATCATACTCAATGAAAATTATATTCACGAAAAAATCGCAGAGTAATTATAATTACGTTACATAATTAAGAAATTAGCTTATAATTATTTTACCTACAATTTAGTTATGTTGTAGATTAATAATTATTTTGGCTTATTGTAAAATAAGAATAATTACTACAATTTTACTAAACATTTGATAAAAAAAAGTGTAAATAAATTAAAATTAGATTATTCTATAATTTATTTAGTAGGTATACAATATTGCCGCGTGGTCCCGGCTACTAATTTGCTATTTTTTGTAGTTCGCATTAACTGTATCACATATACGTGACAAGTAAGCGGTAAGCGCGTGCCCTGTACGCCAAACGACACAAATATGTGACAAAATTGTAAGAAAAGTTTGTGGTAATTTAATAGAGAAGTATGGAAAAAGAAGACATGCTGCGCCGAGCACAAATAAATTGGGAGAATGATGATACTGATTAATTCTTATACGTGTTATTGCTAATTTATTTGCGATAGCGAAACCTGCCAATAGGGCAGGATGTCGCTATGAAAATATAACCCCTTAATTATTTCCATTATAAGCTAAATAATTATTCTACTCAAGCCGCCCACTTAGTAAAGAAAAAACATCGCTACGTCCCTTACATAATTCTACAACTTCATTAAATTACAAAAATAGTATAGTTATAATTATTCACACATAAAAAAAATTAAGTACAATAATTATTTTTAATACGATGATTATTTTCTCTATAATTAATTTACTTACTATTAGTCGTTGCCAGTGAAAAACAAAATCAACAATAAAATTATAAAAATAATTAACAAACAAAAAAATTAATAATTTACTAAATATTTGGGTTGGTTTAACACTACTTTGGCGAATTAGGAACTAAAATATAATTATTTGACTTATAACATAACATCACGCCTGTAACTCCCAAAGGGAGAGGCAGAGTTGTGACTTATAATTAGTGTATTAAGTACTATGTATATGTTTTAATCAATGTAGTCAGATTAGACGAATAGTCCGAAAATTACCAACATTAAAATATAAACATGACCTACCTTTTGGGCTGTCGCAGTCGGGTAACAAAACAGACCAAATGATCTATTTTTAATCATTTTTAGTATTTTCTTTATAGTTTTGAAAATAATAACATCAAAACCTGTATACTCATTTTGTGACTTTTGTGTTAACCGACTTCAAAATGGAGATGTTTCTCAATTTGTTGAAATATCTAATTATTATTTATCGGACTATTCGAATAATCATAATAAGTCTATATCTTTTGGTCAAGTAATAAACTATTGGCACTTTAGTAACATTTTATCAACTTGTGAGTTTTAGTTAGAGAATAAATATTTTTTTTTCATTTTTGTATTTGGTTTCTATCAGCGGGGAAAGATTTTGCTACGCAGTGTGAAAACTACAGACGCCAGCACATCAATAAACTACCCTAAACTGTCGAATTTTCCCAATCAAACTTGAACCTAACGCTTGTGTGATAAAGTTGATAATCTATTAAAGAGATTTGACAGATTGTAGTAGCTTGATGTGCTGGAGTCGCGTCTGTACAAAGACTTTATGTTTTTCAGCCCCTGTCTAGTTTTTGTTTCTCTGTATCATGACGCATTGCGCTCACGCTAAACGAAAATGTTCTGACACTAAATTGACACATGCTAATGTCAAACTGTATAGATGTGACCTATACAGTTTGACATTAGCATGTGTCAATTTAGTCTCTAGGATTAAAAACGCACTTTAACTATTAGAAAAAAAAAATGCCTGCATAAGGATCTTTTGGCGCGTGGCCAAAATCTAAACTAATCCTGCCATTTTGTTAATTACAAAACAGTTCACAAAAGTTCACTTATAGCTCCCCTTTGTCAACGTCAATTAAACGCCAGAGATCTTTGTATTCCTTGCGTTCGATTGATGACATTGACAGGGAGCTATCGCGCTTGAATTCGCCGCTAGAGGCGTTAGTGTAGCGTAAGGTCTTCAGAAATGTCAGATGGCATAGTGTTTGCGCTTTTTCGTCACGCTTTTTTATTAAATTAATATTCACGTTTGTGGCCAAGACTGAGCCATTCCTGATTAATTATGACTTGAATGTTTTAAGTAGTAAGAATGATTTTTAAATGTTTCATGCATGCTTTTAGGGAGAATAATGTAAATATGTATCTGAAGTTTACACTATGTTGTTATAAGTAATAAAATGAACTTTTTTATGAAGTTATTGGTACTTTAAAGTATAAAATAGAATTATTGACAGGACCTTACTCGACAGTGATGCCATCTGGCGAGCTTAAAAATGATAGCTCTCATTGACATCGACTGTTTTCATCGGACGTCGATTGAAGAACGAGGGACCATCAATCAATCGATTTATTTGATTAACGATCAACCCCACTGTAATTGCACCTTAACTTTATATTTATTATAACGTATAGTTAGACTAGACATTAAGTGTATAGTGTATCATACAGGGGCATATCTTTACACATTTTATCTAATACGGTGAGCATACACGCACATACTTATTAGAATAATTCTTATTGCTTCCCAAAGGCATAGCTCAATTATTAACACCAATAATAAACGAACAGAAAAAAAATTGTGAAATTCTTGACGATCGACGAATTTTTGAGAATCTGCAAGCTCCTTTAATTTCTGTCAAAAAGCAATAGCAAAAATTTTTTTTTTTGCTTTTTTTTTCTGTGGGAATTAATTAGACCACCTGATGAGTGTTCACCGCCGACTGACTGAAATATCGAAAGCGTCACAGATGCGTTACGACTTTACAAGGCATAGTCAGCTCAGTCCATAAATGGGTCATCAATCCAAGACCTTCGGAAAGCACGTACGCCGGCGCCGTTGGCCCAAGCTGTCATTTTTAAATCTTTGACAGTTAGTACGGATAGTCAAAAGAAAAAAGTTCGAAAACCAGTCTTTCGAATCAGGGAGATCAGACAGGCAGTCGTCGCGAGTAGCCAGTCTTACCAAGAGTTAACGTATTACCCAGTACTTACTGGGTTGTGGAGGTCAGATAGGCAGTCGCTCCGTGTCAAATATTGGTTAGATTGGAAGCTAAACACAATGCAGGTGGGAAAAGGATTGTGGATGACGATTATCAGGGTTTCTGCTCAAAATGTACTTAGTAAAGATATGCCCATAATGCTGCCTTCAGTAAAAGGGGCGCAACTGGAAAAACGGAACGGCAAAAAGCCTTAGCAGATACGCCTTTTTAGGGTTCCGTACCCGAAGGGTAACCAACGGGATCCTATTACTAAGCCTCCGCCATCCATCTGTCTGTCAGCAGGCTGTAAAAAGTAGACAGTTGAAATTTTCACAGATTGTGTATTTCTGTGGCCGCTAGAACAACAAATAAATTAAAGGGGTCTCCCCTACTACGATGGTACGGAACCCTTCATGCGCGAGTCCGACTCACACTTGGCCGGTTTTTTGGTTATTTTCTTTGCATTATTTGCACATATGCACCCCTTCTTCTTCAGGCGGCAAATTAAGTAAGTCCCTACGCTAACATTACTTTGACTACGTTATACAATCTTTGGCTCTTAACGCTAGCTCCCTGTAGACACACTCCAATTATCTAAACGTACATAGGTATAGCAGTTTATAGTATATTGATAGAAAAATCTACATTATTCCACTTATAACTCTAAAAATCCCCGCATCCTTCAACAATCTGTAATTTTAAGTCTCCGCTATGACATATGTCACTGTCACTTTGACAAAAAGGCTTTTTGTCCGATCCTTGAGGGTATTATTAGATATCGAGATTAGATTATTAGATCCATTTATGTAATCCTTTTAAGAAAACAAGTAAAAAAAAATCCCCGATGAAAATTAAATGAAATGTACTAAAATGAGAAAACTTCTATGGCAACATTGGCACCTAAGCGTCATGTACATGAATGGGCGCCGTCAGTAGGGTCATCTCTTAGCTGCCATAGTTTATTTAAATAAAATTGTTGATTATTTGTTTTTACTCTGGATGCTGTTAACTTGCACGTCTTTCTACATTGTTCTTACATATGTATATGCATAATTTCAACAAAAATAATGGAATCAAGTTTTGGAACAATATTTTGATTTAAAAGAGTGTCCATGGAGTTTCTTGCCCATTCTTCTCCATAGAGTTCTATGCTTTGGAATGGGCAACTACAGCACTTTACAAGTTATTCATGCCTTGTGTCTGTGACTGTAGCTTCGCTTTTTTTGTTTCTTTGTTGACATCCAAAAGTTCTAATTGAAATAAATTCTTTTAGTTATAGAGATCTCGTTCACTATACGGACACGCCAACGACTTGGCCGCAGCAGCTTTGACCAGGAAGAAAGGTTGGTTGCACAACCGGCGTCCGACCAGTTTTCGACCCGACATGGTCGCGTAGAAGGCAAGGTCCCTAAAACGTCCATTTAAGTTTTTCTGTCTAAGTGTCAGTGACAGTATGTCATAGCGGGGCCTTAAAGTTGAGTATCGTTTGAGTATACGACCATAAATACTTCATAGTTACATACTATGTAATGGCAGAGGTAATTAGTAGTACCATAATAGTAGTAAGACTAAGTACAGTCCGATAGGAATACAGGTACTCTCGTTTTACGAATAGATTCGGTGCAGATGCCGTCACGCTATTCCCAAACCACTGTAACTCCTGTGCGCCAGAATAAACAGTGGCGACCACCAGAAAAGCGCCATGAAAAAGAAGCTCGACGAAGTCCCAGAGAAACAATGTCTTGGAGGGATCCAATGCAACAAAATTAATCATAAAAAATTGCGGAGTAGTAAGAAAAACATAATTTTCACTTCCATCCAGCAGCAGGAGACAGAACGAAACAAGGGCAATAGACACACACACAACTGAGACATGGCCCAGTTGCCCAGCACCACGGATAAATATTATCATTAATATAAATGGTTTGGTTGGTCCGTGAATGGGTGACCACTCATTACATACCGAATATCCCCCGTTCCTCAGAAAGCACGTTAATCCGTTGCCCCCGGCTTTGACAGTCGTTACAGGTAGTCAGTGGCCCGAAAGTCTGACAACCAGTCTTATCAAGGGGTATCGTATTATCCAGTACTAACTGGGTTGACGAGGTCAGATAGGCAGTTGCTCCATGTAAAATACTGATATTCAGATGCATTCGGTTAGACTGGAAGCCGACCTCAACATAGTCGGGAAAAGGCTAGGCAGATTATGATGATGATTAATGACTCCTAAGTTAGGTAGGTTATAACGATAGACATCAGTGAAAATTCCCCAAAATCTGTTCGATTACCGTCCTGAATTTCGCAAAAAAAGAGTACCCGTCAACACTAGTACCAAAAAACTTAAACCTAACATTTGGCAAGATAACAAGTACACTTACATTACAATGCATCTTCATATTTCTCCGATCTGGCTTCAACCATGAGATCTAAAGGATCCAATATCTGCGTCCTAGCCCCACGTCTACCTTTGGAAAACTGACTTTTAATATCATACTTCTCCATCCAATTTCTCAAAGTTTTTCTCGGGACGCCATACTTGTTCGACGCCGCGTAAACACTGTAGCCTTTCTTAACAGCAATTAACGCGTCCCTCAAATGCTGCGAAGAATACTGCTTATAAGATTTCTCTTGAAAGACATCAGTTTCTATGTTCACGATCTCGTTCGGTCTTCGGCCCACCAGGCGAGGTCTTGCGTGGATGTTGAGGGGTATGCCGTGGTCCATATCGATAAAATGTCGCGTCACTATTTCCGTCGAAGTCCTGACTCCTGGAACAAGCAAGGTAAAGAAACCGCCCTTTAGAATTATTAAAAGAAACATAGAAAAGAGGGTGTATTAAGAAACTTGGGCGTTTCTTTCCTGGCTTCTTACAGGCAGCTGTATCTGTCGGATTGTGCGCTACTCTTGTTCTATGAGACTTCTTGGTATAGTTCTTGCAATTTCTGACTACGCATAAGCATGCATTGTATGTGTATACTGACATAGGGCGCCCACACAAAACCGCGATGCGATGCGATACGACGCCGCATTTCAGGAATTTGCAGGCAGAAGCTCGCAGATACTTGTGATGCTTTTCAAATTCGCAGTTTTGTGTGGGCGCCCAGTGTCCAGCTGCATCATATATAGTCGTGAAATGCAAGAACTATACTTAAATTGTCCTCGTAAGCCAAAGGGCGGTCTCTCAAATTGTTTTAATTTTTAGCATTTGCATCTGACAGTTTGAAACATCAGGTGCTTATCAAAATGAATCACTAATGATGAGAAATGTGTTCTAAATCTCGTTTTTGCACAAAATATTTTTACATAAGTATTGTCATACATTTGTTGAGTTACCGCTTCTTGGCTTAAGGGGGCAGAATTCAACTGGTTTTCTGATGCTTCAAAAGTTTAAAGTAGAAGTTGCAATTCAAGAACTCCAGTCCTTTCCTCGGGCTCGAAAACTATCGTCTCATAGAACGAGGGTATTCTTACAAATCCGTTAAGATATTTTTAAACGAGTACAGCTGAAAGATAGTTCACTCTGTTTGCTAATTATTCTAGGACTCATCAAATTAAATGCTACTTTATGAACTAGGGAATACGACTATTTGTCGGGAAGCTCTCGCCACCTAAAATAGGAGAAAGCTATGAAGGGCGATTGTTTTGGAGGGTATGTCTGTCTTATGTCATTTTGACGTTTAAAAAGTGCTGATTGTCAGCCGGATTTGATTAATAGATTTTTTGTTTTGAGTTCTAGACAGCCTTAATGGCATATACTTACTACGAAAAAATTAAAACAAAATTTGGGACATCACCTTTATATTATCAAAAATAAAAAAAAGGTTTTACGATGATTAATACTATTTTTACTACAAAGTATTCTGTTTAACTACTTTTACAAAATGAACACATGGGATCAGGGACATTGACGCGCTAATTGCTACTATGAAATCAGCACATTATTCTATACCTCCCCTCTTAGAAATTTTTCATCGATCATCGAAAAACCATCTACTGTTTCATACAAGAGCATTATAAACACGGTCAAAATGTATGGAACAGCAGATTTCTTTTTTAATCGACGAGAAATTTCTTTTACGAGTAGTCTATAATCATTAACTGAATTACCGTTACCAATGCCTTTTACTTGCAGTCTGTATTTGGGAAATTACAATACCTACTGTAATTCTTATCTTCAGAAAAAATGGAGGCATTAATATAGGGTTTTTAGCAATTTCTCAGAGTGAACTATCTTCATAAATACGTGGGAAGCATGCGTTTTGTAAAAAGCAAGGAAAAGCCGCTCCTCTGGGTTTTTATGGAATTTTAATATCCAAGCGTGATTTTTTTAATATTTAAATCGTTTGCGGGCGGGGTTGTTACGATTACTTTATAATGTTTAAAATGCAATAAATTCAGCAATTTTCTCAATTAAATCGATCGACTAATAAAATATGACGGCAAAATAAATTCATCGTTCATCGATCGACGAATTTGAGAAAATGTGTAGGTTCCTTTAGGTTGACTAAAAATGAAAATAATTTTATTAATATTTTTTAAATAACTTATTACAAATAGCTAGAAGCTAAACAATTGCGTTTTTCTTATAAACTACGAAACATATTTTGATAATATGAAAATTACTTAAAATAAAGAAATGTTGAGGATTTGTTAACTTTAGTTCATCATTTTCATTTCCACCAAACGGCTCGCATTGCATCGGATTGGATCGAATTTTTTACAATCTTTAAACGATATTAAATCGTGTACACAGTATTTAAAGTCTGTATTACCAAGCCGCGCACAGCACCTTGACCGCGGGCGTCTTCCGCGACTTGCGATCGTAGTCAAAACTATGCTGCGACGCGCTATCGGCTCCGTTCGCCTGTCGTCGTATCCGATCGGATCTTTTCAGCTGTCAACACGGTAGGAATTAAACTAATTGACTAGGCGCAGAAACGGATACGTTCGCAACCAACGGTACGGAGATGTAGATCGTATGCGTCGACATCCTGCCGGACACGATCAGCTGTCGCCGCATCCGTTCGTATCCTTTCCGATCTGATGCGATGCGAGCCGTTTGGTGAAAATCATCCTCTATGGGTGTAACAAGACCATTAACGAAGCCAAAAGGCACTTGTTCTCCCCGTCGTTGCGATATTTTTTTTTGTTCTAGACCATACCTGGGAACCGTCTAGTTACGGAGATATTGGGGGTCAAAATTCCAACTATTTCACAAGTTTTTTCTTTAAATACATGTATAGTTATACAATAGTTCGGGAGTCGTTCCGACGACTCCACGACTCCCGAACTATTCAATCCATCCATCAGCACAATGTTTTGAGTGCGTTACATTGAGTCCGACCGTAAAACGTGATTGTTCACCCCAAAAAAAAAGTCATTTCCTAGCACTAATTTTTGCGTAAAGTTACTTAGTTTGATGTATAGAATGCTTGGTTGACGGCTTTGTTAAGGGCCTTGTGACTCCCTATACAAACAGTGCGAAGCAGGGCGTGGGTTGCAAGTTTATAGAATAAAACGACCAATGCATACGGTAAACCTCAATTTAATCGAAACAATGTTACAGATGATGTTCCATACGTTAAGTACAACCGGTAATGAATATAATACGCGAACTGAACGCAACACAACATAATACTGTTTTAAAACATACAATGTAGCTGAATTTATTCTAGGTTTTATTGTGTCCTGGTCTTTATACACGCGTGTAATCACCAAAGGGAGAGGGTGTTCCTTATAGTTATAACACAGTAAGTAATAATGTAATAGGGGCCAGCCTATTGTCTGTTACTGAGAAAATCTGTAAAAGTGGCTTTTATCCGACACAATCAGCTTTAAACCTCGCACTGCTGGGACCCCGGCCTGCTCTCTATGAGAGGGAGTGGGCTATAATCCACCACGCGGGCCCAGTGCGGAATGGTAGATGTCACATGCCTTCAAATTTTTATTTTTAGTTCTAGGACATAGGTGTTTTCACAGTGGGGGTCACATTAAATAAGCTAGCGATACTTCACAAATATGAAGTGTATCGATATCTAACATCCATAAAAGATAAGGTGGGGCGCTTATTCCGCGCTCTTGCTTGCACGCTCGGCTCAGGCGGAACGTGACACTTTTTCGTGCGTGCAGCCGGCGTTCATCGATTTATATATCACATTATCACGTCAGAAAGTAATTTCATGTTACTCGCAGAAGATGGCCGAGATGGGATGGGACGAGTTGGACAAAACCAACGACCAGTGGCCCACATTACCCCTGGATCGAAATAACTGGAAGTCATGGGAGAGGGGCCACTCAAGTATTACGTAAGCACTACAGGGAGGCAGGGGGTATGGAGGGATCTGGATGGTGATTACGTCAGCACTATTTTTTTTTACTTTCTCGGATTTTCTACAAAATTTAGCCGATTTAGGTATGAACACATATTATGACAAACCTACTTCCAAGCCTATTCCTTGATTCTAGACTCTGCTGCTCATGAATCAATCAAGAAACCAGAACACATAAAAAAATGCACGTGCCAACGTTTACGTAAGCATGGGAGGTAAAAGGTTTGCTTACTTTTGCTGAAAAGAGGGGGAGGGGGGGGATTAATAGTTGCAATAAATTTGCTTACGTCATACTTGAACGGCCCCAGAGGTCCTTGCCCAGCAGTGGGACGGCGCAGGCTAACAGTATCATGTTACTTTGCTCTCGGCTGATTGTGATCAAATGATTTTGACTTAACCGACTGCGCGCGCCTTAAAGACTAGTTCACAACAAAACCGTCACAAGGCTTATCATATAAATACAATGTATATATCTACAGTAGACACTTATATCTATTTATTATTATGTATATTATTTTATGTATATATTTATATACTAGTAGGCACTTCATGGGTTATTTAACGCGTTTTGTATATTTATGTGGGTAGTATGTGATTAAAGGGTTAGGTCGAGATTTATAAACGTTACCTAGCACGTAATATGGCTTAGCCTAAAGGTACAGAGACAGATCAATTACTTATACAAATTTTGATGCAATAGACAAGAATTTATACGAAGTAAGAACCGTCAAAGAAAGAATACAAATGGCAGTTCTAATTTCAAGTAATTACAAACTACAGAATCAAAAATTGTATCTTAAATAATGACTTTTATTCAAGTAAACACTTATGACTTCTTTATAGATAGTGGTGTTAGAGTTAAAAATCTAGTTGCGTTATAAAATCGCCCGTGAATCTTTACATAGTATAAAACAACGTCGCTCTCGCTTCTGTACACTTAGATCTTTTAAATTACGCAACGGATTTTAATGCAGTTTTCAGTAATAGATAGAGTGATTCAAGAGGAAGGTTTATATGAATAACATTGCACACGTGCGAAGCCGGGGCAGGTCACTATTATTATTTATTATAAAAGGATGTTTTATCACACCACAAAAATATACAAGCCATGTTTTTACAAGAGAACAGAACTAAAACCATTACATCAGTATATTTGATAGGAACACAGGTAATTTTTAGAACGTTCAATGTGGATATTCGTCGTGAAGTTAATCTGAGGGATAGTTAATTTATCTTTCGGTTAGTAGACTATCGTTTCCATCTGTGAGACGGTAAAAATAGTTTTTTTTTTTATGTTTAAACAAAGGCAAAGTTAATTAACTAAAGCGATAGTCGCCTATTAGCCCAGCTGATAAACGGTCATACATAGTTTGAATGACAATGCATGGTTGGCTAAGTGACGTCATTGTAAATCCAATATGGCGGACTCCCAAGGCGGCCGAGTTCATTTTTATGCATTCTTATTCTTTATTGCACACAAAAAAGAGAAATACACACAAAATCATGATAAATAATTATGTACAAAGGCGAGCTTAACCCAGAATTGGGTTTTCTTACAGCAAACCTAAATTCGATTGTGAAATCGAAATCGATTGATTTTCGATTGCATTCCCATTATATGGGTATCAAATGATGAGAAAAACTAAAAAACACGCATCAGAGTGACGTCATTTCATTTCTCGTGTCGTTTTGAACACGAGAAAGAAAGTGACGTCACTCGAAAGCGTTGTTTTTTGATAGATGGGGAGGAAGACTAAGGAAACGATGGATGGTTGTGTGAGGAATGATATGAAGAGAGAAAGGAGTAAATGACGTGACGGACGGCGTGACGGTTGACAGAGGAGAATGGAAGTAAAAACGTGTTCCACCAACATGGAACTTGTCCAACGCGAAAACAGTTACCACGTATTCAATACATCATTCCGATTCTGAATTCTTAAAATTTACATTGGTTATTAAAAAAAAACAACGGGTTGCATTCCGGGAGTGCCGGCAGAACTGAAAACATGAAATAACGCCATCTAGCTTAAATATCAGGAATTTCAATAGCTTTCTGCAAGAACAAAAGATGTCACTGCCGTTGAAAAAACTTGAAACAACGCCATCTAGCTTAAACTACACGCACTCTCGCGCAAGCGCCCTGCGCTGCCGATTCTCGATCTGACGACCTGACGCGAGTTTAACAGTTTTTACCCATCCCAAAGAGTGCACAACGCCGCTAAAGAAGTTTTCACTTCAAAAACCAGCTGTTTCCTACAAAAGTGCAATACCTACACGGTGAAAATGTTTAAACAGGGTTTTATTTTTAAATACCCATGAAAAATATCGATGTCGAATACGTGGTGCCCGTTTTCGCGTCGGTGTCCTTTCCAGCCTGTATAAGTTACTTACCTATAAGATAAATTAACCATCCCCTTCATTAGAAAGAAGAGTTAAAAATCGTAACGATATCACAAAATTTATGTATTTGACAATTTTTTATTTGGTTAAGAATATTATTTTAACTAATGTTATAGATAATCTGTATACCAGAATAAAATAGCGGAATTTTAACATCAAGCATAACATCACGCCTGTAATCCCCGAAGGGTAAGGCAGAGGTGTACCTAATAGTACACCCACATTTCGCCAGTTATGTTGTCCCATGTAATTTTAACAAAGCAAATTATTTAAAATTGATTTAAACTTTTTCTCGTATAAGTATTTTAAGGCTTATAACAAATATTTGGTACAGGAACTCAAGAGAAAATGATTATCAAAATATTATCGTATCACTCGCGCTTGCCAAGGTTGGTCCGTGGATGGATGACCGCCCATTACATACCGAGTTTCCTCCGTGCCTCTGAAAGCACGTTTAGCTGTTGGTCCCGGCTGCTATTTGTAGATCTTTGACAGTCGTTACAGGTAGTCAGTGGCCCGAAAGTCTAACAACCAGTCTTACCAAGGGGTATCGTATTACCCAGTACTAACTGGGTTGTGGAGGTCAGACATTTGGTTAGACTGGAAGCCAACCCCAACATAGGGCCCCGGCTAGGGAATATGTAATATTTTAATGATCATAATTTCTCTTATATCCTTACCAAATAAAGTTTTTTTAAGTTAAAAATCTCAATATAATAATATAATCGATGCCCAAACATAATTATATCCTAATTAAGTACAATTATAAAGATAAAATACTATAATATAATATAATAATTATGTATAATCATGTAATATAATATAAATAAATTAATACAAATATAATTTATAATATGTTAAGCCGTTTTTTTAATTACTATTTTAGAGTGGTTATTTTTAGAAAATGCATGTTGAATTATCATTCTTTATTTTACTAACACAGTCAAACCAAGTATTATATCAGGCCATTAAAAGGCATTTTTCAACCTCTAAAACCCTGGAACCCTTGCACTTGAGGGAGTAAAAATACCCTTATCGAAGCCGAAAGGCACTTGTTCTCCCCGTCACTGCGATCATTATTAGGGTTCCGTAGCCAAATGGCAAAAAAACGGAACCTTTTCTGATTTTTTTTCTGAAACTATAAGAACTATACTGTTGAAACTTGGTAAGTAGATGTATTCTGTGAACCGCATTAAGATTTTCACACAGAAATAGAAAAAAAAATTGGGGGTTCCCCATACTTTGAACTGAAACACAAAAAAACATTTTCATCAAACCCATACGTGTGGGGTATCTATGGATAAGTCTTCAAAAATGATATCGAGGTTTCTAATATCATTTTTTTCTAAACTGAATAGTTTGCGCGAGAGACAATTCCAAAGTGGTAAAATGTGCCCTCCCCCCCCCCCCCTGTAACTTCTAAAATAAGAGAATGATAAAACTAAAAAAAATATATGATGTACATTACCATGCAAACTTCCACCGAAAATTGGTTTGAACGAGATCTAGTACGTAGTTTTTTGAATACGTCATAAATCGTAAACCGCAATTTACCTTTGTCATGTTGTATAGTTAATGGTACGGAGCCCTTCGTGCGCGAGTCCGACTCGAACTTGGACAGTTTTTTTGTTCTAGACCATACCTGGGAACCTTCTAGTTACGGAGATATTGGGGGTCAAAGTTGCAATTTTTTCACAAGTTTTTTTTATACAAGTTTTTAATGTTATAACTTTATTTTAAATACCTCCACCATCCCTGTACTATTCAATGCATCCATCACAACAATGTTTTGAGTGTGTGACATTGAGTCCTACCGTAAAACGTGATTTTTCATCCCAAACAAAAGACTCTTTTCCCAGCAATAATTTTTGCCCAGTTACTTAGTTTGATGTACAGAATACTTGGTTGACGGCTTCGTGATCGGCAATCAAGCATTTTGTACATCAAACGAAGTAATTCTACGCAAAAAATATTGCTGGGAAACGTCTTTCTTTTTGAAAAACTTGTGAAACTTTTTGAACTTTCACCCCCCACATCTCCGTAACTAGAAAGATCCCAGGTGTGGTCTAGAGCCAAAAAGATACCGACAATCGTGGAGAACAAATGCCTTTCAGCTTCGTTAACAGTACTGTTAAACCCATTACGTTGTCAGGTGTACAGAATCGGACATAGGGTACCTTTCATCCCGAAAAAAGTACTGTTCCCGAGGAAAACAACAATAACGTTCTTATGATAATAGATGGCGCCACGTGTCTTTCGAATCATGACTGAATTATATTATTACAAGCAGAATACAACCCGAATTGATTGTCAAATTCTAAAGTAACGCGAGCGAAGCTGCGGGCAAAGGCTAGCTGCCGATAAAAAGACAAGACTCTTCACTGCTACTAGCGAAATATGCCAGGGTATGTAACTAAGTCATTTTGTAAAATCAGTGTTAAATATTAATTTTCTAAACATAACCACTCCATAATCAAAAAGCTTACTATAATTTTAATATTAAACACTAAAATTTCATTTTAAGTCTTTTCTTTATATATATTTGGACGAAGTCCTACCAAGCACTCAGTTTTTGAAAAAGGCCAATCATTACATTTATTTAATAATTCAATATAATAATTTATATAACTAATTAATTTATTACACAAGCATTTAACGACAAACTTACTAATAAATAATTGTAGTGGGAGTCTGTCTCAAATGTTTTGTGTGCTTGCAACATTGACCAATATTAGGCGTAATTTCATACTTTTTGTACAAAACACCCACATGTCGCCAGTTTTAAGACAAAACATTTAAAACATACTCTAAATTATCTAAGAAAACAATATATCTTTGGATACAATATTGCAGGAAAAATTATATAATAGGAATACTTTATACAGTACCTCGGACTGTTCCACCATTTCTTGTAGCAGTTTACTTCAATCTTATTATAAATATCTTATTATAATCCGGTATTTAAGGTTAAGCAATGCTTGCCTAGGTTAGTCCGTGGATGGGTGACCACCCATTACATACCGAGTTTCCTCCGTGCCTCGGAAAGCACATTAAGCCGTTGGTCGCGGCTGTCGTTTGTAGATGTATAACAGTCGTTACAGGTAGTCAGTGGCCCGAAAGTCTGACAAACAGGCTTACCGTGTGGTATCGTATTACCTAGTACTGACTGGGTTGTGGATGTCAGATAGGCAGTCACTCCATGTAACAGTAGTTTCAGCTGCAACGCGACTGAAACCCGATCACAACATAGTTCGGAAAAGGCTCAGCAGAAGATGTGTAAGATTAAAATAAAACTGCTATTAGAAGTGGTGAATCCCACATCGAATTTTAGAAAGAGACAGAGAATGATAGATTAGAGAGTGACAGACAAGACGCGAGACAAACGGGAACTTCTTCTAGAACTCGATGTGGTGTATACAACGTGTAACGGAAAGGGGTAAGCCGAAAGAGGGTCACACAGGTTGTCATTCTGAAACAACTTTTGTTCTATGACTTTGGAAAATTCGCGAAAAAAGAATTGCTTATCCATACAAACTTTGTTGGTCACGTGACTTTTTAGTATGGGAAGTAGATTTTTTCCAAAATTCGTAGAACAAGAGTTGTTCAGAATGACGAGTTGTGTGACCCTTCGGCTTACAATACCCTTTACGTTACACGTTGTATAGGCTGCGCTTCCACCAGGGATGTGCGAGGTATCTGAGCGGTGCGAAGATGTGTACTTAGCGGGCTCTCTCGCAACACGACCTTCCCTTGTCTTGTATGTGCACAAAAACCTCGCTCCGCTGAGCCGTTTCCACTAGAGCTGCGCTGAGAGAGGCTGTGAAGAAGTGCTTCTATTGGTTCTTAACAGTTACATCCCCCGCTACGCATCCTCGTACTTCTCTGGTGGTAACGCACCCTTACAAAGGGTACTGTGTGACATCAAGTATGGAGCCGATGGAAACATGCTAGCAATACAAAATAGTCAATGTTTTGTGTGTTGGTTGAGTGAACATTTAGGAAGACATCTTTAACTAATTTTAACATATGAAACATCACGCCTGTTATCTCAGTAGTGTTAGGCAATGGTGTATCTATGGTAAACACGGCAACACATTAAGTTACACATAACCAGTATAACCTGACCTCGTTTTGTATGAGCTTCCCGTACGATGAGAGATCAGCTTAATTTGGTTTTGGTTAGCTTATTGGATCTCGTGCATATACCCCACATTTCGACTTTAAGTCCCATGTAATAAGGGGCAAGCCTAATTCCACCAATCGCTTACGTATTGTCGCCTCATCAAGCTATAACATACCTTTGCCAAATAAGTCTTTTTGGGATTCACCAAATATTTTAAACTAACTATTCTCTTTATGTAGGACCCACGAATACCCCGTCGTAAACAGAAACACGTCACAACGGTTATGAGTTTATCAGCCTATAATGGGTGTAACAATACCCTTAACGAAGCCGAAAGCCACTTGTTCTCCCCGTCATTGCGATCATTTTTTTGTTCTAGACCATACCTGGGGCCCTTCTAGTTACGGAGATATTGGGGGTCAAAGTTGCAATTTTTTCACAAGTTTTTTTTTTAATACAATGTTTTAATGTTGTAGCTTTATATACCTCCATGACCCCGTACTATTCAATACTTTTATCAGCACAATGTTACGAGTGCGTTACATGGAGTCCTACCGTAAAAAATGACTTTCCACCCCAAAAAACAAAATCGTTTCCCAGCAATAATTTTTGCGTAAAGTTACTTAGTTTGATGTACAGAATGCTTGGTTGACGGCTTCGTGAAGAGTCTGTTTACACCTTGTATAATAGTGCCTATAGCCTTGTGTGACACTGAGATCAAACGCGTGGGCCTTTTTGAAGTTATACTTCTTTTGGCGCGTTAGGGAAAATGATGAGAGTAAATTTGTACGATGCGCTCGCACACCGTCACGAAAAACCGACACCCTGAAGTTAGCTAGTCAACATACACCCTGAAGTTAGCTAGTCAACATTTTAGTTTTATACGCCAAAGAAGTATAACTCCTTAAGTGCGTAATAAGTAGACACACGCTTTTTTTTATGTTACTTACGGCAATCGATTTTTTTGTTTAAAAAAAAGCATCCAACAGGTAAACAATATTCAGGCAAATTTTAGGATTAATATTAATTTTTAATAACGCCAAAGTTTGATACCTAACCTAAATGTTCACACACAAAAATACTTAAAAATAAGAAAAAAAAAACATCTTTGGACAAAATAAATAAAAATGTAAGTAAGTACATATTAAAAAAACAGAAATTTTCATAAATTATTTTAGATTTTCGTTATTCTTTGCTTTTTTCTTTGGCAGTTTTCTATCTTTCGTATACTGGCCGTTTAGGGCCTATCATTTATTTTTTTATAAAAACGTCCGTCTTGCAGCGCCTATCTCAAAAACCGCTCGACATTTTTAAGTTAAGTTGCTCTTAAAAATAGCCATATATAATATTTTTAAAGTACATTCGATCCTAATAGTAACAATAGTTTGTTTACTTAACGGAGACAAAAAAAAAACATAATTTAAATCTTATCAACTAGAACTTTCAAATTGCATATAACAGAAAAAATTGCATATAAGCACCTTTGACAGCTGTCAGTGTCAGAATGGACTGTCAAAATTCACGCTAGGGGCTGGCATAGTGGCTTTGTGTGGAAGCGCCAGGGTAGCACCCAAAACTCAACGTTTCTTGCGTTTTTTTTAATGTTTACGTTAGTTATCAGGTTGCATGTTGATTAAAATGTAATCAGCGAAAGGTTTTGACATTGCGTTCGCAAAACATATTTTGATTAACATAGAACTTGATACGATCTGTGAATTGCAAAAAAAAAAACGTAGGAAATTTGAATATCGCGGGCTAGCTTGACACCTCCTTAATATGCCACATCGGGTTTTAGAAAGAGACTGTCAAATGGTTATGAGTGACAGAGATAGCGCGAGACAAAAAAAAAAGTCGAACTCTTCTAAGAGGGTGTGTTCTGAAAGTTGGCAACATCGACTTAGCTGTCAAATATTTCACTGTTTTATTAAATCAATATTACTGAATGAAATTATGAAATAAAGCTCTGTTACAATAATATTGCAACAATAACACTTGTTAATGTGTTTAACGGTTTTAGATATAAAAAAGCATTTGGTTTCCAAGTGCTTTTTTAAATAATCTAAATATTAAATGTATGTTAAATAACGACAATCAATATTTTAGTGCAACACTGCGATATTCCAATCTTCTAATAATATCGAAGAAATTCAAGTTTTAGCGATGTTGTCAATTCTCAAAATGCACCCTCTTAACCCGATATGCCAAATCAACGGCCTCTGTACCAACTCATTCACGCAATGACATATTTAAAGCAGAGTTGCCATCCTCAATTTTTACTTCCCCATCTTTTTCTTTTTCCCCATCTTTGGCCACCCCCTCATCTTCGCTAGACACATTAGAATTAGTAAAAGTAAGGAAATGTTTTCCAAAATCGATTTCGGCCTCATAAGCTTCCGTTTCCGTTCCGCTCTTCTCGTAGTTCTGTGTCTCAGGGATGGGGAAATCAAAGTTTTTGTATTCCTTCTGTTTTTTGCTGTTTTCAACGAATTGTTTTAACTGCTGAGGCATCGGGAAGGAGGACTTTATGTGGCAGCGTTTCATCCAGTTGCGGAGGGATTTGCGGGGTACTTTGTGAGTTTGGGCCGCTCTGAAAGAGAAAATTGAAAACATGATTTAATCTTATTGTAATGAATGATATTGCTCTTCGAACTTTAAAACTAAGGAGTTATGAGTTTATCAGCCTTTAATGCGTGTAAAATTACCCTAAACGAAGTCGAATAACATGCTATCCTCGTCATTGCGACCAGTTTTTTTTGTTCTAGACTGTAACTGGGAACCCTCTAGTTACAGAGATATTGGGGGTCAAAGATCCAGCTATGCATGCAAGTTCATGCAAGTTTTTAAGACTACACTTTCAGGATCTCTATGACTCCCGTACTTATTCAATGCGTCCATCAGCACAATATTTTAAGAGCGTGACATTTAAAAAAATACTTGTGAAAAAGTTGGAACTTTGACCCCCAATATCTCCGTAACTAAAAGGTTACCGGGTATGGTCTAGCTAGAACAAAAAAAAATGCAATGACGGGGAAACGCGTGTCTTTTGGCTTCGTTAAGGGTACTTTTACATCCATTTTAGACAAAAATTAAGAACACCTTTCTCTCAGAAATTCTAGTTTCGAAAGGCTTATTTGTCTAATTATTGGCCTATCCACTAGAGGCATTTCTTTGTCCGCTAGAGGCATTTGTTTTCAGTAAGTAAACATATTTCAATAAATTTGTTTAAATGCTTCTAATTCGTAAAACGTCAAACTTATTTAATGATTGCAGGAACTGAAAGAATGCCTCAAGAGTGGAGATAAATAAGTTTAAAGAACTCACCGGTATATACTCCCTCCTTTCTTGACATCCATGAGTGCTGCCCACATCGCTTCATTGGAATACCTCCTATTAGGATTAAATTTACCCATCATAACCCTCTCCAAGTCCTTCCTCGACAATCCAGAGGAACTAACCTCTTTCCCTTCCAAAAATTGGTCCAAATCAGACTTTAACACAGTCTCCCCGATATCAATGTTCCTATCCTTAAATATGGGTGGTCTACCCCGTCTCCTCATCTGAGATTTCTCCCCGATTTTGGGGAAAATTTCTTTAGTAGCAACACTGTCTTTGCTCTTTGGTATCAACTCTACTTCTGATTTCTGGTTTTTGGTTTCAGGTTTAGACTTTTTTACTTGGCTAGCTTTTAGTAAGGACACTTCAAGTTCCCCATTTTGTTCTAACCAAGATTTGTAATAGTCATTTTCAGATTTTTCGTTGGATTTTTGGATGTAAGCTTCTTCAGTTGCGTTCGTATTAAACCCGTATTTTGAGAATTCATTTCGAATCTCGCTTGTGGACATTTTCGACAGTCTATTTATATATTCTGAGTTGACTTTTGCAAGATTTTGTAATTTCGTTTGGAAGAAAAGCTCGCTTTCTGGTTTAACTCGGAGGTAGGGACGACGGCCTAAAAGAAAAGTTAAATTAAATCATGGAAATATAAACATTGAACCATGAATGGGAAGAAAATTCGTTAAAAAACTCGACTCAAATGTCTGTAAGATAGTCTAGAAGACCAATTATTTCAACAATAGATTCCTTTGTCTACGGAACCCTAAAAAATCAACATTCATGGTTCAATTTATTTTTGCTAAATATGAAAAAAAATCTACCAAATTTTATACTTAGTAAAAAAAATTGGCCTACCTTACAGACATTTTTTTTTAATTCTTTGCTTTTCATAGACAATGTCCATTCACAATATGATCTTCGCTCTACACACACTTTTGTCTATGGACGGTTTTGACGTAAAAAAAACGCGTTTGAAAATCCAATTTCAGTTAAATGTTTTTTGTAAAAAAATTGAAATAAAAAAAAATAATAAGAAAAAATAAATTAAAGCAAGTGACGAGAGGGAAGTCACATTGCAAACAAACATTGATTTAATTAAATAATAATAAAATTAACAAAATAAAAATAAATTGTTTGTTGTTCTGTGAATGCGTAACTCACCGGAAGGTGTTCCTAGACTGCTGCCTGGCTTCCCCGGCTCATCGTCCTGGAAATATTAAAAAAAAATTGGTTGTCTGTAAAGTTGGTTTACGGACGATAGTTTAACGTGACAACGTCATAAAATCGAGTGAAAGAGAGAAATTACCTATACAACCTAACCTCCTAGCTCCAGCAGTAGGTTAAAAATTATAACCTAGGCTTGTCAATATCTGACACTACGAAAGTGGCGCACATCTTTTTCGTGCATGCAGCCGGCGTTCATCGATTTATAAGACGTTATCACGTCAATCAACGAACAATGATAATTCCTCATAGTATCCCCATTTGTCATTCCACCTTCATTCCTCAAAAGACTCCGTTTCCTCAAATTCTCCCAATAATCCTCAAATCACTCCTATTTATTACTTGTAATGAGGAGGGATGAAGCGCATGTGACTAAAACAGTGATGGACATGAATGTTGATGGATGGAGAGGGAGAGGAAGGTCAAAGTAGAGATGGAAGAAGAAAACGTGTTGCGCCGACCTCAACTAGAATGGGATCAGGGCAGGAAGATGAGGATGATTCACTGATAGAATAATATGCTTTTATTTATAATTAGATATTTATGGAGTGTTTTTTTGAATGTATTGAAATCTTTTGATGCTCTTATTGATTTAGGTAGTTTGTTAAATATTTTTGGTGGAACTTTTTGAGTAAAGGCAGCCCTTTACTCAAAAAGTTTCCTAGTTTTGAGAATTTAATACTCAATTCTTTATTGCATTCCATATGTATTACTTAGATGATGTAATAAGTTAAATATCAAAATGGACCCTGTCGGGCACAGCAACATTAGGAATAGGGCTAAGTAGCAAATCAATAATAATATCAGATTAGATAATATAGATTTACATAACACAACATCATCATAACATATCATCAATCCCCGAAGGGCTAGGCAGAGGAATACCTAATAGTACACCCACATTTCACCAGTTATGTTTAAGTGAGTCTATTTCCATCAACCGGGCACAAATCCAGACTCCGTGGTTGCTAAAGAGAAATTCCTGATGGAAAAACCCAATAACACTTTGTCCGACCTGGGAATCGAACCCAGGACCTCATGCTCAACAGTCGCGCTCGCGACCACTAGACTAACGAGGAAGTATATAGATTTAATTAGGTTTTTTATTGTTTTTTTTTTTTATTAGACTTCAGTGCCCGAAAATGCTGAAAGCAAAATGGCTTTCAAAAGGGCAGTTCGGTAGTTCTATTTAAAGTGAGACTAAATTGCTTACTATCTAGTCATAAATGACAGATGGTGGCAGATGTGAGTGGCAACGCCGGGAGGGGACGCCCTAGAAGAACATACGCTGACCTCATTAGTGAGGTTCTTCAGAAAGGTCAGGTGCGTAGTACTCGCAACCGGCGTGCGTGTATGACCAGATGTATGAACGTGGACGAGGCTAAAGGAGTTTGTAAGGATCGTAGGGATGAAGAAAGGGCGTGAGTTTATGTATGTATGTATATATATTATGTATTAGTATGTACCCGTTTATGTGTATCACTACAAGTTAACAAAATGGTAATTTCCTTATTTATTGTTTTTGTACTCTACCACAATGCTGTCCTATTTGACCCGAAGGTTGACTGGTAGGGAATGCTTTGTGGCATTAAGTCCGCCTATGTACCACTCTTGTACATGAAGTTTAAATAAATAAATAAAATGACAATGTCTCCTATGCATTACCTCATTAAACTCCATATTATCGTTGTCAAGCTCCCCGTAGTACAGTCCGTCCTCCTCAACGGTTTCCTCTTTAATGTCCGCCCTCTCCTCCGACTTCCGCTTCTTCGTCCCGTTGGTTGTCGTTGCGTTGTTGTTGTTGGTTGTCGGCTTTGGTTGGTGGGTTGTTGGGCCTGGAATCGAGGAGGAGGTATTGAAAATTTGTCCTTTAAAAGTTCACGACTGCAATACTCGAAGGTATTTCGCAGGGGTGAGCCTATTGCCTGTAATCCCCGAAGGGCTAGACAGAGGTGTACCAGGTAGTACACCCACATTTCGCCAGTTATGTTTTAGTCCCATGTAAAAGGGGATGAGCCTATTGCCATCAACCGGGAACAAATCCAGAGTCCATGGCTGCTACTGAGAGATTCAACCCAATAACACTTTGCCCAACCCGGGAATCGAACCCAGGATCTCATGCTCTGCAATCGCACTTGCGACCACTCGAACAACGAGGCAGTCATTGCCTATTGCCATCAACCGGGCACAAATCCAGACTCCGTGACTGCTACTGAGAGATTTCAGATGGAAAAACCCAATAACAGTTTGCCCAACCTAGAAATGGAACCCAGAACCTCATGGTCAGCAGTCGCAAATGTATTACATTATTATATACATTATATCCTGTTTGCAAAATAACGCCAGATTAACTTATCACTACGGTGTCACAGGTCGCAGTTTGAGGGTTGAAACTCAAGGGCTGCGGGACTGTTCAAAAGAGATACGGCGGCCCTGGAACACAAAGGGCAAGGAAGGAACATGGATGGGTTTTAGTCAGTACAAGTCTGACACTCCCTTCCGCTCTGCCCAGCGCGGGAGAAATCATTCGATGATCTTCCATCCGCAAAAAAAAAAGGGTTTTTCAACTCACCATTGACAGCGTTCTCTCTCTGCGCATTAGCGACGAGCGCTTCGCTGGCGACCGTGAAGTCCTTGCTGTCCGGCTTGCCCAGCTCCGACGTCAGGTTCGACGTGTCGCTTGAACATAGACCTGGAACAACGTAAGTATTTACGTAGAATTCATGTATTCCGAAAAGAAGTGGAGTCTTTCTTTTGAAGTGAAGACTTCTTTAGTATCGTTGTGATTTGAAAGTCGATGAAACGAAAAAGCGACAGAAAAAGTGACAGACACATAAATTCATAAGATTTAACGTAGGAAAAATGAGATTATACAGTGTTTATGTTGAAGCCAAAGTTTTTGAAGGTTTCACTTCTACCACATGTGAATTGCACACATTTTTTCTTTAGTTGTAGCGGCATTTTAAAAAGTACTAAGCAACATACAACAAAAAGTACTACAGCGCCATCTAAGACGGAGTGGATGAACTAAACAACAAAATCCTAGATCGCGCAAGTAAAGTAATCCGCGACTTAGAGCCGGTTTTTTAATCGCCAGTTAACTTTTATCCGACGAATAAGTTTGTCATTTTGTTTCACAGTTTTTGTATGGACGGACTATCAAAACGTCACATTTACTCTTCAGGTAAATGTTATCTAATGATTGAAAAATCAAGCCTAAGAGTGTATAGAAGAACCCGACAACAACTGTCAGGCAGTAGCCGACCAGACACAACACCCGTCGGGTGGAGGATCTTCCCTTTTCTATGGGGGATGAAGAGCTTTACAGCCCGTTCTTCATACTACCAAATATTTATTATCGTGTGGTTAGTGCGTAACCTGGTGTCAGAGTTTTTGGGCCTCTGACCTGGCTTTACATGCCGTCGAGAAATATCTCTAACACAAGAAGAAAGGTTCTAAGGTATGGTCCAAAAAAACCCGCCAAGTGCGAGTCGGACTCGCGCATGAAGGGAGCCATCATACCATCGTAGTAAGGGAGCCCCCTTTAATTTTATTATTTGTTTTTTAGCGGCAACAGAAATACACATTCTGTGAAAATTTCAACTCTACCTATTACGGATTTTGAGATACTGCCAATAGGGTCCCGTTGGGTCCCGTTTGGCTACGGAACCCAAAAAAGGCCGCATTGACGGGAAGAACAAGTGCCCTTCAGCTTTGTTAAGGGTAGTTTTACACCCTTAACAAAGCTGGTTATGGAAAGACAAGATGGTGATAGATAGCTACTAGTAACTTAAGGCCTCTGATGAGAGGGAGAGAACCTCACGTCCCAGCAGCCGCGGGAGACGCCCCGGGCGTCGGGGCCTGTGGACGGTGAGTAATGGGCTAGCTCGCCGTGCATCCATCTTACGACGACAGGCCGTGTAGACGGCAACGGCGCGGTGTCCACGCGCGCCTTAAAGAGATGTCAGTCAGCAACTGGCAAGGGCCCGCAAGGGCCGATGCCTGCCAGGGCTGAGGAACTGTTCAAAAAAGATACCACGGCCCTGCGATAAAAAAAAGTTACCTCTGATCTGCAGCGCCTCAGCCGACTTGAGTAGACTGGGCAGCTCCTCCTGCGTCACGTTGACTTCGCCTTTGTACATGAAGTCCACCAGCGCTTGCATCTCGCTGAACCTGGAACAGAGAAGGGTCGCGTTAAATCATTACATAGTATAAAACAAAGTCGCTCCCGCTGTTTGTACGCTTAGATCTTTTAAACTACGCAACGGATTTTAATGCAGTTTTCAACAATAGATAGAGTGATTCAAGAGGAAGGTTTATATGTATATAGTATCTACTTTGAACCCGTGCGAAGCCGGGGCGAGTTACTAGTAACCTACAATACATACACATCATCTGTACAGTACTGTGCCGCTACCCTAAACTGTCAAATTTTCCCAATCTACCTTGAAACTAATGCTTTAGCGATAAAGTTGAAAATCTATTAAAGAAATTTGACAGATTGTAGAAGCTTGATGTGCTGGCGTCTGTACAAGCTTGTATATCATCTATTGTGTGAACGTTAAGAATAATAACCCGATTTGAAGCGCTGTACTATAAAGTGTGTAAAAAGAGTCTTAACGAAGCCGAAAGGCACTTGTTCTCCCCGTCGTTGCGATATTTTTTTGGTTCTAGACCATACCTGGGAACCTTTTAGTTACGGATATATTGGGGGTCAAAGTTCCAACTTTTTCACAAGTTTTTTTTTTAAATAGATGTTTTTAATGTTTTTTTTTTTACTTAAGACACCTTCACGACCCCCGTACTATTCAATCCATCCATAAACAAAATGTTTTGAATGCGTTACATTGAGTCCTACCGTAAACGTGATTTCTGACCCCAAAAAAAAAAGTCGTTTCCCAGCAATAATTTTTGCGTAGAGTTACTTAGTTTGATGTACATAATGCTTGGTTAACGGCTTCGTGAAGAGTCTGTTTACACCCCGTAGGTATGTGCACGACCCAGTTCTCGAAAATGGCAATATCACATTGTCCTGGGATCAATACATCATCAATCACAGGACTGATGAACAAATATTTCTTACTAAGGCCAAGGCAACAGCTTAACTTACTTTCTGAAGCATGATGAGGTATCACGCCTCAGAAAGCAAGTTAAGCTGTTAGTTCGATCTGTCTTTCGCAGTGACATTTCGGACGCCAGACAATCAGACTGTCTTAACAAGAGAGATTCTTGTGAGCCAGGGTTATAAGGATCAGATAGACAGTCGCTGTTATTTAGTTGCATCCGGTTGGAGCCGAAGTCCAAGATAATTGGGAGACGGGTAGGTAGATGATGACTTAAGGTATATTCTTCGATGGCAGATGATGCAGGCCTGGGTATATGATGCGGAGGAATGAGGAAAATGTCGTGAGGAAAGTTTTGAGTGTGAATGTGGATGGGTAAGAGTAGAGGAAGACCAAAGAAACCATGGATGGACTGTGTGAAGGATGATTTAGCAAGCAAGGAGGTGTCAATTACGAGTAATATAAAGGGTGTAAACAGACTTTTAACAAAGCCGAAAGGCACTTGTTCTCCCCGTCATTGCGATATTTTTTTGTTCTAGATACCTGGGAACCTTCTAGTTACGGAGATATTGGGGGTCAAAGTTTCAAAATTTTCACAAGTTTTTTTTTTAAATACATGTTCAAAAGTCGTTTCCCAGTATAGTTACTAAGTTTGATGTACAGTCAACAAAACAGATAGGTATGCAGGGTCGAAAGATATAATGGATTTTTTCTTAAAAACCGATCGATGTTTTCGAATGAAATTAAAATTAAATGAAGAAAAATAATCAATTGGGTAAATAAATTCAAATTTCATTTGAAGATGTGCAACAGTTTCTAAAAAAACTAAAACTATATCTTTCGACCCTGCATAACTATCTGTTTTGTTGACTGTACATAATGCTTGGTTGGCGGCTTCGTGAAGAGTCTGTTTACACCCTGTAGAATAATGGAAGAAGAAAACATGCTAAACTGGGTTAAGGGCAAGAGAATGATGAGATGATACGGGTCTTAACACTCACCGCATATCCCTCATGAGCACAATGGGGTGGTCGCAGGGGTTCTGCAGCAGCAGCCGCTCCAGGTACGCCGAGCAGGCGGAGAGGACCAGCTTGTGACATCGCAGCTGGCGCGACTCGCACGCGAGCGTCACATCCGCGAACTGTTCTGTTAGGAGCAGGCGGGGGAATACCGCCTGGAATAGACCAAAGAGATAGTATTAGAAAAAAATAATTATCATGTTCACAATGTGGGCTATCGTTTTTGAGCTCACCAGATGGCGCCACTGGCGAGTAAGGTCCTGTCATTAATTCTATTTGATTCTTTAAACCACAATTATTAATATTAGTAAAAATACATGATAAAAAGCGCGAACACTATGACATCTGACATATCTAAAGACCTTACGCTACACGAACGCCTTTAGCGGCGAATTCATGCACGATAGCCCCCACGGATGCCGAACATCAGACTCTAAAATATTAATAACTGAAGTAACTGTCATTGTCCGGTGTCCGCATCCATTCCGCAATGTGCCCATACTGGTTTGACTATACAGTCAGCCCCAGAGAGATGTAAACAAAGACAAGGACATTCCAGTATCTACAAAAATTATTGCATAATTATGTACACAATGTAAGGTTACAAAAAATAGTTAACAATTAATTTCACAAAAACATACATTATTATGTCGGCCTGTTTGGTAGTTTTAGTGAAATTAATTGTTTACATGTTTTGTAGCTTTACTTATTTTTAATTTAACTACTTACCACTTTTTTTAATTACTTACTTTGTTTTTAAATTGTTGATATAATCTTTTCTGTGGACGCTCTTAACGTGGACGTATTTCTACATCGTTCTCACATATATGTATTATCTCAACATGAATGATGTAACCAAGATTTTGTAACAATATTTTGATTGAAAAGAGTGTCCATGGAGTTTCTTGCCCATTCTTTTCCATAGAGATCTACGCTTTGGGATGGGCAACTACAGTACTTTCACAAGTTATTATACCTTGTGTCTGTGACTGTAGCTTAGCCTTCTTTGTTTTTCTGACATTCAAAAGTGCCTGATATGGTCTTATTGAAATAAATGCTTTTGAGTTTGAGTTTCAGGGAAGAAAATTCTAAAACTAAAATGATATAAATCAAAACATACCTGTAAATTTGTATGATAGGAGTTCCACCGCACACAAAACTGCTGCGGAGGCAACGCCATCTTCCGTCCAGAAGGCGAACTGTCACGTAAACTATCTTAACATATCTTTGGCCAATCACTTCACGTTCCTTTTTCAAATAAATTGCACAAAACCGTTACTAAAATTCCTAATTCAAAAATTGCACAGTTCAAAAACTTTTCCACACCAAAATCGTTATCACAGTGTATAATATTCTAATTCTAAGTAAAAAATATTTTTTCTTTTTTTTTGCTAATTTATTAAGTACAATGAATACTTTCGTTTTTTTTTTTAATTTAAGTAGAAACTTTTTAGACTAGACTGTATATTTTTAGGTTTGAATACTGGAACTGTATTTATATACCTGGAATGAGACAAAATATAATTAGTAAATAAGTATACATATAGCAAACACAAAATAACATCACGCCTGTAATATTGGGCCCTATATTTCCAAAAAAATAAAATAAAAATCTGAACATTCAACCCGATAACTGAAAATCACGTATGAGGAGACTGAAAATTTGGTGCTGGCCATGCTTTTTTTTCGCTAGCAAATTTCAACCCCTGGTTCCCCTGTTTTTTTTTTGCTTTTCGAGATCAATTTGAACCCAGAAACCCATGGTCAGCAGTCGCGCATGGAGCGACCGCCTATTTGACCTCCACAACCCAGTTAATACTGGGTAATACGATACCCCTTGGTAAGACTGGTTGTCAGACTTTTTGGGCCACTGACTACCTGTAACGACTGTCAAAGATGTACAAATGACAGCCGGGACCAACGGCTTTAAACGTGCTTTCCGAGGCACGGAGGAAACTCGGTATGTAATGGGTGGTCACCCATCCAAGGACCAACCTAGCGAGCGGCTGTTATTATTTAGCCACGAGCTCCGATTTTAATAGAAAATGTGTGCAATTAGGGTACTGGTCAAGTATCTATTACAACATTAATTTACACCAACCACTAATCACACCCTAAGCATAAAAATATCCAGACATACCCTTAACACAACCCCCGAAAAAAAAGCAAACAAAACGCGAATGCAGTGCCAAACTTCCATCTCATAATTGCTAAAGTTTCACCCCTCAGTGCGAGCGAGATAGCTATATGTCTCCCTGCTCCGCTCTAGAGTAAAGTTTGAAACAAAATGTGGGTATACAAAAAATCGATAGGGGCCGTCGACTCTGACCCTATGGGTTTGAGCTATAATACCTTCATGTTGTGTTATAGGAGAACGCGGGTGTCGTTGACCTGGCCATTTGGAATATGATCAGTGCGCAGACAAGATACTTTACGAGCTGTAGACCGCGGGTTCGAGCCCCGGCCGATGCTTTAGTTGTTATCTTGTTTAGTTCCCCACTGCTCTTAAAACATGCATATAAACCAGCGTTGCCAAGCGTCTCCATTTTGCCGGGACGTCCCGCTTTTTAAATCAAAATTTAATGTCCTGCGTGGGACAGGCTCAGTCCCGCTTTTCGGGGATAACTCGATCGTGCGTGCAGCGTGCTGAGGAAGCGCGGGCGGGTGCCACATTTTTTTTTTTACATGCTCACTGCAGTTTTTCCAATCTTGAACTGTTATTGAATTAAAAGCTATGGTTTGTGAAGCATATTTTTCTGTAGAATAAAACTTTTTTGAATTCTGTTTTTTTATTTATTTATTCAGAAGACGAATGTGACAGCTATTTAACGATAGGGTAAATCTGATTTAAATTTTATGGCTATTTTTGCTATCTATTGTCACGTAAACGTAATTTGAACTCAAATAAAAAGATAAATATTTAAAAACTTCTGAATAAATACGTTTTTTTTTACTATGTTTCGACGAAAGAATTCCGTTTTTTTTCACTCAAAAAGTTCCAAACGACTTGGCAAAAAAAAAATCTGGCAACGCTGATTGGCCTGTTGGTCTAGTGGTTAGTGACCCTGACTGCTAGGACGGAGGTCGTGGGTTCGATTCCCACACAGGACAAATCTTTGTGCGATGAGTACGATTATTTGTTCTGTATCTGGGTGTAAATTTATCTATAATATGTATGTATTTAGAAATATATAAGTATGTTTATCAGTTGTCTGGTTGCCATAGTACAGGCTCTGCCTAGTTTGGGATCAGATGGCGGTGTGTTGGTTGTCCCAAGATATTATTATTTAAACACATTTAATTACGTCAAAAGTTACATTATGATACTTCTGGATGATATGGCAAGAAACGAGGTGTCCGATGAGATGACGAGTACCTAATAGAGAAGTATGGAAAACGTCACATTGTGCCGACCCCTAATGAATTGGGATAAGGGCACGACAATATTTATGATTTCTCCCAAATGCCCTCCAATCGCCGAAACCTAAATTTAATATTATAAATGCGAAAGTAAGTTTGTTTGTTACCTTACGCCTAAACCACTGAACCGATCATCCTGAAATTTTGCATATACAAGAGTACAGAAACCAACACCTTTTATCCCGAAAAAAAAAAGTACTGTTCCCGAGGAAAACAACAATAACGTTCTTATGGTTATAGATGGCGCCACGTGTCTTTCGAATCATGATTGAATTATATAACTTCAAGCAGAGTACAACCCGAATTGATGGTCAAATTCTAAATTAACGCGAGCGAAGCCGCAGGCGAAAACTAGTAGGTAATAATTACTTTGGATTTGATTAGATTTGAAAGAAATTCCTTTCCCACAGATTCGTAGCTTAGTTATACGAAAGAAAACCTCGTACCTATAACAATGTTTACAAAGATCGAGTGTTTTCACGTAGCTCATATGAATACGATGCAACGTATTGACGCACGGTTGTGTCGAAAAATTTTGTCAGTTTCCGAATTACTGGATTAGAAACACGTAGTAGACAGGTTTACGTACGACGTATTTACCCGGCTGCCAAGGAAGGGTTATGTTTTTCGCGCGTATTTTGCATGTTTGTTTGTTTTTTGTAAATTTCTTTATTACCTCGTATGTTCCAAATGGCTGGATGGATTTCGACGATTAAAGTATCATTAAATTAGTCTCAAAAACATGTCTTCTTAACAAGGTGTTAAAATGGCGGATTTTTGGCGCTAAATTGCCCGTCCTTGTAGTTTATCTTAGCATAAAATTAAAAAAAATATTTGCAGATTTATACACCTACCACTGTTTGTCTCTCCATCACCCAAAGGTTGACTGGTAGAAAATGCCTTCTGTACTTTGTGCTTGAAGTGTTATAAATAAACAAATTGCAAGTCTTTAATACTTCTATTCAACCAAACCTATCAAGTAGGGTCTCAAAATGAAATAAATTAAAAGGAGATTACCACTATATATGTACGCAATACAATTTGTAGTCGGGTTTTTTGATACTTTTAATTAAATGTTACTTGTTACGTTGTTTACGCCGCGCGCTCGTGGTAGGGACTCCGATCAATAGAGACCATAGCATGCGAATCCTAAAAAACTTTTCACATCACAACAAAAGAATCGCGCCACCCTCAAAATCTCACTTCTAAATTAAAATTCAAAAATAAACTCGAAAAAAATACGCCCTTCATTAAAACCTCACCACTATCTCTACAATTTAGGGTGGGTGGTACCCTTCACGAAGCCGTCAACCAAGCATTCTGTACATCAAACTAAGTAACTCTACGCAAAAATTATTGCTAGGAAACGACTTTTTTCGTGAAGGTATTTAAAGTAAAGTTGTAAAACCTTAAAAACCAGTCAAATCAAATCATTTATTTAACAGATCATAAAATCCAATTTCTCTAGAATTTGTTGTTCAATTTGTTTGTGTTTAAAAAAAAACTTTAAAAAAAGTTGGAACTTTGACCCCCAATATTGCCGTAACTAGAAGGTTTCCAGGTATGGTCTAGAACAAAAAAATGATCGCAACGACGGGGAGAACAAATGCCTTTTGGCTTCGTTAAGGGTATTGTTCCACAAATTATTTATCTTCCTCAAGACTAACAAATGCATTTTTTTTTTCAAATTCCACTGGTATTTCCTGAGATAAGCGCGTTTAAACAAACCCTCCAGCACATTATATTGAGTACAGGCACATGGAAGCTACCCGAAATTGTCAAATTTTTCCAATCAACCTTAAACTAAATCTTCACTACATATTATAAAACAAAGTCCTCCGCCGCGTCTGTCTGTCTGTTCGCGATAAACTCAAAAACTACTGCACCGGTTTTCATGCTGTTTTCACCAATGGATACAGTAATTCTCGAGACAGGTTTTAGTATATAATTTGTCAAACGGGCGGGCGAAGCCGCGGGCATCAGCTAGTTAGCGATAAATTTGAAAATCGATTAAAGAAATTTGACAGATTGTAGTAGCTTGATTAGCTGGCGTCTGTACTACGAAGTCTCTCGCTACGAAAAAAAAAAGAAGTTACAACTCACATCCGTAACCCGCTGTCATTCAAAAAACGCTGAACGAATATGAGGATGAGGGCACTAAAGAGGGAGCTGTTATCTTACAGAGCCCGGCCGTCGACCCTAGGGGCGCACCGAAATAGACTATGCGGGGGTCCCAGCCTGCCGCGGTTAAATTTAGGAGCGGCATTTTGGGGCCAGACGGCTTTCTTAGTAACGGAGAGTCATTCTTACAAGTCGAGTTATTTTAAAGAATGATTTAGGCTCTTTCGGTTGCTGATTTGACCTAATGAATGGGATTAAGATGACTAGAGACCAGATTATCTATGCAAATAAATAAAATTGAAGTATCTGTTTGTTTGTTTGCCCTTAAAACTAGGCCACCTACAGCTATATATCTATACAGACAAATAAAATTAGAGTGTCTGTTTGTAATATTAAAATAACCGTTTTTTACTAAGTGCATATGAATGTATAATACACGGTACATATACCAAAACAATTTTTTTTACCATTTTTGTCTGTCTGTCTTCCGGTTTGTTCCGTCTAATCTCTGAAATGGCTGGACCGATTTTGATGGGACTTTCACTGGCAGATAGCTGATGTAACAAGGAGTAACTTAGGCTTTTATTCTAGATAATTAAAAATAATTAGAATTCCGTGCAAAAAAAAAACCCTTGGAATTGGTAACAAAATTCGATTTAAATGGGGAAAGTGCTTATAATAATGGGTATTTTTTAATAATAATTTCAAGCGAACGAAGGTCGCGGGTATCAGCTAGTACCCTATAATTTGGTCAATGGTTACCGGACATGTCCGCTTTGTGCTCGGAGTTTTTCGGTCAAAGTTGGATAATAATTATGCTAGCCACTTGAGAGCACATTATAGCGCAGCACACCAAAGCTCTCGACAACCTTCCTAAAGTCATCGAATGCAGTTGCTGTGGCCGACATCGGCATCATCATCCGTTTGTAATGTCAGGATCGTAGCAGGTGACGCGCTGTGATTTCTGCCATGGGAAAAGGCGTGAGTTTATGTAGGTAAAAATCCGCTGCCTGCACCGATGCCCGCGGCTTCGCCCGCGTGGATGTCGGTTATCGCGACCAAAACTAATCATGAAATTTCGATCCCGTTCCCGCAACAATAACTTGACAAATTACATATCAAAACCTTCCGCGAGAACCACTCAATCCATTGGTGACAGCATATTAAATTTTATCGCGAACAGACAGACAGACGCGGCGGAAGACTTTGTTTTATAATATGTAGTAAAGTTAATTAAATACGTTAGACAGTTAAATATTACCCATGGTTTTTCTTAATTTTTGCTAACATTTTAATCCTACTATAAATATCTACTTACACTATTATATTTAAAATATATAAATATTTTTTTATTGTATAATATTATAACGAGGAAAGATATTTTTGTTTGTTTGTTTGTACCGAATAGGCTCCGAAATTACTGAACGTATTAAAATGAAATTTGGAACAGAGATTATAACTTAACCTAATATTATAACCTAATTTTATAACCTGGATTAACACATAGGATACTTTTTATCCCGATAGTACGATTCCGTGGGACAATTATAGAACTCCACGCGGACGAGGACGCGGGCAAAAGCTAGTTAGACAATAAAGGAACAGATATGTTAATTTGTCCTACATATTCACTGACTATATTCAATCGTTTGGGATAGGTAAATGAAATACTTTTCTAACAAAGACGCAAAAACATTTTTGTGCCAATTTTCCGGGGTTAATGACACTGGAAAGTTAAGCCCGAATTATTTGGGGTGCTCAAGACTAGCACCTCTGATTTTTTCGGAGTCATGTGCATTTTGTATAATTATCACTTGCTTCGGTGAATGAAAACATCGTGAGGAAACCAGCATGCCTGAGAGATATTTCTCAACGGCAAAGCCAAGTCAGAGGCCCATGGGCGGCATAAAAACTCTAACATCAGGTAAGGCATCAAGCGATTAAAGGAATGCCATTAGAAATTAAGGGGGTCCTGGAGGTGTTCAAAGTAAAAATCTTACATTAAAATCATGTACCTATTAAAAAAAAACTTGTGAATAAGTTGGAACTTTGACCCCCAATATCTCCGTAACTAGAAGGTTTCCAGGTATGGTCTAGAACCAAAAAAATGATCGCGATGACGGGGAGAACAAGTGCCTTTCGGCTTCGTTAAGAGTCTTTTTACATCCTTTAAGTCTTTAAGTCCCATGTAATAGGGAGCGAGCCAACAAATCCAGACTCCATGGTTGTTACTGAGAAATTCCTGATTGTAAAACCAAACTTTGCCGGACCTGGAAAGCGTACCCAGGACCTCGGTTACCAGTCGACCAACAAGGCATGACAACAGATAAAAAATATTAAATGCCTTTTATCTCTGCGATTGGCATGCACAAGCCCGCATTATCACGACAGATTACAACTTCATTCATTAATAAATAAACTAAACCGTAGTATTTCCCCAAATACATAATAAAAGTGTTCTTCCTCATAAGCTAGTTCATAACATAACATCACGCCTGTAATCCCCGAAGGGTTGGGCAGAGGTGTACCTATTATAGTACACCCACATTTCGCCAGTTATGTTTTAAGTTCCATATAATAGGGGGCGAGCCTATTGCCATCAACCGGGCACAAATCCAGACTCCGTGGCTGCTAATAAGAAATTCCTGATGGAAAAACCCAATACACTTTGCCCGACCTGGGAATAGAACCCAGGACCTCATGCTCAGCAGTCGCGCTCGCGACCACATGACTAACGAGGCAGTCGCTAGTTCATGTTATTAAAAAAATACAAATTTTGGTCCTTGCTTACATTGAGTTATGGGTTAAAATCGAATCTCATCTGCTTGTCTTATCCCAACTATGTTAGGGTCGGCTTCCAGGCTAACCGGATGCAGCTGAATACCAGTATTTTACATGGAGCGACTGCCTATCTGACCCAGTTAGTACTAGGTAATACGATATACCCATTGGTAAGACTGGTTGGTCAAAGATCTACAATTGACAGCGGGGGCCAAGGGTTTAACGTGCTTTTCGAGCGAGGCACGGAGTAAACTAGTATAGTAAACTATAAACTACTGTAAAAAATAAAAGTACCAGGGATACATAAATTACCAAGAAGTTTCAAATCAATGCCAAAAACTAAAAGAAATTAAAACGTTGACAAATTAATCGTAATTAATAATGAAATGGGGACACTCCGCATTGAAGTACAAGAATATCAGATTCAGCACTTTTTTTCTGATTGACTCTCGTAATTTTGACAAGCATACTAAATAAAATTGACTTTATTTTACGTTAAAAAGGTTACATTTCCAAGATGGGTCACACAGCCGACCGATTTTTATGCTGATTTCACCAATGGATAGAGTGGTTCTCGAGGAAGGTTTTAGTATATAAGTTGTCAAGTTTTTGTTGCGGAAACGGGATCAAAATTTCATAATTACTTTTGGTGGCGATAACCAACATCCACGCGGGCGAAGCCGAGGGCATCAGCTAGTGTATTATAGAAGATAACTCATAAACTACCCAAGTAATGTGAATAGAAGGGCTTGGAAGATTTTTTAGAAACCTGGCCGGCCTAACTTCCACCTTTTTTTTTTTTTCAAAGTTGCTGATGATGCCATCATTGAATGGGCTTTAACTTTGATAGCTCATATCTCGGAAACGAGTCACTTTAGAATAATCTGTCTCATATAAAAGTTGTGTGTATTGATACCAGCTATCGATTTATGTAGGTTTAAAGCGTGGAATGGAACTTAGACCGGCCATTTAATTCAAAACCCTTTTTATGGGACCATCGCGCGAGCTTCCTCTACCAAATGCGAAAAGAATCACGTACATCACTGATCATGGAATAAAGAAAAAAAAGAATGCAGTAATTAACATTAAAAAAAAAATTCAAAAAAAAAATCGCCTTCAAAAACACAAAAAAGAGAAAAAAAAACATTGGTTTCAGAGGTTGGTGACTTTCAAACAAAAAAAGAATTTTGCAAATCCGAAACATAAAGGGTGTAAACAGACTCTTAACGAAGCCGAAAGGCACTTGTTCTCCCCATCATTGCGATCTTTTTTTTGTTCTAGACCATACCTGGGTACCCTCTAGTTACGGAGATATTGGGGGTCAAAGTTCCAACTTTTTTTTTAAATGCGTGTTTTTAATGTAAGATTTTTACTTTAAACACCTCCAGGACCCCCTTACTATTCAATCCATCGATCAGCACAAAGTTTTGAGTGCGTTACACTGTAAAACGTGATTTTTTAGCCCAAATAAAGTCGTTTCCCAGCACTAATTTTTGCGTAAAGTTACTTAGTTTGATGTACATAGTGCTTGGTTGACGGCTTCGTGAAGAGTCTGTTTACACCCTGTATATGACAGAGTTATACCCGAAAATACATTAAAAGAATATAAACATCCGAATTGAGAACCTCCTCCTTTTGAAGTCCGTTAAAACATCAACCAGGGCTGGCCATAACGTGAAACCGTACGTTGTCTTGTTGTCCTTGTAAACAAACCTATTTACACTTATTAACTGATAGTAATGATGCAACTCCATTGTGATGTGCCTATTGACAACAATTTGCAAACGTGAGAATACTATTAGTTTACTATATCATATCAGTCGTTACTACCGTCAAATAAACAAAATTATGATATCATATTATTATGTTTATTAGATTCCAATCTATTTACGATTTTTTGTTGTGTCTAATTATAACAATAATAGTGAACTGGGTTCCTAGTTATTGCAAACAGAAAAACAATTAATGTAAATTCAAATGCGGTCATTTCTACCCGACTACGGCGAAGCCAAAAGGAATGTTTATGATTTTAGAAGTCTATGTATGTTTGTTTGTTTTTACGTATGTTCCTCCGTAGCGCCTAAACTATTCATCCGATTCTGATGAATAAGGTGTCAATCGATTCTTTATTATGGCGCGGGTAACATAGGTTACATTTTAACCGACTTCAACAATAGAAGGAGGTAGATTTTACCTTGTAAACCCCGAATTTTATTAGAGCGTGATTTTCCATTGGTCCGGTTTTTCAGTTGTAGTATACCACACAAAATCTTGTTATTTACTTTACAGCTTCTAAAGCTAGACCAAATATCCCTACTCAGCTTTTTGTTTATATTTTATGCAAAGCTGGGCAAAGAATTATGATTCATTGACTATTCAAAAGTAGTAAGAGCGAACAGGACAACTGCAATTCTCCATCATCATCATCATCAGCCTATAATGTTCCCACTACTAGGACCTTTCTACGAGAGGGAATGGGCTATAATCCACCACGCGAGCACGGTGTGGATTGGTAGATGTCACTTGTCTTCGAATTTTTGGTTCTAGGACATGCCGGTTTCCTCACGATGTTTTCCTTCACCGTTTTTGAGAGCAGTGGTGCAGAAATAAATAACTCAAAGTAATGCGCCTGCCTAGGTTCGAACCAACGACAATTCTCCATACAAATGTATGATTCCCCTTTTCTTCCTGACGAATGTCTGACCAGTCCAACATACGGCCCCCAGGCGACCTACCAGCCCCCATAGGTCTTTTATCCGGCCCAGGAACCATATAAAACTTTATAATAATACATAAAAAAATATTGCGTAAACATTCTTTAAAAAATGTCCCTAGATTGAATAGTAAGAGGGTCCTGGAGGTGTTTAAAGTAAAAATCTTACATTAAAAACATGTACTTTAAAAAAAACTTGTAAAAACGTTGTAACTTGACCCCCAATATCTCCGTAACTAGAAGGTTCCCAGGTATGGTTTGGCCGCTGAGAGAATGCGTTCCTGACAGGTCGTGAGCGAAAGGACGATGTAACTTTGAAGTGGCGAAGAATTTACGATAAACATATAACTATCGTCTGTTTTGCCCTATTAACAAATAATATTAAACAAGATCATCATTAAATCACGTAACAATCAATGTTATAATTTCGCGCTAAATTTATGTTTAATATATAAGAAAACGATATATTCTATAATTCATCCAGCGTTGTTACAAGGTTACGTCAAATGTCAATTTTTGTAGTGTTGTGCCAAAAATAACTAGGCAGTTGAAATGTTGTCTGTCGTTAAACCTTATAATAATACATTTTTCATTATAATTATAAAATGCATGAACAATTCGCCATTCGGCACGAAGAAGATGATGAACCTATTAAAAGAAAGCTGCGGGAATGTCACAAAAGATGACTGGGCAAAGGTCGCCGAGTAACGAAAAAAAAATTTTTCGAAAACTTTGACCGAATGAATTAATACTTTGATTGATAATGATATAATAATACGCGTTGGCGAAGCTGATGATGACGGCACCTCCTCAAGCGAATCAGATTTAGATTAAATTTGTTAAATTTGAACCCAGTCGCAACTACTCAATATTATTGTTTTATTTTATATTAAATATTTCAGAATATTACTATTGCATTTTTATTTTCTTCACGCTAGTTAAATTCAGAAATTAGAAACCAGACAAACAAGTACTAAAGTTTATGTTATTCTTGTTATGGGTCGGTTGAAAAACATATCTATTAATACTGTTACTTATTGCCCATCACTAGTCATGACCAACTGACAGACTTCAGGGACGCATTCTCTCAGCGGCCAAACTATAGGTCAGTTATTTCAATGGCTACCCGTAACGAATATCAAAACTGACTTTCTAGATTGACAGCCGGGACCAACGGCTTAGGAGACTCGGTATGTAACAGGTAGTCACCCATCCACGGACCAACCTAGGCAAGCGCAGCTTAACGTAAAGATCCACCCCAAGCGGCTGTTATTGAAGTTATACTTCTTTTAGCGCGTTAGGGAAAAATTATGAGAGTACATTTTTACGATGCGCGCGCACACCGTCACAAAAAACCGACACCCTGAAGTTAGCTAGTCAACATACACTCTGAAGTTAGCTATTCAACATTTTAGTTTTATACGCCAAAGAAGTATAACTTCTTACGTGCGTAATAAGTTCACACACACTTTTTTTATTTAGCCAAGAGCTCCTCACTTCATGAGCCTATTGCGTTATTAAATACAACTAACACTGATATAATACGATATTGAAAAAGACCACCGCATGTAAAACAAACTGTGGTCTAAAATAGCCACTGTGTGGGTCTAAATAAACGCCAAGTGGTCGCTCACGCGGTAGACCCATGCAAAGATCGTTAATTGTATAGACGCCAGCAGATCAAACTAACCGAAACTGTCAAAGTTTCCCAATCAACCTTTTTTTTTCGGATGGGAAATCATCGAATGACTTCTCCCGCTCTGGGCTGAGCAGAAGGGAGTGACAGACTTGTACTGACTAAAACCCATGCATGTTCCTTCCTTGCTCTTTGTGTTCCAGGGCCGCGGTATCTCTTTCGAACAGTCTCACAGCCCGGGATATTAAGGTATATAAATTACAAATTCTAGTACTAGCTTTTGCGGCTTCGCTGGCGTTAATTTAGAATTTGACAATCAATTCGAATTGTACTCTCTTTGTAATAATATAATTCAATCATGATTCGAAAGACACGTGGCGCCATTTTATCATAAGAACGTTATTGTTGTTTTCCTCGGGAACAGTACTTTTTTTCGGGATGAAAGGTACCCTATGTCCGTTTCTGTACACCTGACAACGTATATGCAAAATTTGAGGATGATCGGTTCAGTGGTTGACCAGAAAAGGTTACAAATAAACAAACTTACTTTCGCATTTATAATATTAGTTAGATGGCTAAAGCTACGTCTTTACTTTAGGAACCACAAACGTGGGCTGCGGGACTTTTCGAAAGAGATACCGCGGCCCTGGAACACAAAGGGGAAGGAAGGAACATGGATGAGCTTTAGTCAGTACAAGTCTGACACTCCCTTCCGCTCCGCCCAGAGCGGGAGAAGTTATTTGATGAAATCCCTTCCGAAAAAAAAAGGAACCACAAACGTCACACTTCGTCATAATGGAGCCAAAAACGAAGTAAACCGCAAAGAATTACGTAAACCTGTCTCTCAGAGTATAGCTAAACAATTTCTAACCTTCAGACCATGTACAGAACAAATACATTTATACATATATATACAAATAAATAAAATTTAAGTGTCCGTTTGTAATTTCAAAATAACAGATTTTGACTGAATGCATACGAAAGTATATACGGTACTTGCAACAAAAAACCATTCAATTTTTTTGTCTGTCTGGCTGTTTGTTCCACCTTATCTCCGAAACGGCTGGACCGGTTTCGACGGGACTTTTACTGTCAGATAGCTGATTTTATAAGCAGTGACTTAGGTTACTTTTATTTTAGGAAAAAGATTAGGTTTTCGTGCAAAATAAATTAAAACCCTTCATATTATTAAAAAAATTCGCTCTAAAAAGGTAATTAATAATTTTTTTATAATAATTTCACGCAAACGAAAGTCGCGGGGCACAGCTAGTAGCTACTAAAGAATCATATTTAGTAGAATGAGTAACAAAACCGTGTTTGTTTGTGTTATTCATTTAGCTTCCGATTGACAGAAATGTGCACGAATGCCATTTGAGGATCTCGTGGCTAAATAATAACTGCCGTTTGCACAGGTTAAGCCGCGCTTGACTAGGTTGGCCCGTGGATAAGTGAGCACCCATTACATACCGAGTTTCCTCCGTGCCTATGAAAGCACGTTAAGCCGTTGGTCCCGGCTGTCATTTGTAGATCTTTGACAGTTGTTACAGGTAGTTTATTGACATGTCATCTCGAGGCTGGCTTCTGCTTAACCGGACTATCCTGTGGGTGCCTTGAGTGTGAGACCGCCAGCCAAGGGGAATGTCGCGATGTAGTACTATTTATTTATTTATTTAGGGTAAACAAACAATTGTACAATGTACAGTAAATATTACAATGTAAGCAGTAGGTAAGCTAATGTACAATCCACGACGTTTCCAAATATTACTTAGGTTAAAGATACAGAGTAGATTTGTAGAAACAGTATTTAAGATTACAATAACGTAAATAAGAACAAAAAATAATAAAATAACGACAGGAAATGATAAAAAGCAAATGTACATTACTTATCTTGTGACTAAAGGTACAATTAAGGTAAATAAAAAAATAATAAAGAAAGACTATGCCAGTTTTAGATCGTATACGGCGGTAAAGATGTTGCCACAACTTCAATATCAGGAATGCCATAATGTCTGAACTTGCAAGAATATTACTAAAGGTCCAATTTTGTTGCATTACTAATGAATCAATGAGCTGTCTCTACAAGTTACACGAATGTTGGCAACTAGCCAGGCAAACTGAGACCAAGAAGATATCAAACGAGGAAGAATATTATATATGTCATCATCATCATTTCAACCGAAAGACGTCCACTGCTGGACATAGGCCTCCCCCAAAGGGGGTTTTACCATAATTACCACGCTTGGCAGGCGGGTTGGCGTTCGCAGTACGGTTGTTACAAAGGCGCAGAGAACGCTGCTGCCCATTCTCTGGTAAGTCCCTTAGTCGCCTCTTACGACACCCACGGGAAGATATGGGATGGTGCTATTCTTTATGTCCAACACCATACGGTACCGACACCATATGGTATTTATGTATTATTGAGTGAAAACCTTATAAGCAAAGTATCATTATTATGGATAGACAATTTCGTAACTAGGAGGATTAAATTCTAGATTTTCAAAACCTAGATAAGTTGGGGCGACTTTTTTAGGGTTCCGTACCTCAAAAAGTAAAAAAGGAACCCTTATGAGATCACTATCATGTCCGTCTGTCTGTTTGGTTGAAGGTACCTTTTTTCAGGTTTTGGCTCATATCTCGAATATCTGTAGGAATAGCATTATGATTACTTCTGACAAAAGTTTCTCCACAAAATTTCCTACATATTTGGTCATATTTATTTTTGCTCTACGATCAATACTTTAGGAGCTACAGGGTGTGTAAGCTTAACAGGGAGATACAAATAGACGATTTAAGAAAACAGTGTCGATTTTTCAAAATTGTTAGGGTACTTCCTGAAGTCCTAGAAAGCTGAAATTTAGCAAGTAGGCTAGTATTAGTACACGAACAACAAAAAAATTCAAAAACTTGGAATTTTTACCCCCAACCCCTTAAACTAGGGGATGGAAGTTTGTATGAGACTTCCGCAAATTTGGTGCTAGAGGTCTGAAAATTGATATAGAGACTCCTTGTTATAAATAATAAAATACACATTTCAGGATTTTAAGAAAAACAAATAAAAGGCAAGACAAAATTAACAAAATAAAAAAAATCTTAAACAACTTACACATTTACATCCCCTAACTTCACAAACTCTACACCTCTACAGCTCCTAAAATATTGATCGTAGAGCAAAAATAAATATGACCAAATTTATAGAAAATTTGAAAATTTTATGTGTAAAATTTTATCGGAAGTACTCATAATGCTATTCCTACTGATATTCGAGATATGAGCAAAAACCTGAAAAAAGGTACCTTCAACCCCCCCCCTACACCCTCAGCACCCCCCCACCCTTGAGGACTTTTAGTATGTTCATCTGGATACCGTAAGGTATAACTGTACCAATTTTCAAGACTACACGAATTATTTCCCCTGGTTGCCCTTTTTCGGCTTAATTTGACCGTATTTAAGACACATATGATGGCTATCATTATTGTGAAAAAAGGATGCGTTTAAATACACAATAACTCGAGTGATTTCATTCATAAAGCCGTAAGTAAGATCCTGAGACATAATAATAAACATCGATGCAGACAACAAAGGAAATGGAAGGGTCAACTGAATTGTATTTTTTTTTACTTTTGGGGTAAAATATCGTGAGGAAAGTTTTGAGTATATATTTAATTTTTACTAGCTGTTGCCCGCGACCTTCGTTAAAATTATTATTAAATAATCCCCATTATTATAAGCACTTCCCTATTTGAATCCAATTTTGTTACCAATTTCAAGGGTTTTTTTTTGCACGGAACCCTAATTATTTATCTAAAATAAAAGTAGCCTAAGTTACTCCTTGTTACTGCCACTGGATCACTGATAGCTAATCTATCAGTGATCCAGTGAAAGTCCCGTGAAAATCGGTCCAGCCATTTCAGAGATTAGCCAGAACAAACAGACAGACAGACAAAAATTGTAAAAAATGTTGTTTTGAGATATGTACCGTGTATACATCAATATGCACTTAGTAAAAAGCGGTTATTTTAATATAACAAATAGACACTCCAATTTTATTTATCTGTATAGATGAAGATTACAAATTGGGCCTGATCTTGACCTCGATCACTAGTGTGAATGTGGATGGGTATAAGAGTAGAGGAAGACCAAAGAAACGATGGATGGACTGTGTGAAGGATGATATGGGTAGGAAGGAGGTGTCTGATGAGATGACGAGTAATAGAGAAGTGTGGAAAGAGAAGACATGCTGCGCCGACCGCAAATGAATTGGTGATGGCAGGACACTGACGATGATGATTAAATGTAACGAATCATCATCATCATTTCAGCCGAAAGACGTTCTCTTATGGATATAGGCCTCCCCCAAGTGTCGCCACATGACCGATCCCGTACGACTCGCATCCAGCGGATCCCCGCAACCTTCACCAGGTCATCGGTCTACCTTGTGCTCATACTAGGTGGGCCGATGACCTGGTGAAGGCCTTCCAACGCAACGTCAAATACAGTCCGAACCGGAATGAATCTTCAACTTAAATTCATTGCCTCACTGATAGAAAACGCACAGTGCAAACGACTGGGTCTAGAACCATGGAACCGTGCCCAAGAGTTCCTTACATAACGAAGCTAAGGAATGAGGAAGGATTTTTGATGTGATATGATTCTTCCCCTAAAAGGGGTTATATAGGGGGATAAAAGTTGGAGATAAGTCTAACTATGTAAATAAATCATAGAAGTTAAATCAGACCCACTTCCTGGTTTCCTATTGAAGTGAAATTTTGCATACATGTTTAGTTTGGATGACAATGCATGGTTAGCTAAGTGACGTCATTCTAAATCCAATGTGGCAGACTCCCAAAGATGGCGGACTATTTATTTTTTATGCATTCTCATGATATGGGTATCGAAACTATCGAAAGAAAGGGTTTGCCGAGAATGCAAGAAATAAAATGGCGTCACTCTTAAGCGTGTTTTTTTTTAAACTATGAAATCTTGACACAGTATAAAACAAAGTCGCTTCCGCTACTTGTACGCTTAGATCTTTTAAACTACGCAACGGATTTGAATGCAGGTTTCAGCAATAGATAGAGTGATTTAAGATTAAGGTTTATATGTATATAATATCTACATTGCACCCGTGCGAAGCCGGTCGGGTCGCTAGTATATGTAAATATTTCTTATTAAGCGAGAAGCGAGGTGGTAGCATTAAGTTTGCTAGGAACCTCGATAGAACAGCGAAACATTGACTTTTGATTGTAAATTCAGCACGAACGTACGCTATGATTCATTTCCCCCACTAGAGTTAATTCTAGCTCAGAGATAAGGATTTAATAGTACGTACATATTTCTTCCATTTTTACATCTGCTATGGTTCGGTGTACGTTTAAAAATAAAATGGACGCTTATTGGCGTTCTTTTTATCGTTCGAAGATTAAGTAAAAGTTTAAATACGTGCACGTTAAGAGCGTCCAGAGTAAAATATTATATCAACAATTTAAAAACAAAGTAAGTAGTTAAAATAAACCGTGGCAGCTTTGAGATGACCAGTCCCAACCGACAGCGCCCGTTCACGAGCATGACGCATGAATCAGCCCCATTCAGCTCAACCATATTGAAGGAAGCTAAAAGCGGTTATTTTAATATTACAAATAGACACTCCAATTTTATTTATCTGTATAGATGAAGATTACAAATTGGGCCTGATCTTGACCTCGATCACTAGTGTGAATGTGGATGGGTATAAGAGTAGAGGAAGACCAAAGAAAGGATGGATGGACTGTGTGAAGGATGATATGGGTAGGAAGGAGGTGTCTGCTGAGATGACGAGTAATAGAGAAGTATGGAAAGAGAAGACATGCTGCGCCGAGCACTAATGAATTGGTGATGGCAGGACACTTACGATGATGATTAAATGTAACGAATCATCATCATCATCATCATTTCAGCCGAAAGACGTTCTCTGCTGGATATAGGTCTCCCCCAAGTGTCGCCACATGACCGATCCCGTACGACTCGCATCCAGCGGATCCCCGCAACCTTCACCAGGTCATCGGTCTACCTAGTGCTCCCACTAGGTGGACCGATGACCTGGTGAAGGCCTTCTAACGCAACGTCAAATACAGTCCGAACCGGAATGAATCTTCAACTTAAATTCATTACCTCACTGATAGAAAACGCACAGTGCAAACGACTGGGTCTAGAACCATGGAACCGTGCCCAAGAGTTCCTTACATAACGATGCTAAGGAATGAGGAAAGATTTTTGATGTGATATGATTCTTCCCCTAAAAGGGGTTATATAGGGGGATAAAAGTTGGAGATAAGTCTAACTATGTAAACAAATCATAGAAGTTAAATCAGACCCACTTCCTGGTTTCCTATTGAAGTGAAATTTTGCATACATGTTTAGTTTGGATGACAATGCATGGTTAGCTAAGTGACGTCATTCTAAATCCAATGTGGCAGACTCCCAAAGATGGCGGACTATTTATTTTTTATGCATTCTCATGATATGGGTATCGAAACTATCGAAAGAAAGGGTTTGCCGAGAATGCAAGAAATAAAATGGCGTCACTCTTAAGCGTGTTTTTTTTTAAACTATGAAATCTTGACACAGTATAAAACAAAGTCGCTTCCGCTACTTGTACGCTTAGATCTTTTAAACTACGCAACGGATTTGAATGCAGGTTTCAGCAATAGATAGAGTGATTTAAGAGGAAGGTTTATATGTATATAATATCTACATTGCACCCGTGCGAAGCCGGTCGGGTCGCTAGTATATGTAAATATTTCTTATTAAGCGAGAAGCGAGGTGGTAGCATTAAGTTTGCTAGGAACCTCGATAGAACAGCGAAACATTGACTTTTGATTGTAAATTCAGCACGAACGTACGCTATGATTCATTTCCCCCACTAGAGTTAATTCTAGCTCAGAGATAAGGATTTAATAGTACGTACATATTTCTTCCATTTTTACATCTGCTATGGTTCGGTGTACGTTTAAAAATAAAATGGACGCTTATTGGCGTTCTTTTTATCGTTCGAAGATTAAGTAAAAGTTTAGTCTAATTATTTTGTCATGAGTATGGGAGAGCAGGAACACATATAATATAACATCACGCCTGCAATCTCTGAAAGATTAGGCAGTGGTGGTACCTAAGAGTACGCCCACGTCAGTCATGCTTTTTAAGTCCCATGTAATAGGGGGCCAGTCTATAGCCATAAACCGGGCACAAATCCAGACTCCGTGGCTGCTACAGAGAAATTCCTAATGGAAAAACCACAAGAACTTTTGCGTACCCGGGAATCGAACCCAAGACCACATGCTCAGCAGTCACGCTTGTGATCAACGAGGCAGTCAGCAGGAACACCCCATGTGTTCCTGCTGACTCCTAATTTTACTTTTTATTTGAAGTATGGTGTTATTATACTTCTTTAACCAAAGAACAGTTATATATTTTTCTTTAAATAAATGTTATTCTTTTGTATATTGACACCTTGTTTTTATATTCATGTAATTTTTACTCTTTAATTATGCTTTGTTGTGCTGTCTTTTGTGTGCTCTGAATAAATGGTTTATCTATCTATTTAACTTCGAAGCCGTTAATTTGCCTATTAGGAATAGATTCTTGTCAGTATGTCCAGCAGGGTTAAGGGTGTAAAATTCACCCACATTTCACAAATCTTAATCCACCACAAATCTAGAATACGGACCGCTAGTAACAAAAAAAGGATACCATTTTTTCACAACATTTTTTTAAGATAGTGACCATTTTTCAGGTATCGTTTTTCCCAGCAATAATTTTTGCGTCGAATTACTTAGTTTGATGTACAGAATGCTTGGTTGACGGCTTCGTGAAGAGTACGTTTATACCCTGTATTTCCCACCTCAATGCGAGTGAGAGTTCTTGACCATCATCTGCGGAGCCTGCTCCCAACTATGTTAGGGTCGGCTTCCAGTCTAACCGAATGCAGCTGAATACCAGTATTTTACATGGAGCGACTGCCTATCTGACCTCCACAACCCAGTTAGTACTGGGTTATACGATACCCCTTGGTAAGACTGGTTTTCAAACTTACGGGCCACTGACTACTTGTAACGACTGTCAAAGATTTACAAATGGAAGAAAGATCTAAAAATAAAACCCATCCACGGACCAAACCAGGCAAGCGCGGCTTAACCTGAAGATCAACCCGAGGGGCTGTTATTATTTACCCACGAGCGAGTTCTTGACCAAAAACCATTTTACAGGTTTCAGTAAAACAAAGGCACAAACAAGACCTAGTGCACCACAAGCGTTAATAGAATTCTGTAAATACTAGTTATCAGACAGCCTCTCATTGTAAACCGCTGACGTAAGCCGAGCGTCATCAGTGCAAGATTGTGATACGGCGTCGGCACTATTGAATTTAAGAAAATTTAGGAAAAACGTAACGTTTTCCTAAGATTACTGGGTCGGAGATGGGTTTTTGATATTTTTAACTCGTTTTATAGCAGTGTTTAAACACTGCTATAAAACGAGTCACTTCAATTATAAAACAAAGTCCTCCGCCGCGTGTCTGTCTGTTCGCGATAAACTCAAAAGCTACTGCACCGATTTTTATGCTGTTTTCATCAATGGATAGAGTGGTTCTCGAGGAAGGTTTTAGTATATAATATTTCAAGATTTTGTTGCGGGAACGGGATCAAAATTTCATGATCACTTTTGGTCGCGATAACCAACATCGACGGGGCTCGAAGCCGCGGGCATCAGCTAGTTTATAAAACAAAGTGCCCCGCCGCGTCTGTCTGTTCGCGATAAACTCAAAAACGATTGAACGGATTTTCATGCGTTTTCACTAATAGAACGAGTGATTCATGAGGAAGATTTTGGTATATAATTTGTCAAGGTTTTGTGTAAATTGGTTGAAATAAGACGATAATTGTTGGAAGAGATAGCGAGACGGCTGACAGAGGAGAATAGACTCCAAGTAACATGGCACAAGGCCATGAAGATGATGATATGGGGAAGTGTGGCAGAAGTAAGTGGATGCCCTTTTCCCAGCAGTGAGTGATTCCGGGATTATTTGATGATGAGGCAGATGTTACAGTTGGTATAACGAGGTAACTAATATAATAAAGTAACCTCTCCAGTTCTGACGGACTGACAAGCTTTGACACATGGTTATGTGTTTAACATTTGGTTTAGTGTTGCCCAAAATCTGTCTTGGTCTTGCGGAAATGCAAGAGCAAGACCAAGACCGATTTTGGACTTTAAACTCGCTAAATCTTTACATTACCTGCTTTGTGTGCGCTTTTATATTTATAAAAGAAAGTAATTACAGACTGGCGGGAACTGCTAAAGGGAAAAATCGGTCTGGGTCTTGCAGTCTTGGTCTTGTTCTTGCATTTTCGCAAGACCAAGAACGATTTTGGGCAACACTAATTTGGTTGCCCTCCGAATTGAGGATATGAAGTTGACATCCTGACAAACTCTACTCTAGCAGTATTTGTGATTGCTTTGGCATTCAAAATTCATTCTGAACTAGCTGTTGCTTTTTGAACGGAACCCTAATTATTTATCTAAAATAAAAGTAGCCCAAGTTAGGACCTTATAACATCAGCTATTTGCCAGTAAAAAACCGTCGAAATCGGTGGAGCCATTTTGGAGATTAGTCGGAACAGACAGACAGACAAAAATTTAAATAAATGTGGTTTTGTTACAAGTGCCGTATATATATATAAAGGGTGTAAACAGACTCTTAACGAAGCCGAAAGGCACTTGTTCTCACCGTCATTGCGATCATTTTTTTGTTCTAGAGCATACCTGGGAAACTTCTAGTTACGGAGATATTGGGGGTCAAAGTTCCAACTTTTTCACAAGTTTTTTTTTTTAATTCATGTTTTTAATGTATGATTTTTACTTTAAACACTATTCAATCCATCCATCAGCACAATGTTTTGAGTGCGTTACATTGAGTCCTACTGTAAAACGTGAGTTTTCATCCCGAAAAAAAAGTCGTTTCCCAGCTCTAATTTTTGCGTAAAGGTACTTGGTTTGATGTACATAATGCTAGGTTGACGGCTTCGTGAAGAGTCTGTTTACACCCTGTATGTATATACATATATGTATTTTCATATGCATTCAGTAAAAAGCTGTTATTCTGATATTACAAACAGATTTCAATTTTATTTTTTTGTATAGATGTACAGATTCGAAACGGGGCCATTGTGTTATTTCCTTTAAAGGAATTATTTTTTATTAATATATTTTATTTTTATTAATTAATAAAAAAAGAAGGTATTTTGAACAAAATCCAAAACTTTCTAAGTTTAATATTATAAATGCGACAGTATATTTGTTTTTTTACCTTTTCACGCCTAAACTACTGAACCGATCATCCTGAAATTTTGTCAGGTGTACAGAAACGGACATAGTTCCCGAAGAAAACAACAATAACGTTCTTATGACAATAGATAGCGCCACATGTCCTTCGAATCATGATTGAATTATATTATCACTAACAGAGTACAACCATCATTGATTGCTAAATTCTAAATTAACACGAGCGAAATCGCAGGCTCCCGAGTAAAGCCAAAGGCCGACAGTATTCATCAAAAAATCATCACCTTATTAGTTACATCTACAAACGAAGACTTCTCTAAGTAATGTTTACTTCTTAAGACATAAATAACCAGCGGAGTTACGACACCAGCCAAATCAGCATGTAGGCGGACCGCAGACGAGGCATGCCGGAAGAGTACGAGCCGAAATAGATTCGGGACCTCAGGGTAACAAGGACAGAGATATGTAGAGTGAGGGAGAAAGAACGACGGTGAGATAAACATGTTGTTTCAATAAGATATGAAAACGTTTTCGTGTTTTGAGGGTCCTTAAGAATCATCTTATAGGGATGCTGAACACATGGTCAGGTCGGTATGATTCAGGCGGCAAAATACACATATCAAAAGTGTCTAGAGATATTATATGGGGTGTAAAAGTACCCTTAACGAAGCCGAAAGGACTTGTCCCCGTCATTGCGGTCATGTTTTTGTTCTAGGCCATGCCTGGGAACCTTCTAGTTACGGAGATATTGGGGGTTACAGTTCCAACTTTTATATATATATATATATATATATATTTTTTAATACAAGTTTTTACTGTTATAACTTTACTGCAAACACCTCCACGACCCCCGTACTGTTCAATCCATCCATCAGCATAATGTTTTGTGTGCGTTACATTGAGTCCTACCGTAAAACAGGATTTTTCACCCCAAAAATATTACTTTCCCAGCAATAATTTTAACGTAGGGTTACTTAGTTTGATGTACAAAATGCTTATTACAAGGTGTACCCTTGTAGTTAGTTATTCACGTATTCAAACAAAACTACTTCGCATCGCAACAAAGGAACTAATTTCCGTTTAAATATTTTTGAAATGTCCAGAACTTTTAAAGTTATGCTAACCATTTAGTTATGAACCAAAATTTCGAAGACATGTGACATCTACCAACCCGCACTGGGTCAGCGTGTGTCGCAGCAGTGGGAACATTAGAGGCTGCTCCATCTTCCCACGGCACCAACTTTCGGGTCAAAAACTATTAAGCTGGAACCACACACATACATTTATAATTAAGTATACAATACGCACATGAATCCGAAAAATCAGAGGTGCGTGTGTTGGGTTCGAACTCGAGACCTATGACTTGGCAGTCCGCCGGTCACACGTATTTTTTTTATACATTTTAAAATAATCAAGCTAAAGAGTTTGTATGTTTGAGCATTCTAGTCTCTGGGACTACCTGTCGAATTTGAAAATGTTTTCATTGAATAGACCAATTCTTGAGGAAGGTTTATACACTATTTAACACCACGGTATGATCCTTAGGAACCTGGCGGTGGGTGTAACCGCGGGGCATAGTTAGTAATGACTACAGTCATCACTGCCTAGCCTTACCCCAACTATGTTAGCTTCCAGTCCAACCGGATGCAGCTGGATACCAGTATTTTACATGCCTATTTGACCTCCACAACCCAGTTAGTACTGGGTAATACGATACCCCTTGGTAAGACTGGTTGTCAGACTTTTTGGGCCACTGACTACCTGTAACGACTGTCAAAGATCTACAAATGACAGCCGGGACCAACGGCTTTAGACTTGCTCTCCGAGGCACGGAGGAAACTAGGTATAAAATGGGTGGTCACCCATCCACAGACCAACCTAGGCAAGCACGGCTTAACCAAAATATATAGGTACCGTTTGAAATGATCTTTTTGACTAATATTCTGTCTTATTTGGATTAATGCCAATGACCACATAGTTTTGAAAACCATTCTTGTACTCATTGGGATTTTTTAATCAGTTTTAGTTACGAGAGATATGACACACTTCCTGTGTGCTCAATTTGACCTAAACTAACGCGGTTCTAGATATACAGCAGCTAAGTGGGCGTTTAAATATGACCTATCATCTGCCTTTTCCCAACTATGTTGGGATTGGCTTCCAGTCTTGGATGCAGCTGAATACCAGTTTTTTACATGGAACGACTGCCTATCTTACCTCCACAACCCAGTTAGTACTAGGTAATACGATACCCCTTGGTAAGACTGGTTGTCAGACTTTATGGCTACTGACTACCTGTAACGGCATGTAGTCAGCTCGAAATTGAGATTAGCTTAATCCTCAAACCAAATAAAAAACTAAGACACAGCACTGCCAACAGTGACGTGAAGCCGGTTTCGTAAACGTGTGCACTGTGAGCTTAGTTTTTGAGCGAAGTTTAGCTGTGGTTTGATGTAAATGTGTGCGTGTGAGCGCTATGCACAGAGCGCGGCGTGGTTTTGCGCATGCTTCACTGTATTGTATTGTTCGCAGTGCTATGTCTTGGTTTTTAGGGTTCAATACCCAAAGGGTAAAACGGGACCCTATTACTAAGACTCCACTGTCCGTCCGTCTGTCTGTCTGTATGTCATGAACCATGATAGCTAGACAGTTGAAATGTTCACAGATGATGTATTTCTGTTGCCGCTAAAACAACAAACACTAAACACGGAATAAAATAAATATTTAAGGGGGGAACACAAAGGGCAAGGAAGGAACATGGATGGGTTTTAGTCAGTACAAGTCTGACACTCCCTTCCGCTCAGCCCAGAGCGGGAGAAGTCATTTGACGATTTCCCGTCCGAAAAAAAAGGGGCTCCCATACAACAAACGTGATTTTTTTGCCGTTTTTGTCTAATGTTGTATAGATCCCTTCGTGAACGAGTCCGACTCGCACTTGGCCAGTTTTTTTTATTTGGTCTGAGGCTTAATCCTACTAATATTATAAATGCAAAGGACGATAGATGTTTGTTACTCTTTTACGCAAAAACGACTGAACGGATTTGGATATTTGGCACACAGATAGTTTATAGCCTGGATTAACACCTAGGATACTTTTTATCCCGGTTGTATGATCCCGTGGGACAATTTTCGAACTCCACGCGGAGACGCCGCGGTTAAAAGTTAATTACGAATAAAAAAATATGGGGCTCTCCATACATGTAACTGAAGGCTGCAAAAAGAAGGTATTTTTTTTCTGAAAAAACCGTCCAAGTGCGAGTTGGACTAGCTCACCGAGGGTTCCGTATAAACTTGTAGGTATTTTGTTATTAAACTACATATTATAGATTTTCAGATTTTTTCCTTCATATGTGCTGTAAGACATTGCTTCTTGCCAAATGTCATGATTCTAGGTCCACGGGAAGTACCCAATACTTTTTTTTTTTCGGATGGGAAATCATCAAATGACTTCTCCCGCTCTGGGCGGAGCGGAAGGGAGTGTCAGACTTGTACTGACTAAAACCCATCCATGTTCCTTCCTTGCCTTTTGTGTTCCAGGGCCGCGGTATCTCTTTCGAACAGACCCGTAGCCTAAATTTTGATCCCCTTGAGTGACGAAATATGTTTGTTGCGGCATAAACGGCCGTATCTTTTTTATGTTAACCTAGAAGTTTGAGTTTTTTACAGCTACAAGGGACTATAGACCAGAGTATGTTAATTTCAACTCGATACCTCCACGCGTTCCTGAGAAAAAGGGGCTTGTACGACCGACGGAGAACAAAGAGATCCTATAAGGCTTCCGTTATTACATTTTGAGTTACGGAACCCTAAAAACTTTCAGTTTGATAGTATATATATATATGATAGTGTATATAGTTCTATTATACCATGAACAATCTCAGAAACCTCAAAATAGTAGCTAACAGACTAATATAATGTCGTACACCCATCTTCCCCTCAACCATTCGCACTTACGACTTTTGTCTAATTAGCCTCCAGCTGGACCCTTCCCCTATTCAGAAACATCACTTGGACACGTTGGCGGAAAAAATGAACGAATCTCTATAATTGTTTCGTGAAATGTGAGAAAGGGGATCGATTCAAGAGTTGGGATGTCTATGCCAGAACGTAACAGATGAAAAAATTCGCCCCGAAAACGCATATAATATATTGCAACTTTCATGGAAATCGTTAAAGCCGTTTTGGAGAACGTGAAATTATTATAAGTATATTTATACAAGAATTGCTCATTTTATAATAAAGGATAAAATATTGTAGGTTGGTTCATTTTGCCACAGCTAAAGCCAAGTAAAATTATGTTTTTTTTCTGGAATAAAATGTTCTAAGACACGTAAATTCATCTATACTAATATTGTAAGTTTGTATGTAGCGGTAATCTCTGGAACTGATGATCCAATTCAATTTTTTTTTTCACTGATAGAAAGATACATTATTCGTGGGTGTTATATGCTATAAATTATATTTATATCATGCATTTTAGCCGATCTATCACAATTTTTCCAGACGAAGTCGCAGGCGTAGTGCTAGTGGTCAATATTTTAGAACTAGAGAGATAGATCCATGAGAAGAATTGCCGAAACTCATGAGGTATCAGTTAAAGTACAAACATTTTAATTTGAAGATATTTTGTGAAACTAACTTTTGAAAGAAAAAACCGGCCAAGTACGAGTCGGACTCGCGCAGGAAGGGTTCCGTACCATCGTAGAAGGCGAGCCCCTTTTAATTATACTTAAAATTAAATTATTAAATTAAATTATTTGTTGTTATAGCGAGCAGCAACAGAAATACACATTCTGTGAAAATTCCAACTGTCTACCTATTACGGATCATGAGATACAGCCCGCTGACAGACAGACAGACGGACGGACAGCGGAGGCTTAGTAATAAGGTCCCGTTGGTTACCCTTCGGATACGGACCCTAAAAAAGGAGTAGTATCTAGCTGATAGGAGTGAATGAGGAGCTCGTGGCTAAATAATAACAGCCGCTCGGGTTGATCTTTAGGTTAAGCCGTGCTTACCAAGGTTGGTCCGTGGATGAGTGACCACCCATTACATACTGAGTTTTCTCCGTACCTCGGAAAGTACGTTAAGCCGTTGGTCCCGGCTGTCATTTATAGATCTTTGACAGTTGCTTGGTAGTCAGTGGCCCAAAAGTTTGACAACCAGTCTTACCATGGGGTATCGTATTACCCAGTACTAACTGGGTTATGGAGGTCTAGGAGGTCGAGGATAGGCAGTCGCTCCATTTAAAATACTGGTATTCAGCTGCATTCTCTTAGACTGGAAGCCGACCCCAAAATAGTTGGGAAAAGGCAGGCAGATATTGAGGAGTTGAATGAAATAAAAAAGCGTAATGCCCCGAACCCAAGTAACATGGCACAAGGGCAGGGAGGTTATAACGATGATGATGGTGAGTCTTCCCAAACCCCAACAACAGATTTCTGGAACTACAACGCGAGCACAATCTCACTGATTGTAAGTAATTAATCTGTGCACGCGTCATTTGCAGAGCGGAGTCGAACACTAGAATTTGTGTGGTAGGTAGGTATTACTACAACAAAAAATTCACACGTGGTAGAAGTGAAACCTTCAAAAATGTTGGCTTCAAGATAAACACTGTATAATGCTTCCTATCTCATTTTCTCCCCTATTTGTGTCGGTCTCTTTTTACTGTCAGTTTTTCGTTTCATCGACTTTCAAATCACAACGATGCTAAAGAAGTTTTCACTTCAAACACCCCGACTACTGAAAAATCACGCTCTAATTAAATTCGGACCTTACAATATAAAATAAACTCCTTCTATTGTTGAAGTCGGTTAAACTGTAGCTTATAATACCCGGGCGAATAACGAATCGATTGACACCTTATTCATCAAAATCGGATGGAAGGGACAATATGTAAATGCATACATAGAATGCTAGAATCATAACCCTTCTTTTTGGTTTCGCTGTAGTCGGGTAAAAAAGTAGCCAATGCACGACAGGAATTTAAAACATTTCCAGAATATTGTGTCGCTTCAGGAAATGATTTTCTAAACACGATTTACGTAGGTTAGGTCGATACATACTAGTTTAGGTACAGATAGAAAACCTGTAAGGTAACATGAATGTACTAATTTCTCTATGTAATAAAAACGTATGTAAAAACATACCGTTATCAATTATTCTCATATTTTTCCTCGTTTTCACATGCACTGTTCAAAAACGTATTTATTTACACCGAAAGATGATAAGATTTATACCGGAAATGATCAAATTCTTGAGTTATCTATGTCTATAGGATGTATAGTAACACTTGCCTTGGCCCAAAAAAGCATTATTATAGATTCTAAAGACCAAACACTTAAAAAAAAATCACTTGTTTTCTAATGATTCACGTCACTGACCGAATGTCCCAAGTTTCTGATAAGAACATTTCCCTGTACTCTTTTATTGAAAAAATAGGCCTCAAAAACTAGGTATGATATATCTTATCGACATTTTACGCTAACATTAAAGAGAGTTATGACCGATAAAAAAACCAAGCGCATATAATCAGAAGGTTCTTTTTTCACTCACCGAATATCGGGATTTTTCACAATAATTTTTACACTAAGTTTCCGTACGGTCTTGTAGCAAGAGCTACAATGGTGCTCTCCGTGTACAAAGCCAACATTTGGCCGTTCCCAAAATAGTACCATATAGCAGGCCCCAACTAAAGTTATAAACATTCCCGACACACACATGCAAATAAAAAAAAATCAATATTTAGACAAACTCAGTGAACGCGACGCACGGAACGTAATTCCGACTACACAATATGGTCGTTGATCATTTTATACTGAAAAAATGTGACTTTTCACAACCTTCCTAAAAGGGAAAACAACGAAAATAGCTGTAATACTCACATTTATTTGTGAGCCCGATCGCTTCACATCACGTATGCAATTAGCAACATCGCCTCCTTATTTTTAACGATGGAAAATCAATAAATTTTTAACAGCACAAAATTTTGTTCATATTTTTCCGTCGGGCCCCGCACTGCGTGGTCTCACTCCGACACTTAAAAATGAAAAACCCATTGCAAGAAAACTGTGGTACCGAAAGAGATGCATATACGTCGCCGATTGTAAATAATCATGAGGAACGAATCATAACAAACGAAAGAGACAGTCGATGGACTCTACAAGCGTGTAACAATAACAAAATTAGTTACGTAACCACAAAAACATTGATTTATCTCAATACTCACCGTTTGTTGGTTAAATTGTAGATGTCTTAACGATAAAATATAGGTTTTTACACGTTTTTGTAACATCGCGATTGCATTTTGACGCGAGCAATCATCCGTCAGACGGACGCCATTTGCATTTTGTGTGCATCTGACTCGGCTCTTATTTTTGTTAGGTTGTTACCTTTTTTGTATTGTATTTCGCCATTGTTATAAATTAAAATGATTTGACAACTGTTTATAATGTAATTTATTGTAAGAATTTTATATTCAATATTATATGAATTTGATTTATTTACAAAAATGTATCATCAGCTGGTGTGATTATTTTTGTAGAGTGGCAAGATTTTTACATGCTGTCATAATATGAGTAGAAGGCGGGAAGTTTGAAGAAGTGTCATAGAACCATTTTTGTTGCAGTCATTTCGTTAAAAACTTGTAAAATAAATCAAGAAATTATAATAAAAAATAGTAGATAAGTTTTCAAAAGCTATTAAATTATGCCTACATTAGAACTTACCTAAGTTTTGTTGGATACCGGTGCAATATCATTTGTCGTTCGTAAATGTTGCTTTTCGGCAGTAGGTATTACGTGGTAGCTACTAAAAAATGTACCTAAATAATTGATGATTTCTGTAGGGCAAAAGCAAGACACAAATTTAATGTAGCCAAAATCAAAGTAGCCAAGTAGGTAATCAATTTAAACGGACATAAAATAGGTACGTAAATAAGCAAACTGTTCATAAAATTCAACTAAAACAAGCAAGTAAAGCATGCTGTCATAAAACACAATAATAAAATGATGATAGCGGATTGAAGCATGAACACAACTTTTGTGAAAACTTTTCGTACGTAGGTAAGTAAAAGAACTATTTTAACTTTCACAAAAACGAACGAGTTTATACTTTTAAGTAATAAGTAGGTACTTAAAATGGTCTTACATGATTTTTCGATTACATTTTCATCAAAATAAAACTAAATTCCTTTTTGTACAGAGATTGACATTTTCCTGTTATGACCTTTTCAGCCATTTTGATTTTTCAAAAAATGCATTTTAATCAATTCATGACTTTCAAATTTTGAAATTAAGGTTTTAGCAAGACCAAATAAGGGTTTTTTGTAAGTAAAAATTCTAAGAAGATTCACGTCATGAAAGTCTATCCTCGCTTTATGTTACACGGTTGTAAACTTGTAAATTTTTGAATAGACCTAATGTGAACATAAGTTTCTCAGGTCTGAAGGTCTTCTATTATATTTATATTTTAAAATGTAGAGTATTTTAAAATATAAAGTTTTGCTATTAGCGTACCTACTCTTTGTATTTACATAGATAAGTTCCAAGTATTTTTTATTTGAGCGTAAAAACTTTATAAGTACCTGCCGGATTTCCGTTTTCATTAACGAAATGATTTTGGTGGCAAAAGTTTAATAACAGCTGTTTTTTTATGGTATCATGGTTATTGCAACTGATGATTGCTTTCTTGCTGTTTTCAGCTTAGAAAACCCGGCCAAGTGCGAGACGGATTCGCGCATGAAGGATTCCGTACTATCGTAGTAGGGGAGCCTCTTTACTTTATTGGATAATACCTAGGTACCCAAATGTTAAACTATCTGGCAGATAACTTCAAGTTCAAAGTCAAAACGTTTATTGCGAACTAAGTGTACAATGTGGTGTTACGCTGTTGTAGTTCAAAATAATGCTTAGGTACCTATATCTAAAGGTAGCGCCTCATCTAACAGCACAGAATCGTCTTTTTGCCATGCTCCTACCCTTTTCTATCGCTTAGAACTGTCATTTGCTAGAGCGGGAAACAAAGGGCGATGTCGAGCCCATCGTCGACATCGTTGTGCGATAGTACTCCCAATACTGATAGGGCCTTCTTCCCGTTCATAATTATCACCTGACATCTCAATATTTTATTTGGCTCCTTGCTTTGCATAGCCTTAACCTTTTGAACGCTAGAGCATAACCGCACGCGCGCGCCCACCATGCCATTCCACAATTCAACCGCAAATACCTTCAAAAATTGAAAATTGTTTGTCACATATTTGTGTCGTTGGCGTACAGGGCACGCGCTTGCTTGCCACGTATGTGACAATGGCGTTCAAAAGGTAAATAAACAAACCTTTCATAGTTTTAGTTTAGCTATCCGCATTCATTAACATTTTGCAAGGATGTCCTACCATTTTGCCTCACGAAAAGTTCCCCATTCCTCCGCATCCCATCACATCTTACAACACTTCCACACATTTTTTTAAAGTGAAAACTGCTTTAGCGGCGTAGTTAACTTTTTGGGATGGGTAAAAACTGTTTAAAGGTAAGTAGTATAATAACATCAAGTGGTCTCTCGATGCAACGAGCATACACAAGTTTAGACGTGATTAAAAAGTTGACTAAAAAAATTACATCAAATTGCGTCAGGTGCGGACTAATTTGACAGGACTAAAATAATATTTATCTACTGTCCTTTTCATAAGGAAATAAAAAGATACACTCAACTTAGTTTAGTTTGTGAACAAGGGAATCGGAGACAGACATGTCGGGGGTTTAAAATAAAAGCCACATCATAAGAATTAGTATTTATTGTTATTGTAAATAAAAGGTATAGGGAGGAAGATTTGAGGATGACATGACGATGACTGTCTACTGCGCGTTCTATGGAATCTGGTGTCTGTAACAAAATTATATATCATCATCTGCCTGCCATTTCCCAACTACAGGGTGTAAACAACCTTTTCACGAAGCCGTCAACCAAGCATTATGTACATCAAACTAAGTAACTTTACGCAAAAATTATTGCTGGGAGACGACATTTTTTTTGCGTCTCAAAATCACGTTTTACGGTAGGACTCAATGTAACGCATTCAAAACATTGTGCTGATGGATGGATTGTATAGTACGGGGGTCGTGAAGGTGTCTTAAGTAAATCAAAAAGACGTATTTAAAAAAAAAAACTTAAAAAATTGACTGAAAAGGTAGGAACTTTGACCCCCAATATCTCCGTAACTAGAAGGTTCTCAGGTATGGTCTAGAATAAAAAAGTGATCGCAATGACGGGGAGAACAAGTGTCTTTCGGCTTCGTTAAGAGAATTTTTATACCCTTTATGTTGGGGTCGGCTTCCAGTGTAACCGGATGCAGCTGAATACTAGTATTTTACATGGAGCGACTGCTTATCTGACCTCCACAATCTAGTTAGTACTGGGTAATACGATACTTCTTGGTAAGACTAAAATATTACAAAACCACAATATTTTATTCCACATAGGCCTACATGAGCATATATAAAATGTCGACAAAATGGTGCGGTTTGGGTTGGTCGTTGCTTTTGAAGAAGAACCGGCAAGAAACTGCATGTTTTTTTGAAGCTTAAACGCAAGGGAGTGACCTCCACGCCACAAACAGTATAGAGATTCCAAAACTATTTAATTGTTTATTTCATGTTCCAGTGTACCGCGTATTTTTGACACATATGTATGTCGTGTCGACTAGGTGGACCTATGACCTGGTGAAGGTTGTGGGGATCCGCTGGATGCGAGTCGCACGGGACCGGGCAATGTGGCGAGACTTGGGGGAGGCCTATGTCCAGCAGTGGACGTCTTTCGGCTGAAATGATGATGATTATGTTCTACAAAAACAACATGTTACATAGTACACTAAGCGGTAAGCAGGTCGGGCGCGGCGTTGGCCAGCAGGTCGGCGGCGCCCGCCACCGCGCTGCACCACGCGTCCAGGCGCGCCGCCAGCCCCGCCGCGCCGCCCCGCCCCAGCGCGCGCGGCCGCACCCAGCCGATGTGCGCCGTGCTGCTCACCTGGGGGGGGGGAACACTGATTCATTTGTTGAGCTTAGTTTATCTCCAGGGCTGCGGGACTGTTCGAAAGAGATACCGCGGCCCTGGAACACAAAGGGCAAGGAAGGAACATGGATGGGTCAGTACAAGTCTGACACTCCCTTCCGCTCTACCCAGAGCGGGAGAAGTCATTTGATGATTACTCAACCGAAAAAAAAAACAATTAAAAAGCACTTTTGAACTGTCGGCCTGTTAGTCAGAAGTTTAAGCTAACATACAGAACATCACGCCTCTAATCCGCCAAGGGTGTTAGGCAGAGGCGTACAGGTACACCCACGTTTTGCCAGTTATGTTTAAGTACCATGTAATAGCAGGTGAGCGTACAGGGTGTAAACAGACTCTTCACGAAGCCGTCAACCAAGCATTATGTACATCAAACTAAGAAACTGTATGCAATAATTATTGCTGGGAATCGACTTCTTTTGGTTGTGAAAAATCACATTTTACTGTAGGAGACAATGTAACGCATTCAAAACATTGTGCTGATAGATAGCTTGAATAATAGGTCGTGGAGGTGTTTTAAGTAAAATCTTACATGTATTTAAAAAAAAGTTGTGAAAACCGTCGAACTTTGACCCCCAAGATCTCCGTAACTAGAAAGTTCCCAGGTTATGGTCTAGAATAAAAAAATGATCGCAATGACGAGGAGAACCAATGCCTTTCGGCTTCGTTAAAATTCTGTTTACACCCTTTATTTATTGAGAAAAATCATTGTATGTACCTGATCAATATGTCCCCTGATGAGTTTCTCAGAGAGAGCCTTCATGACCAGTAGCTCCACTTCATCAATGGGCACTCTTGACTCACGAGATATCTCCGCGAAGGTCAGCTTGCGCTGCGCTGATGTGCGGTTGAAAGCCATCTGGAAACAGTTGTGTACAAAATTTATTAAAAAAGAAATTCTTGTCTGCAAAGTTGGTTTACGGACGATAATTTGACGTGATAACATCATAAGAAAACATTGATGAATAATTAATTGCATACTTTTATGAGTTGAATTGAACTATTATTATTTTGTATGTTTGTATAGATGCGTCACAAGTCGAACGCTTAGGCCGATCGTGCCTCTCTATCGCTTGTTCCGCGCTCTCGCTCGCACGCTCGGCTCAGGCGGAACGTGACACTTGATCGTGCGTGCAGCCGGCTTTCGTCGATTTATAAGACGTTATCAAGCCAAAAACATTACATACCCTAAAAACATGAATTAATGAGAAAAATGTCGTAAGGAAAATTTGAGTATGACTGCGGATGGGTATAAGAGTAGAGGAAGACCAAAGAAACGATGGATGGACTGTGTGAAGGATGATATGTCTAGAAACGAGGTGTCTGATGAGATGACGAGTAAAAGAGACGTGTGGAAGAAGAAGACATGCTGCGCCGACCACTAATAAATTGGGATAAGGGCAGGACATGATAATGAAATAAAATTCCCTCCTGTGTTTTAGGAAATAACCTAGTTAGACAAGCAAGACTGTCCATTAAAATGATGTTCTGAATACGTGGTAACCATGGAAACGGTAGCATGTACTCCACGAGTGCACCGGCGTCACCCAGATCCGCGAGGGGACTCTTGAAACACCGACGTCCCTCACGGACGCCCTGAGAAGACCGGGAAGTCTGATCTGCTTCTGGGAGGTGGGCTGGTTGCAGTAACGGCCACCATGGCGCACGCACAATGTTGCACTTTAAGGACGAAGTGCGGAAACCAAACCCTTAAGGCGGTTGCATCAGGGTAGCCCGCGAAATTCAATTTTTCTTACGTTTTTTGTAATTTGCAGGTCAGACTCAGGTTGTACGTTTATGAAAAATGAGTCGCGCCAGTCACACACAATCATCAATACCACCCTCTAAGTTCCTGTAAACCTATTCAATGAATATTTCAAGAAAAAGTAATTCAGTAGGGTTAAAAGGACTTACGGGGTTATATTGATGATTTTCACGATTGTGATTCTGTAACTACATACGTGTTACTGGCGCGACTCATTTTTCATCAAGATACAACCTGACACTGACCTGCAAATTGCCAAAAATGTAAGAAAATTTGAAATTCGCGGGCTACCCTGACGCAACCACCATTTATTTTTCGAATGGGAAATCATCAAATGACTTCTCCCGCTCCGGGCAGAGCGGAAGGGAGTGTCAGACTTGTACTGACTAAAACCTATCCATGTTCCTTCCTTGCCCTTTGTGTTCAAGGGCCGCGGTATCTCTTTCGAACAGTCCTGCAGCCTCGCGGGCTACCCTGACGCAACCACCTTAACAAACAAGGTGTAAACAGACTCTTCACGAAGCCGTCAACCAAGCATTATGTACATCAAACTAAGTAACTCTGCGCAAAAATTAGTGCTGGGAAACGACTTTTTTTTTTGGGCTGAAAAATCACGTTTTACGGTAGGACTCAATGTAACGCACTCAAAACATTGTGCTTATGGATAGATTGAATAGTAAGGGGGTCCTGGAGGTTTTTAAAGTAAAAATCTTACATTAAAAACATGTATTTAAAAAAAAATGTGAAAAAGTTGGAACTTTGACCCCCAATATCTCCGTAACTAGCCTTTCGGCTTCGTTAAGAGTCTGTTTACACCCTTTAGAACGTGCTAACCAGCGTGTTTACATAGTCAGTTCCTTACCTCCATAAGACACAACATCGCAATCTTCTGCCTCAGGTCTCTATCAGTCCTCTGCAGGTCAGGGTGGCGGGCATTGGCCTTCACCTTCTCGAACAAGGCCACGTCTCCCGAGGCGACGGCGCGGACCAGCTCGCAGGCCCACGCGTCTGGGGTGCCGTGGAGGGACTCCAGGATTGGGTGCGCCAGCTGGAGAGGGAAATACTGATGTTATATGGATAGTGTGAATGATGATTGAAAACTTTAAGTTTTAATAAAGTATGTAAATGGCACGATTTCGATCCCTTCTCGACAAGTGTGTCCACGGCCAGAAAGTGCCTGAGCCTTAGCTTTTTTAGTATGTGTGATGTAAGTATTAGTGCATAAACCATATTAGTCCAGGAAAATTAATAAAATAGGGGAAATAATTCGTGTAGTCTTGAAAATTGGTACAGTTATACCTTACGGTATTGGGATGGTTGAAGGTACCTACCTTTTTTCAGGTTTTTGCTCATATCTCGAATATCTGTAGGAATAGCATTATGATTACTTCTGACAAAAGTTTCTACATTAAATTGCCTACAGATTTGGTCATATTTATTTTTGCTCTACGATCAACACTTTAGGAGACACAGGGTGTGTAAGTTTTAACAGAGAGATAAAAATAGACGATTTAAGAAAACAGCGTCGATTTTTCAAAATTGTTAGGGTACTTCCTGAAGTCCTGGAAAGCTGAAATTTAGCATGTAGGCTAGTATTAGTACACAAACAACAACAAAATTCTAAAACTTGGAATTTTTACCCCCAACCCTTTAAACTAGGGGATGGAAGTTTGTTTGAAACTTCCGCAAATTTGGTGCTAGAGGTCTGAAAATTGATATAGGGGCTCCTTGTTATAAATAATAAAATACTTATTTCAGGATTTTTAGAAAAAAAATAAAAGGCAAGAAAGAAATTACAAAATAAAAAAATATTTTCTTAAGCAACTTACACAGTTACAGGCCCTAACTTCAGAAACTCTGCACCTCTACAGTTCCTAAAATATTGATCGTAGAGCAAAAATAAATATGACCAAATTTGTAGAAAATTTAATGTAGAAACTTTTATCAGAAGTACTCATAATGCTATTCCTACTGATATTAGAGATAGAGCAAAAACCTGAAAAAAAGCACCTTCAACCCCCCCCCTACACCCTCAGCACACCCCCCACCCTTGAGGACTTTTAGTATGTTCATCTGGATACCTTAAGGTATAACTGTACCAATTTTCAAGCCTACACGAATTATTTCCCCTGATTGCCCTTTTTCGGCTTAATTTGACCGGACTATATTATTATGTTTCTACTTTTGATTTTGTCCTGTTTTTTCTGTGTGGGCAGTGGTGTGTTGTTCACACCATCACCATCTTTGCCAGTCAGTTTTTTACACGTGAATACTTGTAATTGGCTGTCAGTTTCAGTCACTATTTTTTATTCCGTTTTGTTTAGCTGTAAGTCTTCGATACTCCATAAATAAATAAATAAATGATAGGGCTAGAAAGGGCAGATAAGATGTCAGCTGATAGAGATGATGGTTATAACATAACATCGCGCCTGTAATCCCTGAAGGGTGAGGCAGAGGTGTAACCTAATAGTAAGTACACCCACATTCCGCCAGTTATGTTTGAAGTCCCATGTAATATGGGGGCGAGCCTATTGCCATCAACGGGACACAAATCTAGACTCCATGGCTGTTATTGAAAAATTCCTGATGAAAAACCCAGACACTGCCCGACCCGGGAATCGAACCCAGGACTTGTGCCTTAGTTATATGAATTTACTAGCGACCCGCTCCGGCTTCGCACGGGTGCAATGTAAATATAAACCTTCCTGTTGCGCACAGAACGCAGTACGTGTTTAGTCGGGCTAAATAAAACAGTTATTAGTTAGTATAGTGTCCGAAATCCTGCGGCGGCGATACGACGCATTGGTGACTCGCGCTGCGCAATCACACGTGCGCATGAGACGGTGGCGGAAGACGAACTGAACTGGCGGTAGCGATCGATTGAATGATCGAGGCGCGCGAATGTACGGCGCGCTCGCAAATGAACCCGTTCTTGTGGTGTATGGAAACAAGAAGTATACACGTATATTGCAGCGGCGGGACTTCGGCACTGATTTATTAAAAAAGGAACAAACAAAATGACAAAATGTTTTCTATACGTAACACTTCCTCTTGAATCACTCTATCTATTACTGAAAACTGCATTAAAATCCGTTGCGTAGTTTAAAAGATCTAAGTGTACAGAAGCGAGAGCGACGTTGTTTTATACTATGTAAAGATAGCTGGACGTCACCCACTGGACACCTGTCGGAGGAAATCGCCGTCGAGGTAGACCGCGGCGCAGATGGTGAGACGATCTGATATCGTTTACGGGACGAACATGGCCAGATATAGCACAGGACAGAGAGGTTTGGAAGGAAAAAGGGGAGGCCTTTGCCCAGCAGTGGGACACTCAACCAGCTAATAAAAAAAACAAAAAAAAAAGATAGCTACAAATATTTTTTTACTAGGTATTTGCGGTGACTAATATAATAATGGTAATGAGGTCCTGGGTTCGATTCCCGGGTCGGGCAAAGTGCTATTGGGTTTTTCCATCAGGAATTTCTCAATAGCAGCTACGGAGTCTGGATTTGTGCCCGGTTGATGGCAATAGGCTCGCCCCCTATTACATGGGACTTAAAAACACAACTTGCGAAATGTTGGTGTACTATTAGGTACACCTCTGCCTAACTCAAACTCAAAAGCATTTATTTCAATTAGACCATTACAGGCACTTTTGAATGTCAGAAAAACAAATAAGGCTAAGCTACAGTCACAGACACAAGGCATAATAACTTGTGAAAGTACTGTAGTTGCCCATTCCAAAGCGTAGATCTCTATGGAGAAGAATGGGCAAGAAACTCCATGGACACTCTTTTCAATCAAAATATTGTACAAAATCTTGGTTACATCATTCATGTTGAGATTAAACATATGTGAGAACGATGTAGAAATACGTGCACGTTAAGAGCGTCCAGAGTAAAACATTATATCAACAATTTAAAAACAAAGTAAGTAGTTAAAATAAACCATGGCAGCCTAGAGATGACCAGTCCCAACTGACAGCGCCCGTTCACGAACATGACGCATGGATCAGACCCATTCAGCTCAACCATATTGAAGGGAGCTAAATGACCCGACACACCCGCCACCATCAGCGAGACATTTGAGTGAGCATGACATTCTCTCAGCCACCAGGGCAAATTCAAGTCAATGAAAGATAACTAAATGTAAATGGTAGCTTTACAGTACATAGTACTCACACATGTGCTATGCAATTATATAATACTAAGAGATTGAATTTATACAATGCAAAGATATTATTACAATCTTCTGCAGCTTCCACAATAAACTTCACATGGTAATAAATTAGTTTGCCCCTATGGTTGTGGAGCAGGACCAGCAGTAAGCCAAGCATTTTTATCATCAATGTAATCCCCCAACTTATAATATGCTTGCCTACATAGTGTGCGTTTTATACAAGATTTAAATTTCGTCTCGTTTAGTTGTAGAATGTGGGGAGGTATTTTATTATAACATTTTAAACAGTACCCCATGAAAGATGAGTCTACTTTAGCTAACCTAAAACCTGGCTGTACTAGTTGGTCCCTGTTTCTAGTACTATAGTGGTGCCTGTCACCTCTTTTACTAAATAAATGCAGATTTTTCCTAACGTACATGATGTTTTCATAGATGTATTGACAAGGTACTGTCATGGTGTTAATTTCCTTAAACAGTTCTCTTAGAGAGTCACGCTTACGTAGATCATATAAGGCTCTGATAGCTTTTTTCTGCAGAATAAATATAGATTCGATGTCTGCAGCCCGTCCCCATAGTAAAATACCGTAAGACATAATACTATGAAAATAACTAAAATACACCAGCCTCGCGGTATCTACATCAGTAAATTGACGGATTTTTCTAACAGCATATGCTGCTGAACTCAGCCGTCCTGCAAGAGATGTTATATGCGGACCCCATTGTAGGCTTGAGTCGAGCGTGATCCCCAGGAAAACAGTTTTTTCGACGAATTCTAGTTTCTATTACTACTTTCGACATTCGGTAGAGCCGAGGTCAGAGGTAACCCTTCGGGGATTACAGGCGTGATGTTATGTTTGCAGTGAAATTGTGGCTTGGAGGGCACGCGCCTGCTTTTATGCTCTGGCGTTCTAGAGGATGCTGTAAGTCAAGTCTCCCTCACCAGTTCTCCTAGATCGTAGACGCTGGGCGCTATGACCGCGGCGAGGGCGAGCCTCAGGGCCGTAGCGCGGCGCTCGGCCGGCTCCAGCTCCGCGCCGCCGCCCGCGCAGCCCACGTAGCGCAGCGCCGAGCGGTAGTAGCGGGACATGGGCCCGCGGACTCTGGGAATCAAAGAAAAAAAAATGCCTGTTAAGCCCGAAATAATAGACAAAGGCGTACTTAATAGTACGATCACATTTACCCAGTTAAATATATCTGTGGCCTGGTGCTAAAAGGGCCAAAGTACGTTTTTGTGTGCTAAAAGGGCGCCAGTTTATCAACATATAAACATAAACTACATGCACAAAAAAAAAAATACTTTTTCAATAAACTGGCATTACAATTTCGTTTCCTACAAAAAAGTCCTTTGGCCTTTTTAGCATCAGGCCACAGATTATTATAACTACGTTTTGCCCGCGGTTTCGTTCGCGTTAATGTAAAATTTGACAATCAATTCGGGTTGTACTCTGCTTGTAATAATATAATTCAATCATGATTCGAAAGACACTTGGCGCCATCTATTATCATAAAAACGTTATTGTTGTATTCCTCGGGAACAGTATTTTTTCGAGATGAAAAGGTACCCTATGTATGTTTCTGTACACCTGACAACGTAGGTATATCAAAATTTCAGAATTCGGTTCAGTTGTTTAGGCATAAAAAGGTACAAACAAACTTACTTTCGCATTTATAATATTATAGTAAGGAAGTTAGGATTACAAGGTTTTATTTAACTAGCAATGCTTGTTTTGTTCAAATCTTGCAACTGAATTATAAAAGAGTTATTTTAAGATTTCACGGTTTAAAACTAAACTTTACTGTCACTTACGGGATATCTAAGAGGGTAGACAGATTTGTCTAATTCAAAAAAAATAAATTTCGTCCACTTGCAACAGCGTCGCAACGCACTTGTTCTCTCTGAGATATTGGGGTCAAAGTTTCAACTTTTTCAGTTTTTTTTTTTTTTAAATACACATTTCTAATGTCTTTACTTAAGACACCTTCACGACCCCCGTACTATTCAATCCATCCATCAGCACAATGTTTTGAATGCGTTACATTGAGTCCTACCGTAAAACGTGATTTTTCACCCCAAAAAAAGTTGTTTCCCAGTATTAATTGTTGCGTAAAGTTACTTAGTTTGATGTACAGTCAACAAATCAGATAGGTATGCAGGGTCGAAAGATATAGTTTTAGTTTTTTTAGAAACTGTTGCACATCTTCAAATGAATTGGAATTAATTTAACCAATTGATTATTTTTCTTCATTTAATTTTAATTTCATTCGAAAACATCGATCGGTTTTTAAGAAAAAAACAGTTATATCTTTCGACGTTGACTGTACATAATGCTTTGTTGACGGCTTCGTGAAGAGTCTGTTTACATCTTTTATTATTTATTTTTCTTTAGTTTATTTGTCAGTGAACCTCACCTGTAATACTCTGAGGCCAGTTTATAAAACCTGCCGTGCACAGGAGTAACGCCGTCTGCGTCCTCCAGGGTACCTTCCAGCTCTGTGATAATCTTCTCAGTGGCGTCTAGGTCGTTCAGCTGCTCTAGATAGATCTGACCTTGCAGGACCTGAAGGATTAGAGGTTTTTATGTAGTTAAAATGAAATAAAGTGGCGAAAGGAGGAGGAATATGTGGGGATCGTAGCAGGTGGCGTTCTGTGGTTTCTGCCTACCCCCATGGGAAATAGGCGTGAGTTTATTCATCATCATCATCATCTGCCTAGCCTTTTCCCAACTATTTTGGGGTCGGCTTCCAGTCTAACCGGATGCAGCTAAATTCTGAATATCAGTATTTTACATGGCGACTGCCTGTCTGACCTCCACAACGCAGTTAGTACTGGGTAATACGATACCACTTGGTAAGTCTGGTTGTCAGACTTTTTGGGCCACTGACTACGTAATGACTGTCAAAGGTCTACAAACAACAGCCGGGACCAACGGCTTAACGTGCTTTTCAAGGCATGGAGGAAACTCGGTATGTAATGGGTGGTCACCCATCCACAGACCAACCTAGGCAAGCACGGCTTAACCTAAAGGTCGACCCGAGCGGCTGTTATTATTTAGCCACGAGCTCCTCTAGGCGTGAGTTTATTATGTGTAAATAACTCTCAAACTGACTATAAGTAAATTTTTTTTTTTTTTTCAAGCTTTAAAGTGCCTGGCAGAAATTTCCGCCAGTGGGAAGTATCTGGCAGCGTTAACTATTAATTTATTTTTAACAATATTCTCTGCAACATACCTATATAAAAATCAGCACTATGGGCTTTTAGTCGGTGACAAAAAATGACAATGAAACAAACAAAGTCACCGACTTCCGAAAGTAATTTAAAAAAGTTATTTTAGTTTTTTTTAGTGTTTTTTTGGAAGTCGGTTTTTTTCGCAGAAAGTTTTTTATTTTACCCGTTTTAGTTGTAGACTTTTTAGCATACCACACAAATTCTAATCATGAATTAATTTTTATATTGTAACCAGAACTTTAAGGAAGTAATCGTCAAGACGAATCAAACGAGTCCAAACTCGATGGGGTTGTCTTTTTATAGCGGAGTTCTTAAGGCGACCTTACAGCTCCATCACCAGACCCTGGATACTATCTAAAGACAAACTACTCATTAAGACGAATCAAACGAGCCCAAACTCGATGCGGTTACGTCGTTTTATCACGGAGATCCTATGGCCACCTTCAAGCTCCATCATCAGACCCTGGATACTATCTAAAGACAAACAACTTATTTAGACGAATCAAACGAGCCCTAACTCGATGCGTTTATGTCGTTTTATCACGCAGATCCTATGGCCACCTTACAGCTCCATCATCAGACCCTGGATACCATCTATAGACAAACTACACATTTAGACGAATCAAACGAGCCCAAACTTGATGCGGTTACGTCGTTTTATCATGGAGATCCTATGGCCACCTTCCAGCTTCATCATCAGACCCTGGATAACATCTAGAGACAAAGTACTCGTCAAGACGAATCATACGAGCCCAAACTCGATGGGGTTATGTCGTTTCATAACGGAGTTCCTAAGGCCGCCGTCCGTATTGTACTATCACGCGATATACATAAGCGTGCAAATTTTTAATTTAATCGGAAATCAGGAAGTGTGTCAAAATAAACATGCAAGACTTCAGGCGTCGTCGCGTGATATAGCAATTAACGTGAAATCATACCAAATTACTGAACCGATTTTGATGAAATTTCTATGGGACCAATCGGGAAGTATATCCTTTCATATAAAAGAAGAATTTTTCAAATCGGTTAAGAAACGACGGAGATATGAGGTAACAAACACAAAAAAAAAAAAAAAAAAAACAACCGAATTGAGAACCTCCTCCTTTTTGAAGAAAGTCGGTTAAAAAAAGTGGGGGATATACATACATACATTCACGCCCTTTTCCCATGGGGGTAGGCAGAAACCACAGAATGCCACCTACTACAATCCTTTTTTTTTTTTTTTCATATGAGAAATCATCAAATGACTTCTCCCGCTCTGGGCGGAGCGGAAGGGAGTGTCAGACACTTGTACTGACTAAACCCATCCATGTTCCTTCCTTGTCCTTTGTGTTCCAGGGCCGCATTATCTCTTTCGAACAGTCCCGCAGCCCTGGGGCACCTGCTACAATCCTTACATACTCCTTTTGCCTCGTTCACGTTCATACATCTGGTCAGCGAGTGATATTTTTACTAACTTTGGCACCTGATATCTTATATTTGGCGACTGCACAAATTAGCAGAATTGCATACATCCACAGTAAACACTAACACTACTCAATGCCACAAATTTTGTTAAACAGAAAATAAGTAACGCCTGGCAGACTTGATCTTGGTCCAGTAATTAGTAAAGAAACATGCCTATGTCGAACCAATAACTTATGTGTGGCAACTTCAATATTAGGAGATAACCATTCTGGCTTAACATTAACGGACTTCACATTTTGGTGCATGTGATACCCACAATACTGTCACAGGAGCCACAGACAGCCCACAGTGCCGAGTATACATGGAGGAAGATGATACAGCAGCCCACGTGCTTCTACACTGCCCAGAGGTTGCCTCATACAGTACAAAGTAATTCGGTAAGTCAGGTACTCTCTGCAAGATCGTCAGTAGCACCAAGGCGTTGCTGGCCTTTTTCGGGGAGCTGGGATTTTCCCACCTGTACCCAAAATACGCGCTTTGGATGTGGAGTCGGGGACACCAGCTTGTTATACAATAACCGAAATACTCTTTTGAACACCATTGTTGCATGTACGTGGCACAAATATGTGACATTGGTAGGTGAAATTGTGGTTTGCACTCGCGTAGTTGTATGCTCTGGCGTTCAAAAAGATACTGGAGAATAATGAGGCTTCCATGTCACAGCTCTCCCTATTAAAAAAAAAAGTGCACTTATTACACACGTAAGAAGTTATACTTCCTTGGCTTATAAAACTAAAATGTTGACTAGCTAACTTCATGGTGTATGTTGACTAGCTAACTTCATGGTGTATGTTGACTAGCTAACTTCAGGGTGTCGGTTTTTCGTGACGGTCTGCGCGCGCGACGTAAAAATTTACTTTCATCATTTTTCCCTAACGCGCTAAAAGAAGTATAACTTCAAAAATTAATATACAAATTATAATAAACTTAGATCTCACCTTGCAGAGAGCAAGTGCTTCATCATTGGCCTTCACCTTGACCTCAATCTTCTCCAGGAAGGCGATAGCCTCCTTCTTGTTGGAGTACTGCTTTATTACGTGCGCAACTATCTCCACTAAAGATAGGGGATTTATTCTGAAAGTTGAGAGAATGCAAAGTTAGGAGAGTGGTGATCTGCCAGGGCTGCGGGACTGTTTCAAAGAGATACCGCGGCCCTGGATCACAAAGGGCAAGGAAGGAACATGGATTGGTTTTATTCAGTACAAGTCTGACACACCCTTCCGCTCTGCCCGGGCGAGCGGGAGAAGTCCAGATAACGTTCCATCCAAAAAAAAGTGGTGATGAAAATTTTGAAGTCAGTGAAGTTATTTGTTTATCAATATTATCTGCCAGACATTTTCCTATGTTGGGGTCAGCTTCCAATCTTACCAGATGCAGCTAAATACCAGTGTTTTACATGGAGCAACCCAGTAAGGGGAATCGTATTACCCAGTACTAATTGGGTAATACAATACGCCTTGGTAAGACTATTTGTCAAATTTTCAGACTGCTGACTACCTGTCAAATATCTACCTCAGTTGTTGTTTGCCTAGTATAGTGCACGGACGTACGATCGCGCGCGCGAGCTCTTTCGCGAGAGTTTTCTGCTGACGGATCACAACAACGTCGCGTCGCGGCGTACCTACGTCAATATATCGGGGTCAGTGTCATGACCTAGTTACAAGTGCGGAAATCATGAAGTGTTTACAATAATTTATTGTTTAGGTGTTAAACTCGCCTTACAACTTAATAATGGCTACAAAAAAGTCTATTACTATTAAAACTGACCTGGAAAGGCAGTTATATGACTGTTATCTCCAAGAGAAAACAGATAGAGAAAACCTGCAAGTCATGGTACGTAAATTGAATGTACAAATTGATGCCCTGCAGGAACAAGTGCAGACACTTCAAGGAGAATTGAACTGCATTAAAGAAACAAAAGGGACTACAGAACCTGCTCAGACTACAAAAAATGACGTGGAATACTGTACAGACGAGGATGACCTTGCTAAAGAGACTGAGTGGATTAGGGCCAGGAGCAGGAAGAAAAGGAAGCTTAACACCTCCCTCTCTCCAAAACAACAACCCGGAAGCGCCCACCAAAACAATCTTAAAAAAAATGAGAAAGTGACTTCGGTCAAAAAAGTGCCCTTACCACCACCAATCATAATAGACGGAATCAAGAACTATCAAACGTTCTACGATTCGTTAATTGAAAGCCAACCAGCGGAATCATTTACAGCAAAAATGATGAATGGGGATTGTGTGAAGGTTAACGCCAAATCAGAAGACTCATATAGAGTAATTGCCAGGTTCTTGTCTGAAAAAGACTACCACTGGCATTCATACGAGAACAAGCAGGCTAGACCAATTAGAGTTGTGGTAAAGAAACTACACTCTTCTTGCCAACCAGATCGAATTAAGGAAGATTTAACAACCCAAGGCCTAAAAATAGAAAAGGTAGATAGTAAATTGAGCTGGAAGACTAAGGAACCACTCAACATGTTCGTTTTATCATTTTATAACGATGAAGATGTCAACAAAATCTACGGCATTAAGTACATATTAGGGTGTAAAATTGAAATACATCCACTCAAAAATCCAGCACTCATTCCCCAATGCAAGAGATGCCAAGCTTATGGGCATACACATAAATATTGTCAAAAAGAGCCAAGGTGTGTGAAATGCACTGGCAAGCATCTTACAGCCAATTGTACCAAATCTCCGCAGGAGAAACCAAAATGTATCCACTGCGGCCTACCTCACCCTGCCAACTATAGAGGGTGTGAAGTAGCCAAACAGATGCAAATTATGAAAAATAAAGTTTTAAAAAAGAAACCTACGGTGCCTAATACCCAACAGTTTCCTCCTATAACACACCCTGGTAAACAGGCGCAGAAAGCAAGTGTCCAGTCAACTGCAAAACAACCAGCCATGCAAGTAACCAACATTGGTACTTACGCACAAGCTGCAAAACAAGGATCTCAACCTCTGAACTTAGAGGATAAGATTAACCAGATCTTGAAGTGTATTACCTCTTTTGATAAGAGATTAGAGAAGCTAGAATCCAGCACTAAAACAGCTGTCTTGAATAATCAAAAATGAATAACACACTTAAAATAATGGCGTGGAACTCCAATGGACTCCTCAAACATCAGCATGAGTTGCAGGCGGTCCTAGATACAGAAAATATAGACGTGTGTTTAATCTCCGAAACGCATTTCACAAAGCAATCTTTTATCAAATTTAGAGGATACATGATATATAATTCCCTCCACCCTAGCAACTCTGCCAGGGGGGGTAGTGCGGTTATAATTAAAGAAAACATTAGTCACTACGTGCAGTGTAAATATGAAGAAGAAGACATTCAAGCAGTGGCAGTATCTGTTAAAACTAAGTTTTGTCAAGTGTCCATTGCAGCCATATACTCGCCCCCTAGGCACATGATAAGAAAAGAGCGATACTTACATCTTTTTGAATTATTAGGCCAGCGATTTATCCTAGGCGGCGATTTTAATGCTAAGCATACGCATTGGGGTTCAAGACTTACCACAACTAAAGGAAGACAGCTCTTAAGTGCAGTTAAAGAAACACATTGTGAAGTAATGAGTACAGGCAAACCTACATACTGGCCCACTGACCACCAGAAAATACCGGATCTTATAGATTTTTTCATCTGCAAAAATATATCCACCAATTACATCAGTTTGGAGGAAAGTTTTACTATGAACTCTGACCATTCTCCGATTATACTAATGCTAAGTCAAAAAATCCTACTAAAAGAAAGCCACTTAACCTTGGTTAATAAGTCTACAGATTGGGACAGTTTTGCTCTTGATCTAGATAATATTATCGACCTTAAAACTCCGATAAAAACGCAAGATCAGCTTGACTCAGAAGTAAACAAATTTATTATTAATATTCAACAATGTGCGTGGAGCAATACACCTCAGCTAAAACGCAAATATAAGGGATTTATCTATCCTAAAGAAATTGTGGATTTACTATCAGAGAAAAGAAAACAAAGGAAGTTGTGGCAGCAAACAAGGTTCCCGCGTCATAAAACAACACTAAATAACCTAACTAAACGACTAAAGAGAAAAATTCTACAATTTGTGGATGAATCTCTGAATACCAACCTTCTTCAGCTTACCAATGACAAATCAACGGATTACTCACTTTGGAAAGCGACGAGAAATCTAAAAAGGCAGATTATACAAATACCGCCCATCAGAGATAGCAACGGAAAATGGGCAATAAGCAATGACCAAAAGGCGTTCCGATTTGCTCAACATTTAGAAGAAACCTTTCAACCCAACGAAAGCTCTGTAGAAATACATGAGAGTGTAAATTTATCACAAAACCAAAGAATCAACCTTGTGACTCCTAAGGAAGTAATGAGAGAAATTCAAAACAACATTAGCTCAAAAAAGTCTCCCGGCTACGACCTCATCACAGGGGAAATTCTAAGACGCCTCCCACGCAAAGCCATAGTAAAGCTGACCAAACTAATAAATGCTTCTTTTATCTTAAGATATGTACCTGAGCCATGGAAGGTTGCTGAAGTCATTATGATTGCGAAGCCTGGGAAACCTCCCCACGAAGCATCATCATACAGACCCATTTCTCTGTTACCCGTACTATCAAAGTTATTTGAAAAACTGTTACTAAAACGGATAAAACCAGTAATAGAAGATAAAAACCTGATTCCAGATCACCAATTTGGCTTCAGAGAAAAACACTCAACGTTAGACCAGGTACATAGAATAACTAATGTTATTGAAAAAACGCTAGAAAATAAAGAAGTCTGTGCTACCGTGTTCTTAGACGTCGCGCAAGCTTTTGACAAAGTTTGGCATGAGGGTCTCATATATAAGCTCAGACGCATGCTACCAGAATTTGCAGATATCCTAGAGTCGTATTTAACTAAAAGAATGTTTAGAATACGCCAAGAGGACGCATATTCCGAGCTAAAAACCATAAAAGCTGGGGTGCCTCAAGGAAGTGTACTTGGCCCAATTTTGTACTTGTTATACACTTGTGACATCCCAGAGCTGGAAAACAACACCATAGCGACCTTTGCAGATGATACTGCTATTATGGCCACCGGATCAAGCCACAGAGAAGCAGTAGAGAAAGTTCAACTAGCTGTGAACAAAGTTTACGACTGGACACAAAAGTGGAAGATCAATCTGAATGAGTCAAAATCAGTTCACATTAACTTCACAAACAAACACAGTGACTACCACCCACTCTACATAAATGGTATGCAAATACCTTATGCTAATACAGCCAAATACCTTGGCATAACTCTCGACGCCAAGCTGCGTTGGAAAGCCCATATCAAAAAGAAAAAACAGGAACTCGATATTCGTTATAAACGTTTGTATTGGTTACTGGGAAGGAAATCCTGTTTATCAATACATAATAAGTTGATAATATACAAGCATATTCTGATGCCAATTTGGACGTATGGTATCCAACTTTGGGGCTGTACTAAGCCAACCAACGTCAAAATAATTCAACAGTTCCAAAATAAAGTACTCAGGGCTGCTGTAAATGCACCCTGGTACATAAGAAACGATGACCTCCACCGTGACCTCGACATGGAATTCGTCACAACCATCACACAAAAATTTGCTGAAGCCCACGAACACAGACTCCATCGACACGTGAATGTTGAGGCAATCCAGCTGTTAGACAATACAGACATAGTGCGTAGACTAAAGAGAACTAAACCATTTGAATTAGTGTAGTGTAAGTGAATCAATAATAGTAACAATGTTGTGCTATTTATATAACACATGAAGAAAGTGTTTTATCAATTTTACCAGACTCTAAGGAAGTGTTACGAACGTGTGTAAAAGTGCATACCTAATTATGGACACTATTCTTAGCATTAACATAATTTTCTTAACGTAGCATAATAAGTTAGATTTAAATTGTTTATTAGTCTTTTTAGGCTAGATTGCAATTAATTAGTAAGAACTTGGTTCTTTCTAATAAGGAAAAAAAAAAAAAAAAAAAAAAAAAAAAAAAATATCTACCTTAACATGCTTTCCGAGGCATAGAGGAAACTCGGTATGTAACAGATGGTAATCTATCGACGGACTAACAAGATTAAACTCTACAGCTGTTATTATTTATTAGCCACAAGTCCCATTTCAAGGATTTTTTCTGAACATGAGCAAAAATAAGACTGAAGGATTGAGAGGGCTTTTTGTTGGTTTACTTACTTGTTCTCAAAAAAGGTTAAGAAGTTGGAGTACAGTGTGATGAGGTGGTCTCCTTCCTGCATGGTTGGTTTCTCCACCAGCTCCTGAATCTTCAGCGTGAGCTGGTGCCATAGTCTGGAAACATACAGTTAACTGATTAGCAAAGTAAGAAGCACTAATTAGCTAAGTTTATTAAAGAAAATCGGGGACCAACAATTTTTGCGAGAGAAACAATGAATCGCCGCGTTTATCGTCAATAATATTTTAATTAGGTTGTTGGACCAAGTTATTTGCTTCAAATCCAGGAATAAATGCACCTGAGGGCGTTGAAAGAAAGCTTGGGGGTATAAATTGAATAATTTCTAACAAAACACATTGTTTTCGAGAAAAAAGGGACGATGACACGGTGACTTCACAACTCTGATAATACACGAAATATATGAGTAAGAACCCTAAATACTCACTTTTTGTTGTAGAGTTCTTCTAATTGAAGCCATTCTGCAGACAATTCGGGCTGAGTTGTCTGTTTGTTAGCAATAAAATCGTTTACTTCAACGTTGTAAAACTTTACGCCTGTCGCCATTTTTCAGATTTACTTGTAATGATATGAAGTGCGGTGCGAGTAGTGGACCTGTCATCAGGTTTCTCGAGAAGCAAGCACAGTCATTTACATTCAGCCTAATTGAACGTGTGCTGCCATCTAGTAGCGAGTAGCAATAACTTTGTTTCTAGTATTCGACAACAGATGGCGTATTCTCATGAAAAATGTTGAATACTAAAATCTAGCTTAGAGTCTAGACAAGGGCGATGGACTTGATACCTGAACCTGTATTTTACACACTGATTTTGACCTAGCAAGTTTCTGATGCCTGCAGCTATCGTAGAAAGAAGAAACTTGCTCTTGAAACTCTCTATTCTAGTAGAAAATCGTGATTTATTGAAGAATATTTTATTTCAATGATTTATTTTGTACCTAATGACAAAATTATGCCTAGAGCGTCTTTCTAGTTCAGTTTTATCGAACGTAATAAATCTTAGAACATAAATCTTTGATTAATAGTTTAGAGAAACAATTTATTTTCGTCAGCTAGGTATTTTCTTAATTTTTAAGTGACGACCACTTTCAATTCTTGAATTCTGGCTCAAATTCAGCATTTGAACTGCAGTGATTGTAATTTGTATGAAACAGGGAAATTAGCAGTAGGTAACTGTAGGTATCTGACTGGCTTACAGACTTTTTAGTACCTATACCTAATCGGCTAATCTATCCTCAATGTGTTTTACACTGTTAGGTACCTATAATAAATTGGTAATTTTATAAAATAATACCCAATACTAGTGATGTATTTTTTCATAAATGTTCTGGTTACCTCTGGTTAGTCATAAAGAACATGGAGCATTGAACATCTAGTGAAAAAGCCTACATTTTTTTATTTCTACGTTTTTTTCGTTATTTAATTTTGATAATGTTAACTTGATTTTAATTTTGATTGTTAAACGTCCATGTCTTGTTCTTTCATTTTATTTGTAGTTTCGAGAAGAATTATTTTAATTTATGTTTTCGCCACTGAATAAGTTTCAATTCTTTCGAATGGTAAATCTGTATTGGTGCCCAAGGTAGGCTTCATCTAGTTTGAGGCCAATGTAAACCCTTTTTTAAATGGGTAGTTTTGGTAATCAAGTTTTTGTAATTTGTATTTGTTATTAGCACGATGCAGAAAATGATCACCTGAAGTTTTAAATCGTTTTCTTCCGTAGACTATTAACCAGTGGCAAATACCTAGTTGTTTAATCAATTAGGTAGGTATCTTCTTAGGTCATTATATTGCTGATCAATCGCTGTTGAGGTTTTTTTCGTTTGTATAAAGTATTCATCCTCTTTACACAGTATAAAACAAAGTCACTCCCGCTGTCTATACGCTTAGATCTTTTAAACTACGCAACGGATTTTAATGCAGTTTTCAGAAATAGATAGAGTGATTCTAGAGGCATGTTTATATCTACATTGTACACGTGCCAAGCCGGGGCAGGTTGCAAGTCTAGCATAAAGTATTGTACTTATTAAACCCAAAAAATTACTATTTTTTATTATCTATGGGTGCCGTAGGTGTCAGTTTCGGCTATTATTTTGGCGCACTTATTTAGTGGGTCTATGGTACAAGGTAATTTAATTAATCTCTCCTTCTTACCGTGTCGATGGCAATCTAAACTGATTCAGCATAAAATTAGGCAACGGGTTTGGCACTTTCAGTAGCGTCCATCGACTCCAGTGATATACAAACAACAGGACAAACAGGACCCGTTATTAAGTATCCAATTTAAATAATATAACTTAATGATGACGATGTGATGTTTTATTTCAAACTAAAGACCTTTAAGTTATTAATATAAACAGTTTAGCTAGAAATTAATGGAAGAAATGCGGAAATTAAACGTTTTGCTTAAAATTATTGGTATGTAGTTAAATAATTAATTTTATTGGATAAAACCTTCAATTAGGTATTATTAGTATTGATTCCAGGGAATTACTCGTGATAACTGTAAAGGTTATTTCATAACTGTTCAAAGACTGCCAGTTTTGAGACTTCAGTTACTTCAGTCTAATACTAAATTAGATAATATGTAGGTAACGCCAACCTCATTGGCGTGCCTAGGGGCCAATACGGCAAGCCCCTACGGTAAGGAGACTGTTCTTAAACCCTAACATCATGATATAAGGGCAAGCCAGCCTCCTGCCAGGGGTGCGGGACTTTTCGAAAGAGATACCGCGGCCCTGGGACACAAAAAGAGCAAGGAAGGAACATGGATGGGTTTTAGTCAGTACAAGTCTGACACTCGTTTCCGCTCTGCCCAGAGCGGGAGAAGTCATTTGATGATTTCCCATCCGAAAAAAAAAAGGTCAAGCCAACCTTTTAGGCTTGTAAGAAAGTACCAAAACAAACTCCAAGTGAGTTTAAATGCAAATAGTAGTAATTTTTTTTTTTCTGATGTGAAATCATCTAATGACTTCTCCCGCTCTGGGTAGACCGGAAGGGAGTGTCAGACTTGTACTGACTAAAACCCATTCATGTTCCTTCCTTGCCCTTTGTGTTCCAGGGCCGCGGTATCTCTTTCGAACAGTCCCGCAGCAATAGTAGTAATCCTTACTTACTATAATACTATAAACGCGAAAGTTTGTATGTATGGATGTTTGTTACTCTTTCACGCAAAAACTACTAAACGGATTTGGATGAAATTTGGAACACAGATAGTTTATAAGCTGGATTAACACATAGGATACGTTTTAACCCGATAGTATGTTCCTGTGGGACAATTATCGAACTCCATGCGGGCGACGCCACGGGCATAAGCTGGTTAATACTAATTTTAACTTTTCTTTATTTTGAGTCAAGACGATCTGGACTGTCTTGTTGCCATTTTAATAACCCACTTATCGAAATCGATACGATTCGGTCCAGATAGCCTTTTCTCAAAACTCTACTAAAATTTTGAGGTTTTTCATATGAAACTTGTAGCACGTGGCGTTCTGCAGTTTTTGTCTAGCCAACAATTATCGAAAAACAGCTCACGGTTTATTAACTATCTGTAAATTTGAAATTTAATGTTTTTCTTTAACATTTTGTGTATTTATTTATCTTGTTAATTAATTTAAATGTAAGTATCTAATTTTGAAACAGGTTATAGATAAGCATATAAAAGTGAGCTTCGAATTCTTTTTTTTACACGTGTCGTCTTCTGTACTTAAGGGATTTTTCCATGAGCAAACATGACGCACTTTAATACAAACTTTCAGGCCTTTTAATCCCTTTGCCAAAGGGGTTGGTCGGCTCTTCACGTGACCAGAGGCCTATTTTTGGGCCAAAGAATCAGCGTTTCCATCCAACGTGGCAATGCTGCCAGCCTTCTGGGCACTTTTCCTGTTGACAGCGATGTTGACGAATTTTTTGACACCCTGTGACCCTTTTGATTCTTGTACATATTTTTATTACTAATATAGATTTGTAATTTGTAAATGATGAAAATATTTACTTTTTAAATAAAACATCCATTTGGGGAATTAATTTTCAAAAGTCCTTCAGGGCTACGTTTTAAAAAGATCTGTTAGGCAAAATTATATACTTCTACCGGATTACGCTGTTAGTGAAATTACGATTTGTATGACATGAAGTTTAAATAAATAAATAACTTCATAAAGGGTGTAAACATTCTCTTAACGAACCCGAAAGGCACTTGTTCTCCCCGTCATTGCGATATTTTTTTTGTTTTAGACCATACCTGGAAACCTTCTAGTTACGGAGATATTGGGGGTCAAAGTTACAACTTTTTTACAAGTTTTTTTTTTAAATACATGTTTTTAATGTATGATTTTTACTTAAAACACCTCCACGACCCGGTTACTATTCAATCCATCCATCAACACAATGTTTTGAGTGCGTTACATTGAGCCCTACTTACTGTAAAATATGATTTTTCAGCCCAAAAAAAAAGTCGTTTCCCAGCACTAATTTTTGCATAAAGTTGATTTACATTTTTTTTTGAGTTGTAGTTTGATGTACAGAATGCTTGGTTGACGGCTTCGTGAAGAGTCTGTTTACACCTTGTATACAGGATGTGATGGGTCTTTAAAAGGTTATATTTAGTACTTATTAGTGATTACAATAAATGGTACTCATAATAACCCATGGGAAGTGTCTAAAGGTACAAACTCATTTTTTTTAGCAGAAATGCTTTTCTTCTCTTCATTCAATTCTACTAGTGTTTACATAGGTACCTACTTAAATACTTGCCAATGGCAAATTATGACAACATGAGTAAGAATATAAAGTGACACATCTGTTTTTAGAAATGTTATTTTACATTTATTTACGGGGTGGAAGCATTTGTTGAACTTAGTTTATCTCGAGGGCTGCGGGACTGTTCGAAAGAGATACCGCGGCCCTGGAACACAAATGGCAAGGAAGGAACATGGATGGGTTTTAGTCAGTACAAGTCTGACACTTCCTTCCGCTCTGCCTAGAGCGGGAGAAGTCATTTGACGATGTCCCATCCGTCGTCATTCTGAGCCTCTCCACATAGAAATTTTTCGTCAGTTATTAAAAAAAAAAACCTGTGTGCAATTCACACGTGGTATAAGTGAAACCTTCAAGACATTGGCTTCAAGATAAACACTGTATAATGCTTCCTATCTCATTTTCTCCCACGTTAAATCTTATGAATTTATGTGTCTGTCTCTTTTTATTGTCGCTTTTTCGTTTCATCGACTTTCAAAAAATCAGCTGTTTCCTACAAAAGCACTACAATACCTACACGGTCAAAATGTATAGGACAGCAATATTTTTTTTATTATGAACGTTTAAGACAACGTTCTAAAAAACTAAACTTTTTCTTTCAACTATCAATTTTTCATCTAGTTGCCTATTTAGACTTTCTAATGTTCTTTTATCTATAAAAATAAATAAAATTGGAGTTTTTTACTGAATGTGTATGAAATTATATAATACGGTACTTATAACAAACAATACATATATTTTTTCTGTCTGTTTATTCCAGCGTATCTTAAAAACGGCGACTCAAATTTTGACGGAACTTACACTGGCAGATAGCTGTTATAAGGATGTTATAAGGAGTAACTAGGACTTCTTTTATTTTAGCAATAGGCTCGGCCCATATTATATGGGACTTAAATATAACTTTCCAAATGTGGGTCCTACAATTAGGTACACCTATGCCCAACCCTTACATGTTAGGTGCTTTTAAAAATGGTGGTTATAGTAAAACAATAATAAGTAAAATTACATCTAAAGAGGCTCTCGCTTGGCAGCTGGATCAGGGGCTTGATCCAGAAAGTAGTACTTCTGGACACGGCGCGAATTGTCAGAAGGTTCTTCTCTCACCAGCCCTGACCACCGGTAGCTTGGATCCTGTTCCCAATGATTGGTGGGCTACTATTTTTTATATTTTTAAATGTTTGTTTTAACTTTTGTTTTTTTTTTTCAATATTTAAAAATGTAATTAGTCAGTTACAAAAATGAATAAAGAAGTAAAATGAAAAGATATTACTAACAAAAACACACAAATTGGTTAAGTTATAAATTTACCTTTTTATTTAATTAAAATCGTAAAAAGTTACAAAAAGAAAAATAATAAAAAAATGTTACTATTAACTGGTCACCTTACAATATTAGCCATTTAAAAAAAAACAATGAACGAGAACACAATATTTAATGTCCACTTGATCACCAATAAACTATTAAAATTTTATATTTATTTTAATATCCAAATCTTCGTAGAGATGTTTTAACTCGAACTAATGTTAGTCCGTATGTGCACATTTTTCGACATAACTTTAAAACTACTGAATCGATTTTGAAAAAGTTTGCATTGATAAATAGCTAGATTAAGCAGCACAAAATCATGGAAAAATCCTTTTTATTACTCTTAATTCAGCTGGGATATTACACAAAAACTGATTGCCTGGCGAAATAATAAGTTCAAAATAAACATAAGTCATAAAATTATTTATTCTTAATATTCCTATTAACTTTTAATATTTATTTTAATATAATACAAGTCATAATAACGTATTCTAATATTAAATTATTTGGAACATTTTTTTGCGAATATGGCGGTTTTTATTACAAAATTAATTTCTAATAATTTCTTTTAATATTTTAAATAATGGGTCTTGGTTATCAGTGCTAAAATTTATCTGGTTTAGCCACTCTTTTGGTCAACTGAGGTCAAGCATTGTGGGGTCCTCCATAGCGTCATCCATGGATACAATAATCATCATCATCTGCCTGCCCTTTCCCAACTATGTTAGAGTCAGATTCCAGTCTAACAGAATGCAGCTGAATGCCAGTATTTTACATGGAGCGTCTGCCTATCTGACCTCCACAACCCAGTTAGTTCTTGGTAATACGATACCTCTTGGTAAGACTGGTTATTAGACTTTCGGGCCACCTGTAACGACTGTCAAAGATCTACAAATGACAGCCGGGACCAACGGCTTAACGTGCTGTCTGAGGCACGGAAGCATCTCTACAATCCAGTTCTTGTGTCATACTACATCCTATCGTATCATACTTTCTTCATCAACTCGTTTCCTTCTTCCATTCTCCCTCTGGTTCTACAATATATTTATTTCCTTTTCTTTATCCATTCCCGGCATTCTACTTAATCATCTTAGCATCCTCATCGTCAATTACATACAATCTTCTTTCATCAGTCTCCTCGTCTTATCCTACTTTGTGGTTAGTGCAGCATGTCTTCTTCTTCCACACTTCTCTATTACTCGTCATCTCATCAGACACCTCCTTTCTAGCCATATCATCCTTCATACAGTCCATCCATTGCATTTATGGTCTTACTCTCCTCTTCATCACCATCGTTTCTTGATTTCTGTTAAAAGCGTTAACGACTTACAACATTTCATACAAATTTTCATGTCGTTTTTTTTAAATGATAGAACCGATTTTAATTAAACTTCATGTATGCATATCATCATCATCATCATCATTTCAGCCAAAAGACGTCCACTGCTGGACATAGGCCTCCCCCAAGTGTCGCCACATTGTATGCATATGCTGGATATATAAGTCTAAAAAGTTGACGTACTTTTCGAAAAATAGTGTTACAGCTAAAATAGACCAATTTTAATTTCTCCATAGAAACAGACTGTTCAAACATCTCTCTCTCTTCCCTCTTCTTCAACCCTTGGCCACCCAATGCTGAGTATAGGTCTCTTCCAAATCTCTCCACTTTTGGCAGTTTTGTGACATGGCTATACAGTTTCTCCCGGCCACTTTAATGAAATCGTCTGTGCACCTAGTCGGTTGTCTTCCCACATTCCTCCGTCCCGTCCGTGGTCTCCACTCCAAACAGTCCCGCAGCCCTGGCAGGCATCGGATCTTGCGGGCCCCTCCCTGTTTGCTGACATCTCTTTGAGGCGCGCGTGGAACACGAACGCGCCGTCAACACGGCCTGTCGTCAAAAGACGGCCTGACGGCGAGCTAGCCCATTACTCGTCGTCCACAGATGGTTCTATGTGCCCTTATCCAACTATTTCCCGCAACTGACGATACCATCTATCCAACGCGCTTTTGGACGGCTCTTTTTTCTTAGGCCCAACCTTGGCCACCATTTGGTCAAAACCTTACTGCATCGGCCATTTCTGCATCTAGCCAGGTGTACTCCCAATTCCATTTGAGGTGTTTAACTCTGTCTCGGAAGTCTTAGAAAACTGCTACTGACTAACTAGGTGATCATCACAACATGGTTTTTTCTCAAATGGCTTGATAAAGGAAATGAGTTTCAAACAGAAAGAGGTTTCTACTTGCCTCCCATCCTCTTTACTCTCATTTGAGAGCATATGATAGAACAGCACACCAAAGCTCTCGATAACCACCTTGAAAAGCCACCGAATGCAGTTGCTGTGGCCGAAATCCGCTAGATGGCATCATCATCATCATCACAGCTTCATCATCCAACGGTTTGGCAAAAGCCTCTCATTACCCACATTTATTTCATGAAAACTTGTTACAGGCTTTTTGAATTGTCAGAAACAAAAAATAACAAGATACAGTCCCAGCCACAAGGCATAATAACTGCGAATGAACTACAGGTGCCCATCCAAAGCGTAGAGTTTTACGGAAAAGACGGAGGTGAATGAGCAAGAAACTCCATTGAGACGCTTTTAATTTAAAATATTGTTATAAAACATCCTCTGCCCTGTGACTATTAGCTGCTTCGCAAATCTTCTCCCCATGACTTCCAGTTCTTTCGACCCAGGGCTAGCGAAGACTACTGGTCATCTCCTAACATCTAGTATAAAAAAAATGCCAAAATAATACCATGAACCAATTTTGTTCAAAAGTCTTTTAACTCCCATAAAACAACTACCAGGCTCCTAAATCTTAATTTCTAGATTGTTACAAAAATAGCAACACATAAGTTAAATACTTAGGTTGCAATCGATCTAGACAAATAGATAGACTGGCTCTGTGGTCACAGTATTTAGTTTTGGTATAGTTTGAAATATCTATAAAAATTTAGATAACTCCATGAACCTATTTAAAAACGGAAAGAATGATTTTTGGAATTGCAACATCATATTTTTAATGTTAATTTTAAAAAATAGGTAATTTAAAATAAATTAGTCTTTAAAAAAAATCTAAAAATAAATAGGAAGGTGTAGATTTTATTTAAAACTTTTTTTTTAAGGTAAATTATTTGGTATGGTTGTTTAAAGGTAGGTAGTTAGCCGTGATATGTATACCTACGGATATTGATGCCTCTTTTAGGCGTAACTCGTAGCTAGCACCGTTTACAAGGTTACCGTCCGCAACCGCGTCGGCCCGCCATTTCTACCAAGCAAGCCGCGCGCGCGCCTGTCCCGCCAACGACAACCATAGGCTCCCGTCACCCCATCCCCAAAACAACCCTTAACAACCACCCACTAACCAACCAACCTTCTCAAAAAATCCCACAACTTTAAAAACTAAAAAAAAAAAATCTGCCCTTTTTTTAAATCAAACCCTTCGAAATTTAAAATTCGAAAATACACCGTGTATTGCTAAAGTTAATTTTCTTGTAAATTCGCTCGCCTGCTTCGAGATTAGGACCACGTGTTACGAATCGGTCTTGTTGAACTATATTTGATACATGGAATGATTTTTCGGTTCCTTATCTAGGTAGAGTACCTTATTTATCGAATGTATTATTATCATTTGAGTGTTCAAAGTGTTTTGGCATCGGTGGCAGGGCGCGCGGGTGCCGGGCCCGGTTCTCTGTAGGCCTAAATTCACGGACACCGCGCGATTCCGCGAAATTTTTGCACAAATAACAGAGGTTTGTTTCCAATAAGATTCTTATAGGCCTATTTGGAAATTTGTCGTTTTGTGCTCGAAATGTATCCCAGTTTAAGATTAAAAGACATTTTTGTTGTTTTTCGAAGTGTTTCTATGTTGTTTTTACGTTTTTGTGAAGTGACTGTGTGCCCACGCGCGTAGGAGTGATTTCAAGTTTCTGTGACTCTATAAAATGGATTTTTGTTCGTGGATCCAGTTACAAATGTGAGTATTAGTGTTATTTTACCTTTATTACAATTGACTTAAATGAAAATAATCCATTTAGAGGTGGTTTTTGACCGAATTCCCGCGAAAAATCATTTCGGCGCGCGAACGGACGAAAAAGTAGTTAAAACAGCGAAAAACTTTCATTAAACGCTTAGAAATGTTTTATCATAGGTTAATCTATGTATATTCTTCCTTAATTATAAAGATTTGATTTATTTAGTTATTATTTACAAGGATAAAATCCGACCTAAAGTCAGTGTGGCTATCAAAATCACTTCCGCGCGGTCTTCCATTGTTTTATGGTTTAATATTGCTAAAAAAGTCCCTAATCTTCGTAGAATGAGAACTTATTGTAATAAAAAATACTTAATTTCACGTCAAATAGACTAATATTTAGGAGTATACCAATTTGGTGTATTACAACAGCCAAATCATAAGGAATTCTTGATTTTTTTAAGATTCTTGGCTCTGCCGAAGTCTTTTAAGTATAAAACAAAGAAAAAATGTCGAATAAAGATTAAAAAACACAATTAAAATGTGATCTACAATAGACCCTTTATTATTTTCCCGAAATATTCAATTAGATAATTGTAAATGGCTTTTAATAACGCTTTAAAGCATTGCAAAGTAATATTAAAAAGTAATTCAGGCTATTTCAAGTTTTAAAAACCTTAACCCACAAAAATCCATGGTATATTTTAAATATCCAAAATTGAAACCTTAAATAGTATTTAAAATTCCTGTTTTTCTTTAAAATGATTTCTAAAATCCCCTAAATGCTTCTCAACAGGTTTTTACAAGATATATTGAATAACATTTTTATGTTTCTTGCAACCAGACTTAGGCCTAAACTTTTAAACCATAATTTAAACATTTAAACGTAAATAGACCACAAATCTACAAAAATCATATGAATATGTATCCATATATCCATTTTATTTAGTTAAAAACATAGTATATAAGTGTAAAAATTAAAAAATATATATCTCTTCCCATTTCTCGTCCCTCTAAGAAAGACCCCGTTTGAAGTAATAGACAGTCATATTCATTTGATCTGTTAAATATCAAATAAATCTACAGAATAATTCTTTAAACTGACTATGTTAAGTCTAAAATCCCAATTTGTACTTTAAACAATTATTTTCCATCCAAACAGTCGTTTGTCTGATAAATCTCAAAAATACCGAAGTTCCATACAAACTTTCACCCCATATTTCACCCCTTTGGGGAAAGTATTTATTAAAAATTCTTCTTTAAGGCTCGTCCTTGTAATGTCAGGAATTCTTTCGCAATATATCATGCTACTAATCCCAGTGGTGTAAGCTGTGTGTTGTCTTAAAGGCGTTCATTTAGTAGATTAACTTCTAGGACTTGATTCAGAAAGATTGACAGAAAAGAGGTTTAATAGATTCCAATTTTACTCTATTGTCAAAGTTGTTGCCAAAATTTGGAACTTTTTAAAAATAAATAAGAAGTGCTTGTAGATGGAGTCTTTTTGCCGTCATTTTAATTATATCTTTAAATGAGAGTACAAGCGAGTAGTAAGATATATGTTGGTCAATTCCCATCTCGTTAACTGGATAATATTTTCACCAAGCCATTAGATATTTTAAATATATTTCGTGTAGATACGAGAGACGATGAAGAATCATCCCAATTTAATATTCTTCCCCGTTTTATTCCTTAATTTGCACATGCCGCATTTTCGTTATCAAAATTAAATCTGTCAAAGATTTCAGACAGGTCTAGCCGTGTTACAAAGTATAATAAAGCTCTCTGAAAAACGATAAAGTAGGCAGGTAGGTATTAGTAATAAAATGGCTCTTTGAGAGGGGAGCTCGTCTGTGAAAGCACGAATATTTATTAATAGCTTATACCCGCGTGTTCGCCCGCGTAGTGTTCAGTAATTGACCCACGGGACCGTACTGTACCGGGATAAAAAGTACCCTATCTATTAATCTAGGTATAAATTATCTGAGTGCCAAATTTCATCCAAATCCAGTCAGTAGTTTTTGCGGGAAAGAGTAACAAACATCTATATATCCTTACAAACTTTCACATTTGTAAAGTAGTAAGAGAGATTATTTTTTGAAGACATATTGAAGATTTGAGGAGATATATATTTAATAAATAGGTCTTTACTGCAGCTTTAGTCGCGTGGGAGGCGTAAATTATCCCCAGGGAGAAGCACTACTAGGACAAAAATACCCTATAACCTAACCCACGTCGGAGTTCAAGTAACATGTCCAAAATTTTCATTGAAATCTTTTCGGTTGAATTTTTAGAAGCAATAAGTATGAAGATTCTAGTTGATATTTTGTTTGTTCTTATAAGCCCATATTGTGTAAAAAGAAAGGGAGGCCTATACCCAGCAGTGTGATTCTGATGAGTGATGTGATGATGATTATAATGATGTATTGTCTCACTTCTGTGCAAGGTCCTCACCACTTCCCTCCCTTATGTTTTGTGATTTAAATTAAATTACCTACTGTATAAATGTTGGGACACATAGGTACATAATTTAATAACCTCTAATTTCAAGCTAGAAAATTTCTTGGAATAATAAAATGTGTTATATTATTACAATCCGTGTGCTCGAAAAGATTTTTCATCGATCGGCGAAAATGTCAAAGTTCTATACTTTTACCCCGTCTTTAAACTATTTAGGGGATTAATTTAAAAAAAAAACTTAATAGACCTAGTGATTTAGGGTGTCCGTTGTCAGTCAGTGAATTAATTATTTTTAAGAATTTAGTAGATGCTAATTTTGTGATAATTTTGCTGTCTTTGTTGCCATGGCAACAGATGAAATGGTAAGCCTATGATTTTAATTTACCTACAACATACCTACAGTTTAAAAAAAAAAAATCTTTTGTTAAGCCGTTGGTGCCGGCTATCATTTGTAGATCTTTGACAGTCGTTACAGGTAGTCAATGGCCCGAAAGTCTGACAGTCTTTCAAGGGGTACCGTATTGCCCAGTAGTAACTGGGCTGTGGAGGTCAAATAAGCAGTCGCTCCATGTAAAATACTGGTATTCAGCTGCATCCGGTTAGACTGAAAGTCCTCCCAAACATGGTTGGGAAAAGGTTAGGCAGATAATGATGAATTTAATATTGTTGTCTAGGTAGTCAATTGTATAAGGTAACTTTGTAAAAACATTGTGTTGAATTAAAAAATAAGTATAGAAATTGTATATAGTTGGAAGAAAGAGTCATTCAATAATCATAATACTAGTACTTACATAGTTTGAAAACCAAAAATGAATAAAAATAATTGGTACTGTGGTAGTGTGCATAGAAACGAAGTGTCAAACAACAAAAAGGGTATTTGATATTAAAATATATTTTGATATAAAAAAAACGTTTTGGTTCAGCTGTATTTTTTTTTTACTTCTACTTAATTTCGGGTTAAAGTTTTTTTTTTATTTATGGCCCTATAAATGTTAAGACATTATTGTATCCTGTGAAATGGTTATTTTGTTAAAAGGTCACAGATTTTTTGTAATAGTAAGTAGTAGTAGCAAAGTGTAGAGCAGTAGTGGCCCAGTGGTAGCGACCCCGACTTACGAACAGTAAGTCGTGGGTTCAAACCCAGGCAGGCGCATTACTTTGTGTAATTTATTTCATCACCACTGCTCCCAAAAACGGTGAAGGAAAATATCGTGAGGAAACCGGCATGTCCTAGAACCAAAAATTCGAAGACATGTGACATCTACCAATCCGCACTGGGCCCGCGTGGTGGATTATAGCCCATTCCCTCTCATAGAGAGGAGGCCTGTGTCCCAGCTGTGGGAACATTATAGGCTGATGATGATGATGAGTAGTAGAGTGTTAAACTGTGCTTGATAAATGTACCTATTTTACTAGTCTAGATTGATTTGAAAATACCAAATATGGAGTTTTTTCTAAAAGATATGCCTTTAAAAATGTATTTATATATTTATTCTGTTAATAGTACCTGTATCAGAATGACATTAAGACGTCATGTTTACAAAAAATTAAACTAGTTGGAGTCGACATTTTTTATCTGACTGTCCCTGACAAGATATCAATGACGAAATAAATTCAAGGTCGGTGTTAGTCCAGACGTTCATTTACCGGATGCAGCTGAATACCCGTATTTTACATGGAGCGACTGCCTATCTGACCTCGACAACCCGGTTAGCACTAGGTAATACGATACCCTTTGGTAAGACTGGTCTTCAGACTTTCGGGCCGGCAGCCGGGACCAACGGTTTAACGTGCTTTCTGAGGCACGGAGGAAACTTGGTATGTTATGGGTGGTCACCCATCCACAGACCAACCTAGGCAACCTGAAGATTGATCTGAGCGGCTGTTATTATTCAGTCACGAGCTCCTCTTCCTCCTTTGTAAGTCCAGACATTAAATATAAAAAATATCGTATAGGTAGGTATACAGGGTGTAAATGGACTCTTCACGAAGCCGTCAACCAAGCATTCTGTACTAAGTAACTTTTACGCAAAAATTATTGCTGAGACACGACTTTTGTTTTAGGGGTGAAAAATCATGTTTTACGGTAGGACTCAATGTAACGCATTCAAAAAATTGTGCTGATGAATGGATTGAATAGTGCGGGGGTCATGACGGTGTCTTAAGTAAAAAAAAAAACATTAAAAAAGTTGTGAAAAAATTGGAACTTTGACCCCAAATATCTCCGTAACTAAAAGGTTCCAAGGTATGGTCTAAATTAAAAAAAAAATGATCGCAATGATAACGGGGAGAAAAAGTGCCTTTCGGCTACGTTAAGGGTCTTGTTACACCCTTTATACATACTTATTTAATCTACATTACTATTTTTTTAAAATAAACTGGGCTTAAAACATTTAGAGGCCTAGCTGTAGACATAGTATTAAAGTTAGGTTACGTTAAGTAATACAAAAAAAGTTTCAGCGAAAAAAAATCGACTTTCAAAAAACAAGGCTTTTTTTCAGATAGTTTTTTTTTTACTCTTTTTAGTTGTAGTATACCAAACAAATGTCGTCAAAATTGAACACGCTTTTATTTAAAAAATGGGATATATTGCACCTATAAAATGATATATTTCTTATCAGAATGAAATTATTTTAAAAAAAGTAATAAAAGCTTGTCAAAAAAAAAATATCTTTAAATTTATTTTTAATATTTATGATTCGGGATTTACTACGACATAGTTCGTAGTGCGTAGCGTCGTTTTTCCGTAGCCGTATTCGTAGTACGCACACATAAGTGATGTTTTTAGCACTTAAAGTGTTATACATGTAATTTTTTAATCATGTTTTATCCACGAATATATGACGTAAGCGGTTCATCCCTCCAGAGGTCCATCGTAGAGGGATAAGGGCTTCAGTACAACAGGGTTCGGCCTGGTACCCTGAGGCACAACGTTAGCGATATGACATGTTTATATACCCTCATACCATTCAGCCCTCGACACGTGCTCACCTTGGGATTGGATCATCCATCTAATCAAATAGAATTCACATTCATAACAAATGAAACGAACTTAATTTTCCAAATCTGATGGAGTTTCATATGGATATTATCTAGAACTCGATGCGGTTACGTCATTTTATTACGGAGATTCTATAGGCACCTTCTAACTTCATCATAAAACCCTGGTTACCATTTAGAAAAAAGTACTCGTCAAGACAAATCATACGAGCCTAAACTCAATGGGGTTATATCGTTTTATAACGGAGTTCCTATGGCCACTTTTCAGTTCCATCATCATCATAATCATTGGATACCATCTAAAGCCAAAATACTCGTCAAGACGAATCATACGAACCCAAACTCGATGGGGTTATGTCGTTTCATAACGGAGTTCCTGAGGCCACCTTCCAGCTCCATCATCAGTTCAGCTTCATGTCATCTGTATATTGTATTGACACGTGATATACATATGCGTGCAAAATTTCAGCTCAATCTGAAATCGAGAAGTGTGTCAAGTTTAACATGCAAGACTTCACGGGACGTCGCGTGATGTAGCAATTAACGTGGGGAAAAAAACCAAATTACTAAACCGATTTTGATGAAATTTCTATGGAACCAATCCGAAAGTATATTCTTTCACATAAAAGAAGAATTATTCAAATCGGAGTTATGAGGTAACAAACATTTAAAAAAAAACACAACTGAATTGAGAACCTCCGCCTCCTCCTTGAAGAAAGTCGGTTAAAAAGAACTCAAAAAGTCTTTAAAATAGTAAAAATCAACAAAAATCCTTGAAAAATGAACAGAAATACATTAGTAGAAGCCAACAAGTGCTAGAATGTCGTGTTAGACTAAAATCTAGACATTATGGGGTTATAAATAGCACGTGCTCTGTCTAGGCTAGATTCTAGCCGCTGTAACTAGGTAGGACGCGAAGTAGTATTATCTAAAAAGATACGGGCGTAAAAATAACGCTGTTTTCTTTTGCTTAGCCTCAAATGTCTCACTGCTGGGAAAAGGCGTCACCCGTAGTCTTCCACTCTTCTCTCCGTACGGTATTCTCTGACCAGACACTCACCAACGCCTCTAAGTCGACATGCTCACGTTTTCTAGGCCTTCCTCGGCAACGACGCCCGTCTTCTCGCACCCACTGCTTGATGACTCTGGCCCATTGGTCCTGGTTCTGATGCAGTATAAAGGGTGTAAACAGACTCTTAACGAAGCCGAAAGGCATTTGTTCTCCCCGTCATTGCGATCTTTTTTTTGTTCTAGACCATACCTGGGAACCTTCTAGTAACGGAGATATTTGGGGTCAAAGTTCCAACTTTTTCACAAGTTTTTTTTAAAGACATGTTTTTAATGTAAGATTTTTACTTGAAACACCTCCAGGACCCCCGTACTATTCAATCCATCCATCAGCACAATGTTTTGAGTGCGTTACATTGAGTCCTACCGTAAAAAGTGATTTTTCAACCCAAAAAAAAAGTCGTTTCCCAGCACTAATTTTTGCGTAAAGTTACTTAGTTTGATGTGCATAATGCTTGGTTGACGGCTTCGTGAAGAGTCTGTTTACACCCTGTATAGACATGGATGGTTTAAGCAGACTCTTCACAAAGCCGTCAACCAAGCATTATGTACATCAAACTATGTAACTTTACGCAAAAATGATTGATGGGAAGCGACTTTTTTTTTTGAGGTTAAGAATCACGTTTTACGGTAGGACTCAATGTAACGCATTCAAAACATTGTGCTGATGGATGGATTGAATAGTACAGGGGTCGTGAAGTAGTCTTAAGTAAAAAATACATTATTAAAAACATGTATTAAAAAAAAAACTTGTGAAGAAGTTGGAACTTTGACCCCCAATATCTCCGTAACTAGAAGGTTCCCAGGTATGGACTAGAACAAAAAAAATATCGTATGCCGACCACAAATGAATTGGGATAAGGGCAAGATAATGATGATAATACCATAGACAAAATCAATAACAAGTAACATCTAATTTAAAGTATCAAAACACCGGACTACAAATTGTATTATGTACAGTCAACAAAACAGATAGGTATGCAGGGTCGAAAGATATAATTGATTTTTTCTTAAAAACCGATCGATGTTTTCGAATGAAATTAAAATGAAATGAAGAAAAATAATCAATTGGTTAAATAAATTTAAATTTCATTTGAAGATGTGCAACAGTTTCTAAAAAAACTAAAACTATATCTAACGACCATGCATACTTATCTGTTTTGTTGACTGTACCTATATATTTGTAATATCCTTTTAATTTCCTACATTTTGATACCCTACTCGATAGGTTTGAATGAAAAAAAAATATTAACTACTTCCAATTTTTTAGAAAACCATCCAGTCATTTGGAACATACGAGGTAATTTAGAAATTTACAAAGAAACACAAGATGCGCGCGAAAAACACAACCCTTCCTTGGCAGTCGGATAAAACGCAAACTTCGGAATGCAATTTCATTGACAATCAAATAATGATGGTACTAGGCTCTGTATGGTTGGGAAACAAATGTCATTCGATACCACACACTCATGACGTTATCAAGTGTGTGATATCCTACACTCAATCGAAGTTACGATTGTGATGCCATGCTTTCTTCGGATATTCGACTCTTGATGTCATTATTACAGGATGTAGCTTCTAAATAATCTTATTGTTTAAAGTTTTTAAGTCTCTCTAAAACCTGTCAGCGTTGCAAATTGCTTTCAATTTTTTTTTTTGATGAATCCTTACTTATATGTATAGATGTTTGTTACTCTTTCACGCAAAAACTACTGAATGGATTTGGATGAAATTTGGAACACAGATAGCTTATAACTTAGATTAACACATTGGATACTTTTTATCCCGTTAGTATGTTCCCGTGGGACAGTTATCGAGCTCCACGCGGGTAACGCCGCGGGCATAAAGTAGTTAATCAATAGTAAAGGATAGGGAGGTATGGGAAGAGAAAGGAGAGGTTGTTGCCCACTAGTGGGACACCATGTAGGCTAAATACTAGGACCATGGGGTTTAAGTGCCCACCTAGTCTTGCGGGACATCGCCAAGCGGTTGGTCAACTCTTCACGTGACCAGAGGGCTGGCCTATTTTTGGCCAAATAATCAACATTGCCATCAAAGGGCAATATGTGAAGTGGGAACCCTCATCATTCATCATCATCATTTCAGCCGTAAGACGTCCACTGCTAGACATAGGCCTCCCCCAAGTGTCGCCGCATTGACCGGTCCCGTGCGAGTCACATCCAGCAGATCCCCGCAACCTTCACCAGGTCCTCGGTTCACCTAGTGGGAGGCCTTCCAACGCAACGTCTTCGCTTATCTTAGTATATCTTTACATAATGATCATTATAAATCTCTTGCCCTTATCCCAATTCATTCGTGGTCGGCGCAGCATGTCTTCTTCTTCCATACTTCTCTATTACTCGTCATCTCAGCAGACACCTCCTTTCTAGCCATATCATCCTTCACACAGTCCATCCATCGTTTCTTTGGCCTTCCTCTACTCTTATAGCCATCTACATGTATACTCAAAATTCTCTTCACTACATTTTCACATTCCATCAAATCATCATCATCATCACCGGACTGCCTTTTCTCAACTATGTTGGGGTCAGCTTCCAGTCTAATCGGATGCAGCTTTTAATACCAGTATTTTACATGGAGCGACTGCCTATGTAACCTCCACAACCCAGTTAGTACTGGGTAATACGATACCCCTTGAAAGACTGTCAGACTTTCGGGCCACTGACTATCTGTAACGACTGTCAAAGATCTACAAAGGATAGCCGGGACCTTGTTGTCAGACATTCTACATACATTCTTTATACATTCTCCTCACTACATTTTACTCTAAATAAAAATTAATTTACATAATGATCATTCCATCAAATAATAATTCATTAAAATAAGCTAAACAAATAAGCTTTCTCAATATTCGTTTTATTCAATTTGAATTAATTAACCATTATTCTATATAATTTTAATTTTATATTATACTTAAAACGCACGTGCCGCGCCCGTTCAAACCACAAAAATATGCAAATAAAATTATACTACTTACCTATTTAATATTTGAAGTAATTATCATAAATGCCTGTCTGTCGTAGTCCTTGGATGACTGTCTATTTTTGTCTCTGGTTAACAAGTAAGAATACCATAGATAATGTTGTCCCGCCTTTTTCTAAGCGTTCATTGTTATTTAGTGAATAGAATTTAAAAGAACTTCGTTACCTTCGTTGAAGCCAAAATCACAAAACTTTTATTTCACATAGGCCTACATGGGAACTTATAAAACGTCGACAGAAAGTGCACGGTGCGAGTTGGTCGTTTCCTATGGAGAAGAACCGGCGAGAAACTCCATGGTTACTCTTTTCAATTTTTTTGGTGTTACAATATTATCATGTTACAGCAGTAGTACTTAAGTATGGGGGGACAGCATAGGCCCGACAATAGGTCGGTGCTTGCTACACAAAAAAAACGTAAAACCAGATAACAAGTTAACAAGCATCTGGGAATCTACAAAGCCTACAGTGTTCACACATTCACAAATAATCGGTAAAAACTGGCCAAGTGCGAATCGGACTCGCGTACGAAGAGTTCCGTACCATAAACCAAAAAAAACACGTTTCTTGTAAGAGCCCCCTTTAATTATTAAGTAATTTATATTTTTATTATTTGTTGTTATAGCAGCAACAGAAATACATACTATTATATACTATACAATGAAAATTTCAACTGTGTAGCTATCACAGTTCATGAGATATAAGCCTGGTGACAGACAGCCTAATAGACAGACGGACAGTGGAGTCTTAGTAACAGGGTCCCGTTTTTACCCTTTGGGTTCGAAACCCTAAAAATAATCTATACAGAGGTAAGAAAATATTATAAAAAGTCTAAATTAAAAAACATGCGACACAAATATTGCCATCGGTAGGTACTGTAACTGTTCTGAACCAAATGTGTTTAAATGATTTGTGAACTATTGTAAAAAATCTGAGATATAGGAAAAGAAAAAACGACATTGAGAATAGTTAAGAGACATGACACATATTTGCTTCCAAGTTTCCATTGTTGGAGATAGGACTCTTTTCTGGATAACCACATAGACCATCATCATCTGCCTAGCCTTTTCCCACCTATGTTGGGGTCGGCTTCCAGTCTAACCGGATGGAGCTGAATACCAGTATTTTACATGGAGCGACTGCGTATCTGACCTCCACAACCCAGTTAGTACTGGGTAATACGATACCGCGTGGTAAGACTGGTTGTCAGATTTTTTTGGGCCACTGACTAGCTCACCACTGTCAAAGATCTTTAAATGACAGCCGGGACCACCAGCTTAACGTGCTCTCCGAGGCACGGCGGAAACTCGGTATGTAATGGGAGGTCACCCATCCACAGACCAATCTAGGCAAGCACGGCTTAACCTAAAGATCAACCCGAGCGGCTGTTATTATTTAGCCACGAGCTCCTATAACCACATGGACCACTCCTTGCATTTCGTAGCAAGCAGATTTTAGCAACATACCGAAGCAACATTCATCCAGGTTATCGATCCATTTCACATCTGCCAGGCAAGATTGGTGAAAATGGCATAACCCCTCCAATATCATCATTCTCTTGCCCTCATCCCAATTCATTTGGAGTCGGAGCATGTCTTCTTTCATACTTCTCTATTACTCATCATCTCAGCAGTCATCTCCTTTCTAACCATATCATTCTTCACACAGTCCATCCATTGTTTCTTTGGTCTTCCTCTACTGTTATACTCAAAACTTTCTTCACGACATTTTCTTTATTCCTCCGCATCACATGCCCATACCACGACCACCGATAACCGCACAACTTTTCAGTCACCGGCGCCACTTTCAGACTTCCTCTTATATACTCATTTCTTAACACCACACATAATCACCACACTAACCCACTAATCGGCACCAATACGGATGATGAAGCTCGAAAAAATTGAGGCTCCTCAGACACCCCCCTTCAGCTCACTATCCAGCCTGCAGAAAAACTTTAAGCAAGTCACCAACTGGCATGACCCACCTGGAAAACTCTAAACTGACTTCGAAACCAGGTGGGCCGCTGCAGGTACAACTTGGTCTAGTAGGGGTATTCCGATAAAGCTGAGTGCGACTATGGTGTCTCATCCCAAATTATGGACCACCTCCTTTTTTTATTCGGAAGGAAAATCCTCAAATGACTTCTCCCGCTCTAGGCGGAGCGGCAGGGAGTGTCAGACTTGTACTGACTAAAACCCATCCATGTTCCTTCCTTGCCCTTTGTGTTCCAGGGCCGCGGTATCTCATTATTCATTTTCTCACTATCTCATTCGAACAGCCCGCAGCCCTGGCAGGCATCGGCCCTTGCGGGCCCCTCCCTGTTTGCTGACATCTCTTTGAGGCGCGCGTGGAACACGAACGCGCCGTCAACACGGCCTGTCGTCAAAAGACGGACGGACGGCGAGCTAGCCCATTACTCACCGTCCACAGGTCCGCGTCTATGGTGGCCGGAAGCCACCACCTGATCCCCGACGCCCGAGGCGTCTCCCGCGGCGGCTGGGACGAGAGGTTCTCTCCCTCTCACGCTGCGCCACCTCTTTCGCTAGCATGACTGCTTCGCAGAAGGAGGTGACGGCGTCCCATATTCCCTCTCGCATGGATCACCTCCTGACTTGGTCTTTGTGCAACTCCGCCTGCATTTTAAAGCTACCACCAACGACGTCTATATAGCTATTTAGTTAAATAATCATCATCTTCCTGCCCTTATCCCATTCTACTTCAGGTCGGCGCAACACGTTTTATTCTTCCATTCTCCCCTGTCAGATGTCACGGCATCATTTACCCCTTTCTCTTTCATATCATTCCTCACACAATCCATCCATCTTTTCTTTGGCCTTCCTCTCTCCGTCCATCAACATTCATGTCCATCACTCTTTTAGTCACATGCGTTCCATCCCTCCTCATTACATGTCCATACCAAGACAAACGACTTCCTTTCAGTTTTTCTGTAACAGGCGCCACTTTCAAACTTCCTGTAATATACTCAATCCTATTTTATCCATTCTTGTAACTCTAAATAAATATGGGAATCATTTTTGTAAAAGAAGCAGAGTGTGTGGGTCTCGTGACCTGTGTTCCAGCTGTGGGAAAGTAGGACCCAATTGTGAACTCACGAAGGCTATTTCACCACACACCTAGCAACAGTCAAGTCCGTTGACCCTGTCTATGACATCATGGTGACGTCATCAAATCGAAGATATTTTTTCTCTGAACACGAACATCCGTATATTTTTTTTAGATCAATTTAAATAGTGTCTGTCGTAATCTGTATTCATGCTTGGGTTTAGGGATCCGTATTCCAAATTTATAGGGTCCCTTAAGGATTTTCATTATAATAAATAAGTAGTAAAAACTGTCTGTCGCGTTACGAGGCTAACCTAACCTGAAGACGACCCATGTTGTCATCATCATCATATCAGCCCGTTGCTGTCCACTGCTGAACATAGGCCTCCCTTATCGATTTCCAACGTGTCCGGTCCAATGCCACCTGCATCCAGCGACTCCCTGGAGTTTTGACAAGGTCGTCGGTCCATCTGGCAGGTGGCCGTCCCACGCTGCGCTTTACAATGCGTGGTCTCCACTCCAGTATCTGTTTGCCTCATCGGCCGTCCGATCGTCGAGCTATGTGGCCTGCCCATTGCCACTTCAGCTTGCTAACCCGCTGGGCTATGTCGACGACCTTGGTTCGTCTACGGATTTCCTTATTTCTGATTCTATCACTTAGAGAAACGCCGAGCATAGCCCTGTCCATGCCCCGCTGAGCGACTGTGAGCTTCTGTGTTGTCTTTGACCCCTATAATCGATCAATAATTTTGTAAAGTAATAAAATAAAATGGTATAGGTACGGAATCTGAGTGATTAGTTATGATTGACACTTGGCCAATTTTTGGCAGTGTCACCTTTGACCGTTTATTGTATCAGAGACTAGGAGGCCCGTGTTTGAAATTATGATAACTAGGGCATCATATATAACAGTATATAATTATTATCACGCGTGACGATATAGACAGATTGAAAATGACGACTCCATCTAGCATAAGTTTAAATAAATGACTGTTAAAGCAATATAAGCGGAAAGGCTGAAACGCCGAAACAGTTTTCTGAAGTGTGTCACTCAGTGTCACTCACTGGCGAGCGGTCTACGGAAAACCTAAAGCTGTGGCGAGGTAGTGCATCCTTACCTAACCCATTCGTTCCACCTGCTGAAAATCTCCCACCTGGACATGAATTGCCAAGGTTGACCTGGAAGTGTTTAAATAGACTCTTGACCCAGGTTGGTGGCAGCAAGGATAACCTGCTCAGGAGGAGATTTATTAATGACTCTGCCCTTTTTTTTTGTGTTTTTTTTTCCGGATGGGAAATCATCAAATTACTCCTCCCGCTCTGGGCAGAGCGGAAGGGAGTGTCAGACTTATACTGAATAAAACCCATCCATGTTCCTTCCTTGCCCTTTGTGTTCCAGGGCTGCGATATCTCTTTCAAACAGTCCCGCAGCCCTGGCAGGCAAATGACTCTGCCCTGGAGTCTTAATGTGGTGCTGTTCCACAAACGATGGGGCACTTAATATCGTGTCCTGTGGACGCCACACTACTGAAGACGCCAAACTAACGCAATTTAGATTGCGCTAAGAACTAGCCTAGGCTAGACCTACTTGGGAATCAAACTGGGGTCCCACACTACGCTTTTGTGACTATAAGTCCGATGAGTCCTTTAGCATCCTTTGGTAATAGACACATAGAAAGAGAAACGCCGCTAGCTAGCTCGTGGCTAAATAATAACGGCCGCATGGCGCATCGATTTTTGAGGTTAAGTCGCGTTTACCAAGGCCAGTCTGTGGATGGGTGACCATTACACACCGAGCTTCTCCGTACTTCAGATATCACGATAAACTGTAAGTCCCGGCTGTCATTTGAAGACCTTTGGCGGTTGATACCGTGTTACCCGGTACTGACTGGGTTGTGGAGGTCGGAGCAGTCCCTCCATGTAAAATACTGATACTCAGCTGCATCCGATAAGACTGGAAGCCGACCCCAATAAAGTTGGGAAAAAGCAGGCAGATGACAGATGATCACATACACAAAAAAAAAACCTTTGTAGGTGTCTAATAGAAATACATTAAAATCACCCCAGTATCTAATAGTTAAAATAGAAATAAATTATACGCACCCTTCAAAGATCTAGTTTCTAATAGGGCAAGCCATATAGTTATCCCTATAAAGTGTGCCCATAAAATATCCTATTTATTCTACCCCACGACATATCTTTAAAAAAATAGACAAATAGTAATAGATCTAGCTAGTAGGACCCTAATCTAAAACTTAAAATAATTATTCAAATTATAAAAAAAATCACATAGACTTCATTTAAATTCACCCCAATTTACATTTAAATGTAAATCTTACCTGTTTGTTCGTACAAGTTCTTATTTAAATCATGGGAATAACCTTGGGAGTCCTGGAAGGTCAAGTTTGAACCCTTTTGGTAAAGATAAGGGTAGTCTAAGGTCATCAAGGTTGGATGGTCACTCTTTAAAAAAAGGGTTAGAAAAAATAAAGATAAAATAAAATATTCTTTTATTAATACGGCTGCCTCGTTGAGCTTAACTGCAAGCATCAACTGTTGAGCATAAGACCCTCGGTTCGGTTCCAAGGTCAGGCGACGTATTATTTGGAATTTCTTTAGTATTAGCAAAGAGTTTGAATTTGAGCCCGGTTGAAGAGGACAGGTTCACCCTATTTTACAAGGGACTAAAAGACGATTTTACAAATATATATATAAAAAAAAATTGGGCCTTAAAAAATTACTGGCAAAATATCTATAAATATAAATTAAAAAAAATGAAGTGTGTTTGCAATTTCAAAAGAACTAGTTTTTACTGAATGCATAGGAAAGTATATAGAGATAAGATACTTATAACAAAACGTCTCTGAGACAAATACTTTTTTTTCTGTTTCTTTCAAAGAACGTTTTAAATTTTTGTCTGTCTGTCTGTCAGTCTGCTTGATTCAGCTAATCTCCGAAAGGGCTGTGCCGATTTTTTTAGACGTTTACTAGCAGATAGCTGATGTTCTAAGGGTTTCTCCTAACTTGTATTGAAGACAGAGGATTCCTTGCATGCGAAAAAAACAAAACCCTTGAAATTGCTTACAAAATCCGATTCAAATGGGGAAGTAATATTTTTACAATAATAAGGTTGCGGGCAACAGTTAGGCGATAATAAAACTTAAACTCAAAGCATTTTTTTCAATTAGACCATAACCAGGCACTATTGAATGTAAAAAAAAAAAAAAAACAAAAAAAGTGAAGCTACAGTCACAGTCACGAGGCATAATAACTTGTGTAAATACTGTAATTGCACATTCCAAAGCGTAGATCTCTATGGAGAAGAATGGGCGAGAAACTCCATGGACACTCTTTTAGATCAAAATGTCAATGTCTTTGGGCTTTCGGTATGACAGGTTTACATTTTCATTTAATTCATACGATTATTTAAACGTTTCTAAAACAGTTCTTTTACAGGATGACTTCACAGTTTCCATCCGCTTCGTAGTAACAGAAGAATTATCTTATGTATTTTAGTGTGGGACGCAACTTGCGTCGATACTCTTGCGCCATCCCAAGCTCATCGTGCTGTGCTGGTGCTGCCGCTGCGGGTGCAGAGAACCTCAAGCGGCGTAAATATAGAAACCTGTGTGGTAACTATATTTTCGAGCCGTTTGGGGTTGAAACTCTAGGGCCGTGGGGTCCGAGTGCTCATAGCCTATTTAAGGAAATTTCGAAACGCCAAGTTGACGCTTCCCGTGACCCAAGGGCTGGCTTTTACTTTGGCCAGAGGCTAAGTGTTCCATACAACGTGGCAACGCCGCCAGTCTCTTGGGCACATTACCATCTGACAGCGTTGAGGAGGAGTTTTTCGATGCCCTTTTATAGTTTGTTGTTAGTTTATCTATTTTAGTTTAATAGTTTTTAATTATCAATGTATATAGTTAGTTTAACCTAAGAAAACCATTCTATGTATTTCAGTAATATCTTCGACATTTTAAAATGTTACAGCACTATGCCAAGATAGGCCCCCTTTTGGACTCGTATAGGACCAACGTATTATATTACCAATTATGTTTTAAATAAGTTTTTTATTTTTATTTTATTTTTTATAACTAGGTTTTGCCCACGGCTTCACTCGCATTAATTTAGAATTTGACCATTAAACTATTAAAACACTACTAAAGTTTCTATAATAATATAGTTCAATCATGAATCGAAAGACACGTGGTGCCATCTATTATCGAAGAAATAGATGGCACCACGTGTCAAACGTTATTGTTGTTTTCCTCGGGAACAGGACCTTTTTTTCGGGATGAAAGGTACCCTATGTCCGTTTCTGTACACCTGACAACGTATATGCAAAATATCAAGATGTTCAGTTGTATGTGTTGTTGAGGTTCAGTGGTTTAGGCGTGAAAAGGTAACAAACGAACTTACTTTCGCATTTAAAATATTATAACAAGTTAGGATTTTCCTTGTTTTCTTTTTATTTAATTGTGTTTTATTATTTTGTCCTGTGCGAGTCTATTAAATACTTTTTCATTCTTCCTTTCTATCTTTACTTGAGTGTACCTGTATCTTTTAAATCCCCGTAGAACAATAATTAATCGTGACGGAGATTGTGCTCAAAAGTCTGATAACCAGTCTTGCCTAGAGGTATCGTATAACCCAGTACTAACTTGGTTGTGGAGGTCAGATAGGCAGTCGCTCCATGTAAAATAGTAGATACGCTAGATATAATTCATTCAGAGGGGTACTTCACAATGGCATGCTCTATGTCTATTCCCCTATCTAATAAAATCTATGATTTATCTGTATTTATACCAACCCCATAGGACCCTAGTCCAATAAAAATAATATAAAAATATGTAAATGTAAAATAAGTTCACATGGACTTCATTTAAATTCACCCCATTTTACATTTAAATGCAAAGTGTTATGAATATTATTTATGAGTAGTTCCCTAAGCTTTAATGTTTCTCCACGTGTAAGCTAAGTTACCAACCAACAGTCGGTCAATTGCACGCGAACAATTTGCTAGTTTATAGGCGGCTTTTGAAGTCAGTAAAGAATCAGCAAGTTAGCCTCATCATAAGGCTTAAAGTCCCCCAAAGTGCAATGGAGAGGGCTATGCTCTGAGTTTCCTTGCGTGATCAAATCAGAAATGAGGTCATCCGCAAGAGAACCAAGGTTACCAACGTAGCCCGAACAATTGCCAAACTTAAGTGGTAGTAGGCAGGATACATTGCGCGCAGAACGCATGGCCGATGGGGCCGATAAGTTCTAGAGTGGCGATCGCGAACCGGAAGCCATTGCGTTGGAAGGCCTCCCACTAGGTGGACCGATGACCTAGTGAAGGTTGCGGGGATCTGCTGGAAGCGAGTCGCACGGGACCGGTCAATGTGGCGACACTTGGGGGAAGACTATGTCCAGCACTGAAAGATAGTTTGTCGACAATATAGCAGCGGTGGCCCAGTGGTAGCGACCCCGACTTACGAAGGGTAAGTCGTGGGTTCGAACCCGGGCAGGTGCATTACTTTGTGTAATTTATTTCATCACCACTGCTCTCAAAAACGGTGAAGGAAAACATAGTGAGGAAACCAGCATGCCCTAGAACCAAAAATTCGAAGACATTTGACATCTACCAATCCACACTGGGCCCGCATGGTGGATTACAGCCCATTCCCACTCATAGAGAGGAGGCCTGTGTCCCAGCTGTGGGAACATTTGTGTGAGAACATTATATGCTGATGATGATGATGATAGTTTGTCACACAAAGACAGACAGAATATCTGCAGTCTGTCCTTCCTAGAGATTTAGCTGGGAAGAAAAAGTAGCGAAACCAAGTCCCCTATACCCTCTCTGTATCTCCAAGGTTTCGACTTGATAGGTCAGCGGACCTAGACATGTTGTAACATGTTCTATTCTAATTCTATAATATTGTGTGTGTTAAATTTACTGTCTACTACCAAGATATAAATTAGTAGATGTGCCTACGGCCCGTTCACGACCTCCAAATGTCAGCGTATGGGTTGCCGGTGAAACGAGCTTTCCGAGGCATGAAGCGGTCCTGATGTATGAATGGCCACCCATCCACAGGTCCACCTACTATGTAAGAGAGGTGCTAATAGTAATTACAACTGCTCTCTAAGTTTTGAAGGAAAACGTGATGAAACCGTCTTCTTCTAGAATAAAATAAAAAAAACTTTTTGCAAAAAATCCGACTTCCAAAAAACATCAAAAAGTATAAAATATCTACTTAGTTTGTTTTGGAAGTTGGTTTTTTTTTCGCAAAAAGTTTTTAATATTACCCTTTTTAGTTGTAGTATACGGTATACGTGCTATTTTAAATTAATTCATGACAAGATTATATTATTTCAATGGATTAATTTTTGCATTTTAACTAGAAGTTATTATGGGATCATTACAATCATCAACATAGCCCAAGAAGAAAAACAATACGTATTAAAAAAAAATCAAACTGCAACCTTAATTACCTTGAATTTTGTTGGGACATTTCTATGGGACCAATAGGGAAGTAAATCTTTTCATATGAAAAAATATTTTTTCAGGTTCATAAATGAATTGAAAACCTCTTCCTTTTTTCGAAGTTGGTTAGCAATTGACGACATTAGCATGACATTGAAAGACAGCTCATCTCTATCAAATCAAGCCTGTGTGAGTGAACCAGCACTGGGGGCATTCAAGGCTTATGCTGTGTTACGATCATGTTTAGACATGTTCTATCTATATACTCTATACATACAAACATCTATACAAATAAATAAAATGGAAGTGTCTGTTTGTAATATCAAAATACGCTACTTTTAACAAAAACACATTTTTTTTTCAATTTTTGTCTGTCTATTTGTTCCAGTTTATCTCCGAAACGGCTGGACAGATTTTAACGGGTTTTTCACTGGCAGGTAGCTGATATTATAAGGTCGAATATACTTTAATTTTAGAAATAATAACTAATTAGGGTTCTGTGCAAAAAATTAAAACCCTTGAAATTGGTAACCAAAATCGATTCAAAAAGGGCAGTATTATTTTCTTATTATAATAATTACTATAATATTCTCTCTTAATAACTCCTAACTTAATATTATAAATGCGAAAGTAATTTTGTTTGTTACCTTTTTACGCCTAAACCACTAGACCAAACATCCTGAAATTTTGCATATAATACGTTGTCAGGTGTACAGAAACGGACATAGCTACCTACCTTTCATTCCGAAAAAAATGTACTGTTCCCGAGGAAAACAACAATAACGTTTTTATGATAATAGATGCGCCATCTTTCGAATCATGACTGAATTATATTATTATAGAAACTTTGTTTTGAAAGATTTTAATTGTCAAATTCTAAATTAACGCGAGTGTAGAAGTGTGCAAAAGCTAGTAATATTATAAATCTCACCAGACGATGTGGCACCTTTTTAGCTAGGTGGCCACAGCTAACTCTGAGAGTTCACAATTAAGTGCGTGGGTCGATGAGTCGTTTGTGTCTGACGAATTAGTGGCGTATCGTGTGATCATCTGATGTTTTTAGAGGACTGTTTCAATTCTTAAAACAGTAGAGTTTGGAAGATAGAATTTTAGAAAAACCGGCCAAATACGAGTCGGACTCGCGCATGAAGGGCTCCGTAACATCGTAGTAGCAAAAGCCCCTTTTTCTTTTTTTTTTTGGGATGGGAAATCATCAAATGGCTTCTCCCGCTCTGGGCAGAGCGGAAGTGAGTGTCAGACTTGTACTGCCTAAAACACATCCATGTTCCTTCCTTGCCCTTTGTGTTCCAGGGCCGCTACTGGAAGCTGACCGCAACATTTAAACTTTATTAAGTGGTTTTTCTAGAACATTTTCTTTTATCATGTGTGCTATATCTACAGTTAAGATAGCAAACCCTTTTGGGAACTTTCCTGTTGTTTTTTTGAACACCCCAGGACCCCACTTTTTACAAGACTTATTTCAAGACTGTAAGCTCATAAATACATTAAAAACATCACAGTAATGTCAAGATCTAATAGCAAAGGATTTTTCAAAACATTTAAAAGGTACCACAAACTCACTCTTACTTTTTTTAGGGTTCCGTACCCAAAGGGTCACCAACGGAACCCTATTACTAAGCCTCCGCTGTCCGTCCGTCCCAGAGCGAGAGAAGTCATTTGATGATTTCCCATCCGTAAAAAAAAAGCTTCCAGTCTAACCAGATGCCGCTGAATATTAGTATTTTACATGGAGCGACTGCCTATCTGACTCCCACAACCCAGTCAGTACTGGGTAATACGATACCCCTTGGTAAGTCAGACTTTCGTGCCACTGACTACCTGTGACGACAGATCTACAATTAATGATAGCCAGGACCAACCGTTAAACGTGCTTTCCGAGGCACGGAGCAAACTCTGTATGTAATGGGTGGTCACCCATCCACAGACCAACCTAGGCAAGAACCGTTTAACCTAAAGATCGACCCGAGCGACTGTTATTATTTAGCCAGGAGCTCCTCCACGTATTGCTGCCCATCTCTTTTGTAATAAAAGCGTGAAGTTCGGAGTAGGAGGGTGACGCAATAACCACGCCCTTCCAGCGTCACCCGATTGAATAATAACAACCAGAATTTTGTAACCACGGCTGTGTTGCGGTTCGGAGCGAGTTCTGACTTTTTGGTAAATGTCTAGGAAAACTTAAATGTGTTTTTTGTTTTTCTTTTTTTTATATTTAAACTTACGTGTTCCTAAGTTGTAAATGTTATTTTGTTAATCTTTATTGACCCTCTGCTGCAAAAGTGTTAATTATTTAATTTTATTTATTTATTATGTATGTTCTACACAATGTTAAATTCATAAAAAGTCGACATAAATTTATAGAGTACAAAGGTTTGAGATTTAAGTTTGTTGCTTTATCCTTTCACGGATAGTAACAGAAATAATTAACAACATCATTATGTATAGATGCCAGCACATCAAGCTACTACAATCTGTCAAATTTATTTAATAGATATTCAACTTTATCGTTAAAGCATTAGGTTCAAGGTTGATTGGAAAAAAAATACAGTTTCGGGTACCTTGATGTGCTGGCTTCTATACACACAGTAGAAAAGTTAGACAACACAGTAGAATAAGATATAATATTTGAGCACATAGCTATTACTTATTTCTTAAGCAATTTTTGCCAACAGACCTGCGAAAGTAGAAATAACAAAGAAAGTTGGAACCGTTGTGATTATTTGCAAAGAAATACTCTATGAATTGAAGAGTGACAGGCATGCTGAACAAAATGCTGGACAAAGCTTCTTGCCACTGAAACCTTCTTGGCTTATTTATTTCCAATGTAAGCCGTTTTAAGCGCAGGCCACACTGGCAACTAGCGAGCGAGCTGGGCGATCATCGTTTAACCTCTTTTCATACTATTTGCATACCACGAACTACAGAGCTGAGCTACGTCAGCGATGCAAACGATGCGAAAGAAATACCAATAATAAGTGATGCTATAGTATGCGCCCGCATGCTCGCTCGCTAGCTGGTGGTGTGGCATGCGCTCTAGGCTAGTCTTTTATAGCTATACGTAAATAATGAGCACAAAATCTGACATTTACGTACAGTTTTTGTTTTGTGTACTATTCATAGTTTATACATATAAGTTTTTAAACTGTCATGGTCACTTACATTATCATTATTACTAGAGACGGGATATTTACCATGTTGTATTTATAGTTTGACAGTTGACAGTTATAACTAGATAAACAGTAAATCTATCTCTTACCTAACTTCCCTTGCCACACGACATGATGGAGAGTTGAATGTCGATATTTTAGCAGCGCTCTTGGACAGCATTTCAGTTAACTATCTCTAGGGAAAAGATACCTCAATCATAAGTACCTATACGATTGACGTTTAATGTCGGGCTAGTGATCTACGAACATGATTTCATGATTTGCATATAAAGAAAGTAAAAAAACTTGGTGTTTTCTTTTTGGTTGTGTAAATTTTTTATTGTATTCTATTTAAAGTAGGTATTGTAGAAAATTGGTTTAAATAATTATTTGTTTTACTGTCTTTTTTTAACAGATATTTCCAATTTGTTAAACTTCGTTAACTTACGTTACCTTAGTCACAGTCGGCACAGACCAGACAACTTTAACAATTCGCCTAAAGTTATAAACTTCTGGAATTCCCAAAATGGAATATGAAGACGCCTTATAAAGAAAAACTGATTTGTATCTTATGAGCAACCGTAAATAAATAATTAAATACATAAGAGCATCATACATTTGTCCTAGAAATAAATGACACTGTTACAAGCTAAAATCACAAAAAACCCACCAAAATCGTAACTTCGCCAAAAACCCGACTCCCCACTTCCCCAACAACATAAAACCATGTGTACACTCAACACACCGAGCTAAGCAAACAATAAGGCTCGTCACAAACCGCCAGACTGGTTTTTTGTCGCAGACGCAAAAAAAATCGTCTACTAACGAAAATGTGTGGCTTACATTATTATTACTACGGGTTCACGTTTGCTTGTGTGCGGTATTATTAGCGAGGCGAGGCGAGGATCAGTACGAATGTTACATTTGTGTTTTTTTAAATGTGTTAGGATAGGTGTCAATGATATTTTGGATGGTTTTTTTTTAACACGTTACCTGCCATGTCAGGCACCGGGGCATGACAGACTCACTATCTGTTCAGGCCATGTCAGGCACCGGTGCCAGACACCGAAGCATCAAATTCAACTGACCGCAGTGCGACACCCGGCACGTAGTTTTTTTACTGTTTTTTTTTTATCCAAATAAAGAAAATTGAACACTTTTTTATACATAACATAACTATTCAATATAAACCAAGAATCAATACGTAAGAAAGGAAATTTGGATGGTACAGAAAATATACCTTGGCAGTTAACGTGTTAAGATTGGAAAGTAGCGTCAGTGATTGAAAAGTACGAACGTGTGATGCGGAGGAATGAGGAAAATGTAGTGAGGAATATTTTAAATATGAATGTAGATAGCTATAAAGTCAAAATGATTGTGAATGTGGTGCAAAAGGTGGAAAAATAATATGTCATGCTGGACACATTTTGTCATAAAATATCATGCAAATATTAATAAACACAAAAACTAACTTAATAAAGTAGAATATTTCTAAGTTTTATTTCTATAAGAGTAGCTCCTAAGAAGACGGTTCTTCGTCTACTCGGAAAACCATAAGAGTGGAGGAAGACCAAAGAAACAATGGATGGACTGTGTGAAGGATGATATGGTTAGAAAGGAAGTGACTGCTGAGATGACGAGCAATAGAGAACTATGGAAGATGTGCTGCGCCGACCACTAATGAATTTGGATAAGGGCGGAAAAATGATGAGGAAAGTCAGCACTTCTTGTATTTTTTTTTATTGTATATTTGGTACAATAGTAAAAATTATACCGAGTTTCCTCCGTGCCTCGGAAAGCACGTTAAGCCGCTGGTCCCAGCTGTCATTTAAAGATCTTTGACAGTCGTTAGGTTAGGTTAGTAGCCCAAAAAAGTATAACAACCAGTCTTACCAAGGGGTATCGTATTACCAAGTACTAACTGGGTTGTGGTGGTCAGATAGGCAGTCGCTCCATGTAAAATACTGGTATTCAGCTGCATCCATGTTGGGGTCGGCTTCCAGTCTAACCGGATGCAGCTGTATACAAATATTTTACATGGAGCGGCTGTTTGTCTGACCTTCACAACCAAGTTAGTACTGGGTAATACAATACCCCTTGGTAAGACTGGTTGTCAGACTTTCAGACCACTACCGGCTCGTAACTTACAACAAAAAAACACGTAACCTCTTTCTCCAACGTTGTCGGTAAAAAGCAATTCATAGAATTTCAAGAAAGATGAATAGATAACCCACAAAGTTCAAACATTTGTTTAAATAAAATAAGTAAATAGCAGAACCTTTCACGATTGGCTGAGCAATGTCCCTTAACGTGTTGCTACTATCCTAGACAAGGTTTCAAGTAGTGAGGGGCCCTACTAGAAAAAAAGGGACAGCCAATCAGAGAGCGGTATTTTTTTGTGCATTTTTTTTCTATATCTTATCTATTTCTATGTGGTTATGGTGTTTTGGGTCTATGTAAGGATGCATAGGAAATAGTTAAAAGAGATTGCAAGTTTTTTTATGTGGGTGTTTGTGAGTTGTGTCTATGAAATGTCGGGTTTGGTTTTATGTTTTTGTTTGTATGCAAATTATATTAACAAGATATTCTCTACAAATGTGTCACTGTGTCACTCAGTAGGCTCAAATTCAGGGTCAATAAACTGTTGCACAAAATATTACGTGAATTGTTATTTCAATATTTATAAGAAATACTTTTATTTTAAGTCGACTATTTTGACAAAAAACAAAATTTTATCTATACGTCTATTTTTACAAATAAATAAAATTTAAGTGTCTGTTACTTTTTTAATATTAAAATTACAGTTTATTATTAAAGTATACACGGTAGTTATGACGTATGATTGACTTTCTGTCAATCTGTCTGTTTGTTCCGGCTAATCTCCAAAACGGCGGGACCAATTTTGTCGGGATTTTTACTGGCAGATAGCAGATGTTATTAGGAGGAACTTAGGCAACTTTTATTTTAAAAATTATTAGGATTACGGCTAACAAAATCCGATTCAAATAGGGAAGTAATATTTTTATAATAATTTGCACACACAAAGTAGCCGGGCACAGCCAGTTTATAAATAAAGTTATTTTATTAAATTATATCTTTGATTTTTTTAACTTTAGCAAATTCGCACAGACTACAATTTGTAAATTGTATTGTTGGGTTGTAAGATTTTTAATTGCAGGAGGTTTATTTTTTTAATTTAAAACTATCTTTTGTCCGTGATTTCGTACGGTACCTATACTTAAAATCTAGTACTTATATTTATTTATTACGTACGCTTGACTTGGGGAGTAAGTTGGTGAATGTGTTACGTTACGAGGCAAACGGAAGTTGAGAGAGAGATAAATATTAGTGAAGATAGAAAGAGACAGAGTTACGTTTTTGAATTTGACAGACGATTGTTTGGCATTTGTTTAAGTTTTACTTCAGTCGTGTGGTCTAGAGCACACTCGTTTTTTTTGTGATAAATTGTAGCTTAAATTTTAAGTTAAGCATCTAGCAGTAGAGCGGTGAAAACTGCGTTCAAATCCATGCAGTAGTTTTTGCGTGATGCACGTACAAACATACAGACAGAAAGACAGGCATACAGACAAAAATTCTAAAACCTGTTGTTTTAGCTTCTGTTGTTCAAATAAAGACCCCCCCCCCATTTTGTTTTTTTAATATCTTCAATGTACAGTCTTCGGCCATTTACAGTTTTATTATACAGGGTGTAAACAGACTCTTTACGAAGCCGACAACCAAGCATTATGTACATCAAACTAAGTAACTTTACGCAAAAATTAGTGCTGGGAAAAACGATACCTGAAAAATCTAGAAGATTCCCAGGTATGGTCTAGAACAAAAAAATGGTCGCAATGACGAGGAGAACAAGTGCCTTTCGGTTTCGTTAAGAATCTTTTTACACCATTTATAGGTACATTTCGTTTTTTTTTTCTTCCTACAGTGTTACTAAACGAAGTAAACTGCCAAGTTGTATGTCGTAAAAAGAAATTAAACGTAGATTGGGTTGGTAGTTCATGGCGCAGTTCCAAACTCATTCAGTCGCTATATTTGTGGGCACAACTGAATAATTTAAACTCAGATATTTTACATGCACTTTGGGACTGACTTTTTGCCGTTTTTATTGGCATTCGTTTGGCAGTGTAGTACCTAATTAATAAAAGGTACACCCTCATTCGTCAGTTATCGTGGTCGTTCACAATGGGCCTCATCAGAAGGCTTAAAGTCACCCAAAAGGCAATGGAGAGGGCTCGGAGTTGCCTTGCGTGATCAAATCAGAATTGAGGACATCCGCAAGAGAACCAAGGTTACTGACGTAACCCGAAGAATTGCGGGCACGTTGCTCGCAGAACGGATGGCCGATGGGGCCGGAAAGTTGTCGAGCGGCAACCGCGAACCGGAAGACGTTGCGTTGGAAGGCCTCCCACTAGATGGACCGATGGCCTAGTGAAGGTTGCGGGGATCCGCTGGTTGCGAGTCGCACGGGACCGGTCAATGTGGCGACATTTGGGGGAGGCCTATGTCCAGCAGTGGACGTCTTTCGGCTGAAATGATGATGATGATTCGTCAGTTAAGTTACAGATATTCCATGTAATTGGGCAGAGTCTATTGCCATCAACCGGACACGAGTCCAGACTCCGTGACGGCTACTGAAAAATTCCTGATGGAAAAACCTGGGAATCAACACCAGGACCTCATTTTCAGCAGCCGCGCTTGTGACCACTAGACCAACGGGCACACCATCTAAGGAACTATTTAATACTAGCTCAATGCCCGCGGCGTCGCCCGCGTGGAGTTCGATAATTGGCCCACGGGAACATACTATCGGGATAAAAAGTATCCTGTGTGTTAATCCAGATTATAAACTATCTGTGTTCCAAATTTCATCCAAATCCGTTTAGTAGTTTTTGCGTGAAAGAGTAACAAACATACAAACTTACAAACATACAAACTTTCGCGTTTATAATATTAAAAGTAAGGATATGTCACTACTTATATAAAGGTAAAGAGATCGTGGCTAAGTAATAACTGCCACGCGGGTGAGTCTTCAAGGTTAAGCAGTGGTTAACGAGGTCGCTCCATAGATGGGTGACCATTTATTACAGACACCCTTCTGTGTCTCACAAACCATGTAAAGCCTACAGAGATATGCATATGTAGCAATCACCGGAAGCATGAGGACATCATCCACTGCCGCTCTACAGGTGATGCTGGGGCTGCCACCTCTACACCTCGTCGTAAGAGAGGAAGCAACCCTAGGGATCTTCAGGCTTGAAGTATCCGGCACCCTAAGTAACGACTCCAGAATAAAACATACACGCATAAAGGATGATGCAATCAAACAACATGCCTATAAAGGCATCACCCAATGACAGAACCCTGAAGGCCCACTATTTTCAAAAACACTATAACATTGAGCTCACAGCGGAAATGTGTGACTACTCAGGTCCACACGAGCTAAGGATCTACACGGATGGATCAAAGACTGACGATGGGACAGGTGTCGGAGTTTTCTCCGACGACCTAAACATCAAAATATCCAGACCCCTGGGAATGCTCAACTCTGTGTATCAAGCAGAGTGTGTAGGCATTATCCAAGCGGCACACGCCATAGAAGCCAGGAGAGTTACGGATACCCATATTCGTATAGTTTCAGACAGTGCCTCAGTTCTACAATCCATACTAGAATGTCACAATGCCCTAGAACGTGTTACGGTGCTAAACCGCAACACTGTGACACTGCAATGGATCAAAGGACACAGTGGATCACTCGGAAACGATGCGGCTGATGAGCTTGCCAGAAGGGGATCCAGCACAAAAGCCATCGGACCCGAACCCACTTTGCCCTTTCCTTTTAAGCAGCTAAGGGGCTGGCTAAAGGAACACACTAAGACACAAGCGGAAAAATGGTGGACCTCGACACCAGGGTGCAGGCAATCCAAGGAGGCTATGCCATCCATGGATGCAAAGCTGACCAAGCGCCTTCTGCGCCTGGATAGAGATAGCCTGCGACTGGTCGCGGGGACCATCACTGGACACTGCTCACTGAACAAACACTTCCACACCCTAGGAATCACGGATAGCCCTCTGTGCAGAGCGTGCATGGAGGCGGAGGAAACGGTGGCGCATGTGCTCCTCGAGTGCACCGGTGTCACCCAGATCCGCGAGGAGACTCTTGGTACACCGAGATCCCTTGCGGATGCCCTGAGAAGACCGGGAAGTCTGCTTCTGGAGGGAGGTGGGCTGGTTGGAGTAACGGCCACCATGGCTCACGGACAATGGTCCACCTTTAGGGACTAAGTGCGGAAACCAAACCCTTATAGATAGATGGGGTATCGTATTATTCAAGACAAAATGAGTTGTCGAGGTCAGATAGATAGTCGCTTCATGTAACATATTGGTATTCAGCGTTTCCTGCCATTCTTCTCCATACAGATCTACGCTTTGGAATGGGCAACTACCGTACTTTCACAAGTTATTATACCTTAGCTTAGTCTTATTTGTTTTTCTGACATTCAAAAGTGCCTGTAATGGTCAAATTTAAATAAACGCTTTTGAGTTTGAGTTTTGAGTTTGAGCTGCATCTGGTTGGACTGGAAGCCGACCCCAACATAGTTGGGCAAAGACAGGCAGATTATAAACTAGATCTGTCATCACTCATCATTAAGGTGCGCCCACGCACCACTTGGAAAAAAAAATATTTTTCTTTTTTTTCTGCTTACACGTGCCGCGGGCCTATTTCGGGCACGTTCAGTCTCATTTCTGTAAAGAGGCGTAATAAACTAACAGGAAAACAGGCCACTATTAGCATATCAAAGTACTTGTTATCAGGTACTGATAAGACCTTATCATTGGGGGCGCCGGATCGTCTAACGGTTGGTGTAGGTTGGTACGCTGGTTGTGGTTGAGGGGATAGACAGAGGTGTGCGAAATTGGTTGAATTGACTTATTTTTCTCAAAAACCCTGCTTAAAAATATTTGAGAGAAATAAGTATAAAAACAAACGAAAAAAACATGGTGAAAGTTGTATAAGAGAATTTTAAATATGCAGATGAATGAAAATTTGGTTTTTAAATAATTTGGTTTTTTTTTGTAGTTTTTTTTTTAAATCAGCCTGTATAGATGTTGTTAAAACGAGACAAATGTTTTATGAGTTCGGAGATCAAAAGTAAGGAATAGCAATAGGGTCGCCCCCTATTACAGAATTTAAAATAGAACACTTTTGACTAGAGGTAAAGAAAGGTTACTAACTGCCTAAAAAGGTTAGATAAAATCTTTATCCATGCTCCCCTAACATACTTAGATAAAAGATTAAAATCAGCACTCAAAAAAGTCTATAATCTATGTCCGTCTAGAGCTGTCAAAGTGGCGCTATTCTTCAAGGAAACTGTCAAATTCAGTACATTTTGAGCGTTAGTACCTAAAATGGCCGCGGGTCTATGTAAGTTGATTTTAGTGAATGTTATCGTTCGATAGTTTTCTTACCAATTTCCTTTGTAGATATAATTTAAATAATATTGAAGATAAGTTTTAGTGTTGTAAAATATTTAGTTTTATTTGATAGTCGAGTGTTGTTATGATTGTTTTTTACCAAATTATATTTTTTCTTATTTTTGCTTCGTATTGCTATTTGATATCTGCATTATTTACAAACTACTAATAGATTTTAAAATAATAATAAAATATGTGCTAAGGTTCAAAATGGAAAAAAAATACAGGGCGTCAAAAAATTCGTCCACATCGCTGTCATTAGGAAATGTTTAGTTAGTGCCCAGAAGCCTGGCAGCATTGCAACGTTGGAAGGCAATATCGATTCATGGATTTCTCAATTACTGGCCAAAGTTTGCTTCTGGAGGCTGTTGATGTCAATAAGCTCACACAACTGGAACTTCAAAACATCATCATCTGCCTTTTCCTATCTATGTTGGAGTCGCCTTCTAGTCTCACCGGATGCAGCTGAATACCAGTACCTATTTTACATGGAGCGCCTGCCTATCTGACCCCCACAACCCAGTTAGTACTGGGTAATACAATATCCCTTGGTAAGACTGGTTGTCAGACTTTCGGGCCACTAAATACTTGTAACAACTGTCAAAGATTTGGTCCAGGTTGATGGCAATAGGCTCGCCCCCTATAACATGTAACTTGAACATAACTGGCGAAATTTTAGCGTACTATTTGGAACATAATAATGATTTCAGCTCGGAAACACCCAGTGTTGGCTATAGACCTCCCCTTTCTTCTGCCATTAGGTACACCTCACCATTCGGGGCCTTTGTGCCTATTGGCCATGTTTTGTTCTGTCTGCTGCTGATGAGGAGGGAAGTGGAAATTATGGTTCATCATCAAATGGCTTCTCCCGTTCTGGGCGGAGCGGAAGGGAGTGTCAGACTTGTACTGACTAAAACCCATCCATGTTCCTTCCTTGCCCTTGGTATTCCAGGGCCGCGGTATCTCTTTCGTAAAATCCCGCAGCTCTGGCAGGTTTCCCTACTCCTCTATTGTTTTCTGATTAATTTCGTTGCGGGATCCAAGACAGTTAAATTGTTTCTCTGGGACTTCGTCGAGCTTCACTGTCTCGGCGATTTTGTGGTGGTCGCCACTGTTGATTCTGGCGCACAGGAGCTGCAGTGGTTTGAGAATAGTGTGGCGGGCATGTCCCATTATACTGCTGACCCTTCGAAGAACACAGGTGTGGTACTATGTGTTGTTATGTTAGTGTAAATTGCATTCTCTGGTTTAATTGCATTGTTTACGCGAATCGGTCTCCGCGAGTAAATGAGCCTTCATTCACGGAATGAAATTTCGTTCATGGAAACTCATCGTATTGACAAACATGTTACATTGTTGTTTGAGGCTCACGGTTAAATAGTAACAGCTGCACGAACCGATCGAAGGTTAAGCTACGGTTGACGAGGTCAGTGTTTGGATGGGGGCCGTTCATTATAAGTTCATCTTTGACAGTCATTACGGGTAGTCAGAAGCCTGATAGTCTGACAATGAGTCTGACCAAGTAATATTAAAAATACGAAAGTTTGTGAAAATTGATGGATGTTTTTTACTCTTTAACGCAAAAACTCCTAACAGGATTAGGATGAGATTTGGCACACATACAGTTTATAACCTGTATTAACACATAGGATACTTTTTATCCTGGTAGAACGATCCCTCTCGGACTACGCGGGCATAAGCTAGTTTATTACACACTCACATTTTTCCCATGGGGATAGGAAAAAACTCCAGAACGCCACCTGCTACGACCCTTACATACTCCTTCCACCTCGTCCACGTTCATACATCTGATCATACACACACGCTGGTTGCGAGTACTACGCACCTAACCTTTCTCAAGAACCTCACCAATGAGGTCAGTGTATGTCCTTCTAGGGCGTCCCCTCCCGGCGTTTCCCCTTACATCTGCCTTAGAAGTACGGTCAGCAAGATGGTAGCCAGCCTGACTACCCACTGATACAGATTTGACAGTTTTCCCGAACTGTGAATCAAGTCCAGGCTTTCATGCCCAGAGGAATTCATGCTGTAACATGACAATATTATAACACCAAATGATTTGAAAAGAGTAACCATGGAGTTTCTTGCCGGTTCCTCTCCATAGGAAACGACTAACCCGAACCGTGCATCTTTTTCTCAACGTTTTATAAGTGCCCATCTAGGCCTTTTTTTTGGAAGGGAAACCTCTTTAGCATCTTTGTGATTTGACAGTCGATGAAACGAAAAGCAACAGTACTAAGAGACAGACACATAAATTCATAAGATTTAATGTGGGAGAAAATGAGATAGGAAGCATTATACAGTGTTTATCTTGAAGCCAAAATTTTTGCAGTTTTCACTTCTACCAAGTGTGAATTGCATTAAGTCCGCCTTTGTACAGTTTTTTTTTTACTTGTACATAAAGTTTTAATAAATAAATAAATTGCACACTTTTTTTTTTTGATGTCGGGGGGAAATCTTCAAAAGGCTACTGGTCTTTGAGGATGAGACCGGTGAGTTTGAGATTTTTATCGCACTCCAACCAGAGGAGGGACCGTTTCCTCTTAAAAGACCTGTCCGGAGGCCCCTCTATGCAATGCCTGTTAAGGTACATCCCTGGGGCCCATGTAGGCCTATGTGAAAAAAAATGTTTTGATTTTGATTTTTGGAAGCGCTTGTAACCATTAGACCAAGGCGGCAGTCGAAACTAATCCTTTACCCAATTCCTTTAAAGTGTAGTTTTTCTAGTTTAATATATATTACTGTTAGTTCAAATACACGTATGCAATAATTAATCAGTTACCTTCATCAATAGAATTGGCCTGTCTGACTGTCGCAACTGGCTCTTAATCATTATCATCATCTAGCTTGTCTCTACTATGTTGGGGTCGGCTTCCAGTCTTACCAGATGCTGCTGAATGCTAGTATGTTACTTGGACTACCTATCTGACCTCCGCCACCCAGTTACTGGGCAATGCGATAGCCTGGCGTGAGTGTATGACTCGATGCGTGAACCTTGAAGGTAAAAGAACTATGTTAGGATCGTAGCAGGTGGGGTTTTGTAGTTTCTACCTAGCATAACATAACATAACATAACATCACGCCTGTAATCCCCGTAGGGTTAGACAGAGGTGTACCTAATAGTACACCCACATTTCGCCAGTTATGTTTTAAGTCCCATGTAATAGGGGGCGAGCCTATTGCCATCAACCGGGCACAAATCCAGACTCCGTGGCTACTACTGAGAAATTCCTGATGGAAAACCCAATAGCACTTTGCCCGACCTGGGAATCGAACCCAGGACCTCATGCTCAGCAGTCGCGCTTGCGACCACTCGACCAACGAGGCAGTTTCTACCTAACCCCAATGAAAAAACGCGTGAGTCATGTATGTGAACTATACTCGAGAAGTAATGTATCTTATAATACAAGGTATAAACGGAGCCTTCACGAAATCGTCAAGGAAGCATTTTGTACATCAAACTAAGTAACTCGACATAAAAATTTTTGCTGGGAAACGAAATTTTTTGGAACTAATTTAACGCACTCAAAATATTGTGCTAATGGATGCATTGAACACTACGGGGATCGTGGAGGTATTTAAAGTAAAGTTTAAATATTAAAAACTTGTATTTAAAAAAGTAATTGTGAAAACTAACTATATACATTAATAATTAAAAACTATTAAACTAAAATAAATAAACTAACAACCAACTATAAAAGGGCATCGAAAAACTCCTCCTCAACGCTTTCAGCTGGTAATGTGGCCAAGAGACTGGCGGCGTTGCCACGTTGTATGGCAACACTTAGCCTCTGGCCAAGGTAAAAGCCAGCCCTTGGGTCACGGGAAGCGTCAACTAGGCGTTTCGAAATTTATTGTGAAATAGTTGGAACTTTGACCCCCAATATCTCCGTAACTAGAAGGTTCCCAGGTACGGTTTAGAACAAAAAATAATACGCAATACGGGGAGAACAAGTGTCTTTCGGCTTTTTACATCCATTATTATAGTACCTTATTCATTGTGTTAGTCGATTCTTTCTTTCGATCGATTTCCACGATTCCATAATCGATTATCGTTATCTAGCTTTCTATTTCATGTTATCATTGTTACCAAAAATGGTTTTTGAATGTTTTTTATCCTGTGTTCTTATCGGACTCAAGAAATCTTTTGAAACAAAGGAGCCATGTTGGCAATTTCCAAGACCGGTATATACTGGATTGGGCTATGTTTCTGCTTACAGTCCTTTTGAAGTGTAGTCGTAATAGTTATTAACTTTGTGTTGGTGTGTATGTGTGTTTTAGTGTTACTAAAAGCACTGACTTCGTAAATATTAGTGAATATTTGTGACAGTTAAAGTTCAGGTGAGTGATACCCTTCATATCCTTTAGCTACCAAAAATGGCAGCTCCACCTTCAGATCAATCTAATCTGACCAATAGTCTGATGTGTGGCGAAAGCCCAGCTTCATCATCATCATCATATCAACCCAGACTCACCCACAACTGGATATAGGAATCCCGTTTTTCTCCCACACTCTCGGTTCTGTGCGTCCCTTAGCGTCTACCCAACGAGCTTTCGAATGGCCCTGGTTTCTTTGGCCTAACCTTGGCCATCACTCGGTTAAAGCCTTGCTCCATCGGCCATTTCTGCGTCTAGCCAACGCCCCGCTCACGACCTCGGAACTTGCAGTTATCAACGCGACTGACGTCAAATGACGCTCGTGCATATTGTTATCTTTTCTCGAGTACCGTTGCGTTGCTGTGACACGTGGTATGCTGTAAGCAAACACTTCTTTCATTCGTTTCATAGACGCGCAGCTGCTGTCGTGAACGTATGTCTCGTGTCTAAGACCTGGAGAATGTTTCAGGGTTCCGTCTCCAAGGAGAGAATGGTGCTATTGATTTTTTCTATTAAGAATTTCTCATTCGTAGTCAGAAGTATTTTCTTTTTTTTTTTCGGATGTGAAATCATCAAATGACTTCTCCCGCGCTGGGCAGAGCGGAAGGGAGTGTCAGACTTGTACTGACTAAAACCCATCCATGTTCCTTCCTTGCCCTTTGTGTTCCAGGGCCGCGGTATCTCTTTCGAACAGTCCCGCAGCCCTGGTAGTCAAAAGTCTGCATTTGAGTTCGCGTTATGTTTTTCGCGCGTGTCTTGAACGTTTCTTTTGTTATTTTGAAATTTTCTTTATTACCGTATCGTATGATCCAAAAGACTGGATGGATTTCGACGATTAAGGTCTCATAGGATTTCATTAGATTCATCTAAAAAAGCTAAGTGTCCTTAAAAAGGTGTTTATAACACATTTGCTCGTAAAGGGGCTCTCATTTCACCAATTTCTACTATTTGTACTTGTGCGGTAATGTAAAGTAAAACGCACGGCTTATTTATTTATTTAACACTACAAGCACAAAGTACAGAGGCGGACTTAATGCTGGCTTCAAGATGCTCCGTCAAAAACGAACGGTACTTTTTAAATCTTAGCAAAGAGTTTTTATGTCAGAAAAGTGGTCAACATTTTATGAATAAAATTAACTTTGGGAGATAAAATATAATAAATAAACATTAAATTCTTTAATTTAATTAATTTTGACAATAGATTACAACCATTTATCTGTAACAAAAACACAAAAATATTAATTTACTGTATTAGTAATACTGGCTGTTTTTGTGCCTTTGCCTTAAAAAAAAGCGCTGATGCGCGCGGCTCAGGCTCACTAATTTGTGAACAAGTAAAAATTATTCCGCGCGGTTTTTCTTTTCGCTGTATTGTTTTTATTTGAAAATGTCATCAAGTAATGATGTATTTATTAATTCAACACCGCCTGAAGTCTCAGTGGCAGCGAAAAAGGCTACTCTAAGCCTCTTGCCCGAAGGTCGACCAATAGATACTTACAAGCGTATCAAAATTTCGTTTAAGAAAGTCCGAGTTTTATTTATTTCGTCGCAAATATGTTATAAAACGTCGTATGCCATACGCGCGCTTTGATTATTACAGCCTCTGCTTTCTTGTAGCCCTCACCTACGGCTCGGGCTAGCAATATCGCCTTGGCTGTAATTTTCAACTTACCGCACTTATATCATAATGCACTTTTAAAAAAAAAATGGCGTTAATTTTTGGCGTTAAATTGTAAGTCGTTTATATTTTTTTTCAACCAAACCTATCGAGATGGGTATCAAAATGAAGGAAATTAAAAGGAGATTACAAATATATATATATATATATACAAGTACATACTACGATTTGTAATCGGGTTTTTTGATACTTTTAATTAAATATTAATTGTTATTTAATACTAAATGGGTCTCTTGACTTCAATCTTGTTCTGAGGACGGAGATGAGGTCGAAGATGGAACGAGCTAACCCAAAAGTAACTATTAACTCACGACTTACATAAAGGGTTTAAACAGACTCTTAACGAAGCCGAAAAGCACTTGTTCTCCCCGTCATTGCGATCATTTGGTTGTTCTAGACCATACCTGGGAACCTACTAGTTACGGAGATATTGGGGGTCAAAGTTCCAACTTTTTCACAAGTTTTTTTTTAAATACATGTTTTTAATGATTTGTTTCTACTTAAGACACCTTCATGACCTCTGTCCTATTCAATCCATCCATCAGCAAAATATTTTGAATGTGTTACATAGAGTCCTACCGCAAAACGTGATTTTTCACCAAAAAAAAAAAGTCGATTCCCAGCAATAATTTTTGCGTAAAGTTACTTAGTTTGATGTACATAATACTTGGTTGACGGTTTCGTGAAGAGTCTGCTTACACCCTGTAGACTGGGGTCGTATGAACTCGGTAAGACCGACGCAGGCAGGGATTTCAACTTCTTGCCTGTACGCATGTTGACAATATGCTCATCATGGTCTTTTATAATGTTTTGAGGTCAGATTGGCAGTCGCTCCATGTAAAATACTGGTATTCAGTTGCATCCGGTTACACTGGAAGCCGACCCCAGTATATTTGGGAAAAGGCTGGCAGATGATGTTTCAGTGTAACCAGATACAGCTGAATACCAGTATGTTAAATGGAGCGACTGCCTGTCTGACCTGTACAACCCAGTTAGAAATAGGCAGTACGATACCCCTTGGCAAGACTGATTGTCAAACTTTCAGGCCACTGACTACCTGTAACGACCGTCAAAGATCTACAGATGACAACCGGGACGAAAGGCTTAGCATGCTTTCCGAGGCACGGAGGAAACTCGGTATGTTATGGGCGGTCATCCATCCACGGACCAACCTAGGCAAGCGCGGCTTTACCTGAAAATCGACCCGAGCGGCTGATATTATTTAGCCCCGAGCTCATGTATTAGCACAATATAACATAACATCACGCCTGTAATCCCCGAAGGGTTAGGCAGAAGTGTGTGGGTGCACTATTAGGTACGTACCTAATAGTGCACCCACTTTTCGCCAGTTATGTTTAAGTCCCATGTAACAGGGGGCGAGTGTATTGCCATCAACCGGGTACAGGTCCAGATTCCGTGGCTGTCTACTGAGAAACTCCCGGGAATCGAACCCAGGGCCTCAGGCACAGCAGTCGTGCTTGCGACCACTAGACCAACGAGGTAGTATCACAACATAGTTGGGTAAAAGACTGATAATGCTTTTAAAATAAAAATAACATCAAAATCAAAATATTTTATTTCACATAGGCCTACGGTTCGGTTGGTTGTTTCCTATGGAGAAGAACCGGCAAGAAACTCCATGGTTACTCTTTTCAAATCATTTGGTGTTACTGTATCATCATGTTACAGCATTAGTACTTAAGTATACGGAGACAGCGTAGGCCCTACAATGAGTCCTTGCTTACTACAAAAAAACGTTCAACAAGATAAAAAGTTAACAATCATCTGGGAACCTACAAAGCCTACGATGTTCAGAAACAATTGGTAAAAAGAATTTCATCATAATCATCAGCTTATAATGTTCCCACTGCTGGGACAAAGGCCTCCTCTCTATGAGAGAGAATGGGCTATAATCCACCACGCGGGCATTTGCGGATTGCTAGATGTCAGATGTCTTCGAATTTTTGGTTCTAGGACATGCCGGTTTCCTCACGATATTTTCATTCATCGTTTTTGAGAGTAGTGGTGATGAAATAAATTACACAAATTAATGCGCCTGCCCGGCTTCGTACCCACGACTTACTGTTCGTAAGTCGGGGTCGCTACCACTGGGCCACCGCTGCTCTCAAATTTATTCCTGGTTAATGTTTGCACTGATACACTACTGCCCACCACTTCACAGAAGTCATGATGATGTTACACTTAATCAATAGGCTCTCTAATCTCGACCTCCATCAGCGCTATCGGTCAGCTGTAAGGGCAGACATAACCAATATCATACAGGTATCAAATATAATATCTAACTGAATCAAGGACGCTTACCTATTGTCTGATTAGATTCACCGTGAGGTCAATAAATGACAGTAGAATACAATACATGTAGCATTTATTATGTATAAGCATATTCATCCTACAATGTTGAGATGGATGTGTGGAGTGACAAGAATGGATAAAGTAAGGAATGAGTATATTAGAGGAAGTTTGAAAGTGGCGCCTGTTACAGAAGCATTGAATGGAAGTCGTTTGTCTTGGTATGGTCATGTAATGAGGACGGATGAAACGCATGTGACTAAAAGAGTGATTGATGGACATGAATGTTGATGGATGGAGAAAGAGAGGAAGGCCAAAGAAAAGATGGATGGATTGTTTGAAGAATGATATGAAAGAGAAAGGAGTAAATGATGCCGTGACGTCTGACAGGGGAGAATGGAAGAAGAAAACGTGTTGCGCCGACCCCGAGTAGAATGGGATAAGGGCAGGAAGATAATAATAATAATAATATCTTGGGACAACCAACACACCGCCATCTGATCCCAAACTAGGTAGAGCCTGTACTATGGCAACCAGACAACTGATAAACATACTTATATATTTCTAAATACATACATATTATAGATAAATTATACACCCAGAACAAATAATCGTACTCATCGCACAAAGATTTGTGCTGTGTGGGAATCGAACCCACGACCTCCGTCCTAGCAGTCAGGGTCACTAACCACTAGACCAACAGGCCAATCCAAGATCAGGCCAGGCCAAAGATGATGATGATCCTACAATGTTTTCATTGCTGGGACACCGGACACAGGTCTAATCTCTGTGGTCTAAAAGGTGTAAACGGACCCTTTACGAAGCCTTCGATCAAGCATTCTGTACATCAAACTAAGTTACTCTATGCAAGAGTTTATTGCTGAGAAAGATTTTAGTTTTTGGGGTGAAAAATCACGTTTTACTGAAGGACCTACTCAAAACATTGTGCCTGATGCATTAAATAGTACGGGGCTCCAGGAGGTATTTAAAATTAAGTTATAACATTTAAAACTAATATTTAAAAAAAAAGCGTTGAAATTGTTGGAACCTTGACCGTCCATCAATATCTCCGTAACTAGAAGGTTCCAATGTATGGTCTGGAACAAAAAAATGATTGCAATAAGCGCAACCAACCAGGAATCATTTACTTAACTGTGAAAAAAACATATCTGAGAAGAGTCTTGTGACTGACGCAGTACAAACGGATATTTTCAGAAGAAATACAAAGTCCCTTTCTTCTTATTGTTATAAGCCTATGTAGTTCCTCTGCAGGCTAAAGTCCTTCACTCTTTCTACTTTCCGCGATCTATTGCGATTGTGGGCATTCAGCGAAGAGTTCAGCTCATCCCTCCACCTCCTTCTGAGCTCCCGTCACGCTATCATTTACTCCTTTTTCCTATATTTATCATTCCTCTAACAATCCATCCATCGCTTCCTTGGTCTTCCTCTCCCTCTGCATCCATCAAAACTTAAACATATTCGTCACTTTTTTTGTCATATGCGATTCATTCATTCTCATCACATTCATGACCAGGACTCTTGACCAAGATTTAATCCATTTTTTCCAGCACCTTTTAAAATGATAGCATTATTCTATCTACGGGTTGGATTCGACGCGAAAACGGTGACCTCGTATTCAGTACATCATTCTGAGCATATATATAAATTTCACATCGGTTATTAAAAAAGAAATCAGCTGTTCCATACATTTTGACAGTGTAGCTGTAGATATTGCACTTTTGTAGGAAAATTCAAAATAAATCTCAGTGTTGACAACATCAAATATTTTGGCATCAATTCAAGAATTTGTATTGGTATGTTATTTTCGTATAAAAAAGTGTCTGATAATGTATTAAAGAGGATTTTTGTAGTTAAATAACTGTCGTACTATAGATCTTATAAACACAACATTACACTTGTGTCCTCCGATGCTGTAGATAGATGTGTTCCATAAAGTACGCCCTGATTACGCTAGTTCCTGCCTTTGTCCCACTCTACTTGGGTTCGACGCAACACGTTTTCTTCTTCCATTCTCCCCTGTCAGACGTCACGGTGTCATTTACTCCTTTCTCATTCATATCATTTCTTATACAATCCATTCACCTTTTCATTGGCTTACCTCTCCCTCTGCATCAATATTCAAATCCATCACTTTTTTTATTAACATGCGTTTTATCCCTCCTCATTACATGGCCATACTATGATAGACGACTTCCTTACGCCAGTTTCATTTAAGCCCCATAAAATGGTGACGAACCTAATGCCGTTATTATTATTATTTTCTTTATTTATTTTTACACATATCAATTATATTTTTAAATATCCAAATATAAAACAATATAAAAAAACATTTAAAAGTAGTAGCCCACCAGCATTGGGAACAGGGTCCGAGCTACCGGTGGTCAGGGCTGTTGAGAAAGGAACCTCCTGACAATACGCGCCGTGTCCAGCAGTACTGCTTTCTGAATCAAGCCCTTGATCCAGCTGCCAAGCGAGACCCTCCTTAGATGTTGGTCGAGGCTCTTGGCCATTATTATTATTATATTTTTATAAGCCTATATTGTCCCACTGCAGGGCAAAGGTCTCCCTTCCCTCCTTCCACATTCCGCGATCCAGTGAGATCGCAGGCCAATCTTTTGCGAAAGAGTCCAGCTCATCCCGCCATCTCCTTCTAGGCCTGCCGCGTTGTTGTTTCCTGCCATTTGATATCAACTGAGAGGTAATTTTTGCCCATTGCGTCAAGTAATATTTCCTAGTAAAAACACCCAACCACTCCGGGAGTGCCGACAGAAGTGAAAACTTTTTCATCATCTGCCTACCTTTCCCCAACTATGTTGGGGTCGGCTTGCAGTTTAACCGGATGCAGCTGAATACCAGTACGTTACATGGAGCGACTGCCTATCGGACCTCGCCAACCTATTTAGTACTGGGTAATACGATACCCCTTCGTAAGACTGGTTGTCAAACTTTCAGACTACTGACTACCTGTAACGACTGTCAAAGATCTACAAATGACAGCCGGGACCAACGGCTTAATGTGCTTTCAGCGGCATGGAGGAAACTCGGTATGTAAAAACTTACAAGCATCAATATCCCAAAAGCTAAAACGCTGACTGGCGACCGATAGGTCACGTGTTCCAACCCAATCTTGCACTTTTGACGCGTGAACCACACCTAACGCAAGCTAGTTTAGATAAGCGAAATAAATATAAAATAATACCAATAAAATACGAGTCATTTTTTATAGCCTCCCATCCAAAACCTGACCCAGACAAGTGAGCTTAACCTCTCTCATACAAGCCAGATATTAAGTCAGAAATGAACATAGACAAAACAAATCGTGAATTCGTGATGTCAGAACCGGCCATCCAAAATGTAACCGCGACAACAGGCAACTTAACTTCACTTTACAAACCAGAAATTCTGTTAGACAGTATCATAAATTAGCATGTCATGTATGGTCACCCATCCACGTCCCGACCTCGCCAACCGTAGCTTAACCTGCAATTGAACCCGAACCCTCCTCAATATCTTTAAGAATTGTCCAAAATTAATACAGACGTAATCAATACCAATCTACCGAAATGGTCACCCATCCATGTCCCAACCTGGGCATGTGAAGCTTAACCTGCAATCGACCCGTGCGGCTGTCATTACGGACTTCTCTCAATACCATCAAGACACAAAAAAAGTCGTTTCCCAGCAATAATTTTTGCGTAGAGTTACTTAGTTTGATGTATGTACATAATAATGCTTGATTGACAGCTTCGTGAAGAGTCCGTTTACACCCTGTATACCTTTCTGCCGAACAAGGCCTTACGGAACCCAGCATTGCACCAAAAATATGTCATTCTAAATTAAGTTCTTTGATACAACATCAATTTTTAACTAAGTCAGAACACAAAACTCAATTTAATGTACTACATCTCCTCTATATATATGTATACGTTTTAATCGAACTGTTTAAAGGGGTGAGTTTCACCCCTTATGCAACCCGCAACCACCCTATTGCACCCCCTTTCTGTATTTCGTATTGATGCCCAAATTCCCAAGGCAGCTTTCTCTTCGTGTGGGAGAAGGACGGAGGTATGGTTGTGTGTGGGTGTGAGAGAGAGGGGGATAGTCTGCAGTCGTATGCGCGTCGGATTGAGGTGTGGTGTCAGTGTTAGCGAGGACGTTTTGTGTATTGATTTTCTTAGAACTGCATTGGAACAAAGGCTTGTAACTCAATCGAGTTTTAGATATGTAGGATCTATTCAATTAAAATTCCCTGTAGATATTACATTTTATCAGGAATATTATCTAGTTGTTGAAAATTTACAAAATAAGGTCAAAACAGGCTTAAAAATCTTTTTTTAAAACGAGATGGCCGAAACAAACTCGGAGGCCTTTTATAAGGTCTAGACATTTTTGGCTAACTCACATAAGGACTATGCAGAATCAGATTTGTGTCTGAGCTGGTCTTTTGAAGATAAAACCACACAGATTACACTATCTCGCATGGCGTCACATAATTTGATCATCATCATCATCTGCCTAGCCTTTTCCCAACTATGTTGGGGTCGGCTTCCAGTCTAACCGGATGCAGCTGAATACCAGTATTTTACATAATTTGATGCGATGCATATTTAAAAAAGTACAAAAGAAATAAGTTGGGGGAGCTTATTCGTTTTGTGCTTTTTAAATAATGCTTTATTTTTCCTGTCTTCCTTATTTTCTTTCCAATACTGCTAATTATTAGCCTAAGTGTCATATTGTTTTCGTTGTAAATTATACGACTATGTAGGTACTTACTTTAAGTCTTCTTTTTTTATCATTATTTTTGTTTTATTTTTAGTCTGTATAAAATAATGTAGTATTATTATTTCCTTTATTTATTTATATTCATATTCTGTATATTTTTATAAACATTTAAAAATATAAAAAATAGTAGCCCACCGGTATTGGGAACAGGATCCAAGCTACGTGGGGTCAGGGCTCCAGAGAGAGTATTATTATTAGTTATTTTGTATGAATGAATGTTTTTATATTTTTTAACGTTCTTCTTATGATAATTTTCTTCTTTCAGGTTTGGGATTACTCACAAAGGAAGCGTAGCCTTCATTCAAATAAAATGTAAGTGCAGTTTTGCATGTATTAAATAAGTTTTTTCTTACGAATTTTAAGTAATTCCATATCATCATCATCATCATCAGCCTATAAATGTTCCCACTGCTGGGACACAGGCGTCCTCTCTTTGAGAGGGAGTGCGGATTGGTAGATGTCACATGAGTAATTCCATATAAATTTAATTTATTTCTATAAATGGGTTATACTTGCCTGAAATAAATGTAAACAATTGTTATTTTTTTTTTATAAAAATAAAAAATCAACCTGTTCAAAACTTGTCAAAACTAATAAGCTATATTTTAAATCTCACCATCGCATTTTGTTTTTCCAAAGATAGATGATGATTGCCGAAGCACATAGTTTTCCTGGGATATGTCTACGACATCATTAAAACTTAAAACAGTATATTTATCATGTTTACTATTTAATTTGAGTTCTCAAGATTTCAGCACTGTTGCAAGCGCCATGATCACGAATCCGTTGTTAGTGACCATGTCAATTTAAAAACTTACATCTCATCATCTTCATGATCTTCCTGCCCTTATCCTCGGCGCAACACGTTTTTTTCTTCCATTCTCCCCTGTCAGACGTCACGGCATCATTTACTCCTTTCTCTTTCATATCAGTCTTCACACAATCCATCCATCTTTTCTTTGGCCTGCCCCTCCCTCTCTTTCCATCAACATTCATGTCCATCACTCTTTTAGTCACATGCGTTTCATCCCACCATTACACATCTGTAAGTTGAATATTGATGAAAAAAATACTGTAAATAAAAAATAATAAAATGTTTACACTTTCAAATTTTTTGGCACCAGACTGACTTCCAAATCCATTTCGTACTGCTTATTTTATACAGCGAAAAAGAAATGAAGAACTGGTTTAACTACATTCTCTTATATATCTTCTTTGATCTTTCGACGGCTTTATCAATGAAAGTCTTTCTTTTGATGGTAAACTATAATGCTTGTCATTAAAGGTGCTATTTGCCTATAGTAATAGGTTACCCACAGAGGTTATAACACAGAGTCTGGCCACTCAGCAAGAATAAAGGTATTGAATGAGATATACTGGAACGAGCGTGCCCAGTAGATCCTGATCTTGTTTTGAAAGCTGACTGGTAAAAGCTACCAACTGGAGCTGGTGGATGACAGCCACACAGTTCTCTCACAGAGCGGTTAGCTGTGCCTAAACGAACTTGGAATAACGATTTTTACCGCAATATTTTGAATAATTTTAAGTATTTTTCAGTTTTTCTCATTATAAAAATTAGGTTTGCTGTAAGAAAACCCAATTCTGGGTTAAGCTCGCCATTGTACATAAGTTATACCATTGCAATTTGTATGTATATTTTTTTATTTGTGTGCAATAAAGAATAAGAATAAGAATATTTCTTTTTTGAGATTTTTGGACTTCCTTGTTGGTCTAGTAGCTTCACTGCTGAGCAGGAAATCCTAGGTTTGATTCCCATGTTGGGCAAAGTGTCATTGTGCCACGGAGTCTGGATTTGTGCTCGATTGATGGCAATAGGCTGACCCCCTGTTACATGTGACTTAAACATAACTGGCGAAATGTGGGTGTACTATTAGGTGCACCTCTGCCTAATCCTTCGGGGATTACAGGCGGGATGTTATGTGTGTGTCTGAATTTAAGACTTCAGACACTACCAGACATTTCCCGCTGTCGCTACAACCGCACCCCGCCGGGCCGGGCCTCGCTCACGGCGGGGTCAACGGCCCGGCAGCCACTTCCGCGAGCGAATACTCCTAGCTTCATATATATATATATCTACCTGTTTCTGTAGCGCAAACCCGTGGTATTGAGCTGTGATCTCCGGGGCTAATTCTACATCTAACATCACGCCTGTAATCCCCGAAGGGTTAGGCAGAGGAGCGTAAAAGCACATCCACATTTCTATTAAGATTTAACACAACATTCACACCTTTAGGTTAAGCCGTGCTTGCCTAGTTTGGTCTGTGGATGGGTGGCCACCAATTACATATCGAGTTTCCTCTGTGCCTCGTTATGCACGTTAAGCCGTTGGTCCCGGCTGTCATTGAAGATCTTTGACAGTCGTTAGGTAGTCAGTGGCCCAAAAAGTCTGACAGCCAGTCTTACCATCATCATATCAGCCCGTTGCTGTCCACTGCTGAACATAGGCCTCCCCAATCGATTTCCAACGTGTCCGGTCCAATGCCACCTGCATCCAGCGACTCCCTGCAGTTTTGACAAGGTCGTCTTACCAAGTCGTAATCGTAGTCTTACCAAGGGGTATCGTGTTACCCAGTACTAACTGGGTTATGGAGGTCAGATAGGTTATCGCTCCATGTAAAATACTGGTATTCAGCTGCATCTGGTTAGATTGGAGGCCGACCCCATCATAGTTGGAAAAGGCTAGGCAAATGATACAGTCCCAATGATATATTTCAGTAGAAGATTCGAGTATCAACAGTTGCTACCTCCTCCAGTTTCGATACTTTTAGCGTGATTGATGATAAAAACCTAGATATTAATAAAAAGATAAAAACAATCAGATAGGAGGGAGTTAAGTAGCTCCACGTGTGATGTTTTATCTCAAATTTATCTCATATCGGTCACTAGCTTTGAAATGTGTGCCATTGATATGGAAGTCAGGTTAGCCGCTGTAGAAATAATCTGGTCAAATGGGGTATCATCGACCCGTCCCAAAGACAATTTCAGTGTGCAGTTCCTCTGCAGGACATGCCCCACCTCCTTTCTTGCTCACTCTGCACAGCCACCTGAACCTTCCAGGATTTAAATGAACTCAATGACAGAGCTGTGCAGATGGCAATATACTGGTATTATTTGAATCTATCGACACACAAAGAAGGAGAAAAGAATGGCAGGCTTTTAACTGGCTAGGCTACTATTACCAGGTAGAGTTGGCAGTTCTTCTGTATTCAAGTAAAGATTTATTTGCACAGATTGTAAGAGTATAAAATAAGATGGGACAGTAAAATGGGTAGTCCTACAATCTATCTTATAATAGGTATGCAAAGAGAGTGCGTCAACATCATCATCATCAGCCTTTCCTGTATAACCGGATGCCTATCTGACCTCCACAACCCAGTTAGTACTGGGTAATACGATATCCCTTGGTAAGACTGGTTGGCGGACTTTGCATGAAATAAATATGAAATAAGTTAGTTTTTTTTGTTAGTCCGCTGTGTCCTACTGCTGGGTAAAGGTATCCCCAACTCTCTCGATGTTTTGCCTTCTCTGGCCAATCCGTCAGGAAAGAGTCTAAATCGTCGAGCTAGGCGTTTCAGTGTGTGTTTCTGGCCCGTCTGTCAGGTTTACCAAAGAGCGATGGAGCGTAGCATTGTAAACATCAAACTCACCGATCGAATGCGCTAGACCATAATACGCTCCAAGGCAGGCACCACCGATGTTGGCGATAAGGGTACGAGGTTAAAATGGTATTGGGCATTTCCAGGATGGGTCAGGTAATTTTACCTAATTAAAATTATTTTATAGGTATTTAAACAGTTACAACTATGTATATGCCATAACCAGCATGGTACATTTGAAGTATAAGGCATAAGATTAAATGTCCTAGCCTAAACGAACATACAATTATGCAATTTCTTCTCTTCACTAGGAAATAAGAAGAAAGAGAGAGATAGAAAATAAGAGAAAGAACAGGTTTTTGGGAGCTGCCTTTTATGTCATTTTGACGTTTAAGAAGTGCTCAGCCTAATATGAATAAATGACTCTAATATTGATTTTGATTTCTTATTGAAATCTCAGAACCAAAAATTTTTATTCGGTACTTTGTGATTTATGTATCTCGTTGAATTTGTGGTCGTCTAGTCAACTGCTGAGCGTTGAGTTCTGGGTTCGACCATCGTGCATTGGGAAGGATAAAGTGTGTTCGAGCATTTCTAATTCAAAATCCTTTGTGGTATGCCCAGTTACTGGTAATAGTGATTTATTATAACATAGCGGATCCAATGCTTTTAACATGTCTGCTTACCCTTCTGAATAAAAAAAAAACAAGCTTGATGTTTTGCTTATAAAAACCATCACTTACATTCATAAAGACATTCGTCTAACAAAAACATACCCTTAGAATCACCATGAGAAAAAACAAACTTCCAAGGCCAATCAACCCTTTAAAAAAGACGCTTAAAATTATCATAAATCTTCAAACAACTTATCTATTCAAAACACCTCTTATAAGCCCTAAAAATAACATATTTTATCATTTCAATTGCATGATCTAAAGCTGGAGTAAGTCGGTCATACATCGCGAGACCCCAAGTCGCAATCAAGGACGAATACAAAGGGGCCCAGAATCGTGCCCTGCAGCATACGTACAAAAAGGTACAGCAAAAATCAAGTTGCTTGCGTCTTATCAATTATTTTTCAACCAGTTAAGGTTGGCTAAGTGAAATGTTTATATTCCAGTCAAATCCCGACCTTATAGCTTCAAAAATAAGGTAGAATGTTGACGTTAACTAAATCAAAGGCCTGGGTAAAGTTGAAAGTGGTGCGTTGTAAAAATTGCTGTTGCTATGTCGATGTGTACTTAAGATTTACTTGCGTATGTCTCGAGATGTCTTTAATTGGTGTTATATCTTCTCGCTATTTATGATTTGGGATAAGCTGTAATGTGTTTTCTTTTGATGTTGCGTAGCTACTGGAAAAAAGATTTTGTTTGTTTTTATAATTGTTTCATATTGAGAATGTTTGACAAATTGCAACGGCATAATCTATGATATTTGACGTATTCAATCGAAAAACTTGTCTTTACTGTTAAAGTCGCTGTAGAATACGAAACGCTTTGAAAGTGATTGTCATTTCTCTTGCTAGAAGCTAGGCTCTTAGATAAAATAGTGTACCACAATAGATAAAATTAATTAATGCTTAGACTCCTTTTTTACTATTAGAATCAAGAATGACTCATATGACTTGACCAATGTCTGGATTTTAAAAGAGACAGTGACCTCTGATTTGGTTTCGGCTGTTTCTTCTCAGAGTAGTCAGGTTCGGAACACCAGCCCTATTTAGTTTTCAAACATAACATAATCTGAACTGTAAAAATATTTATTTAAACCGATTTACAACTATAGAAATAAATATGATTTATGATTTAGAATTTTAGTATTGTTACGTACAGGGTGTAAACGGATTCTTCACTAAGCTACCAACCAAGCATTCTGTACGTCAAATAAAGTAACTCTACATAACAATTATTCCTAGCGAACGACTTTTTTTTGGGTGGAAAATCACTGTTTATGGTAGGACTCAATGTAACGCACTCAAAACAGTGTGCTGGTGGATGCATTGAATATTATTAGGTCATGGAGGTATTGAAACTAAAGTAATAAGAGTAAAAAGTTGTTTAAAAAAATATATATCTTGTAAAAAAGTTTGACCTCCAATAACTCCGTAACTAGGTTTCGAGAATGGTCCAAAACAAAAAAAAAATATTGCAATGACGGGCAAAACAAGTGCCTTTTCGATTTCAATAGTCAATAGTCTCTTGTGGAGGCTGTTCCCCGCTTAGCCACCACTGGGTTGCATGCAAGAAGAAAAAGACAGAAATTGGTTAACACTTCCGAAGCTACTCTATTTAATGATTTATACGCACATAACTATCCGCGTAGTTTCTCAAACAATAGCATTAATTGACTTGGCTTCACGCCAGCGTTCTCCGGATGCAGGCAGAGCACTGCTTCATTTATATTTGAGCCTGAATGAACTCTGTTTTGAGTTTTGTTGACGAGTAGTCCTAGAACCAGGTATAACTATTATTGAATATATATATTGTAAGTTTTGGAGGAGCTCGTGGCAAAATAATAACAGCCGCTCGAGTCGATCTTTAGAATAAGCCGTGCTTGCCTAGTTTGGTCTGTGGATGGGTGACCAGCCATTACATACCGAGCTTGCTCCGTGCCTCGGAAAGCACGTTAAGCCGTTAGTCCCGGCTGTCATTTGTACATCTTTGACAGTCGTTACAGCTAGTCAGTGGCCCAACAAGTCTGACAACCAGTCTTACCAAGAGGTATCGTATTACCCAGTATAAACTGGGTTGTGGAGGTCAGATAGGCAGTCGCTCCATGTAAAATACTGGTATTCAGCTGTATCCGGTAAGACTGGAAGCCGACCCCAACATAGTTGGGAAAAGGGTAGGTAGATGATGTAGATACTGTACGTTTTGTTTTTCAAATACTACTAAATTATCTTCTGCTGTCCTATCTTAATGATTTCGCGGTCGGAGGACCATGTTCTGCCATACATCTTCAGTAAATAAGCCGTAATCTTAGTTTCCCTCAGCCACTTACCAATCCATCCATCATTTCCTTCGCTATATTATGTCCTAATTTTAAGTGTATCTCATGTTTACTTTGTTAATTTTTTGCCAATGCGTTCAAGTCCTGTTGTGAAATCAATAAATACTTTTCTTTCTTTTTCTTTCGCTATTAATCTACGAGTATACCAATATTATAACGAGGAAAAAATTTTTTGTTTGCTTTTTTGTACCGAATAGGCTCCGAAACTACTGGACGAATTTGGATGAAATTTGGAACACAGATAGTTTATAACCTGGATTAACACATAGGATACTTTTTATCCCCATAGTATGTTCCCGTGGGACATAAATCGAACTCCACGCGGGCGACGCCGCGGGCCTTGAGCTAGTTAATATTAAATGTATGTTAAGTAATATTAAAGGTATGTAACATTTGTAATATTGAAGCTCTGTGTGATAACCCATAAATACTATCAACATTCGCGGTCACATTTCGTGGTTGCAAGCGCGACCGCCGAGCACGAGGTCCTGGATTCGATTCCCAGGTCGGGCAAAGTGCTATTAGGTTTTTCCATCAGGAATCTCTCAGTAGCAGCCACGGAGTCTGGATTTGTGCCCGGTTGATGGCAATAGGCTCGCCCCCTATTACTAAGACATAAACATAACAGGCGAAATGTGGGTGTACTATTAGGTATCCTCTGCCTAACCCAACGGGGATTACAGGCGTGATGTTATGTTATGTTATTATCAACATTCTTCTTCTTCTTTATCGTTCATCGTTATCGTGTGGTAAGTGCCTAACCTGGTGTCAGAGATTTTCCGCCACCCATGGGCCTCTGAGTTGACTTTACATGCCGTAGAGGAATATCTCTCAGGCATGCTGGTTGCCTCACGATGTTTTTCTTCACCGAAGCAAGTGATAATTCAACAACATACAACCTATTTTTCAGGTACCAAAATGAATCTAGGACAATTTATAACTATCGGTAAGATATAGCAACAGCGCCCCTTAGCTGTGCTAGACCCGGGGGGGGGGAGGGAAGGTAGAAGGAGAGATCAATAAAGCGAATCGTCTGGTATACCTATTATAAACTATGTATGAGCAGACAGTAATAGCCAGACTGAACTGTGTTGGTAGACATTAAATTATTTCCGTGCCTCGGAAAGTAAAGCCGTCGGTTCCGGCTTTCATCTTTGACAGTCGTTACAGGTAGTCAGTGGTAAAGTCTTACCAAGGGGTATCGTACTACTAATTTGGTTGTGGAGGTCAAATAGGCAGTCGTAAGTATCGAAAATACTTTCATAAACTAGCATTCAGTATAAAAATAGCTCGGACGAGCTCGTGGCTACATAATAACAGCCGTTTTGGTCGATCTTTAGGTTAAGCTACGCTTGCCTAGGTTGGTCCGCAGCTGGGTGACCAGCCATTACATACCGAGCTTGCTCCATGCCTCGGAAAGCACGTTAAGCTGTTGGTCCCGGGCCCCGGCTGTCATTTGTAGATCTTTGAAAGTCGTTAAGTAGTCAGTGGCCCGAAAGTGTGACAACCAGTCTGAACAAGGGGTATCGCATTACACAGTACTAACTGGGTGGTGAAGGTCAGATAAGCAGTCGCTCCATGTAAAATACTGGTATTCAGCTTCATTCGGTTAGACTGGAAGTCGACCACAACATAGTTGGGAAATGGCTGGCAGATGATGATTTACTTTATCACCTCTCGCTCTCAAAACGGTGAAGGAAAACATCGTGAGGAAACTGGTATGTCCTGGAAACAAAAATTCGAAGACATGTGACATCTACCAACCCTCACTGGGCCCGCGTGGTGGGATACAGCCCACTCCCTCATAGAGAGGAGGCCTGTGTCCTAGCAGTGGGAACATTATAGCCTGATTACGCACAAGCTTATGCTAATCAGGTTTTAAGGAGATCAGCATGGCTTAGAACCAAACATTTGAAGACAGGGGCGTGCCTGTGAAGATGTCGAATAATAGAGAAGTAAGGAAGAAGAAGACATGCTGCGCCGACCACTACTGAGTTGAGACAAGGGCAAGAGAATAATGATGAGTAGCAGATGTAACATTGATAGTCTCATGTTGTGACTATCGGACTGCTAAGTCATAGGTGTCAAGTTCGAACCCAAGACACGAATTTCTGATTTTTCGGATTCATATGCCTATTGTATAATATCACTTGCTTCGGTGAAGGAAAAAAATCGTGAGGAAACCAGCATGCCTGACAGATATTTCTTACATCAAGTTAGAGGTCCTTGGGCGGAGTAAAAACTCTGACACCAGGTTAGGCACTAACCACACGATAAAGAACGAAGTCTATGAACAGATATATGAACGTGGACGAAGACCGTTCCATGGTTTATGTAACATCTACGTATATTTTGTAGTTGTGGGAATATTGTCAGCTGCTAAACACTAGTCTGTAACAAATAAAAGCTTTTGTTTCTGAAAGGGGAGGGAACTATAAAAGGGACTGATAATTTTAAATTGCCGTAATTGCTGGCTGCCATGGATCCTGTAATTGCGTGAGTGGGCTCAAACTGCTAAACTATTCATTTATCAAAGGCTATATCTTTGATACATGAATAGTTTAGCAGTTTCAACGACAATGTAAAGAATGGTAGTGTTCTTTAAGTTATACAGGGTGTAAACGGGCCCTTCACGAAGCCGTCAACCAAGCATTATGTACATCAACCTAAGTAACTCTTTTGTAGCAGGACTCAATGTACTGCACTCAAAACATTGTGCTGATGGATGCATTAAATCGTACGGGGTCGTGGAAGTGTTTAAAGTAACAATTTTACATCAAAAACATGTGTTTAAAAAAAAAGTGAAAAATTTGGAACTTTGACCTCCAATATCTCCGTAACTAGAAGGTTCCCACGTATGGTCTAGAACAAAAACACAATCGCAATGACGGGGAGAACAAGTGCCTTTTGGCTTCATTAAGGGTTTTGTTAATCCCTGTATACTAGGTATATTGTTGGCATAGATTTTTCCTTAGTGTGCTGTATATCTGCTTTCAGGTATTTAAATAAATTAATAATTAATATAAAAACTTGAAATTGAATTGTCTTGTATCTGCTAAAGGCATTTACTTAGCTTTTGTACACGAAGGAGATGCCGTGACGAACTGGATGTCTTCCTTGAGAATTGGAAAGAAGTAGCATAGAATCGTGACCGTTGGAAGGAATGGAGGGAGGCCTTTGTCCAGCAGTGGGACTATATAGGCTAGCTATAATAATCTTACCAATATTGTGAAGATGGATGGATGTTTGCTACTCTTTCACGCAAAAACTACTGAACGGATTTGGACGAAATTTAGCACACATATAGTTTATAACCTGGCTTAACTTATAGGATACTTTTTATCTCGATAGTATGCTCCCGTGGGACAGTTTACGCGGGTGAAGCCGCGGGCATAAGCTGGTATATTTATACACGATTGTATATATATGTACCTAATAAGAAAGTGCTACATATGTAAATAATTATCTAATAAATTACACTACAGCAGGTCATGAGGTTATCGGTGACAGATAAACTTACAATGAAGGGTAACAACGCGCTATTGTGACTGTAGTACCGACTAGACATAGTAATGTTACATCATTCTTTATTTATTTATTGGCCTATCTACAATTGTTACATTGTTTATTATAATACGAGCAATATGATGCTATAGATACAGAATGGAAAAAAAAACTAAATTATAACATAAAATACAATAATAGTTTAAATAATAAAAAATACACTACAATAATAGTTTTAATAATATAATATTGTTTAAATGTTGTTTTATTTTCAAATATTTAAAAATGTAAAGAATATGTATACAGATAAATAAAGGAAATATAATACAGGGTGTAAACAGACTCTTCACGAAGCCGTCAACCAAGCATTATGTATATCAAACTAAGTAAGTTTACGCAAAAATTTGTGCTGGGAAACGACATTTTTTTTTGGGCTGAAAAATCACGTTTTACGGTAGGGCTCAATGTAACGCACTCAAAACATTGTGATGATGGATGGATTGAATAGAAAGGGGGTCGCGGAGGTGTTTTAAGTAAATATCTTACATTAAAAACACGTACTTAAAAATAAACTTGTGAAAAAGTTGGAACTTTGACCCCCAATATCTCCGTAACTAGAAGGTTCCCAGGTATGGTCTAGAACAAAAAAATGATCGCAATGACGGCAAGAATAAGTGCCTTTCGGCTTCGTTAAGAGTCTGTTTACACCCTTTATATAATAAGTTATATAATATATAGTAGGATGGAGTACGGGGATAAAATATAGCCTATGTTACTCGCTGATAATGTAGCTATCCATTGCTGAAAGAATTTTCCAATCGGTCCAGTCGTTTTTAAGTTTATTCGTTACATACAAAAATACAAATCTTGCCTCTTTAAAATATTAGTATAGATAGATATAGATCCTGCCAGGGCTGCGGGACTGTTCGAAAGAGATACCGCGGCCCTGGAACACAAAGGGCAAGGAAGGGACATGGATGGTTTAGTCAGTACAAGTTTGACACTCCCTTCCGCTCTGCCCAGAGCGGGAGAAGTCATTTGATGATTTCCCATCCGAAAAAAAAAGAAAAAGTATAGATATAGATTATATTAATATTATTATAATTTATCATTTATCATTATTCTCCTGTCCTTATCCCAAGTTATTTGTGGTCGGCGCAGCATGTCTTCTTCTTCCATACTTCTCTATTACTCGTCATCTCAGCAGTCACCTCCTTTCTAGCCATATCATCCTTCACACAGTTGATAACAAATTACCCGACTCGAGAATCGAACCAAATATCCTTTACTTAACAGTCATGCTAGGCCCAACGTTTCATAGTTGTCTGAAATACAGAAAATCAATATACATACATACAAACGTTACTATATACATATACAACCAATCTTTCCCGGGGGATCAACTTATATTAGAATGTTCACCTATATACTACTGCCTATTTAACATAGACACCTAACATCCACAATAAATACATTTACTTAAAGACCAACTTATGTTAGTTGACCAATATCCCAGGATTTTGCGTCCAGCTTAGAAAGAGCTTGGGTTTTCACAGATTTAAATGGAACCGGGAGCTCAGAGTATACTGGCGTGTATTGCTTATGTAAAACCAGTATTTCTATCGGCTAGGTCATAGTGGAACGGTAAATTTAATAAGGAAAAGAAAAATACAGGGTGCATACGGTGAACGGGGCAGTAAGGGGGTAACTTTAACCGTTGCAGCTACACGAAAATGGTCTTAGAAGACTATCCATAATTTGTCATGAAATTTTGATCACCATTCACAGTTTTTCAAAAAAAAAATACATTGAGCAAGAAAATGGTCATTTTACACAAAAAAAAATGTTGATGCCACTCGATCTTGTTTCTAATACTGATCACAAACTTCTACGGAACCAACTCAGTTTGGAGTATTCAAAAGTCAGAAATTACAAAAAACTATTGTGGGAATAGTTAAAAGCTTAAAGTCACCCAAAGGGCAATGGAGAGGGCTATGCTCGGAGTTTCATTGCGCGATCGAATCAGAAATGAGGACATCCGCAAGAGAACCAAGGTTACCGACGTAGCCCGAAGAATGGCCAAACTTAAGTGGCAGTGGGCAGGGTACACTGCTCGCAGAACGGATGGCCGATGGGGCCGTAAAGTTCTGGAGTGGTGACCGCGAACCGGAAGATGTTGCGTTGGAAGGCCTCCCACTAGGTGGACCGATGACCTGGTGAAGGTTGCGGGGATCCGCTGGATGCGAGTCGCACGGGACCGGTCAATGTGGCGACACTTGGGGGAGGCCTATGTCCAGCAGTAGACGTCTCTCGGCTGAAATGATGATGATGAAAACTCACAGGCTCTCAGTCTATTCCCAAATGTATCATTCTATAACATAGATGTGGTCAATGGTCAGCCAGTTTCAATCAGGTAAGCTGTCGGCCAACTAGCTAATTGGGTTTAGCTTTGGCGACCATAATCAGCTTATAACGTCCTCCGGGACTCTGACCTCATCTCTTTGATAGGGAGTGGCCTGTAAACCATGCGGACATAGTGCGATGGTGAACTAATAAATTCTGTATCTCGTAACAGTGACAATAATGTAACAGATAAATATCTCGATCTGGCTCACGAGGTTGTCGACATGTGGGACGTGAGTACAGCTGTCATTGTACCGATAGTCGTGTCGGCCAATGGCTTAATAGCTAATAGCCTCGACCAACATCTGAGGAGGCTCTCGCTTGGCAGCTGGATCAAGGGCTTGATTCAAAAAAACAGTGCTTCTGAACACGGCGCGTATTATTAGGAGGTTTCTCTCTCAACAGCCCTGTCCACTCCACCGGTAGCTCGGACCCTGTAGCCGATGCCGGTGGGTTACTATTTTCTATATTTTTTTTTAATTTTTTTTTTTGTAAAAATATTTAAAGGTGGAAATAATATGTAAAGAAATGTTACAGACACATCTAACGTCATTATCTGCCTGCCTTTCCCCAACTATGTTGGGGTCGGCTTCCAGTCTAATCGGATGTAGCTGAATACCAGTATTTTACATGGAGCGACAGCCTGTCTGACTTACACAACCCAGCTAGTACTGGTACTGATATGGGGCGAAAGATACATTATGTGTGCCCAAGATCAAAACATTTTAAAAGAGTGTCCATGGAGCTTCTTGCCCGGTCTTCTTCATAGAGATCAACGCTTTGGACTGGGGCAACTACAGTACTTTCACAAGTTATTGTGCCTTGGGTCTGTGACTCTAGCTTCATTTTATTGTTGTCTTTGTTTCGACAGTTCAAGAGTGCCTGTAACTGGCTTACTTGAAATAAATGCTTTGATTTTGACTTTGATCATACAGGGTGTAAACTGACTCTTCATGAAGCCGTCAACCAAGCATTATGTACATCAAACTAAGTAACTTTACGCAAAAATTAGTGCTGGGAAACGACTGTTACTCACGACGGACTCAATGTAACGCACTCAAAATATTGTGCTGATGGATGGATTGAATAGTAAGGGGGTCCTGGAGGTATTTTAAATAAAAATCTTACATTAAAACATGTACTTTCACAAGTTATTATGCCTTGTGTCTGTGACTGTAGCTTAGTCTTCTTTGTTTTTCTGACATTCAAAAGTGCCTATAATGGTCTAATTGAAATAAATGCTCTTGAGTTTGAGTTCTGTATTTAAAAAAAAACTTGTGAAAAAGTTGGAACTTTGACCCCCAATATCTCCGTAACTAGAAGGTTCCCAGGTATGGTCTAGAACAAAAAAATGATCGCAATGACGGGGAGAACAAGTGCCTTTCGGCTTCGTAAAGAGTCTGTTTACACCCTTTTTAGCCGTGGGTATACGCTAGTCTTTTAATAAGACTTACGATCTAAACCTCGTTAGAAGTGAGTCTGGTATACAGCATTATAGATCGGCAGCCACAGTGTAACAGAGGAACTGTTTCAGTACGAAAACCATGACCTACGTGCATGTACAGCGAGTTGTCTAGGCTGTGGCTAAGCGCACACATTCATAACCCATTGCTGAACTACTGAATGAAATCAGAACTGTGTATAAGGCATTTAAGTTTAGTGGTTAATATTTTTAATATTTATGACGAGTACTTTAGGTTGGGGGTAAGCACGGTCTCGGTTATAAATAGTTACTAGGTTTCGAAGTCAAAGAAAAAATAAGTTTTATCGAAGTAAGATTATAAAAAAAATATACTTGTCATATTTCTAGTAACCAGTAAACTTAGAAGGATTATCGTTAGCACTACATATTATAAAACAAAGTCCTCCACCGCGTCTGCCTGTCTATTCGCGATAAACTCAAAAACTGCTGCACTGATTGTCATGCTGTTTTCATCAATGGATAGACTGGTTCTCGAGAAAGATTTTAGTATATAATTTGTCAAGTCTTTGTATATTGGCTAAAATATCATGATATTTGTTGGAGGTGTAACAAACAAACAAACTTAAAATTTGGCAGGGACGTAGCCACGCGCCGAAGCCGCAGGCAACAGCTAGTTTGTTATAAAGGAATGTTTTTCCATTGTGCCCCTCTGAATTGCCTCTTGACCTTCAAAATACAGAGAAGAGAAAATACATATAACACACTTAGAGAAATTTCCTACAGCAGAGAAGAGCTTCTATCCCAGCAGTGGGAACGTAATTATGCTAAGGAAATACAACCACATAAAATTCAGTTTTACCAAGCTTGGTTGACCAATGGTCTTAGTATGTCACTAAGGGCCGGTTTTTTGATCCGTAGTCAAACACCGTATAACAATTTGTTAGATTAACCATGGTTAACTGGACAACTAATGGTTAAAGGGCTATTACGTTTTTCGATGTCTATTTTAACTATAGTCAAACTTGACCATTGGTTATTATATTGCCAGTGTAATGAGAAATATTTTCCTAAAAATTGCTATGGTTTTTTGGGGGTAACGTTTTTTTATGTGGCAACACTAGCTTTAATGATTGAATGAAACCAAAAGAAACGTCTGTTTTGACAGTTCAAATGTCAAAGACAGACTGCGCTAAAAATCAAACAGTTTATTACCACGATCCGAGAAACAACATCACAACAAGCTATATTTTTCACTCCGTGTTATTTATTGAATAGTTTTTGAATGAGTGCCGTGACTGCCAAGCATCTTTTGGCTTCATAAATATGTCAGGATACAGCCAACAATCAAACAAGTAAGTATTTTCGTATGTTTATATTGAGATTTAGCTCTGAAATCATCAAGAGTTACCTAGCTCGTGTTTTATTTACTTGTACGTAACAATTTTTTTTTAATTCTAGGGACCGCAGCTCTAATTTCTGTAAAGAAGAAACAAAAAAGCTAATGTTGCTAATACAGGATTACCCAGTGATAACAAATAAAAAAACTGATCACTCCAGCAACCAGCAAAAAGAAGCAGCTTGGAAATTTTGCGGCATTTCAATAAAGTTATTTAATTTAGTACAAATAGTTTTCGAGACCGCATGGATAACTTTACATGCAGATAATTTCGATATCCCAAAGAAATCTCCAGAGCATCGTTGCATGGTGCCTGTAGCGTAGAATCGTAATGTAAGCAATATTTGCTCAAGGGGTGTTATGGCTTGATTCCTAAAACGCAACAAATAATTATTTGAGGTTAGGTTGTTGTGAAGATGAGTTTGCGAATTAAATGCAATCAATGAAACTTTAAATATGTGCATTACTTATTTTACCTACCTTGTGGTGGGAGTTTTTAGAAAGCTTCCAATTTCACCGACTAACCACATAACTGTTTCCTTTGATAGCCGATACCGTTGGCAAAAGTCTACACTATCCCAGGTGTCCAAGGGTGGGTTACGTGGTCTAAAAATTTTCGGCCTTCTCATTAACACGTACTCCACATAAATATCATCGTCTGATGAACTTTCCGACATATCATAATATCTAACTATGTTTAAATTCATGATACAAAAGAATGAGAAATACGACGTTGACAAGAACAAAACTTGGGCGTATGTCCTGTACACGCGTACATAACAGCTGTTGTGTTTGAATTAACCATCCGCCATATTGCTTAACTCTCCAACTTTGGGTGGTTAATTTTTTAAACTAATAGTTAGTTATTTGACCATAGGTTAAACTAACAATTGATCAAGAAACACATTTTGCCAAAATTTAACCATTTGTTACTATTTTTAACCATTAGTTGAGTTAACTACGGATCAAAAAACCGGCCCTAAGACCATTTGTCAACCAAGCTTGGTAAAACTGAATTTTTAAACCTGTTTCTTTTTTTTATTTTTTTTTATTCAGTTTTACCAAGCTTGGTTGACAAATGGTCTTAGTATGTCACTAAGACAATTTGTCAACCAAGCTTGGTAAAACTGAATTTTTCCTTGTACCAATAAAAGAGTTTTATCAATGCTAACAAAAGCAGAGTGTTTTTCCAAACAAAAATGAACATTATTGAATGGCAAAAGTCAATAAATAATTATATCTATTACTAGCTTTTCCCCGTGACTATCGTTCGTGTGAATTTATTATAAAAAAAATTACTGCCCTATTTAAATCGGATTTTGTTAACAATTTCAAGGGTTTTCATTTTTTTACACGGAACCCTAAATGTTTTCTTGAAATAAAAGTAGCCTAAGTTAGATCTTTTAACATCAGCTATCTACCATTGAAAATTGCGTCAAAATCGGTCCAGCCGTTTCGGAGATTAGCCGAAACAAACAGACAGGCACCTTTTTTTTTGTTGTAAGTACCGAATATACTTTCATATATGCATTCAATAAAAAAAAATAGCTCTGCGGAGCTCGTGGCTACACAATAAAAGCCACTCGGGTCGATCTTTAGCCTAAGCCACGCTTCTAGGTTTGTCCGCGGATGGGTGACCACCCATTAAATTCCGGGTTACCTCCGTGCCTCGAAAAGCACGTTAAGCCGTTGCTCCCGGCTGTCATTTGTAGATCTTTGACAGTCATTAAGTAAAGTCACTGGCCTGAAAGTCTGACAACCAGTCGTAGTACAAACTGGGTTGTGGTCAGAGAAGGAGAGAGGAGAGGAGAGGTAGTCGCTTTATGTAAAATACTGGTATTCAACTGCATCCGGTTAGACAGGAAGCCGACCCCAACATAGTTGGGAAAAGGCTAGACAGATGCATTTAGTAAAAAGCTGATATTTTTAAATTACAAACCGACACTTTAATTTTCTTTATTTGTATGTATAGATTCGATTGCATACAGACATTTTCCTCAATCGTGTACACATTGATATCCTGACTAAGATTCTATGGAAAGTCCTGTTTTCTATCACTGAATCATCATCGTCTGCCTGCCTTTTCCCATCTATGTTGAGATCGGCTTCCAGTCTAACTGGATGGATGGATGGATGGAGCTGAATACCAGTATTTTACATGGAGCGACTGCCTATCTGACCTCCACAACCCAGTTAGTACTGGGTAATACGATACCCCTTAGTAAGATTGGTTGTCAGATTTTCGGCCCACTGACTCCCTGTAACGTCTGTCGAAGATCTACAAATGACAGCTGGGACCAACGGCTTAACGTGCTTTCCGAGGCACGGAGGCAACTCGGTATGTAATGGGTGGTCACCCATCCACAGACCAACTTAACCTTGGAGATCAACCCGTGTGGCTGTAATTATTTAGCCACGAGCTTGTCGTTGATAAAGTGATAAGCTAGCTGAAATAGAATCTATGGAAAGTTCTGTTTTCTATTACTTAGTCATTCATAATAAGAATACTGGGAAATACTGAAAACATAAAAAGTATTCCTTTCCTTTATCGTGTGGTTAGTGCGTAACCTGGTGTCAGAGTATTTCCGCCACCCATGGGCCTCTGACTTGGGTTAACATGCCGTAGAGAAATATCTCTCAGGCATGCTGGATTCCTCACGATGTTTTCCGATAATTATACAATACGCACTCATGCAAAAAATCAGAGGTTCGTGTCTTGGGTTCGAACTCGAGACCTATGATTTGGCAGTCCGACGGTCACACAACTAAGCTATCACTGCTTAGACTTCAATTGCTAACTTGTTATTATTATTATTTTTTAAGCAGTCCCCTACTGGGCAAAGACCTCCCCCAGGGCTTTCCAACCCTGTTTACATTTAGCCCTCTCCGACCAATCCGTTCAGAATGAGTCCAGATCGTCACGCCAGCGTTTCTTGGGCCTGCCTCGGTTACCACGGCCGTCTTCAGGCACTTTTTATTTTACTAATATGAAATCTTAGTCATATGACCTATGTCCGTTTTCTGAAAAGTAAGAACCATTACAAAGTAGTCACTCTTGCTGCCAGGGCTGCGGGACTGTTCGAAAGAGATACCGCGGCCCTGGAACACAAAGGGCAAGGAAGGAACATGGATGGGTTTTAGTCACTACAAGTCTGACTCTCCCACTCTGCCCGGAGCCGGAGAAGTCATTTGATGTTTGACCATCCGTAAAAAAAAAAGTAGTCACTCTTGTAGTTACAAAGTTCAATTTCTACTTCGTTTTCCTCCTTGAGGTTCACAAGAAAGGCTTTACATTTTATTCGTTCATAATAATAATAAACTTTTTAGTTTAAGCCAGCTTCGAGAAAGCTTGACACAAATGCTTTTATATTGCATACAATATGTTTGTTAAATTTTTTTAATAAATGGTTTCTCACTTGACTTTGCTTTTTAATTTGATATGGCTGTGTGAAGGATGATATGGCTAGAAAGGAGGTGACTGCTGAGATGACGAGTAATAGAGAAGTGTGGTGCACGACATGTTGTACCGACCACTAATAAACTGGAATAAGGTCAGAAGAATGATGATGATGAATGATATGGCTCTAATAGTAACGATAGATATACATTGTCTGTAAAAAAATCATTTGATTAATAAGTAGTTATAAAGATCCAACCAGACAAACGGTCAGACGGCTTTGTTCAGGATAAACAGGGCTGTGAGAGACAAACAAACAGATCATTGTGAATATAGAGATTAGATTTTAGAGATTTGTATCATCATTAAGTCTTCTGCAGTCGCTCCATGTAAAATACTGGTATTCAGCTGCATCTGGTTGGACTGGAAGCCGACCACAACATATTTGGAAAGGCTCGGCAGATGATGATAAGTCTTCAGCAACTGTAAAGGACTAACTATGATACGGATGATCCGGATCTCTTCATAATTCGAGTGAATCGGATTTCTTGTAGGCAAGCGTACTCCGTAGGCTGCGTCATGGTGTCAGGCTAGTTGAAGCCAGACGCAAGCCTATTTGAGGAACTCTTGATTAAAAAGTATTTATTCTTTGTAGCCTGTTGTATCATCATGGCATTAATTTTTCTTTTGGAAATAAAGAAGGAAAAATTAATCCTAGGTTTTGTAGTATTTGTAACACATAACACACAATCACCACACACCACACGTAGTACACGCATACATGAACACACACACACGAATACAACAGCACTTACACTATCACACAATCTCACACCCCTTTACTCTTCTACGCTATTTCAATTAAGTACTATGTATTACTATACGTTTGCCCATCTGGTTTAAAATTTTCTAATCCATATTATAATATATTGGTGCCGATTCCCTTGTTCACAAACTAAACTAAATTTAAGTTGAGTGCATCTTTTTCTTTCTATTTCATTATGAAAAGGACAGAAGATAAATATTAGTTTAATCCTGTCAAATTACTCAGCACCTACGTAATTTTATGTAATTTTAGTAGTCAACTTTTTAATCACGTCTAAACTTGTGTCAAGCGCTGGTTAATTTGACAGGATTAAACTAAAATTTATCATCTGTCCTTTTCTTAATGAAATAGAAAGAAAAAGATGCACTGAACTTAAATTTGGTTTAGTTTGTAAACAAGCGAATCGGCACCATTGGCTCTTTTTTTGTTAGATTTGTAAATATGTATTAGTGGGGACCTGGTGTCCTAAAATACAGGCCTCGGCTTAGTTTAGGCGCCAGTCTCCCACAAATAAAATACTTTTTCCTGTAAAATATGTTACAACAAAGTACTGATATTCTTTATTTGTTGAAGAGAAATAAACAAATTTTATTATTATTATTATTTTATTAATTGTAAAGTGCTATTGGGTTTTTCCATCAGGAAATTCTCAGTAGCAGGCACGGAGTCTGGATTTGTACCCGGTTGATGGCAATAGGCTCACCCCCTATTACATGGGACTTAAACATAACTGGCGAAATGTGGTGTACTATTAGATACACTGCCTAACCCTATGGGGATTACAGGCGTGATGTTATGTTATGTAATTGTAAAGTTACCTTTGGTACGTTAACTTTGTAAATTGTGGTATGTCAGATGCATCACTGTCTTAAATTGCTTGAACCGGCTTTAAGTGTAGAGGAAGTCCAAGAAATTCTAAATAACATAACATCACGCCTGTAATCCCAGAAGGGTTAGGTAGAGGTGTACCTAATAGTACACCCACAATTTGCCAGTTATGTTTAAGTCCAATACCATTGGGGTCGCCCCCTAATTACATATGGGACTTAAACTAATTGCCATCAACCAGGCACACATTCGTGGCTGCTACTGTTCCTGATGGAAAAAGCCAGCAACACTATACCCGACCTAGGAATCGAACCTAAGATCTTAAATTCAGGAGTCGCGCTTGAGACCACTAGACCAACGAAGCAGTCCACAATGAATAGATTGTTTGTAAGATATGGCTAGAAAGGAGGTAAACACAGAGGTCGATGACATAGAAATGTCATTTCTATCTAAGGAGAATGACGATCGGAGTTGACATGACACGAATGTCGTTCACACCCTTTTGCAACCTAATGTTTGTCAGACATTGTTACCAATTCCAAATTAATACCGTAGACTTCATTGTAAGCATATGAATGACTCCCATTTATAGTTATGTATGACACTTAAGGGTGTAAACAGACTCTTAACGAAGTCGAAAGGCACTTGTTCTGCCCATCATTGCGATCATTTTTTTGTTCTAGACCATACCTGGGAACCTTCTAGTTACGGAGATGTTGGGGGTCAAAGTTCCAACTTTTTCACAAGTTTTTTTTTAAATACATGTTTTTAGTGTAAGATTTTTACTTTTAACACGTCCAGGACCCTCTTACTATTCAATCCATCCATCAGGACAATGTTTTGAGTGCGTCACATTGAGTCCTACTGTGAAACGTGATTTTTCAGCCCAAAAAAAAAGTCGTTTCCCCGCACTAATTTTAGCGTAAAGTTACTTAGTTTGATGTACATCATGTTTGGTTGACGGCTTCGTGAAGAGTCTGTTTACACCTTGTATAAGAATAATGACTTCGCGTAATTTGCTAGTACCTACCTCAGCATACTGTTTAAATTCGGTTGCTCCTTTGTGTAGCATATCTCTCCTGGGAATGATATAGTGTTTAGTGTTAACTAAGCTGTCTTCTACATTGTTATTGATGGCTTCTTCTTCCTTAACGTGTGGTTAGTGCCTAACCTGGTGTCTAGAGTTTTTATACCGCCCATGAGCCCCTGAGTTGGCTTTAGATTGCGTCGAGAAATATCTCTCAGACATGCTGGTTTCCTTACGATGTTTTTCTTCACCGAAGCAAGTGATAATTATACAATACGCACGTATCCGAAAAATCAGAGAAGCGTGCCTTTTTTTTTGCATGGGAAATCATCAAATGGCCTCTCCCGCTTTGGGCGGAGTGGACGGGAGAATCAGACTTGTACTGTCTAAAACCCATCCATGTTCCTTCCTTGCCCTTTGTGTTCCAGGGCCGCGGTATTTCTTTCGAACAGTCCCGCAGCCCTGGAGAGGTGCGTGCCTTGGGTTGGAACTCGAGACCTATGCCTTGGCGTCCGACGGTCACACCATTAGGCTATCACTGTTAATACAGTTAACATTTACTGAAAAACTGAAAGGAAATGTTCTGTCTTGGTATAGGCATGTAATGAGGAGGGATGACTCGCATATGACAAAAAGAGTGACGAATATAAGTGTTGATGAAAGGGCTTGCTCGCAGAACGGATGGCCGATGGGGCTGAAAAGTTCTGGCGACAGCGAACCGGAAGACATTGCGTTGGAAGGCCTCCCACTAGGTCGACCGATGACCTGGTGAATGTTACGGGGGATTCGCTGGATGCGAATCGTACGGGACCGGTCAATGTGGCGACACTTGGGGAGGCCCATGTCCAGCAGTGGACCTCTTTCGGTTGAAATGATGATGATGATGAATGGAGAGGGAGAGGAAGATCAAAGAAACGATGGATGGATTGTGTGAGGAATGATATGAAAGATAAAGGAGTAAATGATAGCGTGACGGTTGACAGAGGAGATTGGAAGTAGATGACGGGTTGCGCCGACCCCAAGTAACATGGGACAAGAGCAAGAAAATGATGTAACTGGTAGTATATAGCTTTGTTTGAATGGATGTAGCACCAATAAACTTAAAACTAACAGTCGCTCTTAAATAGGAAAGGTCAAATCAAAACATTTAAACGTTTCAATACTTTGTTACGTTCTATCACCAAGACGCTCCATGTAACATACTGGTATTCAACTGCATCCAGTTAGACTGGAAGCCGACCCCAACATGCTTTCTGCTTCATACTTTGTGTAGAGTTCACGTTATTTGAGAACTAAGGCATAGTTAACTTACTTATATTAAAAACTAGCTTTTGCCCACGGCTTCGTAGCATTTGACAGTCAATTCGGGTTGGACTCTGCTTTTAATAATATAATTCAATCATGATTCAAAAGGCACGTGACGCCATCTATTATCATAAGAACGTTAGTGTTATTTTCTTCGGGAACAGTATTTTTTTTTCAGGATGAAAGGTACCCTATGTCTGTTTCTGTACACCTGACAACGTATATGCAAAATTTCAGGATGATCGATGCAGTGGTTTAGGCGTGAAAAGTAACAAACATACAAACTTACTTTCGCATTTAAGATAGGATGCAAAAGTTTGTGGTGGATGAATGTAAGTCACTTTTTCACGCCAAATCTATTGGGTGGATTTGGACAAAATTTGGCACATTGGTAGTTTATAACCTAGATTAACACATAGCATACTTTTTGACCCGGTAGTAGACCCCGTGGGACCATTACCAAACTCCACGCAGGCGAAGCCGTGGGCATAAGATAGTACATGTATAAAACTGTCAAATGAAAATTTCAAGCCGCTTCTGATTATTATCTGATAGCAAAACCCTATAACACTCAGACAAGGGCACACAAAGGTAACACGCATACAAAGTAGTGGACGCTTCACTACATTGTATGAGTACTTGTACTTCGGATGAGACAGTATCAAACATTGTAGAATCAGTTATGCTACACCTAGAATATGAGCCAGATGAAACCATACTTATAAGATCGTTATTATACATAGTAAATACATACATAAACTCGCCCTTATCCCATGGGAGTAGGCAGAAACCACAGAACGCCACCTGCTACGATCCTTACATACTCCTTTTGCCTCGTCCACGTTCATACAGGAGTATTCCCATTTGAGCACCGGTTTCAAGAGCACCAAAGATTTTCCCATTTGAGTAAAGGGAATATCTTTGGCTCTAAGCATTGGTGCTCTTGAAATCGGTGCTCAAATGGGAATACTCCTTCATACATCTGGTCATACACGCACTCATACATAGTACTCGATGTGTTTCTCGGTGAAGTGTTCGGGGTGCTGCTAGATACTCTGTAATGAGGAGATGTGACTGTGGTGTTCCTCTCGATGATGCTCCTTGTGTTTGTTTTGGTGCTCTTCATATTTATCCTCGTGGTGTGCTCGCTTGTGTTCGTGAGTTTGAGGCAGTACAATGCTCTGTGACGGCAGCGTGACGCACCAAAAATTCTAGATCACCTTTAAATCGTTTTGTATTTCCACAACAGGATTATCATACGCTTTTTGCTTTTGCATTATCGTTATCGCTGGCAAGATATTGCCTGCCATCATTTCAGAGCCAACGACTTGAACCTTGTACTAGCGCTTCATCTCTGAGTCTGACAGGACGGATGGTTTCAAATTTGGGTTGGCTTCCAGTCCAACCGGCCTCTACCCAGTTGTAATACGATACCCCTTGGTAAGACTGGTTGTTAGACTTTCGGGCCAATGACTACCTGTAACGACTGTCAAAGATCTACAAATGACAGCCCGAACCAATGGCTTTAGTTGCTTTCGGACGAAACTTGGTGTGTAATGGTTGGTCACTCATCCACGGATCAAGCTAGGCAATTAGCCACGAGCTGCTCATGGAGCTCCGATGGTTCACAATTAATGAATGATATTATTCTTTTCTACAATTGTTACAATGTCTAGCTGTCTGGAGAGACCGTAAGTGAGCAATTAACGATAGATTGTAACACTTCTATTTATAGTAACTGGTGTTTTTTTCTTGGAACGATACGATTAGCCATCATCAGCTGACGTAATATGTGACACAGGCTCATTCATTTGTGTAACACTCCGTTGTAGTATGTTTTGCTGGCTCTGGTAGGTAGTAGTGTCCTCTACTGCGAGAACTGTCACTTTCTCTGCTTACATGTGTGATCACGAATTAGTCAAAAAACTGTGGTGATTATGGAAAAAAATTACAAAGTATGAGCAATTTTATTTGCATTCCCATCTTTTAATTTTGGTAACTTCTATTCTTCTTCCTCTCGAATTGATGACTCAGATGTTGTTCGACCAATACTTAGCAACCTGGATAACTCCGTCTTTGCCTCATTCAAGACCTGGAGCGTGCAATGAGTTGTACACGACGGGCAAGAGAGACGGTGTGGTATATCCTGTGTTGGGGCTCCACACTCGCATTGTGTACGAGATGGGTTCATTATACCACATCTAGCCAAATTGAATCTGCAGCGGCCATCTTGAGCCCGCAGTTGGTTCAAAGATTTCCAAATCGGCCACTGCAGTTCGTGAACAGGTAGTTTTTCCATCTGTGCGTCGAAGTTATTATGCCTTGTGTCTGTGACTGTAGCTTAGCCTTCTTTGTTTTTGTGTCATTCAAAAGAGCCTGTAACGGTCTAATTGAAATAAATACTTTTGAGTTTGAGTTTGAAGTGTGGAGGTGGAGGATAGTTTTAATTTTTTTTTCTGGTAGAATATGCCTATGTCATTAAGTCCGCCTCTGAACTTTGTGCTTGAAGTGTGAAGTAAATAAATAAATATTTGCTTCTCCACAGGTAACTTCTATGTTTATCAATTTAATCGGGTTTTTTATATATCAATGTATCTACTTGCAGAGAGCTATTGAAATTTCTGATATTTAAGCTTGAAGCCGTTGTTTCAAGATTTCACTTCTACCGGCACTCCCGGAGTGCAACCCGTTTTTTTTTTCTTGACAAGCAGTGCCTATTTGAAACTGACAAATTTTCCCAATCAACCTCGAACCTAATGCTTTATCGATAAAGTTCTTGATGTGCTGGCGTCTATACAACAGTGATCGCAATAAGGCTTACCCACAGTCAATGTGCTCAGTAACGTGTATACATCTTGGATATTGATATCTTTCTTAAGATTGCACTGACAAATACAATGTTCTGGTCAATAGTTTATTTTCTTTAACTCTTTTTATCTAAGAATAGGGTTTTAAGACTCATTAAATATGACAATCACATTCCTTTCAAATTATTGTTATAAGTATATTATTTTATGACGTACAATCTATGCAAATTATTAATTTTGGCTTGACTACAATTCCTTCAGGAGTATTAGAAAAACCTAAAACATATAAGGGTTTTAACGATATAACAATGATAGTCTAGTGGTGTGACCGTCGGACTGCTAAGTCATAGGTCTAGGGTTCTGACCTAAGGACCTAATTACAGGGAGGGGCCCGCAAGGGCCGATGCCTGCCAGGGCTGCGGGACTGTGCGAAAGAGATACCGCGGCCTTGGAACACAAAGGGCAAGGAAGGAACATGGATGGGTTTTAGCCAGTAAAAGTCTGACACTCCCTTCCGCTCCGCCCAGAGCGGGAGAAGTCATTTGATGATTTCCCATCCGAAAAAAAAGGTACGCCTACGCACCTACTTTTCGGATTCATATGCGTATTGCATAATTATCACTTGCTTCGGTGAAGGAAAACGTCGTGAGGAAACCAGCATGCCTGAGAGATATTTCACGACGGCATGTAAAGCCAAGTCTGACACCGACACCAGGTTAGGCACTAACCATAGGACAAAGAAGAAGAACGAATTTGTTGTCTAAACTGGATGTGATTCTATTAGGAGTTCTTTTTCATAGTGATAGTGGTTTTTTATAACAACTTTGTTTTAATTTTTTGTTATAATCTTTTACTCTGAACGCTCTTAACGTGTACGTATTTATCGTTCTCAAATATATGTATAATCTCAACATAAATTATGTAACCAAGATTTTGTAACAATATTTTGATTGAAAAGAGTGTCCATGGAGTTTCTGGCCTATTCTTCTCAATAGAGAACTACGCTTTGGAATGGGCAACTACAGTACTTTCACAAGTTATTATGCCTTATGTCTGTGACTGTAGCTTAGCCTTCTTTGTTTTTCTGACATTCAAAAGTGCCTGTAATGGTCTAATTGAAATAAATGCTTTGAGTTGAGTTTGAGTTTAGTTGCTACTTTTTTCGTATGTTTTTTTACGTTCGAGTTTTCAAAGCCTTGGGGTAGGTGTTTTGCAAAAAAGAAATGGGAAAAATCTTAATTTTTTACGCGAAACTACAGCAGATTGTATTCAATAATTGAATAACTTATTCGTGACCATCTTCCTACCCTTGTCACATTTTACTTGGGGTAGCCCCAGCAGAGAAGAGGCGCAATATCAAGAAAAGTGGAAGGAATTGGGGGAGGCCTTTGCCCAGGAGTGGGACAGTTCAGGCTAACTAAAAAAAAGCCTCAACACGTTTTTTCGTTTAGTCGACATTTGACAGATTCAACTTTTGACATCATAGTCTTCATTTGACAGATTCCTACCTAATACAAGAAGATACCAGTATTAAAAAATATATATATTGTTTTTCAGTTTTTAACACTAAAAACATACCAAAACGAAATCCCTCACCAAACATAAGCCACAAACGCTGCCATTCCCTCAAAAGCAAAGTCGTGAACACAAAAAAAAGTCGTTCAGTAATTTCTTACTGTTGCTATGGAAAATGCAAGTTGCAGCGTTCTGACTTTCACAAGTGCGCAGTCCGGGCACACTACTAGCATGTGTGTGTGTGCCTGAGAGCTTGCGTCTGTGTGGGTACGCCCTGCTACTGCAGGCCCTCAGTACACCCCGATGCACTGAAGTGCAACGACGCGTCGCTTGAAAAACCATCTAACTCCTAATTTTTTACACAAAGCTAACCATTTTAGTGACTCCCAAAGTATATTTCATCATAAAGTTATGTTTTTTTAAAGGATTTCAGTTTTTTTTGTCGTAATTTCTTTGTTCGCCGGCCATGTTGGATTCGATAAAGGTGAGTAGCTTTCTATAATTATTCTGTTAATGAAATTTCTTTTTTTTAGCTTTCATTTTTTTTTGTAAGGAGACCTTCATGTTTGATTATTATTGATCTTTTCGCGTGATTTGAAAATTTTGGTTGTTTTTATTTTAATGTTTCAAGTACTTGAAATAGTTTTCCTTTTTCGTAGAAAGGTGGTTTTCTTTGTGTAGTTGGGTTTACATTTTTTTCCTTTTACTCAGTTGTGACGCAATTGAAATATGGATCAATAAGCTTGGCAGATGCGCAGAGAGTCTGACATCAAACTTCCTTGTCTTGAAACCAACTTGTTTAAAAATTTACCAAATATCAGTTAAATTTTGTGATTATTAAAGTTAAAAATTGTTAAAAAATGTGTTAATTTAAGCGGGAATTTAGCTTTATTAATACATATTACGTCACATCTTAGTGAGGAGGTAGCCATTTTGAAAATGGGCGTCCCCTCCCCTTGGTTCGATCTTAACAAAGACGCCCAAAGCCATTGCAGGGATTTCAAATATTTTGATGAAATCACTTGAATTTTTTGAATAATCTTATAATTTATTCTTCTTTTGGAATAGCAGGGCTCGGCAGGGCTTCAATTTCAGTTCAAAAACTTTAAATATACATATACTTTAACTACTGATAGAAAAACATTTTGTTTAATATTCTTTCATTCTTTCTTTTGGAGTATACAGGTTTTTAGGTTGCGTTCATTTTGTACAAAAGAATATTATAACATAGTACCTAAAATATAAAATGTACCTAATAGAAAAAAAACATGAGAAAATCAGGACTTACATTGAATTTAAGTAAGTCTGAAATCACCTATCTATATAATCTGCCTTGAAGAAACCTGGTGATCAATACCCATGCCTTCTGTATGAGACGAAGCCTTTATCCAGCAGTGGGACAGTAATACACTGGTATTATAATTTGTTAAAGAAAATAGATTAACAGTTATACATAAGCCTTCATTTCAATCAATTGTATTAGTAATTTTCACTGAATCTTATCATCAAATTACTTAGAAATTGATATGATGATGAATTGATTTCTTATAGTTTTCAAAACTGGGAAGTTCGTTCAAAGTGGAGTCCTTTCCTCATCATTCTCTTGCCCTTATCCCAATTCATTTGTGGTCGGCGCAGCATGTCTTCTTCTTCCATACTGATATTACTCGTCATCTCATCAGACACCTCCTTTCTAGCCATATCATCCTTCACACACTCCATCCATGGTTTCTTTGGTCTTCCTCTACTCATATACCCATCCACATTCATACTCATTCCTTTATTGCACTTCTCCGTCCTTTTATCTTATGTTGAAAGTCCAATCACAACTCATTAATTCAAGTTAGGTCGAAAATAAACGGATTTTGAAAGTCAAAATGACAAAAGACAGTCACCCCGGCCTTTCGGAAGTTCAGTGTTTTAACTGGGACGAAGGCGTGGTGGAACAGGCTCCCCAGCACACGTCGTGCATATATTATCGAATTTAGTAGTTTGTAATTTTCTTATCAAAAATTTTCATTAAGGTTTATGAAAGATTTTTAGCTCCCCGTGTAAGATACTCTTATCAGAATCAGCGTATAATGTTCCCATTGCTGGGACACAAGCCTCTCCATGAGAGGGTGTGGCCCGTAACCGACCACGCGGTCCCAATGCGGGTGTGGTAATGCGCAATACCAATAGTTTTCTAACAAAGATTTGACTCCTAGCCGACTTATTGGAAATATTTTGATAGCTTATCAACCTTTGAAAGCTCAATCGCTCCATGTAAAATTATTATTGGTATTCAGCTGCATCCGGTAAGACTGGAAGCTGACCCCAACATAGTTGGGAAGAGGCAGGCAGATGATGATTAACAAAAGAAAGCTTTTAGAATGAAACTACTAGGGTCTTGTTTAAATATCACTTGCTTCGGTGAAGGAAAACATCGTGAGGAAACCAACATCCCTGAGAGATATTTCTCGACAGTATGTAAAGCCCAGTCAGAGGTCCATGGGCGGCATATAAATTCTGACACCAGGTTAGGCACGAACCACACGATCAAGAAGAAGAATGGAAACTGACCTAACTTAACTATGAAAACTTCGTTTTGATTTTTCCGGTTATGACGCAGTTGCATAGCTCTTAGTTGCGTCATAAACAGCATAAACTAAATCAATAACTGCAAGTAAATGTATACTTATAGGAACTGGAAGTAAGTCTTTGTCTAGAATCAATACTATACTGGTAGATTTATTAATGACAGTGCCCTGGAGTGTAAATGTGGTGCTGTTCCACAAACAATGGGGCACTTAATATCGTGTCCTGCGTGTCTTGTTATTTGTTCACTACAGGAACTGATGGTCGCTAAGAGTGGCAAACTAGTAGCTCAGTTCTGAGCCGACACAATATAGATTGCCATCGACACGCTAAGAAGATTACTGTACTTAAAAAAAACATGCTCTTATTCTTGTCTAATCATCTCTCCAAGTTCTAAGTTGATATTCAAATCAATAGAAATAATTTCATAATAGTAGGAAGTCTTCCTCGCAGCGTGTCAATGGCAGAGTTATAAGTCGAGCTCACGATAACTGACGAATGCTTGCACTGACTGGACAGGTCCGCTCAAATCTGTTTGGTTCTTTCTTCCAAAGGCCATCTCAGACACTAATCTGCATAGTCCTCATGTGAGTAAACCAAGATTATGTCTGGACTTTAAAAGAGACTATGACCTCTGAGTTTGTTTCGGCGGTTTCTTCTCAGAGTAGTCAGGTACGAAACACCGGCCCCATCTAGCTTTAAAAAACATGACGTGTAAAAGTGTTTGTAAAAACCTACTTGCAAAATAAACATCATTTATCATTTATCATTCTAATTTGATTCCTAAACCCAAAATTTGGCGACGAGTTGGCACTTTCAGTAGCTTCCATCAGCTCCTGTGATGTGGAAGCAACAGGACACGTTATCAAGGGTCTGATCGTTTGTGGAACAGCGCCACATGAACACTCCAGGGTAGAGTCATCCATAAATCTCCACCTCCTGCCAGGACTGCGGGACTGTTCTAAAGAGATACCGCGGCCCTGGAACACAAAGGGCAAGGAAGGAACATGGATGGGTTTTAGTCAGTTCAAATCTGACACTCCCTTCCGCTCCGCCCAGAGCGGGAGAAGTCATTTGATGATTTCCCATCCGAAAAAAAAAGTCTGCGTTTAGGAAGTTATATAAGATCTTTTTTGTGAAGGAAATCGTCCGGGGAAATTCAACTATCTAGCAAATTATTTTATACAATTTCTGTTTTATTGTCGAACTCATCTGGTAGACAAGATCAAAGAGCCAGACCGAATCAATCATTTTCTGGCCGGTTTCTGGAATTCTAATTAAATTCATTCTCTGTCTTAACTTATTTCAAGTTCTGTCAACCAATGAAGAAAGAAAACATGCGATTTCAAAAAACAACTCAACTGATTTTAAAAGAACAGAGGGCCTTTCGGATATTTCGTTTCTACAACGAATTTCGACAGTAGAAAGTAAAATAAATGTACCTAATAAACTGACATAAGCTATCGAAAAGCGACTGTCAACGCAGCTTTTCGATAGCTTATGTCAGTTTAATAAATTTTTGAATTTTCTGTGTCCCTTCATCAAAGCCCTCATGAACTTTTCTTTTTTAATGTCACTGTAGGCATTTGGCTAAAAATTCTACCTTGGAGTAAAATGCCCATGTGAAGTAGATATTGGGTATCTTTCTTCTTATCCTACCAAAGCCATATTAGTTTGCTAATTGAACATAAATAACCTTTTGGAAGTTGGTTAAAAAATTAAAAATAACGTAACATCATGCCTGTATTCCCCGAAGGGTTAGACAGGGGTGTACCTAATAGTACACCATCATTGCTACAACTACGTTTAGGTCCCATATAATAGGGGGCGAGCCTATTGCCATCACCGGGCACAAACAAATCCAGACTCCGTGGCTGTTACTGAGAAATTCCTGATCGAAAAATTCTACAACATTTTGCCTGACCTGGGAATCGAACTTAGGACCTCATACTCAGAAGTCGCTCTTGCAACCACTTGACGAACGGGTCTCACGTTTTCACCTTCCCACCCACATCTTACCCATGTGGCGGATTAGGCTAGAAGGACAATAACGAAGTGAAAGCGTTATCCAAATCATTAATACAGTAATACAGTTAAAAACTTAAAATCAATATTATGTTTATTGTGTCCAAAAACTTGAGTGACAACAACAGTTTGAAGTGCTGAACAAAGCCCCTAATTCTAACAGTGAATCATAAAACTATACGCACAGTGAACAAAAACAGTGAACAAAAAAAAAAAGTTGTGCAAAAATCTGTGGAATGTCAGTTAAATGTCTCGACGCTACTAATTTAAATTTTTGGGCGCCAGCAAGATACGACCGCCAATTTCACCGTGTAGACCAACGTTCACGTAGCGAGCACCGCGAGCTTGACGGCAGCGTTTGTCGAGAGTTCGAATCCAGCCAAGCGTTTCTCTTTTTGAATATTTATAATTTATCGTCTACTACAATATTATGATGGCCAGTGTCGATGGCAGGAGAACGGCCAAAGAATCAAATAGTCCTGCGACGACTAAGTTAACAAACGCTAGTAATGTAACGTTGAGAAATAAATCTAAGCTAATCGCTTCTGAAATGGAGGTAGAAGCCGAATCAACAGATAAAGATGAGTACGCATCACTTACTTCGACACCCTCAATTAATGAACTTAACCAAAGCTACCTGACTTGTACTTTAAACCTAACGACGAAGTGATAGAACTAAAAAATAGAATATGTCAACTCGAGGAAAAGTTGTTAATAGCAGAATCAGAAATAGAGAACTTACTGTTAGAAAATACTTCTCAACTTAAACAAATCACTGACTACAAAATAAAAATTGACAAATTGACACATATATGTAAAGGCACAAAACAAAAGCCATCCTCAGCCAAAATAAAGCGTAATAATCTGATTAGAACTAAGCTAAACTTTAATAATAATCAACAAAGTCCTAATGAAGAAACCGAAAACAGAATGCTGCCTTTGGTTTCACCCACAATTGAAGAAGATCCTAATGTTTTCTGCTACTATCCACCATCGCAGATAACCACAGAACACCACTGCAGTACTGAGCAAAGGGACGCATTGGACACAAGGTTTCCAAACGATTCCAGCTTTAAAGAACATAACTCGTATAAATTATGTATAATTAGTGATAATAATGTAAATAACATACTAGGTATTGCCGAAAATACTTTTCCGGAAGCCAAAATTTGCCACCATTGTATGCCGAAGTCAGGTATAATTCAAGTCCGGGGATCGTGAAGGTGTTTAAAGTAAAAACCTTACATTAAAAATATGTATTAAAAAAATAAAACTTGTGAAAAAGTTGGAACTTTGACTCCCAATATCTCCGTAACTAGAAGGCAGCGATAGTCTAGAACAAAAAAAAACGCAATGGTGGGGAGAACTAGTGCCTTTCGGCTTCGTTAAGGGTCTAGTTACACCCTTTATAACGTATCTGCCAATCCTTTTGGCAAAAACAGGCGTGATATTAATCCATTATCAGTACGTTGAACCTCCGTGAATGTTTCTTGGCAACCGATACTGAGGACAGAATACTATCAACATATTGATCAATGGAGTTAATACTGAAGAATTTTAAATATTAAATTCTGTTGCCAATAATACTGAGTATTTTAAAGAGTTGGGAGTTAATTAGGAAGATTCTCTTGAGGGCTGGGGAAGTTACTTCCATAGTTATGCTGAACTCTGTTCAAACCTTACTTCACTACTTAATATTATAAAACAAAGTCCGCGCCTGCAGTCTGTCTGTTCGCGTTAAACTCAAAAACTTCTGAACCGATTTTTATGCTGTTTTCACCAATGGATAGAGTGGTTCTCGAGGAAGGTTTAAGTATATAATTTGTCAAGTTTTTGTTGCGGGAACGGGATCAATATTTCATGATTGCTTTTGGTCGCGATAACCGACATCCACGCGGGCGAAGCCGCGGGCATCAGCTAGTGTAGTATAAATGTAAAAGTTTGTGAGAATGGATGGATGGATGTTTGTTACTCTTTCACGCAAAAACTGCTGAACGGATTTAGACGAAATTAAGCACACATATAGTTTATAATCTGGATTAACACATAGGATACTTTTTATCCAGGTAATATGATCCCATGGCACAATTATCGAAATCCAAGCGGGCATAAATTAGTCTAAGGATGACGTAAGGCCTGGCCTGGCAAATACAAAAAATGCAACCTTAAACGGATTTTTAGTAGGTAGGTACACAGAATTTAATTTAGTAGTATGTTTTAAAACCAGTAAGATAAACTGAACTCCTGGCTAAATATAAACAGCCGCACGGGGCGATCTTGCCTAGGTTGGTCCGTAGATGGGTGACTACCCATTACATACCGAGTTTCCTCCGTGCCGCGTAAAGCACGTTAAGCCGTTGGTCCCGGCTGTCAATTGTAGATCTTTGACAGTTGTCAGTCAGTGGCCCGAAACCTTTTGGTAATACTGGTTAGTATTACCAAAAGGTATCACATTAGCCAGTGCTAACTGGGTTGTGGAGGTCAGATAAGCAGTCGCTTCATGTAAAATACTTGTATTCATACGTTTAGACTGGAAGCCGACCCCAACATAGTTGTGAGAACCCAGGCAGATGCCGAGAAACAGGGACGGGCCTGCAAACAGGGAGGGGCCCGCAAGAGCCGATGCCTGCCAGGGCTGCGGGACTGTTCGAAAGAGATACCGCGGCCCTGGACACAAAGGGCAAGGAAGGAACATGGATGGGTTTTAGTTAGTACAAATCTGAAACTCCCTTCCGCTCTCTCCGGGAGAAGCCATTTGATGATTTCCCATCCGAAAAAAAAGGCAGATGACAAGCTCTCTCAAAAGAATGGCAGTCCCTTGTTTTGATAAGAAGATCGAGGAATCATTGACGGACAAGTCAGTTCATTGGCCGAGATACCATAATCAGTTGTATTTTTAGCTTTGTTATTGACTGGTCTGATAGCAAGCCAACTGGGCAGGGGGCTTTGTGCTGCTGATTGTTTGTGCACGATAACAAAGGGTGTCAAACGACCCTTAACGAAGCCAAAAGGCTCGTTCTCCCCGTCATTGGGATCATTCTTTGAATTTATACTTCTTTTGGCGGCTTCGCGAAGGGTACGTTTACACCCTGTATGTATAAAATTATAGATCTATAGATAACGAAGCTGCAAAAGACAAATATTAACTCATGCCTTTTTCTGATTGTTGGTAGGCAGTGACCACAGAACGCCACCTGCTACGATCCTTACATACTCCTTTTGCCTCGTCCACGTTCATACATCTGGTCATACACGCACGCCGGTTGCGAGTACTACGCACCTGACCTTTCTGAAGAACCTCACCAATGAGGTCAGTGTATGTCCTTCCAGGGTGGCCCTTTTTCCATTATAAACTAAATTATCCTCAGACTGCCTCGTTGGTCTAGTGGTCGCAAACACGACTGCTGAGCATAAGATCCTGGGTTCGATTCCCAGGTCGGGTAAAGTGTTATTGAATTTTTCCATAAGGAATTTCTTATTAGCTGTCACGGAGTCTTGATTTGCGTCCGGTTGATGGCAATAGGTCCGCCCCCTATTACATGGGACTTAAACATAACTGGCGAAATGTGGGTGTACTATTAGGACCTCTGCTTAAGCCTTCGGGGATTGCAGGCGTGATGTAATGTTATGTTATTTAAATTAGCCACCATCCCTCCCAAAGACAACAGAAAAAAAATACGACAGTAAAATCCCTACTCTACAACTCTACGATAGAGCACATTATCATAGGTCAGTTTTGGGATAGAGTCGCTCTCATTGGTCGAATCTACATAAGCATAGAGTCTACATAGACATGTGGTCGTAGGCCAATGGCGGCACGGGCCCTTTTTTACCTGATGTTTTTGTGAAACTCGGGAACTCTAGTTTTGTAGAGATCTTTTTGGTGCGAGAGCTGATTTTTTTTTTGAGTGAGTTGGATACACGGTAGGATATTTTTTTTTTTTGTTGCGTGTCAATGCTGATTCTTTCGACACCTATGAATTTTGTAGAATACATTATTGATAACTATTTTAATTTGGACTGTCTTCTTTAGGGTACCTGTAATATTTTTGTTGAAAAAAAAAACCTCAATTCTAATTTAAAAAAAAGTATTACTTTTTAAAATGTATTTCTTACTACCTTTTGCCCGCGGTTTTGTTCGCGTTAATTTAGAATTTGATAATCAATTCAGGTCCGATCGAATGACACATGGCGCCATCTATTATGATAAGAACGTTATTGTTGTTTCCCTCGGGAACAGTACTTTTTTTCGGGATGAAAGGTACCCTATGTCCGTTTCTGTACACCTGACAACGTATATGCAAAATCTCAGATGATTGGTTCAGTAATTTAGGCGTGAAAAGGTCGCTGCGGGGCTGTTCGGAAGAGATACGGGGGCCCTGGAACACAAAGGGCAAGGAAGGAACATGGATGGGTTTTAGTCAGTACAAGTCTGACACTCCCTTCCGCTCTGCCCAGAGCGGGAGAAGTAATTTGATGATTTCCCAGGAGAAAAAAAAAGGCGTGAAAAGGTAACAAACAAACTTACTTTCGCAATTATAATATTAGTTAAGATAGGATTAGGACTAGTTGTTACCCGCGACCTTCGTACGCGTTAAACTATAAAAAAAAAAATATAACTTCCCAATTTGAATCGGATTCATCATAACCCTTCCTTTTGGCTGTACCGTAGTCGGGTAAATAGACCATCACATCAAAAGAAAGAACTCATTTGACACTTCCCCCACTTCTTCGAAAACTAACATGTTACAAGAAAAAGACATCTAATAAAAATAACGTTTTTCCTCCAATGGCCCTCAGCTCCTGGCAGTTGGAAGTCATCGTCATTCTCTCGGCAGCCAATCAGGAAACGCATAGATTCGGGTCTATCACAGAGTAAATATGTGGCAGAAGGATAACTCCGGAAAGTAGTTAAGAAAACAGGTTTATTTGGCACGTGCCACAAAAACACATTAATTCTTACTATATCTTCTAATCTATAATTAAATATATAAAAGCGAAAGGTCACTCACTCATGTCGAAAACCGCTTGACGTATAAAGATGAAAGGCAGGGAGGTAGTTTATGATTAGTAAACGTCCGCTAAGAAAGGATTTTGCGATAGGGCCGGATTAGGGAGGTCCAAGGGCTCTCGCAAGTTTGTATGAAAGTCCTTCATTTTGTGTGCTACAATATTGAAATTTGGCAAAGAGGGCCACGCGGACGAAGTCGCGGGCAACAGCTAGTAATATTATAAATGCGAAAGTTTGTGAGGATTGATTGATGTTTTGTTACACTTTCATGCAAAAACTACTGAACGGATTTGAATGAAATTTGGCACATAGATAGTTTATAACCTGGATTAACACATAGGATACTTTTTATCCCGGTAGTATAATTACTACCGAACTACTGCGAAGCCGCGGCCATAAGCTTTTATGTTATAATTCCAATAGGATTACATTCGGTTGTTTTTTTCCTATTGACATTTTTTGTTACTTTAAGGAAGAAAGTGGTTTGTATTCGAAATAATTTTTTCGACAAATTAAGTATATTAAAATGTGAAGTAGAGCAATGCTTAAGGGTCAAGAGACCATTGGCCATTAATACTTAAATAAAATCCATTTAGTAACTGAAAAGTCCCTTTGTTTTAAAAATAAATTGTAATGTTATTACGGACGATAGTGTTGCAAATAAGAATCAAACTTTAGAAATGAATAAGAGACAAAGTAAACATCTACCAACCCGCACTGCTGCATGATGGATTAGGGTCCACTTCATCTTGCGAAGAAGAGTCCTGTGTCCCAGCTGTGGGAACGAAATTAGAGGACTGTTTCAGCTTTGCAGCGGTTGCTATAGGTTGATGTTACTATGTAGTATATATATTTGCTAGTAAAGAAATATTCCTATACTCGCATTTCAATTGCAATGGACGATTTAAATTATTGAAACTACACACAATATTATCGGTACATCATACGTAGCTACCATTTTTAGGACTGGCCACTATTTATAAGCTCAAAAATAACAGAAAGAGGCCAATACAACAGTCACACAACGACCAGTCAGTCAACGATCTCACAGTTAAACTGCGTAAGCAGTTTTGTGGGGCTATGCTTTTAGCTTTAAGGTTTTTTAAGTAAAGAAATCATTCATTCATTCGTTCATTCAACAAAAAAAAAGATCAAAGTTCGAAAATCGACAAACGACTTTTCTTATCGCATGACATAATTGTGATACTTCTGTATAAACACTACTCATGGTTCTATGTTGCAACCGATGCGTCGAAGGGATCGACCAATGGCAGCGTCCGACGCCCTAGCCGCACTATTGTTGATTTTTGGCCCTTTATGGCTAGGTACTAGCGGGTAAGCCGGACATTTTAGTCTTAGTTTTTTTTTAAGTAATTTAAAAAATAAAATGTCTTATTTAATGGCAGATAAAATATGTATATATGATGCGAATGAATTGGGAAAATACCGTTTGTTAGAAGAAATTGGTTAGAAGAATAAGGGAAGACTGAAGAAACGATGGATGGACTGTGTGAAGGATGATATGGCTAGAAAGGAGGTGACTGTTGAGATGACGAGTAATAGAGAAGTGTGGAAGAAGAAGACATGTTGCGTTGACCCCAAATAAATTGACATAAGGCGAATGATGACCACTCGTAGGATCAATTATCAACCAAGGTTATCTTAAAATAGTAATTCGTAATCCAATTCTGCCTATCCCTTAGGGAAAAGCGTCAGGGTAATAATAAAAAAAGTCACAACATTGAATTGGTTGTATTATTCAACTCAATGTAATTTGTAACTGGATGTGGTTACGCGCGCCATCTTGTTTTTTTTTGCATTTTTACTATTTTATGCAAGTTGCTTTTTGTTATTATTATATCTGTTTTTTTTTTTATAAAACTGTGTTGTGGAGGTCAGATGGGCTCTGCGTAAAATTCTGGTGTTCAGCTGCATCCGGTTAGACTGGCAGCCAACCCCAACATCGTTGGGAAAAGGCATGTAGATGATGATTATCATATTTTTTTTAATTCTTAAAGATAAAAGTATGTATGCCGTGAATCTTATATATAAAAATCTCGTATCACGGTGTTTGCGGTAGCACTCGTCCAAAACAGCTCAACCGATTTTTTTAAATATATGTATAATATTTGTTAGATATGAGAATAGGTCGTAAGGTATATTTCACAACTCTAGGCTGTCAAATTCTAAATTAACGCGAGCAAAGCTGCGTGCAAAAGCTAGTGCAGTATATGTATATTAAGTAGGTATATACCTAACGGTTCTAATAAATGAGTGACGACTTATTTAATAGCAGTAAAATGTTTATATCAAGTTTTCCTTCCTCAAATTATTACTTTATTAGGTAATTGATTATTACTTCTATTCATATTTATTTAATAATAAAATACGAGTGTTGTAACGCTGAAGAGTTTGTTTGGTTGAACGCGCTAATCTCAGGATCTACTGCTTTGAATTTAAAAAATCTTTTAGTGTTAGATGGCCCATTTATCGAGAAAGGCTATAGGCTATATAACATCACGTTACAACCAATAGGTGCGGAGCATCAATGAAAAATGTTTCAAAAACGGGGAAAATTGTATTTATATAGGTAATAATTTCCCGCGGAAGCAGGTCGCGAGCAACAGTTCCAGTATGTGCATAATGATGTTAAAATAAACGCAGTTGTAGCCGTAGACATTTTAATATTCATTTCAAAATTTAAAAAGCTCTTAGAAACAGCCGGTGAGAAAGTTACATCACTCAAGGTGATCCGTTTTGTAACTAGGTGCGGCGGCGACATCATGACGCCTTCTCGGCCTATCGGGGCGTGAGACTACGGTCTCGTCCTCAGGCGACACGACACAACTTGTGTCAAAAGATACTCACGTTTTTCACTTGTCTTCTTTGCATGTATTGCCACTGCATGGCAGTGACTCACACTTTAAGCAATTTATTCTTTTCCCCGTGTTGCCAACTTTATCAAGGGTGTAAGAATACCAATAATGAAGCCGAAAGGCACTGTTCTCCCCGTTATTGCGATCATTTTGGGGAACCTTCCAGTTATGGAGATATTGGGGGTCAAAGTTTCAACTTTATCACAAGTTTTTTTTTTGCGTTACATTGAGTCCCACCGTAAAATGGGTAGCTTTTAATTTATTTTATATTATTTATTTATTTATTGGCCTATCTACAATTTTTATACTGTTTATCCTAATAATACAAGCAATATTATACAAGCATAGTGCATACAATATGATGCGATAGACACAGCATGCAAAAAAAATATGTGTGTGTACCAGAGTACACAGGTAAGAAGTGAAACTTCTTTACGACATATCATTTTTCTACTATTTGGAACTTCACGAAAATGGGGTAGATAAGGCTTAAGCCTTAAGAAAAACATTTTTTTCTGTATTAAATTAAAGCTATTTTATTATTATAGACATGCATACAATTACTGAGTAATTTATTTTATCATTGTTCTTATTATAATATCATTGCTATTGTTGTATTTCATCAATAATGATAATTACATTATATTCTTTACGTCACTATACTAAACTTTGATAAAAAAGCAACATGGCGCGTAACCGAAAAACGTGACGATACGTCAAATAAAATTCTCCCATACGTCGATAAAGAAGTTTCACTTCAAAAAAAACTAAATTAAAAACTAAATTAAAAACCTAAAAAAAAATTACAATAATAGTGCTAAAATAACATTTTCAACAACAGTGGGTATGAAATACAGCAAATACAAAGATGACAGAAAAGAAAAGAAAAAAGTCAATAAGGTGATTTAGTTTTGGTGGAATTGGCGCTTGAATTTTTTAAGTATTGTGGAAAAAAAAATCTATTGATTCCTCACAATTATTAAGAAACCTGCAAATTCTGGGTATGGGGGAGTTGGATCCTGATACAGTTTTGCGGAATGGGGGACGTAATAAAATCCTGTAGTTATTAGATGAAACTGCACCAAATGTGTCTACGAAGTATCAAATCATTGGGTCCAAGCAATGTTCTGTAAATCAAACTCTTCAAATCAAGTTTCTACCATTTAAATAAAAACTAATTTTATGGGACATCACTTCCCAAAAGTAAATTTCAGCGGAAACCCTGTAATTTATGTGGGAATTTACAAAATCTATACAGAAAAATAAAATTGGAGTATCTGTTTGTCATATTAAAATAACCGCTTTTTACTAAGTGCATATGGATGTATACACGGTACATATACCAAAACAAGATTATGAAGGTATGTTCTACTGTTTGATATTATTTATTTTATATTGAATACGCCTAGAGGTATTTTATTTCGGATACATTGAGTGGACCACCTTTGTCAGACGACTAAAAAATCACGGTGTATAGCATGACCACTTTAAGTATGTAGTTCAACGTAGCACTGTTTGTCAAGCGAAAGTGCATTGACATGTCAAACTTGGTACAGACGCCAGCAGGTCAACCTACCCGAAACTGTCAGATTTGCTCAACCAACCTTGAACCTAATGCTTCTGAGATAAAGTTGAAAGTCTATTAAAGAAATTTGACAGAGGCAGAGGTGCACCTAACAGTACACCCGCATTTCACCAGGGGCATACCCCTGGTGAACAAAAATATCACCCAGTACAAACGGGGTTGTATAGGTTACTCCATGTAAAATACTGGTATTTAGCTGCAGCCGGCTGCTTCCGGACTGGAAGCCGACCCCAACAGACCACCAACATCCAAACCAAGCCGCAAAGTGCATATGGTTAATGTTCCTAGGCGTATAATTAAATTGTTCTCTAATAATGTATACTGCATGTCCATTACTGTTTATAACAAATTACCTGAAGGCTTCAAAGCCCTCAGTCTTAGAACATTTAAATGTAAATTATTTAACTTTCTTTTAAGCAAATTTAATTACTTGATTGAAGATTTTATGACTGAAAGATTTACCTGAATATTTGACATTATTGGCTATAATCATAGTTTATCTCCTTGACTTCACTGAATTTTGAATGATATAATTAATCTCGTTAACTATATTGTTCAATTTATTTAAATTATTTGTAATTGTAATTCCAATGATTAATAACTTAATTTTAATGTTATAATGACCCATAATTTTAATAACCATATTTGTACGCCGGAAACGGCAGAATATTGTGATCATAATATATAATGCACATAACAAGCAGGCCAATGAAAAGATGGATGGATTGTGTGAAGAACTGAAGACTGATATGAAAGAGAAAGGAGTAAATGATGCCGTGACGTCTGACAGGGGATAATGGAAGAAGAAAACGTGTTGCGCCGACCCCGAGTAGAATGGGCTAAGGGCAGGAAGATGATGATAACAACTTTTGTTCCTGCCTACCCCCATGGGAAAAGGGCGTGAGTTTATGTTTGTATGTATGTAACAACTTTGTATAATATTCTCACAAATAAATGATGCTATTGTAACATAGTTGGGAAAAGGCTAAGCAGATGATGATGTCCCATGTAATAGGGGGCAGTCTATTGCCATCAACTGGGCACGAATCCAGACTCCGTGGCTGCAAAAAACTGACATAAAATAAAATTCTTATTTTTTTTTCTATCTGCACTATTGAGGTGAAGTTTATTAGTTTGGATTTAGTTGGTTATCTTCAGAACTGCTGATCCCATTTAGAAAATTCTTTCACTAATGGGTAGCTATATTACCCCTAAGTGTCCTATGCTATATTGAAAAATCAATATCGCGTTCCAGTGGGAGAATTTCGGACCACAATGTGAGCGAAGCCAGGTTGTGAGGTAAGTTTTGAGTATGCATGTGAATGGCTGAGAGTAGAGGCAGACCATTCAATGGATGGACTGTGTGAAGGATGATATGGCTAGAAATGAGGTGGCTGCTGAGATGACGGTTAATATAGAAGTATGGAAGAAGAAGACATAGTGTGTAGAGTCGCTGACCCCTTGGTAAGACTGGATGTCAGAATTTCCAGTTTCTGACCACTCTTAACGTCTGACAATTGACAGGTGGGACCGATGTGCATTACAAGCCACTGAGAGAACTCGGTATGCAATACATGGTCACCCATCCATGGATGAACCTCGACCAACGTTGCTTAACCTCAAAAATCATCATTTTTCTTTTCCTATCTCCACGTTTTTACCTAAAATTTCACAATTGACAACAGTACGTATATGTAAATTGATAAATCATATATTAAGCGAAGCAAGGTCATAATTTTCAAAAGTAAGCTATACATGCGGCGCGCACGCACAAGGTCGTGTGACGTAGCCAACATGGCCGCCCGCCGAGTAACGTCGAGTTCGTTCATCCTCACTCACACTAGTACATTTCAGTATATTACTCATCGATGCTTCACGACAGATTGTGTTTAACTGAGGATCGGCAGAACAGTTCATTATTGGTGTGGGTAGATTTTTTTTTATTACCGTCACAGCTTAAACAAATCTTAGGGATCTAACTCAAAAAATCTCCAGATAAGTAATAACAGCCGCATGGATCGATCTTCAAAGTTAAGCAACGCTTGCCGAGGTCATTTCGTGGATGGGTGACCATCCATTACGTACCGAGTTCCCTTAGTATCTTGGAAAGCTGTCTAAGCCGTTCCGGCTATCATTTGTAGTCGGGGTTTCGTACTGGCTGCGGGACTGTTCGAAAAAGTTACCGCGGCCCTGGAACACAAAAGGCAAGGAAGGAACATGGATGGGTTTTAGTCAGTACAAGTCTGACAGTCCCTTCCGCTCTGCCCAGAACGGGAGAAGCCATGTGATGATTTCCCATCGAAAAAAAAAAAGGGTTTCGTACTATCCAGTACCGACTGGGCTGTGGAGGTTACACAGGCAATCGCTCCATTAAACACTGATGTTCTTATATTGGTTAGACTGGAAGCCGACCACAACAAAGGCAAACTGAAGATGACTCTCTAACTATCACACTGTGAAGAATTTTAAGAGACCTGCGTATATTCATCAGTATTTTACATGGAGCGACTGCCTATCTGACCTCCACAACCCAGTTAGTACTGGGTAATACGATACTCCTTGGTAAGACTGGCGGTCAGACTTTTTGGGTCACTGCATTACCTAACGACTGTCAAAGATCTACAAATGACAGCCGGAACCAACGGCTTAATGTGCTTTCCGAGGCACGGAGGAAACTTGGTATGTTATGGGTGGTCACCATACAGACCAACCTAGGCAAAGTCAAAGTCAAAGTCAAAGTATTCATTTGTGTGATTTTTGGTGAACAGTAGGTCTTATAGTTAGGTTATGATAACTCAAAAAACTACCCATTACACAATTTGACAGTATAAGAATTTGAATTTGTTTTTTTTTTAATTCGATTTAAAATTGATATAACATACAAATTAACAAAAATTTCAACATTTAGGATACAATCAATAATATTTTTTATAATAAACATTTAGAACACAATTCAAAGTACGGCTTAACCTAAAGATCGACCCGAGCGGCAGTTATTACTTAGCCACTAGCTCCTGGAGATCCCTGCTTCTATAATCTTGTAATCAAAAATCTTTATTACACAAGGAAGTGGTTACAAAATTGTTTGAGGTCCATGACTCCTGTGCTAGGTGATAGACATGTGCTACAAGAGGTCCATGACTCCTGTGCTAGGTGATAGACATGTGCTACAAGAGGTCCATGACTCCTGTGCTAGGTGATAGACATGTGCTACAAGAGGTCCATGACTCCTGTGCTAGGTGATAGACATGTGCTACAAGAGGTCCATGACTCCTGTGCTAGGTGATAGACATGTGCTACAAGAGGTCCATGACTCCTGTGCTAGGTGATAGACATGTGCTACAAGAGGTCCATGACTCCTGTGCTAGGTGATAGACATGTGCTACAAGAGGTCCATGACTCCTGTGCTAGGTGATAGACATGTGCTACAAGAGGTCCATGACTCCTGTGCTAGGTGATAGACATGTGCTACAAGAGGTCCATGACTCCTGTGCTAGGTGATAGACATGTGCTACAAGAGGTCCATGACTCCTGTGCTAGGTGATAGACATGTGCTACAAGAGCCAGTGTCCTCTCCCAGTTTTCAAAGAGTATCCATGGAGTTTCTTGCTGGTTGTTCTCCATAGGAAACAACCCGAACCGTGCACCTTTTTGTCGACGTTTTATAAATGTCCATCTGGTCCTAAATAAAATAAAATATTTTGATTTTTCCGAAGTTGTAAACGATCTTTTCCCACCAAAGTTTTTGTCTAGTAACAAATTCTTACAATCACCAACTGACCACTACTGGTTATGAGTAGGAGATGGCGTGACGAACTGAACTCCAACTTAGAGGCCATCTGCCATCTGCCTTTCCCCAATATGTGGGGTCGGCTTCCAGTCTTACCAGATACAGGTACTAGTATTTTACATGGAGCGACTACTTATCTGACCTCCACAACCCAGTTTGTACTTCGTAATACGATACGCCTTGGTAAGACTGACTAATTGAATCATGACTGCCTCGTTGGTCTAGTGGTCGTTACTGCGACTGCTGACCATGAGGTCCTCGGTTAGATTCCCGGGTCAAGCAAAGTGTTATCGGGTTTTTTCTTCAGGAATTTCTCAGTAGCAGCCACGGAGTCTGGACTTGTGGCCGGTTGAAGGCAATAGGCTTATCCCTTATTACATGGGACTTAAACATAACTGGTGAAATGTGGGTGTACTTTTAGGTTACCTCTGCCTAACCCTTCGGAGATTACAGGCGTGATGTATAACTGTAGACAAGTGACCTTTGGCCTCTGCCTAACCCCTTGATGGCTACAGGCGTTTTTTTTTTTTCGGATTGGAAATCATCAAATGACTTCCCCCGCTCTGGGCGGAGCGGAAGGGAGTGTCAGACTTGTACTGACTAATACCCATCCATGTTCCTTCCTTGCCCTTTGTGTTCCAGGGCCGCGGTATCCCTTTCGAACAGTCCCGCAGCCCGCTACAGGCCTCACGTGTGCTCGTCTTCGAAGGGAACATAGCAAGTCGTGTTGCTGTCTATATTACAATCGACATAGCATATTGTGTAGCTTCCTATCGGCCAGTAAACAAAGGCCCTTTCTTTGTAAACTTGCGTAGGATGATAACGACATACGACAAAATGACTGTTCGACTTAATGGGAATGTTTCTCATACTTTTTTTAGGGTTCCGTATAGTGTTGCCCAAAATCGGTCTTGGTCTTGTGAAAATGTAAGAACAAGACCAAGACTGCAAGACCCAGACCGATTTTTCCCTTTAGCAGTTCCCACCGGTCCTTTCTTCTGTAAATATAAAAGCGCACACAAAGCACGTAATGTAAAGATGTAGCGAGTTTAAAGTCCAAAATCGGTCTTCGGTTTTGGGGAACACTATTTCCGTACGTCAAAAGGAAAAAGGAACCCTTACAGGATCACTTTGTTGTCTGTCTGTCTGTCAAGACTCTTTTTCTCAGCAACGCGTAGAAGTATTAAGTTGAAATTTATATCATTTACTTCTACTCTCGTCTACGGTTTCTTTCAGCTCAGAAAAAATCTAACTTCTAAATTAACGTGGAAAAAAAGATACGGCCTTTTATGCCGCAAAAACGTACATATCGATACTCTAAACTCTAACGCGACCAAAAGATAATTAGGACAGTTTATGTCGCATATCTTCGTATATTTTGCGATTTCTAATGGAATCAGAACCTATAGGATACTTCCCGTTGACCTAGAATCATAAAATTATGCAAGAAGCAAGGTATTACAACACATGTTAAGGAAAAAATCAGAAAACTGTAAAATTTAGTTTAAAAACAATAAAAAAAGCAAGTTTGTACGGAACCCTCGTTGCGCGAGTCCAACTCGCACTTGGCCGGTTTTTTTATTTGTGAAGTAAGCAACGGCTTACTGTCCGGCCTACGCTGTCCTCCCATACATAAGTACTAACGCTGTACCATTGTAAAACCAAATAATTTAAAAAGAGTAACCATGGAGTTTCTTGCCTTGCTTTCCTGTCAGTTGGGACTGGTCATCTCTAGGCTGCCACGGTTTATTTTAACTACTTACTTTGTTTTTAAATTGCTGATATAATCTTTTACTCTGGACGCTCTTAACGTGCACGCATTTCTACATCGTTCTCACATATCACGTATAATCTCAACATGAATGATGTAACCAAGATTTTGTAACAATTATTTGATTGAAAAGAGTGTCTATGGAGTTTCTTGCCCATTCTTCTCCATAGAGATCTACACTTTGGAATGGGCAACTACAGTACTTTCCCAAGTTATTATTTTTTGGTTTTCCGACATTCAAAAGTGCCTGTAATGGTCTAATTGAAATAAATGCTTTTGTGTTTGAGTTTTGAGTTTGAAAGACAGAGGAAACTGTGTAAGTAATGGATGGTTACCCATCCACGGCCCGACCTAGGCGCAGGACGGCGCTCCGTAAACCCAACACTTATAAAGTAGTTAAAGTATAGTCTAGTGGTGTGACCGTCGGACTGCCAAGTCATAGGTCTCGAGTTCGAACCCAAGACACGCCATCTAATTTTTCGGATTCATGTGCGTATTGTATAATTATCAATTGCTTCGGTGAAGGAAAACATCGTGAGGAAACCAGCATGCCTGAGAGATATTTCTTGACGGCATGTAAAGCCAAGTCAGAGGTCCATGGGCGGGATAAAAACTCTGACACCAGGTTAGGCACTAACCACTCGATTAAAAAGAAGAAAGAACACAGTATAGTATCACTACTCACTACATATTATAAATCAAAGTCCTCTGCCACGTCTGTCTGTCTGTTCGCGATAAACTCAAAAACTACTGCACCGATTTTCATGTTGTTTTCACCAATGGATAGAGTGATTTTCGAGGAAGGTTTTAGTATACATTGGCTAAAATATAATGATATTTGTTGGAGGGCGGGAACGGGACCAAAATTTCATGATTACTTTTGATCGCGATAACCGTCATCCACGCGGGCGAAGCCGCGGGCATGCAGCTAGTCATAATTAATTCCTATGTCATCAAAATCGCACATTCCTCGACTATCGCATTACAGCGCAATTTTTCTAACGTAAGCGTATTTTGTTTGTTTATAAAAACTAGTCTCAGGAACTACTGAGCCGATTCTGACGGAACCTTGACATTGAACGGATGTTTTTATAAAGATAAACGTCTTCTTTACATAGTTGTTAATCATAAAGACAAAGTGTCCTACACACACTGATTATATTATATCATAGTCTGCCTGCCATTTCCCAGTATTTTACATGGAGCGGCTGCTTATCTGACCTCCACAACCCAGTCTTACCAAGGGGTATCGTATTACTAAGTGCTACACTTAGTAATACGATACCCCTTGGTAAGACTGGTTTTTCTTTTGGTCCACTGACTACCTGTAACGACTGCAAAGATCTTCCATTGACAGCCGGGTCTAACGGCTTAACGTGCTTTACGAGGCACGGAGGAAACTCGGTATGTAATGGGTGGTCACCCATCCACGAACCAACCTAAGCAAGTGCGACTTAACCTTGAAGAACGACTCGTGCGCCTGCCATTTATCACACGAGATTATAATGTGTCATATCTCTAAAAGAATAATATTATTTCTACCTAAAATATTAGCTCATAATTAGGGAGGTCGTGGCTCAATAATATTAGACGCACGCATCTTCAAGGTCAAGCAACGCTTGCCGAGGTTGGTCCGTTGAGAGGTGACCATCACATTACAGAGTTTCCTCCGTGTCACGGAGGCTAATGAGCCAGTGGTCCCAGCTGCCATTCGTAAACCTTTGACAGTCGTTACAGGTAGTCAGTGTCCCGAAATTCTGACAACCAGTCTTACCAAGGATTATCGTATTACCCAGTACTAACTGGGTTACAAGAACCATCGGTGCGCGAGTACAACTCGAACTTGACCGGTTTTTTTTTACTAAAATTAAACCACACTTCGCCTGTACTGTGTAAGTCAAATGTATTAAGGGTGCAAGTCTTGACTTCAGGTTGTGAAAAAGAAATCCCTAGAAGCAAACCCAATAAGAATTTCATTCTTATTTTCTTAGGTAACACTCACAAACCAATTTTACACATACATACATAAACTCACCCCCTTTTTCCCATGGGGGTAGGCAGAAACCACAGAACGCCACATGCTAGGATCCTTACATACTCCTTTTGCCTCATCCAAGTTCATACATCTGGTCATACACGCACGCCGGTTGCGAGTACTACGCACCTGTCCTTTCTGAAGAACCTCACCAATGAGGTCAACGTATGTTCTTCTAGGGCGTCCCCTACCGGCGTTGCCACTCACCAACCGACCACCAACCAAATACCAAAACCAATTTTGTTCTAATAAATATTTTTTTTGGCATCTGCTCACGGGCGATTTTTTTTTTAACATATAAAATACTGACATGGCTACAAACGTACAAATATGAACAGACAGTCTGAATTCTCTTTGTCGAATTTACATTCAAAGTTAAAAAAGCCAAAAGAAAAAACATGTCCGATTAGCTCCCGTGTGGATCATAGATCAGGGTCTATATCGAGGGGATCTCCTATCTCGCTCTGACATATACCTCCGTCCCTCTCTCGCCTAGCCGTACATTTACGCAACGTGCATGTTTTTATTCATCCAAAATATGGTGGGGTTGGCATTTTTTCCCTTTTTTCATAGGGGTAGGGTATTTTTTAAATGTAACGAACACGGGGTGCACATTTCGGTTTTTTTCTGTCTGAGACTGGTCGGGGTAGAAGTAATTTTTTCTTTGCTTTTTTTCTGGACTATGTTTGTTACATGAATCCGTTTGTATATTTGATTAATGTACAAGGGCTTGTGTGTTACCTTTGAATGTTCTATTCGTTTATGAGAAAATATAATGTGTAAACGGCCCCTTCTGGAAGCCGTCAACCAAGCATTCTGTACATCAAACTTAGTAAATCTACGAATCTATTTTACTCCAAAAAATAAAAATTTTGCAGTAAAATATCACTTTATAAGGTAGGACTCAATGCAACGCACTCAAAATATTGTGCTGATGGATGCATTTAATAGTACAGGGGTCGTAGAGGTGATTAAAGTAAAGGTCAATAACATTAAAAACTTGTGGAAAAGTTGGTATTTTGACCCCCAATATCTCCGTAACTAGAAGGTTCCCAGGTAAGGTCTGGAATAAAAAAATGATCGTAGTGACGCACAGTGGAACGAATGTATGGGAGCGGTTGGACGTAGACATGTCCGAAAAAAAAGAGTAAAATTATGCCAAACTAATGATGCCATCTTATTCGATTACTTAATGCCTTCATAACTTGTGGTGATGAATTTCTTCATAACTCCCATATTTCGGGAGTAATTTGAGAAAATGTGAAATTTTACTATGAAAATGAGTGTATCGAGCTCTCTCCCTCCTGATTCCGGGCTTGTTTCAAGTAGCGGTCTCTAATATCATAATGCTAATACTAAGAGCTATATTTAATACTAAGACACATAGTGCGCCAAATGTGCACTTTCTGGGATAAAGAGTGATGTTTATTTTATAACACAATTTTTTTATTTTTTGTTTATTTTGTTGATTAAAACCGTTTTTCTAAAGGTTTACCTTATTACAATAACATTTCTGAGCAGCCAATTAGAGAAGATATAAGCTAATTAGGATATATAATTAGGGACTTAAGGTTTACATATAAAACTGATGCACTAATGATTACTGATAAGAACATTGCTATTATTTAATTACTAAATGGCTCTTAATACACTAATTTAGCATGCATCATTTACTAATTATCACAATAACTAATTACCTTGCAATATTTAACAAAGGATACCTGGGATACCTGGATTTTATATAAATAGGTCACTATTAGTAACTTTAAAATCAGTGTTGATTTACACCTCGTTGTATCCAAGCTAATCTCGCAATGTATTTTCCAAATTTTAATACAAATCTTGATATTCACGTTGCTTTATGCGCACGCGCACATAAAGATTTACGCGACTTTAACTATTTGTTCAGTGTTTTAAAAGATAACAGTTGTGTTCAGTTATGTGAAAGTGCTGAAACAAGTTTAAAAGACTGGTGTCGTCGATTTTGCTACCGCATTTATGCAAAATGGACACAGTCTGGCAGACAGAAGCACAGATAAGTTTCGGAAGAAACATGAGATTTGGCTACAGGCTGCAATTCAATGGCCGGAATTACAGAATGAAAATATGGAACCTTCTACAGAAAATATAAGTGACGTCATCGAGCCCATAATTTCTCCTGCTAAATCTGATGCTTCAACTTGTACACATCCTAGTCCTCGTAAATCTTTTGAGGACCTTAGTAACCGGCAAAAAAGAAGACGCACTGAAGATAGTCTTTCATGCAGCAGTAGCAGCGCTGAAATTATGTTTTCGGCCGAAAGGGCGCTTCAAAAGGCAGGACAAAGCGATACAGCTTATGTTATGAAATACTTGACGGAGAATCCAGAAGAGGCCTCAAAAATCAAAGCCTTCATTGAAGGTAAATCAATTCAGGTACGGGAAATATCCCCTTTGAAGGCATTGGCTCTTTATGTATCGATGAACTTATCGAAATGGCGCTATAACACTCTTCGGGATTTCAACACTCAAGAAGGAGCTCTTCAATACCCGAGTTACTACATGTTGGTTAAAGAAAAAATTAAGTGCTATCCGGCCAAAGAAGATCTCACAGTTACAGAGAGCTCTGCAAAAATCAAATTACAAGCCTTGATGGATTTAACCTCAAGAAGACTTATTAGGTCGTTAGAAACCCCTGTTGATCCCAATCAACAGCTCGTATTGACCAGCAAATGGGGTTTTGACGGATCATCTAGCCAAAGCATTTATCATCAAAGGACGAGTGAAGATGAGCAAATCGATCTTGCTAGTAATTTTATGATTAGTCTTGTACCACTGCGGCTCGTCTCAAAAGGTGTAACAATTTGGGAAAACGAGCGACCATCTTCCACTTCATTTTGCCGGCCAATATTGTTTAAGTTTATAAAGGAAACCAAAGAAAATGTGCAGAGAGAGATGGCTGAAATCGAAGCAGAGATTGAAGCCTTAACTCCATCCACCATCACTGATGGAATTAGTGTCAAACACCAACTGCTGTTGACAATGATTGATGGTAAAATTCATTCCATTATATCCGATACAGCAGCTTCAGTGTGTGACATATGCAAGGCTTGTCCTAAAGAAATGAATAATTTAGAGTTAATCAAAGATAAACACGCAAACGAGGACATGTATAAATATAGCTTAAGCACCCTTCACGCTTGGATTCGCTCAATGGAATGCTTATTACACATTTCCTACAAATTAGACATAAAATCATGGCAAGTAAGGGGTGATATAGCAAAAAGGCAAGTTGATGACAGGAAGAAAATAGTTCAAGAGGCTGTAAGAAGAGAAACGGGCTTACTTCTCGATGTTGTGAAACAAGGCAGTGGATCCACCAACAATGGCAACTCGGCAAGGAGATTTTTTGAAAACTACACTAAATCTGCTGAACTGACCGGAATAGATGCTATGCTTTTAAGAAAAATCTGTGTGATCTTGCAGTGTATTTCATCAGGAGAGAAGATCAACGTAACTAAATTCCGAGAGTTCTGCTTTGATACTGCTAAGCTTTACGTGGAGTTATACCCATGGTATTATATGCCTTCTTCACTTCATAAAATTTTAATGCATGGGCCAGACATAGTTCAGAACATGTCAATTGTGCCCATTGGTTTTCTATCCGAAGAGGCATCTGAGGCTAGAAATAAAGATTTTAGAAAATATAGAGAGGGGCATTCTCGAAAGCATAGCAGTATCTCATGCAATGAAGATATTATGCACAATCTTTTACTGTCTTCTGATCCACTTGTTACAAGTATCCGTCCAAAAGGAAATAAGTTTGTAAAAAAATCTTCTTTTAAGGAATTTTATGAGCTTACGGATTCTGAGAAAAGTGATATCGAATTTGTTAACATAAATGATTTAGCGGACATCGATTCTGAATTTGAATTAATTGATGATGATGATGATGACGAAGATAATTAAATGATGTTATTGTTTTAAAATGTGTAACTTAGTAAATTAGAGCTTACATCTTAATTATTTATTGTACTTTTAATGAAACTAGGTAATTTATTATCAACTTACTTAAAAGTCATACTCTCATCAGTTCTTGTGAATATTTTTGTTAATATATATTTCTGTATATATATAATATATTTATAGACCTCTTAATAAGTCTGTCTGCGGTTTAAAGTAAATACAAATGGGGAAAAAACGTTTTTTTTTTTAAATTTTCATTTCCTTTTATCCCAGAAAGTGCACATTTGGCGCACTATGTGTCTTAGTATTAAATATAGCTCTTAGTAATAGCATTACGATATTAGAGACCGGTACTTGAAACAAGCCCGGAATCAGGAGGGAGAGAGCTCGATACACTCATTTTCATAGTAAAATTTCACATTTTCTCAAATTACTCCCGAAATATGGGAGTTATGAAGAAATTCATCACCACAATTTATGAAGGCATTAAGTAATCGAATAAGATGGCATCATTAGTTTGTCATAATTTTACTCTTATTTTTCGGACATGTCTACGTCCAACCGCTCCCATACATTCGTTCCACTGTGTGACGGGGAGAACAAGTGCCGTTCGGCTTCGTTAAGGGTACTGTTACACCCTTTATACAATGTATGGAATTTGATGATTGATGATGAGAGTCACTACAAATTTTGGGAAATTCGTGGCTAAACAATAACAGCCGCTCTGGTCGATCTTCAGGTTAAGCCACACTTGCCCAGGTTGGTCCGTGGATGGGTGACCCCATTAAATACCGAATTTCCTCCGTGCCTCGGAAAGCACGTTAAGCCGTTGGTCCCGGCTGTCATTTGCAGATCTTTGACAGTCGTTACCGGTCCACAATCAGTCTTACCAAGGGGTATAGTATTACCCAGTACTAACTGGGTTGCGGAGGTCAGATAGACAGTCGCTCCATATAAAATACTGGTATTCAGCTGAATCCAGTTAGACTGGAAGACCCCAACATAGTTGGGAAAAGGCTTGACTTATTATGATGAGCCATCACGAATTTTGAGGTTTTTATTTTAAATTGACTGCTTCGTTGGTCTAGTGGTCGCATACGCTGCTGCTGAGCATAAGGTCGTGGGTCCAATTCCTAGGTCAGGCACATCACATTGTGGGATTTTCTTCATGTCTCCTCATTCGGATTCTGGATTTATGCTCGGTTGCTGTCAATAGGATTGTTCCTCATTACACTTGACTCAACACAGCGGTTGTTAAGTTATTTTTTAACTATTTCAGTTTGACAGTTTTTGACAATCGATAAAATTAAATAAAATTGAAAAGTCTGTTTTTAATTTCAAAATAACAGGTTTTTAATAAATGCATGTACAGTAAATAAAAATAACTTTTTTTTTAATTTTTATTTGTCCGTCTGGACCGATTTTGAAAGGACTTTGACTGGTAGATAGCTGATGTTAAAAGGAGTGACATATGCTACTTTTATTTTAGAAAAAGGATTAGGGTTCCGTGCAAAAAAATCAAAATCCTTGAAATTGTTAACAAAATCCGATTCAAATAGGGAAGTAATATTTTTATAATAATTTCGAAAGTCGCAGGGCACAGCTAGTTCATAATATTTGTAACAAACAATGCTATAACTAATGTTATTTATTTATTTACAGATAAAAATGAAACATGCTGAATATCCAAGTAAGTTTATTAAAATACTTTGTTTAAAAAAAAAATGTTCATTTCGAAAATGTACATTTATAAATTAAAATATTTTAATGTAACAAATTAAAAATAAACTTAAAAAATGGCGTCAAAAAACACTAAGTCTTTGACCAAGGTAAAATCTAGCCCTTGGGTCACTTGGGTCTACTATTAGCTAGAAAGGAGGTGTCTGATGAGATGACAAGTAATAGAGAAGTATGGAAGAAGAAGACATGCTGCGCCGACCACAAATGAATTGGGATAAGCATATCGTCGAGAAATATCTCTCAGGCATGCTGGTTTCCTCACGAGGTTTTCATTCACCGAAGCAAGTGATAATTGTACAAAACGCACATGAATCCGGAAAATCAGTGGTTAGGGAAAAATTAATTGGAAAAGTTAAATAAATAAGAAAACCTTTTGCCAATTCTGTTGGAAGTCATTGTAGAAATACGAAACACTTTGTAAGTTACATGGAGCGACTGCCTATCTGACGTCCACAACCCAGTTAGTACTGGGTAACACGATACTCCTTGGTAAGACTGGTTGTCAGACTTTCGGGCCACGACTACCTGTAACGACTGTCAAAGATCTACAAATGACAGCCCCGACCAATAGCTTAACGTGCCTTCCGAAGCACGGAGGGGTCTCGATATGGATGGTCACCCATCCAAGAACTGACCTCGGCCAGCGTTGCTTACCTTAAAGTTCTACTCGTGCGGCTGTTATAATGTAGCCACAAGCCCCTCAACGACTAACATAGGTATTCAGACTGTTACTAGTCTGAATAACCTTGAAAAATATGTCACGACTTTAAAATTATAATTATTTGATCTGATGTCATTTTTATTACGTCACACTATAATAGAGGAGTTTGGGGAACTATGAACATCGATGTGGCTTGATAATCACACTACTGTTGTTATAAATGTGAAGATTTGTATGTATGCGAGTGTGTGTGTGTTAATACTTCACGTTGAAACGGCTTGACGGATTTGAATGAAAATTACACAGATAGCTGATTACCTGCAATAAGTTAAAACACAGAGGATACTTTTTGTCTCGGTTAAATCAAATACAGGTGACATTTTTTCCCATTTTATTTGATTACTCACACATAATATAGGACAGAAGTCACACTGAACTATTTATAAATGCGAAAGTTTGTATGTGTGTGTGAATCATGGTGAATCGAAGGATTTGAATTACTTAATTTTTTTTTTTTAAACTTTGCCCCTCACTAGGAATTTCTCCTGTATCGTGGGTGCGTTTACAAACATTTAAACTCACATACACAAACAGCCAGACCCGGAACAACTATCTGTAGGCCTTACAAATATTTGTTCCGTGCGGGGGTCGGGTTCCAGTCTAACCGGATGCAGCTGAATACCAGTATTTCACATGGAGCGACTGCCTATCTGACCTCCACAACCCAGTTAGCACTGGGTAATAGGATACTCTTTGGTAAGACTGGTTGTCAGACTTTCGGGTCATTGACTACTTGTAACGACTGTCAAAGATCTACAAATATCAACCAGGACCAACGGTTTAACGTGCTTTTTGAAGCACGGATGAAACTCAGTATGTAATGAGTGGTCACCCATCTACAGGCCGACCTAGGCAAACGCAGCTTAACCCCAACATCGACCTGAGCGGCTGTTATTATTTAGCCGTGAGCTCCTCTCTTCTTAATAACACATAGGTTACTGTTACTAAAATTTCGAACTCGATGGCAAAATTTTTTATTTTGCCATACGAAAGGGTGAGTCAGGGTTAAAAGGCCCATATTATCATATCATTACTTATAAGACCTTGGGGCCCGTTTGTGGTCAAGGGCCCGTATTAAGTAAACCGGTCTTGCGAGAAAACCCTTTTGAGAATTTACCGTCATATTATAAGATGCTGATTTGATTAGCAAAGATATTTTGGGATGCGAGTAAAATTACTTTTTTTTAAATGACACTACAATATTAGATGACGACTTATAGCTTTCTGTACTAAGACAGGGCAGGTAATCTATGCCATGGCCAAGGGTGTATGTGACTGAAAAGCTGCGTGGTAATCGGTTGGCTTGGTATGGACGTATGATGCGGAGGAATGAAGGAAATGTCAAGAAAGGAGAGAGGAAAGTTTTGAGTATGAATGTGGGTGGGTATAAGAGTAGAGGAAGACCAAGGAAACGATGGATGAACTGTGTGAAGGATGATATGGCTAGAAAGGAGGTGTCTGATGAGATGACGAGTAATAGAGAAGTGTGGAAGAAGAAAACTAGCAGCACTGACCCTAAATAGACTGGAATAAGAGAAGTATGATAATAGCGTAATTATGTTGAAAAATATTACAAAAAAGATAGACTTTTAAATGTTAGCCTTAAAAAATATCGAACAATAGTACCAATTGGAAAGTATGTATCTGTATTTGTTGGTCACTTTTTCACGACTGAACCATTTAACCTAAAAAATAAAACCAATTCTATAAAGGCAAAATGAGGGTGTTAAAGTTTATACGGTAAAATCACAAAAACTTTCAGACAAAGTCGCGGTTAAATCGCTAGTCTATACTATGATTCACTCATGCAAAATTTTTCATAGTTTACTTAAGATAAGATTAAAATATGGCTGAACACACGAGCGTAACAAGTGCCTGTTGTCTGTGTGTATGTATGTTCAGGCTGCCATCGGAAACTACTGAGCTCATTCTGTCACGGTCTCTACCAGTACTGGTTTCATGGTTGTTTTACTCTGTTATTTAATGATAGACCGTCTATTAATAAATAGTCTTTCATTATAATTAATTAGTTTTTTCCCGCGGCTTCGCTTGCGTTAATTTAGAATTTAACAATAAATTCGGGTTTAAAAAAAAATTATTAACACTAAAAAAATTTCTATAACATTATAATTCAATCATGATTCGAAAGACATGTGGCGCCATCTATTATAATTATAAGAACGTTATTGTTGTTTTCTTCGGGAACAGTACTTTTTTTCAGGATGAATGGTACCCTATGTCCGTTTCTGTACACCTGACAACGTATATGCAAAATTTCAGGATGATCGGTTCAGTGGTTTAGGCGTGAAAAGGTAACAAACAAATAAACTTAATTTCGCATTTATAATGTTCAAGTTTGGAGTTAGGATTCTCATTATTCAAAAATATTTAGGGAAGTTACCGTTAGATTTCGGGCTGATATGATGATGAATATGTGGATGACTTCAGCAATGTGGCGTTGGACGGTCCATATAAAAGTAATTGTCATTTAGGTAGGTAGGTTCATGATTGCTTTACTTGTAAAGCAGATATTACGACATCGAAAGTACACGACATACACCCATGGCCACCATCATGATTCTGCTGCCCTTATCCCAATTCGTTTGTGTTCGGCGCAGCATGTCTTCTTCTTCCATACTTCTCTATTACTCGTCATCTCAGCAGTCACTTCCTTTCTAGCCATATCATCCTTCACACAGTTCATCCATCGTTTCCTTGGTCTTCCTCTACTCTTATACCCATCCACATTCATACTCAAAACTTTCCTCTCTCCTTTCTTGACATTTCCTTCATTCCTCCGCATCATACGTCCATACCAAGCCAACCGATTACCACACAGCTTTTCAGTCACATACACCCTTGGCCATGGCGTGGATTAGCTGCCCTGTCTTAGAACGTAAAGCTACAAATGTAGAAAAATGTATGGGTATACCAGAATTCAATCAGGAATTCTTCAATTCTTAGCAATCTTGTGGTCAAACCAGTTTCTGAACCTTCCAGCTACCATGTCAGGTGCGTGACAAGAACAATTTAGCGTCATCGTGTGAAGGTCATATTTCTTGTTCTACTCCTCATGGCAATGTCTTTTCAAGGATGTTTTTTTTTTCATAAAACCAACAGTGGCTACCTATTTGACCTCCACGACCCAGTTAGTACTGGGTTAATTCGATACCCCTTGGTAAGACTGGTTGTTAGACTTTCGGGCCTCTGACTACCTGTAACGACTGTCAAAGATCTACAAATGACAGCCGGGAGCGACAGCTTAACGTGATTTCCGAGGCACAGAGGAAACTCAGTATGTAGTGGGTGGTCACCCATCCACGGACCAATCTAAGCCAGGCCGTTATTATTTAGCCACGAGCTCCTTCTTCCTTCATCGTTTTGGGCACAATGGTGATGAAATAGATTACACAAAAAAAACTTCTGCCTGGGTTCGAATCTACGATATATAGATCAGGACCTCTACCACTGGGCCACCAAAACGCATCATTATTCTCCTGCCCAATTTACTTGATATCAGAGCAGCATGTCTTCTTCTTCCATACTTCTCTATTACTCGTCATCTCAACAGTCACCTCCTTTATAACCATATCATCCTTCACACAGTCCAGCCCTCATTTCGTTGGTCTTCCTCTGCTATTGTACAATTTTTTTTTAACTGCCTGTACTGTCCCACTGCTGGACAAAGGCCTCCCCCCAATTCGTTCCACGTGCTCTTTTCACGTGTCTCCTCGAACCAGCTTTAGCGGTACGCGTCCAGATCGCAATATTGACCTTAGCAAGAAGCCAGTCTATTCTTCTTCTTCAGAGTTTCTCTATTCTTCTACTGTGAGCTGTTAATGAGGATTTGAGAGAAGAATATTAAAGATACAAAGTATATAACCTTGAGTTTATAAGATTCTTTGAAATAAAGTAGAAAGTGTTTGAATTTCACCAGTGATTCCTAACTGACATTTGATGACCTTCCATGACGTCTTAAAGCAGTATTGTTTTAAATTTATTGAAGAGTGGGACAGAGATGGCGATAGAGGTCCTCTATAGCTCCGTCTCTTTCTCACACTGGAGTGACATTCAATTAAAATATTGTTCAAAGTATAGTGTTTTCATGACGTTTTAAAACTTACTTTCTACTTATTTATTTCATTGCCTTTTGCTAAGTCTTTTTACGCGTGTTAAACTTCAGTTCACTATTTCACTCTTTTGGTACTGATTCTGTTAGTCTGCATACCCTTTCTTAAACTAAAGCGTGGTGTAATTGTGTAAAACAATCACAATGCCAATGCTTTTCAATTTGACAGTTCAAGAACATTCATTGCGTTATCTACGTCGTCGAGCAAACGAACTTTTCAAACATTTGAAGTAATGAATTACGTAAACGGTTTTTTTTTCACGCTTGACGCATTGGCTTAGGGACGTTCTTCAAAATTCTTAGGATTTTTATTGATTTAACTCTGGGGTATATTTTTTATTAAGACTATTGATGAATGATAATAATGACTATATGTGCCCACTGTTCCTTTTTTCCCCTTTTTACCCAATTTAGTTTAGCAATTTACAAATTTTGTTATTAATTATTTTTTCTTTAAAAAAAACTTATAAGTACAAAGTGGCCAGGCCAGTAACAGTAAAACAAATCTGTCATAAAATTACATTAAGATTTTTTTTTAAATAAAAACCATTTCTACGAAAAAAACTGTCTGTATTTCATTGTTTTAATTATTGTAAAATAATTAAAATTCCATTAATTGCAAAAACCAGGTTTGGTAAAATAAAAATCTTAGGTATTTTTTTTATTGAAACATATTTATTTTAATTATAAATACCTTGGTAAATATATGTATTTTTATTTCAAAGTTTTACTTAGAATCTTATGATTCAAAATACTTTGGTAAATACCTACTTTAAGCCTATGTATAGGTATAGATTGCTTCATCATAATAACAGTAGGTTTTATTTTTTTTATATTATTTTCCATATTGAGGCTTAAATGTAAATTATTTAAGTCGTTATTTTTTTATTTAAGAGTAATCACACATTTTTTTTTAATAAATAAAACATGCCTCTGGGATCAAAGTTATTTTTCGTTTTACATTTTTGTGTATTTATAATAAGAAATATGAATTATTTTGCTTTATTATGTCATATTTACTAAATAGCACATAATTTAAGCCAAAATAAAGCTTATAAAAATCATTATTTTCCATTTAATAACTATTGAAAAATAATGAATGCATGTTGATATTTACGTGCAGCCTGTTGCAACAAAAATGTTATTAATTTTTAAAATTGTTTATGTTCTTGCAGTAATATATTAATTAAAGATTTAAAATAAATATATCTATGCTAATTATTACGATTTATTTAATGAATTTCAGGCTTATTTCTACGTGATTTTTTCGAATGAAAACTTTAGTGTTCTATCAAACAAGGAATTTATTAAAAATAAAACAAAAAAACTTTAAAATATGGTCACGCACATTCCTAATTATCTAAAATGAAACATTTTTTTAAATTTCATTTACAAAATATCTTCAAAAAATAACATCGGAACCGAACACGGACATAATGCCACGCCGTCTGTTCAGTAAATGTTCAATAAAAATACTTTTACTGCATATAACAAAAAAACAAGAAATATATGACCTTATTCCCGTCCTGTAGAATGCATCCTGTGATCAATTTCGCGAAAACTACTAACAATTCCGAGAAAAATATCGCAATCTAAAAATAGAACACCAAGACCCTTGTCTTTACAACCGCCAGAGACAAAAAAAATGAAAAAATCAAAAAAAAGAACGCTCCCCAAACAGATGGTCAGTTCTTCCTGAATCCAAAACTATATAATTTTCATCGAAAATCAAATTAAAACAGTGGAAAAAAGCGGTCAATTTAAAAAAAGTTTGAGGTCGCAAGCGCGAGCGCCGGGGACCGTTATGCGTTCGAGACGGAGCTGGTAAAACTATAGTGCTATCTCGCTCATACGCACCCGCCTACCTCGCCCATCGAAAGGCGAGTTTATACTGCGACCGTAGATTTTGATCATCTGTCTGGCTTTTTTTTGTTGAGGAAGTATTTTTTTCCCCGGGAAGTGGTTTGTGGTAATTGAAGATTGGTGAAAGGTGCGATACTTAGTAAAGTGTTTAGATTAGATGCTCACTCAATGTAGGTGGAATGGCGGGAATTTAGAAAACAGTTTTTGTAATTAAACGAGAAATATTTGTGATAAAATTATGTATTGTTGTCCGGAAAATACTTGATTTGTATTTATTTTTTTAATAAATTCGTAAGTTATTATGCAAAGTACGCTTTGTTGTTAATAATAGCCACTAATTATACTGTCACTTTAATTTATGACACGACAACAATTATAATGGAAAACAAAATTTATTTTATGTTAATTGATCGTAAAATGAATGATTAAACATAATGGAATGAGTTGTGAGGTCATTATAGATGGGTCAATAAGTTCAACTTTTTTATTGTGGTGGGGTCTGGTTGTTTTATTTGTGAAAAACACATAAAAAAACTTAGTGTGGCGCAAGAATTTATGAAAAATAAAACTCAATTTAGAGTAAGTAAAATCTATGAGAAAATAAGGATATTCTGGGAATCGATTTACGAAAGTCAAAAACAAAATCATTGATGTGCTCTTATTAATGAAATTCGTAAAAACATTGTACAAAGTTAAGGTATTGCATTGACACATTTACCATATTATCGTAATGCTTTATACAAATGAAATAATTAATCGTTACGAAACAGCTGATACTTTTTTCATATTTCATGAGGCTTTTACCCCCTGACATCTGGGCAATGAATTAATATCCAGCCTGTAAATTAGAAACAAAATTAGTAGGTATATAAGTAAGACTACTTCCATACTCATGATGCTACTACATTTAGTGAAACTTTCCTTAAGTTACACACAGCTTATTTACGTCCCACTCGAACATAAGTTTAACATTATATTACAAACATAATTGTTATAACAAAAATTACATGAATTTGTCAGACAGTACACAAATGGCGGTGGAAATATTATATTTATGGTTAAAATATCCTAAAATATCATCGTAAAATTGTTATGGCGAGTTTTATAGTTAGTAATTTTGTTGTAACTGTTTTCTGAACACTTGAATTACTGCATAAGGCTTCTTCATATTTCAATATTTTTATTAAATTGCCTTCAAGTTGACAGAGCGTGGTTGGTTCGGTTGTTTCTGAAAATGTCATACGCAATGTGATACCTAATCTGATGTCTCCGTCTCCTGTATTAACACGAACTGCCAATTTGATACTCGTTAATACTCGTGTGATCCTATGGATTTAGATTCAAGTTACTTTTCCATGAGATTGGTTATTAAGTAAAATTATAAGGTTGGAGTGACAAATTCTTCTCCAAAATAGTTGGGAAAAGGTTAAGCAGACGACTAAAGGTCGAAGTCTGAGCCAGATGTTAAAATTCTTCCATTTTTGTATTGTCACTTCCCCTCAGTTTGCCCCTTTCTGAATACTCACATAATTTCACTAAGAAACGATAGTAGACGGCTCAGAGAGTTAATAAATGGCAGAAGTATATACAAAATAATCGAGATAATGATAGAGGGGTGATTTTGAAGTACCCCTTTTTAATTACCCACACTTTTCTTACAAATATAGGCATAAAACTTAAAACGCCCTTACACCAAAAGACGAACTTCTAGCCAAGCAACAACAGAAACGCCCTTGAGAAACCCGTCAAGGCCCACAACATATTATGCAGTAGACCTATTTTTATTTCAACCCAAGTTCTGTTGAAGGTATGAAACATTTTTACACTTAAAGTATTTGCAACCTTGACCATAATACTGTTACCAGTTTGCGCCGGGGTGATCAGAATACCAACGTTTTATTCTGATCGGTGCAGTCGACAAACGTGTGGGGAATGTATTGGAGTATGGCGTGAATTTAGATTGCTCATCTACTAGTTGGGTTACGATGTTTCTATTTTTTTTCTGTGGGGATTTTATTAAATTTCTAGTGCAGTTTTTTTTAGGTGGCGGTGGAAAGATATTTCTCCATTTTGTAACTTATGGCAAGAATGGAGGTAGACCATTGCACAGTGTTAGAACAGTACGGGCTTAAAATAATAAGTAAGCGTGTTCCAGTGATAAATATTATATGAATTTTGAGTGGGACGTGACTTTAATAGAAAAATAAAAAAATTAAGTAAGATTAGTCTGTCATAGACTCTTTACCATAAGTTAAATTTCTTGAAAAAGATGATTCTCTCAAATTGACAGAAGGCTAAGACTGGATAACTATTCTAGACTGCGGTAATTTTTAATATATTTTACACTATAGCGTCAAAACTTCATAGAAAACCACTAGAGGACCTGAAACATCACTGAAAACTATTCACGTACACACCAGAGCTAAATGCACTTTATCGGCTTACAATTAAAGTAAAAACTCGCCTACATGCACAAGAGCATCGCGAATGCTATTTCTAGAACCGTCGGTGGAGATTGTTGCCATGGCAACGTTTAATTTATGAATGAATTTATGACTGCGGACCGCAGCGAGTGTATTCTGTGCTAACACGAAATATTTATAGCATCTCTCTTGATGACTAAATGCCTTATTGTTCTATATTGTGGTCGGTTTATCCATCAGCGGGTTAGTTAAACTTTAATACCTTTCAGACGAGGCATGTGTAATGAAACATAAGTAGTTACCTCAAAATAAAGAGGGAGACAAATAATTAAGGGACTTGTGGCTGATGAAACAAGATTGACAAATGCAACTCAGTCCCTCTTAAGACTCATACTGTCTCACTCACATTAAGGTGTATTGTAGAGGCAGAAAGAAATACATTTAAGAATTTCTGAATATTTTAGTAAATTTGAAGCTTAAAATAGAAGAAGGCAGTCAGTGAGACATGTTTTATTACTTCTCATAAAAATATAAATTGACATAAGATAAAGAATTATTAAGTTTCACTTAATAAGCTGTATCTACTGTGGCACTACTGCTAATAGACAGTGAAATTGAGAAAAGGATGCTTTGTGCATTTGTGCAAATATGCTGGAAATTTTGTACATCTATTCATATTTTACAAAAATGCTTTATAGTCATAGCACCAAAATTCAAAGCCAAAACATTCTTAATCACGTTTCCCAGCAAAATGATTCAGTTTACTGGCACCATAGCTTTCTTTACATACACTTATCCATCACCATGTCAGCCAGAAGACATTCCCTACATGACACACAAGAATGTAAAGCAAAACTCATTACAGACGCAAGTGCCATGAAACGCAGCACTAACCCATTTTACCCACAAACCTTATTAAAACGGATACAATACATTTATCTTAAAAAAAACGCAAACGCACTCGATACTTGTAACCCGACAGCATAAAAAAAACTTTGCACGGATAATCACTATAGTTTTTACACAACATTCTTTCTTGTCTAGGCTGTTAATTGACTGATTTAAGAGCTATTTATATCCATCTATAAATAGACAGCACTGTTGCCAAGTGCATCGTTAAGCTGGATCTCGACTTGCGATTACACGACTTTTATGTGCGACAAGTCGTCGTTACGATAAATTATGTGGGTTAAAATGTTGCCTGTATAATCCTGGTTCTTTTTTAAAAAGTGAAATGAATATGTTTTTTTTTATGTTTGCCGTGATAATTTATTTTGGATTTTTTAATAAGGGTTAATTTTGAAACAAAGGAAAATTATATCAAATTATTGTAATTATTAAAAAGGCCTGCTAATGACTGTAGTTATTAAAATTAATTCAGTGATCGTTTTAATGTCAATGCTTATCAATATTTTTGTTAACTTCTGGTCGAAGGTCATTTAACCAGAATAAAACAATCAATACCACGACGACGAAGTATTTTTCTTTTTTGTTAAAACATGTTTTATAGGCAAAAGAAATAACTTCATAAAAGATTTTCACCAAAAGTGAGTAAACAGTCAGAAACGGCAAACAGTTAATCCGCCCGTCACTTAAAACAGTCAAATAACTCGATTTCCTTAATAAGCCCTATTAAACGTCGTGAAATTTCGAGCGTATTATAAATAAGAGCTAATTTAAAGCCCCCAATACACCGTGCATCATTCGCAGTAACGATTAATCGAGTGAGTACAGCCAGCCTTATGCCATAATGCGGTATTGTTTCATTCATAAGGTTTTAATTATAATTCCTTTGCTTAAGTGAAAGTTTTTTTTTTTATTAATTAACCTTTATGATAATATTAAAAGTTTTTTTTTTTTCATTTTAAATTACGGACAGGGTAAAGTTACTAAAGAAAAGTTCTGCTAAAATCTCATTGATCGCTTGATTAATAGTAGTAATTAAAATACATTGCGTTTTGTTAATTGAACAATGCAAATTAAACACTTGCATTCAAAATTAACATACTAATCAATTGCAAGTGTTAAACTATGCGAATCTTTTATTCATTTTACGTTTCTCACAGTAAAATTAAAATAGATATAGAGATATAATAAAATATCTATAAGAATCAAAAATCAAACCAGTATACAGTAAAGACTAAAACACCAAACGAAATTTTCAAAAAAGAAAAACTTGAAAAATAAAAGTACCAAGACTTAGCCGGCACGGTATATCGATCCAAATACAAGTTCCCAACAAAAAGTGGACCGCATCTCCCGTCTCGCTCGCACATGAACGCCGCCAGCGGGGCAGAAAGAGACGGAGTAACCATTGCGCGCGCCCACGATACAGTAGGACGGTACATTGAACTCTGTTTGGAGAGAGAACGAGAGAGATATGTCTGTCTCTTTCTAACGATACGACATAGCGTTCGCATTCGGATTTTGAAACATACCCTATTCGTCTACGGTCGGGGTACGAAAATTCCATTCTGTATTCCGATTCGGAATTTTGAATCGAATTTCTTGTAAAATGTTCGTTTAACAAGAGATTTTTCGTTATGTTTTCATGTAGTGAAAGTGTGTTAGGCCTAAATACCTGTTGCTAAGAGCCAGTTGAGAAATGTTTGCAGTGTGTAGACTTGTGTTAAATTCGGTGAAAATTAATTGGTGATAGTGGTTATAATGAAAAGCGTACTCTTAAAATCACGGATGACATTTTCTTAAAAGGATTTGTAAACTGACGCTCTTCTCTCTGCTGGTGACGTTGAGGAAAAACTTCAAGTAAGGTATGTTACCTACTGTTTTAATGTTTCACCCCTTTTATTCAAGGGGTTGAATAGGGTTGAGAGGGTTTAAAAATTATAGTAATCATTTTCTTGAACCACGTGCGTCGTAAAGCATTATGCAAAAAAAATGAAGATTGAAGGAACTTTAGAGTCTTATTACAACCCTAAATGACTGAAAATCATCCCTTATTTGTATACTAAATTCATCCCTATGTATTCCACTACTGGAATTAGGACATTTCCTCCAAAAAAGTTTCCTAATTTAGGGTCAAGACCGGTTCTAATGCGTCATTAGTAATTGTCTCGGTTCTGACATCCGGTAAGCGCAAATCTGCCCACTGCTGGACAAGTCCACCTTAGCCATCTCGGAAACAGAACAAAAATAATTGTCTAAAATAGCCATTAATTTAGCCAAGTGCAAAAATTGATAGCCTATACTTACCTACATCATCATCTGTCCATTGTCTACCCAACTATATTGCGGTCAGATTCCAGTCTTACCATATGCAACTGAATACCAATATTTTACATGGCGTGACTGCCTATTTGACCTCTACAACTCATTTTCAAGGATAAACTACCAAAGTCAGACATTTTTGTCACAGACTACCCTTAAGAACACATTAACTAGACCCCCGAAACACGGACGAGTTCCTTTGAGAAAAATAATGGTCACCCATCCACTTATTGGCCGTGGGATGAGCAGCTTAACCTCGAAACTGGGCCCTGCCCCACGTTTGTGTTTTCCGTACCAGCTATTGCCTTTTATAGATCCTTAATATATAAGAAATAAAGACAATGTCGTCCCCTATACTATTTCTTATAATGCTAAAATATTTTCCTATTAAAAAGTTTCCCAAATTAGTAAAAATATTTTACTTTATTCTCCACAATTAAATCCTTTATTTTAGCAAATCATTGGGCTTGCATAGGCACTGTTTAAATACGAAAATATTTAAAAAAAACTAGAAAAAAGTTGCCCCTAACGATAAGGGATGTATTACTGTCAAAAATGAACGGAGGGTGCATCAGCTACCCCTCTGGCTACCCTCTGCGAAAATTGTATTACCGTGAAGCGCGTGGGTGTCTGTTCTACAATAATCAATAATTCAGGAGTCGTAATTCACTGTAAAATTTTCTTATTAACGAACTAGCTAATCATTATAAAGGTTCATCATCAAGGTTGATCATTACAAGACCCTTAACGAAGCCGAAAGGCACTTGTTCTCCCCGTCATTGCGATCATTTTTTTGTTCTAGACCATACCTGGGAACCTTCTAGTTACGGAGATATTGGGGGTCAAAGTTCCAACTTTTTTACAAGTTTTTTTTTTTAAATAAGTACCTACATGTTTTTAATGTATGATTTTTACTTTAAACACCTCCACGACCCCCGCACTATTCAATCCATCCTTCAGCACAATATTTTGAGTGGGTTACATTGAGTCCTACCGTAAAACATGATTTTTCACCCCAAAAAAAAAAGTAGTTTCCCAGCAATATTTTTTTCGTTAAGTTACTTAGTATGATGTACAGAATGCTTGGTTGACGGCTTCGTCAAGGGCCCGTTTACACCTTGTATTGATACCATGTCAGGTTATATAAAACAAACAAAAGAGATTCTGATGACTTCCAATTCATCACGAATTGAAAAGAACCCATAGAAAAGTATTCAACATAACATCACGCCTGTAATTCCCGACGTGTTAGGCAGAAGTGTACCTAATAGGTCACCCACATTTCGCCAGTTATATTTCAGTACCATGTAGTAAGGGGCGAGCTTATTGCCATCAACCGGACACGAATCCAGACTCCATGGCTGCTACTGAGAAATTCCGGATGGTTTAACCCAAGAACACTTTACCGACACGGGAATCGAACCCTAGGACCTCATACTCAGCAGTCACGAGGCCAACGCGGCAGGTACAGTAGACACTTTCATCATCATCATCTTCCTGCCCTTATCCCATTCTATTTGGGGTCGGCGCAACATGTTTTCTTCTTCCATTCTCCCCTGTCAGACGTCACGGCATCATTTACTCCTTTCTCTTTCATATCAGTCTTCACACAATCCATAGATCTTTTCTTCAGTACGTCACTTTATAGGGTAATTATACTTATGCAAATATATCTAGGTACTGCTAACCTAACCTTACCCTAAATACCCGACACTGGAAAAGGTTTAGCCCTAAAAGACATGCCCTTGGAACCTTCCGATGGGATCATCTAATAGCCCAGAATATCCAATTAGATTCACAAAGAAGTCCTTTAAAATATCTGCATGGTCAATGTATTATTTGAGCCATTTAAGATCATTACATATGTGAATCCCAAATCTTTAAATCGTGTGTTATTTAATAAAAGTAAGATATCATCTCTCATTCCTGTCCACTGTTACTTAGCTTGACTTGTAACTCCCAAGATTGACATTAATTTTTAAAATACTAGCTTATGCCCATGGGGATAAAAGTATCCTGTATGTTAATCATCATCATCATCATCAGCCTATAATGTTCCCACTGCTGGGAAACAGGCCTCCTCTCTATGAGAGGCTATAATCCACCACGCGGGCCCAGTGCGGGTTGGTAGATGTCACATGTCTTCGAATTTTTGGATCTAGGACTTCTAGGACATGTCGGTTGCCTCACAATGTTTTCCTTCACCGTTTTTGAGTGCAGTGGTGATGGGGCTGCAGGCTGTTCGAAAGAGATACCGCGGCCCTGGAACACAAAGGGTTAGGAAGGAACATGGATGGGTTCTAGTCAGTACAAGTCTGACACTCCCTGACGCTCTCCCCAGAGCGAGAGAAGTCATTTGATGATTCCCCATCCGTAAAAAAAGCAGTGGTGATGAAATAAATAAGAATGATAAAAAGTATGTTAATCCAAGTTATAAACTATCTGTGTGCTAAATTTCATTAAAACCCTTTCAGTAGTTTTTGCGTGAAAGAGTGACAAACGTACATCCCCACAAAGTTTCGCATTTATAATATTAGTAGGACTGCAATTTATGTTTAGCTAGAGAGAATCAATAAGTGGGGGATGCAAAAAGGGAGGTAGCACTCAAATCGATTAAAATCCTCTTTTTTTGTACACTATCATAATGCCGTCCTTTTTAAGGAGTATTCCCATTTGAGCACCGATTTCAAGAGCACTTGCTTAGAGCCAAAGTTATTCCCTTTTCTCAAAAGGGAAAATCTTTGGTGCTCTTGAAATCGGTGCTCAAATGGGAATACTCCCTTTTTAACCCCAAAAATTGATTTCTAAAGAATGCCCTGTCCAAATATGCATCAAGTATAAATAAATATATACACATTCTTTTCCATTTCCATAGGTTTCGCAGACATAAAATCTCAAGACACGTCTGACGTGTATAACCTAACTTAGAAGCACGTGGCGGCGTGTAAAATCTAGACACGCTATGAAACTGTGACGTCATACCTGGTACTAATTTAATCATGAGTCTAACTGTAAAAATCTTTACTCACGTTACGACCGCCATTTTGACCTATACTGCGTATTTATTAAATGTTTGAGACATCTAAAATTATGCCTCGTTGGTCTAACAGTCGCACGCGCAACTGATGAGCATGAGGTTCTGGGTTCGATTCCCTGGTCAGGCAAAGTGATATTGGGTTTTTCCATCAGGAATTTCTCAGTAGCAGTCACGGAGCCTGGATTTGCGTCCAGTTGATGGCAATAGACTCGCCCCCTATGACATAGGACTTAAACATAACTAGGGAAATATGGGTTTACTAGGTACACCTCTGCCTAACCCTTCGGGGATTACAGGCGTGATGTTAAGTTATGTAGTTTTATTTCTTTACAAAAATAAATTACTGTTTATGACCCATTTCAGTCACATCTGTTCCCTGAAGGGGACAATCCTAAAGGGTACACCCCAAATAAATGAGTCCTTAGGTCGTTTTAAAACCCTAGCAATCAAATATGGAACCATTAACAGTTTTATTGACGAACCAATAATTTTAACCATAACCAATATTATAAATGCAAAAGTAATTTTGTTTGTTACCTTTTCACGCCTAAACCTCTGAACCGATAATCCTGAAATTTTGCATATACGTTGTCAGGTGTACAGAAACGGACATACGGTACCTTTCATTCCGGAAAAAAGTACTGTTCTCGAGGAAAATGGAGAATAGAGTTGGCGCTACGTGTCTTTCGAATCATGATTGAATTATATTATTGCAAGCAGCTGTCTAAGCAACTGTCAAATTCTTAATTAATGCGAGAGAAGCCGCGGGCCAAAGCTAGTAACAAAATACAGGACCATTTTCTCCTAAATCTGTCCTAAAGATCGCGCTCCAGAAAACTAGACATTTGGTAATTTTAAAACCCTTATAATGCAATGTATACCCTGACATATAAATTCCCAAAAATTCCAGTAAATTCAATTTCTGGAGCATTTTCGTTTCAGCTGTCCCTAAATGGGACAGTCCTAAGGGTTCCCCTAAAAGAATTCACCCTTAAATTATTTTAAAATCCTTATTATTCAATGTGCACCTTTCGCCCGACTTATTCATGGACCAGAAATAGATAATTCAATTTTAACTACCACTAAAAGGTCCTTTACGGTAGCTCCTAAAAGCAACAAGCCATAAAAACCTAGTCCTTACTCCTTTTCGGGGCGGTTGAGCCCTATTTCAACCATATAATGTTAAAATATGCGATCACTTGATTTTACCAGCGGCTCCGCTCACGTGAAGTTTGATAATTGTCTCATGGGATTGTACTACCGGGATAAAAAGTATCCTATGTGTTAATCCAGGTTATAAACTAACTGTGTGCCAAATTTCATCCAAATCCGTTCAGTAGTGTTTGCGTGTAAGAGTAACAAACATCCATCCATCCTTCCGATTACATTAACTTTCACATTTATAATAGTAAGTAAGATTATGTCTGTGTTAGGCAGATATGTATCCCCCATTTTTTAGGGAAAGAGCCTATTACCAGCAACCGGTCTGCAACTGAAAAAAATCTGATTGAAAATGTCAAAAACCGACTAATCGAGACAGAAGACCTCAAGCTCAGTAGCTACGGTAGTGACCGCTGAACCAACTTTACCGTTTTTGACAAAGTGCTGTAAACGGACCAAACGTTCTGTACATCAAACTAAGTAACTACAAGCAAAAATTATTGCTGGGAAACGACTTTTTTTTGGAGTTAAAAATCACGTTTTACTGTAGGACTCAATGTAACCCACTCAAAACATTGTGCTGATGGTTGCATTGGATAGTAAGGGTGTGTGTTTAAAGTAAAATCTTTCATTAAAAACAGGTATTTAAAAAAAAAAAAACTTGTGAAAAAGTTGAAACTTTGACTCCCAATATCTCCGTAACTAGAAGGTTCCCAGGTATAGTCTAGAACAAAAAAAATGATCACAATGACGGGGAGAACAAGTGCCTTTAGGTTTCATTAAGGGTCTTGTGTCCCTTCATAACGAACCTAACCTAAATAACTTGCTTTAAAACACTTTACAAAGTATAAGTATGAATATCTGACAAATATTACGCAATAGAAACACAATATGAGTGAGCAATGTTGGTATTATTGCAAAGGATAAGAAAACAGCACTTGGATTGGGAGAGGCCTTTGCCCAGCAGTGGGACAGTACAGGCTATTAAAAAACTATTAATGAACCAGTTCTATCACAGCTGTCAATTAAGGGTATGGTCCTATGGTCCTTGATAGACTTATTCATCAGCAGGACTTATACCTGCCATGGCTGTGGGACTGTTCGAAAGACATACCGCGGCCCTGGAACACAAAGGGCAAGGAAGGAACATGGATGGGTTTTAGTCAGTACAAGTCTGACACTTCCTTCCGCTCCGCCCAGAGCGGGAGGGGTCATTTGATGATAATGGGTGGTCACCCATCCACGGACTAACTAGCCAAGCGGGGCTTAACCCGAGCGACTGCTATTATTTAGCCACGATCTCCTTTACCAGCCCTATGATAATGTAATATACAATTTTTTCCCAGAATCTGGTAAGCCGTTCTGACTCTATTTTACAACGCATTTATGCCTAAAGTCGGCAACGTGTAGGTATTGACAAAGTTACTTCATCGTTACGTAAGACAGTATTACTGAAACACGGCCTTTCTGTTTTAAATTAAACTAAGAACCGAATTGGAAAAATCTTCGTCATCGCGTGTCGATGACAATTCAAATTGAGTTTGCCCAAAATTTGGAGACGGGTTGTGACCTTTTTGTTTTCTACGGATTGGAAATCATCAAATGACTTCCTCTGCTCTGGGCAGAGCGGAAGGGAGAGTCAGACTTGTACTGACTAAAACCCATCCATGTTCCTTCCTTGCCGTTTGTGTTCCAGGGCCGCGGTATCTCTTTCGAACAGTCCCGCAGCCAGTAGCGTCCAGCAGCTATTGTGACATGCACGTACAGGCAGGACACGACAGGACAAGTGTCCTTCGTTAGTGGAGCAACACCACATTTACACGTCATGGAAGAGTCATCTATGAATCTCCACCTGAAAGGGTTTTCCTTGCTTCGGCCAAGCTGTGTCCGGAGTCTATTTAAAGACTTCCAGGTCAGCCATGGCGACTCGTCACCAGGTGGGAGATTTTCGGCAAGTGGCACAAATGGGTTGGGTAGCGAACACCTTCTCGCTACACTTTGAGTCTTTCCTTAGAGCGTTCTCCAGTGAGGAGAGGCACACACTTTAAAAAAACTGTTAAGGGTTTTTAGGCTTTGCGGCACGAAGATGTGTCTAGCGTCGGAAACCATTTAAGCTCTTTCACTTGAGTTTGCCAGCGCTCTGCGAAGTTCTGGTGACGCTGCCTTGGAAAATTCCATTGGAGGGACAGTTTATTCTTCAGACATGGTCCTGAGATAGTTTTAAGGGCTAAAGCGCCCTTTACAACCCTCTGTGCTAATTAAGGAAGCTTCTCCTATTAAAGGGCTCACCTTAATAGTCTTAAGAATGCTCCTAAAAGGATATTAATTAAATTACTATCAAATTATATGCACGTTAAAGTAAATAAAGGAATTATTTACAGAAATATATTCAAAATTAAATGACAGAATCAGGTGTTGCTTAGCGGAAACCCATGACATTCAATGTTATGTACAATATGTCGTTTTAAATGCAGGATAGGATGCAGGAACAGCAGTTATATAATGTATTCCATGCACCGATACCTATCCTCATTTAATATGACCTAATGTACAAACCTGAATCTAATGTTTGAATTTAAAGAATATTTCTTTCAATATAACTGACTAGCTTTTGGCCGCAGCTTCGCTTGCGTTAATTTAGAGTTTGACAATCAATTCAGGTTATACTCTGCTTGTAATAATATAATTCAATCATGATTTGAAAGACACGTGGCGCCATCTATTATCATAAGAACGTTATTGTTGTATTCCACGGGAACAGTACTGTTTTTCGGGATGAAAGATTTCAGGATGATCAGTTCAGTGGTTTAGGCGTGAAAAGGTAACAAATAAATACTATTGTCTCAATTCATAGTAGGTATACATTATAAACGAATTCTAGTACACTATCATTATTTTACCTCGTCCTACTAATCACTTTCTGGAGCCCTGACCCAGCCAGGTGTCGCGGCAGACCTCGTAGAAGCTGGCGGGATGAGCTGGATAAAACCAACACCCTTTGGTCCACATTAATCCTGGATCGAAACAACTGGAAGTCATGGGGAGAGGCCTTTGCCCAGCATTGGGATGACGAAGGCTAACAGTCCCAGTATACCAATCACCCACTGCTGGGGCAAGACCTCCCCTTTCTTCTACCACAGTTCCCGATTCTGTGCGTCCCTTATCCAGGTGCTTCCCGCGATTTTGACGATATCACTGACCCAACGAGCTTTACGACGGCCCTGGTTTCTTTAGCTTAACCTTGGCCACCACTCGGTCAAAGCCTTGCTCCATCAGCCATCACGGCGTCTAGCCATGCGTTCTTATACTTAAAAACTGGCCAAGTGCGAGTTGGACTCGTGCACCGAGGGTTCCGTTTAAACTTTTAGACATTTTGTTATTAAACTACATATTAAAGTTTTCAGATTTTTTTCCTTTAAATTTGCTGTAAGACATTGCTTCTTGTCAAATTTCATGAATCTAGGTCAACAGGTACTTTCCGTTGACCCTATTAATTTTGATTCCCTTCAGAGTGTCGAAATTTACGTTTTTTGTGGCATAAACGGCTGTATCTTTTTTTACGTTAACTTAGAAGTTTGATTTTTCACAGCTTCAAGGCACTGTAGACTTCTATATGGTTTTAATTTCAACTCGATACAAAGGCAAGATAAAGAATTATGACAGACGAACAGACAGACAACAAACAAGAGTCCTTTTATCCAACAAAAAAAAAATGTTGGCCCACACTAGGGATTTCTCCTGTAGCGTGGGTGCGTTTACAAACATTTAAACTCACATACACAAACAGCCAGACCTGGAACAACTATCTGTAGGCCATACAAATATTTGTTCCGTGCAGGGATCGAACCCGCGACACGCAGCGCAGCAGTCAATCGCTCAGCCACTGCGCCAACCGTGCCTACAGTTCCTTTTCCCTTTGATATACAGAACCCTAAAATGAAATATAACTTAAAGACCAGCCTGGTCCTAAAGGATTCTAGGGTAAGACCAGCTTCTAAAAAGCTGGCCTTTTTAGGGCTTGTCTTGAGACTACATTTTGATAACCTTTATGTGACGTTTAACAGCATTTTGTAAACTCTTTATGAGAGTGGTTCGAAAAAATTTATTCTGATCAAAAAATGACATCATAAAATGGCTTATGTAAGAGATAAGACATTGTTTGATTATGTCTTTCAGTGCGATTATTCTAATATCATAACATCGCGCTTGTAATCCCCGAAGGGTTAGGCAGAGGTGTACCTAATAGTACACCTACATTTCGCCAGTTATGTTTAAGTCCCATGTAATAGGGGGCGAGCCTATTGCCATCAACCGGGCACAAATCCAGACTCCGTGGCTGCTGCTGAGAAATTCCTGACGGAAAAACCCAATATCAATATCCCCGACCTCGGAATCGAACCCAGGACCTCATGCTTCCCATCTTATTTTAATATCAAAGATAATTAAAGCTATTTGGAGTAAAAGTATTAAACAAACAAATTGGGTTTGCCGTTGGTCCCGACTGTTATTTGTAGATCTTTGAATGTCGTTCCAGGTAGTCAGTGGCCCGAAAATCTGACATCCAATCTTAACAAGGGGTATCGTATTACCCAGTGCTAACTGGGTTATGGAGATCAGATAGGCAGTCGCTCCATGTAAAATACTGGTATTCAGCTGCACGCGGTTAGACTGGAAGCCGACCCCAACATAATTGGGTAGATGATATTGAGTTTACCTTAATAGTCGATATGAGGTTGTCAAGAATCTATAACAGGACTGCCTGAAAACAAATCTTAGACCCGTGCTCATTCACCTTATACAGGGTGTAATCGTACCCTTCACGAAGCCGCAACCAAGCATTCTGTACATCAAACTAAATACCTTTACGCAAAAATTATTGCTGGTAAACGACTTTTTTTTTGGGGTGAAAAATCACGTTTTACGGTAGGAATCAATGTAACGCACTCAAAACATTGTGCTGATTGATGGATTGAATAGTACAGGGGTCGTAAACGTGTTTAAAGTAAAAAAAAATCATTAAAAACAAATATTAAAAAAAACTTGTGATAATTTGGAACTTCAATCTTTATGACATACTAGCTTTCGCCCGTGGATTTGCGTAAGTATAGAATTTGACAATCTCTGCTTGTAATAAAATAATTCAATCATGATTCGAAAGACACGTGGCGCCATCTATAATAATATGAACGTTATTTTCCTCGGTAACAGTATTTGTTTTCGGGATGAAAGGTACCCTATGTCCGTTTCTGTACACCTGACAACATAATTATATGCAAAATTTCAGAATGATCAGTGGTTTAGGCGTGAAAGGTAACAAATAAACTTACTTTCGCATTTATAATATTATATAGGAATTAGAATAATATAAGTTAGGATTATCCCTTTAGACACACTTCCCACAAAATACCTACTGAATATCTATTCTGGTACTGGTCCTAGTTAACACCTACACAGACATTGTAAACTTGTTAACTACTGTCAAATTGTGTGTGTCAACATGATTCAATACTATGTCAAATTATAACTTTCTACGTCACTTCATTTCTGAGAACACGGTAGTTAATTTTCGTGGTCCTTTATTTCTCTTGCCCTTATCCCAAGTTATTAGTGGTCGGCGCAGCATGTCTACTTCTTCCATACTTCTCTATTACTCGTCATCTCATCAGACACCTCCTTTCTAGCCATATTATCCTTCATACAGTCCATCTTTGATTCAGCGTTGTTTGTTGAAATATTATAGATATACAATATTTTGCTTAATATTATATAGTTCCTGGATTCCTGGGTTTAAGTTAGGTCCTAGGTTCCGGGTCGAGCAAATTCATATAGTGTTTTTCTCAGTGGCAGCCACGGATCAGACTTAAGCCCGGTTAATGCCAATAGGCTCGCCCCCTATTACATGGGACTTAAACATAACTGGCAAAATGTGGATGTTCTTGTTAGTCTCACCTCTGCCTTACCCTTCGGGGACTACGGGCGTGATATTATGTTATGTTATCATAAAATTAGGATGTGCAGGCCAGTAGCCATCGAAGATGGGACAGTAGGTCAGGGTATCATCAAATTTATAAAAGAAAAAAGTAATTTTAGTTAGGTATGTCAATATTACACAAAGCACTTGCTGTCTCCCACGACCTTCGTCCCCATGAAATTATTATAAAAATATTACTTCCCTATTTAATTCATTCATTTTTTTGCACAGAACCCTAATCTTTTTTGTAAAATAAATAGCCTAACTCCTTATAACATCAGCTATCTGCCAGTAAACTCCCGTCAAAATGGGTCCAACCGTTTCGGAGATAAGCCGAATCAAAGGAACAGACAGACAGACCAAAATAACGTTTTTTGTTATAAGTGCCGTATATACTTTTATATACATTCAGTAAAATCTATTATTTTGATATTACAAACAGAAACTTAAATTTTATTTATTTATATGTACAGATCAAAATTGTACATTCAAATATTGTCCCTACAAACAGATAGAATATACCCCAGACTAACAGGCAGGGTAATTTCAACCCCTAAACACCTAAAATAAAATCTAGAGTAGCCACCCAAAAGAATTTCCTAGGAAACGTTCAATAAAATTTTCATCTGCATACTACTAACGCCATCTGTTGCCGGAACATGGTAAACTTTATTCAGGCTTAGATATCAATATACCTACTTATTTAGAATTTATTGAATGTATAATTATTACTATATATTTACATAAAAACTGACTGGTTGGTCCAGTGGTCGCAAGCGCGACTGCTGAGCACGAGGTCCTGTGTTCGATTCCCAAGTCGGGCCAAGTTTTATAAGGATTCCTCATCAGGAATTTTGGATTAGTAGATGGTAATAGGCTCGCCCCCTATTACATGGGGCTTAAACATAGCTGGCGACACGTGAGTGTACTTTAGACTTTTGCTTACCCATTTTTGGTAGAGTCAAAACCATATATATCCTCGCGTCTGTTTTCTCCTAAAAGATAGGCACAGGTGTACCTAATTGTATAGGGACGCACATGTCACATGTAATAGGGGGAGAGCCTATTGCCATCAACCAGGCACAAATCGAGATTCAATGGCTGCTAATGAGAAACTCGTGAATAAAAAACTTATATTACATAACGGTTTTATCTTTCTATGTACATTACAATGTTATCTTGTTGACGGGAAACCATGACCTGCGCAATACACATATTCATACAAATTTTTCATGCAATCATTATCCTAACTAACATTACAAAAGCGAAAGTAAGTTTTTGTGTTTGATTATTACCTTTTCACGCCTAAACCACAGAACCGATCATTCTAAAATTTTGCATATACGTTGTCAGGTGTACAGAAACGGACATAGGGTATCTTTCATCCCGAAAAAAAGTACTGTTCCCGAGGAAAACAACAATAACGTTCTTATGATAATAGATGGCGCCACGTGTCTTTCGAATCATGATTTAATTTTATTATTACAAATAGAGTACAACCCGAATTGATTGTCAAATTCTAAATTAACGCGAGCGAAGTCGCGGGCAATAGTTTTCCATACAACTCAATAGCCTGGCTTTAATTTATTTTTGTTGCTATGGAAACTCTAAGAGGAGGTCATGGCTAAATAATAACAGCCACACGTTTCGATCGAAGGAACTGTATTAAGTGCAGTAATGTTCGACTAGTAAACCATCACGCGGGGTCAATGCGGGTAGGTAGATCCATGCGTCATGTTCGTGAACGGGCGCTGTCAGTTGGGACTGGTCATCTCTAAGCTGCTACGGTTTATTTTAACTATTTACTTTGTTTTTAAATTGTTGATATAATCTTTTACTCTGGACGCTTATAACGTGCATATATTTCTACATCGTTCTCACACATATGTATAATCCCAACATGAATGATAAAACCGAGATTTTGTAACAATATTTTGATTGAAAAGAGTGTCCATGGAGTTTCTTGCCCATTCTTCTCCATAGAGATCTACGGTTTGGAATAGGCAACTACAGTACTTTCACAAGTTATTATGCCTTGTGTCTGTGACTGTAGCTTAGCCTACTTGGTTTCTCTGACATTCAAAAGTGCCTGTAATGGTCTAATTGAAATAAATCCTTTTGAGTTAGAGCTAGGAGGTTAGGTTGTATAGGTAATTTCTCTCTTTCACTCGATTTTATGACGTTGTCACGTTAAACTATCGTCCGTAAACCAACTTTACAGACAACCAATTTTTTTATTTGTTGTTATAGCGGCAACAGAAATACACATTCTATGAACTTTTCAACAGGGTCATAGGTTGGTTACCCTTTGGGTACGAAACCCTAAAAACTAAAGTTGGTTAGTCACCATGAACTCTGCCTTACCTCGTAACTGTCGCGTCGTGATGGTTGATCTCCGGGTTGTATTCGTAGATCTAGTTTGAGTCTGACTGGTGTCATTGCCTCTCGAACTGTCTGTTTGTTTCCAATGTTGCGTACGGTACGACATTTTGACGGATGCGTTTATCGTGCATCTTTACATAGCCACTAAAACGCCAGCGGGTACTGCTGAACCCAGCAATAAAAAACGCTTAACCACCATTGGGTACAGTACTCGAAGCCCCGGGTTCCTTAAATTGACATAATTGACAATGATACAACAGTGATACTTGACAGTTCAAACAAGCTTTATCTGTGGTGCGCCACTACATAGTATAAAACAAAGTCGCTGCCGCTGTTTGTACGCTTAGATCTTTTAAACTGCGCAACGGATTTTAATCCAGTTTTTAACAATAGATAGAGTTAAACATAAAAACGGGGACCCACACGGTGCACTTTACACTGTATGATACCGCACGTGTGTCCGCTTTACGCAGTTTCAGGCCGTGGCCATCCACAGTATCGTCAGCCGTCTTGTCAAGCCATGTTCATGAGCACGCTACGTTAAGCTATGCCATTTATTCTACCAAGTTAAAACACTATAAAGTTTTGGCTACCTTATACAAGGTGTTTTTTAATAACCTATAACTCCCAGGGTATGGATTAGACCATATCAATGAATCAACTGGCATATGAATTAAATTTTCAAGTATCATTTTTTTTTTGTTTTAATTTTTCATACGAAATAATTCAACAAAGTCAAGATTATTATTGTAAAACACCCTTATGTGAAATAATAATGTGTGGCATTTTCTTAGCTTTAAATATGAATGATTTTTTTGAATAAAAATTAATTACTTGTATTTATCAATGAAAATTAAATTAATTATGATTGATGATATCTTCATTCATTTTAGGACCACATATTCTAGGACTTTTGCACTATTTTACTTATAGAATATAAGCCTAGAGTTATGGGATATAAAAAAAAAACTCTTTGTATAATTTGACATTAAGTAGTGCTGGTGTTTTTAGTCATCTTTTAATAACAACAAAGAAAGAAAAAGATTCAAACTCAAAAGCATTTATTTCAATCAGACCATTACAGGCACTTTTGAATGTCAGAAAAACAAAGTAGGCTAAGCTACAGTCACAGACACAAGGCATAATAACTTGTGAAAGTATTTGACTTTTGATTTTGATGTAAAGATTAACGCTACAAAAATCACGTGACATTTGCCAAAAATTCTCGTGCTACAACGCGGCCGCGGCTCACGCACACACCGACGCCACACAGCTTGCGTATCTCGGTAGCCGTCGAACCGGATCGTACTCTCGTTATATGCCGTCTGAATCACTGGGGTTACACCGGCGGGAGGTCAGGCGCGAACCATCGAGTTAGACTGTGTTCTGTACGAATATTTGTACACGTACTTAACCAACCATTTATTAAAAAAAAAAAGTGTGGAATTCACACGTTGTAGAAGTGAAACCTTCAAAAATTTTGGCTTCAAGATAAAGACTGTACAATGCTTCCTATCTCATTTTCTCCCACGTTAAATCTTATGAATTTTTAATGTGTCTGTCTCTTTTTACTGTCGCTTTTTCGTTTCATTGACTTTCAAATCACAACGACACTCAAGAAGACTCACTCACTTTAAAAACGTAATATTTAGTTGACATTTCCAGTAAGGGCTAGCATTGACCTTTGTTAAACTAGTTACAGAGATATCGGGAGTCAAAGTTGCAACTTTATCACACGTTATTTTTAAATACATGTTTTTAATGTAAGAATTATACTTTAAACATGGACATTTTGGGAAAGGGACATTCTGAGCCTGAAGGGCCCGTCGTCGTACTATTCAATCCATCCACCAGCACAATGTTTTGAGTGCGTTACATTGAGTCCTACCGTTAAACGTGATTTTACATACCAAAAAAAGTAGTTTCCACCAATAATTTTAGCGTAGAGTTACTTAGTTTGATGTACAAAATGCTTGATACACGGTTTCGTAAAGGGTCCATATACACCTTGTATAGCTTTAACATCATTACAAAGAGTAATAAACGGATATGACCCATGACTGAAGGAACCCTAATATCCGTACACATAAGTGTACAGCCCCCCCCCCATCTCCCTCTCCTCTGCCCCCTGCAACGTCACAACATCCGCCTTATCGTACGATGTGGACCTAGATCTGTTAGTCACTAACACTGGGTATGGGATGTGAGTATGTCTGTGGGTGTCGTATTGGAAACGGCTGGGCTGATTCTGATTGCGTTTGTTGCCTAAAGATTTTTCCTTTTTCTCTGTCTTTACATTTTTCCCGAAAGTCTGACAGCCATAATATTAATAATAATATTAATAGGTACACCTCTGCTTAACCCTACGGGGATTACAGGCGTGATGTTATGTTATGTAGTTGAATTTTATAATGTCACTCTTTCCTATTCTTCGATTGGACGTTTCTATAGGGATAAACATGGGACGCTTTTAATGTCGTTCACCCCTGAAGAAAGGGTTGAATTAAGGGGTGAAATACAACCCAAATGAGTGACATAAATCGTTTTGTTAAGGTTTTTTTTATGAAAGTAATACTAGCAGCTCGTGGCTAAATAATAACAGCCGCTAGGGTCGATCTTACGGTTAAGCCGTGCTTGCTTAAGTTGATCTGTGGATGGGTGCCCACGCATTATATACCGAGTTTCCTCCGTGCCTCGGAAATCATTTGGCTGTCATTTGTAGATCTTTGACAGTCGTTACGTAGTCTGTGGCCCAAAACGTCTGACAACCAGTCCTACCAAGGGGTATAGTATTTTCAAGTATTAATGTGAAAATCAAATCCAGGTCTTCATGCTCAGCTGTCACGCTTGCATCCACTAGGACTGATGTAGACTGGAACTGACCAAAATTCAAAATCAAACAGAACTCGGTCAATCATCATCATCATCATCTGCCTAGCCTTTTCCCAACTATGTTGGGGTCGGCTTCCAGTCTAACCGGATGCAGCTGAACACCAGTATTTTACATGGAGCGACTGCCTATCTGACCTCCACAACCCAGTTAGTACTGGGTAATACGATACCCCTTGGTCAGACTGGTTGTCAGACTTTTTTTGGCCACTGACTACCTGTAACGACTGTCAAAGATCTTCAAATGACAGCCGGGACCAACGGCTTAACGTGCTTTCCGAGGCACGGAGGAAACTCGGTCAATATTAAATAGAATTTTAACTTTAAGTACCAATCCTTATTCTCTGACAATAGTTACGAACACATCCATCAGCACAATGTTTTGAGTGCGTTACATTGAGTCCTACCGTAAAACGTATTTTTCACCACAAGAAAAAAAAAATATTCAAGCAATAATCATTATTATCCAATAATCTTTGCGTAGGGTTACTTAGTTTAATATCAGCCTTTTGCCCGCGGCTACGCTGCCATTTAGAATTCGACAATCAATTCGGGTTGTACTCTGCTTGTAATATTATAATTCAATCATGATTCGAAAGACACGTGGCGCCATCTATTATCTTAAAAACGTTATTGTTGTTTACCTCGGGAATGGTACTTTTTTTCGGGATGAAAGGTACCCTATGTCCGTTTCTGTACACTTGACAACGTATATACAAAATTTCAGGTTGATCGGTTCAGTGGTTTAAGCATGAAAAAGTAACAAACAAACAAACATACTTTCGCATTTATAATATTAATTAATAATATATACAGCGTGTAACAGAAAGGGTATTGTAAGCCGAAAGGGGGTCACACAACTCTTTATTCTGAACAACTTTTGTTCTACGACTTTTGGGAATTTGTGAAAAAAATATTCTACTTCCTTCTATTCGTGAGAAAGAGATGGCGCTAGAAGACCTGTATAGTTCTGTCTCTTTCCCACACTGGAATGACTCCTTTTTTTCGGATCGGAAATCATCAAATGACTTCTCCCGCTCTGGGCAGAGCGGAAGGGAGTGTCAGACTTGTACTGACTAAAACCCATCCATGTTCCTTCCTTGCCCTTTGTGTTCCAGGGCCGCGGTATCTCTTTCGAACAGTCCCTCAGCCACTGGAATTACTCCTGCTTTAAGATGTCTTAGTAACCCCCCCTGTTTATACTCACACTTTTAGGGTTCAGTGCCCGAAGGGTAACCAACAGGACCTTATTACTAAGCCACCGCTGTCCGTCCGTCTCGCGTCTGTCTGTTTAATGTTATGTGATGCTGATGTGACATACTAGATGATTTTGTTAATTTTGATTTGTTGTATTAATGAATTAGTGACATTTTTATTCTGTATTTTTTGGTTTTTTATACTGTATTCACTTTGACATTTTATTAATAATTTTATTTTAATTTGACATGATTTATATTGTGATAGTACCTACGGTAACCTACGGAAGCCGTTAACCAAGTATTATATACATCAAACTAAGTAACTTTACGCAAAAATTTATTGCTGGGAAACGACTTTATTTTTTGGGGTGAAAATCACGTTTTACGGTGGGACTCAATGTAACGCATTCAAAACATTGTGCTGATGGATGGATTGAATAGTACGGGGGTCGTGAAAGTGTCTTAGTAAAAAAAAAGCATTAAAATCATGTATTTTAAAAAAAACTTGTGAAAAAGTTGGAACTTTGACCCCCAATATCTCTGTAACTAAAAGGTTCCCAGGTATGGTCTAGAACAAAAAAATTATCGCAATGACGGGGAGAACAAGTGCCTTTCGGCTTCGTTAAGAGTCTTTTTACACCATTTATTTTTGTATTTTTAAAATGTAACTATAATGTAATTAACCTATGATATTTTGTATACCTTTGTCGGAACACAGCTCGGATCATATTTACTATAACATCTTCTGAAGTACCCTTTTTTTTCCGGTTGGAAAATCATCAAATGACTTCTCCCGCTCCGGGCAGAGCGGAAGGGAGTGTCAGACTTGTACTGACTAAAACCCATCCATGTTCCTTCCTTGCCTTTTGTGTTCCAGGTTTCTCTTTCGAACAGCCCGCAGCCCTTTCTGAAGTACCCTGTGCCTGTGTTCACAAATAAATGTATTTGAATTTGTCAGCCAGCGTGTATCTTATAATCCGTAATAGGCAGAAAATTTAAATCAAAGAACATGTATTCCCAATTATTATTATTTTTAATTTTATTTTTAAAACGCGTTGATGTCTTTCCTTCAAAGCTTTAAATATCTTAAGGTACCTTTTCTTGACCTCAAGATATGACATGGTAATTTCTTTAGTTTATTTTTTTAATGTAAGTTTTATTTTTAGTACTACGAATATCTTAAAGCTGTTGATCGCGAACCTGTGATTTTTTCTAACCTACCCAAGACGAAGATAGAAGCATTGTGTGAAATGATATGAAAGAAAAAGTTAATTAAAAAAACATGTGTGCACTTCGCACGTGGTAGAAGTTAAAACCTTCAAAAATTTTCAACTTTATGAATTTATGTGTCAGTCTCTTTCTACTGTCGCTTTTTCGTTTCGACTTCAAATCAAAACGATGCTAAAGAAGTTTTCACTTCAAAAAAAGTGTGCGTATAGTATAACATCACTTGCTTCGGTGATGAAATACATCGTGAAGAAACCAGCATCCCAGAGAGATAATTCTCGACGGCATGTAAAGCCAAGTCAGATGCCCATGGGTGGCGTAAAAACTCTGACACTAGGATAGGCACTAACCACACGATAATGAAGTAAACATTATCCACAGCACGAATGTCAAGTCGTTCGTGGTGCGAGTTCCGACTCAGCATATTGAGACCTTCCTCAAGGAAGAGTTTTGGCCGAAGGGTGTCATGTAACGGCGCTTCCGTGGAAGGCTACGCGACACCACACGGTGCAACATGACGCTGTCACTTCGTGTACAATAGTTTCCTATATTTTCTGGTTTTTATAAATATGTATGAAAGTCTGTAAGGTATTTACATTATGGGTCTTTGTTACCTGAATTAAATGATATATTTATCCTTTATTCATTTTCCTTTTTCAATATTTTTATATATTTCTAAAAAAAACATTTAAAAATATAAAAAAATATTAGCCCACCGGTATCGGGAACAGGGTCCAAGCTACCGGCTTTCAGGGCTCCAGATAGAGGAACCTCCTAACAATACGAGCCGTGTCTAGGAGTACCGCTTTCTGAATCAAGCCCTTGATCCAGCTATCTAACGAGAGCCTCCTAAGGTGTTGGTCGAGGCTCTTGGCAATTAAGCCATTGGCTGAAACGACTATCGGCACAATGATCGCTGAGCTCACATCCCACATGTCGACAACCTCGTGGGCCAAGTCAAGATACTTGATTTGTTTAAAAATGATATATTATTATTATATTATGTTTGTTCTATTGATTTTATGTACTGGTGGTACACACAACGGCTGATAAAGCTATACCAAACCAGTTTATGCGGATCTCTCAAAATATAAACAAAGCGGGGCCACGTTATACTGGAAATGTAAAGCTTGATGTGCCGCCGTGTGTACAAGCCTAGTTTATTTAAAAATCGAACTTGTATTCTTTCAATTTTTAACGAATTAAGCTTCTAGAACTAACCGAGACCTGATTCGGATAAAATAAAAGTGATTACAACATTAAAACACAAACAAGAATTTTTGTGGTATACTATAACTAGAAATGAGGACATCCGCAAGAGAACCAAGGTTACCGACGTAGCCCGAAGAATTGCCAAACTTAAGTGGCAGTGGGCAGGGCACATTGCTCGCAGAACGGATGGCCGATGGGGCCGTAAAGTTCTGGAGTGGCGACCGCGAACCGGAAGACGTTGCGTTGGAAGGCCTCCCACTAGGTTCCTTCCTTGCCCAGCTGCTTGTGTTCCAGGGCCGCGGTATCTCTTTCGAACAGCCTGCAGCATCATAACCCTTCCTTTTGGTTTCGTCGTAGTCGGGTAAAAAAATACACGACCTATCAAATTGGAGCAAAGCAGTATAAAAATAAGCATCAAAAATGCGCCCCTATATATCAAAAAGGGGTTGAAAGCATTCTACCCTCAATCACTTTCTTTTTTTTTCTAATAATAATAGCTTGGGGTGAAAGTAATGGTGTGTTCCCATTGGCCTACGCACCCTTATAATACAGGGTGGGCCAGAAAAAACTAAATAAAAGTAGCCAATAGTATCTCAAATTGGTGTATTGATTTTTTGATGGGGTTCTTGAATAAATTCATGATTTAATAGGGTGTTAAGTTTTATGGCGAGAAAGTTTTAATTGGGTACAATATTTTCTGTCGACTAAATTTTGATTTATCAATAATCTGCAGTACCCTAATTACACGAAAATGACGCAGGAGGTATTCCATAGTAGTTCGTGCATTTTGATACCCATCATCATCATCTGCCTGCCTTTTCCTAACTATATTGGGGTCGCCTTCCAGTCTAACCGGATGCAGCTGAATACCAGTATTTCACATGGGGCGACTGACTTCCACAACCTAGTTAGTACTGGGTAATACGATACAACTTGGTAAGACTGGTTGTCAGACTTTTTTGGGCCAGTGACTTCCTAACGACTTAACGTGCCAACGGCTTAACGTGCTTTCCGAAGCACGGAGGAAACTCAGTATGTAATAGGTGAATACCATTATTTTACATGGAGCGACTGCCTATCTGACCTCCACAACTCAGTACTAGGTAATATGATACCCCTTGTTAAGACTGGTTGTCAGACTTTTTGGGCCACTGACTACCTTATGACTGTCAAAGATCTACAAATGACAGCCGGGATCAACGGCTTAACGTGCTTTCCGGGGCACGGAGGACCCATCCACAGACCAACCTAGGCAAGCACGGCTTAACCTAAAGGTAAACCCGAGCGGCTGTTATTATTTAGCCACGAGCTCCTCGATATTTTGATACCCATTCACAGATATTCAAACAAAAGTACAGGTGGCCCACCATGATGTCTAAAAGCATTGTCATTACAGTGTGGGAAAGAGATGGTGCTAGACGACCTGTATAGCTCTGTCTCTTTCCCACGCTGGAATTACCACTACTTTAAGACATCATGGTAACCCCCCAGCTAGCAACAAAATGGCCATTTTACGCAAAAAAAGTTATTGATGCCAATCGATCCTGTTTCTAATACTGATCAAAAACTTCTATGGAACCAACCCAGGTTAGAGTATTAATTATTTCTGAAATCGCAAAAAACTTTTCCGCCGTTATTAATCTAAAGTTTTTTTTTACATATATGTTAACTAGTTGCGCATTTGCAAGTGAATTGAATTACCAGCAATTAGTTGTTTGATGAAAGGCTTGGTCAATTCTGATGAAATTCTTTGCAGAACCACGAAACGTTGTGAAAGCAATTTGTCACTGTCTTGTCTAAGATACTGACTACTCTAAGAGACTGCCTCGTTGGTCTACTGGTCGCAAGCGCGACTGCTGAGCATGAGGTCCTGGGTTCGATTCCCAGGTCGGGCAAAGTGCTATTAGGTTTTTCCATCAGGAATTTCTCCGTAGCAGCTATGGAGTTTGGATTTGTGCCCGGTTGATGGCAATAGGCTCGCCCCCTATTACATGGGACTTAAAAACATAACTGGCGAATTGTGGGTGTACTATCAGGTACACTTTTGCCTAACCCTTCGGGGATTACAGAACCAGCATGCCAGAGAGATATTTCTTGACGGCATGTAAAGCCAAGTCAGAGGCCCATGGGCGGCATAAAAACTCTGACACCAGGTTAGGTACTAACCATAGGACAAAGTAGAGGAATATGGAAAAGGAGCACATTATAAAATACTATATAACCATATAAACTTGGCTGGTTGATTATTTCCCTATTTTTCTTCTCTTCATCTTCAAAGTTCAATCTTTATGACATACTAGCTTTCGCCCGTGGCTTCGCGTTAGTTTAGAATTTGACAATCTCTGCTTGTAATAATATAATTCAATCATGATTCAAAAGACACGTGGCGCCATCTATTATAATATGAACGTTATTGTTGTTTTCCTCGGGAACAGTATTTTTTTTTGGGATGAAAGGTACCCTATGTCACTAACCACAAGATAAAATAACTTATATGCCAGTTAATTCTTTGATATGGTCTCATTCATACCCTAGAATTATGGGTTATAAAAAAAACACCTTGTAAAAAGTGTAAACGGAACCTCCACGAAGCCGTCAACCATTTTGTACATCAAACTTAGTAACTTTATGCAAAAATTATTGCTGGGAAACTTTTTTTTAGTTTGTTTTTAACGATAGGACTCAATGTAACGCACTCAAAACATGCATGCTTATGGATGCACCGATTAGTGTGGATGTCTTGGAGGTATTTTAAAGTAAAATTATAACATTAAAACTTGTATTTTAAAAGAACTTGTGGAAAAGTTGGAACTTTGACCCCCAACATCTCCGTAACTAGAAGGGCCCCAGGTATGGTCTAGAACAAAAAAATGATGGCAATGACGGGGAGAACAAGTGCCTTTCGGCTTCGTTAAGGATACTTTTATACCTATTATGGGGGACCTATAGGGACATAGAGAAAAACTTATCCATGGATTATTATTCTATTATAAAGTGTTATTATAGAATGTTCTCAATCTTCTTCTTTATGGTGTGGTTATTGCCTAACCTGGGCCTCTAACCTGTCGTTACATGCCGTCGAGAAATATCTCTCAGGCATGCTGTTTTCCTCACGATGTTTTCCTTCAGCGAAGCAAGTGATACCTTTTTTTTGTTTATGGCTGGGAAATCATCAAATGACTTCTCCCGCTCTGGGCGGAGCGGAAGGGAGTGTCAAACTTGTACTGACTAAAACCCATCCATGTTCCTTCCTTGCCTTTTGTGTTCCAGGGCCGCGGTATCTCTTTCGAACAGTCCGAAACGCACATGAATCCGAAAAATCAGAGACGCGTGTCTTGGGTCCTAACTCGAGACCTATGACTTGGCAATCCGACGGTCACACAACTAGACTATCCCTGCTGTATGTTGCTATTTTCAATCAATAACAACCTATAATAATCATAATCATTATGTGCTTAGCCTTTTCCCAACTATATTGTCGGCTTCCAGTCTAACCAGATGCAGCTGAATAACAGTACTTTACATGGAGCGACTGCCTATCTGACCTCCACAACCCAGTTAGTATTGGATAATAAGATACCCCTTGGTAAGACTGTTTAGTCTAACTTTGAATACAAAACTCTTTACCAGGATGTGCTTTTCAAAGAGCTTTAAATTTTTTATTCTTCCTCTAACTTTCTGAGGATAAGAATCAGCTGATCAATCAAATATATTCTTTATCACCACACTACAACCAGTTCAAACTTTATTTATTAAGATCTAAAGTCTAGAATTCAGTAACAAAAGCTTGGTGTTTAAAAAATCTTAAATCTTGCTTCATTGCAAAAACCGACGGACGGTCAATGAACCGAGTTTTTGTCTGTGAGTGTATTGTCGTCTACAGACACTGAATTGTTTGTGTGTGTGTAAGCTACAGGGTTGTCGCATTTTTTATGTTTTATTTCTGGGTCAGTACTCCATATTAGCGTACTGAGAGAGCCTCGTGGCTAAATAATAACAGCTGCAAGTATCGAACTTCAAGGTTAAGCAACGCATGCCGAGGTTGGTCTATGGATGGATGACCTTTTTTTTTCGGATGGGAAATCATAAAATGGCTTCTCCCGCTCTGAGCGGAGCGGAAGGGAGTGTCAGACTTGTACTGACTAAAACCCATCCATGTTCCTTCCTTGCCCTCTGTGTTTCAGGGCCGCGGTATCTCTTTCGAACAGTCCCGCAGCCCTGGCAGGATTGGATGACCATCCATTACATACCGAGTCCTCTCGGTCTCAGGAAGCACCGATGCATTTGTACATCTTTGACAGTCGTTACAGGTAGTCAGTGGCCCGTCTGACAACCAGTCTTACCAAGGGGTATCGTATTACCCGGTGCTAACTCGGTTGTGGAGGTCCGATGGGCAGTCGCTCCACGTGAAATGCTGGTATTAAGCTGCATCCGGTTAGACTGGAAGCCGACCCCAACACAGTTGGGAAGGGCTAGGCAGATGATGGTGAAGCTTGCCCATTCTTCTCCTTATGAAACCCTTGCGAAAGGGCAACAATCATCAATCATCAATCATTCTTTTATTTTAAACTTTGACATTCAAAACTAACTATAAGGGTCAATTCAGACAGTACGGAAAAATGCGCGAGCAAGCATTGGCTGAATTGAAAATAGGACCGTTTTATAATTACTTAGGCCGCTATCCTACTGGCGTTTTACGAGCGTTGGCGCTTCTCCAACGTCTGCGCAGTGCCAACGTTGTGCAGACACGACGTTGACGTCGCGAGTTTGTTGCGTTTTTTGGCAACAGATACAACCACGCCGTCCCGCTTTGTCTTTAACGTTGCGTGCAGCGGATGTAACGCTTGCCACTAGAAACTCACAACGTTAACGTCGCGTCTACGCAACATTGGTGCTGCGCAGACGTTGGACAAGCGCCAACGCTCGTAAAACGCCAGTGGGATTGCGGCCTTAGAGGAATGCGACTGAGTCGCGAGCATGCGCGAGACCACGCTTGACATCTGCGTCGATCTTCATACAATGTTCATGCAGCTATCATGAATAGCGCGGGGATTTTTCCGTGTCGTGACGTCTATTTGAAAAAACAGGAGGTAGACCATACCCTGAAGAGAGGCTCAGAGAGCGGAGTTCGCGTGGCTGAGTCTAGGGTTAAACACATATTTGACTTTTTGCCATCGATGCTCTAAGAAAAAGACAATGAGGTAAAGTTGTACCGGTAATCTTCGGAACTACTGGCCAAAATTAGTTAATACTTTCACTAATTTAGCCTACTACTACTAAGCCTATATTTAATACATTCCCGTATACCCGTATAGGTCTCAACTTCGAACCCAAGACACGCACCTCTGATTTTTCGGATTCATGTGCGTAATGCATAATTATCACTTGCTTCGGTGAAGGCAAACATCGTGAGGAATCCAGCATGCCTGAGAGATATTTCTTGACGGCATGTAAAGCCAAGTCAGAGGCCCATGCGGCTTAAAAACTTTGACACCAGGTTAGGCACTACCCACACAATACAGAAAGAAAGAATACATTCCTATCCTATCACTACATATTATAAAACAAAGTCCTCCACCGTATCTGTCTGTCTGTTCGCAATAAACTCAAAAACTACTGCACCTATTTTATGCTGTTTTCACCAGTGGATAGAGTGGTTCTAGAGGAAGGTTTTAATATATAATTTGTCAGGTTTTTGTTGCGGGAACGGGATCAAAATTTCATGATTACTTTTGGTCGCAATAACCGACATCCACGCGGGCGAAACCGCGGGCATCAGAGAGTAATTTTATATTGGATTACGATTGACAGCCCTATTCATACCGACTTTGAGCTAAATATTTCTGTGTGTGCATTCATGAACACAGAACCGTATATGTGTGAGCATTTGTTTCTAAGTGTGCGTGCCAGACGTGTAACGACACATCTGTAGCTGTGTGCGGCAACTCCTACGCCTTGCAGACGTGTGAGTGAGACAGACGCGTAGATACAGGGTTCAGTTTGTGTGTGTGTGCAGATTGTGGTTATACAGGGTGTGGGTTTTTTGTGGACTGATTTTTTGACGTTTGATGGCAAGATGTAGTTTGGAAAATGTAGTGAGGAGAAATTTAAGTATAAATGTAGATGGCTATAAGAATAGAGAAAGACCAAAGAACGATGGATGGACTGTGTAAAAAATGATATAGCAAGAAAGGAGGTGTTTGATGAGATGACGAGTAATAGAGAAGTATGGAAGAAGAAGACATGCTGCGCCGAGCTATAAGGTAAGATAAGATAAGAAGTATTGGGACAAGATATATGATGATAGTTTGTAGTAGTGATAAATTTGATGTAGTATTAAGAAATTAAAGCATATGCGTATGCGTATCTTTTTTTTAAATTTGAATTTGAATGTATATTTCCTTGTATTTGTCTAGTTAGAATAATCCACTTGGATTGTGATACTTTAATTGATTCTGACAAGAATAATGAAGATCTTTCTTATACGATTTGGTGATTGATTGTCATCTTATTGGTCATATAAATTTGATGGCAATAGGTTTACCCCCTAATACATGGGCCTTAAACATGGCTAGCGAAAGGTGTGTTTAACTTTACCTCTGCCTAACCATTTGAACAATGGTTTAATTGTTCAAATACCTATTGTTGTTAGTTTTTTTTTAGATTAATTTGATCAACGTATACGTAATTTGATATACGTAAAGTATTTTAATTGTCTCAAAAAGAGACAATTAAAATACTTTATTATATATTAGCTAAGCTGTGGTCTAGGCTGTCATTTGTAGAACTTTGACAGTCGTTACAGGTAGTCAGTGGCTTGAAAAGTCTGACAACCAGTCTTACCAAGGGTTATCGTATTACCCAGTACTAATTGGGTTGTGGAGGTCAGATACGCAGTCGCTCCATGTAAAGTACTGGTATTCAGCTGCATCCAATAAGTCTAGAAGCTGACCTCAATTCAGCTGCGAAAAGGCTAGGCAGATGATGATTTTGAAACAATTATGTTAATTTCTGGTACATTTTTTCCCCAGTCTTTATAATGAAATGCTTGCTTGCTTGCTTTTTTGCTTGTATATCTTTTAATTTTGTTTGCAATAAAAATAAGAATAAATATATTTTGCACACCTGTTATAAATAATAAAATCTAATAAATATAATAAAATCTTTTCATTATCATATTACTACATGGCACACTTACAAAGGTCAAGCTAACAATCACCGATCATCTAAAATACAAAACCACAAAATTACTATCAATCATAATAATAAACATCACCCACACAAAACATAACGGTTTTGTTTAACAGAAAATAAAAGCACACTTGTATTATCTGTGGGGCAAATCAGAGGTTCTAGTAGGTCTGTATTTTTACCCGATTGCCATCTGTCTTTTATGTTTGTCAATTTCTTTATACCTTGTATCTTCTAAACGGCTGGATGATTTCTACAATTAAGGTTTAGTATATTCGTCTTTAAAACCCAAGTGTCCTTAGGCATTTAGAAAAAAAAATGGTGGATTTTTGGCGCGAAATTGTAAGTCGTTATTTTTAGTAGGGTATCAAAATGAAGGAAATTAAAAGGAGATTACATTAAATAAAAATATCATATAGGTACATAATACAATTTTTAGTCGGATTTTTTGATACTTTTAATTAAATGTTACTTGTAAAGTAAGTACCTCCATATTTACAACGACAACAATAGGACACTTAGGCGTCAAAGTACTCCTCCGCATCACTGTCATCCGGTAACCAGAAGACTGGCAGCATTACCACGTTAAAAGGCAAAGCTAATTCTTTGGCCAAAGAAAGAGCCAGCCCTCCGGTCACGCGAAGTGTCTACTAGTCAGCGAGATATTTCCAAAAAAAGGAGACGGACATTCGGGCCCCATGACCTTAGCGTTTCGACGCCAAACGGCTCAAAACTGTAGTTACCAATAAGGTATTAGCGACGCTTGAGGATCTCAGCAGCCGCAACAGCAGTGCCCGCACACCCCGCTATGCTGGCAACGTGAGATGGCGCAAGGGTGTCGACCCAGGTCATGGTTAAGTCCCATGTAAGTTCATTAATCTAGCGAACCAATGTATCCAACTAGGTTGGAGAGCTTCGGTAAGCTATCTGACGTGTTCTAGTCGAAGCTGGTGCCCAGAACCTGAAGCGTCACATGTTTGAGCATGTCCTCCCGGTCATGACGTCATCATCTGCCTAGCCTTGTCCCAACTATATTGCGGTCGCCTTCCAGTCTCACTGAGGATGCAGCTGAATACCATTATTTTACATGGAGCGACTGCCTATCTGACCTCCACAACCCAGTAGTAGGTAATATGATACCCCTTGTTAAGACCGGTTGTCAGACTTTTTGGGCCACTGACTACCTTATGACTGTCAAAGATCTACAAATGACAGCCGGGATCAACGGCTTAACGTGCTTTCCGGGGCACGGAGGACCCATCCACAGACCAACCTAGGCAAGCACGGCTTAACCTAAAGCTCGACCCGCGCGGCTGTCCTCCCAGCCATGACGTACGGGGCTGACACTTGGACGCTCACCAAATATACTATCCACCGCATGCAAGTCACTCAGAGAGCTACGGAACGAGCCATGTTTGGCATCTCCCTTGACCGGGTGAAAAACACCGAAAAACGGAGACGAACGAGACTTACGGACCTAGCAAATACGATAACAAAAAGAAAGAGGAAGTGGGCGCGTCATATATGCCGTAGACTGGATGGAAGATGAGGGAAGAAAGTGCTGGAGTGGAGACCACAGACGAGACGGAGGAATGTGGGAAGACCACGAACTAGGTGCACAGATCTCATTAAAGTGGCCGGAAGAAACTGGATAGCCATGACACAAAACCTCCAAAAGTGGAGAGCATTGGGTGGCCAAAGGTTGAAGACTGAAGAATAGTGGCCAAGTCTTTTTTTTTCCATCCGAAAAGGAAGTCATCAAATGGTTACTCCCGCTCTGGGCCGAGTGGAAGGGAGTGTCAGTCTTGTACTGACTAAAACCCATCCATGCTCCTTCCTTGCCCTTTGTGTTCCAGGGCCGTGGTATCTCTTTCGAACAGTCCCGCAGCATAGTGGTCAAGTATACTATCATTACCCGAACACAAGCCTGGTTGTGGAATAATACACAAGGAATGGTTTTATGGTCTAGTGGTCACAAGCACGACTGCTGAGCATGAGGTCCTTGGTTCAATTCTCGGATCGGACACACTGGTATTGGGTTTTTCCATCAGGAATTTCTCAGTAGCAGCCACGGAGTTTAGGTTTGTGCCCGGTTGATGGCAATAGGCTCGCCCCCTATTACATGGGACTTAAACATAACTGGCGAAATGTGGATGTACTATTAGGTACACCTCTGCCCAACCCTTCGGGGATTACAGGCATGATGTTATGTTATGTTATGAATGGTTTCGATATGTTATGTATAATCCATCTACGAACTGACCTGGGTAAACTTGCTTAACATGAAACCGTCTCTTATAAGACCAGACTATTGACATAACAAGACCACAAGTTCCAATTTATTATTAAACATCACTGTAAGAAGAAAAATCAGAGTTAAAAGCTTCCTTCGAAAATCTAACAGCCTGTATACAACACCGAGTCTCCGCCGACATCTGTGTGCGTGAACTCGTGTCTACAACATTACATCGCGTCAGTGTGCGTTGTCTGGCTCCCCATGTGTGCGTTACCTTTCGTACACCCATACATACATCCTTGTAGGACAGCACTGGGTGAGGTTTGGTTTTGATTGTGACGTCACGATTTACGGTGATTTAGTTGATCGAACATCACGCCTGTAATCCCCGAAGGGTTAGGCAGAGGTGTAATAGTACACCCACATTTCGACAGTTATGTTTAATCTTTTGTACGCCAGAGTGTGAAGGCACGCGCGTGCCCTTCACGCCTAGCCACAATTTTACCTACTATTTTGTCATTGTGTCGTTTGATTTACAGAGCACGCGCTTGCTTGTCACATATATGTGACAATGGCGTTTTTGAACAGGCCCTTTTTGAGGGGGCGAGCCTTTTGCCATCTACTGGGCTCAAATTAAACTCCATGGCGGCTACTGAGATATTCCTGATGAAAAACCCAATAACAATTTGTCCAACCCAGGAATCGAACCCAGGATCTCATGCTCTGACCAACGAGGCAGTCTTTATTTGATTACTGTTTAAACAACCCCTGTAAGTTTAATCTTGGAAAACTAGTATAAATATGTAAGGATCGTAGCAGGTGGCGTTCTGTGGTTTCTGCCTACCCCCATGGGTAAAAGGCGTGGGGCGAAGTATTTTTTTAGTTAGCCTTTATCGTTCCAAGCCATTTAGACTGTGCAATATCTGGCCATGCCCGCTATGAGTCTAAGAGTGTATGAAAAAAAAATCGTTACAGAAAATTGATTTGATAAACGTCTTATTATTAACTAGCTATGCCCCGCGACCTTCGTTCGCGTGAAATTATTATTATTAAAATATAACTTCACTATTCGAATCGGATTTTGTTAACATTTTCAACGGTTTTCTTTTTGCAGGGAACTCTAATCCTTTTTCTAACAGAAAAGGAGCCTAAGTTGCTGATCCTTATAATATCAGCTATCTGCCAGTAGACGTCCCGTCGAAATCAGTTCAGCCGTTTCGGAGATTAGCCGGAACAAACAGACAGACAAACAGACAAAAAATTTAAATAATGTGTTTTTGTTCTAAGTACCGTATATACTTTCATATGCGTTCAGTAAAAAGCTATTATTTTGATCGTACAAACAGACACTTCAAGTTAATTTATTTGTACAGAATTGATTTGATTCTAACAAAAAAACAAACATCGCTAAAGGATTTCTCGAAACAATAGAATTCTAGAAATACTAATTAATTGAACTCCAAATTGACCTTTAGTTTATTGGTAACTAGTAAATGACAAGAGTCTAACGCCCGACATTGTCTGGGAAAGAGGTCGCGAGTTCATATCCTAAACGGTGAACTTTTATTTTTAGGGTTATCACTACATATTATAAAACAAAATCCTCCGCCGCGTCTGTCTATCTGTTCGCGATAAACTCAAAAACTACTGAATACCAATACCAATGGATAGATTGGTTTTCCAGGAAGGTTTTAGTATATAATTTGTCAAGTTTTTGTTACTTTTTTTTATTATAAAATTTGTATAAAACATGCTATAAAATGGTGTTAAATTTAGAATTGTTTAAAAATGTTTAGCCAATTAAGCAAAATTTTAGACTTTAGCAAAATGTTACAATGCATCAACATTTTTTATTTATGTTTCGGAAACGGGATCAATATTTCATGATTACTTTTTTTCGCGATAACCGACATTCATCAGCTGGCATCGGGCATCAGCTAGTCTTACTATACATTTTGTGAACGATTGAGTATAGTAGTCCAAGGAACACATAACATCACGCCTTTAATCCCCGAAGGGTTAGGCAGAGCGGTACCTAATACAAACAAATAACCCAAATTCCGCCAGTTATGTTTAAGTCCCATTTAAAAAGGGGCGAGCCGGTTGCCATCATACGTGCACAAATCCTGACCCCGTAGCTGAGAAAGAAATTCCTGATGGAAAAACCCAATAACACTTTGCCTTTTTTTTACGGATGGGAAATCATCAAATGATTTCTCCCGCTCTGGGCAGAGCGGAAGGGAGTGTCAGACTTGTACTGACTAAAACCCATCCATGTTCCTTCCTTGCTGTTTGTGTTCCAGGGCCGCGGTATCTCTTTCGAACAGTCCCGCAGCCCTGGCAGAACAGCCCACAGATAACACTTTGCCTGACCTGGGAATCGAACCCAGGACCTCAGTAGTTGAGGGTGCGACCACTAGACCAACGAGGCAGTCATAAAAAAATATATCTAGGGTTGTAAATAATCGAGTGAGATTTGTCGCACCCTCTCAAATATAGGTTAGTAGGAGCCAGTGTACCTGACCTACCTCAATCCAATATTCAGTAAGGTATATACTATGGGCCGTATGTTTGGCTATGTACAGATATTAGAGTTATGTTTTTAGGTTAAGAAGGTTTATAAATAATAGTTACTGTGTGCTTTTTAGTATTTAGGTTAGGGATAGGTTTGGGGTTCGATTCTTGGGTCGGGTAAAAAAGTAGCTTTAGCTTTTGGAATAGAAAAATTACAGCCAATTTTGCATGCTAAGCGTCAGTGTTATTCATTCAACTGCCATTTATTTTTAGTGTATACATATGAAGCACGGCAAACCGAGAGAGAGAAGCTCGTGGCAAAATAATAACAGCCGCTCGGGTCGATCTTCACGTTAAACCGTGCTTGCCTAGGTTGGTCTGTGGATGGGTGACCACCGATTACATACTGAGTAAAGCATGTTAAGCTATTGGTCCCGGCTGCCATTTTTACATGTTTAACAGTCGTTACAGGTAGTCACTGGCCCAAAAAGTCTGACAACCGGTCTTACCAAGAGGTATCATAATTATTACCCTGTATTAACTGGGTTGTGGAGGTCAGATAGGCAGTCGCTCCATGTAAAATACTGGTATTCAGCTGCATCCGGTTAGATTGGAAGCCGACTCCAACATAGTTGGGAAAAGGCTAGGCAGATGATGATGATTTATTGATGAAGCACGGCAAACCGACTTCTTAGAAAGTTTATAATTACAATGTAATTGAGTCAGCTCCTGTGAATCGCGATCTTTTGTTTTCGATGACAAGTTGTAGTACTTGAAACAGTATGACGAGTCGGGCATAAGTCCTTTGACTACGAACTTATCAATTTCAGTAGCGTCCATCAACTCCTGTGATGTGCAATCAACAGTAGAGGCAGGACACGGTATCAAGTGTCCCATCGTTGGTGGGGAAACACCACTTTAATACTCCAAATTCATACTAAAACTGCACATTTTCTTGTTACAGATAGAACTGAAAAGGAGAATTCACAGGACTGGAAACAACATACCATCTTTGGCGGCTTTCAGTTACACCTACAAGAAGCAGTTTTTAAAGGTTTGTGTACCTACTAATTAAAAAAACAACGGGTTGCACTCCAGGAGTGCCGGCAGAAATGAAAACTTGAAACAACGCCATCTAGCTTTTCACTTTTTCCTTCCAAACCTCTCTGTCCTATGCGATATCTGGCCATCAGACATCTTACTGAACATAAATATTTCTCATTAATCAATTATTTCCCAAACAAAGCAATATTACTATCAATATGCACCAGACAGAAGAAGCCTCTATAATGACGTAAATACGGGGGGGTAGACAGAGAGCTAAGCTGCGACGTCTAGACAGCGGGGGCGCTGACCTCTCTGAGACAAAACCCCTGATAACGCAGACAGGGTGGGCAGGAGCGTAGGTTGAGAGGGATATTCATTTTATATTGAGAGTATTTTTTAAAGACCGTCCTTTTGCAAGCCTTAGACATCTAGCTATCTTAAATTGTGAACTTGTAGTCTGACCGTTGTGTGACACTGACAGGAATAACGCTTAGCCAAAATAATATGTGCTTAGTAACGTTCATAGATTTCGGCCTAAGCGCTGTTTTTAGATCATCCTACTTATAATATTATCAATGCGAAGGTTTGTGAGAAAGGATGGATGTATGTTTGTTACTCTTTCACGCAAAAACTACTGTACGGGTTTGAATGAAATTTTGCACACACACAGTGTGGAACCTGGATTAACAAAAAGGATACTTTTTATCCCGGTAGTATGATCCTGTGGGACAATTATGGAAATCCACGCGGACGAAGCCGCGGGCATAAGCTAGTTCACTGTAACTGACCAGCTTAAGTTCTTTAGTGCGATCAATATTGAAAATGTTCAATGAACGATGAATACTGTGTGAAGGATGATAATATGGATAGATAGGAGGTGACTGCTGATATGAAGTTCTGTGGTAATGGTTGTCGTGGTATGGGCATGTGATGCGTAGGATGAGGAACATATTGTACTGACGAAAGTTTTGAGTATGAATGTGGATGGGTATAAGAGTAGAGGAAGACTAAAGAAACGATGAATGGACTGTGCTAAGAATGATATGGCTAGAAAGGAGGTGTCTGATGAGATGACGAGTAATACTGGAGTACCCTATGGAAGATGAAGACATGCTGCGCCGACCACTTATGAATTGAAATACGAGCAGGAGAATGATGATGCTTGTCTAACAAAGGGCTTGTTTAGCCTAGTCTGTCCCACTGTTGGGCAAAGGCCTCCCCCACTCTCTCGGTGTTTTGCCTTCTCTAGCCAGTCAGGAACAAGTCCAAACCGTCACGCCAGCGTTTGTTGGGCCTGCCTCGGTGACGACGACCGTCTTCATTTCGTCCCACTGTGTGATGATTCTAGCCCATCTGTCCTGACCCATCCTGGAATAGTGACCGAAGTTTTAAAGCAACGTTTCTGAGTTATCCAATTACAAATCTTTACATATTTTGTAACAGACTTTGTTATAAAATATGTAAAGATTTGTGATTTTGATTTGCGCCCGCTGTCTGTGTGCTTAGATGTTTTAAACTACGCAACGGAATTTAATGCAGTTTTCAGCAATAGATAGAGTGATTCAAGAGAAAGGTTTATTTGTATAACATTGCTCCCGGGCGAAGCCGGGGCCGGTCACTAGTTAAAAGCCCCAACCACTCCGGGAGTGCCGACAGAAGTGAAAACTTTTATTTTTTTTCAAGATTCTGGATTATTTTTAGAAAATATTTTTGAATAAGTCTTTTACTTATACATTTGACTAAACACTGTATTTTTTTGGGCTTGTAATATGTAGCAATACGGCTAACTCTGCAACGAAAAAGAGGTCGTTTAACGGTGTTGCGAGTTCAATTGTTTTTCCCCATATTAAAAATTCTCAACGCGCCTAAAGAAGTTTTACTTCAAAAATAAATAAACAAAAGATTTTAGACATAATACAGCGCCTTTGACCTGAAATCCCCGAAGGGTAAGCAGAGGTGTACACCCACATTTTTCGCTTATTATTTTTCAAATCCCACTTGTGTTTTTTACCCGACTACGGCGAAGCCAAAAGAAAGGGTTATGATTTTAGCAGTCTATGTATGTTCCTTCGTAGCTCCTAAACTATTCAATTCGATTTTGATGAATAAGGTGTCAATTGTCAATCGATTCATTATTATGGCCCGGGTAACAAAAGCATACATTTTAACCGACTTCAACAATAGGAGGAATCGATTTTACCTTATAAATCCTGAAATTAATTAAAGCGTGATTTTTCAGTAATCGGGTTTTTTAGTTTGAGTTTACCACACATCCAGTATATGGTATAGGTTGCGAATCCCCGCAACCTTCACCACCACCATCGGTCCACCTAGTGGGAGGCCTTCCAACGCAACGTCTTCCGGTTCGCGGTGGCCACTCCAGAACTTTTCGGCCCCATAGGCCATCTGCGGGACGGGAGCGGTCAATGTGGCGACACTTGGGGGAGGCCTATGTCCAGCAGTGGACGTCTTTCGGCTAAAATGATGTTGATGATGATACCACACAAAATCTTGGTGTTTATCATGGTATCTAAATTCTCGAAACTAATTAGTTATTTACTTATTATGTCTACGACTAATCAACGTTAGAATCTTCTTGGAAACGGAGGTTGATCAGTCTGATTGAGAAAGTCACCCTTATAAGTCATAACAACAAGACAACTAGTGTGTTGTCTGCGACCTCGGCTGCCTAGATTTCAGATTTTCCTATTCAATTTAATTTTTTGAAGTGAAAACTTCTTTAGCGGCGTTTTGCACTTTTTGGGATGGGTACAAACTGTTAAACTTCCGTCAGATCAGATCAGATTGAATTGGCGGCGCAGGGCGCTTGCGCGATTGCAATTTCTGATATTTAAGCTAGATGGCGTTGTTTCAAGTTTTTACTTCTGCCGGCACTCCCGGAGTGCAACCCTTTTTTTTTTCTTGAGGAAATCACCCATCACTAACACCCCTATAATGTATTATGATTCAGAGGAGGAGCTCGTGGCTAAATAATAACAACCGCTTGGAGCGGTCTTTAGGTTCAGCTGCGCTTGCTAAGGTTGGTCGGTAGATGAGTGACCACCAAGTTTCCTCCGTGCCACGGACAGCACGTTAAGCCCTTGGTCCCGGCTGTCATTTGTAGATCTTTGACAGTCGTTACAGGTAGTTAGTGGCCAGAAAGTTTGACAACCAGTCTTACCAAGGGGTATCGTATTATCCAGTACTAACTTTACTTTAAATACCTCCACAAACCCCGTAATATTCAATCCATCCATCAGCATAATATTTTGAGGACATTTCGTTACATTAAGCCTGCCAGGGCTGCGGGACTGTTCGAAAGAGATACCGCGGCCCTGGAACACAAAGGGCAAGACAAGGTAAAACCCATCCATGTTCCTTACATGGATGGGTTTTAGTCAGTACTAGGCTGACACTCCCTTCCGCTCTGCCCAGAGCGGGAGAAGTCATTTGATGACTTACCATCCGAAAAAAAAAGGACGTCAAATTGAGTTTCACTGTAAAATGTGATTTTACACAAAAAAGATTTTTCCTCAGCAATAATTTTGCATAGAGTTAAGTGCAGAATTCTTGGCTGTCGACTTCGTGAAGGGACCCGTTTATATAATACATACTATGTACAAACTAACAAACACATTTTCCTATATAACATAAGTATTAAAGGTTATTAACAAGGGTTACCCTAGACAAGTCACCTCAACCGCTAGCCATGGGAGGAGAAGGACATAATATTGTGTCTGGGTCTAAAAATAGGCCTCAGTGATAACAGCGAGTCAAAACAGACCGTTATCAGTTGAGGAAAATGTTTGGATATGGTGTGTGTTGCCAGGTCGAGAGGGTTTACCTGTTTTATAGGATACTGGCTTATGCCCTCTGCTTCGCCCGCGTGGAGTTCGTTAATTGTCTAACGGGATAATACTGCCGCGATAAAATGTAATCTATGGTTTGGTTTAATATTACGTAACATCACGCCTGTAATCCCCAAAGGGTTAGATAGAGGTGTACCTAATAGTACACCCACATGTCGCGAGTTATGTTTAAGACCCATGTATTAGGGGGCGAGCTTATTGCCATCAACCGGGCACAAATCCAGACTCCGTGTCTGCTACTAAGAAATACCTGAAGGAAAAACCCAATGACACTTGGCCCGACCTGGGAATCGAACCCAGGACACATAGGCTTCGTTGGTCTAGTGGACGCAAGCGCGACTAGGTTCAAGGTTGATTGGGAAAATCTGACAGTTTCGGGTAGACCTGCTGGCGTCTGTACAATCACATGTTTTTTGGGTTTTCTAGACCAGCATAGCTATTCACAAACGCTTTGATTCGAAGTTGTTAGATAAACTTGCATTCCTAAGTAAGGGCCTAATGAAGTGCCTGCCAGGGCTGCGGGACTGTTCGAAAGAGATACCGCGACCCTGGAACACAAAGGGCAAAGAAGGAACATGGATAGGTTTTAGTCAGTTCAAGTCTGACACTCCCTTCCGCTCTGCCCAGCGCGGGAGGAGGCATTTGATGATTTCCCATCCGAAAAAAAAAGGTCCTAATGAAGTGATAATCACATTCATCATCATCATTTTAAAATGTTCTGTTTTTCTACGAAGACTTAACAGGATTAGAATGAGCTTTTTGGTAGCTTGTCTTGCTATCTAACATCACGCCTGCAATCCCCGAAGGGTTAGGCAGAGGTGTACCTAATATAAGACTCACATTTCACCAGTTATGTTTAAGTCCCATGTACTAGGGGGCGACCCATCAACCGGGCACAGATTCCGTGGAGTGATAAATTCCTGATGGAAAATCTCAATAACACTTTGCCTGACCCGGGAATCGAACTCAGGACCCCATGCTCAGCAGTCACGCTAGTGACTAGACCAACAACGCAGAGAAGTGTATAGGATTTTTTACTCGTAAATAAAAACATTTTCTAATTGATATTTCTAATTGGTAACACATAATCTCGTAGCGTTCAAATTGATATTCCAAGTACTCCTAAAAAACATATTATTAATAAAACTTACATAAAAACATAATCCCACTTATATTTTCCAAACACAAAGGAGTCTACCTAATGAGTCTAGGTTCCAACAAGGCTGATAAGGGCAGTATCAGTACAGCTAGCAACACCGTCGCGAGCAGGCTGTCTACCGCTTGCTGCCTTTGCCTCCGTTAGTTTCTCTCCAACTGCCACGGGGGATGCACGCTCCGTGTTTCAATTTTCGCGCGAAAATTTTAGTCTGTGGTTCGTTTCGTGAATTAAAGTTTTTGAGAAAGTTATAACAGTGCTGTTTGAATGTTTTTTGGTGTTGTGTTGTTTTAGTGTTGGAAATAATGGTTTGTGTGTGTGTTTTGTAGAAAAGATGATTGGAAAAGGTAGGTTTTGTGTATGGAATATTTTTTGGGAATAATTACAAGTGCTTCAATAATGGGACTAGCTTAATTAGCGAAAATAAGAGCATTATAGACACATCTCTGCGTTACTCTTTGGAGAAAACACTCGTGAGTGACGCGATGTCTGTAAAGTGATTTAAAGTAGGTGAAAGATTTAGTGATATTTTCATTTTTATTGAATCTCAATATTGAATTACCATATTCTTGTGCGATTTAAGTTCATCAAGTTTTCTGAAATCTTTTCTTTAAAAGAGGTAAGTTTTCTTTGTAAGTTTATATCAAGGGGGTAATAATCTCCGGAACATTAGTTCCGGAGATTATTACCCCCTATTAGAATGTTTAGTATTGGATCATTAGATCCAATACTAAACATTCTTTCACTAGCAGAAAGCTACACTAATCGTGGGTGCTATAGGCTATAAATCATATTTATATCATGTATATTAGCCGGGCTATCACGATTTTTGCGGACGAAGGTGAAGTGCAAGTGGGCTGCGGGACTGTTCGAAAGAGATACCGCGGCCCTGGAACACAAAGGGCAAGGAAGGAACATGGATGGGTTTTAGTCAGTACAGGTCTGACACTCCCTTCCGCTCCGCCCAGAGCGGGAGAAGTCATTTGATGATTTCCCATCCGAAAAAAAAAGGCGAAGTGCAAGTACTTAGATTATAATTGTTGCAAGTTTCTCAAAATACTTTTTACTCAATCAGAATAACAAAGAAAGCTCACTTGTCTGAAATGAATGGGGATGGTTATGAGAGTACCTGGAGGAAGAAAAAACATACAGTGGATGGACTGTGTGAAGGATAATAGCTAGAAAGGAGGTGTCTGATGAGATGACGAGTAATAGAGAAGTATGGAAGAAGAAGACATGCTGCGCCGAGCACTAATGAATTGTGAAACAGCCAAGATAATATTGATGATCTGGAATTGAGTGTACCTTAGATATGGTCTAGATTCTAGTTTCAAATAGAAACATTTTAACAGAGTACATGAAATAATTTCCTCAGGATACGAGTAAAACCACGGCCCACAGTCAGTCTTTCAGTCGTTATCGTGTGATAGAGCCTAACGTGGTGTTAGAGTCTTTATGCCGCCCATGGGCCTCTGACTTGGCTTTACATGGCCACAGTTAGTAGCTGACATAAAGAGTTTCCTCCGTGCCTCGGAAAGCAAGTTAAGCCGTTGGTCCCCGCTGTTATTTGTAGATCTTTGTACTAAATGCCTTGTGGAGGTCAGATAGGCAGTCGCTCCATGTAAAACACTGATATTCAGCTGCATCCGGTTAGACTGGAAGCCGACACTCTCCACGGCAGGAGCTCGTCAATTTAGTGCAATTCTCGTAACCACCACGACGCCATTTTTTTACGACTTATTCATACCAAGAGCAAGGTTAAAAATATTGCCGTAGGTCATGTCATTAGGTCGGTGAACGTACACTGACCAAGGTCAGGTAACTGGACAACGACACACGTAAGTTCACGCCTGTAATCCCCTAAGGGTTAGGCAGAGTAGTGCCTCAGTAGCTACACCCACATTTTGTTAGTTCTGTTTAAAATTGAAATAGGGGTGAGCCTATTACCGTCAATCAGGCGCATATAGTCTCTGTTTTGCTACTGAGAATTTTCTAAATTCCGAAACAATCAGCAGACATCATAACATCACGCCTGTATTCCCCGAAGGGTTGGGCAGAGGTGTACCTAATAGTACACCCACATTTCGCCAGTTATGTTTAAGTCGCATGTGGTAGGGGCGAGCCTAAATTGCCATCAACTTGGCTCAAATCTAAACTGTGCGACTGTTACTGAGAAATTCCTGATTGAAAGACCCAATAACACTTTGCCCGGCCCGGGAATCAAACCTAGCACCTCAGAAGCATCAGCTCGGTAGTAGCACGTGCAGCAACTAGTTCATCATCATCATTTCAGCCGAAAGACGTCCACTGCTGGACATAGGCCTCCCCCAAGTGTCGCCACATTGACCGCTCCCGTGCGACTCGCATCCAGCGGATCCCCGCAACGTTCACTAGATCAACGCTGTATAAAACATGTTTTTCTTTAAGAACGTATCTTCCAGCCCTAGTGCCATGTCACTTGAGGTCGGCGCAACACGTTTTTCTTCTTCCATTCTCCTCTGTCAAGCGTCACGTCACATTTACTCTTTCGTTGAGATTTTTTAATCAGCCTATATCATTCCCACTGCTGGGTCTGACAGAGAGAGGCCTGGAGGGAGTGGACAGTTACCCTGAGTGCGGGTTGGTTGGTATCACATCACCATCATCAATCTCCTGTCCTCATCTTTATCGGGTGGTTAGTGCTTAACCTGGTGTTTATGCCTCTGATTTAGTTTTACGTCGAGAAATATCTCTCAGGCATGCTGGTTTCCTCACGATGTTTTCCATCACCGAGGCAAGTGATAATTATACAATACGCACCCAAAAATGGGAGGTACGTGTCATGGGTTCGAACTCGAGACCTATGGCTATAGGCAGTCCGATCACTGCTATAAACAAGTATCTCCTGAAGTTTTCCTGTATACCTAAGTTCGGCGCAGCATGTCTTCTTCTTCCATACTTCTCTATTACTCGTCATCTCGGCAGTCACCTCCTTTCTAGCCATATCATCTTTGACACTATCTACCAGTATCGAAGGGTCAACTTTTGTAAGAGGTAAGCCGGTGTACATATCTTTAATGTGATTACATTGCTATGCCATTTTACAAAGGAAATACCAAAGGAATAGGAATCGATCAATCGATTATGTTCCGTTGTTTCTTTGGCTTTTCTCTACTCTTATTACGTGTTACGAAGCTGATGAGTAAGTTTCATCTAACCATCATTTTCCATGCGACATGCTCTTTCACAAACATCATAATTTGCCTGTCTTTTCCCAACTATGTTGGGGTCGGCTTCCTGTCTAACCGGATGCAGCTGTACCATTATTTTACGACTGGTTGCCAGACTTTCGGGCTACTGACTACCTGTAAAAACTGTCAAAGATCTACTAATGACAGCCGGGACCAACGGCTTGACGCGCTTTACGAGTCACGGAGGAAACTCGGTATGTAATGGGTGGTCACCCATACACGGAACAACTTAGGCAAGCGCAGCTTAATCTGAAGATCGACCCCAGCGGCTATTATTATTTAGCCACGAGGTCCTCACATACATAGGCATTAAAACCTTTCGGACTTTACCCGATATGTCGGACAATGTATTGGAAAACCTATCAGGAATTTCCCCAGCCCTCGATTCTAGATAGGACGTCCTTATAACACCAGCCACTAATTTCCTCAACAAAACATTAGCTATCCAGCAACCTGAACAAAGATAAAAGACCTACAGCTCTGCTGACCCATCGCTGTTTGTCTCAAGGCCACGTTACGGGTCACATGAGCGCGTCAACGCGTCTGACCGATGCTGGCCCACTCGGCTGTGACGAGACAACTGTTTATGTACATGTATATAAGTATGTGTAGTGTGTATATGTGTGGGGTACTTGTTGCTATGCGAGCTCTGAATACATTGTTTAAGCGTGGTTTATTAAGAACTAGCTGATGCCCGCGGCTTTGCCCACGTGTAAGTATGTCCGTTATCGCGACCAAAAGTAATCATGAAATTTTGATCCCGTTCCCGCAACAAGAACTTGACAAATTATATACTAAAACCTTCCTCGAGAACCACTCCATCCATTGGTGAAAATCGGTGCAGTAGTTTCTGAGTTTATCGCGAACAGACAGACAGACGCGGCGGAGGACTTTGTTTTATAATATGTAGTGATAGTGATTTACAAGCGTGGCGTGGGACGCTGCCCCCCGCTAGATATACCATCATCTGCCTCGCCTTTCACCAACTTCATTGGGTGGGCTTCCAGTTTAAAAAGTTGCACCAGTTTTAGAAAAGTTGAAAGGGAATTGACTGTCTTGTTATGGACATTGCGATGAGGACTTAAGGAGGGACGAATCGCATGTGACTAAAAGACTGATGAATATAAATGTCGATGGTTGGAGAGGGAGAGGAAGACCAAGGAAACGATGGATGGATTGTGTGAGGAATGATATTAAAGATAAAAAACTGGTTAATTGCGAGTCGGACTCGTGCACGAAGGGTTCTGTACCATTGCCTGCCAGGGCTGCGGGCTGTTCGAAAGAGATACCGCGGCCCTGGAACACAAAGGGCAAGGAAGGTACATTGATGGGTTTTAGTCAGTACAATTCTGACACTCCCTTCCGCTCTGCCCAGAGCGGGAGAAGTCATTTGTGGATTTACCATTCGTAAAAAAAAAAGGGTTCTGTACCATAAACAGAAACAAACACGTTTCTGGCAGTGTGTCACCAGGCTGTATTTCATGAACCGTAATAGCTAGACAGTTGAGTTATTATTTAATAATCAAAGGGGGCTCCCATACAAGAACCCTGTACCAGAAACCGAAAAAAATACGTTTCTTGTATGGGAACCCCTTTTATTATTAAATAATTTATATTTTTATTATTTGTTGTTATAATGGCAACAGAAATACATCATCTGTGAACATTTCTACTGTCTAGCTATCACGTTTCAGCCTGGTGACAGACAGCCAGACAGACAGACAGACAGACGGACAGCGGAGCTTTGTAATAGAGTTCCGTTTACCCTTTGGGTACGGAACCCTAAAAAAAGGAGTAAATGATGCCGTGACGTCTGACTGGGGAGAATGAAAAATAAAACGTATTGCGCCGACCTGAAGTAGAATGGGCAGGAAGATGATGATTATTGGGTGGACTTCCAGTCTTACCCGATGCAGCTGGAACCAGTATTTTACTCAGAGCGACTGCTTATCCAAAAAAAAAACATCTAAAGTTAAAAAAAGCCACTCGATTTTGACCCTGCGTCGTTAACCTAACGTGAACGAACTACAAATCGATAGTACAGACGCCAGCAGGTCAAGCTACCCGAATCTGTCAGTTTTTCCCAACCAACCTTGAACCTAATGCTTTAGAGATAAAGGTGAAAATCTATTAAAAAAAACAATGACATTGATGGGCTGGCGTCTGTACATAAAATAAAATCAATTATGTATTAGTCTTTGTGTCTGTCTCTTCGTTTTGGTCTTGTATATCAGTATGCTAGACAACTGACCACTGATAAGGATCTTACTTGCGTTAGGGAAGACTGACTTCTTAGTCGAGCAATGAGAAAACATAGACTACGAAGGTCACCGCTACTAGATTTAAAATACTGTCTCAAGTTCATGAACACTTTTGAAACAAACGGCCAAATCAAAGTGACAGGCTATCAGAGTAAAACCTGCTCAGGTGGAAATTCATTAATGACTCCTAAATGTGGTGCTGTTCCACAAACGATGGGGGTCCTGTTGTTTGATTACTGAACTGGTGGTCGTTTCTGAAGGCGCCAAACTCGCAATTTAGTTTACCATCGACAAGAAAAGCCTAAAATATATTGTACTGAAATAAGGTATCGAAAAGCTTATGTCAATGTCGCTGTCGAAATACGAAACGCTTCGAAAGCTAACGTCACTTTGTCTGCAACCTCTGAACTTGTAACAAAAACAAAAGACAGTGAAAATCATGAGGAGCTCGTGGCTAAATAAGAACAGCCACTCGGGTATCTTCAGGTTAAGCCACGGTTGTCTAGGTTGGCCCGTTAATAGGTGACCACTGAGATACCAAGTTTCCTCCGTGCCTCGGAAAGCACGTTAAGCCATTGGTTCTGGCTGATCTTTGACAGCCGTTACAGGTAGCCACTGGCCCGAATGTCTGACAACCAGTCTTACCAAGGGGTATCGTATTACACAGCACTAACTGGATTGTGGAGGTCAAATAGGCAGTCGCTCCATGTAAAATACTGTATGCATGTATGTAAGAAACGATGGATGGACTGTGTGAAGGATGATATGGCTAGAAAGGAGGTGACTGCTGAGATGACGAGTAATAGAGAAGTATGGAGGAAGAAGACATGCTGCACCGACCACTAATGATTTGGAATAAGGGCAGGAGAATGCTGATGATGATGTATGTATATGTAAGAACAAAGTATTTTATAGTATTCTTCGATAATGATATAACGTGATATGTACTACAAAGAAAAATATGGTGTGGGTACGTAAGTACGTGACAACTGCGAGAACGGCTGACACATACATGATAAGTTAATAGCCACGTATTATAGCTATATACAGTTATGATTTATGTTGTATTGTTGATCATAAGTGCTTGGTGCCATTGATATTGTATGTTTTACTTGGATACATGAAGTCACGCTTTTTTTCCCATGGGTAAGCAGGTAGAAGCTGCTAAGTAAGCTGCAAGGTGTAAGTAGGTAGAAACATCAGAAGATACGGATAAGATTTTGACATTTAAAGGTTTTAAAATAAAACGAAGCAAGTTGGTTTAATGATTGGAAACCGCCAGTCTAAGGAATTCACTGCCGGGTTCTGTTTCCCAGTCATTATAATCAGGTTGACTGCTTCGGTGGTCGAGTGGTCGCAAGCATGACTGCTGAGCATAAGGGCCTGGGTTCGATTCCCAGGTCGGGCAAAGTGGTATTGGGTTTTTCTATAAAGAATTTCTCAGTAGCAGCCACGGAGTCTGGATTTGTGCCCGGTTGATGGCAATAGGCTCGCCCCCTATTACATGGGACTCAAACATAACTGGCGAAATGTGGGTGTACTATTAGGTACACCGCTGCCTAATCCTACGGGAATTACAGGCGTGATTTTATGTTATGTTATAATCTGGATCTCTGCAAATTTCGAGCGAATTGGGCTTCTAGGCAAGCGTGCTCCACCCTAGGCCACTGCTTCGCATCAGGCGAGTTACGGCCAAACGCAAGCATATCTATATCCAAAGGGTGTAAACAGACTCTTAACGAAGCGGAAAGGCACTTGTTTTCCCCGTCATTGCGATCATTTTTTTGTTCTAGACCATGCCTGGGCACCTTCTAGTTACGGAGATATTGGGGGTCAAAGTTCCAACTTTTTCACAAGTTTTTTTAAAATACGTGTTTTAATGTGAATTTTTACTTTAAACACTTCCAGGACCCCCTTACTATTCAATCCATCCATCAGCACAATGTTTTAAGTGCGTTACTTTGAGTCCTACTGTAAAACGTGATTTTTCAGCCCAAAAAAAAAGTAGTTTCCCCGCACTAATTTTTCCGTAAAGTTACTTAGTTTGATGTACATAATGCTTGGTTGACGGCTTCGTGAAGAATCTGTTTACACTCTGTATACTTAATATTATAAAGAGGAAAGATTTGTATTTTTGTATGTAACGAATAAACTTAAAAACTACTGGACCGATTTGAAAAATTCTTTCAGCAATGGATAGCTACATTATCAGCGAGTAACATAGGATATATTTTATCCCCGTACTCCCACGGGAACGTGAACTACGCGGGTGAAACCTCGTGACGTCCGCTAGTTATGTTTAAAAAAAACGCCACTCCTGATCATGAGGTCATGAGTTCGAACCTTCGATTGGGTAAGGCCAAAAACATGGATTTATGAACAGGAGATAGCCATTGCAAGCTTGTCTATTACTTCATCATTCTCTTGCCCTTACCCCAAGTTATTTGTGATCGGCGCAGCATGTCTTCTTCTTCCATACTTCTCTGTTACTCATCATCTCAGCAGTCACCTCCTTTCTTGCCATATCATCCTTCACACAGTCCATCCATCGTTTCTTTGGTCTTCCTCTACTCTTATAGCCCTCCACATTTATTTATCTATTTTTATTATATTTTTAGCAAAATGTAGCAAAATTTTATTTTAGTTCACCCATTTCTAGAATTTCACTTTGCCTTTTCAATATTAACCCCAAAAAAGTACAAAAACTTTAAAAAGCTAATAATATCGATAACCGTAGCAAACTAGTTAAAAAGTGCATTTCTTATAAAAAAAAAAGGAGAAAAAATCCGCCAAGCTTATTATTACCCACCCTAGTTGATAACCCTAATACAAAATGTGAACAATTGAAACATTACAGTTGACAATAGTCGTGCAGAATCAATAAAATCAATACTTGGTGCGTGACGGGTTACTATTCACCCCTGTTTTAGGGTTCCGTAAGAGTGTTGGAAGATTTTTGTTACATATTATTATTTTTATTAAACTATTCTTTGATTTGAAATCTTAAAAATATTTTTTGTCAATTATAATTTCATTTTTTATATTATTTTTAAATAATCTTATAAATGAATACTTTTTACAATCCTACTAATGCGAAAGTTTGTGAGGATCCATCCTCATAAACTTGTTGTGTTTGTTAGTCTTTCACGCAAAAAATACTGAACGGATTTGGATGAAATTTGGCAAACAGATAGGTTGTAAACTGGATTAACACCTAAGATATACGATCCCGTAGAACAATGGTCTAGTTCCACGCGAGCGAAGCCGCGGGCATGAACTAGTAGAAAATAAAGATTTAAAAAACATTGACTGCTTAACTTGAAGGAAAAGATTTTTTTCATAAAGGACAACAGCTTCTGTACAAAAAAAAATAGTTAAAACAAATTATTAGCATTCGTTATTTCAACCTTTTAACTAATCGAGACAGTCAAGACGATAACATACCTAAGTATTATTCAAGGAAATCGGTAGTTCTGTTTGTAAACAGCGTCTCGGCCCATCCAAAACTTGACCTTGACAAGGTGGCCTTAACCTTACTCACCGTCGAGACAACCCCTTTTAAATTCAATCTATTATCCTTTTTTCTTTTGTTATACAATATTATTAAATATACACACTTTCTTACCTTTATAGAATAAGCAATGCCATATTTTTATGATAATCTAAAGGTTGTCTGTAGTAATGTCACAAATATTGTACTTCTTCTACTTTATCAAACTCAAACTCAAAAGCATTTATTTCAATTAGACCATTACAGGCACTTTTGAATGTCAGAAAAACAAAGAAGGCTAAATCTACAGTCACAGACACAAGGCATAATAACTTGTGAAAGTACTGTACTTGGCCATTCCAAAGCGTAGATCTCTATGGAGAAGAATGGGCAAGAAACTCCATGGACACTCTTTTCAATCAAATATTTGTTACAAAATCTTGGTTACATCATTAATATTGAGATTATACATATATGTGAGAACGATGTAGAAATATGTGCACGTTAAGAGCGTCCAGAGTAAAAGATTATATCAGCAATTTAAAAACAAAGTAAGTAGTTAAAATAATGTCGTGTGGTTAGTGCCTAACCTGGTGTCAGAGTTTTTATGCCGACCATGGGCCTCTGACTTGCCTTTACGTTGAGAATTCGTACAAATCTCATTTAATAAATAAGTATTCATCTACATTGCATTTAAAAAATTGAAAATACGTACGGAACCATACAATCAAAAATTGCATTAAAAAACTGCATTTCAGTAACACAATCCCTTACATTTTATCATCCGCGTAAAAAATAATTAGGTTCGCGCGCATTGACAGTTTTTTTTATAATTTACGCCATACCACCGGCAAAGGAATCAGCTGCTCACTCAGCATGGAAGACTCACAAAGGAGGTTTTTTAAAACTTTTTTTTTGAATGCTAAAGGGATGCGGTACAATGACGGCGGTTTTTTTTTCGCTTTTTAATTCTTTTTTTGAAACGGTTCAAAGTTGCGAACGTTGGTTTAGTGTGGACGTTATTATTATAGTGTTTTTTTTTAATGGATGATGTGTGTTAATAGGTTATTAACTTATGATTGTACGGTATAAGTATATCATGCAGACAAATAATCAAATTCAACTCAATAGTAAGTTAGGTCTCATTATATTTCTGTCACTTAACTACGCTTAATTCTGGCAAAATCTGCGCATTATGGCGTCATTTTGACAGATCTTAAAGCAGCAACAGAAATTTTAAAGTACGTTTTTGACGTGATAATGTCTTACAAATCGATGAACGCCGGCTGCACGCACAAAAATGTGTCACGTTCCGCCTGAGCCAAGCGTGCAAAAGCGAGAGCATGGAACAAGCGATAAAGAGGCACGATCGGCCTAAGCGTTCGGCTTGTGACACAACTATGTATTATACAAAATAATGTCAATTTTTCGGTAGCAGCCGCGGGTCTGGATTTGCGCCCTGTTGATGGCAATAGGCTCGCCCCTTGTTACATAGGACTTAAACATCAATTTCGAAATGTGGGTGTACTATTAGGTACTCCTCTACCTAACCCTTCGGTGATTACAGGCGTGATGTTATATTATGTTACGATATTAAATTTTATATCAACCTAAAAACCTACCAAAAAATACCCGATTATTGATTGCCAATGTTTTCACCCTTCAATTTTATTTTGCAAACACATCCATATTAATATTACATGTTGCGAAAAACAAAAAAAAGCTTAACCCCCTCCTAACAAAGGGTAGTGACAATTATAAGCGTATGCCGCGCCATCTGTTGGTGTATTGTGTTCGGCAAACATCGGGCAACTTCGGGAATATTCGGAACAACTATCTTCTATCTACAACTAGCGACCCGCCGCGGCATTCCACGGATGCAATGTAGATACAAACCTTCCTCTTGAATCACTCTATCTATTGCTTAAAACTGCATTAACATCCGTTGCGTAGTTTAAAAGATCTAAGCGAACAGACGGCGGAAGCGACTTTGTTTTATCTATCTATACCAATATTATAAAGAGGAAAGATTTTTTTGTTTGTTTGTACCGAAACTACTGGACGAATTTGGATGAAATTTGGAACACAGATAGTTTATAGCCTGGATTAACAGATAGAATACTTTTTATCCCGATAGTATGTTCCCGTGGGACATTTATCGAACTCCACGCGGGCGACGCCCGCGCCGCGGACATTTAGCTAGTACTATGTAAAGAAGATGAGGCAAATACGCTGAGGCCGCAAGCGCTACGGTAGTGTTATTGGGTTTTTCCAGTTAGAATTTCTCAGTAGCATATGTCGAAATGTGGGTGAATTAACTCTAAACCATTTTTGTGAATTTTGTAGCAATTGTCGTAGCGAAATTGCTACAGAGTAGTAAATGGTTTACGAAGTTTTTTAGGCAAAGTTTTTGGATTGAAAATGGTGGTTTTTCATCAACAGGTCACTCCGACTTGGTTTATTTCTAAAGCTAATAATAAAAAAAACGTCTGTAAAATAATCCTAATTCTTAATTTCCTAATGATTGTTGATATTATAAACGCGACAGTAAGTTTGTTTGTTTGTTACCTTTTCACTCCTAAACCACTGAACCGATCATCCTGAAATTTTGCATATACGTTGTCAGGTGTACAGAAACGGACATAGGGTACCTTTCATCCCGCAAAAAAATGACGTGTCTGAGGAAAACAACAATAACGTTCTTATGATAATAGATGGCGCCACGTGTCTTTCGAATCATGGTTGAATTATATTATTATAAGTAGAGTACAACCCGAATTGATTGTCAAATTGTAAATTAATGCGAGAGAAGCCGCGGGCAAATGTTAATAATAAAATATGTTTCGCGACCATTAAAAATTACGTATTTACCGAAACTGTCTAGTGCCTAATATTCAAATCGATATTTTTTTAAACAGAAAATAATCGGTGTAAGAGTTTACTGGTTCTCCCCGTCAATTCGATCATTGTGTTGTTCTAGACTATATCTGGGAACCTTCTTACCTTCTAGTTACGGAGATATTGGAGGTCAAAGTTTCAACTTTTTCACTAGTTTTTGAACTGTTCTCGAAGAAAACAACAATAACGTTCTTAAGAGAATAGATGGCGCCACGTGTCTTTCGAATCATGATTGAATTATATTATTATAAAAACTTTAGTAGTGCGAATTGATTGTCAAATTCTAAATTAACGCGAAAGAAGCCGTGGTTAAAAGCTAGTAGCTTATAAAACGCCCGTCCTTCACTTCCTAGTATATAACCGGGGAACACGAAGTGACGGAACAATGTCCCAAGCAACATGTCTTTAATCCTAAACCGGTTTGTTGAGTCCCAGCAAAAAATCAGTCTGGCTGCAGTCTGGCTAACGGTGTCAATGCACTCGCTAGCGAAGGCCTTGAACTTTTCATATCTTAGATAAAGTATCTGGAAGGGTCGCTGAGGAATTGTGCGTCGCAATTGTTTTTTTTCTATCACATTCGCACACATGCACACACACACACACACATACTGACACACTCTATTTTAGGATATATCTTTAATTTTATTTATCTTTTATTTAGTATGTCTTTTTTTTAGTGTGTCTTTTGTTTAGTGTGTGTGTGTATTGCCGTGCTTACCAAGGTTGGTCTGTGGATGGGTGACCACCCATTACATACCGAGTTTCCTCCGTGGCTCGGCAAGCACGTTAAGCCGTTGGTCCCGGTTGTCATTTGAAGATCTTTGACAGCCGTTAAAGTAGTCAGTGGCCCAAAGAGTCTAACAACCAGTCTTACCAAGTGGTACCGTACTACCCAGTACTAACTGGGTTGTGGAGGTTAGACAGGCAGTCGCTCCATGTAAAATACTGGTACTCAGCTGCATCCGGTTAGACTGGAAGCCGACCTCAACATAGTTAGGAAAAAGCTAGGCAGATGATGATGATCTTTTATTTAGGATAGTTCAAATTTTACCTTGTTTAGTTTTAGATTTTTACTTTTTTGTTTGAAATCTATTTTTTCTTTGTACACAACTTTTACCATTACAAAATTTGTCATTTAAGTGCGGGATCTCCTAGCACAGGTATATTCTATTATTTAAAAGGAGGTCCTATGTAAGATTTACTGTAAAAGTTGTACAACTTTCTGCAAAGAATATTTTTTTTATTCTCAGGCGTGTGTCACAAAAATGTTAACATTTTTTTTCCCGATTATGATTGGTCCCATGGCAAAACTTGTTCTTTTTTATAGTCTACTAGCTTTTGCCCGCAGTTTCGCTTAGAATTTTACAATCAATTCGGGTTGTACTCTGATTGTAATAATATAATTGAATCATGGTTTGAAAGACACGTGGCGCCATCAATTATCATAAGAACGTTATTGTTGTTTTCCTCGGGAACAGTCTTTTTTTTCGGGATGAAAGGTATCCTATGTCTGTTTCTGTACACCTGACAATGTATAAGCAAAATTTCAAGATGATCGGTTCAGTGGTTTAGGCGTGAAAAGGTAACAAACAGACTTACTTTCGAATTGATAATGTTAGTTAGGATTAGGGCTTAGGATCCTACATCCTTAAACCACGCTGTTCTGATAAATGTTGTATACTTTAATAAAAATTTTGAGGAGTTATTTATATTTAAATAATAACAGCCGCTCGGTTCAATTATCAGATTGAGTGGCGCATTCATGCCGAGGCCGTTGGATCCGGCTGTCATTTGTAGATCTTTGGCAGTCGATACAGGTAGTCAGTGGCCCGAAACTCTGACAACCAGTCTTACCAAGGGGTATCGTATTACCCAGTACTAACTGGGTTGTGGAGGTCAGGTAGGCAGTCGCTCCATGTAAAATACTGGTAGCTGCATCCGGTTAGACTGGAAGCCGACCCCAAAGTAGTTGGGAAAAGGCTAGGCAGATGATGACTTTAATAGAACATCAATTATATATCATACTAGCTGTTGCCCGCGACCTTCGTTCGAGTGAAATTATTATTAAAAATCGCCATTATTATAAGCACTTCCCTATTTGAATCTAATTTTGTTACAAATTACAGGAGTTCTTTTTTTTGCACGGAACCCTAATTATTTGTCTAAAATAAAAGTAGCCTAAGTTACTCCTTGAAAGTAAGTATGTTTGTTGGTTTGATACCTTTTCACGCCTAAACCACTGAACCGATCATCCTGAAATTTTGCATATACGTGTTGTCAGGTGTACAGAAACGAACATAGGGTAGCTTTCATCCCGAAAAAAAGTACTGTTCCCGAGGAAAACAACAATAACGTTCTTTTGATAATAGATGGCGCCACGTGTCTTTCCAATCATGATTGAATTGTATTATTATAGGAACTTTAGTAGTATGTTAAGGTTTAATTGTCAAATTCTAAACTAACTCAAACGATGCCGCGGGTAAAGCTAGTATATATTAAACAACAGCTATACTTTATCAGACATAGCGTCAATGGTCGAGTTCTTGTCGACTTATCAGCTATCCGTCAACCAATAGGGACTTGGTATATTATCTATGTTTAAATAGTAAATAGTTAACTGATAACCAATCTATGCAGTAACGTATTTACTTATAGATCGGTTCAATTTTAACTGAGCCAGGATAGGTTAACTTTGAAGTATGTAGTTTAGTTATTTTAACTTGTACCTCAATGGTTTAGTGCAATCGATGCTGCTGAGCCGGAAGATCTGAGTTCGATAGTAAAGCCTGGGAATGTGTTATTGGGTTTTTCCATTAGGTATTTCTCAGTAGCAGCCACGAAGTCTGGATTTGTGCCCGGTTGATGGCAATAGGATCCCTATTACATGGGACTTAAACACAACTGGCGAAATGTAGGTGTACTATTAGGTACACCTCTGCCTTACCCAACGGGGATTACAGGCGTGATGTTATGTTATGTGGAAGTCACACACTCGTATTTAAAGTTAAAAAAGTTTGGAGGAGGTCGTAGCTAAATAATGATAGCCGATCGATCTTCAGGTTAAGCCGCACTTCTCTAGGTCGAACAGAGGATGGGTTAACATCCATTACATACTGAGTTCTCTCCTTGCCGCGGAAAGAACGTTAAACTGCTGGTCGCGGGTCGCGGCTGTTATTTGTAGATCTTTGACAGTCTGTACAGGTAGTCAGTGGCCCGAAAGTCTGACAACCAGTGTTACCAAAGAGTATCGCATTACCCAGTACTAAGTTACTAACTGGGTTGTGGAGGTCAGATAGGCAGTCGCTCCATGTAAAATACTGGTGTTCAGCTGCATTCGATTAGACTGGAAGCCGACCCCGAGTTGTACAGTTCACATTTTAAATCAACATTTTTTTTTTTGTTAAAAAGAACGTTGGCCACACTAGGAATTTTTCCTGTGTCGTGGTTGCATTCACAAAAATTTTAACTCACATACACAAGCAGCCAGACCCGGAACAACTATCTGTAGGCCATACAAATATTTGTTCCGTGCGGGGATCGAAAACGCGACACGCAGCGCAGCAGTCAATCGCTCAGCCACTGCGCCAAACGTGCCGCCAACATACAAAGTATATAGGTTCCATGTACCTACCAAATTGTACTAAATACACGTTGATTTAATTTAACCATATCTCGACATTATTGACACATGACTCACAGACCACGATCCCAAACTTCCTCCAAATAATAACACACAGACACACATTATTAATAGCGTAGACGTAATAATAATACGCGAAATAACCGGAAATAAAGTAGACATGACAGATATGGCGCACTATTCGCTATTTTTAATAGTTCTTAGGAAAATGTTATTGCATATTTTATATTTAATAAATTACTTTGTATATGTACAAATCAATCAATCAGAATGTTGAGCCACAAAAGGAATGAATGAAAGGCATGTGGCTGAGATGAGAATGCTAAGGGGGATCTAACGGATCAAATAAGAAATGAGTATATAAGAGGAAGTCTTAAAGTGGCGCCGATGACTGAAAAGTTGTGTGGTAATCGGTTGTCGTGGTATCGGCATGTGATGCGGAGGAAGGAGGAAAATGTCGTGAGGAAAGTTTTGAGTAAGAATGTGGATGGGTGTAAGAGTAGAGGAAGACCAAAGAAACGATGGATGAACTGTGTGAAGGATGATATGGGTAGAAAGGAGGTGTCTGCTGAGATGACGAGTAATAGAGAAGTATGGAAGAAGAAGACATGCTGCGCCGACCACTAATGAATTGGGATAAGATCAACTAGATGAAGATGAGAATCGAGCAACATTATAGGTATACTTGTGTCTGTTTTCATGAACACTAGGTGAAACCATACGTAAAGTATTGCGTAAATATATTAAACGGTTACCTAACGCATTATACACTCTATCATTTTCCAAAATATAAAGTGATTTACAAGTTTTTATAACATGAATATACAGGGTGTAAACGTACCCTTCACGAAGCCGGCAACCAAGCATTCTGTACATCAAACGAAGTAACTCTAAGCAAAAAAAAGTTGCTGGGAAACGACTTTTTTTTGGGGTAAAAATCACTTTTTATGGTAGGACTCAATGTAACGCACTCGAAACAGTGTGCTGATGGATGCATTGAATATTACCCACGGGGTTCGTAGAGGTATTTCATAAACTTGTGAAGAAACTGGAACTTGAACACCCAATGCTTGGTTGACGGCTTTGTGGAGAGTTCGTTTCATCATCATCATCATCTGCCTAGCCTTTTCCCAAGTGTGTTGGGGTCGGCTTCCAGTCTAATCGAATGCAGCTGAACACCAGTATTTTACATGGAGCGACTGCCTATCTGACCTCCACAACCCAGTTAGTACTAGATAACCCTTGGTAAGACTGGTTGTCAGACTTTTTGGGCCCCTGACTACCTACCTGTGGAGGGTTCGTTTACACTCTGTATAATTGACAGACGCCAAACTTGCTTTATTAAACTATAGACAAGGCAAGACGACAAGTGACATTTGAAGACTGAGGCGGTCGGCTTAGGGTTGCGGGATTGTTCGAAAGATATCGCGGCCCTGGAATACAAAGGGCAAGGAAGGAACATGGATGGGTTTTAGTCGGTACAAGTCTGACACTCCCTTCCGCTCTGCCCGGAACGAGAGAAGTCATTTGATGATTTCCCATACAAAAAAAAAACAAAGGCTGTCGGTGTATAACAGGCCCACAAGACATATCAGTTTAGTTTTTATAGGAAAGCTATGCATCTAGAATGCTTCTGGTATTGTACTTGTCCTTATTAGGCCTGGTAACCACTAGGTAGGATTTCTGCTTTGTATCCTGGATCCAATTACATAAGCTAACTAATGAGGATAATGTAGCGGGCTGCAATATTGTTAAAATACTACATATGAATATTATTTTTATTTGTAAACATTATCAAACACAAACTCAAAAGCATTTATTTCAATTAGACCATTACAAGCACTTTTGAAAGTCAGAAAAACAAATTAGGCTAAGCTACAGTCACAGAGACAAGGCATAATAACTTGAAAGTACTGTAGTTGCCCATTCCAAAGCGTAGATCTGTATGGAGAAGAATGGGCAAGAAACTCTATGGACACTCTTTTCAATCAAAATATTGTTACAAAATCTTGGTTACATCATTCATATTGAGATTATACATATATGTGAGAACGATGTAGAAATACGTGAGTAAAAGATTATATCAACAATTTAAAAACAAAGTAAGTAGTTAAAATAAACCGTGGCAGCTTTAATATGTTATCATACTAGCTGATCCGACAGACGTTGTCCTGTCAACTATGAATATTGAATTAGAATTGACCTACTATTTACCTACTACCTACCTACTAATAAAACAAAAATAAAAAAAAAATGTCAAAAAAATTTAGGGGTGGGTCACCCTTATCATTTAGGGTTATGAAAAATAGATGTTGGTCGATTCTCAGACCTACCCGATATGCTCACAAAATTTCATACAAATCGGTTCAGCCATTTCGGAGGAGTTTGGTAACAAACACCGCGACACGAGAATTTAATATTAGACTAGCTGTTGCCAGCGACCTTCGTTCGCGTGAAATTATTATTAAAAAAATCCCCTTTATTATAAGCACTTCCCTATATGAATCGATTTTACCAGTTTCAAAGGTTTTTTTTTCTTTGCACGGAACCCTAATTATTTATCTAAAATAAAAGTAGCCTAAGTTACTCCTTGTTACTTCAGCTATCTGCCAGTGAAAGTCCCGTCAAAATCAGTCCAGCCATTTCAGAGATTAGCCGGAACAAACAGACAGGCAGACAAAAATTGAAAAAAATGTTGTTTTGGTAAATGTACCGTGTATACATCCATATGCACTTAGTAAAAAGCGGTTCTTTTAATATTACAAACAGACACTCCAATTTTATTTATATGTACAGATGTACAAATGTACAGATAATAGATTGTAGCTGATTATTATCACATAATAAGTAATAAAATCACCATTTAGGTAAATGTTAATGTAAACACTCCACTTACTGTTTTCTTGTCTCATTTCAGGATTCTTGGAGACTGTATGGATAAGACTGGAGCAACCAAGACTGCAAGACAATCATGGCACCGCCATGATATGCTAGAAAATATCGATAAGTTTTACAGGTAAATGTTTATACTACCTTATCTAAAATAGTAACCAGGCTTTGAGTCCATACACACTGACGCCGGTCATTTCTATACAGGGTGTAAACAGACTCTTCACGAAGCCGTTAATCAAGCATTATGTTCTTCAAACTAAGTAACTTTACGCAAAAATTATTGCTGGGAAACGACTTTTTTTATGGGATGGAAAATCACGTTTTACGGTAGGACTCAATGTAACGCATTCAAAACATTGTGCTGATGGATGGATTGAATATAGTACGGGGGCACGACGGTGTCTTAAGTAAAAAAAAATACATTAAAAACATGTATTAAAAAAAAAACTAGCTAAAGACTCTTAACGAAGACGAAAGGCACTTGTTCTCCCTGTCATTGCGATCATTTTTTTGTTATAGACCATACCTGGAACCTGCTAGTTACGGAGATATTGGGGGTCAAAGTTCCAACTTTTTCACTAGTTTTTTTTTTTTTAAATACATGTTTTTAATTTAAGATTTTTACTTTAAACACCTCCACGACTCCCTTTCTATTCAATCCATTAATCAGGTACATCGATTCACCTCCTAGCTCCAGCGGTACATTAAAAATAATAACCTAGGCTTGTCAATATCGACAGATAAAATTTTAAAAAAAGAAGTATAACTTCTAACGCGTGTACATAAGTACATACACACTTTTTTTTGTATATTTAATACATCGTAAAGTATATTTCACACCTCTAGACTGTCAAATTGAAGTGAGCCGCGGGCAAAAGCTACTAAGAACTCTAGATTAACCCTTAAAAATCATCGATTAATAACCCCCATTATCAAAAGTACTAGGCTCCCATAACCTATAGAAGTTAACAAGTTGGACTTAGCAACCAGGCGAGTCGATGAGGCTACGTCTAGACGACCCCCGCGCCTCCTATCCTCACCCCCCGGCCGTCTAGACGCTTGCTAGACACCCCCCCCCCCCTCCCCGCACCCAACCACTATTACACCTGTCCGGTTATTTTAGAACCAAATCTGTCTTTAGGTAAATAAATCTTGTTTTGAATATCGCGAATCAACCTTCAAAAGTGTGATGAAACATTTCTGCAATTGGACGATGAAAATGTCGATTCTGACTACCCTGTATGGATTAAATATAGATATCAAGTCTAAGTCCTAGTAAAGCGCCCATTTTCGAAGATTCCCATGGGGGTAGGCAGAAACCACAGAACGCCATCGTCCACGTTCATACATCTGGTCATACACGCACGTCCCGCCGGTAGCGAGTACTACGCACCTGACCTTTCTTAAGAACCAGTTTTTAGTAAATATTGATTTAAGAAATCGTTAAAAGTTAGTTTAATAAATAAATAATAATTTTATTTTACAGATCATACAACCCAATTAGAAAAAAAAAATCATGACATGGATAAAATCTGAGCAAAAATTGTTATACTTAAATCATAATTTTTTTTCGTTAAAAACTTTAAAGCAATTTAAAATAACTTTTTTTTAGATATTCTGTAAATGACAATTTAAATGTCCTTAATTATAAATTGCAAAACCTCAAAACAGTATTTACCACAAATAATAACTTTAAGACATGAAGCTACCCGAAACTGCCAAATTTAATCAATCAACCTTGAAACCTAATGCTTTACCAATAAATATGAAAATCAATTAAATAAATTTGACAGATTGTAGTAGCTTGACGTACTGGCGTCTGTACAAACAAAAACATTAATTATTGCAAAAATTCAAAATGGCGTCCCCTACGTTACAACAGGTGGTAAAAGCTTTCTTACGGCAAAATTCATAAAAAGAATATAAAACGGTCAGACCGTGAGAAAACAAGACAGATGTTTCGCGCCGTGCAAAATAAAAAAGTAAAAAAACCGATGACTTTTTTGGAAATTCGCACAAAAAAAAGGTTTCATTCACGTCCACTGTTATTTTTACTATGAAGTAAAACCTTATGTTCATGAGAATAAAGGTCAGTTTAATACAGAATTAGATGAAAAATAACTATGAAATGATAGTAGCTTCTTTTTTTTGTTGTAAGATTAGTTCCGTTTTTAAATAGTGAGGGATAAATTGGGAGTCAACGGTAAATGTAGGAAGTTGATGGTTTGATTTCGGAACTGTTTTTTTTTTCTTTTCTTGAATCATCGATGTGGGTTTATAGTTTATGGGCAGCTCAGTCTTTTTTTCGGGTTTTGTTTAAGGGGGAAGGCCAGGGCAGGTCGCGAAATTGAAATTTTCTTACTTTTGTTGCAATTTGTAGCTCAGTGTCATGTTGTGTGTTGATGAAAAATGAGTGGCTTATAGGTAGTTATAGAATTATAATCATCAAAATGATGTGAATGAGGAATGGGCTAGCTCGCCGACCGTCCGACTTTTGACGACAGGCCGTGTAGACGGCGCGTTCGTGTTCCACGCGCGCCTCAAAGAGATGTCAGCAAACAGGAGGGGCCCGCAAGGGCCGATGCCTGCCAGGGCTGCGGGACTGTTCGAAAGAGATACCGCGGCCCTGGAACAGAAAGGGCAAGGAAGGAACATGGATGGGTTTTAGTCAGTACAAGTCTGACATTCCCTTCCGCTCTGCCCGGAGCGGGAGAAGTCATTTGATGATATCCCATCCGTAAAAGAAAAGGGTTGTATTGATGATTGACGATACCCTGGCGCTTCCACCTTAAATGTAAATCATTTTGTGCGGCAGAGTAGACAACAGAATTATTAATCACTACTGGATATGAAATGTCAAAGTTAATCAGTTTGACATAAACAATAAAAAAAATGTATTGTTTTACTTCAATGGTAATGATTGTACAAATTAACATTGTACAGAAGTTTTTGTTTGATACTGTGCGTACGTTTTTAGATAATATTAGCTGTTCCCTGCGACCTCCATCCCGTGAAATTATTACAAAAAAATGACGGCGCATTAGAGCCGCCGCACATTGAGCCACTAGTCGCCGCTACTAAACGCGACCACCAGTGATTCAGTCAGACCACTACACGCCGCCGCCAGTGGCAGCCACTGGTGGCTCGATGCGGCCTTCAGTGGCTGCCACTTGCGGCAGTTATTCAAGTGGTACTTGACAGAGGCGGACGACGACTGTGGCCGTGTGTGCGCGCGAGTCGAACGATAAAACACGGCCACAAGTAGCGCGGTTGACTCCCGCAGCTTGTGGCTCGGACGCGGCCACTCAAACGCTCGGTGTGCGCCGATGTTATACAAAATGTATCGAGAAACGCGTCCGCAACTTGTGGCGGCTACTAGTAGTCTAGTAGTTCTAATGTGGTCGCCACTAGTGGCTTAATATGCGGGGGCTCTTAAATATTTACATTAGTGGTAGCTAGATTTCATAGATGGCGCTGTTACTATAAGAGTGTCGTGCACATTAATTATCTGTATCTGCTACGTCACATCCAATCACACGACACTCTGACACGACACCGAGCGCTAGACCGTAGTGGAGCGACGATTTACAGGCAGTATGATTCGAGACTCAGTCGGAATCGCACAGGCGTGGTTCACGCTCGGTGGACTGTTTTACTATCTTATGTTATCGGTAATTACGTGGTGATTATTTTAAAAGGAAAAAACGATTGGAATAAAAGTGATTGTGCTATAACTAGTGACTATTTTCTTCACCCGCCAATCAACGCCTACCTACAAAGTGTAATTTACACTGGTATTCAAGAACGACTCTTTGCTGTGCGGACACATAGCTTTGAATGGGGCGCTGTGATTGGTTAACGTTGTGAAGCGACTTCACTCGGGTTGACTGACTGACATATCTGTGAGTTCATTATAAACAGCGCATAGTGTCGTTCGTCCCTCAAGTATTGTTTATGAATATGTTTTTGGGACACTGTGCGTCCGCGCGCACTGAGTAACGTTCATGAATACCGGTGTTAGTTATTCAGATCATGGATCCAATTAATAGCGCTGATGAGGGCCAAGTTCTTTCAAATTATACTTCCTTTTTTGAATCGGAACCATTTCAAGGGTTTAATTTTTTTTGCACGGTACCCTAATGCTGTTCCTAAAATATAAGCAGCTCAATTACTCCTTAAAGCATTAGATATCTGCTAGTAAAAGCCCCCTCGAAATCGGTCCAGCCGTTTTAAAGATTAGCCGTAACAAACAGGCGAGCAGACAGAAAGACATTTTTTTTTGTTATGAGTATTACAAACAGACACTTCAATTTTATTTATTTGTACGGATATTTTTTTTTTATTATAATTGATATTTTTTCCCGTATAATTTTCAGGTCCTGGATGCTCTATGCTGAAGGCCTCGATGTGGCCTTTTGGTGACAGCAGAAGTAACAGCTACCGCGGGTTGTAAGTGAAATTTCTGGGTTCGATTCCCAGATCGGGCAACATGTTACTGAGTTTTGTGATAGAGGAATCTTCAATAGCAGTCTGAACTTTAAACTTGGGACTTGAAACAAACAACACGCCTGGCAGAAAGTGAGTAGTACACCACCATTTCACCAGTTAATGTTGAAACCCTATGCAATAGGGGACGACCCTATCGCCATCAAACAGACTCAACTCCAGATTCTTATCTTCTACTGATAAATAATTATCCAATAAAAACAAACTAATGTACAGTCAACAAAACAGATAGGTATGCAGGGTCGAAAGATATAATTGTTTTTTCTTAAAAACCGATCAATGTTGTCGAATGAAATTAAAATTAAATGAAGAAAAATAATCAATTGGTTAAATTAATTCAAATTTCATTTGAAGATGTGCAACAGTTTCTAAAAAAACTAAAACTATATCTTTCGACCCTGCATACCTATCTGTTTTGTTGACTGTACAACAAAACTAGCGAAATGTGGGTATAGTGTACACCTTGGAGAGTGGAGTCATTATGTTATGTAAGTATGAGAGTGTGATAAGGAAGCAAGATTATATGACAATGGCTTTTAGCATAAAACAACTGCTGAGGTGACGAGTAATAGAGAAGTATGGAAGAAGAAGACATGCTGCGCCGAGCACTAATGATTTGGGATAATTACAGGAGAATGTTGATGACGGTTTTTTATCATAAAATAAACCTGTTTTTGCGCGCTTACTCTGTACCTTATTAGCTATATTCAATATAAGTATGATCAGCCTGTAATGGCCCACTGCTGCACTGGTTACCAACCTATGGTCCACGGACCACCGGTGGTCCGAATATCGAGCTTTGAATATGGTCCGCGAAAGCTTTAAATTTTATTCGTACTTTTTCAAATCTGTCAGAGGCGAGGTGCTCTTGCGAGATTCAAAAATCTATAACTTACTAGCTTATACCGAAGTTCGGAAATCCTATGTGTTAGTTCAGTAGTTTTCGCGTGAAGGAGTAACGAACATCCATCCATCCTCACAAACTTTCGCATTTATAATATTAATCTAACGGCTTATTTCACGATGTCCGAATAAATTCAAAAATGGAACAGAATTTGTATGAAATTATCTATCAAGTAAGTTTTAACGGGAACTTAATCATATGTGGTGAAACAGGCCCTTTGTTTATAACGTATTCTTATTTCTGTATGAATCATTGCTAAATTTTTCGTGCTCACTTCGATATCTCTGGTATCTTTCATTATCTTTACTAAAGGTTTTCATCTCATTTTCCGATTTTTGTGAGTTAACGGTTCACCCCCCTAGATATAATCCAGTCGGTGTCCATATTTATCTAGGACCTAACAATAAAGACACCAAAGTGGTCCCTGGTCCAAGAAAGTTTGGGAACCATTGACTGCTGGGATACAGGCCTCCTCTCTATGAAAAGGAGTGGGCGTGGGATTCACCACGTGAGAACAGTGCGGGCTGGTGGAAGAAGTGGATATTAGTAATATTAATAATGTGGATGTCTATAACCTTCTGAACGCCATTGTTACATATGCGTGATAAGCAAATGCGGCCCTGTATGCCAAACGATACAAATATATGACAAAATGGTAGTTGAAATTGGCGGTCAAAAGGATAAGAAAGGAAGGCCAAAGAAACGATGGATGGACTGTGTGAAGGATGATATGGCTAGAGAGGAGGTGACTGCTGAGATGACGAGTAATAGAGAAGTATGGAGGAAGAAAACATACTGCGCCGAGCAAATCGGGATGTCATCATCATCATCAGCCTATAATGTTCCCACTGCTGCGACACAGGCCTCCTTTCTATGAGAGGGAATGGGCTATAATCCACCACGCGGGCCCAGTGCGGATTGGTAGATGTCACATGTCTTCGAATTTTTGGTTCTAGGACATGCCGGTTTCCTCACGATGTTTTCCTTCACCGTTTTTGAGAGCAGTGGTGATGAAATAAATTACACAAAGTAACAGTAAGTCGGGGTCACTACCACTGGGCCACCGCTGCTAAAGTCACAGTAAGTGCTCGATAAGATTAAAAGGAATTCAATACAGGGTGGAAGGGATACCGACGCGGAAACTGTTACTACATAGACAGTACATCATTCTATACATTTTGCTTATGTAGGTATTACACTTTTGTAGAAACAGCTGTTTTGTTTTGATAACCGATGAAACAATTTTGTGGGGGTGGGGGCTCTAAATGATGTGCTGAATATGTGGTAGCCGTTTTTGCGTCAGTGTCCTTTCCACCCCGTATACTAGCTTTCGCCCGCGACTTCGCTCGCGTGGAATTTTTGATGTGTAGGTAAGTGTGTGAAAAAATAAAAAAAGTGTCCTATTCCGTTGTGGGCACTTCAACTTTTAATTAATGTAATTATTCATTTATTTCATCCTATTTTTGTAGCACATCTTTTTTGTTTTATTTTTTTGTTTGTAATCTTTTCTTGAAAACACACATTATGATTTTAAAATAGCGCCAGGGTAGCCCGCGAAATTCAAATTTCCTTTTTTTTCTGACGTTTTTTTGCAATTTGCAGGTCAGTGTCAGGTTGTATATTGATGAAAATTTGATTCACGTAAGTTAAACGTATGTAGTTACAGAATTATATTTATTAAAATCATCAATACAACCCTCTAAGTTCATTTAACCCAACTGAATGTTTTTTTCATGAAATAATTATTGTATTGGGCTAAATGTAGGTACTTGGCTTCCACCTTAAATTCTTGAATTTAAAACCATTTTTTTTTAAGTTGCAATGGTTCATTTACGTGTCTTTAACATCGTCTCTCTGCTATTTGTTTGCAAAACACGGAGATCGAACATGAGTAAGGGTATTACCACCAGACATGAGCGAGGATGTGTAGCAAGGGATGTATGACACTAACCTTAATAATATCGCTTCTTTTACACGGCTTGAGGTATTCTTGCTCCAGGGCTGCGGGACTGTTCGAAAGAGATACCGCGGCCCTGGAACACAAAGGGCAAGGAAGGAACATGGATGGGTTTTAGTCAGTACAGGTCTGACACTCCCTTCCGCTCCGCCCAGAGCGGGAGAAGTCATTTGATGATTTCCCATCCGAAAAAAAAGGTATTCTAGCTATGTGATTGGCTAATTCCATACACATCCCTCGCTATGCAGCCTTGCTCATCTCTGGTGGAAATGCAGCCTAACGGTAACTTGCGGCGAACTTGGGCCTAACTTTCAAATTCTTGAACGAGTAAAATAATTTAATTTCTTATAACTGAAGTGAAAGTCATAATGTGTGCTAAATCTATGATGACTTCTAATTTCTATGTATTTTTAGCCCAAATGGCCCCCTCAACTGGAACCCGTAGATCCGAACTTGTGCGTTTAACCGTTGGGGAGACGCGACTGCGCGACTTTTCTGTCGCACTCAGACTCGACGATTTTTGGTGTATTTTTGTCGTATTTTTTGCGAGTTCTGTCGTATTTTTGCGACTTCTGTCGCAATACAAACCTCAGTAACCCATTAGGTGACATTTTATTGATGTAACTGCTAAACCCAGCTTGGTTTTGAAGAGTTATAAAGAATACAAGTAATATACAAACAAATATTGCTGGTATTCTTCAAAAAAAAATATTTAAGCGACGAAATAGTCGTGGTGCTGTCGTGCGATCGTTCAGTCGCGAGTGTGTGCGTCCCCCACACAAGTTTGGTGATACGCGGGCGCAGTTTTGGCGGGAATTCGTCGCTCTCCGCCATTTTGTTTTTTCTTCTTTTTTTTCTTTACTTCTTTTTTTTTACTGTGTAGTGTTTTATTTGCAATTAAAATAAGAATAGAGCCTTCAGCATAATCAGCCTGTAATGTTCCCACTGCTGGGACACAGGCCTCCTCTCTAAGAGAGAAGGTGGGCTAGTTCACCAGCCCACTGCGGGTTGGTGATCTCAACTTAACAAAGTCTTAATTTTGATGGTGCTCAATTAAATTAGTTTTGTGAACACATTTTTTTTTACTTTTTACGTAAAATATACCAACTGAAGCTAGATTCGAATCAAGCTTTCGAAAACAGCAATCCTATTCTTATTTTGATCGCATAAAAGGGATGTGTTGTACTTTAATGGGATGTGAAATACAGTATCTGGGCAGTATAAAATATATCATGGTGTACTGTTTTGAAACTCGATGTCGATAAACGACTTTATAATACAAGGTGTAAACCGACCCTGTACGAAGCCGTCAAGCGAGCATTCTGTACATCGAACTAAGCAACTCTTCGTAAAAAATATTGCTGAGAAAAGACTTTTTTTGGGGTGTAAAATAATGTTTTACGGTGAAACCCAACGAATTGCACTCAAACCATTGTGCTAATGAATGCATTGAATAGTAAACGGGTCATAGAAGTATTTAAAGTAAAATTATAACCCTATAAACTAGTATTTACAAAAAAAAGTTGGACCTTTGACCCCCAATATCCGTACCTAGAAGGTTCCCAGGTATGGTCTAGAACAAAAAAAATGTCGCAATGACGGGGAGAACAAGTGCCTTTCGGCTTCGTTAAGGGTCAATTTACACCCTTTATATTTTTTTTTAACCTTTTTATTAATTTTAAATATTGTATTTTTAGTTGACACATGTCTTGTAGTATTTCATGTAGTTGTCTTTACTCAAACCCTTAATTTTTGTTTCACTTGCATTTAATAATTACATAATTATGTATAAGTTCATTTATGTTATATTATATAATTATACTTGTGTAGTTATGTCCATGTTCTGAGTAGATTGGAAGGTGTCTAATTCACAGGATATGTACCAAATTTTCTGATAAAGTATCTGTTGTACAGACGCCAGCACATCAACCTACCCGTAACTGTCAAATTTTCCCAATCAACCTTGAAACTTTATTGCTAAAGCATCACTTTAGCGATAAAGTTGAAAATCTATTTAAAAAAATTGTCAGATTGTGTTTGACAGGCAGACAGGATTGCTGGCGTCTGCACAATTTTGATTGAAAGCGTTTTTATAAGCATATCAGCATAGTTATGACTTGTATGTTTATACTTCTTAGCGGTACCTATCCTTTCCACTTTAACATAGCAAGTTTTCTGATTCGGTTCATTAATTTACTGTAAATCATAGGTACATATATAAGTTCTTATTTAGTAATAGATTGGGTGCGCTATGTTTTCTGTATACCTATGTATGAAACAAAAATATAATCTATTAAAAACTGACCACCAATTGTTGATCTTCGTATTTTGTATTAATATGTCTTTTATTAGTAACTTGTGTTAATATTAAGTTTTATAAAAGTAGCAAAATGCATTTATACTTACAACAATAATTATGTTAAAAAATCCCTTTCCTATCTGTGAGGGTATTATTAGGTATCGAGAAGTGATTTTTTTAAATAATCTTTTTGGGAAAACGTTTAAAAAAAATACCCCAATTAAAATTAAATAAAATCTACTAAAATGAAGAAACGTAAACTTGGCAACACATAACTGACTATCGACCATACTAATACCGAAGATGGTGTTGTCACGTTTTAAAACTTTTGTTAGATTTTTGGGAAATGTTGGTAATTTGGGACAAAAATCATGCAATTTTAAATTCTTTATGTTTCGAATGTTATTCGGTAATGTCATTTGTATACCTATTTTCCTCCTTTAGGATTGGACAGGGTTTTTTAACATATTGTATATTATTATTATTCATGTTATACGGTTGCGGATTGAAAAGATGGGGCACCTTTATTTAAACTTTAAAGTGCACCGCGCATGAGATTTTTTTTTTATACCAACATCTTTCAGAGAAATATATTACTTTGTGATGGTTACTATTGGAGTCCATATCATAGCCCATCAATGTACCAAAATTACGAAGACAAAGACAAATAAGTCATTGATTTCAATTTGGCCATTTAAAACGCACTTTTGAAAGTCACATTTTATCGTAATTTTCCATCAAAACCTTCTAACTGCATGCTTGTTGGATTATGCGAGGTGTAAGCGGACGAAGCCGTCAACCAAGCATTCTGTACTTCAAACCTAGTAGCTCTACGGATCATAGAGGTATTTAAAGTAAAACTATAACCTTAAAAAACAGTATTAAAAAAAAACTTGTGAAAAAGTTGAAACTTTTACCTCCAATATCTCCGTAACTAGAAGGTTCCCAGGTATGGTCTAGAACAAAAAAACAAAAATTATCGCAATGACGGGGAGAACAAGTGCCTTTCGGCTTCGTTAAGGGTCTACTTACATCCACTACAATTTGATTTTAGTAGATACTTAGTTACAACCATACAGTCCACATTTACGACAACTTAATTATTTCAATCATACCATGGCTGGCTCCATATTTAATATAGTGTTTGTATTTTGTTAGAGTAGAAGCAAAATAAACTTGATAAAAAACACGTTTGTTTCGTTGACTCGCCTGCACAACCTAAATTGAACCTTAAAGCCTATAACACTGCATAACTTTTACATTCAGCAACTGTACGCCCCCCTCCCTCTAGGTACCCCAACAGCTCGCAGAGAAGAAGGACCTCAAGAGAAGAATATAACGCCATGAACTGGTTGAGGTAGTAGGTTGTATAGTTCAGTATTACAACATTTGGGAGACACTGTACGGCCTACTAACTTTCCTGGTTCGTGGACTAAACAACATTGAACTCTTGGTCACCCTAGGAATGAAGATGGCGGATTTTTTTTAGGTTAAGATTTTTTTTCTGTTTTTTGTGTGTATGTTTAGAGTATAATCCTAACCAACAATGTATGGACAGACTATCGGAGTATACTCCTTAACGGAGAAGCATCAGGGTAGCCCTCGGAATTTTATATTTTTTTTTACAATTTGGATGTCGGTGCACGTTTTGCATGAAGTGACGCAAATGAGTCGCGAGTAAGACGTATGTAGTTACAGAATTCGTTCGAGTTACAGAGTTAGTTCATGTAACCCCATTCAATAACTCTTTCATAAAAAAGCCATTCAATCGGGTTAAATGAACTTAGAGGGTTGTTTTGTGAATTTAATTATTATAATTCAAATTTAAATTTCGCTGGCTACCCTGGCGCATTCCACCTTAAATTAACTGTTTTTTTCTAGTGTAGACTTTCTTGTGATGGAACTGTTTTTACTTAATAAAAGATTATTTCTAACTGAACTATTTTTCCTATGTGTGTTTTATGTCGTCTTTCGGTATACCAGCTTAGACACGAGACGTATGTATCAGTTTTCGGAAGTTATATTTTATTCATTTAAATTTTAATGTGACCTGCCTCGTTCGCCTAGCGGTCGCAAGCGCGACTGCTGAGCAAAAGGTCCTGTGTTCGATTCCCGGGTCGGGCCAAGTTTTATTGGGTTTTTCCATCAGGAATTTCTCAGTAGCAGCCACGGAGTCTGGATTAGCGCCCGGTTGATGGTAATAGGCTCGCGTCCTATTACATGGGACTTAAACATAACTGACAAAATGTGATTGAGAGAATAATAGAAGTACAATAAACTCTTTTTTTTTTTTTCAAATCAGGCTGATTTTGAACGACTTCTTTTTTCAATGTATTTCTAAGTAACTGTCGTCAATAAATTGTTTGTCATATACCTAAGTATTCCAGCTGTCGTAAAAAAACTACACTATAAATATACTAATATTATTTGTACAATATTTCTGGTTTTATTTTACTACCCTTAACTTTGATTACACACTAACACCCCTATCTATTTCTATTCTATTAAAGGGTTAAGTTTCCGCACTTAGTCCTTAAAGTGGAACATTGTGCGTGAGCCATGGTGGCCGTTACTCCAACCAGCCCACCTCCCAGAAGCAGATCAGACTTCCCGGTCTTCTCAGGGCGTCCGTGAGGGACGTCGGTGTTCCAAGAGTCCCCTCGCGGATCTGGGTGACAACGGTGCACCCGTATCTATAGTCAAGCTAATAAATATAATTACTTAGCTAAAGATAAAGATACTACTAGGTATAACTAGCGGCATTACGCGGGTTCGATTCCCGCACATAAACTCAAACTCAAACTCAAAAGCATTTATTTCAATTAGACCATTACAGGCACTTTTGAATGTCAGAAAAACAAATAAGGCTAAGCTAGTCACAGACACAAGGCATAATAACTTGTGAAAGTACTGTAGTTGCCCATTCCAAAGCGTAGATCTCTATGGAGAAGAATGGGCAAGAAACTCCATGGACACTCTTTTCTCGTTTACATCATTCATATTGAGATTATACATAAATGTGAGAATGATGTAGAAATACATGCACGTTAAGAGAGTCCAGAGTAAAAGATTATATCAACAATTTAAAAACAAAGTCGTAAAATATAGGTAGTACAGTACAGTTTACATACTCGTAGAATATAGTATATTAATATTATCTATCTACCCATATTATACGATTTGATTTGATATCCTTTATTCACCTACATATAAATTTACATTTTTAAATATTTCTTAAAAAAAAATCAGGAAAAAAAACATTTACTTATAAATATAAAAAATAGTAGCCTACCGGTATCGGGAACAAGGTCCAAGCTACCGGCGGTCATGGCTCCAGAGAGAGGAACCTCCTAACAATACGAGCCGCTTCCAGGTGTACCGCTTTCTAAATCAAGCTTTTGATCCAGCTTCTCCACAGAGATCTACGCTTTGGAATGGGCAACTACAGTACTTTCACAAGTTATTATGCCTTGTGTCTGTGACTGTAGCTTAGCCTTATTTGTTTTTCTGACATTCAAAAGTGCCTGTAATGGTCTAATTGAAATAAATGCTTTTGAGTTTGAGTTTGAGTTTGAAAACGATTACCACGTATTCAGCACATCATTCTGAAATTTCTAGGTGGGGGCCACATAGAAATTTTTATCGGTTATTAAAAAAATATGTCAGCTGCAATACCGACACTCTTGGTTGCGAAAAAGTGGAAAAATAACATTCTTGAATTTATCTCCTACTCAAACCGCATAGCAGTTTTAAAATTTTAAATATCAGACAAAAACACTAACCGTAATTCAAGTCTACGCACCAACACCTTCTCATCACGACGATGAAGTGGAAGAATTCTACGACCTACTCAATAAACCTTGTGACGATCACCGAAGCTCGTGGAATATTATTCTAGGGGACTTCAACGCAAACATTGGACAGAGGCAAGACTTGGATAATGAAAATATCTTAGGACCACACGGACTTGGAAACCGAAATGAACGCGGCTCCCGTCTTATCCAGTTTGCCTTTGGATAACAACTATGCTTAAGGAATAGTTTTTTCTTCAAGAAACAACAAAGACGTTGGACGTGGATCTCTTCAAACAACAAAACGAAAAATGAAATAGATTATGTACTCACATCTAACAGACAAATTATAAAAAACGTAGAAGTCATAAACCAATTTAAATTGAGTTCAGACCACAGGCCTCTACGAGCAACAGTAGTATTCAACATAAAGATCCACCGGATTTTTTTTTTAAGAATCAAATAATAAGACTGAATAGGGAAACGCTTATCACGTGTAAGAAAGAATTTAATTTAGAACTCAAGAATAGTTTTGACCTAATTAGAACAGAAAATAGTATATATATATAATACACCAACAATACAGCGACATCATTTATAGTGTAAAAAAAGCTAGTAAATTTGTTAAGAAAACCAAAAATAGAACTAAAAAATTATCACACGACACTTATAACTTATAGATCAAAGACTAACTTTAGGTACAGAAAAAAGAGATATAGATTTAAAGACAAGGAAGTTAAACGTAGCATAAGAAAAGACATAAGAAATTATAATAACACAATAGTACAAAATGCATTAGAAAAGAACCGGTCCCTAAAAATAGCCAAGGAAGGAATACAAAACAAAAAATCGTGGATTACAAATCTAAAATGCACCAACGGCAATAAACAAGTCAATAGAGACAAAATTCTAGACATATGCACAACATTTTATAAATCCCTATACTCCGATAGACCCCAAATACCAGATAATAGCTGCTTCTGTCCAGATACCATCCCACCCATTTCTGGAGGCGAAGTCCATTTTGCACTGAGTAAAATGAAGAACAACAGGTCATGTGGTGAAGATGGTGTTAGCACTAAAGCCCTGAAAATCGGTGAACCAACACTTCTTCCACACATCACAAACCTTTTCAACGATATTCTTCGTTCGGGTGTTTTACTATAAACTTCTGTGATTCGAATATCATTTTGCTGCATAAAAAGGGAGACAAATCAGACATCAATAATTATAGACCCATTAGTCTGATCTCCCATGTCTATAAAATCTTCATAAAAGTAATATAAAATCGCATCGCTGGAGAACTAGACAAGCAACAACCTCCCGAGCAAGCAGGCTTCCGTCCTGGACTTTCTACCATCGACCACTTGCACACAATCAATCAGATTTTAGAAAAATATCTTGAATTTAACATCCCGCTTTGCCTTGCATTTGTGGACTACTCGAAAGCATTCGATAGTATCACACACTCTGCCATCTTTAACGCTCTTAGGAAACAAAATGTAGAATCAAGTCATATAAGCCTTATACAGAATATTTATAGCAGCAGTACAGCAGCTATAAAATTAGAACGGGTAGGTCCGAAATTCAAAATTCTCAAGGGAGTCAAACAGGGCGACACGCTAACTCCAAAGCTATTTACCAGTACCCTAGAAGAAGTGTTAAGAACGTTGTCGACCGCCTGGGAAGAGAGAGGTATTTGTCTCGGCGAGGCGAGGTTAACAAATCTGCGCTTCGCTGATGACATTGTCCTCTTCTCCTCATCAGCTGCGGAACTGGAAGCGATGCTTCAAGAGCTAAGCAATGCAAGCCTTGAGGTTGGACTAAAGATGAACATGTCAAAGACTAAGCTCATGACCAACAGCTCACCGATCAACGTGCACATAGACGGGGAGAAAATACACCAAGTCCAAGAATACATCTACCTAGGCCAAGTAGTCTCTTTCCAGGCGAGACAAGATAAAGAAGTTGCAAGACGCACGGAAAACGCCTGGAAGAGCTACTGGTCAATGAAAGAGCTATTCAAGGGCGATTTACCCATCCCCTTAAAACGCTAACCTAATGGACATGTGTATTCTCCCCATACTGACATATGTTGCACAGACTTGGTCTTTGACGAACATACAGAAGACCAAACTCAAGGTTTGCCAACGGGCAATGGAGCGCAGCATACTCAACCTTAAACTTACTCATCGAATAAGGAACACCACACTGCGCTCCAGAACTCAAATTGCTGACGTAGCTCATAAAACTGCCAAACTCAAGTGGGACTGGGCAGGCCATGTCTGCCGGATGCCGGCAAATCTGTGGGCCCGCATAACACTAAACTGGAGCCCTGGAGACAGTTAGACGGGGTCGCGGCAGACCGCGAAGAAGATGGCGGGACGCCTTGGATGGCTTTCTCGGTAATTGGCAAGAAGAGGCACAACATCGGGAAAAGTGGAAGAAATGGGGGGAGGCCTTTGCCCAGGAGTGGGACAGTTCAGGCTAACAAAAAAAAAATACCGACAGTCAAAATTATGGAACAGCTTTTTTTTTTCAATAATTGGTGAAAAAATTTTTTTACCGAGTTTTTTTATATTATTAGCGTTTCCGTTGGGTACTTCTGAATAATCACCAATTTTGACTTCCTTGGCTAAAGCAATGGCTTCCGAGTCGACTGACTCAGCTCGGCACGGCTGTTTTTGGAAAAAATAGCTGCTTAATTTCAAAGCGTGATTTCTACATATTCATTAAATACTGTACTATTATTATAAAAAGGAACACTGCACTACAATAAGACGATTTTTGCTCTTACAAGCGTATAGTGACATCTTGTATCGAATTAAATTACTAATTGAAATAGCGCCATCTAGTGACCAGTAGCTGAACTGCTTGAAGTAAAACTGACCAATGATTGTTTTTATTTATCTTGAAGATAAAACTTACAACTAATTAAAAAAATAAATATCATTTCACTGTAAAATATAAAATAAAATCAATTATAAACGGTGAATAAAACGATACACAGAAAACAATCAGCTGGTGTTGAGTCACGCATAAAAAAGTAAAACCAATTTTTTGTTTTTGGTAATGGCAGCACTGAAATTCTCTACACAGGTTTATAATCCTTGAAGTAATTCTAAACTAAGCTTTATTGTATTGTATAAAGGATTAAAATTGCACGAAAAATAAAGTTAGTAAGACATTTTATCGTTTGAGTAGGAAGTGGCATAAAAATAGGATTGCCAACAATCTGAGTGACGTCAGGCCATTGGAGTCATGGAGTGAGCCTTCTAAAATTACACAGGAGCTCAAGAAAATATATTTTTCTGACGTATACGCTCGATTTTAATACAATTAAATATACAAAAGTGTCGATGAAAGTGTACGACGCGAGTGTTAAATGAAACAATAGTTGTAAACGCGATAGCCGAAGTTATACCGTGTGATTTTAGTTACGAAGTTACCGGAGACTTTTTTTCATATTTTGTGAGTATCTAATGTATTTTCCGCACGAAAACTGGTTAATAACGATCGATATTTACGTTATGCCGTACCAAACACGTGATGTAACGTGCATAAACGGATTAAATGTGTGTTTATTTGAGCATAGGCTGTGTCATGCTAGATCGCTAAATATATCTCTGGAATGTATTTTTGGAAATATATTTGGCGATTTTGCGACTGAGAAGCAGTGAAGACGTGTGAAAGTTGTAATTACGCTTTAAAAATGCTTTAGAACGTGTGGCCTTGAAGTATTAAATCAATTTTATATGCAGTGGTATCGGGTTACGCATATTTTTTACGCAAAGGTAAAGTTTTATTCCTTAATAGTAACTGTTTGGTTTATAAAGTGGTTTCTTTTGTCCGCTGAATGTCCGTGGAAGGTTTAATTGGATCAATTCTTAGTGCATGACCTTGGTTAACAGAATACGCATCGCGCTAACCGTGTTTTACTTGAACGTACACGGCAATATTTTTTTTTAAGAACGAGAGTTACCAGTTGCGAAATTTTCGTTGTCCCAGTAAGGAGATTGTTGAAAAAGAGTCTGGATGCACAAAAACTGTCGCATTTTGCAATGTTGTCTTTAACTTTCACTTTTCATGAAATCATGCTTGCAATACTAGTGCTACAAAAAGTTGCTATGCTTTTGTAATATTTAAACCTATTTTGCTAGTCTAATACATAAAACAGCAAAACCTAACACTACCTATTAAAAGACTTTAAAGTTGGCTAACCTTAAGTTTCTCCAAAAAAAATCAAATTATGTTCTACAGGGGAATAATTCAAACCATACAAGTTAACGATAACCATACAAAATAAAATAAACTATGAAGGGACTAAATTCTACAGTACAGCAAAAATAATCACGGTACAACCAGAAAAAAACTTTAAATAACTTACCCAAAATTAAAGGTACTTACCAATTAACCTGGCAACATTACCCAATATTATTGTATCTATTTTGTACTTGCATGTTATCAAGAATCTAGTCTTTGTTTAACATTCTTTTGTATGGACAATAAAGCTTATTTTCTAGGTCATTTCAGATACACAAAGGTGGGTTGTTTAAACATTATTTGCATTGTTAATATCCTACATGTTAGCATATGTTGTAGGTATCATCTCTAGCACTATTCTGCATGGTCCACATGCAACTTCCCCAAGATTACATCGGACCTTTAAAAGAGACTCAAAAGTTTGTATGCTAATTCTCAGAGTAGTCAAATAAAACACAGTGACTAACTTTAAAATATTCTCATTTTGATGCGTAAAAGATGAAATTATTGCCACTGATTCGTGCTTGAGTGTGGCCATAATTAGCTTATCAGCTTGTATAATCAGCCTTTAACATTCCTAATACTCTGACACATCTAACCTTTCTCCAGTAACTGGTATTCAATAGCATCCAGCTGGACTGGAAACTGACCCCAACTTAATTTGGTAAAAGGCAGATGATGAGATTACTTAGACAGTATGTCAGAATAGTTAATGCCCTGGTCATAAAATGAGCCTAATGGCAAGGAAGTAGGACCAAACTGGCAAAATGAGAGTGTACGATAAACCTCTGCCTGAATACAGACTGCCCAAGTTGCTCCTGCAATCTGGGGGTAGCAGTTGCCTGGATCTGATATCAACTCGCAGCGGTGGCCCAGTGGTAGCGACCCTGAAACATTTTGAGGAAACCGGCATATCCTAGAACCAAAAATTCGAAGATATTTGACATCTACCAATCTGCATTGGGCCCGCGTGGTGCATTATAGCCCATTCCCTCATAGAGAAGAGGCCTGTGTCACAGCAGTGGGAACATTTTAGGCTGATGATGATTCATCATCATCATCAGCCTAAAATGTTCCTAATGTTGCCTAAATTGTCGACTGGGTTGACTTATTATGTTAGAAAGGACCTACCACGCATGTGGACTCCCCACATACATACATTCACTTCTGCTTAACTCTCCGCTTTTTTAAATGGATTGTAAAAAATTCATACACACCCATTTCAAAAAGTAAATGTTTATAAAACACTAGGTTATGCCCGAGGCTTCACCCGTGTCTAGTTCGTTAATTGCCCCACAGGATCATACTACCGATCCTAAACTATCTGTGCGCTTAATTTCATCCAAATCCGTTCAGTAGTTTTACATGAAAGAGTAACAAACATCCATCATCCATCCTAACAAATTTTTGCATTTATAATATTTTTATAAAACATGTGTTATTGTGTCATTTGTAGAATTGTTATCAGAAATACTTTAAAACAGCTGGTCCAATATTATTGTTTTGTCATTGACGGCTCGTTCACCTACTTATTCATTTAATTGCTGGCCGACTACTTCAATTCAAAGATAAATAACTGAATGTCAAATACATAATAATAAAATTACTATAGGGAAGATGTTGGTGGAATGAAGTCTACTTTTATGATTATTTTTACTTCCTTATCATCATCTGCCTAGCCTTTTCCCAACTATGTTAGGGTCGGCTGCCAGTCTAACCGAATGCAGCGGAATACCAGTATTTTACATAGAGCGACTGCCTATCTGACCTCCACAACCCAGTTAGTACTGGGTAATACGATACCCCTTGGTTAGACTGGTTGTCAGACTTTTTGGGCCACTGACTACCAAACAACTGTCAAAAATCTACAAATGACAGCCGGGACCAACGGCTTAACGTGGTTTCCGAGGCACGGAGAAAACTCGGTATGTAATGGGTGGTCACCCATCCACAGACCAACCTAGGCTAGCATGGCTTAACCTAAAGATCGACCCGAGCGGCTGTTATTATTTAGCCACGAGCTCCTCTATTATTTTTACTCGCTCATCAAACCTAAATAACGAAATTTACAGTGACTTGTTCATTTTTAAAGACCATAACTTAAGTGTTAGTGATTGCCACATGTGATTACATAATACAGATACAATTTGCTTTAAAAGTTCTCATTGTTTAGTAGAAACAGCCAAATGGTGATTTGAATTGGCTGTATAGAAAAATTAAATCATAGTATTATAGGACAATGGATCTTTTAAAATGCATCTTCTCGTATTATAAATGATGGTACTTTATACTGTGCGATAAAAAAAAAAGAAAATTCAAACTATTTTTTGCACATGCATCTAGACAATGTTGGCTAGACAATGTGCGCTATCGATTCAGTTGAGCATGAGGTCCTGGGTTCGATTCCCGGGTCCGACAAAAGCTTATTCGGTTTTTACATCAGGAATTTCTCAGTAGCAGCCATGGAGTCTGGATCTGTGCCTGGTTCATGGCAATAGGCTCGCCCCCTATTACATAGGATTTAAACATAACTGGCGAAATATTTAAGTACTATTAACTACATCTCTGCCTTACCCTTCGGGGATTACAAGCGTAATATTATATTTGATACAGATATACTGCTAAAAAATCAAAGCATTGTTTTACAAAATTATAATTGTGTAATTTTAGACCTATTAATGAAAAACCCCAGATCGATTTACATTTCACAATATTACCAAAAAAATTAGCATATTATCTACCTTTAGCCTAAAGCCTTTGTATCAAGCCATTTTAAGTCAGTCAGACGGGTTAGTAGCGGGCCCAATAGTCATACAAGGAACCATTTATTTAAAACTCAAATATGGTGTGGTTCTAACCATGTACCATGGTATATGAATTATCCAATAAACTAAAATTAAGGTAAAATTGCTAAATAAGGAAATACCATTTTATCATAATTATTATGTTTTCCAAATTGCACACTTAGTGGGTCATAATCATAACATAATATCACGCCAGTACTTTTTTTTGGGTTGAAAGTTACTCTGTACTTATCCATGGATGGATATATCTTACTCTTTCACTCAAAAACGACTGAACTGATTTAGATGAAATTTAGCACATAGATAGTTTATAACCTGGATTAACATAGGAAACTTTTTAAACCGGTAGTATGATCCTGTGGGACAATAATCGAACTAACCGCGGGCGAAACCGCTATCATTAGCTAGTGTTTTCATAATTATCAATGTCTGTGACATAGTCGGAGATACCTTATCAAAATCGATTAAACATGTTCTTGCTAGCGTTGTTATAACAAATAATTTTATTGATAAAGAGAGCCCAAAGGTTACTATGGCAACCGATATAAACATTAAAAATAATATTGTCAACATTACTGTGTTCGTCGTTGTAAGTGGTTTTTCCTGAACCGTAATCCTAACTATCCTTACTCCTAACTATATATAATATTATAAGTGCGAAAGTAAGTTTGTTTGTTACCTTTTCACACCTAAACCACTGAACCAATCATCCAGAAACTTTGCATATACGTTGTCAGGTGTACAGACACGGACATAGGGTAGGTACCTTTCATCGCAAAAAAAGTACTGTTCTCGAGGAAAACAGCAATAACGTTTTGTGTGTTTTAACTTGCCTAGGTTGGTCCGTGGATGGGTGACCTACATACCGGGTTTCCTCCGTGCTTTGGAAAGCACGCTAAGCCGTTGGTCCCAACTGTCATGTGTAGATCTTTGACAGTCGTCAAAGGTAGTCAGCGGCCTGAATGTCTGACAACCAGTCTTACCAAGGGGTATCGTATTAGCCAGTACTAACTGAGTTGTAGAGGTCAGCTAGGCAGTCATCCATGTAAAATACTGGTATTCAGCTGCATCCGGTAAGACTGGAAGCCGACCCCAACATACTTGGGAAAAGGCTAGGCAAATGGTGGTAAGAAATTAAGGTATACCTATAAGCTACTCTCTTAGCTATTTGACCATCTCCATGGTGCTCACGTTGCAAGTTAAAGAAGAAAATCCCGGAAAAATAAATTACCTTGTTTTGTAAAAAAAACAAGATTTTTTAAATGAAAAGCAGAAAATTAGGTTTATAAATTTTTGTGTCCGTGATGTTCACCGTTGAGGAGTTCTCTCGGGAGGAAACCATCCTGACTTCAGGATTAGGTATTGTTTATCTTAAAAATGAAGTGTCGGCAGAACCAAAGGTGTGTGCAAAATGTCAGCTCAATCGGTTGGGGGGAACTGGTTAGAAATTTTGTTGCAAGATTTGGCCAATCATGATCAAGATTTGGCCAATCATCATCGTCATCATCATTTCAGCCGAAAGACGTCCACTACTGGACATAGCCCTCCAAGTCTAGCCTAGCCTCCCCCAAGTGTAGCCACATTGACCAGTCCAGTGCGACTCGCATCCAGTGGATCCCCGCAACCTTCACGAGGTCATCGGTCCACCAAGTGGGAGGCCTCCCAACGCATCTTCTAAGTCGGTAACCTTGATTCTCTTGCGGATGTCCTCATTTCTGATTTGATCACGCAAGGGCATAGCCCTCTCCATTGCCCTTTGGGTGACTTTAAGCCTTCTGATGAGCCCTATTGTGAGCGATCACGTTTGACCAATACATACTAACAAACGAACTAACATGGCAGGTAAAATAAAACCTTATAAAAACCAGCCCGTGTTGGTGTTCAACTATTTAAGTCTAGTTTTAAAGAACATTTTTGATGTGTAAAACTGTTTAATTGACCTATTCTAAACTTAAACTTCTAAAAATACATGGTTAAACTTGGGTTTATGCTGGTTGCTGGCTGGTTTTTCTCAACCATCATCATCATTCTCCTGCCATGCCCTTATCCCAATTTATTAGTGCTCGGCGCAGCATGTCTTCTTCTTCCATACTTCTCTATTACTCGTCATCTCAGCAGTCACCTCTTTTCTAGCCATATCATCCTTCACACAGTTCATCCATCGTTTTTTTGGTCAACCAACTATGTTTTCTCTACCACAGAATACATACGGGGTGGAAGGGATACCGACGCGAAAACGGTTACCACTTAGTTACAGTACATCATTCTGAGCGACATAGAAATTTTTCATCGGTTAGTAAACAATAAAACAGCTGTTTCCGACAAAAGTGCAATACCCAATACACGGTCAAAATGATCAGCAGTTTTTTTTTTTAATAACCGATGAAAAATTTCTGGCTCAAAATTATGTTTTGAATACGTGGGAACTGTTTTCGCTTCGGTGTGCCATCCACATACCCTAAATGTGTGTTTCTGTATATTAATATTACCTACAAATTTTCAAGGCTATATTATATAGTTAATGACTATTTCTTGGCAAACCAAACTCTATTGTACTTCCGTCATTATCCATAGTTGAACAGTAAGCAAAGTTGGCAAAATTTTGTAGCAATATTGACTAAGAGCAAATTTTTATAACTGCAGCTGTTTTACTTTTGACCACCGAGGTGGTAAACGCTACTAGTTAGTGCCAGCCACCACCCAGGTGGCAAGCTCGAAGGGGGCAGATGGGAATAAAGGCGTCCTCCCCTCTGCTAGGCAAATTCCCATGCCAGTACTTCCGATTCAGGGCTCTAACATCTTCCAAGAGTTCTGCCTTGATAAAAGCGAACACCAGTTTTTTTTGTTGAATGTTTTTTTAATCAATTTCTCTCTTTTGTTACAGATAAGAAACCCAAACCAAATCCTAGAAAGAGAAATTAAATAAAAACAATGCAAAGAAAACGTCCGCCGTCCAGAATTAAAATTAATTTAGACTAGGGTAGCATAAGCACACCATATACTAAGGATATGTGTCTAACACACTAAGAAAGAGCTCGAAGCAAAACATTCAAAATGCCCGTTGTATCACCCTCGCGGTACAACTCCACCTCCTCGACCCTCTCAGGGTCTTACAGATCCACCTTAACATCATCCAGCGTTGAAAAACCTTACTACAGATCCACAAGTGGTTATGATGCTCTACGCACTTATGAACGGTCAGAGTACCGTTCCAGACTATCAGATATCGATGGGAATCGAGATAGAAAGACCATCGTTGAACGGCAGCGGTCTTCAAGAGCACCAAGCATTGCTGATTCGGACAGTGGGGTCTCCAGTAGTAGATATAGGTCTGATAGAAGTGAATCTAGGTCTAGAGATATATCTACTTCAAGAAGTGAAAGCAGTAAGACCACAAGTGACCCCTTACCGAGGACTCGGAGACCAATGTTGTCTGCAGATTTGGCCATGTCTGATGCGGAATGGTACAACAAATATTCACCAGCTAACTATATTCCTAAGACCCAGAGAATCCAACAGCAACAACAGAATCAGAATTATGGGGAGATTTCAAGGTCTAAATCTATATCCAATGATATTGGTCGACCACCAGCAGCTGATCCGTCGAGACTTCCAAGGAGGGCAAGGAACTCAGCGGCTACAATTTCAGAGGTAATTTTTCACTGTTTTTTTTTTCTATTTTATGTAATATATTTCTTTTTTTTTAAGTTTAAGTTGAGTGTCTGCGAAATTTTACTCTGCGGTAGATTTGGTTTTAATTTTTTTTTTTGTGGACATCTTCTGATGATTTATTTATAGTAGATATAACTTGTAGATAGGTTTTAAAACCGAACACGTTGTCTTTGTTGCGATCTGATAAGATTAAAGAAAAAAGAAAGTTAGCGTTTATTAAATTAATACACAAAACTAGAATCCTCATAAATAAGAAAAACTTTAGATTGTGCGTTTTCTTTAGGAAATAAAAAAGATAATAATAAAAGCTAAAATAAAAGACTTATTATTTGTATTGTCTGGGTATGCTAAAAATTTGATTTGATTACTAATAAAAATAAGTGAATGACACTCAAATGCTTGATTCTAATTATATTATGTTTAGCCTTGACCTAAAAAGTTTGAGACCGAGCCACAACTTCTTTAAAAATAATACAAAATATGCAACAAGGTTATTTACATTAAGTAGAAATGTTATTTTTATTATAATAATAAATAAATAAACCTACTAAACAAAAGCATTACCCTTCTTTTAGGCTCGCCGCAGTCGGGTAAAAATGCACAGACGCCTGCACATCAAGCTACTACAATCTGTCAAATTTCTTTAGTCGATTTTCAACTTTATCACTAAAGAAAGAAAAAAAGAAAAAATATTTATTTGTCGCAGAGACAAAGCAAAAAAAAAGCAAGTTCAAGGTTGATTGGGAAAATTTGACAGTTTCAAGTAGCTTGGAGCTGCTGGCGACTGTAGATCAATCAGTAATAATGTTAAAGTAAAGGACAATGCACAAAAAAAACCCACGCTTGGCGCAAACGGAATGTATCTTATTTTTTTAGTATAAAAATGAAATGAAATGCCACCCACATAGGTGGCATGATTATCAAAATCGTTGGCTAAATGTAAAAAAATGCTATTTGTTTAGTGGTAGGGATTATTTTTAATTAATTGTTTTCTATGTGAAATTATGTGACTTTCTTTGATTATTGGTACATATTCATCGTACGCATCGCTACAGCATACATACATCTGTACATCTGTACATATAAATAAAATTGGGGTGTCTGTTTGTAATATTAAAATAACCGCTTTTTACTAAGTGCATATGGATGTATACACGGTACATATACCAAAACAACATTTTTTACAATTTTTGTTCCGTGCAAAAAAAAAAAAACCTTTGAAATTTGTAACAAAAATCGATTCAAATAGGGAAGTGCTAAAGGGGATTTTTTAATAATAATTTCACGCGAACGAAGGTCGCGGGCAACAGCTAGTTTTATATAAAATATAAGTGGCATATCGGAGCATTATTGCTCTTGCATTCATAGAAAGACAACTTTGGGCAGTTGCGCCCATGTGATGTCAGTGATATACTAGCTAGGATGGGCTAGATACCAAGGCTATTTCGAACATTGCTATCATTAGAAAACCTTTTTTTAGACATAGAAAGCCAATAAAAATGATCTTTAGATACTGTTATTTTGTTTTTTTTTTTAATTCTTACTTAGAGGTAAGATTTTTTTTACTATCTTTCCATGTGCCCTTGAAGTCGAAGTGTACTAAATACTAGTATTCAGTAAGTAAGTTACCATTTTTAGGCACCTTAAAGTTACCCCTGCCATTAAATAAATAGCATTTTTTGTCATTCAGCCATCACTTACAATAAAAGTGTTTCTTTTCGTTATCTAGTATAACGTTTTGGTGTCAGTTGTCCCATCTACCCTGTATTGCAATTTAAATAAATTCAGCACAAAACGTTAAAAAACACAAACACAATGCTTAAAAGCCAACCAATAAAATACACTATACAAGACACATTTAACTGAAACAGACTGTAGCGTGAGGGAGTGACAATTCTATTTTTAACTTTTCATGACATTTTAAATTCTAATAATTTAATAATTTTTCATAAATCGTCCCGTTTTGAAAACATAAACAAAAGAAAGAAAGAATACAGTTTATTTGACGTCAGTTCATTGAGCGCACAGAATAAAAAAGATACAAAACAAAAAAATGTATGACGAATAAAAAAAAAAGAGAAAAATACATGGTATGTGCTGTGTGCCTCACAAACAACATAAACTTTATGTCATCCTCGACAAGGTTTAAATTCCTTAGCAACCGAAATTTCTTTGTTTTTTATAGTCAGTGATAGCTTAGTTGTGTGACCGTCGGACTGCCAAGTCATAGGTCTCGAGTTCGATCCCAACACACGCATCTCTGATTTTTCGGATTCATGTGCGTATTGTTTAGTTATCACTTGCTACGGTGAAGGAAACCAGCATGTCTGAGAGATATTTCTCGACGGTAAAGGCAAGTCAGATGCCCATGGGTGGCATCAAAACTGACACCAGGCTAGGCACCAGGTATAATATCATGCTTATTTTTTCTGAAGGGTTAAGGTGTTTTTAATATCGTGTAGATTTCATCATGCATGTGGGATTGCCCCGCGTGCAGAAAATTTCACTGCAGCGTGAAACACGCTAGCCCTTTTTTTTCTCGGATCGGAAAACATCAAATGGCTTCTCCCGCTCTGGGCAGAGCGGAAGGGAGTGTCAGACTTGTACTGACTAAAACCCATCCATGTTCCTTCCTTGCCCTTTATGTTCCAGGGCCGCGTTATGTCTTTCGAACAGTCCCGCAGCCCAAACACGCTAGCCTACGATCTAGTTTTATGCGGGCTGCTATGCGTTGTGGTTTTGTACAATGGACCGCACGGGGCTGCCTAGGATCATGCCCCGCGTGCGCATTCCACGCATTACACTTACGCGTGCGGGGCAATCCCGCATGCGTGATAAAATCCGCACGATATTAAAAACACCCTAAGACGAACTGTTATGTTTAAAATCCATGTAATAAGGGCAAAAAAATCCTTGCACACACCTACCAGGGCTAAGATTGTTGAGCTGACCAGATGGCGGCACTGGCGCGTAAGGTCCTGTCATTAATTCTATTTTATACTTTAATGTACAATGACTTCATATAAAGTATATTTTATTACGTATAACAACATAGTGTAGACTTCCGATACATGTTGAACAATATTGCCAGTAAAATTAGCAAGTATTATGCAAAAGTCATTCTTCCTCCAAGTATTAACAAATTAGATCGTAACTTGCTACTTCAAATCTTCAAGTCATAATTAATCAGGAATGGGTCAATCTTGACCACAATCGTGAATATTAGTAAAAGTACGTGATAAAAAAGCGCACAACGCGCGAACGTTCTATGACATCTGACATTTCGGAAGACCTTACGCTACACGAACGCCTCTAGCGGCGAATTCATGCACGGTAGCTTCCATTGCTTTGCACCCCAAAGTGACCCAGAAACTGGATTGTGGAGGCCAGTTAGGCAGTCGCTCAATCCAAGATACATCCAGTCAGACTGCAAGCCGACCCAGACATAGTAAAAGGCAGGCAGATGATGATAAATTGGCTACTAAATACTTAACAAAAGTCAGATAATTCTCCTTCTATTAAAATAATGTTAACTTGTAATGTGTTAATACTTTGAAATATCAGTAGAAACGAATTTCTGATCATGAATCGTTTTTAGCAATATTTATTTAATTGTGATGTCCAGAAGTTATTGATTCTAGTGAGTGAGGAAAGGAAATTCTGGTAAATAAATAAATTCAACTTATCCATAAATAAACTGCCTCGTTAGTCTAGTGGTCGAAAGCACGACTGCTGAGCATGAAGTCCTGGGTTCGATTCCCGGATCGGGCAACGTGTTATAGGGTTTTTCCATTAGGAATTTCTCAGAGCCACGGAGTCTGGATTTGCGCCCGGTTTATGGCAATAGGTTCGCCCCCTATTACATGAGACTTAAACATAACTGGCGAAATGTGGGTGAACTATTAGATACACCTCTGCCTTACTCTTCGGGGTTTACACGCGTGATGTTATGTACAGCTCAATATATTCAAAATAACTCGTTTTAGCACACTCTCTACTGTTTTCTCTCATACCTTACACTTATGAGTAAAAGAGACAGATACTATGTTGTCAGTGTCACGCTCCCACTCTACAGACTATTTATATTTGTGTGGTTTTCTGTCACTGTCAGTTGTCATGATGACAGCATGCAAAAAGTTTTTATATCATAAGCCTCCTAGTGACATGATTGGCTGTTTTTTTTTCTTTGTTTTTTGATTTATTATAGGTAAGGTAGGTAAAATATATTGAATTCTAAAAAAAAAGCATTAGTTAATGCACAAATACTTTCTCAATAAATTTATTAAAAGTCATCTTTCAAATCATTTGTATTAAAAAATATTTTCTTTTCGTACATTCGTGGAGCCCCAAAATCCTTTCGTGACTGAACATTTTTGAAAACCATCATCATATTTTATCACGTCATTTTCGAAAATTTTGTTTCACCTAGACCATTATCATCGTCGACAGCTATGATCTTTTTCAAAAATTACCAAAAACCACAAACAACTGGTTTTTTTTTGTCTGTCAGAAAAATTTCGCAGGCACGCAACCATAATGTGTGCGTGTGTGAGTGTGTGTGTACGTTCTTAACATCGCACTAAAGAAAGAGCCATATATTCAATTGACAGCTTCCAAAATATGTAGTACTTGCACCGATTTGAAAGGCCCTAACCGCAAAAACTTTCAAGGAAAAATAACCTTTCAAAACGTGTCACCGTAGTAACATAGATGCGATATTTGCTTGTAATACCATTCACGTGTAACATTGATGCTACATCCTGCTATCTTTTAACATCCTAGTACTCAGTAATCAAGCTAGTACCATGAATGATACACCAGGTATTACAGCAAAGCATGAATTTAATGTCGGACTAACACACACTGATCACATGTCGCATTTTTTCGTCACAAGAACAAAAAATAAGCATAAACTTTGAAAACCAGAGACCGGAACGAAGATCGTATAAGGAAACATCGCCGGGATACAAGAGAGGGATGCTAAACGGTGTCAAAGATACGAACGGAAACGAAGTACCTTCTGTCTCGGAGATAAGAAAGAGATTCGACAAAATGACCGTAACCAAACTACCAGCCAACGATTCGCGGTACACCGAACAGTATCTGAACCAGCTGAAAGATTGCGAGAACGGTACAGCAGGGTATACAAAAATCGTCCCTAAGGACGAGAAACCAGTACCAGTTCATTTGCCGTACGAAAAAAATGGCTTGCGATGGGAAGTAGGATCGTCGAGCTCCCGATCAAACTCAAACTCAGACCTATCATTAAGTAAGACGATTTCCGAGCCAGTCTGCCTAGCGAAACCTTTACATGATAGAAATAGTTCTATGTCCACATCTTTAACTTCAAAAATTCCTTCCGATCGTCTAGCCAGCATTAAAAGCCAGCTAGACCCAAACAACCCTATAGGGAAGATCCTAGAAAAATCCACAGTCATCCACGTCGAAAACGGCGACTTAGATTACAAGAAACTTAATTCTGATGGAAATAAAATCAAAGATATTAAAAGTGATATAGAGAAGCAAACTAAAGCGCCAAAACACACTTCTAACTTTGCTTCCTACATTCAAATTTCACAGCCTGTCTCGTCAGGGACAACGCCAAAAAAACAAACGGAAATTAATCATACAATTACTGAAGAAGCTCCTAAAAATGATATTAAATCTGAACCTAGAAAAACTAAAGCCAATTTGAAATATATAGACTCAGAAGATGAAAGAATACTTCTAGATAATGATATAGAATCTCCTAGCGGGACCGGGTTTGAGAATAAAACGTTTGAACATGAGAATTATTTGAAGAAGAGAACAGAGAAGAGTGAAGAGGAAACCAATCATTTAGAAGATGTCAAGTCTATGGAGACAAGTACTGAAAGCACGCTCAGTGAACCTACAGAAGATCTTAGTCCTGAAACTCCATCAGCAAGGAGAAGAATCTTAGATACGAAGGATTTGGAAGATATAAAAGGGGTAAGTTATCATTTTGTTTTGTAATCTTTCGCGGTTGCTTCGATGGTGGTAGTGAATTCTCGTTGAAATTGTTCTATAAAATCTTGGATTTTTTGCTCAAATCTTGGGAAGTTATTTGCAAAAGATTGACCTTGATAAAAGATAAGATTATTGATAAAAAAAAACAGTCTCGGATTTGAAGTATTGCAAAACTTATTATTTCCTGAACTAGACGTCAAAGCTCTCTTATATTCCAAACTACCTGAGTATCAGTAGCAGACGTGGTAACAGTCTTTGAGAGGTTATTATTTTAACTATCAGATACGTTATATTGGAAGGAACAATTATTATTTGTTACTTACCACTACTTTCATTTTCAAATTAATTTTTGTTTTCAAGATGGTGGTCTTTTCTTTGTTCGTATTTCTTTTGTAATTTATAACTTCCCAGTCACCGTTTTTAGACATTATAGTATTTTGCCGCCAAATCTAATCGAAGCAACCATGAAACATAGCACCTCATTTATATTGGCTCTTTTATGCACGAGTTTTGTTTTCGTCAAATTTATTTTTTTAAATTAGTGTGTGTTAGTTTATAGATCTATTTGTGTCCTTTTCAGCTGCCATAGAAGGTGTTTTGTTTTTTGTCGTACTAGGTTTTCTGTCTTTTTGCCGTCGAAGTTTTTGCGTTGTGTCTGTTAGTTGATGGAGAAGTTTCTTCTCGGGGAAATCTTCAATGTTTTGGCTCCTACTTCCGTAATAACTAAGTTTAGCATAGATATATTCGCCGACTAAACTGAACGTGGGTCTCTAAATCCTATGTGTTTTACTGTACATAGAAGGGATAAAATCATTGTAACTCAGGACGTTTTTGACAACTTGTCTTTAGGCTACTTAGGTGCGTTTCCACTGAATTGTAGACGAGTTGAGTAAAATCATGCTGAAATCACTAATCTCAAACGAGACGAGAGACACAATGTGGTTTTGAACCAATGTAATTGGTCGATTTTGAATTGTCATTGCTTTCTTGGAAATGCACCCTAGTCGAAGATTTTTAAGAAGATATACCGTCAAATACACACGTTATACAGACGTTAAAGTAGTAAATAACATATTCTACCTTTACGTAGATACTAATTTAAATTAGGGATAATCTAACTAAATATTTATTTAGCCGCTGCGTTGATGAAAACAAAACAAATGAATGATGAAGTCTTCCAAGGTGGTTCGTTGTACACCTGCGTTTCTGTTAAAGGAAGGCTTACTTACGGATATTTGTGTGTGTAAAAGTATTCGCGAAACTACTAATTTTAAGGACTTCTGTAAAGTTGATAACAGCACAACAACATTGATGAAAAGTCTTTAAAAAGCATGCAAAGGCGAAATTTTACAACATAAAGTAATTTTAAAATATAACCCATCTTTCCACCTCTCTGCTTAACCCCTGTACCGCTAGCACATACCAGGAAGTCATAGTCGAAGCAGATAGACTTCATTTAAAAATTCACACATACATATCCACTCGTAGCGACGCACACAAATACATGACCTCAATACAAATGCCAATGAACTGGCGAGGTATTAACACCTGTGGGGATTTGAACTTTTTTCTAGTCGCGTCCAGATATTCTTTTTTGAACAGATTCCAATACAAATTGAAAACGGACCCTGCACGAAGGCGTCATCCAAGTATTCTGTTCACCTGCCCTTATCCCAAATTATTTGGGGTCGGCGCAGCATGTCTTCTTCTCTATTACATCGAACTAAGTAACTACGCAAAAATTATTGCTCGGAAACGATTTTTTTTTGGGTGATAGATCACAGTTTACGGTAGGGCTCAAAATAACGCACTCAAAACATTGTGCTGATGGATGCATTGAATAGTACAGGGGCCATGGAGGTATTTAATATTATAGCAAAAGTTGGAACTTTGACCTTCAATATCTCCGTTACTGGAAGGTTCCCAAGATATGGTACAGAACAAAAAAATATCGCAATGGCGAGCCTCTCGAATTCGTTAACAGTTTTTTTACGCCCTATATTCCAGATTATCATCGTCCTCGGTTTAACACACGAGCCATGAGAACTGGTGGCCTAATATCAGCCCCGACTTACGAATTGCAAGCATGGGTTCGTATCCAAACGTGCACATAGTTATTTCATCAGCAGTGCTCTCAAAACGGTGAAGGACAATATCGTGAGGAAACCAGCATGTCCTGGAATTAGAACAGAACTCAAGACATCTGACGTCCACCAAAGCAGTACTGTGCCCTTTCTTTTTTATAGACAGATCTTCTAAAGCCTGTGTTCTAGCATTGGAAAAGTTATATGCTGATATGCCATATTTGCTTATCCTGGACGAATCTTTTCCAGTCGAATATCCACACATGATCATTTACGGCAAGTTTCCGTTTGCAAAAAAGATTTTCTTGGATCCTAAATATTTTGGAAAAACCGTAATAAAGATTTTTCAGTAGTATAACAATTACAATTTCTGTATTCGTGGTCGTATATTCCTCCCGGATTGCCACTTAATTGTCGTTCAAAATTCTAACGCAAACTCATCAAGAGGTAGTATAGCTGGCTAATGCAATTATTCTGTTCCTAAATCGTAAATTCCTAGAGCCAAATCATTGAACTTCGATATACTAAAAATATCGACTAGATCTGACGTTTATAATGTCATTTCAGTCTAGTGGCGAGATATGTCACAAGTTGAGGCGCATTTTGTATGGGATTTGCAAGAACTGTGACACATATACCTTGATACCCTTCTCGTATACTCCTTTTCTCATTGTACATCTGACAGAATCAACCTTAGTGTGAAGAGAATAAAGATCAGCATAATTTTGGCAGACTTGCCCGTATACACAGTAAGTAACCCAACGGCAATCTTGTTCTGAGGGTAATAAATACCACTTTTATTTATCCAGTTAGACTGGAAACCGACCCGAACATATTTGGGAAAAGGCAGGCAGATGATGATGAGTAGATATGACTTAGATATTGGCACTGGCAGTATGAAATACAGGGTGGGCCATAAGGGTATTAGCGGTTTAAATATTCGATTTAAAAAAAACTACGAAACATAACACAAATATATTTGTATTGATAAAAAGTAGAAGCATAGGAATTTTTAAGACTTAAAAATAATGTTGTCCAAATGGCTTCCCTCGGCTGCTTGGCACTCTTGGAACCGAAGTCGCAAATTTTGGAAAACACGAGGCAAATTTTCACCTTAATGGCCATGTGAACAAGCAAAATTGCCGGTTCTGGTCCGAGACTAATCCCCGACGCTTGCATGAACGTCCACTTCACAGCCCTAAGCTTGTCGTGTGGGCTGGGATAACGTCAACCGGTATTATTGGGCCATACTTTTTTGAGGACGAAAGAGGGCAAGCGATGACGGTTAGAGCTAACAATTATTGCAACATGATAACAGACTTGTTGGTGCCAGCTTTGCAAGAACTTCAAGGCAATACCTCGAGGATGTGGTTTCAACAAGATGGGGCCACATGTCATACGGCTAGGGTATCCATAGAGCTGCTGAAAAATGTTTTTCCTGGAAAAATCATCTCGAAAAGGGGGGATATTGAATGGCCCCCACGTAGCCCCGATCTCTCTCCATGCGATTATTTTCTATGGGGCTACCTCAAATCGGTAGTTTACGAGAATAATCCGACCAATTTAGAGCAGCTGAAGAGGAATATTATTCAGGAAAGTAACAAAATACCGAGAACAACTTTTCAAAGAGTTTTCCAAAATTTGCGACTTCGGTTCCAAGAGTGCCAAGCAGCCGCTTCCCTCGGCTATTTGGACAACATTATTTTTAAGTCTTAAAAATTCCTATGCTTCTACTTTTTAACAATACAAATATATTTGTGTTATGTTTCGTAGTTTTTTTAAATCGAATATTTAAACCGCCAATACCCTTATGGCCCACCCTGTATAATCGAATTTGATGATTACAAATACAGGGTGTAAACAGACTGTTCACGAAGCCGTCAACCAAGCATTATGTACATCAAACTAAGTACCTTTACGCAAAAATTAGTGCTGGGAAACGACATTTTTTTTGGACTAAAAAATCACGTTTTACGGTAGGACTCAATGTAACGCACTCAAAACATTGTGATGATGGATGGATTGAATAGAAAGGGGGTCGCGGAGGTGTTTTAAGTAAAAATCTTACAATAAAAACACGTACTAAAAAAAAAAACTTGTGAAAAAGTTGGAACTTTGACCCCCAATATCTCCGTAACTAGAAGGTTCCCAGGTATGGTCTAGAGCAAAAAAATGATCGCAATGACGGCAAGAATAAGTGCCTTTCGGCTTCGTTAAGAGTCTGTTTACACCCTTTATAGATAAAATCATGATGAGAGTGGGCAGAAACTGCAGAATGCGTCTTGTTACGCCATTTCTCAATGATCCGCGCGGGCCAAGGGCTTTACTTGTGTTTTCTACCGAGCAATTTATTCAGACTCATCGCCGAACTATCTTAAAACCACATACTTATTGTCCACTGCCAGAAAACATTTCGCATCAATATAAGCAAGCGACAATATCTAGTGAACGACCTGGCGTCCCCTTTCCGATAGAAATTCGTGGCTAAAAATAAACAGCGCGAAATGTAACGTCTAGAAATAAAATAACGCGGGAAATAATCCTCGGCAGACGACTGCCGCGCTTTTTAAACCACCACGTGTTTGACGCCATCTTGTAACGTTTACGTACTTAACCTCTTTTGAGTTCGAAACTTTTTTCGCGTCTATGGTCCGAAACTGGCTGTTTGTAAATTTTGACGGAGCGTTCGAAAAGCCTAAAACTCTGTCAATTCTAACGTATAATATGTCATTTGAGATTTTCGATACAATAATTTTTTGCAATCTATATTTTTCTTTGTAATTGTGATATTTTTTAAATGTTAAATGTGATTTCTCCGTTTTATCCGGTAAGAGGAGTTGGTTGTTTGTTTTTTAATGTTTTGAAAGCGGAATTGCACGGAAAAATGGCGATTTTTACGTAGTTATAAGAATAGATTTGTTTTAGAAGTGTTACGGCTAGAATCCTCGCTTCACATTCGGTCTCCCAACATCATAGCGTGCCGTATACACAATGGTCCATGCTGGCTTGTCTGCGACATAACTGGGGGTAGAAAATATGGCATTGTGCCCAAGATCGTTATTCCTTGCGGTGTTCTATAAAACCCACGTTTTCGATGCAAATGTAGTGATATTCAAGATAGATTAATGCTATTGGCAGTAGCTACTACTGACTTGGGTTTTGGTACTTCAAACCATGTTTAATTTTATTACTAGCTTTGCCCGCGGCTTCGCGTTACTTTAGAATTTGACAATTAGTTCGGGTTGTACCAATAGTTGTACTCTGCTTGTAATAATATAATTTAATCATGATTCGAACGACACGTGGCGCCATCTATTATCATAAGAACGTTATTGTGATTTTCCTCGGGAAAAGTACTTTTTTTCGGGATGACAAAGTAAATGCAAAATTTCAGGATGATCGGTGCAGTGGTTTAGGCGTGAAAAGGTTACAAACACACACTTTCTCATTTATAATATTATTATAGTTAGGAAGAATTGTACAACAAAATATTTTTAGGATTAGATCGTAAATGTTTGCACCGCCACCGACTTACTAGAATAAGAATAAGAATCCTCTGTCCTGGTGCTCAAGTTTTCCTGTTCCACCACTTATTGCTAACTCTATTTACCTAGGTAAATCGTAAATGCTTGCACCAGCTCGCCTGTCGAAAAAAAAATTTGTCATAATTTATTTAAGTGCAAAAAAATAGGACTTCTTCAAGTACACAGACACCCATATGCTTTTAGCTGACCACAGCTGGACATAGGCCTCGCCAAACACATATTTTAACGCGATCTTCGGCTACTGTCTTGAATACTCCTCTTGGTCTTTAATACAGGGTGTAGCAAGACCCTTAACAAAGCCAAAAGGCTTTCAAAATTCACGTTTTGGTAGGACTCGATATAACGCACTCAAAACATTATGCTGGTGACTGGATTTAATAGTACGGTTGTCGTGGAGGTGTTAAGTATCTTTTAAAAACATGTATTTAAGAAAACAAAACTTGTGAAATTTATACTCTGTAACGAGATGGTTCCCAGGTATGGTCTAAAACAGAAAAAAATACCGCAATGACGGGGAGAACAAGTGCTTTTCGGTTTCGTTAAGGGTACTGTTACATCCTTTATAACAGTTGACCTTGAAATCTCCGTTGCAATTTTCTTATTCTCGGTTTTTCAATGTTATCTTTTGACAGTTTGATTGCTTGTTGCTGTTTTGGACCTGGTCAACCAATCGCAACAGATAACACAAGATTTGATAACAGGTTTTCTGATCTTATGAATTCGCTTTTAGAACCGGGGAATTCCTAGGAAGTATTCACGTCGTCAGTCGTTTCCCAGCAAATTTTTTGCGTGGAGCTACTTAGTTTGATGTACAGAATTCTTGGTTGACGGTTTCGTGAAGGGTACGTTTAGACCTTGTATCGTCTAAACGTACGAGATCTTACAAAAAATTCACCTCACAAGCTAATCTCTAAACAGTCAAGAATCAAACTCCAGGTGATACCCATTGATGTGTGCCTAGTGACGTCAAACGCGGTTAGCTGACCTTGTACCGGCGGATGACGTTAACTCACGTCATCAACACTGCTATGGAGAACGCATTAACAAGCGATTTGTGTATATTATGTTGTTGCTGGAATCTGTTCATTTGACTGGCAGATTTGAATTGGTCTTTCCAGAAGAGAGATATTCTGCATAGGTCTTGTCTTCAAAAGAAATTTTAGTCATTGTATTCCGTAAATCTGCTTCCTAGTGTAGGTAGTAACACACATAAGACCAGCCACATGAGAATCTCGTGAGGAATCTCACGAGTGAAGTGGAAGACCAAAGAAACAATGGATGGACTGTGTGAAAGATGATGTGGCTAGAAAGGTGGTGACTGTTGAGATGGCGAGTAATAGAGACGTATGGAAGAAGATATGCTGCACTGATCTCAAATGAATTGGGTAAATGGCAGGAGAATTATGAAGCTTTGACCTACATACAGGGTGTAAACAGACTCTTCACGAAGCTGTCAACCAAGCATTATGTATCAAACTAAGTAACTTTTCGCAAAAATTTGTCCCGGAAAACGACTTTTTTTTTGGGCACTCAGAACATTGTGCTGATGAATGGATTGAATATCAAGGGGGTCCTGGAGGTGTTTAAAGTAAAAATCTTGCATTAAAAACATGTATTTAAAAAAACTTGTGAAAAAGTTGCAACTTTGACCCCCAATATCTCCGTAACTAGAAGTTTCCAAGGTATAGTCTAGACCAAAAAAATGATTGCAATGACGGGGAGAACAAGTGCCTTTCGGCTTCGTTAAGAGTCTGTTTACACCCTTTATTTGATTAAAATGTTTCTAGAACCTTCGCAGTAACAAAGCATATGCTAATATACGTTGCTTTTTCCTCAAACTACCATTCCAAAAGACAGCTATCTTCAGGGCCTTTTCCATAATGACAATCATGGTTATTCAGCTGCATCTTGTAAAACGGGAAGACAATCCCAGATCGGCAAATGTGGAAGATGATTTTTTTTATTTTTTAAACGTTGCCCCAGCACCAGGAATTTCTCCTGTATCGTGGGTGCGTTTACAAACATTTAAACTCACATACACAAACAGCCGGACCCGGAACAACTACCTGTAGGCCATACAAATATTTGTTCCGTGCGGGAATCGAACCCGCGACACGCAGTGCAGCAGTCGATCGGTCAACCACTGCGCCAACCGTGCCGTGAAAGGATTAAAGGGATCCTCAACTTAATCATTTAGTAATGGATCCGCCATCATTGGTGAACGATAATCGTCTAAACACCCATTCGTGCTCTCGGTAGTATCGTAAACTTTAAAAATAAATCTATTGTTACAGGTGTTTGAATAGAAAATGGATTAGGGTTCCGTTTAAAAAATTTAAAAGCTCTTGAAATTATTCACAAAAAACGGCTAAGTGCGAGTCGGGCTAACGTATGAAGGGTTCTGTACCTTCGCAGTAGAGGAGCCCCTTTAATTTTTAATTTGTTTTTGTTATTTGTTATAGCGGCAACAGAAATACACATTCTGTGAAAATTTCAACTGTCTACCTATTGCTTATTTTGAGATACAGCCCGCTGACAGACAGACCGACAGTGGAGGTTTAGTAATAGGGTTCCGTTGGTTACCCATCGGGTACGGAACCATAAAAACTGGCCAAGTGCGAGTCGGGCTCGCGCTCGAAGGTTTCCGTACCATAAACCGAAAAAAACACGTTTCTTGTAAGGGAGCCCCCTTTAAATATTTTATATTTTTATTATTTGTTGTTATAGCGGCAACAGAAATAAATCATCTGTGAAAATTTCAACTGTCTAGCTATCACAGTTCATGAGATACAGCCTGGTGACAGACAGACGGACGGACGTTTTAGTAATAGGGTCCCGTTTTTATCCTTTGGGTACGGAACCCTAAAAACGGTTCATATTCTATTCGTCTACCGCGCAAAATCTCAGTCGTTTTCGTCGCGATTAAATTTTTACAACCTGTGCAAATGATAACTAAATTACATAACTTATGTCCGTTTTCACTAAAATTAGAGGACACCGAAATGAATGCCTAAGTCTAAACACACTATGGGATTTTCAACTCTCGTCTCAGCGCTTATGGTTGAAATTCCTACTGTGTAAAGATATTTAGTTGTCGCTTAGCCTTTGTGAAAATCAGCAGTAGTGACGCGCATTATAAAGATATAAACGATAAATATCGTAATATGATAACTTCATTGTATTTTTAGTATAACACCTTTAGCGTGAATCGACAGACGTTTTCGACAATAAATTGTCGAGATTATTTACGAGTTGGTGAGAGAAGCATTTGGTTAAAAATAACAGGACTTGGTGTGATTTTTGGGCATTTTTGGCTCCTGGACTGTCAAAGGAAGTGGGTCACTAATTTTGAACTAGAATTTGAGTGTACAAAAGATTATTTCAAAGCCAATTTAAATGTTCCCACAGCTGGGACACAGACCTCCTCTTCACGACAGGGAGTGGGCTATAATCTACCACGCAGACACAGTGCGAGTTTGTAAATATTTGACGAAGAAAAAGCACAAATTTTGGAATAGAATTTATTTGTCCCAAAAGATGAATAAGAAGGAAAAAAACTATTGATGTATTTACCGAATTATAATTACTAGGAAATGACGCCTAACAGTCTAAACAAAGTCCAATGTCACAGTGAGAATTCTGTGTAAAAATGTGTAGTCATGTTTGAAAAAATATATTCAAGTATTTGCCGACGCGTCGTTGAGTTCAAGGTCGTCAAAATTAAGATGAATTTGAAGATTCACTGTCTCGTTTCTTCAAGACTGCTATTGAATTGTGAGTGTTGCCCGATGTAGTGAGTGTTGCTAGACTGGAATATTCAAAAAGAGTATCGTCTTGTAAAAAAATAAGAAGAAGGAACTTTTGAAATTGATTTGAAGCTGTAAAAAATATGGACTCGTGAAATACCGTAAAGGAATCGTGTTACCTATTAACTTAGTTATGGAGGTCAGATAGGCAGTCGCTCCATGTAACATACTGGTATTCAGCTGCATCCAGTTAGACTGGAAGCCGACACCAACATAGTTGGGAAAAGGCTAAGCAGATGATGATAGACTTATGCAATACCGTTATCTTATTGGGTTCTAGAATTTTTATTTTAAACTAAGTGTCAGTGTCAAAAAAAATACCTTCTCCCGCCAAAAAATTACATTATCTCAAGAACTGTAAAAACTAGAGTTAAACTCGGCCCTTACTAAGGCAAACAGTGTTGCAACAATCTTTATGGCGCATAAATGACATCGTCAGGAGGGCACTGTTATCAAAGATTTGGGAAATTGTAATGAAATAGGGTCTTGAGCCTTCCGGTAGATAAACAACGAAGTGAACCTATATGGGTACCGTTTAACAAGATGGCGTTCTAAAACAAGATGGCGTCGAGAGTTCTGATTATGGCCACGCGCCAAAAGATCCGTGTACTATATAATAAGTGTAAGACGAATTAACTTTGATGACGTCATAGAAGTGAGTGACGTAAGAGGAGTGACAATGAGTGCTGTCCTGGTGGTGTTAAGGAATGTGATGATGAAGTGGGACTTTTTACCGGTTTTCTGGCTGCAGATTGCGTTGGTATGTTATTTCAAATAAATATGATTATGACTCTATATTTTAACATTAAGGCTAAAGCCAAACGAGTGAAATTTTTCAGCTGTGTGTCGCATAATATGAGTCGCGGAATTTACGCTGCATTCGAATTGAGTTAAACAGGACTTTTGGTACGAAACCCAATACGGCGTAAATTTCGCGACTCATTTTACGCGACTCACAGCTTAAAAAATTACGCTCGTTTGGCCTCAGCATTAAAAAACGTTAACATTATAAAGGGTGTAAAAAGACTATTAACGAAGCCGGAAGGCGGTTGTTCTCCCCGTCATAGCGATTTTTTTGTTGTTTGGGACAATACCTGGGAACCTTCTAGTTACGGAGATGTTGGAGGTCAAAGTTTCAACGTTTTGACAATACATCAGCACAATGTTTTGTGTGCGTTACATTTAAATCCTACAGTAAACAGTGATTTATCATCCAAAAAAAAAATCATTTCCTAGCAATAACTTGTGCGTAGAGGTTACTTCCTTTGATGTTCAGAATGCTTGGTTGACGGCTTCGTGAAGGTTCCTTTTACACCTTGTATCAGTTCTCGTGACCTGTATTCATTTGCTTCATTAGTTTAACGGGTCGGAAGCACGACGGCTTTAACCATAGAAATATACAGGGTGTTTGGCGCATGGACCGACACAATTTTTCCAGGGATTTGGGAGGTCATTAGCTAGGTTTTACCCATACACCCTTTGTCACAAATGTCACGGTTGGCTACAAATAATTAAAAAAAAAAATGAAAAAAATGTTTTCTTTAATTCGAAATAACATACGAAATCGGTTCAGGACTTACTTTCGCATTTATAATATTATTATTATAAAGTTAGGATTCTTGAGTCGGGTTTAAACACCAGTGTGTCGCGTACACTTACAAGGCCAATGCGTTTTTTGTTAACAAGACAGTAATATTCATTTCGTTAGTCACGATTAGGGCATGCGGAACCGGGTTTCAGTCCCATTGTAAAACCGGTTTTCCCGGGTTTTACTATAGGACTGAAACCGGGTTTCGCATGCCCTAGTCACGATGGGTTCAATTCCTGAGACAGGCAAAGTGTTATTGGGTTTTTCCATCAAGAATTTCTCAATAGCAGCGACGGAGTGATTTGTGCTTAGTTGACGGCAACAGGCTCGCCCCCTAAAACATAACTGGTGAAATGTCGGTAAACTATTAGGTACACCTCTGCCTAACCCTTTAGGGATTACAGGCAGGATGCCACTCAAAGCCAGCGGGTACTACGGTACCCAGCAATAAAAAACGCTTAACTGCCAAATTGACATTATTGACAATGACATAAGTGACACTTGTGACACTTGACAGTTCAAACAAGGTTTAACTGGCGCACTACTTTTTTATTTTAATTTCTTTTATGTCTTAAAAACAAGTTTGTTAACTTTTTTATCCTATGGGAGAGTGGAGTCTCCTAACACAGGCTTTAGACGCTTAAAAGGAAACTCCAATCACTAGTTCGTAAGAAGAACTTGACAAAAACAATATATCATTTTTCATTTTTTCACCACTGGTTATGTTTAAAATCCCCAAAGCCTTCAAACCTCGCTACCTCTCAGGCCGACAATCACCAACCATGGACCACTAACCCACTGACTGGCATTATTATCCTTGACACAGTTGATTCATCCATAATATAATGATAATTATGACGTCATCATTGAAATGGGTCAGCTCTGTAATTGTGCGGTACTGACGAAATTGCATGGACTTTTGTTCAAATAATCAAAAGGTCCCGTTTACAGCGTCTGGCGCTAAGTATTCGCTCTGCCGCGTCATACTGAGTGTAAAAAGACCCTTCACGTAGCAGAAAGGCACTTGTTCTCCCCGTCATTGCGATCATTTTTTTGTTTAGACCATACCTGGGAACATTCTAGTTACAGAGATATAGGAGATCAAAGTTCCAGCTTTTTCACAAGTTTTCTTTTAAATCCAGGTTTTTAATGTCATAACTTTGAATACCTCCGGGTCAGAATGCTGGGCTGTGAAGAAGAAGGATGAAAAACGATTGCATGTAGTGGAGATGAGAATGTTGAGATGGATGTGTGGAGTGACAAGAATGGATTAAGTAAGAAATGAGTATATTAGAGGAAGTTTGAAAGTAGCGCCTGTTACAGAAAAATTGAAAGGAAGTCGTTTGTCTTGGTATGGACATGTAATATAGCACCGTACCTTTGGAATGGGCAACTACAGTACTTTCACAAGTTATTATGCCTTGTGTCTGTGACTGTAGCTTAGCCTTCTTTGTTTTTCTGACATTCAAAAGTGCCTGTAATGGTCTAATTGAAATAAATGCTTTTGAGTTTGAGTTTGAGTAATGAGGAGGGACGAAACGCATGTGACTAAAAGAGTGATGGAATGAGAGAGAGGCAGGCCAAAGAAAAGATGGATAGATTGTGTGAAGACCGATATGAAAGAGAAAGGAGTAAATGATGCCGTGACGTCTGACAGGGGAGAATGGAAGAAGAAAACATGTTGCGCCGACCCCAAATAGAATGGGCTAAGGGCAGGAAGATGATGATGAACTTTAAATACCTTCACGAACCTCGTAATATTCAATGCATTCTTCAACTTAATGTTTTGAGTGCGTTACATTGAGTTTTACCGTAAAACGTAACGTCGTTTCCCAGCAATAATCTTTGCGTAGAGTTAGTTTGATGTACAGAATACTTGGCTGACGGCTTCGTGAAGGCTCCATTTACACCCTATAGAGACGATATCGATTACCTGTAAACGTTATAGCGAAGCGTGCATTGCTTTAAAGAAGTTCAAGGTTTTATTTGAATTTTAAAAAGATTAATTCTTTTGATTACTTAATGATAAATCTTCGGCTTTCGTGGCCTGTTTCCTTGTACTTACGATTTCTTAATTACTTAATTACAAGTTCAAATTACGTCATACTAGTTGTAGCTTGTATGCAGGTTAATTCAAGTTGTATGCAATTTGCAACTTGCATACAAGTAACTTGCCTAATGGAATTGCGTCTTAACCATAAATATAGAGGGTGTAAACAGACTCTTTACGAAGCCGTTAACCAAGCATTCTGTACATCAAACTAAGTAACTTTAAGAAAAAAATATTTCTGAAAAATCACGTTTTACGATAGAACTCAATGTAACGCATTCAAAACATTATGCTGATGGTTGGACTGAATAGTATAAGGGACGTGAAGGTGTCTTAAGTAAAAAAAATACATTAAAAACATGTGCTCAAAAAAAACTTGTGAAAAAGTTAGAACTTTGACCCCCAATATCTCCGTAACTAGGAGGTTCCCAGGTATGGTCTAGAACAAAAAAATGATTGCAATGACGGGGAGAACAAGTGCCTTTTCCGGCTTCATTAAGTGTTTTTACACCCTTTATGTACAGCTCTACCCTGCCGTTCAGGGTTACAGGCGTCATGTTAGATTATTAGAGTCAGTGTTCATGATTCTTCTGTTGAAATGCTGCCTTCAATATTTGTTTTTTTTTTTTGGGTAAGTTAGCAATCTTGACAAACGGAGAATTAAATTTGAATATATTGAAGACTGCATTTACAGTTGGGCCCAGAAAGGCCATCCTTCTTTCTATTTGTTAGTTGAAATACTTGGTGGTGTCAGACGGCTACATGATCGTCGAGTCTGCCACCACTGGTGGAAGAATCCACTAATTTAAGAGTCATCTTCCACCAGTGAGGACAGAGGTGAGGGCAAATACGACTACTGACGCAACCACCACCAGTGGTGGCAGATGCGACAAATAGTTGCAACTGCCATCAGTGGGGACAGACCGATAGGGGCAGACGGGAATAAACCAATACTATCGCGATCTCATAAGGGTATACGCTAACATATCTACAGTATTCTCTGTCTACGTTATCACACATCGTTACGTAGTGTGATTGTGAAATTTGGCATCGTGTTTTGGCTTACACCCTCCTTACGGCGCCTGAGTAGTCACCGTCGAACTATCGTAGCGAAAGTCACTCGATTTATTATCAAATAAGACGTAAATAATTGTGAAAATGCAATTTCCCGCCGGTATAACCTAAACGCCATTTTTCCCGCGCATTCTGCTGTCAAAACTGACAGCGGCCGACTCCTCGGTTTCAAAGACAATGAAGTGTTGATTTCTTTTTCTGTATGTGACCTCTTTCAGGGCTTTGGCCTTTGAAAATTGAAAGTTTTACGATGCGTGTTTAAAAGACGCTTTTTTACAGTGTGTGAGAACTTTTTGTAAGATCGAACACCGACGTTTGAGATGTAAACTTTTTGTGCATCGACAATTATTGTGCTGTCCAAAGTTTGTGGTCAATAGATAAACTATTTAAAAAAAAAAAAGTTTTTTTAAACAACCTCGCAACTGGACTTTTACTCAACAAAAATACAAATAAACATTTTATTTTGAAGTAATATAAACATTTTAATTTTTCGTTTTTAATTGTTTAACCTTTATTTAAACTTTTAAGTGGTGTTTTAGCGAAGTTTCCATCTTTAAAATTCTTAGTATTGACAAAGCCATCCCTATTTTGGATCCTTTGTAACCCTACCTTCTATTTTCGAATTTTTTCTTGATCTATTCTAAAAAATTCAAATTTGAAAACCTCCTTTATCGTCCCAAACTTACAATCACACTCCCCACCTCATTCAAATTTCGAATTTAACCTACCTAACGAGTCCCAAAATTATTTAATACTTGAAAAAAAAACCCCCGACCAAGGAGTTGTCATTTTGTCGTCAAGTACTCTATGCTAACTTACTACGAGGCCCTGGTGATTTTAGCATGCTTGACAACGGGTCTAATCGCACTTGGCCATGAGGTAAGTATTATTTACTGTTCTTGGTATTTGGACTTGACATTTGTTGACATACGCACATATACAAACGCTATTCGGTGGTCGGTTCGGGTTGGTAGATATCTCATGTCTCCGAATTTTCTGCTCCAAGACATGGTGCTGGTTTTCTCACGATGCTTATCTTCACTTTTTTTAAAATAGCCTTAACAAGTGTAAAAACTATCTGCGAAAAAAAACCGACTTCCAAAAAATACAAAAAAAAACATGTGTGCAATTCACACGTGGTAGAAGTGAAACCTTCAAAAGTTTTAACTTCAAAATAAACACTGTATAATGCTTCCTATCTCATTTTCTTCCACGTCAAATCTTATAATTTTATGCGTCTGTCTCTTTTTACTGTCGCTTTTTCGTTTCATCGACTTTCAAATCACAATGATGCTAAAGAAGTTTTCACTTCAAAACATACAATAAAATTAAAAACCTCCTCCTTTTTTGAAATCGGTAAAAAATTCCCTTGACGGACTCGATTGTGTTAGATCAATGAAAACTACATCTATTCTAATCTTAAACGTTACTAGACTCTATCCTGAATTGAAATGTTCATTCGTACATAATCGATTCACTGTTACTAAATTCCGCTCTGCGTGAAGTCCTTTAGTTTGCTCCAAAAGCGTTGCGTATATGTGCGTATCCCAAGCTCCTGTCATCCAAGTACGTTCACACCTCTTACTCCTCAACGCCCAAGGTGTGGATGTCGACGGTGCTTCGAACCGCGACCTCGGAGCGTCGCGCCGCAGCCGCCGCGCGCGCACCCGCGTCCTTCGCAGCCGCGCCTGCCCCTTGTCGGGGGACGGACCTATGGGGTCAATACATACCAGGTGGCTAGCTTATGTTTAATAGTTAATAGAAGGTCCTGGAGAAACCCCTTGCGTATTTTCTTTGCCTAACTACGCATGTGCCGTCATGCGGGCTCAAAATCTATCAACTCTGCCTATCGCACTGCATAGGCACTCCCAAAGCTATCCTACACGGCTCTGTCCTTCCCTGAAAGGGTCACCATCTCTAAATTTGAAAACCTTGACAAAAAGCCGGACACTAACAAACAAGTCTGGCTTTTTGCTGACCTAGCATTGCATAGGCTTACCGTACCATGAGAGATCAACTTTTAATGGAAATGTATTTCTTGTATTCTATATTAACGCTACAAAAACACTTTAATCTTGCGATATGTCATAATTGTAACGACGGTGAAATTGTATGGTGGACGTGTAGCTGGATTTGCCTTTGAAAGTTGAAAATCAAATTTTACCATCGATAACTTCAACATAACGTATCTCCGATGCCTTTCTTTCTAAGAGCGACCTCAGACGCGCCAAGTTGATAACGCTCGCATGTCTCGGCGGGTGGTGTTCAGCGGTCGCGAGCACAGCCGCTACGCGGTTCGGCTCGCGGCGGTGACGTTCGCGCGAATGGTACGCCCGCTGCGGTCAGGGGGAGCGGGGGTAGACGCAGCGTCATTTGTGTTAACCAAAGGAAAAATGGATTAGAGAGAGACTGACTGTAAAATTACGGCGCGGATTCAGTTCAACACAACTGCAGATGTGTTGAGCCGAATTCGCGCCAAGCTCAAGCCAGCCAGAAAAAGCATTCATGTTCATGCAATAAAAGCAAATAATATGTCGTTACATGCTTCGAAACGGAGCATTCCCATTTGAACACTGATTTCAAGAGCACAAATGCTGAGAGCCAAAGATATTCCGTTGGCTCAAAAGGGAAAATCTTTGGTGCTCGTGAAATCGGTGATCAAATGGGAATACTCCTTCGGAACATACGGCGGAGTATTCCCTTTGGTGCTTTAAGCATTGGTGCTCAAATGGGAATACTACGCCTCGCCACCGCGTCAGACTATTAAGGATTTCCATCAAACAGCACGCATCGCATCGGATCGGAAAAGAAACGAACGGATGCGGCGATAGCCGATCGCATCCGGCAGGATATCGACGCATACGATCGGCTCCGTACCGTACCGAACGGACGTTCGCAAACAACGGTACGGAGATCCGTTCCTAGTCAAAAAGTTTCATTCCTACCGCGTTCTAGCCGAAAGGATCCGATCGGATACAACGATAGGCGAACGGAGCTGGTCGCGTGTCGCAGCATTCACTCGGCTACGATCGCATCCAAGCTGCTGTGCGCGGCTTGGTAATATAGACTTAAAATACTGTGTACACCATTTAATATCGTTAAAAGATTGTAAAATTCGATCCGATGCGATGCGAGCCGTTTTGTGGAAATCATCCTTTACTGTGCTCATTCCTTTATTCCTAATTTTTACACTGTTCTGGAATTGAATTTGGGTGAAATTAAATATCAATGGTATGGTATTTTTTTTAATCCATTACTAATAGCGTTTGTCAACGTCGTTCTCTAATTGAGATATTTCTGTGACGAATTGACATTGGTTTCGCGCGTAGAAAAATTTCGTCTCGGGGTCCCAAACAGTTATGTAACTGAGCTCTGGGGGCGTAGAAAATTATGGCAGTGACAATCTAGCAGTAATTACGGTTATGGGAAAGACAGAAATCTATGGGATTGACATAAGCCACGGAAAAACTTATCCAAATTCTGTTGGAGTCGTTGTAATGGGGGGCTATCGTGCATGAATTCGCCGCTAAAGGCGTTCTGGTAGAGTAAGGTCTTCAGAAACGTCAGATGCCATAGAATATTCGCTTTTTTATCACGTATTTTGACTAATATTCACCATTGTGGTCAAGATTGAGCCTTTCCTAATTAATTATGTCTTGAAGATTTTAAGTAGCAAGTTACGATCTGTTAGTACTTGGAGGAAGAATGATTTTCAAATGTTTCATGCATGCTAACTTTAGGGACAATATTGTAAACATATATCTAATATAACACTATGTTGTTATACGTAATTTAAAATAGAATTAATGACAGGACCTTACTCGCCAGTGGCGCCAACTGGTGAGCTCAAAAACGATAGCCCCCATTGTACGAAACTTTTGAATGCGATTTTCATTTTTTCTGGACCGTCGATTGAGATTTTGGGAGGTCGCACCCTACGCGGCCACGAATCATTGACCAGGAAGAAAGTTTGCTTGCACGATCGGGACGTCCGACCAATTTTGTTCAAGATGGCCGCCGGTCATGTGACAAGTCGTGATGGACACCGCGTAGTTCGCGAAGTCTCTTAGTATCATTGGATTACAATCATCCAAATGACGAAGTACAGACGCCAGCACATGAAGCTACTGTTCTATCAAATTTATTTAATAGATTTTCAACTTTATCGCTTAAGCATTAGGTTCAAGATTGATTAGGAAAATTTGACAGTTTCGGGTAGCTTGAAGTTACTTTGAGCTGCGCAAATGACGCTGGGTTTGCGCTCGTCGTTCGTACCCTGTCGCAGCGATATTAGGTTGTGTGAATTTTTTATATATTTACATTTTCTGTGCGAACGACTAAAATATTAAATTTTGGATGCGTTTTTCACTAACATGGTTTCATAGTATTAGAAAAATATAGTAATCTAAATCGTAACCCCACATTGTGTACGAAATATTTTTTTTTTAGTACTTTTACACATACATATCCAGTTCGGCCGATATTTTTAGTCAAAAGCCATTCCAATGATATTTTCTATACCTATAGGATTTTATAGGATTATCTTCATAGGAAACGAGCGTATTGAAGCGTTTTGTCTGAAGAGAGATAGCTGTTTTCGACTTCCATTGTCGATTTTGTCTAAAATGTCGTTTTGTATTTTCATCTCTTGTATGAAAGAAATCTTTCGGTAAGTACTCCATGAATGTCGGGTGAGTTACCTACTTTGCATTCAAAATAAGAATAGAACGACCTCAAGACGACTTGTTCCAACTTCACATCGATGATACAGCGCATTCTATGCATAGTTTGACGGATCTAACGTTAGTGTGACGGTGACAGACGTCACTACTGTCAAAATTGACAGTTCTGTTCTTATTTGAAAGCTTATACCATAGACTGCACTGTTTTTGTGGTTTCCTTTTAGTTTTTTTTTGTTTAGCATGCATGTTTAATCACTTACCTCTTTTTGTGCTTTTCGATGCCCTTCGTTCCACTCCCCGATTTTGTATAAATTTCTGTTGCGTTCAATTATTGTTAACTTGCGTTTTGTTTTTCGTGTATTTAGTGGAACGCACGTGCATTTAGTGTGGTTTTAAAAGTCGTGTGATTTTTTGTCGCAACCTTTTAAGTCTGTGGAGGCATCTGTAAACCCACGGCGCACGAGCGCTTTTTTCTCGTACGTTGGAATTGCAATCCCTGATAGTGCGCTTTTTATCAACGCTCTGCTCGAGTGAATCGCTCGTGCTGACGTAGGCTAACAAATATTATTAAGGAGAAATCACTCGTTAAAGTATGGATAAATTTTTAACGCGATTTTTTGTTATCTTGCACTGGATTTTCAACTCTCTGCGCTAAGTATTGCGCTGACAATCCAGTGTGGTATAAAAGAAACAACTTTACAAAAAAAAAAAGATTTTGTGTTGTCTTCAATATTTTTACGGGGTTTTTTTATATTATTTCATATAATTTATGAATTAAGTCATTAGCTCTAGTTTTTTTAATTATTAGGGTATGTGTGGGGTATAATTGGGCTTGTTGGGTATTACATGTACTTTTCTTAATGCTCTCAATTGATGTCCGACGCGTTTTTTTTTTATTTTATTTTGTGCTAGTATTTTTAATTCTTTTGTAAAATTCCTAAGTGATTGTAATAATTTCTAAAAAAAAAAAAAAAACCTTTGTACATAATTTTTCTACTTCATTGATTTCAAACCGTAAAAAAAAAGAAATTAGAGCTGATTTCCAAAAACTTAATTTTTTTGTTATGCTTAGGTACAAGACGAACCTAAAACCACTCATATCAAGAGCAATTAAAGCACTTAATTAGTGAAATCGGTGCGTTTAGTAGTCACCCATGCGTACTTATTGTGATGCCCTTAGAGTTCAATTTCTTGATTCAAGCGACAAAAAGTCCTGACGACGAGTAAAGTTTTGACAAAAAATATTGTCTAACACTCATCTGATTGGCAGGAGTTGGCCGGGGGGAAGAGTGGGCCTAGCGGGATTCGGCGGAGCAGCGAGAGGTCAGAGTCGCTGTCCGACGGGCGGACAGAGAAGCAGTCAAGTCATAGCAGTGGTAAGACCCCAGATATTTATTATTTACTAGCTAGAATTTAACAAACAATTTGGGTTGTAATCTGATATAACACCGTGATTTTTTAGTCGTCTGACAAAGGTGGTCCACTCAATGTATCCGACATAAAATACCTCTAGGCGTGTTTTTTTTACCATTAATTAAGATAATAGCGACAAAGAAAAATAAATAATACATTAGAATTATGAAACATCTTGTTAATAATGTTTACGTATCAAACATTAGAACATTGTATACCTAACCATCGCACGCGTCGAGTAGATAGATCTTCGCTCGCAACAGAATGTTTCAACTACGTTATGCATCATAATAATGAATAATATTTTTTACTATTTTTTTTTTATCTCTTGAATACTATTTTTTTTTTGTTATGAATGTATAGTAAGTAGTCATTGGATACATGAAGTGGGCTGCCGTTGTCAGACGATTAAAAAGTCAAGGTGTATAATTCAATCATGATTCGCAAGACACGTGGCGCCATCTATTATCATAAAGAAGTTATTGTTGTTTCCCTCGGGAACAGTACTTTTTGCGGGATGAAAGGTACTCTATGTCCGTTTCTGTACACCTGACAATGTATATGCAAAATTTCAGGATAATCGGTTCAGTCAGTGGTTTAGGCGTGAAATGGTATCAAACAAACTTACTTTCACATTTATAATATTACTAGTTGACCCGTGCAACTTCGTTTGCATCACATAATGCAATTAAATAATATTTCGACTACCCTAACCTACCTACCCTACCTACCTACCCTACCTACCTACCCTACCTACCTACCCTACCTACCTACCCTACCTACCTACCCTACCTACCTACCCTACCTACCCACCCTACCTACCCACCCTACCTACCTACCCTACCTACCCACCCTACCTACCCACCCTACCTACCTACCTACCCTACCTACCTACCCTACCTACCTACCCTACCTACCTGCCCTACCTACCTACCCTACCTACCTATTTTTTTTTTGTTTTTAAACCTTCCCTGTATTCGGACGAACAAAACAAAAAAAAAGCCGTTCCCGAGTTTTAGCCAGACTAACGAACAGCAATTCATTTTTATTTATATAGATATATATAGCTGACCCGACAGACGTTGTCCTGTCAACTATGAATATTTAATTCGAATTGACCTTAATACCTACCTACCTAGTAATTTAAAAAAAAAATTGTCAAAAAAATTATAAAAAATATTTAGGGGTGGGTCGCCTTTATCATTTAGGGGTATGAAAAATAGATGTTTGTCGATTCTCAGACCTATCCGATATGCACACAAAATTTCATACAAATCGGTGCAGCCGTTTCGGAGGAGTTGGGAAACAAACACCGCGACACCAGAATTTTATATATTAGAAAATCCTTATCCTTTCTGGATAAGGATTTTCAGACTATGTCGCCACATTGCAGGACTAAGGCCTCTCTATTTTTCTTACCATTCTTCTCTGTTTTGAGGAAGTTTCTAGGTGTGTGTCAATGCTGTCTATAGCCGTCAAGCTAGTCTCGTCTTCTTCGCCTGGGTCTGCCGAATTGCCGCCAGACGTTTCCGAAATGTGGGCGTGCTATTCACCTTTATTTATCTAAAATTAACGAAACACGCCTGTAATCCCTGAAGGGCAGAGGTGTACCTAGTGGGCTGCGGGACTGTTTAAAAGGGACACCGCGGCTCTGGAACACAAAGGGCTAAGAAGGAACATGGATGGGTTTTAGTCAGTACAAGTCTGACACTCCCTTCCGCTCCGCCAAGAGCGGGAGTTTCCCACCCGAAAAAAAGAGGTGTATCTAATAGTACACCTATATTTGGACAGTTACGTTTAAGACCCATGTGATAGGGGCGAGCCTGATGCTTGCAATCGTGCACAGATCCAAAAGCTGCTTCTCAGAAAGTTACTTGAAATACTCTCTCTTTCAATGATATTGGGGTTAGCCGCAAATCAGCTTCCAATCTACACTTACAATAACAGCCACCCATCCGTTCCCAGGCCTCAACGGACTCCGCAACATCGGCAACACCTGCTTCATGAACAGCGTGCTGCAATGTCTGTCGAACACCAAGCCGCTGCTCGAGTACGTGACCGACGACAAGTATACTGATGATATCAACACCACACTGTCTTGTATGAAGGGGGCGCTTATGAAAGGTAAGATAAAAAAAAAAAAAACGTGTGTGCTCTAGACCACACGACTGAGGTAAAACTTAAACAAATGCCGAACAATCGTCTGTCAAATTTAAAAACGTAAAACTCTCTCTCTTTCTATCTTCACTAACTTCACCTTCCGTTTGCCTCGTAACATAACGCATTCACCAGCTGACTCCCCTGCTGGTGGAAGAGACAACGAAGCGAAAACGGTTACCACGGTTACATTATTCAGAGCCTTCTACATGTCAATTTTTCATCGGTTCTTAAAAAAAAAACAGCTGTCCCATACATTTTGATCGTGTAGGTACTGCATTTGTGTAGAACAGTTGATTTTTAGGTCTCCGTACCCAAAGGGTGAAAACGGACGCTATTACTAAGACTCCACTGTCCGTCTGTCCCATACAACAGAACATTTTGATCGTGTAGGTACTGCACTTGTGTAGAAAACAGTTGATTTTTAGGTCTCCGTACCCAAACGGTAAAAACTGGACGCTATTACTAAGACTCTACTGTCCGTCCGTCGCATACAACAGACATGATTTTTTTGCCGTTTTTATAGATAAAGATACGGAACCCTTCGTGCGCGAGTCTGACTCGCATTTGGCCGCATTTGGGGCATTTGCATTTGGGGGTATGATAGGATGAAAATATGCGACAATCTGGAGATGGGATTATGGGTAAAATGGGCGCTTATTTAAAGTTAGTAGTTTAAATTCGACAAATGAATCAATCAATCAATAGTCTTTATTTGTAACAAAAAGATATTGGGCAATATTGAAGATCGCGTGGTTACATCTTCCTGCTCTTATCCCACTTGAGGTCGGCGCATGCGACGTTTAATCTTCCATTCTCCTCTGTCAAATGTCACGGCGTCATTTACTCCTTTTTCTTGCATATCATTCCTCACACAATCCATCCATCTTTGACCTTCCTCTCCCTCCATAAATACTCAAACTAATCACTCTTTTAGTCAGAAGACCGCGTGGTACCTGAGGGTTGGAGTTTGGGTAAAAAGAGTATTTCGACGTAAATAAACTTCAATTTTTACAAAACTTTATTCTTGTTTTAGCGTTCGGTATAGTTATAAAGGAGCTCTGGCTCCGCGGCGAGAAGGACGGCGTCGTGAACACGACGGCGCTCAAGTCCCAGGTGCAGCGGTTCGCGCCGCGTTTTATGGGCTACAGCCAACAGGACGCGCAGGTAATGTTTACCTCGATAACCGATTCATTTTGGGATAGGTACCGGATCAAGTAATATTATAAAGGGTGTAAACAGACTCTTAAGGAAGCCGAAAGACACTTGTTCTCCCCGTCATTGCGATATTTTTTTTGTTCTAGACCATACCTGGGAACCTTCTAGTTACGGAGATATTGGGGGTCAAAGTTCCAACTTTTTCACAAGTTTTTTTTTAAATACATGTTTTTAATGTAAGATTTTTACTTTAAACACTTCCAGGACCTCCTTACTATTCAATCCATCCATCAGCACAATGTTTTGAGTGCGTTACATTGAGTCCTACTGTAAAACGTGATTTTTCAGCCCAAAAAAAAAGTCGTTTCCCAGCACTAATTTTAGCGTAAAGTTACTTAGTTTGATGTACATAATGCTTGGTTGACGGCTTCGTGAAGAGTCTGTGTACACCCTGTATAGTGTTGTAAGGAACTCGAGTCTTGGAGTCTTATTTAATAAAACTTGAGCTATTTTAAAAGACTCGAGTCTTATAAATAAAACTTAGAGCTCAAGTCCTTCAGAATTTGGAGTCTTTTGTAAAAAGACTTGACTCCTGCCAAAAAGAACTCAAAGACCTGAGTCTTTTTAAAAGAACTCATGACTGAGACCTCTAAATCCATAGCTGTAGTTTTAAGTAAACAAAATAGCAATGAACGTGTGTGTTTATTATTTTATTTAGACGTTATTAATAAATACCCATGCACTCGTGGCTATGTAAGGGTTATGTTGCTTGTTCGAAAGAGATATCGCGGCCCTGGAACTCAAAGGGCAAGGAAGGAACATGGATGGGTTTTAGTCAGTACAAGTTTGACACTCCCTTCCGCTCTGCCCAGAGCGGGAGAAGTACTTTGATGATTTCCCATCCGTAAAAAAAAAAGGGTTATGTTGCTTGCTGCGGGACTGTTCGAAAGAGATACCGCGGCTCTGGAACTCAAAGGGCAAGGAAGGAACATGGATGGGTTTTAATCTGTACAAGTCTGACACTCCCTACCGCTCTGCCCAGCGCGGGAGAAGTCATTTAATGATTTCACATCCGAAAAAAAAAGGGTTATGTTGCGTCATGTAGTCCTGTGAGTAACACTACTCCTCGTATCCCTTACTGTAAATTATGATTATCTAATGCTATTATTTACCTAAAATATGTCGTTGCCCAGGAGTTCCTCCGCTACCTGCTGGAGGGTCTGCACGAGGACGTGAACCGCGTCACCACCAAGCCCAAGCCTATCCTCACGGAGATCGACGACAATCTGAGGTACGTATCACTGCATAAGGTGTAAGGAATATCATCGCGCATTCTAGACCCACTAGCCCATTCTACTCGGGGTCGGCGCAACACGTTTTCTTCTTCCATTCTCCCCTGTCAGACGTCACGGCATCATTTACTCCTTTCTCTTTCATATCATTCCTCACACCACCCATCAATTTTTTCTTTGACCTTCCTCTCCCTCTCCATCCATCAACATTCATGTCCATCACTCTTTTAGTCACATGCGTTTCATCCCTCCTGATTACACTAGTTTACACGATTTTTATACCCCAGCTGGAAGTTGTTGGTTATTTAGTTGTTTATTATGGAAAGAGTTATCCAGAAAAATCCGTCACGTCTGGTTTTGGAAATATTTGTTTACATGCGAACGAGAATGTCTCAATGAACAAAAATAAGAATGGCCAATTTTCGTTAACTTTTTTAGTATTGTGGATTACTTTCTCTTATAAAGGGCCAACAGTCAACCTCTAACATAATTTTATGGAAAAATCCTTGATAGGTGATCTTCAAAAGCCTGGTTGGGTAAAAACGGTTCCCTTGGTAGCAACTCATACTTCGTAAGTTTTCAAAAAAAAAGGTGAACTTTTGATGACCAATGCAGTAAAAAGTTTCTAGAACTTTCACAAAACATTTAGTTTTTATCTTGGTTTGCAACAGGAAATCCGGAAATCCTGAATAAATGTAGATATGCACTTTTGAACGAATCTCTAATGAGTCTTCACATTTTTGAAATTATAAACTGTACACCAATGTAGAGAAAGAGAATTTAGTAAACACTTTCTTTTATACATTATAATAAAATTTGAAACAATTTATCCATTGTTTGTGTCGAATAAATGAACATGAAACTACAACAGCCAATTCGGGTAGAAGAAAAATATGATTTGTCAGTAAAAAAAAATGTGACGTGATAGGATATTTCTGATAACACTTTTAAGCTCAAGGAAGGTAGTTTAACACGTTTATAATAAAATCTTGCCGGGTAAACAAAAAAAAGTGTGTGTACACGCGTTAGAAGTTACACTTCTTTTAAAAAAAAAAAAATCTGTCGCCTTATTTTAATATACACCCTGAAGTTAGCTTGGTGTCAGATATTGACAAGCCTAGGTTATTATTTTTAATCTACCGCTGGAGCTAGGAGGTTAGGTTGTATAGGTAATTACATTACAATGACACTAAGCTAACTTCAGGGTGTATGTTGACTAGCTAACTTCACGATGTAGGTTTTTAGTGACGGTGTGCGCGCGCATCGTAAAAAATTACTCTCATCATTTTTCCCTAACGCGCCAAAAGAAGTATAACTTCAAAAAGTTAAAATTTGTAAACTAGTGTTACATGTCCATACCAAGACAAACGACTTCCATTCAATTTTTCTATAACAGGCGCCACTTTCAAACTTCCTCTAATATACTCATTCCTTACTTTATCCATTCTTGTCACTCCACACATCCATCTCAACATTCTGGCATTCATTCCTCTTCCAGCGATGCAGCTAAAGCCTCCGAAGCCTGGAACCGGTACCTCCGGATGGAGGACAGTCGAATCGGTGACATATTCGTGGGACAACTCAAGTCTACCCTCCGCTGCACGCACTGCAACCACGACAGCGTGACCTTCGACCCCTTCTGGGACCTCAGGTAACACTGACCTTTGACCTTGGAGCGATTATGTAACATATTCGTGGGACAACTCAAGTCTACCCTCCGCTGCACGCACTGCAACCAAGACAGCGTGACCTTCGACCCCTTCTGGGACCTCAGGTAACACTGACCTTTGACCTTGGAGCGATTATGTAACATATTCGTGGGACAACTCAAGTCTACCCTCCGCTGCACGCACTGCAACCAAGACAGCGTGACCTTCGACCCCTTCTGGGACCTCAGGTAACACTGACCTTTGACCTTGGAGTGATTATGTGACATATTCGTGGGACAACTCAAGTCTACCCTCCGCTGCACGCACTGCAACCACGACAGCGTGACCTTCGACCCCTTCTGGGACCTCAGGTAACACTGACCTTTGACCTTGGAGTGATTATGTGAAATATTCGTGGGACAACTCAAGTCTACCCTCCGCTGCACGCACTGCAACCATGACAGCGTGACCTTCGACCCCTTCTGGGACCTCAGGTAACACTGACCTTTGACCTTGGTGCGAGTATGTGACGTGACGGCACGGTGCGCCTGAGCGATAGGCTGCTGCGCTGCGTGTCGCGAGTTCGATCCCCGCACGGATCAAATATTTGTATGACCTACAGATAGTCGTTCCGGGTCTGGCTGTTTGTGTATGTGAGTTTAAATGTTTGTAAACGCTCCCACGATACAAGAGACATTCAATGTTACACCTTCTATAAACAAACAAACAGGGTGATATTGCATTTAAGCAAAAGGATACTACAGGTAATGTATGTTTGTCGGACGTAAAGAATAGCACCATCCCATATCTTACCGTGGGTGTCGTAAGAGGCGACTAAGGGACTTACCAGAGAATGGGCAGCAGCGTTCTCTGTGCCTTTGTAACAACCGTACTGCGATCGCCAACCCGCCTGCCCAACGTGGAGACTATGGCAAAAACCCCCTTTCGGGGAGGCCTATGTCCAGCAGTGGACGTCTTTCGGCTGAAATGATGATGATGATGATGATAAGGATACTGTCAGTGTTACCAAATTGCACCTTTTTCTATAATCAATAACAAAGAATTGATTTGTCCGTCAGTTTGCCGATCCCGTCCCGCACGGGGAACATGAAGCTGCAGCAGTGTCTGTCGCACTTCACGCGCGAGGAGGAGATGGACGGAGACGAGAAACCGGTTCGTACTCATACATAACACATGACATCACGCTTGTATTTGCCGTACAGGTGGGCAGAGGTGTATAAAGGGTGTAAACGAACTCTTAACGAAGCCGAAAGACACTTGTTCTCCCTGTCATTGCGATCATTTTTTTGTTCTAGACCATACCTGGGAACCTTGTAGTTACGGAGATATTGGGGGCAAAGTTCCAACTTTTTCACAAGTATTTTTTTTTAAATACGTGTTTTTAATGTATTTTTTTTACTTTAAACACCTCCAGGATCCCCTTACTATTCAATCCATCCATCAGCACAATATTTTGAGTGCGTTACATTGAGTCCTACTGAAAAACGTGATTTTTCAGCCCAAAAAAAAAGTCGTTTCCCAGCAATAGTTTTTGCGTAAAGTTACTTAGTTTGATATACGGAATGCTTGGTTGACGGCTTCGTGAAGAGTCTGTTTACACCCTGTAGAGTTCACACTCGGGGCTCAGATTGGCCCAAGCCAGGAAAACCTGGCGAGGTGGAAATTCATGGAGGTTCGATGAGAGATCCATGACCACCAGACCCACGTCATTATTTTATAGTTTGTCTATTGGTGTGACCGTTGGACTGCCAGGTCTCGAGTTCGAACCCAAGGCACGCACCTCTGATTTTTCGGATTCATGTGCGTATTGTATAATTATCACTTGCTTCGCTGAAGGAAAACATCGTGAGGAAACCAGCATGCCTGAGAGATATTCCTCTACGGCATGTAAAGCCAAGTCAGAGGCAGAAAAACTGTGACACCAGGTTAGGCAATCCTTTTTTTTTTGTTTTTGGATGGGAAATCATCAAATGACTTCTCCCGCTCTGAGCAGAGCGGAAGGGAGTGTCAGTCTTGTACTGACTAAAACCCATCCATGTTCCTTCCTGGCCCTCTGTGTTCCAGGGCCGCGGTATCTCTTTCGAACAGTCCCGCAGCCCTGGGTCCCGCAGCCCTGGAGGTTAGGTAACCCTAAACTCTAAACAATCAATAATTGTATGTTCCAGACCTGTTCGAAGTGCGGCGTCCGCAGAAAGTGCCTCAAGTGGTTCACCGTCCAGAAGTTCCCGCAAGTCCTCGTCATACATCTCAAGAGGTAACGCTACTCTCTTAGCCATTTGATCATTTCCACGGTGCTCACGTTGCAAGTCAAATACAGAAAGGTCGGAGAAATAAATATATTTTTTTGTTAAAAACAAGCTCTTTTTCAAATAACAAGCAGAAAATTAAGTTGATTCTTATTCTTCCTCATTATTGCATACAAAAAAGAGAAATACACACAATTTATGACAAATAACTTATGTACAAAGGCGAGCTTAACCCAGAATTAGGTTTGGGAGTTTAGGTACAAAGTTTTGTATCCGTGCTATTGTGAGGAGCTCGTGGCTAAGTAATAACTGCCGCTCGGGTCGATCTTTAGGTTAAGCCGTGCTTGCCTAGGTTGGTCTGTGGATGGGTTACCACCCATTACATACCGAGTTTCCTCCGTGCCTCGGAAAGCACGTTAAACCGTTGGTCCCGGCTGTCATTTGTAGATCTTTGACAGTCGTTACAGGTAGTCAGTGGCCCAAAAAGTCTGACAACCAGTCTTACCAAAGGGTATCGTTTTACCCAGTATAACTGGGTTGTGGAGCTCAGATAGGCAGTCGCTCCATGTAAAATATTGGTATTAAGCTGCATCCGGTAAGACTGGAAGCCGACCCCAACATAGTTGGGAAAAGGCTAGGCAGATGATGCTATTAACCGTTGAGGAGTTCTCTGGTGAAGAGGTGATCTTGGCTGCAAGATAAAGCCATGTCTGTCATAAAAATATGTTGTCACCAGAACCAAAGGTGTGTTCAAAATTTCAGTTAAATAGGTTGGGGGGAACTCAAAAAAAAAAAACAACTCAAGAGTATTTATTTCAATAATACCATTACAGGTACTTTTGAAAGTCAAAAAACAAAAACAAACAAGGCTAAGCAAGCTACAGACACAAGGCATAATAACTTGTGAAAGTACTGTAGTTGCCCATTCCAAAGTGTAGATCTCTGTGGAGAAGAATGGGCAAGAAACTCCATGGACACTCTTTTCAATCAAAATATTGTTATAAAATCTTGGTTACATCATTCATGTTGATATTACACATATATGTGAGAACGATGTAGAAATACGTGCACGTTAAGAGCGTCCAGAGTAAAAGATTATATCAACAATTTAAAACAAAGTAAGTAGTTAAAATAAACCGTGGCAGCTTAGAGATGACCAGTCCCAACTGACAGCGCCCGTCCACGAACATGACGCATGGATCAGCCCCATTCAGCTCAACCATATTGAAAGGAACTAAATGACCCGACACACTCGCCACCATCAGCGAAACATTTGAACTGGTTTGAAATTCAGTTTTGAAAGCACATACATACTAACAAACTAACTAACAAGGCTAGTTAAATAAAAGCTTATAAAAATGACTGCACAGTACGGTTTTAAATTAAATATGAAAAACTGTAACTGTAAAAAACCTTTCCCGGGTCGAACAAAGTGTTATTGGGTTTTTCATCAGGAATTTCTCAGTAGCAGCCACGGAGTTTGGCTTTGTGCCCGGTTGATGGCAATAGGGTCGCCCCCTATAACATGGGACTTAACATAACTGGCGAAATGTGGGTGTACTATTAGGTACACCTGCCTAACCCTTCGGGGATAACAGGCGTGATGTTATGTTAATAAAAGGATTTCTTATTCAAAAACAAAACTCACTGAAATTCATATTTGGATCCATTTTCAAATTGCATATTTCTGTTCAAGATTCTCCCCGACGGAGCGGTTCCGCGGCAAACTGAACGTCTTGGTGGAGTTCCCGCTCAACAACCTCGACATGTCGCCCTACGCAGCCACGCGCGGCAACCCCGCCGTCTACAACCTCTACGCAGTCAGCAACCACTCAGGTAACAACCCCGCCGTCTACAACCTCTACGCAGTCAGCAACCACTCAGGTAACAACCCCGCCGTCTACAACCTCTACGCAGTCAGCAACCACTCAGGTAACAACCCCGCCGTCTACAACCTCTACGCAGTCAGCAACCACTCAGGTAACAACCCCGCCGTCTACAACCTCTACGCAGTCAGCAACCACTCAGGTAACAACCCCGCCGTCTACAACCTCTACGCAGTCAGCAACCACTCAGGTAACAACCCCGCCGTCTACAACCTCTACGCAGTCAGTAACCACTCAGGTAACAACCCCGCCGTCTACAACCTCTGCGCAGTCAGCAACCACTCAGGTAACAACCCCGCCGTCTACAACCTCTACGCAGTCAGCAACCACTCAGGTAACAACCCCGCCGTCTACAACCTCTACGCAGTCAGCAACCACTCAGGTAACAACCCCGCCGTCTACAACCTCTACGCAGTCAGCAACCACTCAGGTAACAACCCCGCCGTCTACAACCTCTACGCAGTCAGCAACCACTCAGGTAACAACCCCGCCGTCTACAACCTCTACGCAGTCAGCAACCACTCAGGTAACAACCCCGCCGTCTACAACCTCTACGCAGTCAGCAACCACTCAGGTAACAACCCCGCCGTCTACAACCTCTACGCAGTCAGTAACCACTCAGGTAACAACCCCGCCGTCTACAACCTCTGCGCAGTCAGCAACCACTCAGGTAACAACCCCGCCGTCTACAACCTCTACGCAGTCAGCAACCACTCAGGTAACAACCCCGCCGTCTACAACCTCTACGCAGTCAGCAACCACTCAGGTAACAACTCCGCCGTCTACAACCTCTACGCAGTCAGCAACCACTCAGGTAACAACCCCGCCGTCTACAACCTCTACGCAGTCAGCAACCACTCAGGTAACAACCCCGCCGTCTACAACCTCTACGCAGTCAGTAACCACTCAGGTAACAACCCCGCCGTCTACAACCTCTGCGCAGTCAGCAACCACTCAGGTAACAACCCCGCCGTCTACAACCTCTACGCAGTCAGTAACCACTCAGGTAACAACCCCGCCGTCTACAACCTCTACGCAGTCAGCAACCACTCAGGTAACAACCCCGCCGTCTACAACCTCTACGCAGTCAGTAACCACTCAGGTAACAACCCCGCCGTCTACAACCTCTACGCAGTCAGCAACCACTCAGGTAACAACCCCGCCGTCTACAACCTCTACGCAGTCAGTAACCACTCAGGTAACAACCCCGCCGTCTACAACCTCTACGCAGTCAGCAACCACTCAGGTAACAACCCCGCCGTCTACAACCTCTACGCAGTCAGTAACCACTCAGGTAACAACCCCGCCGTCTACAACCTCTACGCAGTCAGCAACCACTCAGGTAACAACCCCGCCGTCTACAACCTCTACGCAGTCAGCAACCACTCAGGTAACAACCCCGCCGTCTACAACCTCTACGCAGTCAGCAACCACTCAGGTAACAACCCCGCCGTCTACAACCTCTACGCAGTCAGCAACCACTCAGGTAACAACCCCGCCGTCTACAACCTCTACGCAGTCAGCAACCACTCAGGTAACAACCCCGCCGTCTACAACCTCTACGCAGTCAGTAACCACTCAGGTAACAACCCCGCCGTCTACAACCTCTGCGCAGTCAGCAACCACTCAGGTAACAACCCCGCCGTCTACAACCTCTACGCAGTCAGTAACCACTCAGGTAACAACCCCGCCGTCTACAACCTCTACGCAGTCAGCAACCACTCAGGTAACAACCCCGCCGTCTACAACCTCTACGCAGTCAGTAACCACTCAGGTAACAACCCCGCCGTCTACAACCTCTACGCAGTCAGCAACCACTCAGGTAACAACCCCGCCGTCTACAACCTCTACGCAGTCAGTAACCACTCAGGTAACAACCCCGCCGTCTACAACCTCTACGCAGTCAGCAACCACTCAGGTAACAACCCCGCCGTCTACAACCTCTACGCAGTCAGTAACCACTCAGGTAACAACCCCGCCGTCTACAACCTCTACGCAGTCAGCAACCACTCAGGTAACAACCCCGCCGTCTACAACCTCTACGCAGTCAGCAACCACTCAGGTAACAACCCCGCTGTCTACAACCTCTACGCAGTCAGTAACCACTCAGGTAACAACCCCGCCGTCTACAACCTCTACGCAGTCAGCAACCACTCAGGTAACAACCCCGCCGTCTACAACCTCAACGCAGTCAGCAACCACTCAGGTAACAATCCCGCCGTCTACAACCTCTACGCAGTCAGCAACCACTCAGGTAACAACCCCGCCGTCTACAACCTCTACGCAGTCAGTAACCATTCAGGTAACAACCCCGCCGTCTACAACCTCTACGCAGTCAGTAACCACTCAGGTAACCGGAATGACAGGGGGTAAATGAACCCTTTACAAATAAAATGTCAACTAAAACAAAAAATTACAAATATAACTAGACCATCAAAAAAAAATTACAAACTAGCGACGCGCCCCGGTTTCGCACGGGTGCAATGTGGATACAAACCTTCCTCTTGATTCACTATCTATTTTAAAAAAAACCAGCATCAAAATCTGTTGCGTAGTTTTATAGATCTAAGCATACATAGAGACAGACAGCGGGAAGCGACTTTGTTTTATACTATGTAGTGGCAGTGATAATAAAATGCCAATAAAACATGTGTGCACTTCACACGTGGCAGAAGTGAAACCTTCAAAAACGTTGGCTTCAAGATAAACTGTATAATGCTTCCTATCTCATTTTCTCCCACGTTTAATCAGTCTCAAAGTCTCTCTTAACCCATTCACTGCCCAGTACTTCACAAAAACTTCGTGAATTTCGTTCCCGTGCCCACAACCCGTATCCGAGTCGTCGTTATAATTAACTATAGATGATTTGTATTCATGCCCAGAACCCGACTAGTGAGTCCATAGCTACGGATACGGGTTGTGCGAACGAACGAATTTTTGTTCCGACTCATATTATGCTGGGTTCTGGGCACTGAATGGGTTAATCAGTCATCTCTTTTTACTGTCGCATTTTCGTTTCACCGACTTTCAAATCACAACGATGCTAAAGAAGTTTTCACTTCAAAAACCGTTTAGAACAGGTCTACTACTGAACAAGTAGATACTAAGTGTGGGTACGTCTGGTTACAGGTACGACGTACTCCGGCCACTACACGGCGTACTGCAAGCATCCCTACAACGGTGACTGGCACGAGTACAACGACTCCAGGTACACCACTATTAAATCTACGCTTCGTTCTCTAAGTTATTTTATCTGCATACTTGTGGGGGATGGGGGGTTCTTGTGATCCTGTCAGGGCTGCGGGACTGTTCGAAAGAGATACCGCGGCCCTGGAACACAAAGGGCAAGGAAGGAACATGGATGGGTTTTAGTCAGTACAAGTCTGACACTCCCTTCCGCTCTGCCCAGAGCGGGAGGAGGCATTTGATGATTTCCCATCCGTAAAAAAAAGGGTTCGTGTGATCATTGGCGCTTCAATGTTACAGCACATTTTGGCCTCGCACCGGACTAATTTAATTTAAAGTATGTCTTATACAGTGTGGTCCAAATAGAAATGTCTCGAAAAAAAAATTAAATTAGATTCTCACGGCCTGGAGTTCGGAAATACCCCATGTATGTTCTGCGATTCTTGACAGTTTTAGAGTTATAGATTTTTGAAAATAGGGATGTTTCCAGAGTAAGACAAATGTAATACTATTTAGTCCGGCAGTTAGATTATCGAAAAATATACGTATTTTTTGTTTTATCTAATCAATAAAAAACTACAAATATTTTTATCTTAGTTGTTTTTTATTGATTAGATATTATTAAGTGAGTGGGGGCTTGTGACGTCACTTTCTGCAAAAAAGTGTACCGAAGTGTGACGTCACACGAGTTTTCGACACACTGCATCGTTCTCATTTTTAGTTTACGAGAAGAAAAAAAAAATCTTGTCCAATATTTTTTGGAAATCTCTCTGACGGACTAGTTAGATTGGTCAAGTACCCTATTGTATGTTCCCATACAATGCTTTGGTAAATATCTGATCTGTGTCAATGTGTCACGTTGCAGAGTGACCCCTATCTCCAGCCGCAACGTGGTGTCCTCGGAGGCGTACGTGCTGTTCTACGAGCTGCAGCGGCACACGTAGCACCCCCCGCACCCCCCCGTACCCCCCGGGGCCGCCCCCGGTGTGGCGACACACACACACACACACACACACACAGGCCCGACTTACATAGGTCAAGTACAGCGGCGAGTGGCGCTATGCCTACCCAGTGACTCGCTACTGTATTCGTCTCCTTCGCAAAAACTTGACCGATGTAAATCGGACTTTATGGTTTGGTAGAGGGCAGGAAATTGATTGGGTAGTTTCTCATTGACGGTCAAACTCATTGTGTGTTAGCTTTTTATAAAATTGACATGAAAATTGTCAGTTAAACATTGAAAGTCGAGTACAAAGTGCAATAATTAGTCGGTAAAATATTGATAAATGGATGCAGTTGTAAATTTTTTAGTTTTCTCACGAAATGCGTGGATTTTCAAACGCTACAAAGTAATTTTACTACAAAAAAAATGTGTATATTAATAAAGGTAAATCCCAGACGCGCTGAAGAAATTACTACAATATCCAGTTTTTATACAGTCCGTGCCGACCGGTAAAGGACTACCAACTCATAGGTCTCGAGTTGGAACCCAACACTTGCTTCGGTGATGGAAAACATCGTGAGGAAACCAGCATGCCTGAGAGATATATCTTGACGGCATGTTAAGCCAAAGAGAATTTATATTTCATTTATTGATGATTTTAATGATTATAAAGCCATATTTTCTGTCGCGAAACCTATTTTGTTCAAATTAAAACCTGACACTGACCTATAAATTGCAAAAAACGTAAGAAAAATCGAATTTCGCGGGTTACTCTAGTACTCGACCATGTAGCGTTTGAGAATTCATGAATTTAAAATAAGTTTATCAGATTTCGAAAAATTCAATTCCTAAAGTGCCCAAAGTATTAAGTGCTAAGAGTTATTTTAAAGTATTTCCATTTTCTCGTCCACAACGTTGTCCTGCCACACCGGACATGCCCTGAGACGTAGGTCGCTATGTGACTGCAACTAAAATTGTACAAGTACAGGAGAAGTAAGAAGTTATGAGGAAATTTGTACAAGCTAGCAATATTAGTATGGTATATAGAAATTAATACAAGAGTTTGTGTTCGGTCGAACTGGTAAAGACAAGTTGCGGACACTGACATAATTATGCATCAGTACATCTGTCGGGGTCGTTTCTTGAGCTGTGTCCGTGTTCTGTCCGTCCCGGTTAAACCAATACAGACAGATTGCGGACACCGGAAACCAACAGATACTCTAGTAGTTCGGTTTCTGGAGCTATGTCCGTAATCTGTACGGACAAGTTGTAGACATTGACACAGATACTTCAGTTTAAAGAGGTTTTAATGATTTGTAGAGCGGCCATTCGTCATACAAAAATTGATCTCGAACATTTTCGATTTTGACATACGAGTGCTACCTGACAAGTGGGCGTGTGACACTAGATAGAGCGACTTGTTACTATTGGATGACGATTTTCTTCGTCTTATCCCGTCTTTCGCTCATAAATATTTGAATATCTTTACTTCAGTCAGTCCAGTGTCTGCAATCTGTCCGGATCGGTTTGAACGAACCTTAAGTAGATATTAGTTGTAGTGATACAAATTTTTCGTAGCGGCAACACAGAATTTAGGTGGTGGCAAATGAAATGACAATAGCGGTCTTTGACCTGCCTAATTGACATTTAATTAATTTCCAAAGATTAAGTAAGCAATGCTTAGCTGGGTCGATGCGTAGATGGATGACCATCCATTACATACCAAGTTTCCTCCGTGCCTCGGAAAGCACGTTAACCTGTTGGTCCCGGCTGTCATTTGTTGATCGTTGACAGTCGTTACACTTACAGGTAGTCAGTGACCCGAAAATCTGTCAAATTTTTTCACAAATGAAACTGTCCGATATTAGAAAAGGGCATTGACCGCTAATGCCACTTTATTTGCCACCAAACTAATAAAGTATAAATAGGTTTTGTACAAAAACATGTGGCTTCTATATCGTTAAGAAATGAATAGACAATAGTTTTGTTTTTCGCAAGTATTTTATGTATTTGTATCACTACATATACTAAGCCAGTATATTGCAACAGTATATGAAATGTATTTATTTTTACACAAAACAAATTGCGGATATTATATACGTAGCCTTTAGACGTACATGTTAACCGTCTTCTTACTTCGTTTAGTATTGTAGCGCCATCTTGTAGACAGAAGTTCAACTAAATAAGTATGTATTATCTTCTGAACAACTTTCTATATGTGACCAACTTCGTAATCCCGAATAAATAATCAATTGTCCCATACATCTTGGTTGAGTTGGTTGAAGATTTGTATGGGACAGCTGCTAAGTTTTGGTGGATTGGAGAGGAGCTCGTGGCTAAATAATAATAGCCGCAAGGGTCAATCTTCAAGGTTAACCCGTGCTTTCCTAGGTTGGTCCGTGGGTGACCATCATTAAATACGAGTCTCCTCCGTGCTTCAGAAAGTACGTAAAGCCGTTGGTCCCGGCTGTCATTTGTAGATATTTGACAGTCGTTACAGGTAGTCACTGCCCGAAAGTTTGACATCCAGTCTTACTAAGCGGTATTGTTTTACCAAGTACTAACTGGGTTGTGGAGGTCAGATAGTCAGTCGCTCCATGTAAAATACTGGTATTTAGCTGCATCCAGTTAAACTGGAAGCCGACCCCAACAAAGTTAGGTCCAGCGTATTTCAGTATCAACTAGAACTGAATTCATGATCAGCTGAGTTTAGTTTATAGTTTTAAAAATCATCTATTGTTTCCAGTTTTCCCAATTATTTTCAGGCTCAATCAGAAACCAAATAATCAAGTTCCTTCAGGAACAATCGGATGAAAGTTCTGTCCTAATATTGTCGTATCAAACAAGTATTCTTTTGACTACTAGATGGCGCTATAATAAATTGTGGTTACGATTCTGGTCGCTAGATGGCGTTGTTATAAAATCTGTTGTTTTTTTTTAAACTTTATCAATGCAATAAAATTGTGTGTTTAGTATATCTTGGTTTTAAGTTATGAGAAGTTTGAGGCAGAAATTGTATTTTTTTGTCCTAATTCTTGATTAAAAAGTGTCTTGTCAATATTTAGATCTGCAAGGCAATGGGCTCGACCCCTATTACATAGGACTGCTCGACCCTTCAGGGATTAAAGGCGTGATGTTTTACCAAGACGTACTAAACAATCAATAGAAGAGTTATGGAACAGATTTGATTAGATAGCTAAACATATTATGATTAATTAATTATTTAAATAATAATAATTGTATTAATTTATTATTTTTTACAAGTGATGTGTCGTGGTTTTGTTGGAAATCTCACTTTTTTTTGTTGGTTGGTTACTGAGGTTTTTGGAGGGTATATGAAACTATATAGGATCAAATTAAATTAGCAAGTGGAATTTGGTCTCGAGTGGATACACACCACCTCCACAGAGTTCTGCTAGCTAATTTACTTGAACCTGTGTGCATGTTTTCGAAACGATCAACATAAAGTATTTACACTAAGAGAAATATATTAGTGGCAACACTGATATATTTTTAAAGTCACAGTTTTTTGTATTGGGAACGATTGTAGATCTATTTTTTTTCAATTAAGAGTGAGCTGGGCAAAAAACCGACACAACACTTAAATCGTTGCCATTTTTCACATCCCTCCCCTCATAATTTATTAACTAAAAAAATACTTAATTATTGTTACTATAATTGATTTTTTTTCTCTAATTTTTATAGATAGAGCTTTTTCGAAAGTAAATGTGTGGTTGTAAGATAGATATTATTATGCATTTTATTATTGTCAGTTATTTTATGGTTATTTAAAATGCTTGGTTGCTTGTTTAAGGTTTTTTGTTAAAAATCTAACTAACTAGTAACTGCGGTTTTATTTTAGTATAAAAATGTAAGCTATTGCCTAGGCATTAAACTCAGTCAATTATATTGGCTTTTTTATTCAATAATTTATTCATTTAATTATTTAAACAACAAAAAAAAACTGAATAACAGGTAGCCAAGCAAAATACAAGTTCCTCACACATCAAATGTTTAAAAATCATGTTACATGTCGAACGTATGGCATTTTGATTCTATTTATAAATATACGTGCGTCTCACTCGACGGTTCAGCGGCGACTGACCGATCTGCCGCGGATGATCCGCGTCCGCGCGTTATCCGTCGTCAATATATTATGGTATTTACGTTACTAAGTGCTTTAGTAATTACATATTACCATTAAAATGATAATTATGGTACAAAAAATAATGGTAAAATCATGTTATCAAGGACGATATTTGAATGCGATGGGTCGACAGTTTTGACTGTTATATTATTTGAATATTTACAGATATAATATTTATTTTAGTAGCAGATTTTGTCAATTACTGGGAAAATGTAGGTGTACGAGAGGCAAAAATCTGACGAAACATCTGGGATCTTTCTTTTTCTCGTTTTGAGGACGGTAATAGCTTTCCATCTGGTGGGCTACCTATTATAAAGGATGTCAAAGTTCCCCTAACGAAGCCGACGTTCTCCCCGTCATTGCGATAATTTTTCCATAGACCATACCTCCTACTTACGGAGATATTGGGGGTCAAAGTTCGAAACATGTTAACGATTTTTTTTAATTCCAGTTTTTAATGTTGTAAGTTTATTTTATATCGTGAGGAAACCGGCATGTCCTAGAACCAAAAATTCGAAGACATGTGACATCTACCAATCCGCACTGGGCCCGCGTGGTGGATTATAGCCCATTCCCTCTCATAGAGAGGAGGCCTGTGTCCCAGCAGTGGGAACATTATAGGCTGATGATGAAGTTTATTTTAAATACCTCCAGGACCCCCGAACTATTCAATACATCCATCAGCACAATGTTTTGAGTGCGTTATATTGAGTCCTACCGTAAAACGTGATTTTTCACACCCTAACAAAAATTGTTTCCCAGCAATAATTTTTACGTCGAGTTACTAGTTTTCCAATTGTATTTATTTAAATGTATGATAGATTTACTACATTATTTATTAATATTGTATAATTATCATGAAAAAAAAATAATATAACAGTTTAAACTTCAAAATGATGGGTTAGAATAGTGTGTTCAAAAATAAAATATATATATTATTATACGAATTGTTAATGCTTGTCTCGATATACGGAACCGCTGGCAACTTAGCTTAAAAATAAATAAACGTATTTTGTAATTTGATAAGGTTCCCTAAGAGATATATTTACATACGTATTCATAGATTTTTTAAGGTAATAAACTCGCTTTTCATTACATGGCACCTGGCCAGATACAGCTGCTTTAAACCCTTCTGTCTAACCCTTTAGTGTATACAGGCGTGTTGTTATGTTCCTCTATTCAGAGGAAAAATTTAAGTATTATTTTTAATAGCAATTATTGTTTTTATCTTTGTACTTAAAAATATTGAGTACAAAAATTAAAAATCAATCCGTCTCCCGTCCAAGTTAAGGTTAGTGCAAGAAAATAAACACAAAACTCGAAATATACATTATTTATAGTTGAATGTAGTCAATTGGTCCATATATTTATTTACACACAAACAGCCTGAGATAGTCCCACTGCTGGGACCGTGGCTTACTCTCTACGAGAGGGAATGGCCTGTGGTGTATAGCCAGTCCAGTCTGGGTGATGATTTATATATTATATTTACCTTAATTTCTCTAGTCAATCATTTACTTTGTCAATCATTTACTTTGTACAAGTTCTGTCGCCATATTTATATTTCTGTACAAAACAGATTTTTTATTTGTTACATTGTTGAATTGATAGTGTTAATAAAAAATAGATTCTATATACATAGCAGTGTAATTCTAAGAATATTAAATGTACCATGAAAATGGTATGGTGAGCTTCGATTCCGGACATTCCGGATAGAGAGTCTCTATACGATATATTTGTGGCCCAGCCCATTTTTCCTCGAAAATCTTTGAATACGTATGTAATACATAAGGGATGTGTCGTTTATCTATTTTTACGAAAGGTTTCTAACCTAGTTGTATAATGGCGTTAGATAATAATGCTTTGACGTCGCGCTTACATCCGCCCTTAGTCAAACTAGTGTAAAAATATAGCGAAATCTAGCCCTATGTTGGCATTTGGCTTCGGCGACCGAAAGTCGTAATTTGGCTGAGCCGAAATGAGACACTTCACTGTTCATTCTTGTCTAAAGTGAACGTGGAATTTAACAAAAGTGAACGTTCACTTGATTGAACCATTCACACATCTGAGCCATTCACTTGAGTGGACAATTCACTCCGGTGGGCCAGCCACTTAAGTGTACCATTAACCATTAGTGAAGCGTCTGATATCAGTGTAACCGAATTTGGCTTCAGAACCTCGATGTAAACGCGACTTACAGCGCGATTGTTTTCTTTTTTCTATATTTTTATCATTGTTATATTGTTTTTAACTTGAAAAGTTCGCGGGAATCTTAATTTTAACCAAAGATTTGCTAAATCGTAGTGTTTCTGTATTAATTTTAAATAAAAAATAATTTATTGTAATAATTATTTATAAATTGTAAAATCGTCGGCGCTCGTCGACTATTTATGTAAAAATACGTAACAGATTACTATTATATAAATATATATTTAAATGAGTAAATTATTATTTGAAGGTGTTTTATTTTTTCGTCACATTGGTTCCCTCATAACTAGCCAGTAACTTGGTTGTGTAGGTCAGATAGGCAGTCGCTTCAATATTATAAAGAGGAAAGATTTTTTTGTTTGTTCTTACCGAATAGGCTCCGAAACCTACTGGACGGATTTGGATGAAATTTGGAACATAGATAGTTTATAACCTGGATTAACACATAGGATACTTTTTATCCCGATAGTATGTTCCCGTGGGACATTTATCGAACTCCACGTGGGCGACGCCGCTGGTATTGAGCTAGTATAACATACTGCTATTCAGATGCATCTAGTTATACTGCGTTTTCACATAAGATGAGCGAGGATGTGTGTGAAATTAGCCAATAGTAAAGCTTCTTTTCCACATTTTGAGCTAAGCTAGCTATGTGATGGCTTTATGCACATCCTCGCACGTGTCTGGTGGCTACGCAGCCTTAGTCTGATAGCCAACCTCAACATAGGGTAAAGGCAGGTAGATGCCGATGTTGATGACGAGTATATCCGTAATTAAAAAAACAACGGGTTGCACTGGGAGTGCTGGCAGAAGTAAAAACAACGCCATATACCGTTCTTTTTGGTAACATATTATATCAATTCAACTTTAAAATCCCTTTCAAATTTTGTCTCGATTCACCCCTGCACACAGTGGAACGAATGTATGGGAGCGGTTGGACGTAGACATGTCCGAAAAATAAGAGTAAAATTATGACAAACTAATGATGCCATCTTATTCGATTACTTAATGCCTTCATAAATTGTGGTGATGAATTTCTTCATAACTCCCATATTTCGGGAGTAATTTGAGAAAATGTGAAATTTTACTATGAAAATGAGTGTATCGAGCTCTCTCCCTCCTGATTCCGGGCTTGTTTCAAGTACCGGTCTCTAATATCGTAATGCTATTACTAAGAGCTATATTTAATACTAAGACACATAGTGCGCCAAATGTGCACTTTCTGGGATAAAAGGAAATGAAAATTTAAAAAAAAAAACGTTTTTTCCCCATTTGTATTTACTTTAAACCGCAGACAGACTTATTAAGAGGTCTATAAATATATTATATATATACAGAAATATATATTAACAAAAATATTCACAAGAACTGATGAGAGTATGACTTTTAAGTAAGTTGATAATAAATTACCTAGTTTCATTAAAAGTACAATAAATAATTAAGATGTAAGCTCTAATTTACTAAGTTACACATTTTAAAACAATAACATCATTTAATTATCTTCGTCATCATCATCATCATCAATTAATTCAAATTCAGAATCGATGTCCGCTAAATCATTTATGTTAACAAATTCGATATCACTTTTCTCAGAATCCGTAAGCTCATAAAATTCCTTAAAAGAAGATTTTTTTACAAACTTATTTCCTTTTGGACGGATACTTGTAACAAGTGGATCAGAAGACAGTAAAAGATTGTGCATAATATCTTCATTGCATGAGATACTGCTATGCTTTCGAGAATGCCCCTCTCTATATTTTCTAAAATCTTTATTTCTAGCCTCAGATGCCTCTTCGGATAGAAAACCAATGGGCACAATTGACATGTTCTGAACTATGTCTGGCCCATGCATTAAAATTTTATGAAGTGAAGAAGGCATATAATACCATGGGTATAACTCCACGTAAAGCTTAGCAGTATCAAAGCAGAACTCTCGGAATTTAGTTACGTTGATCTTCTCTCCTGATGAAATACACTGCAAGATCACACAGATTTTTCTTAAAAGCATAGCATCTATTCCGGTCAGTTCAGCAGATTTAGTGTAGTTTTCAAAAAATCTCCTTGCCGAGTTGCCATTGTTGGTGGATCCACTGCCTTGTTTCACAACATCGAGAAGTAAGCCTGTTTCTCTTCTTACAGCCTCTTGAACTCTTTTCTTCCTGTCATCAACTTGCCTTTTTGCTATATCACCCCTTACTTGCCATGATTTTATGTCTAATTTGTAGGAAATGTGTAATAAGCATTCCATTGAGCGAATCCAAGCGTGAAGGGTGCTTAAGCTATATTTATACATGTCCTCGTTTGCGTGTTTATCTTTGATTAACTCTAAATTATTCATTTCTTTAGGACAAGCCTTGCATATGTCACACACTGAAGCTGCTGTATCGGATATAATGGAATGAATTTTACCATCAATCATTGTCAACAGCAGTTGGTGTTTGACACTAATTCCATCAGTGATGGTGGATGGAGTTAAGGCTTCAATCTCTGCTTCGATTTCAGCCATCTCTCTCTGCACATTTTCTTTGGTTTCCTTTATAAACTTAAACAATATTGGCCGGCAAAATGAAGTGGAAGATGGTCGCTCGTTTTCCCAAATTGTTACACCTTTTGAGACGAGCCGCAGTGGTACAAGACTAATCATAAAATTACTAGCAAGATCGATTTGCTCATCTTCACTCGTCCTTTGATGATAAATGCTTTGGCTAGATGATCCGTCAAAACCCCATTTGCTGGTCAATACGAGCTGTTGATTGGGATCAACAGGGGTTTCTAACGACCTAATAAGTCTTCTTGAGGTTAAATCCATCAAGGCTTGTAATTTGATTTTTGCAGAGCTCTCTGTAACTGTGAGATCTTCTTTGGCCGGATAGCACTTAATTTTTTCTTTAACCAACATGTAGTAACTCGGGTATTGAAGAGCTCCTTCTTGAGTGTTGAAATCCCGAAGAGTGTTATAGCGCCATTTCGATAAGTTCATCGATACATAAAGAGCCAATGCCTTCAAAGGGGATATTTCCCGTACCTGAATTGATTTACCTTCAATGAAGGCTTTGATTTTTGAGGCCTCTTCTGGATTCTCCGTCAAGTATTTCATAACATAAGCTGTATCGCTTTGTCCTGCCTTTTGAAGCGCCCTTTCGGCCGAAAACATAATTTCAGCGCTGCTACTGCTGCATGAAAGACTATCTTCAGTGCGTCTTCTTTTTTGCCGGTTACTAAGGTCCTCAAAAGATTTACGAGGACTAGGATGTGTACAAGTTGAAGCATCAGATTTAGCAGGAGAAATTATGGGCTCGATGACGTCACTTATATTTTCTGTAGAAGGTTCCATATTTTCATTCTGTAATTCCGGCCATTGAATTGCAGCCTGTAGCCAAATCTCATGTTTCTTCCGAAACTTATCTGTGCTTCTTCCAGACTGTGTCCATTTTGCATAAATGCGGTAGCAAAATCGACGACACCAGTCTTTTAAACTTGTTTCAGCACTTTCACATAACTGAACACAACTGTTATCTTTTAAAACACTGAACAAATAGTTAAAGTCGCGTAAATCTTTATGTGCGCGTGCGCATAAAGCAACGTGAATATCAAGATTTGTATTAAAATTTGGAAAATACATTGCGAGATTAGCTTGGATACAACGAGGTGTAAATCAACACTGATTTTAAAGTTACTAATAGTGACCTATTTATATAAAATCCAGGTATCCCAGGTATCCTTTGTTAAATATTGCAAGGTAATTAGTTATTGTGATAATTAGTAAATGATGCATGCTAAATTAGTGTATTAAGAGCCATTTAGTAATTAAATAATAGCGATGTTCTTATCAGTAATCATTAGTGCATCAGTTTTATATGTAAACCTTAAGTCCCTAATTATATATCCTAATTAGCTTATATCTTCTCTAATTGGCTGCTCAGAAATGTTATTGTAATAAGGTAAACCTTTAGAAAAACGGTTTTAATCAACAAAATAAACAAAAAATAAAAAAAATGTGTTATAAAATAAACATCACTCTTTATCCCAGAAAGTGCACATTTGGCGCACTATGTGTCTTAGTATTAAATATAGCTCTTAGTATTAGCATTATGCTGTATGCTTAGTGCGAGTTTCATACTCACATTCGAGTAACGTCTCGATCGCGTAAATCGAGTTAACGTCAAACGTCTTCGACCATCGTTAAACTGTGAGTGCGAGTTACCAAACTTCTAACCATTCGCTTCGCGTTAGTTCACCGCGAGAAGTGACGAATGGTGAACGAATGAAACGAACAAACCGAACCAACGTTGGTAACCGGCCAAAATAAATTGACATTCTTATTTTGTGTTCATAATAGAAGCGACTGCTTATTCAAATAGTGGTGGTTATACGACGAAGTTAGATGTTTATTTTGTGTTTTGTTGAAAAGTTTGTTTAGTTGTGTTTGCAGTTTTAAATATATTTGTTAAATAAAAATGAAGACTAGTCCGTCCCAATTTGAAATGCTGATGACATATATGGAGCAGTAAGTGTAATTTATAATAATTTGGTGTGTAGTGAACTAGATGCAATCAGTGAACTTTGTAAAACTAAGTTTCTTACTTTTTAGGCGTGGAGATTTAAGTAAATTATCTGCTGATGCTCGAGGTAGGATAACGAGCTTACGGAAATGGGAGGAATTAACTGCATTGTTGAACAGTGATGGTGCTGGTGATACTAAAACCACTGAAAAATGGAAGAAGGTTAGTCAAAAGGTGTATTGCTAACTCATTTTGGTTTAAACTAGGTGTGGTGGTGTGGAATAAAGTGTTGGCTTCTTTGTATGGTTTAAGGTGTGGAGTGACTTCAAAAAAGATGCACGTTTGCATCGAGGCGCTAGTGGTACTGGTGGCGGGCCCGCAGTTTTTGCCAATTATCAGATTTAGAGCAGAGAGTTCTAAATCTGATGGGTTTGCAAGTAGCTACGGCTTTAGCAGTGGAGGAAGCTGGGTTGTCACAGGTATATTTTAAATTCTTATACCTATATTGCATTCATGACTATTAAATTGCGGTACCTGCAATTGGTGTCTTATATATTGTATTCTTTTACAGGAAGTTCACATTCAGCCCAGTGCTGACAATAATAATGAATCAGGGTATACTAACTCTGCATCAGTTTGAAGAATGTAAGTTACCTGGAACCATGTTCTTAATAAATTGGTAACATGGTTGCTAATAAAACATACATAATTATGTATTTTCTGCTTCAGATTCTCAGAATGTCAACCAAGCTGCGTCGTCAGATCAATTCCCATCCCTATTGCGGGCTATATCTTCTCCCCCTCTTATGTTTGTGGAGCAAGAAGTTGAAAGTAAGATATACACCATTTTTTCTAGATAAGCATGAAATTCATAACAAAGCAGTGATAACATAAGCACAAATATGAATTAAGTTTTACTTAAAAAAAGTCAATTTGTTACTTATTTGTGTTGTTGTTGTGGCATCAGCTGAAACCCCTTTATTTATTTTTTTATATTTTAATTTCTCAGCCTGGGCCATCAAGATTATCAATTGCCCCAGCACTTTCACCACCTGAAGAAAAACCTACCACGGCAGCATCACATACATTAGTGGGACCACAAGTGGAAGGTAAGATTAACTTGAAAGAGAGAATTCTAAAGCTTTTTGACAACAATTATTATTGAGAATATACCTATAACTAATTACTTTTTTTATACTTTTATAGAGACGGGGTTGCTCTCCCCAACTAGGCCGTCAACTGAAGTTCGAGTTGGGCACAGGATTGCTCCATCTGTGCAAACCACTCCTCGCCGTACAAGGAGAACTCGAGGTTCATAGACGAGCAAGGCCAGCACACACTGAGCAGGCAACTCAACACTTTCTCCAAGCTGATTCTTTTTGGAGAAATTTCAAAGAACAGCAGCACAAAGATAACTTTGAGTTGAGAAGAGAGCAGAACCGTATAAGGGAATTGGAGGTACAGGCTCAGAGGGACTGGCAAGAAATAGGCAGAAGACTTGTGAATGTTTTAGAAAAACTAGCTGATAAATATTGTAAAGATTAATTACAAAAAAAAATCTTTACAGTATTTATCAGCTAAGTTCCTGTTAATAGAGAAATAATATAATAGAAGCCTTTGCCCAGCTGTAGGACAGTTACAGGCTGGTATTATTATTATTTTATTTAAAAATAGCTTTATTATACACTCGGTGACAAGGCGACAAAATCGCGCTTACCTTGTATATTCTACTCATGATAGCAAAAACTTTAAGTGTTTCCAATGATTGTTTCTTATGAGAGGGGTACAAAAAACGTTTACTTTTAGTCCAAGAGGGCAATTCATTATGTTTAAGTGCACTATGGAGTCACTTTAATTTTTTCGTGGAAGTGTGTCAAGAGTTATTCCATTTTGTTATTCCACTTGATGCAATTTACATTCTACAGATTGGAGTGTTTTCCAATTTAACTGTTTATGTTACTTTAAATGCTGAAAGTATGACGAAGTCCAAACTCCTCTGTGAATTGTCATGAACGTATTTTCGGACTTAAACTGGATCTTATGTTTTGTTTTGTTGTACACATGGTAAATGATGCAAAATATTCTAAGTTGAACCTACCAAATTACTGATTATATCCTGCGTAACTAACATTTATTAATTTATTCGAAATCGGTTGTGTATTTTACTTTTGACTTGTTTTTTTTTTCTTTTGTTAAGTGTAATTCTGACATTTAGGTTTTAATAATATTTTGTGTTTGTATTTTTGTCTGTCGTTGTTTTAAATGGGTCTCGGACCTGAAATAATAAATTTTATTATTTTTTATAAAGCAGGTGCTAAAATATTGTGTGGTGTGTTGAAATATTATTATTGTTTCTCACGTCTGTAACTATAAAGTTGTTAAAATTAATTATATTGTGTAAATAATTATCTAATATTTGAGAAATGTTGTACAAAAATATCTAAATAAAGTTAAGTTAAGTTAAGTTTTGAACCATAATTTTAAGAATCATGTTAATAAAAGTATTGCAGCCTTAGTATTTGGTATTTTAATATTATTCCTCTATTATTAAAGTAGTTTAGCTTCATTTTACAATGACCTCACTAGGTATTTATTCTTGAAACTCTAAACTTCTAGTATTATGTATTAATTTTAGTTAGTAAGCAGTGTGTAATGTTACACAGGCAGTTGCTCCATTTATAAGTACCAAAGGCATTCAGCAGCATCAAGTTAGATTGGAAGCCCAACCAACATAACTGGGCAAGCCTTAAGATCTGATTTTGGCTAGGAAAATAAGATTATATTGTTATACAAGTGTTTCATAATTTATTCTAGTCCAATTAGTCACTATTACAATGCCTTAACTTATATAGAAACCTAATCTAAGAAACTAAATAAGAGTAAAAACATCTCAAACATTTTAGGCAAGATACAAATATCTAATAGTAAATTAGATTAAAAATATTCTTACTAAATAAAGGTGGTACAATAAACAAATGTTTCTATTCTAGTATATAGTATACAGGTGTAGAAAACTAAAATGTACAACTTTTGCATAAACATGATTAATAAAGTGTTTTAAAACTAAATGTGTTCAAGTCTTCTAACCAATTGTTCCCTTAGTACCCTTCCTCTGATTAGGTCAGACGTTGAAGCTCCTATTACTCTCTCTGTGGGAATAGGTTCATTGTTATCTGGTTCTTCATGTCCCAATCCTAAAAAAAAAAAAAAAAAAATTTTCAATACTCATTTGTGCCATTGATTACTTTGATTTATTAATTCATTCATACCAGTCATGTCCTCGTCTTCTACAACATTAAGATCGATGCCAATATTATGTAAAACGCTGCAGGCTTGTATAATTCTTGCACATTTCAGTGGTTTGTAGTGGAGCACTCTATCTTTGTTTAGACATCGCCATCGATTCTTCAACCGCCCAAACGTATTTTCTATGACGACTCTGGCAGCCACATGCTTATGGTTGTAATTGGCTTGCAGGGTGTTCGGAGCAGCATCTAAAATCGGAGTCATCAGCCATGGTCGTTGTGGATAACCAGAGTCTCCTGCAATGATGATCAAGTATTAGTTTATTTACTTTAATGAATAATGGTATTTAAACAATATTTTTTTTGCGTAGAGCTTACCTAAAAGCCATACTATCTCCCCATTTTGGTGCAAGGACTGCATATAATGGTTGATTTCACTGTTCTCCCATATAAAAGAATCGTGATTTGCACCTCCAAATTTGGCATTTACATTTAAAATTCTATATTGGTCATCACTTATCTGTAAAATAAAATTACAGTTAAGAAAAATAAATCTATAAAGAAGGTAAAATAAATCATAAGTAACTACCTATATCTTATTAAATTATTATTTACCATTTGAACATTTATTGAATGATAGTGCTTGCGGCAATAATATAGATGTTCTTCATCTTTTGGTGGACCAAATATTCTAAAATGGCTACAATTAATACACCCAATTACTCCGGGTATTCCATATTTGTCACAAAACCTGAAACAAACAACATATGTACTTATTATGCATTTCATAGTACAATGATATTGTATATTCATTATTTACAGTCTATAAATCATGTAAATTATACCTTTGACTGATTGTTTGCCTGGTACTTGTAGTATTAGGAAACCGAATATATTTTCTCAGTATGTTCTTATGTGTCAGAGCTTTGGTCACCTCTTCAATGTAGATACTGCACATTTTTTGAGAGCTGTAAGGACCTAAAATAATTAACATAGAAAGTAAGGACATTGTGCTAGGGGGCAGGATGAAAAAAGTGTTTCAAAAGTACCGGTACATTACCTTATCTTCCAAGGATACCCGTTGAGAAGACTTTAAACCAGCCAGCTGCCTCAGTTCTTGGCACAAAAACCTGACGGCTGCCTTAGGAAGCCTATATCTTCTCTTAAATTCAGCCTCCGGAAGGTCTCTTAGCGGATTGCTCGATTTACGTGCTCTTGCTCGACCAAAGGACGTTAAATTACGCTCATCTTGTACTCTCGCGGTCTCAAACATCCTCCAAGCGAAATACATTCGAGATGCCATTGTAATTTTTACTTACAAAATGAAATTAAATTAAATTACTTAGTTATTTCACCACTCTCACGACGCTCTCACCACAAAATCTTACGTGACAACTTTACTCACTCGCAAGTGACTGCGTTTCTTAATCGAGCTGTCAAAACTGTAAAAATTGTAACTTACACTCACGGTAACGTGCAAATGTTTATCGACGTGCTCGAAACGGTCCTCACTTTCGAGTAGTACTCGATTGTCACTATCGACTACGTAAATTTTATAACTTACACTCACGACATTTAATTCTCACGTATGACGCTAGGTGGCGCTTATCCAGCGCCATACAAATTTGCGTAAACGTTTACGCGCTCGATGCGTAAAAAAAACTCGCACTAAGCATACAGGAGGGAGAGAGCTCGATACACTCATTTTCATAGTAAAATTTCACATTTTCTCAAATTACTCCCGAAATATGGGAGTTATGAAGAAATTCATCACCACAAGTTATGAAGGCATTAAGTAATCGAATAAGATGGCATAATTTTACTCATTAGTTTGGCATAATTTTACTCTTTTTTTTCGGACATGTCTACGTCCAACCGCTCCCATACATTCGTTCCACTGTGCTGCAGTCCTATTCACCCCGTTTTACGGTAGCTTAATTATCAGAAATTTCAATAGCTTTCTGCAAGAACGAAAGATGTCGCTGCCGTAGAAAAAATAATGGAAACAACGCCATCTAGCTTAAACTACACTCGCAAGGGCCCTGCACTGCCTATTCGATCTGACGCGAGTTAATATACATAAATGGACAATATTTAGATACACTTTTTTTTCCTTAAGCTTATACACAGACAAGAAGAGCCGCCCTACAGTTTGAACCGAACTATCAACGGAAGCTCAAGTACGAGAGCTCCATCTATTTTTGATTCAGACTAAAGCAGTAAACTTGAAACGAGGTTTCTGAAATTACTAGCGCCATGCGATGAAACACAAACATTTAGTTGAACACTCATAGATGTCGCCTTCAATCTATTCAGATTACTAATAACGCCATCTACTAATAAAACATTACACTACATTGAATGACTAATTATAACATTGTGACACTAGGTGGCGCTATCCTCAAACAAAGTTAAATCGATACAGATTCACAATGAAGACCGCCGTTCATCATCAATGAATGAATGGCGTCTATGTTATAGAAACCCAGTTATCTCTTCCCGAATACATAATCTCATAGATCATATCTACTACGCAATACATATAACTTAACGTCGATAAGACAAGACCTTGAATTTAAAACACGTTCACTAAGCAAAAACACGAGTTTTCTACAGATTTCTATTACAAAAAACGTATTGACATTAATTGGATTCATGACGGACTATTGTTCGAGAAGAAAAAGTCTGTCTTTACGAGAGTATGAATCAATGTTCAATTATAATACAGATTCAGTTGAGTGAACATTCTTAATATTCAATGATTACTCCGTTTCATAAAGACTAACGGTGAAAAGTTACACTGAAACGACATTGTAATAGTGCTTAATGATGTCAAATTATTTTTTTTTATCAAAAGTTGCACATAACGATAAGAAAATCGATATTTTCTACTGACGTACACCCCACACCGTCTTCAAGTTTGAAATTGCCGCGTGTGACGTCAGCCAGGCCCAATGACGTCACTAGGTCTCCCGCCTGACGGTGATCACTCTACCTTTCTCACTCACACGTTAGACACATGAATCAGTTCGAAAGAGCCGGCGCGAGTCGCGTAAAGGTTGTGAATCGAGTTCTTATTTTCATGAGCCTGGGTTGTTCAATTGAATCCCTACGTATTGATAAGAGAAACACTGATAACAGCGTCTGTCAACACCTGATTGACGTTCGTAGTAAGATCGTAATGATCGCGAATTAAAATCATCATGATTTCGTTTTGAATTGTGCGCCTAAATATAAATTTAATATAAATTAAATAGTGTTTGTTAATGAAACATCGAGGGGCGCACATGAACATCCCAAAGCGAATGACGTGAGTGACAGTAGCGCCATTGCGGCAGTCGGCGCGTACTAACGCCAGTAGACGAAATTCGCTCGGTGGGTAATGTGAGGTTGAGCGATTTATTTCAAGTTTCTCACGAAATGGCCAGCACTATGAAGCCAATTCACAAAAGCCAACATTTCCCGATAGACCAGCTCGTGTGTGTTGGCAATTACGAGCTGGAGAAAACGATTGGCACGGGAAATTTCGCCATTGTAAAACTGGCTACACACATAATAACTAAGACTAAGGTGCGTACCCCTTTTGTCGTAATGTAGCGTATCACTGTGGTTTTAGTGTTTCATTCCTGTATTACACGTTTATAAAGTGTATTTGGAGGTGTCAGTGCGATCTCAGCAGTGTAGTGAACGGTTTTCGTGTTGTGTTAAGTGGTTTTTTCCATTCATCCGAAGGGTTCCGTCGGTAGCAGTCAGGTTTGCCAAACATTACAATATAACTCGTTTTAATCTACAACTAGCTGATGTACGAGGGGCGAGAACGTGTTTGTAAAAAAAAATAACATTAAACAAACCAGTTTGAGTTGTATATTGTTTACTATAAACCGGCTAACATGGTCATCACTTTTCGAATCAGTCGGGTAATAGTTTAGAAAATTTAAGTGGAAAAAAGTTCGAACGTAGGATTTTTTTTTTCTACCTTTGCCTTGTTCTAACTTTTTAATTCATTTTCTATGGACTACATGGTGCGAATCAGCGAATGGGTAATTTTTATTTCAGCGACCTTATTCATTGTTTTTTACGTCAATTATGATCAATTGATGTCTTCATCCAATGGTCACATTGATCAATTATGTTTGTCGTGCCTTGTTACTCGTACTATTTCGTTTAAATACGTACTATGCGCGAGACAAGGCATACTCGCCTACTACAAAACAAAAACTTTTGTTTCGAATTCAATTTTGGAAGAGCAAACCTAAAAAGTTGTAAGTAACAAAAAAAAATGGTTAACTTTATCAAAAACAAAACACTCTTGAGATAAAATCTAACACACAAATATTCTTTTAGTTATGAACCAAAATTTTTTCTGTTCCAATCAAAATCTGTGCTGTTGTTCCTCACATGATCTTATCACATGGACAAACAATATAATTCTAAGCTATTAGAACTTCTTAATAGGGTGTTGTAAGTGTTATTACATAACGAGGCAATTAAATAAATTAAAACCTTTTCTTATTAGAATCTTCTTTGTCATGGTCAACTTTAGTACCTACTTCAATGGTAAATCAATGATAACTTTTCCTTGATTTATTATGCATAATTTTAAAGCTACTAGAATAATGAAAACAAATATTTACAAAAAAGGGACTAATAAATATAAAATAAATTAACTAACTAAATAAACAAGAAGGCGCTTAAGTGTCTAAGTATGCTTCCACATTACTGTCATCCGGAAAGGTACCCAGAAGACTGGCAGCATTGGCAGCCATGTTGAGTGGCAATGCCAATACTTTTCCAAAGAAAGACCCAGCACACATGAGAATTGTCCATAAGTTGGCGAGAAATTTCCTTAAAAGGAGATGTGCATATATCATAAAAAAATCCATTATTGAGTATTGCAATAAGAATCACATTCTCCGTGTCTCTTTTCAGTTTAAAAGCTACACCTGAAAGAATGCCTAGATTATTACGGTTAGAATTTTAACCCTCAGTACTGCGCTGAGCATTGTAAATCCAACGGTGTGCCTTTATTTAACTCTTAATTTAGTGTTTGTTAAATATTAATGGAAACAAGGGTCTTTCAAAGAGGCTAAGAACCACCATTACTGACGTTTTGATGCAATCAGCTGTTTTTGACATTCAAAACTATTAGAAAATACTTATTTGTCGCAGGGAGATGGCGTGCATACAAAATGACAAAAAAATTAAACAATAAACACAACGCATAACCAATAAGTTGACATCTTGCAAGTCGTGATTGTGACTAGCTGGTTACCACTCAGCATGATGGACACAGGATATTGTTTTATTGCCTTTTAAGAGGGAAATATCTTTTACCTTTGTATCAAAAATTGCAACTCCCTAAAATGAGAGGTCCAATCACACATTAAAGTGCTTCCGATGTGAATGAATGTTTGACGGGCTTCTTTCTCCACGAAATGTCTCCACATTCATTAGACACAATGAGTTAGAGATACTTGAAAACGCTGATCCGTGCGTGCAGATGTGATTTTACTCTATATCCTCTAACCAAACAGCAATTGTTGTCATGACAACAAAGAATATGGCTAAATTCACGTGCAGTTTATATTATGAATTTATGACCAGACTACATTCTTTAATCTTGAGCTGATCACAGTGATAAGATATTTCAGGAGTCATTGACTCTGAGAAGGACATGACTTTAGACACATGAATTTTATATGTATACAGGGTGAAAGGAACACCAACACACATACGGTTATCACATATTCAGTACATCATTCTGAACCCTCTTTTTATTACATACATAAACTCACGCCCTTTTCCCATGGGGGTAGGCAGAAACACAGGACGCCACCTGTTACGATCCTTACATACTCCTTTTCCCTCGTCCACGTTCATACAACAGGTCATACACGCACGCCGGTTGCGAGTACTACGCACCTGACCTGTCTGAAGAAACTCACCAATGAGGTCAGCATATGTATTTGTGCTCATAATAAATAAATAAATAAACCCTGTTCCCGACACCAGCGGACCGCTATTTTTTATATTTTTTAATGATTTTCATATGGTTTTTTTTAAGAAATATTTTAAAATATAATATAAAATGAATAAGAGGAAAAATGAATAGTAAACCCATGGTCTTATTAACAGATTTTCAATACTTTTACTTTTAGAGTAATACCGTAGAAATACTATCAATTTGTCTGGAACTCAGACAAATATATTAATGGTAGAAGAAAATACCAAAATTTCACAGTGGTTAGTTGACTATTGTACCATTGAACTATTTTCACACCTATTTTCCCTGAAAGTTTAGGCAGAAATGGGCCAACAGTACACGCACTGTTTGCAGCTATGTTTAAGTCCCATCTAATTGGGGGTGAGAGTTACACGCACAAAGGTCCACTGTAAAGACTAAGCGGGGAAACCAGAACCTTTAACATAGAACAATTGGGGGTGAGCCTATTAACATCTACCGTGTACACATCCAACAGAGAAATGACTCAATTCCTCGTTACCTGACCGTAGTAGTATTTGCAATGACTCTACAGACCAGGCAATTGATGTAATAGCCAAATGGCAAAAAAAAAACCCTTATGGATTCTGTGAACCACATTAAGATTTTCACACAAAAATAGAAAAAAAACAATAAATTTTGGGGGTTCCCCATACTTAGATCTGAATTTTTTTTTGCATCAAACCCACACGAATGTGGTGTATCTATGGATAGATCTTCAAAAATGATATTGAGGTTTCTAATATAATTTTTTTCTAAACTGAATAGTTTGCACTTCCAAAGTGGTAAAATGTGTGTAACTTCTAAAATAAGAGAATGATAAAACTAAAAAAAATATATGATGTACATTACCATGCAAACTTCCACCGAAAATTGGTTTGAACGAGATCTAGTAAGTATTTTTTTATTAATACGTCTTAAATCGTAAACCGGTCTAATGTTGTATTGATAATGGTACGGAACCCTTCGTGCGCGAGTCCGACTCGCACTTGGCCAGTTTTTAAAATTACCAATGAAAAATTTATATGTTGGGGGGGTTCAGAATGATGTACTGAATATGTGCTAATCGTTTTCGCGTCGGATTCCCTGCCACACCTTATAGTGTGTATAAAATTCAGTTTTGTCTAACAAAAATTAATATATCTTTTCTGTTGAAAACTTCATCAACGAAAATTAGAATTAAAATTTTGTTACTGAATATTTAAATAAAATAAAATGGAAAATATGACTGGGCTTTTATCAATGATTGTTTTGATAATCAAACTCGCACTTCATTCTAGTCAACACTCAAACTTTAGGTAAATGAACATCCGCATATCTGATCTTTATTATCAAACATTGCCATCAGAATTATCTTAATCATGAAATTGATTGATTGGTTGACTTTACATGTGTGCTCATCCTATAAGAACTTCCTTCCTTTGTTTTGTAACATAAATTGTTATTATTATTATTATGAGACTGTTGTGTCCCACTGCAGGGCAAAGGCCTCCCTTCCTTTTTTCCATTTTTCTCTGTCTAGAGCTATTTTAGCCCAATCCTTTAGATAGCAGTCCAGCTCATCGCGCCATCTCCTTCTGGGCCTGCCGCGTCGCCGATTCCTGTTGTTCGGAACCCAATCTGTGGCTATTTTCGCCCAATTCTGATGCGACATGCGGCGTATATGGCCTGCCCAGTTCCATTTTAGTTTGTACTTAACAAATATCTGTGGCTTATGCATTCTTACTAAGAATTACTGCCTCGTTGGTCTCATGGATGAGGTTCGATTGCAAGGTCGGGCAAATTGTTATTGGGTTTTTTCATCAGGAATTTCTTAGTAGCAGCCACAGAGTCTGGATTTGTGCCGGTTGATGGCCAAGGCTCGTCCCCTATTACATGGGACTTAAACATAAGTGGTGAAATGTGGGTGTACTACAAGGTACGCCTCTGCCTAACCCTCAGGCTATACAGGCGAGATGTTCATTCATTACTTTACCATCATAAAAGGCAAGCTACATTCTTGCGGCGGCGACCTATCGCGTCCGGCCCTGGTTCAATCCATGGTCCGGAGCGAGACGGAATGGGACGCCGTTACCTCCTTCTGCGAAGCAGTCATTCTAGTGAAGGAGGTGGCGGAGCGTGAGAGGGGAAGAACCTCAGGTCCCAGTCGCCTCGGGAAACACCCCGGGCGTCGTGGGTCACGTTATGGCTTCCGGCCACTGTAGACGCAGACCTGTGGATGGAGAATAATGGGCTAGCTTGCCGTCCGTCCCTTTTATTACGTCAGGCTGTGTTGACGGCGCGTTCGAGTTCCACGCGCGCCTCAAAGAGATGTCAGCAAACAGGGAGGGGCCCGCAAGGGCCGATGCCTGCCAGGGCTGCAGGACTGTTCGAAAGAGATACCGTGACCCTGGAACAAAAAAGCAAGGTAGTAACATGGATGGGTTTTAGTCATTACAAGTCTGACACTCCCTTCCGCTCCGACCAGAGCGGGAGCAGTCATTTGATGATTTCCCATCCAAAAAAAAAACAAAAAAGAGTGCTACATTCTTCGATCAACAGTATCCTTTCCTTATCATATCATATCATATTTCATATTCATATTATAAATGCGAAAGTAAGCTTGTTTGTTACCTTTTAACGCCGAATCCACTGAACCGATAATTCTGAAATTTTGCATATACGTTGTCAGGTGTACAAAAACGGACATAGGGTAGCTTACATCCCGAAAAAAAGCACTGTTCCCGAGGAAAACAACAATAACGTTCTTATGATAATAGATGGCGCCACGTGTCTTTCGAATCATGATTGAATTATATTATTACAAGCAGAGTACAACACGAATTGATTGTTAAATTTTAAAAGCTAGTAATACCTAATATATTTTTTACGGAATTTCAATCAATTCAAGTCAATTCTCAGTGTGCTAATTGGTGAGTTTTCTAGTATTTATTGATGTGTCACATGGATTGCGGTTTAAAATATATTTTAGGCTGTTACTTACCGGTTATTTGTGGAAGGTTACAATATGGATGCTCAACTACACATCTCATATGCTACTATGAAATAAAGCCATTTTCATCATCATGATTCTCCTGCCCTTATCCCAATTTATTAGTGCTCGGCGCAGCATGTCTTCTTTTTCCATACTTCTCTATTACTCGTTATTGCTCCGAGAACTGCTTCGTGGGGTTCTGGGCTGGATTCCCGGGTCGGACAAAAAAAAACGTTGGGTTTTTCCTTTAGGAATTCCTCAGTAGTGACCCTGAGTTTGAAAGTGATATGATACCCCCGTGCCTCAGTGCGCACGTTAAGCCGTTGGTCTGGCGCCTGTTTTCTCTCCGGACGTTTCGGATTGCCATCCCATCGGTCTGTGAGAGTAAAGGGACAGAGAGTGTACCTGTGCCTGCGCACACGCCTGCACTATAATATCACCCGCGCCGATGGCTAATCTCCGCTGAGATTAGCCGCCGTGACCGAAAACTGTCAGGATTATTACTACTGGTAATGAGACTGTTCGGTGCAAATAAATGATTTGAGTGATTGGTAATCATTTTCTTGCCTTTACCCCAATCCTTTTGAGGTCGGCGCAGCATGTCTTCTTCTTCCATACTCTCTCTACTCGTCATCACAGCAGTCACCTCCTTTCTTGCCATATCATCCTTCACACAGTCCATCCATCGTTTCTTTGGTCTCCCTCTACTCTTATACCCATCCACATTCATACTCAGAACTTTCCTCACCATATTTTCTTCATTCCTCCGCATCACATGCCCATACCACGACAACCTATTACCACACAGCTTTTCATTGCTATTACTACTGGTTACCTTTATCTTCTACTTCTTTGGCGTAAAAAACTAAAATGTTGACTAGCTAACTTCAGGGTGTATGTTGACTAGCTAACTTCCGGGTGTCGGTTTTTCGTGACGGTATGCGCGCCCATCCTAAAAATTTACTCTCATCATTTTTCTATCAAAAGCGTCAAAAGAAAACTTCAAAAAAGTTGCTCCCGCTGTTCTTGCGCTTAGATCTTTTAATCTACGCAACGGATTTTGTAGTTTCAGCAATAGATAGAGTGATTTAAGAGGAAATTTATATGTATAACATTGCGCCCGTGTGAAGCCGGGGCGGGTCCCTAGTATATTATAAATGCGATAGTTATTGAGGATGCATGGATGTCTCGATGTTTGTGACATTTTCACGCAAATACTACTGGCCGGATTTGGATGAAATTTGGCACACAGATAGTTCATAACCTGGATTAACACAGAGGATACTTTTTATACCGGTAGTATGTTCCGTGGGACAATTATCGAACTCTACACGGGCGAAACCACGGGTATAGGCTAGTTAAGTTCAAAATTTAAATGGATGATACTTAGATACGAGGACATCGTGGCTAAATAATAACAGACGCATAGGTTGGTCTTCAAGGCTGTACCGTGCTTGCCAATGTCGGTCTACGGATGGGTGACCATATATTACATACCGAGTTTCCTCCGTGCCTTGAAAATGACGCAACGCCGCGCCTTTGACAACGGCTTTTGTTTTTCGGATGGGAAATCATCAAATGACTTCTCCCGCTCTGGGCGGAGCGGAAGGGAGTGTCAGACTTGTACTGGCTAAAACCCATCCATTTTCCTTCCTTGCTCTTTGTGTTCCAGGGCCGCGGTATCTCTTTCGAACAGTCCCGCAGCCCGCCTTTGACACCAGCTGGCATTCTTACATGTTTGAAAGGTTGAAAACTAGATTCCCACGGTCTTTCCCCTGAAGATGTTGTGGCGATCAGATAGGCAGTCGCTCCATGTAAGCTACTGGTATTGACTGGAAGCCGACCCCAATTGGGCCTCTTTGGCGCAGCGATGAGACACACAATGTTTTGGGGTACTTTTAGGGTACCGTAGCTGAATGGCAAAAAACGGAACCCATAGGGGCTCGTCATGTCTGACTATCTGTCCTTATATCACAGCCACTTTATTCCGAAACTATTAACACTTGGTTGGTAGGTATTCTATAAGGCCATAGTACAGGCTCTGCCTAGTTTGGGATCAGATGGCAGTGTGTTGGGTTGTCCCAACACACTGCCAAGATATTATATTCTTTGAACCGCTTTACGACGATTTAAAAAAAAAAAAAGGTGTTTTAAGGGAGGGCTCCCCATAGGGCTGCGGGAATGTTCGAAAGAGATACCGCGGTCCTGGAACACAAAGGGAAAGGAAGGAACTTGTATGGGTTTTAGTCAGTACAAGTCTGACACTCCCTTCCGCTCCGCCCAGAGCGGGAGGAGTCATTTGACGATTTCCCATCCGAAAAAAACAAGAAAAAAAAGTGGGGGAGCTTCCCATACATAGAACTGAAACTATTTTTTTTTATCTAACCTATACGTGCGGTGTCTATAGATAGGTCTTTAAAAATGACATTGAGGTTCTTAAAACCATTTTTTCTCAAAGTAAACCGCTTGAAAGATAGACACTTCCAAAGTGGTAAAATGTGTGTGTGTCCCTCTATTTTCTAAACTAAGAGGAGGAATATCCTGAAAAAATGTAGCATTGTAGTACATAAAAAAAACATTCAACGAAAATTGTTTTGAATAAGATTTGTTTGATGTAAAACCGGGATAACCCTGGTTGCTAACCTAGCGTTATTATCCTATATATATTTAATTGTATTAAACATGAACAAACACGTGCCATGAGATAAACAAATATAAATCGTAGTACACGTTTATACCTTTATACCAGTTAAGTCTGAATTCATCCAGGAAAATGAACAGGAAATCCTAGGTGTTTATCTAGACTGGGCCTAAATTGTCGATGACATACGGTAAAGGCTGCCTCGTTGGTCTAGTGGTCGCAAGCACGACTGCTGAGCATGAGGTTCGCGGTTCGATTCCCGGGTCGGGCAAAGTGTCATTGGGTTTTTCCATCAGGAATTTCTCAGTAGCAGGCACGGGCTCGCCCCCTGTTACATGGGACTTAAACATAACTAGCAAAATGTGGGTGTACTTATTACTGCCTAACCCTTCGGGATTACAGGCGTGATGTTGTGTTATAATCGGTAAGCATGGGGTACTAGTAAATGCTTGGAGGTAGGGTTTCCACGTCATCATTATTATCATTGTCCTGCCCTCATACCAACTTATTTGCGCTCGGCGCAGCATGTCTTCTTTTTCTATACTTCTCTGTAACTCGTCAAGTCAAGGGTTCCATTATCTAAAGGGTCCCCGTCATTGCGATCATTTTTTTGTTCTGGTCCATACCTGGGAAACTTCTAGTTACGGAGATATTGGGGGTCAAAGTTCCAACGTTTTCACAAGTTTTTTTTTTTTTAAATACATGTTTTCAATGTAAGATTTTTACTTTAAACACCTCCAGGACTCCCTTACTATTTAATCCATCCATCAGCGTGAAACGTGATTTTTCAGACCAAAAAAAATCGTTTCCCAGCACTAATTTTTGCGTAGAGTTACTTAGTTTGATGTACATAATGCTTGGTTGACGGCTTCGTGAAGGGTCTGTTTACACCCTGTATACAACATTAGACAAAAACGGCAAAAAAACACGTCTGTTGTATGGGGGCCCCCTTAAATATTTATTTTATTCTGTTTTTAGTATTTGTTATAGCGGCAACTGAAATACATTATCTGTGAAAATTTCAACTGTCTAGCTATCACAGGTCATGAGATACAGCCTGGTGACAGACGGGCAGACAGACAGACGGACGGACAGCAGAGTCTTAGTATTAAAATTATTTCAAAGATATCCTTTTAAATTAAACCGATATTATTAAATACAACACCAATTAATCAATGGTTGATGAAAACATTTTCCGTTGGCCGCCTCATTTGAATCGATAGGAAAAATATTGATTTTCCAAATGCTATGATAAAAATATTTTGATTGGCAGTAAGTAATTCTGTGGAAAGTGTTTATTTTCATTACGGCGAGGTGACAGGTTCGATGCACGTGCGAGGTAAACAGTCTTTGACGAATTATTTCGGGACAATTACAAAATAGCCATTGCCTATTGGAAATTAAGCTGAGGAAATATGATATCAATGAAATACATCACAAGAGAGTTGGCCACCACCTCACTTCAGGATACGATAGGTTTTGGGTCGAAAACCTATAAAGGTTGTAAAAAGACTCTTTACGATTCTGAAAGGAACTTGTTCTCCCCGTCATTGCGATAATTTTTTTGTTCTAGACCATACCTGGGAACCTTCTAGTTAAGGAGATATTGGGGGTCAAAGTTCCAACTTTTTCACAAGTTTTTTTTTAATACATGTTTTTAATGTATTTTTTTACTTAAGACACTTTCATGACTCCCATACTATTGAATCTATCCATCAGCACAATGTTTTGAATGCGTTACCTTGAGTCCTACCGTAAAACGTGATTTTTCACCCCAAAAAAAAAAGTCATTTCCCAGCACAATTTTTTGCGTAAAGTTACTTAGTTTGATGTACATAATGCTTGGTTGACGGCTTCGTGAAGAGTCTGTTTACACCCTGTATAATGCTAAAAAGTTTCGGAAAACATTTGAACGGTTTCCTTTTGAAGAAGTTGTTTTCCAAAACATTAAAGGAAAACGTGAGAAAAACGGCCAGTTCTAGAACCGAATATTCCGTAGACATGTGACGTCTGCCAACCCGCACTGGGCCCGTGTGGTGGGATGCAGCCCACTGCCTCATAGGGAGGAGGCCTATGTCCCAGCTATGGGGATGTTAGAGCTAGGGCAAAGTTAAAAAAGAAAAATCGGCCAAGTGCTTTTCGGAGTCGCGCATGAAAAAGGGGGGGTTGGGTTGCGGGCTGTTCGAAAGAGATACCGCGGCCCTGGAACACAAAGGGCAAGGAAGGAACATGGATGGGTTTTAGTCAGTACAAGTCTGACACTCCCTTCCGCTCTGCCCAGAGCGGGAGAAGTCATTTGATGATTTCCCATCCGTATCCGTTCCCATCCTGACGCTGACCAAATTGCAAAACACGTAAGAAAATTTGAGTTCCGCGGGCTATCCTGACGCAACCGCCTTAAGACGTCATGGTAGGCCACGTGCACGATGGCCAAAAAAATAACATCGAATTTAAGTTAAAGAAAGCCCTTACTTCACCCACGCTTAATACTTGTAAACAAGAGAAATCTTAACTATATATATCTTTATATATATAATTCTACTGTGCGTGTGTATGTCACTGAACTCCTCCTAAACGGCTGGACCGATTTGTAATGTTTTTTTTTGTATGCGTTTGGGTGGCACCCTGGATGGTTTAGATTCACAAATTAGCCCGACAGATGGCGCTGCAGTCGTTATCTAGGTTTGACGCAGACGAAGTTGCGCGGGACACCTAGTAATATTATAAATGCGAAAGTTTGTGTGTTTGTTACCTTTTCACGCCTAAACCACTGAAACAATCACTCTGAAATTTTGCATATACGTTGTTAGGTGTACAGAAACAGACATAGGGTACCTCTCATCCCGAAAAAAAGCACTGTTCCCGATAAAAACTACAATAACGTTCTTTTGATAATAGATGGCGCCACGTGTCTTTCAAATCAATCGTGACTTAATTATATTATTACAAGCAGAGTACAACCCGAATTGATTGTCAAATTCTAAATTAACGCGAGCTAAACCTCGGACAAAAGCTAGTTATTTCATAATGCTTTCTTCTACAACAGTTACATAATAATCTTATTTTACGTCAATAATTATTATATAGAACTATTATAGCTTAAGCACACGGCTTCGCCCGCGCGGGGTTCGAATATTATCCCACGCGATACTACCGGGATAAAAAGTACCCAGGTTATAAACTATCTGTATGCTGAATTTCATATTTATTTATATTATAAATTTTAGAAAAGTAATTAGGGTTCCGCGCAAAAAAATAAAACCCTTGGTAACAAAATCCGATTCAAAAAAGGAAGTCATCATTTTTTTATAATAATTTCACGCAAACGAAGGTCACGAGCCACAACTAGTTTAATTTAGATGCTAAAGTAATTATGTCTGTCGCCCTTGCAACCCCTAACAATTTCAATTCAATCAATCAATTTCACACCTTTTTTTTTCGGTTGGGAAATCATCAAATGACTTCTCCCGCTCTGGGCGGAGCGGAAGGGAGTGTCAGACTTGTACTGACTAAAACCCATCCACGTTCCTTCCTTGCCCTTTGTGTTCCAGGGCCGCGGTATCTCTTTCGAACAGTCCCAAAGCCCTAGCATCAATTTCACACCTCAATCGCAATTGCTGAAAACCCTTCCTGATCATTCAATTCACAATCACACACACATACAAACACACACAGACACAAACACACACACAAATACTCTGAAACTCAATCCCGGCTTCTTTTAAGTTTTTTTTGTTTGTTACCATAGTTTTTTTTTTTTTTATTAATCTTATTGCATAAGATTCTGTAATATTAGGTAATATTACAGAGGCCCTCTTGGAGGAGGTCGAGCACTGACTCTTGTAGCACAGGCCTGTCACCTACCACGGGAGTCAAGGACTATTGATTGATATTGAACAGCGAAACGGAAGTCGTGGCCTCCCAGTAAGTGGACCGATGACCTGGTAAAGGTCGTCCGGGGATCCGCTGGATGCGAGACGCACGGGACCGGTCAATGTGGCGACACTTGGGGAGGCCTATGTTCAGCAGTGGACGTCTTACGGCTGAAATGATGATGAACAGCTGTACCGTGTACGGTTCTCGATGAAAGGTCCACAATTCCACAAGCTGATTGTGTGAGGAATGATATGAAAGAGAAAGGAGTATAAAGGGTGTAAACAGACTCTTAACGAAGCCGAAACGCACTTGTTCTCCCCGTCATTGCGATCTTTTTTTTGTTCTAGGCCATACCTGAGGAACCTTCTAGTTACGGAGATATTGGGGGTGAAAGTTCCAACTTTTCCACAATTTTTTTTTAATGTAAGATTTTGACCTCCAGGACCCACTTACTATTCAATCCATCCATCAGCACAATGTTTTGAGTGCGTTACATTGACTCCTACTGTAAAACGTAATTTTCAGCCCAAAAAAAAAGGCGTTAAGCAGCCCAGCACTAATTTTTGCGTAAAGTTACTTGGTTTGATGTACATAATGCTTGGTTGACGGCTTCGTGAAGAGTCTGTTTACATGATGCCGTGGCGTCTGATAGGGGAGAATGGAAGAAGAAAACGTGTTGCACCGACCTGAAGTAACCAGACCAAGGCAGATGATCAAGTTTACCTGTAACAGTCTTGCCAAGGGGTGCCGTATCGCCCCATGGGCCCCCATAGCACAGCATCATGCTGAGTGGTAACCTGTTTGTCGCACTCACGACGTGCAAGCTGTGAAGTTATTTATTATATTTATTTTACAAATAAATGTTTTTTCTTTCTTTCTTTCTTGTTTTACCCAGGAACTGGTTTATTGAAGTCAGCTAAGAAGTCGCTTCATGTAAAATAGTTTTTACGCAAAAACTATTGCTGGGTAACGAAACATTTTTTTTGGGCTGAAATATTACGTTTTACGGTAGGACTCAATGTAACGCATTCAAAACATTGTGCTGATGGATGCATTGAATAATAGGGGGTCGTGAAGGTCTCTTAAGTTAAAAAAAAAATACATTCAAAACTTGTATTAAAAAAAAAAATGTGAAAAAATTAGAATTTTGATCCCCAATATCTCCGTAACTAGAAGGTTCCCAGATATGGTCTAGAACAAAAAAATGATCGCAATGACGGGGAGAACAAGTGCCTTTCGGCTTTGTCAAGAGTCTTTACACCCTTTAGTTATCAGGTAGATGATGATGAGTAGCTTTGATAATTTCAAGCATCTTCGCGGGTTAAAGCTAGTGATACAACAAGCTAGTTAGTCTTATAAAAAACTTGTGGCCTTTTTTTTTCGGAAGGAGATCATCAAATGACTTCTCTGTTATGATTCTGAACTGCCATTTTATACCCCCTCCATGCCAATTTTCCTTTTACTTTCATTATGGCTTTGCTAGTGGTTTTTTTTTCGGATGGGAAATCATCAAATGACCTCCCGCTCTGGGCAGAGCGGTAGGGAGTGTCAGACTTGTACTGACTAAAACCCATCCATGTTCCTTCCTTGCCCTTTGTGTTCCAGGGCCGCGGTATCTCTTTCGAACAGTCCCGCAGCCCTGGCAGTATGTTGCTGGCCAACACCAACAAAAACAACAAAAACATGTGGCCTTAGATGGCTTTTTATGCCTCCAAGGTTGATCGCAAGGAGAGTCGTTGACTCGCACTTTTAAATTTCTTGTTTCGTTCGTTATTTTCCACAAAGTTCGGTGTCAAAGAGAATAGAGATCTTCTGGAAAAGTACTGTTTCCGGTTAAAAACTGGCCAAATGCGAGTCGTACTCACGCACGAAAGGTTCCGTACCATTATCTATACAACATTAGACAAAAACGGCAAAAAATCTTCTTAAATATTTATTTTATCCTGTTTTTAGTATTTGTTGTTATATCGGCAACAGAAATACATCAACTGTGAAATTTTCAACTGTCTAGCTATCACGGTTCATGAGATACAGCCTGGTGACAGTCGGACAGACGGACAGACAGACTGACACACAGACGGACGGACAGCGGAGTCTTTGTAATAGGGTCCCGTTTTACCCTTTTGGTACCCTACTACGATGGTACGGAACCTTTCATGCGCGAGTCCGACTTTCACTTGGCCCGTTTTTTTTTTTCATCCAAAAAGTGTCATTGAAACAAGGTTACATCACTCCCACCTGTCTTCCGCGTATCCTTGTTTCCCCCCCACTCCCCGCCTCCTCAAACCCTGGGCTACTGCCTCCACACAAGGTTCTGTACAAAGATCCTTGAGCTACAAGGCCTCGGCATGAACCGTGCTAAGGTTACTGGCAACTATGTATTTCTACACGCGATTTTCAAAAGGAATCATATTTCGATTGTTCGTTAAGTATGGAGGTTTTTAGTTTCCTATTGTCATGTTATTCCTGGGTATCTGATCCTTGTGACTGGCATGCGTTCCACCATTAAAGAAGGAGGCCCATTGTAGACTTCTTTCTATCCGATTGCCAAGGAAGGGTTATGTTTTTCGTGCGAAAAACATATTATTCGCGCGTGTTTTGTAAATCTCTTTATTTCCTCGTATGTTCCAAATGGCTGGATGGATTTCGACCGAAGGTATCATTAGATTCGTCTCAAATTGTCCTTAGCTAAGCGTTTAAAAAAAAAAATGCGGATTTTTGGCGCTAAATTGTAAGTAGTTAATTTTTTTTTTTAGCTGTCGATACCCTATTGGTATCAAAATGAAGTAAATTAAAAGGAGATTACAAATACATAGTTTGTAGTCGTGTTTTTTTAATACTTTTAATAAAATGTTAAATATTCTTCATTCAATATCATGCTTAGATAGGCCTTTTGGCCTCGTTCGGGACCAATTTCATTTGATTTTTCTTTTTCTTACGTTTACTTTTTGAATTGAAAACTTCTTTAGGCATTTTTGAGATGGGGAAAAACAATTGAACTCGCGACACCGTTAAACGACCTCTCAGCCGTATTGCTACATATTATGAGCCCAATAAAAATACAGTGTATAGTCAAAATATCTATAAGTAAAAGACTTTAAATGCCCAAATATTTTCTATAAATAATCTAGAATCTTGAAAACAAATATTTTTACTTCTGTCGGCGATCACGGAGTGGTTGGGTTTTTTTAATATAATTTTTAATTTAACTATTTTTTTTGTTAAGTCCTGTGTAAGTCTATTAAATACTTTTTCCTTCTTTCTTATCATTATTCTTATGCCCTTTTATTTTCGGATGAGATTAAATCATCAAATGACTTCTGCCGCTCTGGGCAGAGCGGAAGGGAGTGTCAGACTTGTACTGACTAAAATCCATCCATGTTCCTTCCTTGCCCTTTGTGTTCCAGGGCCGCGGTATCTCATTCGAACAGTCCTGCAGCCCACTTGCTCACTTCAGGGGTGGCGACTGTCCGCATATGTTTGCAGAGAAAACTACATTAGGCGCGTTGGGCATTTAGTTAGGTATCTCTTTCGAACAGTCCTGCAGCCCATTATTCTCCTGCCCTTATCCCAATTTATTTGGGGTCGTCGCAGCGTGTCTTCTTCTCCCATACTTCTCTATTACTCGTCATCTCAACTTAAGTTTATATTTATTTATTGAACACTTCAGGCACAAATAGCAGACTTAATGCCATAGGCATTTTCTACCTTTGGGCGACCTTTGGGTTTATATTCTACGAAATTCTGGAAAAGGGGGACTTGTTGCTGGGCAATCTTTTTGCTGTTCACCCCCAATTTAAAAGTTAAGTGGAAGGGGATGGTTACGTGGTTCGGGGGGGGAGGCGGGGCAACTTTTGCACGATAAAGTTCAAAAGTTCGAAAAGTAATAACTTCGGTCACAAAAGGAACTCCTATAAAATCAGAACTTTTACCTCGTTAATTAATTTTTTTTTTCTTAATAATAAGCCGCTCGGGTCGATTTTCAAGTTAAGCCGTGCTTGCCTAGGTCGGCCCATAGACGTAGTTTAGATGCAGTCTCCTATAATTCTTTGTTAACCATTTATAGTGTAATTGTTTGTTTTCCCTAATAAATAAAAAAAATAGACGGGTGCCATTTTATACGCCCTTTGCATATCCAGTTTCCTCCGTGCCTCGGGAAGAAAGTTAAGCCGTTGGTCCTGGCTGTCATTTGTAGATCTTTGTCAGTCGTTACAGGTACTCAGTGGCCTGAAAGTCTGACAACCAGTCTTACCAAGGGGTATCGTATTACCCAGTACTAACTGGTTTGTGGAGGTCAGATAGGTAGTCGCTCCATATAACATACTGGTATTCAGCTGAATCAAGTTAGACTGGAAGTCGACCCCACATAATTGAGAATAGGCAGGTAAATGAAAACGATACAGGCGTGAAATTAGATGTTTGCTATGCCACAAATAAAATGTCATCGAAATCATAATACCAGTTCATCATCATCAGCCTATAATGTTCCCACTGCTGGGACACAGGCTTCCTCTCTATGAGAGAGAATGGGCTATAATCTACCACGCGGGCCCAGTGCGGGTTGGTAGATGTCACATGTCTTTGAATTTTTGGTTCTCGGACATGCCGGTTTCCTCACGATGTTTTCCTTCACCGTTTTTGAGAGCAGTGGTGATGAAATAAATTACACAAAATAATGCGCCTGCCTGGGTTCGAACCCACGACTTACTGTTCGTAAGTCAGGGTCGCTACCACTGGGCCACCGCTGCTCTCAAAAATACCAGTTACCGAAGTTTTTTTCTCAAAAATACCAGTTACCATTATCAGAAATTCTTTAAAATCAGTACAGCCTCCTTGAATTGCTTATCTCCTCATCTTAAGCGGCACGTGTGTCGATAATATATTTTAATATACATATAATAACAGAAGTCACAGCACGACCTACCAGGTCAAGGCCTACTGAAAATCTTTAGTGTAGTATTGTACTTGGCAACGTAAAGTTTGATATAAGTTAGAGGTTCCATTGCCGAACCTCTAAGTTCTATGGTACTACAGCAGCATGGGTTGGTAAGGTTAAGCAACGCTTGCTGAGGTCAGTACATGGGTGGGGTCCGTTAAATAAAACTGTTACGTCGGCTGCTTTACGAGAGCATTTTAGATTACACGAGTCTAGAATGTTCCACTATGCAGCTCTTAAAGGGTATATCAATTTCTTTCTTTTTCTTTCTAATATCTGCCGTAAAATGGGCTCGATAAAGAGCGTGGCTAAATAATAAGAGCCGCTCGGGTCGATCTTTAGGTTAAGCCGTGCTTGCTTAGGTTGGTTTGTGGATGGGTGACCACCCTTACATACCGAGTACGTTTAAAAAAAATATATATCTGTCTATTTGTTCCGGGTAGTCTCCGAAATGGCTGGACCGAGTTGGTGTCCTTCCTCCCCGTATTAGTTAGATCTCTGCTTATTCTGTTCCTTCGGAATTACAAACGTGATGTTATATTACGATGGTCAGACCTCCGTAGTCTTGTCTTGTGACCTTCTCGTGAACAAAAATTTATGTGTCATCATTTTTTTACAACAAACTCGTAATAATGTGATACTTTTACGTTATATAACGGTTATCTAAACGATTAGTGTATCCGATTTCTTATCAGGGTCGCACTATCACTAAACGAGTGTCCTTTCTTTGGTATTGTTCGTCGTATCGTTGAGCTCCTCGAGTTATAAGTCCAGCTACACGATCACTGACAAATACTTGCACTGACTGGACAGGTCCACTCAAATCTGTGTGGTTCATTCTTCAAAAGACCATCTAATCTGCATAGTCCTCATGACCTCTGAGTTTGTTTCAGCTGTTTCTTCTCAGAGTAGTCAGGTACGAAACACTGGCCCCATCTAGTTTAAAAAAAAAACCTGGCCAAGTGCGAGTCGGACTCGCGCACGAAGGGTTCTGTAACTTCTGTACAACGTTAGACAAAAACAGCAAAAAAGTCACGTTTGTTGTATGGGAGCCCCCTTTAAATATTTATTTTATTATGTTTTTAGTATTTGTTGTTATAGCGGCAACAGAAATACATAATTTGTGAAAATTTCAACTGTCTAGCTATAACGGTTCATGAGATTCAGCCTGGTGACAGACGGACAGACAGCGGAGTCTTAGTAATAGGGTCGCATTTTACCCTTTGGGTACGGAACCCTAAAAATGACACCTCAAGCTCAGCAGTTGCGTTTGCGAACCCTAGACCAACGAGGTAATTTTTACTGTAAGAAAACTTGGTCATTTGTTCTTTGTAGTGTATTCAAATATTCAATTTTTTTGTTTTTTAATTTGAAAGGCGGAAGGCATCATTATTATAGTGCTCTCATAATTAATATTCAAATTAAGTTATAAAGCAGTTCAACCAATAACTGTTTGACGTTCTAGTTGACTAACCAGACGGTATAATTTCTTATATGTCGTAATCCTTATTGTAACTTAGAAAAAATATAGAAACCTTTGTGGTAGCTATATTTTCGAGAGCCGTTTGGGGTTGAAACTGGGGCCGTGGGGTCCGAGTGCTCATAGCCTATTTAAGGAAATTTCGAAACGCCTTGTTGACGCTTCCCGTGACCCAAGGGCTGGCTTTTACCTTGGCCAGAGGCTAAGTGTTGCCATACAACGTGGCAACGCCGCCAGTCTCTTGGGCACATTACCAGCTGACAGCGTTGAGGAGTTTTTCGATGCCCTTTTATAGTTTGTTGTTAGTTTATTTAATAGTTTTTAATTATTCATGTATAATATAGTTAGTTTATCAATAATTGATACGTGTTAAAGAGAAGTAAACCCCCTTGACAAGTTTCTATATGTACCTATGTATTTTTATTTTAAGTTTGGTTACAAATAATTATGTAAATTGAAATAATAAAAAACATTATGTAACTTATTTAAATCCTAATCTTAATTAAATTATAATAGAAACTGATACTGTTTGCCACATACCTCGAATAGAATGGGTGTTATTATGAATGCGAAAGTAAGTTTGTTTGTTATCTTTTCACGCCTAAACCACTGCATCGATCATCCTGAAAGTTTGCATATACGTTGTCAGGTGTACAGAAATGGACATAGGGTACCTTGCATCCCGTAAAAAACTTTACTGTTTCCGAGGAAAACCACAATAACGTTCTTATGATAATAGATGGCGCCACGATCTTTCGAATCAAAATTGAATTATTATTACAAACAGAGTACAACCCAAATTCATTTAAATAAAAAATAACGCGAGCGAAGCCGAGAGAAGAAGCTAGTAAATAAATAAATCATTTATTCTGAAGCAAGTCTTTTTTACACCCATTATGCGCGTCGACTTTAGAACCTCTTTCTTTTACACATCGGATAAATACTATACTACATAACCACTGACTGAGATCGCACATCGGCTTATAATGTTCCCACTGCTGGGACACAGGCCTCCTCTCTATGAGAGCGAGTAGACTGTAGTTCACCACGCGAGCCCAGTGCGGGTTGGTACATGTCCCATGTCTTCGAATGTTTAGTTCTGGACATGGCGGTTTCCTCACATTTTTTGCACTGTATGAGGCTATCCATAAATTACGTCACACGTTAAGGGGGGAGAGGGTCCGCGAAGAGTGACATTTTGTGACCAGGGGTGTCAGTGGTTCTAAATTTCGTGACGTCATTGCAAAATGTAAGTATTAAGACACGAAATTTGAACTACTTACGAAAAAATATTGCCAACTCTATCTGTATGAACATGTAAAATTGCAAAAAATATGTGGCGTCACACTAGCGAGGGGGTAGTCTCACAAATCAAAAAATATCATGAAATTCGTGTGACGTAATTTATGGATGGCCCCTATGTACAAAAAAAAAAAGGAATGATTTAAAAAGGCCCTTTTCTTCTATGTTTTCAGGTAGCAATAAAAATTATAGACAAATCAAGATTAGATGAAGATAATTTAAAGAAAACCTTCAGAGAAATAGCTATAATGAAGAAATTACGACACCCACATATAGTCAGGTTGTATCAGGTGAGAAGACCCCTATCATATCAGGTTTAAGCGCAGGCCACACCATGCGAGCAAGCGAGCGAGTTGGCAGGCGAAGCGAGGCGAGGGAAACAATACGGGGTGGAAGGGACACCGACACGAAAACGGTTACCACATGATTCTGAGCCCTTTTTTTCGGATGGGAAATCATCAAATGACTTCTCCCGCTCTGGGAGGAGCGGAAGGGAGTGTCAGACTTGTACTGACTAAAACCCATCCATGCTCCTTCCTTGCCCTTTGTGTTCCAGGGCCGCGGTATCTCTTTCGAACAGTCCCGCAGCCCCGGCAGATTCTGAGCGGTTACATAGAAATTTTCCATCGTTTATTTAAAAAAAATGTGCTGTTTCTTACCAAAGTACGAGACAGCTGTTTTTTTTTTAAATAATACTCTGAATGATGTACGGAATACGTGGTACCCGATTTCGCGTCGGTTTCTCTTCCACCCCGTATAAGCTCAGCAAAGCTTAGGCGAGCTTAAACTCACACGTTCACAACGAAAACTACGACCGCGAGCGAGCGATGTAACTAACTAACTACAGCCGACTAGTCTAAAAAAGGTCGCCAAAGCTGGAGCGGGCGAGCCAAGCACCGTTTACACCTTTTTTTTTTTCATCGGCTAAGCTACGCTAACGATGTATACGAATAGCATCGTTGGCCTCTTCGGATATTTCGTTAGCATCGTTTGTATCGCTGACGTCGCTTATCTCTGTAGTTTGCGGTGTGAACTAAACTATTAAATGAGGTGAAACTATGCTCGCCCGGCTCGCTCGCTCGCTAGCTAGCGGTGTGGCCTGCGCTTTGTGCCCCGGTCACGACCACTAGACAAAAGTAAAATGATTGCCTAAACAAAACCGCGCTATTCGATTTTCGCTCGCAGTGGCTCCATGTAAAATACTGGTATTCAGCTGCATCTGGTCAGACTGGAAGTCAGCCCCGTCATCTTTGGAAAGGCATAAATTATGGTATTATGTAAAATTAATGATATTTTTATTATCTTCTTTCAGGTTATGGAAAGTAGCCACACAATATATTTAGTTACAGAATATGCTCCGAATGGAGAAATATTCGGTAAGTTTTAGTAATACCTTGTCTTCGTAACACATGTCGCTCATAATCCGATCGATTGATCAATTCAATCGATATTGATATTCACAAAACATAGTCGGTGATCTTTATAGTCCAGCAATCATTTCCTCTTAAGCCGTTGGTCCTGCACCTAAGCCCTCCTTGGTCGTGCCAGATTGCCGTACCATCTGTTTATGAGAATAGAAGAACAAATGTGGTCAATAAAAATGTTTCCTGCATCGATCTGTCCGCTGAGATCGGCCTGGAGTGCTACTTCAGCATCATTATCAGCCTATAGCAGTCCACTGCTGGACATGGGCCTCTACAATCGCACGCCACTCAACTTCATTCTCAGCAACTCTCATCCAGTTGCAGCCACCCTGCGAAGATCGTCAATCCACCGAGCCTGAGGGCGTCCCACCTTACGTTTGCCGATACGCGGTCTCCACTCAAGAACACGTCAAAGCTCATCGGTTCTACGGCTAATATGACCGGCCCATTGCCACCTCAGCTTCCTTATTGTGTGAGCTACATCGACAACACTGGTTCTCTGTCGAATCACCTCGTTCCAGATGCGATCCCTCAGAGAGACTCCAAGCATAGCCTGTTCCATAGCTCTCTGAGCGAACTTGAGTCTACTTACCTTTGGTTTATTCTGATTTATAACCAATTCGTCCCCAGACCACCTAGTATCCAGAGGTCGGATGACTGAACCTGAAGCCGCGCGCGCGTTCGCACAAATGGTAGCCGCTGTGGGGTACTGCCACGCGAACGGTGTGGTACACAGGGACCTGAAGGCTGAGAACCTGCTGTTGGACAAGAATATGAATATTAAGGTAAGTTGCTATACATGGTGTAAACGGACCTTTTACGAAGCCGTCAACCAAGCATTCTGTACATCAAACTTTACGCAAAAATTACTGCAGGGAAATGACTTTTTTTGGAGTGAAAAATCACGGTTTATGGTAGGACTCAATGTAACGCACTCAAAACATTGTGCTGATGGATGCATTGAATAGTACGGGGGTCGTGGAGGTGTTTAAAGTTATGACATTAAAAACCTGTATTTAAAAAACTTGTGAAACGGTTGGATCTTTGACCCTCAATATCAGATAGTGGCCCTAAAAGTCTGACAACCAGTCTTAACAAGGGATATCGTATTACCCAGTACTAACTAGGTTGTGGAGGTCAGATAGGCAGTCGCTCCATGTACGATACTGGTATTCAGCTGCATCCGGTTAGACTGGACGCCGACCACAACATAGATGGAAAAAGGCTTGGCCGATGATGTGTTGTCAATTTAACTTTTTTTTGTGTGTTTTGTCCAGTGTGGGTTAATAAATACTGTTTCTTTTTGATGTGAAATATCTATAGCCACGGGTAAAACCGATTGTTGGCGTGGCGACGCGTCGCCACGCTCTGCGATGGTATTTTATACACTGTTCTGTTACTGTGTACTGTTCTTTCATGCAAATTACTTGTACAAAATAATTTCGACATTTCACATAGGTCTGCCAGGCGTCCTGTGACTTATCACATTTTTTTTTCTTAATATTATACATTTTCTCGAAGAATTGCCAAACTTAAGTGGCAGTGGGCAGGGCACATTGCTCGCAGAACGGATGGCCGATGGGGCCATAAAGTTCTGGAGTGACGACTGCGAACCGGAAGACGTTGTATTGGAAGGCCTCCCACTAGATGGACCGATGACCTGGTGAAGGTTGAGGGGATCCGCTGGATGCGAGTCGCACGGGACCGGTCAATGTGGCGACACTTGGGGGAGGCATATGTCTAGCAGTGGACGTCTTTTGGCTGAAATGAATGATGATGATGATGATGATACATTTTCTCCACTAACTACCCCTGTGCTTCCCCCAGTTGGCAGACTTCGGCTTCAGCAACGAGTACACAGCAGGATCCGCCCTGGCGACGTGGTGTGGCAGCCCCCCGTATGCTGCGCCCGAGCTCTTTGAGGGTAGACAGTACGATGGACCTAAGGCTGATATTTGGGTAAGCACTGCTGGATATCATATCGGAGCTGATGTTTGGAGATTCTGTTGAGAGGGCGACATTGGCCGTCGACTAACGTAGACCATAATTACATGTTTCACAACGTACAAGCACGTTAAGTCGTTGGTCTCGGCTGTCATTTGTAGATCTTTAACAGTCGTTACAGGTAGTCAGTGGCCCCAAAGTCTGACAACCAGTCTTACCAAGGGGTATCGTATTACCTAGTACCGCAGTAGTAGCTGCGTTTTTGTACGCCTTCGGGCATGACATAGCGCGCTTGTAATTTTTATAACAACTATTTTTTGTACCTATGTTAGCAAATGAATAAATGGCTTAAGACTTGGTACTAACTGGCTTGTGGAAGTCAGATAGGATTTATTAACTTTGCTTGATGAGGTTATCCTCTATAATATATTTTTTTTCTTCTTCGACTAAGTGGATTATGTGGTAACAATTTCTAGATACAATCTTAAATTGATATTTGACAAGGATTTGTCTGAGATACCACATTTAAAAAGACCACTATTCAACCTTATTACTTACGGCATAAGGGTGTAAAATGGCCCTCGGTGTACTCGGTAGTACCTTTAGAATCATTTGAGTAACAAACGACACAAACTCTTATCTATTTGCTATCCTTTTCTAACCAAATAACGATATCTCCCTCTCCAACAGTCCCTCGGCGTGGTCCTGTACGTGCTGGTCTGCGGCGCACTCCCTTTCGACGGCAGCACGCTGCATGAGCTGAGGAGCGTTGTGCTGAGCGGCAAGTTTAGGATACCCTACTTTATGTCACAAGGTGAGTATGGAGTGGCACTACAAAAAGTATTACAGCAACATACGACAAAAAGAAGTACAGCAATATAGTACAAAAAGTACTATAGCAACATAGAGCAAGAAGTAATACAGCAACATACGACAAAATTTACTACAGCAACATACGACAAAAACTACTACAGCAACAGATGACAAAAAGTACTACAGCGCTATCTATGACACAAATGAAGAAGTCAGGAAAAGTTCATCTGGGTTCTGAATTTCGTTTCTAATCAATAATTTAATTATTTTAAATTTTGGATTTTTGATGTGAAACATCTATAACCGCGGGTAAAACCGATTGTTGGCGTGGCGACGCGTCGCCACGCTATGTGATGGTATATAAATATATGTACACTGTGCTGTTACTGTTTACTGTTCTTTAATGGATATTTCTTGTACAAAATAATTTCGATGTTTTACATCTATCAGGCGACCCGTGACGGCTCACATTTTTTTCGGTATAAGCATAAAAATTACTTGTTTATTGAACAATGAGAGTTTTTTCTTCTCATTCTAATCTATCGTTCTCTTTCCTACAGACTGCGAGCACCTCATCCGTCATATGTTGGTAGTAGAGCCAGAGAAGAGACTGTCCCTCCGTAGCGTGGCGCGACATAGATGGCTTGCTGGCCACCAGCCTGGCCCAGGGCCTGGACATTATGGTAAGACATACATACACACATAAACTCACGCCTATTCACATTGGTGTAGGCAGTAATTACAGAACGCCACCTGTTACTAGTGGCGGTTCCTTCATGGCGCGTTTACATTAAGTCGGTCACCAAATGAGGCGACCGTATTCGTTTAAGTTGTCGGTAGTCAAACAATTTTTAAATGAATTATTATTATTGGACATCATTGGTTATTTATTATTTTATAACACATTTGCTCGTAAAGGGTCTCTTATTTCACCAATTTCAATATCGTATTGTATCTCATTACGCACTTGTGCGGTAATGTAAAGTAAAACGCACGGTTTCAAGATGCTCCGTCAAAACGAACGGTACTTTTTAAAATCTTAGCAAAGAGTATTTATGTCAGAAAAGTGGTCAACATTTTATGAATAAAATTAACTTTGGGAGATAAAATATAATAAATAAACATTAAATTATTTTATTTAATTAATTTTGGCAATAGATTACAACCATTTTTCTGTAACAAAAACACAAAAATATTAATTTACTATATTAGTAATACTGGCTGTTTTTGTGCCTTTGCCTTGAAAAAAAGCGCTAATGCGCGCGGCTCACTAATTTGTGAACAAGTAAAAATTATTCCGCGCGCTTTTTCTTTTCGCTGTATTTTTTTTATTTAAAAATGTCGTCTAGTAATGATGAATTTATTAATTCGACACCGCCTGAAGTCTTAGCGGCAGCGAAAAAGGCTACTCTAAGAATCTGCCCGAAAAATCGACCGATTGATACTTACAAGCGTATCAAAATTTCGTTTAAGAAAGTCTGAGTTTTATTGATTTCCTCGCAAATATGTTATAAAACGTCGTATGACATACGTGCGCTTTGATAATTACAGCCTCTGCTTTCTTATAGCCCTCGCCTACGGCTCGGGCTAGCAATATCGCCTCGGCTGTTATTTTCAACTTACCGCACTTATATCATAATGTACTATTATATGACATGTTTTATTAATGGATTTTATGCAATATGATTTTAATTATTGACATTTGATGAAGTTCTTGGTACGACATATTTAAATATTTTAAGGAGTTAATGGTAATTGAATATATTCGCTAATGGTTTTTTTTTTTTATTATGTTGACATTGTTTTGGTTTTGTGATTTTTATTAATTTAATTTGAGATAGTAATGGTTGATTAGTTATGTTTTTTTTTTTTTTTTATTGTTGTTTGATTATTTATTTATGTTACACATTCAGACACAATTGTAAAATTGTTATTGAATAAATGAAATGAAATCTTACCCACGAGTCCATCCAAACAGTTAGCCACTAGCACCTTTTATGCACTTAGCCGCAAGACCTTTAAAGAATGTGTCATGTTTGTTGACTGCCTTGTTGGTCGAGTGGTCGCAAGCGCGAATGCTGAGTATGAGGTCCTGGGTTCGATTCTCGGGTCGGGCAAAGTGCTATTGGGTTTTTCCATCAGGAATTTCGCGGTAGTAGCCACGGAGTCTGGATTTGTGCCCGGTTGATGGCAATAGGCTCGCCCCCTATTACATGGGACTTAAACATAACTGGTGAAATGTGGATGTACTATTAGTTACACTTCTGCCTAACCCTACGGGAATTAAAGGCGTGATGTTATGCTGTCATGTCCCCCCCCCAGACGCGTGGGGCGGCGCCTGCGCATGCCATGCGGGGCAGGGCGGCGCGGGGCGGGGCGGCGCGGGGCGGGGCGACGCGGCGCAGCGGGACACCGTGGTCGCGCACATGCTCACGCTGCCCGGACTGACGCATCAGCATATAGAACAGGTAAGAACCAAACTTCAATTCGACTGAAGTAAAACTAAAAAACTACCGAAGAATTGTCTGTCAAATTCAAAAACGTAACTCTCTCTCTTGCTATCTGCACTAACTTATATCTCCCTCTCAACGTTCGTTCGCCTCGCCCGCGCGCTTCCCGTAACGCTCTCGTCACGAATTAACCAGCTTACTCCCCAAGTAAAGAAGGTTTACTTCAAAAAACTCATTACTTGTTGATTATTTGTTCTGTATCTGGGTGTAAATTAATCTATAATATGTATGTATTTAGAAATATATAAGTATGTTTATCAGTTGTCTGGTTGCCATAGTACAGGCTCTGCCTAGTTTGGTATCAGATGGCGGTGTGTTGGTTGTCCCAAGATATATTATATTATTACAATCAGTTATAAAATTAAATCGGCTAAGAACGAGCTGGGCTCGCACACAATTAAGGTTCCGACCAAACCATTCCAAACAAGCCAACTCCTTCTGGGCCTACCGCGTTGACGTTTGCTACTGTTTGGGACCCATTGCCTAATGGGGGCTATAGCGCATGAATTCCCCGCTAGAGGCGTTCGTGTAGAGTAAGGTCTTCCGAAATGTCAGATGTCATAGAGTTGTCACGCGTTGCGTGCTTTTTTATCACGTATTTTAACTAATATTCATGATTCTGGTCTAGATTGAGCCATTCCTGATTAATTATGGCTTGAAAATTTTAAATAGCAACTTAGGATCTTGTTAGTACTTGGAGGTGGAATGATTTTTAAATGTTTCATGCTTGTTAATGTTAGGGAGAATATTTGTAAATATGTATCTGAAGTTTACACTATGTTGATAAACGAAATGAAATAAAGTTTTTATGAAGTTATTGGTACTTTAAAGTATACAATAGAATTAATGACAGGACCTTACTCGACAGTGGCGCCATCTGGTGAGCTTAAAAACGATAGCCCCTATTACTTTAGCCCATAGCTCCTACGGCATGTGATAGATGTGGCCAGCCATTGATAGTGTAAAATCTTATATTGATTATTGTTTCGCAGGCAATCCAAGAAGACCGTTTCGACCACATATCAGCCATCTACCACCTACTAATGGACAAGTTACAACAGCGATCGAGTGCGAGAAATAGTCTGCAGCATAGAGGTATGATTGTCTATACCGTACTGTGTTTTTGAAGTGAGAACTTTTGTAGCGGCGTTGTGCACTTTTTGGGATGGGTAAAAACTGTTAAACTCGCGTCAGATCGTCAGATCGAAGCGGCGGCGCAGAGCGCTTGCGCGAGTGTGCGTGTAGTTTAAGCTAGATGACGTTTTTCTACGGCAGCGACATTTTCATTCTTGCAGAAAGCTATTGAAATTTCTGATATTTATGCTAGATGGCGTTGTTTCAAGTTTTCACTTCTGCCGGCACTCCCGGAGTGCAACCAGTCTTTTTTTTTTGTTTAATTTTTGTCGGTCTGTCTGTTTGTTCCGGCTAATCTCCGAAACGGCTGGACTGTTTTTGACGGGACTTTGACTAGCAGATAGCTGATGGTATGAGGGCTACTTTTACTTCTCTTTTCTGATACCATATCTTATGAAACTCGACAGCTTTCCAGGAGTGAAAAAAATTTCAAGAGGTGGCGACCAAAGTCACTTTCATATAATAGTGATGACAAAAGTCATGAGCAACATATCATTGTTACAGATTCCCTAGACTCAACGACTGGCCAACCTCTGGACCTCACTAGCTGTAAGGTAAGACTCACACAATATGACGATGTTGGGAGTAGGGGTGGCTTATGAAGCATATACCAAAATAAAGCACCATGCTTATCATACATAAAGAGGAGCTCGTGGCAAAATAATAATAGCCGCTCGGGTCAATCTTTAGGTTAAGCCATGCTTGCCTAGGTTGGTCTGTGGATGGGTGACCACCCATTACATACCGAGTTTCCTCCGTGCCTCGGAAAGCACGTTAAGCCGTTGGTCCCGGCTGTCAATTGCACATCTTTGACAGTCGTTACAGATAGTCAGTGACCCAAAAAGTTTGACAACCAGTCTTACCAAGGGTATCGTATTACCCAGTATTAACTGGGTTGTGGAGGTCAGATAGGCAGTCGCTCCATGTAAAATACTGGTATTTAGCTGCTCCGGTTAGACTGGAAGCCGACCCCAACATAGTTGGGAATAGGCTAGGCAGATGATGATGATGAAGCCTATCATACATATCATATAGCAAATGCTATAGTGGCTCTCACTTGTTGCTATTTTCTTTACATCACACTTTCTGTCTCTGTCCGTCGCACATCGCAAGCGCAAGTAGTAACAAGCACGCAGCGTGGCGGGGATGCTATCTATGCTATACAGGGTGTAAACAGACTCTTCACGAAGCGGTCAACAAAGCATTATGTACATCAAACTAAGTAACTTTACGCTAAAATTAGTGCTGGGAAACGAGTTTTTTTTTTTAAGGTGAAATATCACGTTTTACGGCAGGACTCAATGTAACTCACTCAAAACATTGTGCTGATGGATGGATGAATAGTACGGGGGTCGTGGAGATTTTTAAAACCAACTTGTGAAAAAGTTGGTTTGACCGCCAATATCTCCGTAACTAGAAGGTTCCCAGGTATGGTCTAGAACAAAATAATGATCGCAATGACGGGGAGAACAAGTGCCTTTCGGCTTCGTTAAGAGTCTTGTTATACCTTTTATGTCGAGAACTCTGGTGTGAGCCTTGCGAGGCTATATTATACTGGAAATGTATAGCTTGAATGTCGCAATGTGTAACATAATATAACATCACGCCTGTAATCCCCGAAGGGTACGGCAGAGGTGTACCTAATAGTACACCCACATTTCACCAGTTATGTTTAAGTCCCATGTAATAGGGGGCGAGCCTATTGCCATCAACCGGGCACAAATCCAGAATCCGTGGCTGCTACTAAGAAATTCCTAATGGAAAAACCCAATAACACTTTGCCCGACACGAGAATCGAACCCAGGACCTCATGTACTCGTTCAAAATCTTAATTTTCTCGCAACTTAACTAATATAATCTTCTCTCTCCTTCTAGAATGTAGAGGAAGAACAAATGGACGCAGAAGAAAGCACAGCACAGGACTGCCTCGTCACAGTGCCCTGTGAGCCTGTCGACTATCTGACGGAGCAGCCTGAGAACTTGGAGAAGGTATAAATATATTGATTGGAGCTTAGTTATATCAAGTTAGGGTTGCGGGACTGTTCGAAAGAGATACCGCGGCCCTGGAACACAAAGGGCAAGAAAGGAACATGGATGGGTTTTAGTCAGTACAAGTCAGAGCGGGAGAAGTCGAAGAAGACAAACAAAATTCTCTCATTTTCCATAGTAAATTTTAGATAGTTAACGTAAGTTTATCTATTTGAATAAACAACATACATTTTGAATTGAAACAAGTTCAAATTAAATTAGTTAGCGGAACCCTACGGAGGCAGTGGCGTGCAGTGGTTCTCCAAGTAGGGTAGGCCATGCACGGCCGCGCTCACAAAATATTTTTTTGTTGACTCGTTAGTAACGTAAGTCATCTCAAGTGATGTTTTTTTTAAAGCTATTAAATGACTCTTTCAATGACTCTTACTCTATAGTAGTGTAATTTGTTTGTTGTAGGTTTATCCAATACAGAATACATGGGATTGATTGAAGGAATTCCCACTTACGTAAAAAAGCACGTTTTTTTTTTTGTTCTGTGAGGTTTAAAGATGTTTTAATTAACTATTTTCTACAAGAAATGCCCTTTCCAATGAGGTATCACACATGTTATTCAATAGCCATCGAAGAAAAATACAATTAAAAGAATATCGCAAATCGGCAGATAGGACCAGCCATTTTGTTTGTTTACATTTCGTTTTTTGCCGACCAAGTTGAACAAAAATTATTATCTTAACTATTATTTAGTCGTTTTTGTGTATGTTTTGCTTGAAAACTATTACCGAGTAAACATGCAATGCGATAGTTATTACTTTTTACACAGAATTGGTCTCACAATTAAATAAAATGCGATATTTGCGACAGCATTCCGACAGAATTCTAGTACCGGTACGCGTGCACTGAAAACCACACAGAAATAGAAATATACTTACTTCAGGTTAAAATCCGTTTGCACACACATAAAGTATATTCTAATTAGCCATTAAATCACTAATTTACTCAAAAACACTCACCCACTACCGAAAAGTAAAATTATTAATCAAAGTAAACATTCGCGACCAAGACCACAGACTAACTCTGACTTTTTTTTTTAATCTGAATGAGCGTTTCGAGAACGATTGTCGTATTTTTAGCATGAAGAAATTCATTATGGTTCACGTGGAAAAGAGAAAAAGGATATAAAACATCGCGTATTAGAGAGAAACAGATAATTTTGCACGGATCATACCAGGCACGCATGAGTACCACAGAGACAAACCCCGGGAAAGGGAACCCTGATTCATTCAAAATTTAGTTAGCCAGCCAATGACAACACAGCTCCTCGGGCAGGAGACGCGCCCATAATCTGTGCATGTGTGCCGTTTATACACACGAAAATATGCACCAGTGTGCGTAAACTTATGAATGAAATTTAGGCCGTCCGCCTTCTTGCCTGTAGGCACGCTTGGAGCGTCGTGCGTTACGTCATACGGGCGCGACAAGTTGCTATAAGTATTTTACAGGCGTTTTAACTTTTTTTTTTATAATTTGTATTATTTTATTTCATAGTTATAATAAATGCATTTGGTGTTGTTGGTAGGGTAGGCTAGGCCTAATTGCCTCTATGGACGGCACGCCCCTGTACGGAGGTGATCAGTCTATGAACTACTGTAATACAGGGCGAGCCTATTGCCATCAACCGGACACTCCGCGGCTGCTACTGAAAAATTTCTGGTGGAAAAACCCAATAACACTTTGCCCGACCTGGGAATCGAACCTAGGACCTCATGCTCTGTAGTCGTGCTTGCGACCGCTAGACCACCGAGACAGTAAAAAGTCTGAATTACTAAGTCATCCAAAACCAAGCATAAAGGTTTTTAGAAAACCAAGGTTACCGACGTAGCCCGAAGAATTGCCAAACTTAAGTGGCAGTGGGCAGGGCACATTGCTCGCAGAACGGATGGCCGATGGGGCCGTAAAGTTCTGGAGTGGCGACCGCGAACCGGAAGACGTTGTGTTGGAAAGCCTCCCACTAGGTGAACTGATGACCTGAAGGGTTCGGGGATCCGCTGGATGCGAGTCGCACGGTCAATGTGGCGACACTTGGGGGTGGCCTATGTCCAGCAGTGGACGACTTTCGGCTGAAATAATGATGATAATACAGGTTTTTTTGTATTTTAATACCTGAACCATATGTTTTCTTTCCAGTTTGGCTCCACAGTAGCGCCAGTGACCGAGGAGCCACCGTCTCAACCCCCAGCGAGCAACTCAGCGGAGACACACGCCACCAGGAGACATACTGTGGGACCTGGAGACTGCAGGCACACACAGGTAATTATCAAACGCTTCACCATGAGATATACAGAGGTACCTTGGATCTTCTTGGCCTTGACCCATGTTCAAATTCAAATTCATTTATTCATTTTGCGAACGTAGGGTAAAAAAATACAGACACGCTACCTACTCAGACACCGACACGACATAGGCTAAACTTACCAAGTTCTCGATTAAAAATGCAATCTAAAAGTTCCTATGTAATGTCCATTCAATTATATAATAAACTTCCCGCATCAATAAAAAAAGAAGCAAAAATTAACATATTTAAAAAAAAACTCAAAATTTTTTGGTAAATAAAAGCTACTACTCAGTAAACGAATATCTAAACGATAGACTTATAAAGTCATAGCTTGAGTACTCGAGATTTTAAAATTTTATTTGATTTATTAATTCTTTTTTCTATTAATCTTCTAATTTCTTTGTTTTTAAATTATGTTACGACGTTTTTTAATTAATGTTATACCTATTTATATGTTGTATTACCGCTATTACCTCAGGAAATACCTATGAAATGTTGTAGATATAATTTAGAAATGCTTCCTCTCTCCTAATCCACTTTGCTGTGCCCGGCTTTGCTGGGTCCACATGATCTAACTATAAGTTTACCACCTAAGAATACCTACATGTGGAATGCAATAAGAGTATTGAGTAAATGGTGTTCCATACTATGTCCCGCCAGAAGGCATACAAAATAGTGTAGAAAATCAAATGTCGATTAAACAAAAAATATGTGTGTGTACCAGAGTACACAGGTAAGAAGTGAAACTTCTTTACGACATATAATTTTTCTACTATTTGCAACTTCACGAAAATGGGGTAGATAAGGCTTAAGCCTTAAGAAAAACAATTTTTTCCGTATTAAATTAAAGCTATTTTATTATTATAGACATGCATACAATTAATGAGTAATTTTTTTATCATTGTTCTTATTATAATATCATTGCTATTGTTGTATTTCATCAATAATGATACATTTTCTTTACGTCAAAAAAAGCAACAGCACACACAACGCGTAACCGAAAAACGTGACGATTTTAAAAAAAAATCTCCCATACGTCGATAAAGAAGTTTCACTTCAATAATAAAAAAAATAAAGTTAAAAACTAAGTAGTAGATGTCACTATGTTTTTTTTTTTTTTTTTTTTACTATTTCATGTCAAACACTAAACGCTAATAATAAAATATGTCAATGAAATTAAAGACGGCATTTGTACAAGTCAGCACTACACCGTCACAATCAAAATCAATGAAATCCTAAATAAAAAATAGATGCAATATACAACACAAAATGGCAATTATTATATTATATTATTATAGCTAGCCCATATTGTCCCACTGCTGGGCAAAGGCCTCCCTCCATTCCTTCCAACGGTCGCGATTCTGTGCTACTTCTTTCCAATTCTCAAGGAAGACATCCAGTTCGTCCCGCCATCTCCTACGTGGTCTGCCGCGACCCCGTGTCACTGTTTCAGGGCACCAATCCTGAGCTTTACGGGCCCACAGTTCGTTCGGCATGCGACAGACATGTCCCGCCTAGTCCCATTTAAGTTGGGCAGCTTTTTGAGCCACATCAACGATTTGCGTTTTGGAGCGCAGTGTGGTGTTTCGAACGTGGTCTGTTAATTTTACACCTAAGATACTACGCTCCATAGCACGTTGGCAAACCTTGAGTTTGGACTTTTGGATGTTAGTCAAAGACCAAGTCTGTGCACCATAGGTCAAGATGGGGAGAATACACATGTCCATTAGTTTTCGCTTTAGGGACATGGGCAAAGTGCCCTTAAAATACTCCTTCAAGGACCAATAACTTTTCCAGGCATTTTCTGTTCTTCTTGCAATTTCCTTATCTTGCCTTGCCTGGAAAGAGATTACTTGGCCCAAGTAGATATATTCTTGGACATATTGTATATTCTCCCCGCCTATGTGTATGCTCCTTTTGGAGCTGTTGGTCATGAGCTTGGTCTTCGACATGTTCATCTTCAGTCCAACCTCAAGGCTTGCATCGCTAAGATCCTGTAGCATTTGTTCTAGTCCTGTGGCTGTGGGAGAGAAAAGGACAATGTCATCAGCGAAACGCAGATTATTCAACCTTACTTCACCGACGACAAGCCCTTTCTCTTCCCATTTGGCTGCCAGCGCCTGGAAGACTTCTTCTAGGGTGCTGGTGAACAGTTTTGGAGACAGCGGGTCGCCCTGTTTGACTCCCTTGAGAATATCAAACTTTGGACCTAAACTCTCTAACTTAATAGCAGCTGTGCTGTGGGTGTATATATTACGCAAAAGATCTATATAGGTAGGTTCTATGTTTTGTTTTGTAAGGGCATTAAATATTGCAGAATGTGTGATGCTGTCAATAAAACTGGTAAAAAGGGAACAACATTTTACAGACTATTATTATTCTACATATTACATACTATTATTCTATAGATTTATATAAATACAGTGTACACTCTTTATAACGAATTTCAATTTCACGGGACCGAGCATTTTCTTTCGTTATAAAGAGTTTTCGTTATAGGGAGGGAAGAGAAAAAATAAACCAAATTCAACCGATTTCCTACAGACAATGTAATCTAAGAATAATGGCACTCGTGTTAAGGCAATTAACAAAAGCGAGATGGCTGTTTATGACCTCAGGTGTCTTTCTTAGAAATTTCGGCACCTCAAAAGGTTAGTTTTCTAGGCTGATTATAAAAAAAATTGCATTGTTAAACATGTGTTGATGTCTAAATATGAAAATATTTCTTCGTAATAGAGAATGGCGGTTGCGTTATAAAGAGTGAATGAATGTATGGGTTTTGTGGTAAACCAACCAAATTGAACTAAATTCTATGTTATATAGAGTTTTTCGATATATCGAACGACGTTATAAAGAGTTTACACTGTACTTGGAGTAGCATTGAAAAAAGCACTGCAGACCCACCGAACCCCTGGCCACCCTTGGTGATACGGTGGGTGTTGTAAACTTTAACGATACCACCAGGTAATAGTGTTGTAATACTATTTTCAACACACTTGCTCATAAAATGGCTCTAATTTCACTGCAATTAGGCACATAATGACACCTGGAATCAAACTGTGACTTTTTCATTGCTATTATTCACAAGTGAGTTATAGTGTTTTTTTTTTTATTTTATTGGTTGAGTTGCTTTGTTCTTAAAAAAGTTTCGATACAAAAAAGATTGTGTTCAATAATACAAATAATCTATCTGATGAGACCGCTATGCCATCAAAAACAGTTAATAACATATAATTTTACTAACTGCACATTTACTAATTGTTTTTCTAAATAAACTTCATATCTGATCTACTAAATAAAATTATTTTTTAGTATTATTCACAAGTGTGTTGAAAAACGTCGTATGATACACGTGTGTATTGATGATTACCGTCCTCGGCTCTCTTAAGACCCTCACCTAATGTCTCGGGTCTCAATAGCGCATCAGCGGTAATCACCAACATTACACACTTGTACCATAATGTACTAGTTAAAACCACTTCTGACAACAACAATTTTATTTAATCATTTTATTTAAATTTTTACCGAACAAGTCTTAAATACTTATAATTTAAACACTAGCAGGAAATATTCCGGCTTCTTTCCATTTTCTGTTGTTTTTTTTTTTTCAATGTTTCATTCGAAAGTTTAAAGAAAATTTGCTAGTCATAATATATTTCATTTATTTTGTTATATTCGGCATTTTCTACGCTAGGCGTAACTCATTTTTAGGGTTTCGTACCTCAGTCGGCAAAAGCCTTATAAGATTACTTTGTAGTCCGTCTTCAGGCTGAAATTAATATCAAATATTCAGGGGGTTACTATGATGGTGTGGGAAAAAGACAGAGCTGTACAGGTCGTCTAACGCCATCTCTTTACCGCACTGGAATGACGACTGCTTTAAGACGTCATGATGGGCCACCAGGTTTGCTACCCTTTACAGCAGTGAAAAAATCAAACTTGTATGTCAACGCGATCAAAAGATATAATATGGTAATATTTTGCGTTGACCTAAAATTATGATATTTGGCAAAAATCAAAATTACAACCCGCTTAACTCTTTCAGGTTTGGTGGTTAGTTTTCTAACCACGTATTCTGGGTTGTTTAAAAATATTTCCACGTCATCTATCGATTATGTGCTAGGCTTTTTAAAGTCATTATTGACCTTGTGTTGTGAAAACCGCCATGGTGGTTAGTAAACTAGCCCCCTTACCCCTCAATAGCCTTGTGTGGTATTTTCGAAAAATATTTTTGTTCTTAATAATTAAACCCTAACAGTCTTATTACAAAAAGCGGAGCTCGTGGCTAAACAATAACAGCCGCTCGGGTCGATCTTTAGGTTAAGCCGTGCTTGCCTAGGTTGGTCTGTGGATGGGTAACCACCCATTACATACCGAGTTTCCTCCGTGCCTCGGAAAGCACGTTAAGCCGTTGGTCCCGGCTGTCATTTGAAGATCTTTGACAGTCGTTAAAGTAGTCAGTGGCCCAAAAAGTCTGACAACCAGTCTTACCAAGGGGTATCGTATTTCCCAGTAGTAACTGGGTTGTGGAGGCCAGATAGGCAGTCGCTCCATGTAATATACTGGTATTCAGCTGCATCCGGTTAGACTGGAAGCCGACCCCAACATAGTTGGGAAAAGGCTAGGCAGATGATGAGTCTTATTACAAAAAGCGGTTTAACTAAAAAACGTGGTTTAAACTTCTTTAAACTACGGTCTAAACAAAAATGGTATTACAAATCGTGGTTTTGCGATAAACCGTTGACTATATCATGGTCTAACGCTAAACCTCGGCGACCCCTAGTTTAACGATGGTCAAAGTCACTAAATCGGATCCGTCAAAGTTTTTTATTTTTGATTTTAACATCTTTTTCATTGTATTGTGTTGTTTTTACTCGAAAATGGGTCATTCATGGTCTATTTAATTGATGTTGAATTTATGTTTACTTACTTTTTCCTCGGTAATCCAATTCTCAGATCACAAAAATCAAACAAAAAAATCACATTAAATTATTAAAATTACTAAAGAAGTACAAGGTAACAGAGCAAGAGGGTAAACAAAGAGGCAATTGTTCTAATAAAGACTTAAAATTCCAAAGCTAAATGAACTTTATTCAACTTGCGATGGTTTTGTTAAATGTTATGGTTTCATATAACGCGCGAGACTGTTACGTTTCGTTACACGTACTTAGATTTATTTTTAGAAATTAATACGACATTAAGTAATCTGCTTTAACCTAAACAAAACTGCAATCGACGAAATAACTAAATAATGTTTATATCCATGCAAAATAACCATGTCTTAATATTTTAAACACTCCTAAAGATCATCTAATCATTAGCTTGTTATCAAAACGTTTTCTTTTCTGGGCATACGAAACGTCGCAATAGAATGAAATCATGGTGAACGAATGATATTTGTATTAATCTATGGTTTATTTTTAAACAATGGTTCAAATGACGGTACTAAGAAGACCACGGTTTTTTTAAGTTTTGTAATATGAACAAATTTAGACCATGGTTCTGCAGATAAGCCTGGACTAGTTAGTACAGGTTTAAACCAAGGTTTATTTAGATTTTTGTAATAAGACTGTATCTGAACAAAATGTCCAATTGTTTTATTTATAAAGTCATATGATTAAAATTCTGACTGAAAGAGTTATGTTAATTCAATAACTATTTCATAAAAAACTTATTCAACGGGGTTGAATGAACTTGAATTTCGATCTCGCGCTAAATTTGAATTTCGCAGGCTACCGTACCTTAACACAACCAGTAAATATAAGATATTATTTATTACAGGGGGGTGAGTTAGGAGTATGTGGGGCTGCCTCGGCAGACTTAAGGCCGTCGCCGCTGTATGTGTCCGCGCACTTTAACGTAAGTAGATTATGTATACGTATACTAATAACGAGGAGCTCGTGGCCAGGGCTGCGGGACTGTTCGAAAGAGATACCGCGGCCCTGGCACACAAAGGACAAGGAAGGAACATGGATGCGTTTTAGTCAGTGCAAGTCTGACACTCCCTTCCGCTCCTCCCAGAGCTGGAGAAGTTATTTAATGATTTCCCCTCCCAAAAAAAAAAAAGGTTTCTGAAGGACCTCAAAAATGAGGTCAGTGTATGTCCTTCGAGGAGCTCGCGGCTAAATAATAACAGTCGCTTAGTCGTCTTTACCTAGGTTGGTCCGTGGATGGGACCCATTACATACCGAGTTTCCTCCGTGTCTCGGAAAGCACGTAAGCCGTTGGTCGATAGTTGGTATCAATACAAACCAGTTTTGTATGAGACAAAATGTTCTAAAGTATCACGTTTCCGAGATATGAGCTATCTAAGTTCAGTCTAAGTAAGTCTTAGATGCGAGTCGCACGGGACCGGTCAGTGTGGCGACACTTGGGGGAGGTCTATGTCCAGCAGTAGACGTCTTTCGGCTGAAATGATGATGATGATGATGAAGTCTAAGTAAGTGAGGATCTAAGTCCATTGGGCTGCGGGCTGTTCGAAAGAGATACCGCGGCCCTGGAACACAAAGGGCAAGGAAGGAACATGGATGGGTTTTAGTCAGTACAAGTCTGACACTCCCTTCCGCTCTGCCCAGAGCGGGAGAAGTCATTTGATGATTTCCCATCCGTAAAAAAAAAAAAAAAAAGGATCGAAGTCCATTTATTGATATCTTCAGCACAACTTTGATAGCAACCTATGAAAACAAATTTCTGTCAATTTACTTTAAATATTTGCAACTAGTTAACCAAAATGTAAATAATTAGATACTAGACTCATAACACATACATAATAATTCATACCATCTCATTTAGTTTTATGTAAACTTTATATTCATATTTTATTCAAATTATATTACTTTAATATTAAGATTTGGAGGAGCTCGTGGCTAAACAATAACAGCCGCTCGGGTCGATCTTTAGGTTAAGCCGTGCTTGCCTAGGTTGGTCTGTGGATGGGTGACCACCCATTACATACCGAGTTTCCTCCGCGCCTCGGAAAGCATGTTAAGCCGTTGGTCCCGGCTGTCAATTGAAGATCTTTGACAGTCGTTAAAGTAGTCAGTGGCCCAAAAAGTCTGACAACCAGTCTTACCAAGGGGTATCGTATTTTCCAGTAGTAACTAGGTTGTGGAGGCCAGATAGGCAGTCGCTCCATGTAATATACTGGTATTCAGCTGCATCCGGTTATACTGGAAGCCGACCCCAACATAGTTGGGAAAAGGCTAGGCAGATGATGATGATGATTAAGATTTGAGAACATTATCATACCAGCACTTTTATGTTATTTTTATTGTTTCACATTAATTCTTAGTATGTACTGCTGTTGTTGTACTAAATAAATAAATAAACAAACAAAATGGCGGAAGTTAGGCCGGCCTCATACAAAAATCTTCCAAGCCCTAGATAGATTGTAGTAGCTTGATGTGTAGGCGTCTGTACACTGGTTACTCCGAGATTACTGGGCCTATTTCCACGTTTCTTTTTTCATTTGGTAGATACAACTAGCGCGGTGGTCTTCTATATTTTTTATTAACTTAATTTGGGTAGTTTATGAGTTAAATCCTTTAGTACGTGTTATTTCTTCTTGTTAACACGTAAAATGCTTGACAGCCATTGGTGCCGATTCCCTTGTTCACAAACTAAACTAAATTTAAGTTGAGTGCATCGTTTTCTTTCTATTTCATTATGAAAAGGACAGAAGATAAATATTAGTTTAGTCCTGACAATTTAGTCAGCACCTGACGTAATTTGATGCAATTTTAGTAGTCGACTTTTTAATCACGTCTAAACTTGTGTCAGGCGCTGGTTAATTTGACAGGACTAAACTAAAATTTATCTTCGGTCTTTTTCTTAATGAAATAGAAAGAAAAAGATGCACTGAACTTAAATTTGGTTTAGTTTGAAAACAAGGGAATCGGCACCATTGTTTCATTAATTTAAAATTACACAATGTTCATACAGAATGTCAATGTAAATTTCGTTTTTTATTTTTACGTTAAAGCAGGCTTCGAAGTGATAATTATCATTGATAAGTATTGATACAAAAATAAAAAGTGTGTGTGTACTTATTACGCACGTAAGAAGTTAAACTTCTTTGTCATATAAAACTAAAATGTTGACTAGCTAACTTCAGGGTGTATGTTGACTAGCTAACTTCAGGCTAACGGTTTTTCGTGACGGTGCGCGCGCGCATCGTAATTACTTTATTTATTAATAAACTTCACGTGTATCCGAACGCGATTTGCAGACTACAAAAACGGTAACAAAAATTGTGTTAAATTATGCAACAAACGGATTTTTTGTACATTTTTGCTAAAACAGAATCAGTAGCAACCATTGTATTTCTTTATTTAATATTCAAGTAACGAAATTACCATCTGTAAGCCAAAACAAAATTTAAGACAGCAAGTTAAGTTATGAATCATCATTGATAATTACGAACCCTGCTTTAAAGTACCCAGTTGCGCGCCAGTTAAACCTTGTTTGAACTGTCAAGTGTCACAAATGTCACTTATATGTCATTGTCAATAATGCCAATTTGACCGTTAAGCGTTTTTGAAGTAAAACTTCTTTAGGCGCGACTAGGGAGTAACTCAGATTTTTTTGAAAATCTCTAAATATACTTGTTTATTTATTACTTTTAAAATAAGTAAATTAAAAGAAAAAGAAGTTTTACTTCAATCGCGCGTAAAGGTTACACGCACACATTTTTTTTTATTACTGGGTATCGTAGTACCCGCTGGCGTTTGAGTGGGTAGGTAGTTTAATTCTAGTCAAAAAATATCTTTTATTTAAACTCATTCTTTTGTCCTTCACAGCAACAACCGTCTCCAAACGTGTCCATGCTCCCGAACACGAACCTGGCGGCCAAGCTGCCTGCAGTCCAGCACCAGCCGCCGAGGTACTTCAGCGTGAAGGACCAGCACCTGCTGAAGCCGCCGCACGCCATGCAGACGCAAGGTAACTAAAGAAATCCACAAAAATAAAGACCCATCCAAAAACCGACCCCAGGAAGCGCTGCTTAACATATTGATAATATTTTTATCGTCCACCCAAACCACCCAACCTTGACGAGTACAGTTGAACCTTGTAGATTTACATTAGTTATTCCATGACCCACGCTGTAGTCCCAATAAACATTTTTGTCTCGATCTAATCTGAAATTGCGACCCACACTGTGGCCTCGACGCACCCTGCTCTCGACCCGCACTATGGTTTCGGCGCACCCGGCTTTCGGCCCACACTGTGGCTTTGACGCACCTTGCTCTTGACTTACACTGTGGCCTTGACGCACCTTGCTCTTGACTTACACTGTGGCCTTGACGCATCTTGCTCTTGAGTTACACTGTGGCCTTAACGCACTTTGCTCTTGACTTACACTGTGGTCTTGACGCACCTTCCTCTTGACTTATCCTGTGGCCTTGACGCACCTTGCTCTTGAGTTACACTGTGACCTAGACGCACCTTCCTCTTGACTTACACTGTGGCCTTATCGAACCTTGCTCTTGACTTACACTGTGGCCTTTACGCACCTTCCTCTTGAGTTACACTGTGGCCTTGACGCACCTTGCTCTTGACTTACACTGTGGCCTCGACGCACCCTGCTCTCAACCCACACTGTGGCCACGACGCACCCTGCTCTCGACCCACACTGTGGCCTCGACGCACCCTGCTCTCGACCTACACTGTGGCCTTGAAGCACCTTGCTCTTGACCCACACTGTCCTCGGCGCACCTTGCTTTCGACCCGCACTGTGGACTCGACGTACACTAGTCTCAATCCACGCGGTGCCACCATCCGATGGCATGGACCCACTCTGTGGTTTCGACCCGCTCCGTGGTTTCGACCCACTTTGTGGTTTCGACCTCCCCCGATGCCCCATATTGGAAGCCAACTACACCATAGTAACGTAGAAAAATGTAGACGGATGATATCTTCGTCCGTATACCTTCCCTGCTGCTAACAATGCATATTGTACCCCTTAGCGTCCACGTTCGGGCGGCGCGCGTCGGACGGCGGGGTGCCGCGCGGGCGCGAGCGGGCGTGCTGCCACTCGGCGCCGACGCATCATGTGAGTATATCTTACGTAACCTAACGCAGCAGTTTACTTAAAAATTGAAATCTGTTTGTAATTTTAAAATGACAGCTTTTTACTAAACTGAAAATGTCCTTTTTTATTTTGTTAGACCAGGTTTTTATCATTTCTTATTCATTTGTGCTAATTACTTGTCCTTTAAACCTAAAGCTTGATAAAGAAATTAGAAATAATGATAGTGTGTTTGGAAATCCAAACTGTGAGAAATTGGGAATTGTTTATTCAAAGTTGATGGAACAAATCTGCTCTAGCCAAATTTTTTGACGTGATAACGTCTAATAAATCGATGAACGAAAAAGTGTTCCGTTAGGCTCATTGTCCCGTTATGCTCATTGTACGCATGCGCCGCATCTATCTCTCTTCCACTCGATTTTATAACGTTGTCACGTTAAACTATCGTCCGTAAACCAACTTTACAAACAACCAATTTTTTATAGAATATACTGTTTCGTGTATTTATTTAACAATAAAAGTTTTTAGTCTCAATTGTTTGGACGACCATTTAAAAGGTGTTTACAAAAACATTGAACTATTGCCAATAACTGCTAAGTTCATTTTTCAATATCATCAGGCACAACTAGTCCTACTACCAGTGGCGCGCCAGTTAAACCTTGTTAGAACTGTCAAGTGTCACTTATGTCATTGTCAATAATGTCAATTTGCCAGTTAAGCGTATTTTATTGCTGGGTACCGTAGTACCCGCTGGCGTTGGAGTGGGTAATTATACCAATATCTTCAATCTCCACAGGTATCAGACAGCGGTACACCGGCGCGCGCCGAGGACACGGAGCAATCTGAGGAACAGAACACTGACTCTGCTTACAACACTAATTTATGCAGGTAAGATAGTACCTAAATCTGCCAGGGCAGCGGGACTGTTCGAAAGAGATACCGCGGCCCTGGAACACAAAGGGAAGGAAGGAACATGGATGGGTTCTGGTCAGTACAAGCCTGACACTCCCTTCCGCTCCTCCCAGAGCTGGAGAAGTTATTTGATGATTTCCCATCCGAAAAAAAAAAAGATAGTACCTATGTTTAATGAGCTGTGGGCCAAAATAACCACTATCTGGAGCCCTGATACAGCCAGAAGGCGTCGCGGCAGACCTCGTAGAAGATGGCGGGACGAGCTGGATAAAACCAACGACCAGTGGCCCACATTAGCCCTGGATCGAAACAACTTGAAGTCATAGGGAGAGGCCTTTTCCCAGCAGTGGGATGACGCAGGCTAACAGTATCAGCATCAGTACCTACATGTTATAGTCATCACCTGCCTAGAAAAAGTTGATGATGATTGACCAGCCTCTGATCTAGTAGCAGCAAGTGCTACTGCTGACTATGAGGTCCTGGGTTCGATTCTCGGGTAGAGCAAAGGTTTTTCTATCAGAAATTTCTCAATAGCAGCCACGGAGTCTGCCCGATTGATGATAATAGGCTCGCCTTCTATTACATAGGACTTAAACATAACTGGCTAAATGTGGGTATTCTGTTAGGTACACCTTTGCCTAACCCTTCGGGGATTATAGGCGTGATGTTATGTTATGTTATAATTATGTTACCATGAATACATTGAATTTTATTTGGAAAGAGTGCCTCGCAAAGTACGTTAAGCTGTTGGTCCCGGCTGTCATTTGTAGATCTTTGACAGTCGTTACAGGTAGTCAGTGGCCTGAAAGTCTAACAACCAGTCTTACCAAGGGGTATCGTATTACCCAGTGCTAACTGGGTTGTGGAGGTCGGATAAGCAGTCGCTCCATGTAAAATACTAGTATTCAGCTACATCCGGTTAGACTGGAAGCCGACCACAACATAGTTGGGGAAAGGCAGGCAGATAATGATGATTTGGAAAGAGCGTCCATGGAGTTTCTTGCCCGTTCTTCTCCATAGAGATCTACGCTTTGGAATGGGCAACTACAGTACTTTCACAAGTTAATATGCCTGTATCACTATCATCACTAAATATTATAAAACAAAGTCCTCCGCCGCGTCTGTCTGTCTGTTCGCGATAAACTCAAAAACTACTGCACCGATGTTTATGCTGTTTTTACCAATGGATAGAGTGGTTCTCGATGAAGGTTTTAGGATATCATTTGTCAAGTGTTTTTTGCGGGAACGGGATCAAAATTTTATGATTACTTTTGGTCGCGATAACCGACATGACACGCGAACTAACGCCGCGGGCAATTTTTAAATAAATGCTTTGGTTTCAAGCTTATATGCTTCTGGTTCCATTCCCAGGTTATGCAATGTTGAGGAATTCACTAGCAGTCTGGACACGTTCCCACTTAATGGGACTCTGCCTACGTCTCAGGGGAATACGGGCGCGATGGTATGTTGTAAATATGTTGTTACTTGTCTGTAGGTACATGATGAACCGCGGCAGCAGTAAACGGCATACGATGGCTACGCCTGAGGATGCGGCTAACGTGGTCACTTCTAGTACTGGGTCTATGGTAAGTTGGCTATGACAATATAAAGTTCTACCCCTTCTTCTTAGCGTGTCATGGAGGTAAACAGGTCATGGAGGTAATAAAAGTACAGTTATAACCTTAAAAACTAGTATTAGAAAAAAAAACTTGTGAATTTGGAGCTTTGACCCCCAATATCTCCGTAACTAGAAGGTTCCCAGGTATGGTCTAGAACAAAAAAAATATCGCAATGACGGGGAGAACAAGTGCCTTTCAACTTCGTTGAGAGTCTATTAACAGCTTTTTTTAAAAAACATGTTCCAAACAAATGCACAATTAGTTGAAACTATCACATCTTCTCGATCATTAATCGTCAATACAAAATTCTCAATAATCATTCCGCCCACAGCAAAGCACATCCCCCTCATCAACGACCAGCATCCGAGTCAGAAGAACAGGTCTACTGACAGTCACGGAGAGGCCTCCTGGTAAGTAGTCCACTATATGCTATGCAATGTAATGTTATACACAGTAGCCGGCGTTAATATGACACATTGAGCATTGGAAAGAGAGAGACGACGCTCTAGTTGTCTTTGCCTTTTTTTAGTGACCACACTTGTCGACGTGGAGTCAGTTTGAGCCGATCACCGTCTTTTTTGTTGAGATAAAGATGTTTCTGACCAGTTCGAATCGATTCTGCGTCGTAAAGTGGAAGCGCCTGAGTAACCCGCCAAATTCAATTTTTTTGCAATTTACAGGTCAGTGTCAGGTTGTATGTTGATAAAAATATGATTCGCGGCCGTAACACGTATGTAGTATCTTTTAGGCAAGCGTGCTCCATCCTAGGCCGCATCATGACTTCACATCAGGCGAGTTGCAGCCAAACGCAAGTCTATCAAAAAAAAGGCTTATGTTTAATCAACCACCAGATGTACTCAAATGTAACGGCAAAATGATCACTTTTGATCACCAAAATTAGATCCTCATTTTAGCGTGAAACTAGAACCAAAAATAGGTAATGACCACCAGAAATTGAACTATTATGGTCCTGCATCCGAATTGAGGGGGACTCGGTCGACGGAGGCTTCGAGGGGCTCCTACTTCTGAATGGTTTATGAAAATTATAACCACGAAGGGTATGGCGCCATGCCCTTCTAACCTAACCTATCCGTGTCGGTGTGCCCCAAGTCGGCCTAGGCAAAACTAGTTTCTCATCGACCACCTCATTAAATTTGTTGCTCATTTACTACATTTGGTGATCAATTGATATTTTAGGTGATAGATATATGTTAGAGGTCACAAAGTTATTTTTGGTGGTCATTATATTTATTCCCAAAAAAAATGGTCATTCAATGAGATTATACGAACATATAGGGTTGAATTGATGATTTTAAAGATAATAATTCTGTAAATATATGCGTATTACGGCCGCGAATCATATATTGTTCAAAATACAACTGACACTGACCCGCAAATTCAAAAAAAAAACGTAAGAAAAAATGAATTTCGCGAAAATAGGACACCCAATTCTTGGTCATGCCGCCAAATAAGGTTTAGTGTAATTTTGCCGACAATCGTTTTTCTCAAGACTCGATTTGTCGTATTCACAACGGAATATGACAAATGTGCTTGCAATGTTACTGTTTTGATGTTGTTATTTGAAAGCTTTTGAGGGATGTTGAGATTTTTTTTATTAAAACTTTTATTTTTGTAAAAGAATTGGTACACAAGGTGGAAGTGACACTGACGCTAAAACGGGGAACATGGAAAGTTTTAGTTGATTATTGGAAAGTGATACAATAACTTTATTCCACACCAAAATTCTAATTACCTATCATTTGAGAAAAGAGCTACACTGTCGAAAGGATACCCGAAGCGACTTCTATTGTTAAAGTTGTCTTTTAATTACATAAATATCAATTATTTTAGAGCAAGGAGGCCAAATTTAGAAATGACTTAAAAAAATCTCAACAGCCATTTAAAAAAGAAAAAAAAGTTTAATCAAAGTAGTTAAATATAAGCATGCTGCTAGCAAATTGCATCAATTTTTCGCTAGAATTTTATTTTTGCTATTCATGTTTTTTTTTTTTACTTTATTTTTCTTTTTATTATTTTATTTTAGTAATTAGCCCAGAATTAGTAATGGAGGTCGAAGCAAGAATGAAGAGGAATTATTTACCGCCTTCTATGCAGTATCAAAGTGGATATCAAAGCCCCCCAACTCCCACTGGACCCCCGAATCCGATACCCCAATCCCCGACTCAGGGGTCAATAACTGCAGGGACCCCTAATTATTCCCAGACCACTGGCAATCAGAAATCTATGAAGCCTTCCCTGCAGACCATACCACAAGGTAGTATAATGGGGACGAAAGGGTCTATGGTATCTGGGACACCGATCAGCCAAGCCGTGTCCCCATATACCCCAACTGTGGGACAATTCTCCCCAAACCATGGGAGTGTGGTACAAAATACAGGTTCAATAACCAGTGGTACTCCTCTGAACCAAGGTTCGATCATGTCTGGTACACCAAGTTATGATACAACGACGGCTTTTACGTTTGGTACTAATAATGTCTTCGGGGGCATGCCTAATAGTTCCTATAATGCGTCAAATGTTAACACTTTTGGGTCTATCACAAGTGGTACACCGATGAACCAAGCTGGATACCAGAACGCCCCTATGACCCAAGGATCGATGTCTGGTGGCACAGCTATGAATCAGGGGTCTTTTCAGTCAACGCCTTTAAATCAGGGGTCATATCAATCTATGGATCAGTATGAATCTTCGTTTTCTAGTACTCCTATCAAAAAGGGGTCTATAACTGATGGTACCCCCATTAATCAGAATCAATTTCAAGCAAATCAAGGTTCTTATCAAAACGCACCTATGGCTCAAACTCCATTTTCTAGTACCCCTATCAAAAAGGGGTCTATAACTGATGGTACCCCTATACAGACCCCCTTTCAAAATCCTTCTATGAACCAGGGACCATACCAAAATCCACCAAATCAAGCTACTATAACTGGGTCCTTCTCTAATCCTGCGATAAATCAGCCTTTTGAAAGTACACCAATATACCAAAGTAATTTCACTTCCGACTCCTTTATTTCACCCCCTATCAAAAAGGGGTCTATTACAGAAGGCACCCCTATTCAGGGACAAGCGTTTTTCACTAACCAAGACTCTTCAATGAACCAGAATCCGTACCAAAACACACCAATGGGTACTACCCCATTAAACCAGCCCCCTATTAGCATCACCCCCCTGAACCAGCCCTACCAAGCACCCCCACCGAACCAAGGGTCTTTAATGAACCAATCGTCTTTCCCGAATCCTACTGGCCATCCTATTACTGCAAATGCCCCCTTTTCACAAACAAATCAGGGGTCATTCTCGAGCAATACAAACCAGGGGTCACAAATGAACCAATCTTACCCGAATACCCCGGGGGCTATAACTGGGGGTGTTCCGATGCAAACTGGTTCGATAACTGCCGGTACGCCTTTACCGGTTAATACCGGGAATTATAACCCCAGTTATAACTCGAAGCAAAGGAAATACTCCGGTCCGCAGAGGGTTAAGTTGCAAATGTTAGCTACAGTTCAGGAAATGGGTAATTTGATTTTTTTTTACTTTTTTGTATTTTTTTTCAGGTGAAGGGTAGTTTTTAATAAGGGAATTAATCTGAATTAGGGTTTTTCATTTTATGTGTATAAAATGGTACTATTTTTCCAATATAGTGGAGCTCCCTCAAGTTTATTTGATTATCGAAAAAAAAAAAACATATTTTCACAATTTGTCACTAAAGCTATGGTATTAATGCCACTCTTGATAGAATGAACACTTGCGTGCAAAAAAACTGTACATACAGTTTTGTACGCGATCTATATACAGGGTGTAAACGGAACCTGCACGAAGCCGTCAACCAAACATTCTGTACATCAAACTAAGTAACTCTACTCAAAAATTATTGCTGGGAAACGACTTTTTTCTTGAGGTGAATAATTTACGTTTCACGACTTAATGTAAGGCACTTAAAACATTGTGCTGGTAGATGCATTGAATAGTACAGGGGTCGTGGAGGTATTGGAAGTGAAGTTATAACATTAAAAACTTGTATTAAAAAAAAAAAGCTTGTGAAAAAAAAATTGAAACTTTGACCCCCAATATCTCCATAACTGGAAGGTTTCCAGGTATGGTCTAGAACAAAAAAATTATCGCAATGACGGGGAGAACAAGTGCTTTGTGGCCTCGTTAAGGGTACTTTTACACCACTTATTCAATTCATATTCATTATTATTCGTTTTAAGTCTTGCCACCGCGCGGGTCCGGTCAATGTGGCCACACTTCGGGGAGGCCTATGTCCAGCAATGGACGTCGTTCGGCTGAAATGATGATGATGATGATGAAGTCTTGCAACCAGGATTGTGAAAGTCAGATAGGCAACTCCATGTAAAATACTGGTATTCAGCTACATCCGGTTAGACTAGAAGCCGACCCGAACATAGTTTAGAAAAACCAGGCAGATGATGATTGGTTTGTGTTAAAGAAAAGCGATCATAATGTTTATGTTTTTATAGTACAATTTACATTCTTACTCACGTGTTTAAAACGTGGATAGTAACGGCGTTTTTATTCATCGAACCGCGCGACAAGGTCACGTTATCAAAACGTGAGTAAAACCGGAATAATATCAATATATTAATTGTCAGTTTTACCACGTGGTGTGCTGTTTTATACTAACTGGGTTGTGGAGGTCAGGATAAGGGTATTCAGCTGCATCAGGCTAGACTGGAAGGCGACCCCAACATATTTTGGGCAGATGATGATAAAAAAAAAAACATGTGTGCAATTCACACGTGGTAGAAGTGAAACCTTCAAAAATGTTGGTTACAAGATAAACACTGTATAATGCTTTCTATCTCATTTTCTCCCACGTTAAATCTTATGAATTTATGTGTCAGTCTCTTTTTACTGTCGCTTTTTTGTTTCATTGGCTTTCAAATCACAACGATGCTAAGAAGTTTTCACTTCAAAAAATGTATTTTGCCAAAAATACGTGGTCCCGCACTGACGCCGACGATATTTGACCATAGAAACAAACAAATATTCTATACAGGGTGTAAATGGATACTTCACGAAGCCGTCAACTTCATTCTGTACATCAAACTAAGTAACTCTACGCAAAAATTATTGCTGGTTAACAACTTTTTTTTTGAGCTGAAAAATCATCTTTTGCGGTAGGACTCAATGTAACGCACTCAACACATTGTGCTGGTGGATGGATTGAATAGTACAAAGGTCATGGAGGTATTTAAAATAAAGTGTTTAAACATTTTTTTTTTCTAAAGTTTGAACTTTGACCCCCAATATCTCCGTAACTAGAAGGTTCCCAGGTATGGTCTAGAACAAAAAAATGATCGCAATGACGGAGAGAACAAGTGCCTTTCGGCTTCGTTAAGAGTCTTTTATACACGTATTATTTTAGACATTTTTTTTTTTTGTTGAGATATAACATTATAAGGGATAATAACTAACACTGGGAAGGTTTTTTAAACATTTCAAATTAAATTATATTGTTTTCAGTACAATATCGACGAAGGTAATTGTTTGCAATATTATTTTTTGTAGTGTGTGTACAGTTTTATGCATGCGAGTGTTATTTCTGTGTATTTTGTGGTATGTGTGTGTGTGTGTGTTTTTACGTAGTTGTGTGCTCTGTTGTGTGTTTGTAGTTGATATTACTTTTTTATACTAACTTAAGATTTTTTTTTTATTTTCGGAATGACAGTTACGGCATAAAAAAAATGATTTTAACTATTTTTAATTTTAGATTTTTTTAAGTGAATATTTTGGAAGCTTCAAAGTTTTGGGTTCGAATCCCAGTTCCAATGTTTTGAAAAGAAATTAAATAACAAAGTGGGTTTTTTGTCTTCATACTACCTACTGTCTCGTCTGTCTAGGAGTCGCAATCCCGACTGCTGAGGTCCTGGGTTTGATTCCCGAGTTAAACAAATTGTTATTGGGTATTTCCATCAGGAATATCTCAGTAGCAGCCACGGAGTTTAGATTTGTGCCCGGTTAATGCCATTAGGCCCCCTATTACATGGGAATTAAACATAACTGTTTGTAATCCCCGAAGGGTTAGGCAGAGGCGTACCTAATAATACACCCACATTTCGCCAGTTATGTTTAACTCCCAAGTAATAAGGGACAAGCCTTTTACCATCAACCGGGCACATATTCAGATTCCGAGAAATTCCTGATGGAAAACAGTTTGCCCGACCAGGCAATCGAACCTAGGACCTCATGCCTTTCGACCACTAGGTCAACGAGGCAGTATTTTTAATTTTACATCAATTTAAATGTATAATCACTACAGTAACATCTTCACTTACAGCCCGCGAACACGCAGAGCGCTACTCCCCCGTCCGTCGCGCCGAATGCTCCCCTCCAAGAGTGGCGCACGACATCGCGTCCGCCAGGCTTGAATACCAGCAGTTACAGGTATCTGGAACATAGATAAACTCTCGTCTGTTTCCCCATGGCGGCAGGCCTGTACAGACGTAGTTAATACAAGGTGTAAACGGCCCGGAAAAAACAGAAAAGGGAGTGCCGGCAGAAGTGAAAACTTGAAACACCGCCATCTAGCTTAAATATCAGAAATCTCAATAGCTTTCTGCAAGAACGAAAGATGTCGCTGCCGTAGAGAAAAACTTCAAACAACACCATCTACCTTAAACTACACGCACACTCGCGCAAGCTTCCTGCGCCGCTGATTCAATCTGACGACCTGACGCGAGTTTAACAGTTTTCACCCATCCCAAAAAGTGCACAACGCCGCTAAAGAAGTTTTCACTTCAAAAACAGTCACAACTTCCAAAAAAACACTCAAAATGTCTAAAATTACTTTCGAAAGTCGATGACTTCGTTTGTTTCATGACTTTTTTGCCACCAATTAGCAAAAGTAAAGTTATTTCAGCCATTTTTAGTGTGTTTTTTTGAAAGTCGGTTTTTTGCAGAATGTTTTTTATTTTACCCTTTTTAGTTTTAGTCCACACAACGTCTTGTAATAAAGTATTACAGGGCGTCAATAAATTCGTCCGCATTGCTGTCAATAGGAAAAGTGCCCAGAAGGCTGGCAGCATTGCCACGTTGGATAGCAATGCTGATTCTTTGGCCAAAAAATAGGCCAGCCCTTATTGTAATTAATTAATTTTTACATCGTAACTAGTAATTGAGTTAAAGAGAATGGCTGACAGAATGGGCTAGATCTCTGTTTATACCTCTCCACAAAAAAAATATATGTGTGTGTACCAGAGTACACAGGTAAGAAGTGAAACTTCTTAACGACATATCATTTTTCTACTATTTGCAACTTCACGAAAATGGGGTAGATAAGGCTTAAGCCTTAAGAAAAACAATTTTTTCCGTATTAAACTAAAGCTATTTTATTATTATAGACATGCATACAATTAATGAGTAATTTATTTTATCATTGTTCTTATTATAATATCATTGCTATTGTTGTATTTCATCAATAATGATACATTATATTCTTTACGTCAAAAAAAAGCAACATGGCGCGTAACCGAAAAACGTGACGATACGTCAAAAAAAATTCTCCCATACGTCGATAAAGAAGCTTCACTTCAAAAAATGCAGTAATTATCCGTCTTATTTCCCTAATATCACACAGCAGTAAAATTCTACTGTCATTGTTCACAGCGTGGCTTGGAACGTCGTGGCGGAGGCCCGGGAGCTTCGCCCCCGCACGCTGAAGTCAGATTACACACGCCTGGGACTTCTATGCCTGGTAAGAACTTGAGTTGACATCAAGACTTGATCAAGTTGACATCTTAAAAGAAAAGAGAGATGTGAAGTATTATTGGAAATGACAATTTATAACAACAGCTACGAATTCTAACTAACGGAATTATTACATACTAGCTCATGCCCGCGGCGTCGCCCGCGTGGAGTTCGATAATTGTCCCACGGGAACATACTATCGGGATAAAAAGTGTATGTCAAATATCTTATGTGTTAATCCAGGTTATAAACTATCTGTGTTCCAAATTTCATCCAAATCCGTTAAGTAGTTTTTGCGTAAAAGTGTAACTAACATCCATACATCCAAATTTTCGCGTTTATAATATTATAGTAAACGATTGATTTAACGAGTAAAAATCAAACGAAAGTCTTGTAAGCTTAAAATTTTAGTACTTCCCTTTTTGAATCGGATTTCTTTACCAATTTCAAGAGTTTATCTGTCTGTTTATTCCGGCTAATCTCCGAAACGGCTGGACCGATTTTGACGGGTCTTTTGCTGGCAGATAGCTGATGCTTCTACTACTACTTATACTTCCACTTTAAGGGCGCATGACCACCGCGGCGCACGGATAGGTTACGCACTTCGCTTTGCAAGAAAACATATGTAATTGTGTCCACAGCAAACTACAGACACGCTACGCATGAATTGACGTCTTTAGTACATGCGTGGCTAGCTTAAATAAGGCGCTCACATAGCTCAGCGCTGTCAACGCCATGCACGCTGTGCACGCGGTATACACGATTAAGCCACGACTATGCCGCGGAGGGCCACGCATGCTACAGTTGTACATAGTTGTGGGTGTGTAGCGTGTACTGCAGTGGAAACGTAGACCCACGTTGTCAAACAAATAAATCCACGCAGCTAATATGCGCCGCATGCCCGTGCACAGCGTGCGCTGCGGTGGGTTAGCGCCTTAATTTTAGAAAAATAATTAAGGTTCCGTGCAAAAAAATGAAAACCCTTTAAATTGATAACAAAATTCGATTTTAAAAGGGAAGTATAAATAATTTCTCGCAAACGAAGGTCGCGGGCGACACCCCTTAACCAATATAATTAATCACCATCCCCCCACCAGGCTCCCCCATCCACCAGCACGGCGCGACTCCCCTGGACCTGAACACGGTGTCTCCCGAGGCGGCGCGCGCGGTGCTGCTGGCAGTAAGGAACATCATCACAGATCCTGCTGCGCTACAGCTGCATTCCACACTTGTACTAACTCAGGTAACACTAGTTGATTTGTTTTTGTGAAGTTCTACTAGCTAATTTTAAATTAGCTAGTGAATCTAATAATTTTACATAACATTACGCCTGTAATCTCTGAAGGTACACCCACATTGCGCCAATGCATGCTCCCGCACAGCCATAAACCTCCAAAACCCTACAAAACTAACTCTTTCTTTTCTTCTTCAACAGGACATAGCGCTCAAAATCGGCATCAATCTCCACGCCTTATATTCTCCACACGTCAACATTTCTCAAGAAATTATCAAATCCATACACTCCTACAACAACTTTGCCCTTTTATCTGGGCATACTTCACCGGCAAGTCCAGGGTCACCTCTCCACCAGATAACTGAAGGTCTAAGCTACCTGCACACAGGATCAATCACAAGAGGGACCCCCCAAGCTTCAGCTACCCCTTTAGATCTAAGAAGTAATATGGATATGGACACAGGGCAATATGCTCAGCTTCATCCCTTAGTACACTCTCAAATACACATGGTCACACATAGGTCTTTAAATAACTCCCCAATTTCAAACCCTGGATCCCCTTTAGACATGATACAGGAGGAAATCGGTAATGGAACACACTTGGATAAAGTTTTTCAAGAAAATATGAGGTTTATACCTTCTTTTGCGCCTACGCATCCTCAAATAAGTTTAACCGATTGTTTAGGCTCTGAAATCACACTAGTAGCTTCGTCTTCTGAAGATAGTATGGACAGCTTAGAAAACACGAAATATTCGTTACCGCAGTTCGTGATTTCTGAACCCTCGGACCTGGATGACAGGCCGTCTATAACGAAAGGTATCGGACGAAAAGTAAGTCAGGAGACCGAAGCACCGGAGACGAAAGAAGAAGTAATCCCGGATAAGGATGCCGAAATGCAATCGCCGAAGGAAAGTGTTGATGAAACGGCAAAATTTCTGACTGAAGAAATAAAGTATCCAAGAAGAGGGAGCGATAAATCTTTAGGTTTCAGCGACGATTCTTTAAGCAATGATTCCGCTAATGCGTCCCCAAACTGTGAACAAAACATACAGTCCATCTACTCCAATATTGTGTCCGTTAGTTCTGGGTTCAGTGAGAATCGAGGGAGTTTCTCGGAGCATAGAGAATCATTCTCTTTTTCTGATAGAGGGAGTTTCTCCGAGAGAGGAGAAGGAAGGTCCTCATTCTCTGAAAAAAGTGACTTCGGCAGAGGTAGTTTTTCAGAAAAAGGAGAAACTCCAAGATCTTCGTTCTCCGCGCAAGGGGGGCTTGGAGAAGTAAAAGAATATTACGAAGATGTGTATATGTCTAGGGATAGCAGTAGACAATGTCTAGAAAAATGCGACGAGGAAGGCCCGCCACCTAGCGAAGAAATAGAGAAACTACAGCGATCTACAATGGACTTAAGACTAACAGAGATATGCAGGCCAGAAGAGAGTCAAAAAATTCCTATACTTCTAAGTCCTCAAAAAGTTTCTTGCGTCCAAGAATATTACGAAGTTACTTTGTCAACGGTGTGTTCGAAACTAGATTCTCAAAGAATCGTGGAGTTATTGAAAGAAACCATAAATACTAGAGTGCCACCACAGAGTATATTTGTGGAAACTGACCAAAAAGATGGCGATGGCACTTTGACAGGCTACCTCAATTTGGAATATTCTGGAGGCATTCAAATTGAACTGGTTTTGTGTGAAAATAAAGCCATGGAGAAGAAAGGATTGAAGATGAGAAGAATATCAGGCGATCAGAGGGAGTATGGGAAACTATGCGAGCAATTAATAACCAGTTTGACTGTCTAACTATAATTCCTAAAAATACCGTTCGGTATTACCACAAATCTCAACTAACGTCAGGAATGACGTTTAAGATTTCTTCCTAACCTATAATGTCACCTGTCCAAATGACAGATGTCATTTGTCAAAGTGACGTTTTCAAAGTACAATTTTGACAGCTGTCAAATTCATTATTGTTGTTTTTGTTGTATAGCGGGTTTTTGCCGATTTTAAATGCATTTAATGTATGTCTTTTCATTCCTGAAGTGCGGATTTCTGATGTTTTAAGCATGTCGGTATGTCAAAAGTTGTTGTCAAATATGCTTCGCCCACCCTAGGACTGGAGATTGTTAAATTCTTTATTAAATTCAACTGGAATTAAAAGTATTTGTAACTCTTTAAACGCCACAGTATAAACGAACGCGCGTTCCCTTCAATTCCAAACCACAATTTAACCTAGCATTTTGTCACATTTGTGTCGTTAGGCGAACAGGGCACGTGCTTGCGTGTCACATATATGTGACAGTGGCGGTCAAAACGTTAAAGGGTCAGTCAAATAAGTACGGTAAGATTTTGCGGACAGCGGACAGTGACAGATAAAAGATGGATATTCTATAAATTGGTTCATAAAAACACTAATTCATCAAAAATGAATATAGTTCAAAAGCTAGATGAGGTCAGTACAATACCTGTCAGAGTCCGGTGTCTGCAGTTTGTCCGTACGACTGTATCTTATCAAAATCAATGTCTTTTCAATCTGACCGCCTTCAAAAAAGAAAGGTTATGTATTTGACACAAGTTTTTGTTAAGTTGATGGATACGAGCGAAGCAAAGCGATTAAATAAGTGATACTTGTGCAATATTAGATACGAAATAATTTGAGTACAGTTAGCGAGAAACCGCGTGTTTTAATATGTTCAATATCTTCATACAATAGCTATAGGGATTAGACAGAAACCAGAGGGACAATTTTTGTGCTTAGGGTGGTTGCGTCAGGGTAGCACGCGAAATTCAAATTTTCTTAATTTTTTTTGCAATTTGCTGATCAGTGTTAAGTTGTATGTTGATGAAAAATGAGTCGCGCCTTTACAATCGTGAAAATCATCAATACAACACTGTAAGTTCATGTAATCCTATTCAATGAATATTTCATGAAAAAGTCATTCAATAGGATTAAATGGACTTACAGGGTTATATTGATGATTTTCATGATTGTGATTCTGTAACTACATACGTGTTACTGGCGCGACTCATTTTTCATCAACATACACCTGACAATGACCTGCAAATTGCAAAAAACGTAAGAAAAATTGAATTTCGCGTGCTACCCTGACGCAACCACCTTAACAAAATATTTTTAGAACAACAAATTGTTGACAGAACCGTACCTTAAGGGGCAAGCCCCAGGGCATTTTTTGCAATTAACAGGTCAGTGTCAGGTTGTATAATGATTAAAATATGATTTGCGGCCGTATCAAACATGGCTTTACAGAATTATAATCATTAAAATCATCAATACAACCCCTTTGAGTTCATTTAACCTCATTTAATGACGATTTCATGAAAATTTTCGATGGGATAATGAAACTAGCTGAATGGATGATTTTAATGATTATAATTCTGTGGGTGGATGGGTATTACGGCAGCAAATTACATTGTAATAATTATCATAAATCTAACATTGACCTGCAAATTGCAAAAAACGTGAGAAAAGTTAAATTTACGGTCTACCCTGGCGCTTTTACCATAAGGAAAGTGGCCTTAAAAACGTAAAAATAAATGGTCAAAATGTTAATTTTTGTATAATTATAGCGTGTTGTGAGAAATCAATGTAAATATCGTACAAATTGCTTTTTATTCATTATCTTTAGATAGCAATAGGGGGCATGAAACTAACAATAATTTGCCTTGTCTTTTATAAAATAGTGTAAAAATCCTATCTGTTGTACAAAAAAAAAAACATTCTCCATTGCAAATCGCTGACTGTACCAAAAAAACTATTCGATATTTTAATAATAATTCTTCCTATTTCTCGGGACATTCCGTCTAAACTTTTCTCTAATAAAAAACTAAATAAAGGATCATTCGACAAACTGTCATGGCATGTCAAACTCTTATGTCAAAGTGACAGTTCGACGCCATTTTGAATGACAATTCAATATTTTTTTTAAAGCACTTTACTGTGTAAGAATGTTCTTTTATTGATGAAATAACACAAAATGCTCGTTTTTTACTGACTCTCGGGAACATGAAGCCTTGAAATAAAATCTTACATACACGACGACACATCGACTATACATTTCCAGCGTAACGTCGCCTCGCTTTGTATAGATTTCCGGTACAATGAGAGATCTGCATAAACTGGTTTTTTATAGTTTGATTGGTTGCCGTGTATACGTGGCGGATTAATTAGGCATTCATTTTGATTGCTTAGTGTTTGTAATGCGGGTAGTTACTACCCTCTGGTTGAAAGCCTAGTTATTACGATTGGTAACAGATTTCATTCGTTTTAAAACAGGGGGTTATTCAATGATACAAAGTAATGGCATTTACTAAAATTGATGAATTAACTAATAAAAAGATGATGAACACTGAAATTACGCATAATACATAATGTACATACTAGAGTAAGTTGCGGTTTATTTAAAATTAGTTGCGGTTTTTTCGGTAAATTACGGTTTTTTAACAAAACCGGAATTTGTAAAAAATTGGTGGTAAATTTTAAATAAACCTGTATTATATCCAAAAAATGAGAAAATTTTGCACATATTTGTATATTACGTAAAATTTATTTATTATTCCATAAAATTAATTAATATAATTATAACAAAAATCCTTTTTCTCCTAGAGTTAAAAATTCCATTTTGAGAAAATATAACAGTTGTTGCTTTTTATTGAAAAAAAAAAAGTTTTGTAAAGCCTTACAGTATGACCACTTAAGTTTGCAGTGCAAGGTCGCGCTGTTTGTCAAGTAAATATGCATCCATATTTGGAAAAAGACGTGTACATCGAAATTAAGTACACATTTTTCAATACAATGCAACAATTACTTTTATATATAAGTTTGTAAATAATAGTACATATGAGTTTTAAGTTAAAATTTAGTTGAAAATGTGTTTAATTTTGTTATATGAAAACTTTTTACTTAGTAGCGCAGTTGTTATGAGATTGGCTTTTGCGCTACGGGTTGCAAGTTCGATTGGAAGGAAATATTTGTATCGCCCACAGATATTTATCCCCATGTAATTTTTTTATGAAATATTAGTTTCGAATAAAAGGTTTTTATATTACAAATGCCAGATATATTTTCGAAAATCAATAAATTTTCTATTATATCGAATGATAGCTGTATTTTAAAAGAGGAACGGCTCATAAATGAAAATTATTGTTTTTTTTTTCTGGACAAAATGCAGACCTGGGCCAGTATGATCCATTTTGTAAACAGCCATGCAGAACACATTGGGCCATCATAGACCATTGTCTGTAGAATTCCATATTCTAAAATCAACTACCATGCGATTGTAGTCCTAATATATATTAGTTATAAGTGTCATATTGCCATAAGTAATAAAAAATAGAAATAAGTTAAAATCAAATGTAAATATTACTTTAATAAATTCCGATTCCATAATGTTTTTGTGATGGTTTTATTTCTACGTAACTTCACGCATTTTATCCCCGAAAGTATAGGCAGAGGTGTACCTAATAGCACACCCACATTTCGCCAATTATGTTTCAATTCCCGTGTAATAGGGGGCGAGCCTATAGCCATCAACTGGGCACATATCCAGACTGGCTGCTACTGAGAGATTCCTGATGGAAAAACCCAATAACACTTTGTCCGACCCCGAAATCGAACCCAGGACCTCATGCTGAGCAATAGCGCATGCGACCACTAGACCAACGGGGCAGAAAGGATCCTACTTATGTACATAAACTCCGATCGGCGCATCTACCACCACAGAATTATGTTTGGATCGAACTGGCCCAATTTGAGCGACTACCCTTATGTGCCTGTAGTTACATAATCGGAATCTTAAGGGTGTAAAAAGATTCTCAACGGAGCCGTTAGGCACTTGTTCTCCCCATCATTGCGATCATTTTTTTGTTCTAGACCATACCTAGTTACGGAGATATTGGAAGTCAACGTTTCAGTTTTTTTTTTAAAATACATGTTTTTAATGTTTTTTTTTTACTTAAGACACCTTCACGACCCCCTAAAGTAAGATTTTTTACTTTAAACACCTCCAGGACCCCCGTACTATTCAATCCATCCCTCAGCACAATGTTTTGAATCCGTTACATTGCGTTCTACCGTAAACGTGATTATTCACCCCAAAAAAAAAAAGTTGTTTCCCAGCAATAATTTTTGCGTAAATTATCTTAGTTTGATGTATATGATGCTTGGTTAACGGATTCGTGAAGAGTCTGTTTACAACCTGTATAGTTAAAAACGGAACAGTAATGCGATACAAATAATGGTGGATTCATTGAATAGTACGGATGTCATGCAGGTGTTTAAAGTAAAACCAAAACATAAAAAAAAAACTTGAAAAGGTTTGAACCCTGACCCCCAATATCTCTGTAACTAAAAAATGGTACCCAGATATCTATCTAGAGCAAAAAAAAAATAACGCAATGACGGGGAGAACAAGTGCCTTTCGCCTAACACCCTTTATTTACTTGTCATTAAAAACGACGCTTTCCATAGACAACTAGGCATAACCATTCAGCCCATAGATAATAGTCCGACTACATTGTAGACCTGCCATATCTCCCGATACACCCGGGTATGTCCTCCCGGTCAATAAGTTAGCCAGGAGCTCCTTAAGGTTTACCTACGATGATGATGATGTCATCTAGCCGATTTCGGCCACAGCGACTGCAATCGATGGCTTTCTAGGAAGGTTGTCGAGAGTTTTGGTGTACTGCTTTATAATGTGCTCTCAAGTGGCCAGCATATCCAACATTGGCCGAAAAACCCGAGCACAAAGCGGACATGTCAGAACACCATTGACGATAAACGATATAGTAATGAATCATAATCTACTTGGAAGAGCCAACTGTTTGCTGTCGGTAAAAGTGTAATGGCGCGATTTCACTTGGTCGTTATCCCCTTTTCAGTTCGAACCATTATTTACTCTAATTGGCACCCGATTACGTACACTAGTCATCGGAATACTAGCTAACAAAGTCATTGTGACGACTAGCAAAGCCCTATTAAAAGTAAACCGTACCTACCTACCCTACCTACCTCTGTAGTACCTACCTACCTACGTGACGTGAGTTATCAATTGCGCTAATTTAAAAACGCTTTTATTTATAATTGTGATAGCTTCGTGTAAGCCACCAAGATGTCTGGTCATCGTTAGGAAGGAGAGAAGAGTATTTCATTGCACCAAGCTCTTATGTGAGTTCAACGTTTTTTGAAAAAAAAACAATGTGGTTGTTTTATGGGTCAATTTCGATGAAAGTCCAGTAACTGTGTAACTGTATTCTTTTTTCCTTTTCCTTGTATTTAAAATTGATTTTCTGGAATAAAACTCGGATCGAAAAAAATATGTCTTGTCATTTTGACACTCGGGCTACAGATATTTTTTAGAATAAAATTGGATTGTGTTTTGCACTAAGGAGTATTGATATCAAATTCGTTGTAAATCACGCCCAAAATAACTTTCTACCCCTTTTTAACCCTGTTAGGCGATGAGTTTCAATAAAATACGAAACACGTCTTCCATCAATTCTGTTAAAGAATGTTCATGCAAAATTTGAAGTAGATTGGACCAAGCTGTCTTGTCCTCAGTTTTTTTTTAATGTAAACAAGGTGACGTGGGCCTAAGAAGCCAGGTTCATTCAATGTGCGTTGAGATGACGACGTTTCAATTCGTAAAATGTCATAAAGTCACTCATAATACTAATGCATCTGTGACCATTTTAAACGTCCATTATAGCGGCCATATTAGGCTTCCAGCTCTCCGAATTTGATTACCACCAACGATGACGCCGGACGACCTTGTCCGAAGACGGGTGAACCACGTTCATTTCTACTTAGTCGTTTACACGAATAACAACAAAGGTACAAAGTTCAAGTACAGACGAAGGAACAAGTCTGATTGTTAAACTTTGCACAAGAGTGAGACAAGAAATCATTTTTTTCTATTAAATCTTCTGACCTATGTCAGAAGATTTAGAGGCTATCCTCTCTATTGTAGATATCATCTCTCTGGTACTAACACCCGTATCTACATTTAAACAAGTCAAAGTAATTCATCATCATCATCATTTCAGCCAGTTGCTGTCCACTGCTGAACATAGGCCTTCCCAATCGATTTGCAACGTGTCACTGTGCCACCTGCATCCAGCGACTCTTTGCAGTTTTAACAAGGTCATCGGTCCATCTGGCAGGTGGCCGTCCCACGCTGCGCTTTCCAATGCGTGGTCTCCACTCCAGTATCTGTTTGCCCCATCGGCCGTTTGATTGATAGATGTCTGCCCATTGCCACTTCAGCTTGCTTATCCGCTGGGCTATGTCGACGCCCTTGGTTTGTCAATGTGCTGTCAAAGTGATTACTTGAGTAAAATTAATTATGCGGCTGCTGAGGATCCTCCAGCGACGCAAATACTGTAACCTTATTGGTAACTACAGTTTTGAGCCGTTTCGGGTCGAAACGCTCGGCATGTGGCCCGCGCGTCTCCTTTTTAAGGAAATATCTCGCCGACTGGTCGACACTTCGCGTGACCAGAAGGCTGGCTCTTTCTTTGGGCAAAGAATTAGCATTGCCATTCAACGTGGCAATGCTGCCAGTCTTGGGCACGTTTCCGGATGACAGTGATGCGGAGGAGTACTTTGACGCCTAAGTGTCCTATTGTTGTCGTTGTAAATGAGAAACAGTATGGTTTCACCAAAGGACGTTGCACGACTGACGCCGGTGTAACCTTATTAAAACACATATTTACTGCGTGGGAAGAGGCACAAGATGCCATAGGAATCTTCTGTGACCTCTCGAAAGCATTTGATTGCGTAAACCACGAAACCCTACTCTTAAAACTTGCACATTACGGTTTAGGTAAACTTGCGCTCAGTTTAGTGAAATCATATTTGAACGATAGACATCAGCAAGTACAAATAAATGGTGTCAATTCAATGGGTTTAAAAGTAAGTATGGGTGTACCGCAAGGTTCGATATTAGGTCCTTTCCTCTTTTTAGTCTATATAAATGATCTCCCCCATTTATTTAAAAACCAACCACAGATGGTGTTGTTTGCTGACGATACCTCTTTAATATTTAAGATAAACAGACGTGCTACAAATCTTGACGACGTAAATAACGCTCTACTACAGGTTCATAATTGGTTCACCGCGAATAATTTAGTATTAAATGGGAAAAAAACGAAGTGCATCAGATTTGCTCTACCGAATGTCAAAAGTAGTAATAGTGACATAGTATTGAATCAAGAGAAACTAGAATTCGTCGAAAAAACTGTTTTCCTGGGGATCACGCTCGACTCAAGCCTACAATGGGGTCCGCATATAACATCTCTTGCAGGACGGCTGAGTTCAGCAGCATATGCTGTTAGAAAAATCCGTCAATTTACTGATGTAGATACCGCGAGGCTGGTCTATTTTAGTTATTTTCATAGTATTATGTCTTACGGTATTTTACTATGGGGACGGGCTGCAGACATCGAATCTATATTTATTCTGCAGAAAAGAGCTATCAGAGCCTTATATGATCTACGTAGGCGTGACTCTCTAAGAGAACTGTTTAAGGAAATTAACATCATGACAGTACCTTGTCAATACATCTATGAAAACATCATGTACGTTAGGAAAAATCTGCATTTATTTAGTAAAAGAGGTGACAGGCACCACTATAGTACTAGAAACAGGGACGAACTAGTACAGCCAGGTTTTAGGTTAGCTAAAGTAGACTCATCTTTCATGGGGTACTGTTTAAAATGTTACAATAAAATACCTCCCCACATTCTACAACTAAACGAGACGAAATTTAAATCTTGTATAAAACGCACACTATGTAGGCAAGCATATTATAAATTGGGGGATTACATTGATGATAAAAATGCTTGGCTCACTGCTGGTCCTGCTCCACAAGCATAGGGGCAAACTAATTTATTACCATGTGAAGTTATTGTGGAAGCTGCAGAAGATTGTAATAATATCTTTGCATTGTATAAATTCAATCTCTTAGTATTATATAATTGCATAGCACATGTGTGAGTACTATGTACTGTAAAGCTACCATTTACATTTAGTTATCTTTCATTGACTTGAATTTGCCCTGGTGGCTGAGAGAATGTCATGCTCACTCAAATGTCTCGCTGATGGTGGCGGGTGTGTCGGGTCATTTAGCTCCCTTCAATATGGTTGAGCTGAATGGGTCTGATCCATGCGTCATGTTCGTGAACGGGCGCTGTCAGTTGGGACTGGTCATCTCTAGGCTGCCATGGTTTATTTTAACTACTTACTTTGTTTTTAAATTGTTGATATAATGTTTTACTCTGGACGCTCTTAACGTGCACGTATTTCTACATCGTTCTCACATATGTTTAATCTCAACATGAATGATGTAACCAAGATTTTGTACAATATTTTGATTGAAAAGAGTGTCCATGGAGTTTCTTGCCCATTCTTCTCCATAGAGATCTACGCTTTGGAATGGGCAACTACAGTACTTTCACAAGTTATTATGCCTTGTGTCTGTGACTGTAGCTTAGCCTTATTTGTTTTTCTGACATTCAAAAGTGCCTGTAATGGTCTAATTGAAATAAATGCTTTTGAGTTTTGAGTTTGAGTTTGAAATATGTAGGTACTTACTTTTAGTCTTCTTTTTTTAGCATTATTTTTGTTCTATTTGTAGTCTGTATATAATGTACATAGTATTGGAACGAAGTTCCTTATCGCGCGTTGTGAAAGGGGGCTAGACGGAAAAAATTCTCACGAAAAGTTGTCACGACACTTTTTGCTATAGTAAGCTATTGTAAGCTGTGCGGCGTCGCATGTTTCTCTGTCTGTCTCTCTCTCTCTTATAGAAAGCAAGCCAGATATTTTAATTTCTATTTCGCATTGAACAGTGTGGTGTCGCGACATCTGTCTGTCTATCTGTCTGTCTATCTGTCTGTCTATCTGTATGTCTATCTGTCTGTCTATCTGTCTGTCTATCTGCCTGTCTATCTGTCTGTCTGCCTGTCTATCTGTCTGTCTGTCTGTCTATCTGTCTGTCTATCTGTCTGTCTATCTGTCTGTCTATCTGTCTGTCTATCTGCCTGCCTGGCTGTCTGTCTGGCTGTCTTTATGGCTGTCTGTCTGGCTGGCTGTCTGTCTGCCAGTCTGACTGTCTGTCAGTCTGTCTATCTAGCTGTCTGTCTGGCTATCTGTCTGGCTGGCTGTCTAACTGGCTGGCTGTCTGTCTGCCTGTCTGTCTGTCAGTCTGTCTATCGGTCTGGCTGGCTCGGTCTATCTGTCTGACTATGTGTCTGTCTATCTGTCTGTCTATCTGTCTGTCTATCTGTCTGTCTATCTGTCTGTCTATCTGTCCGTCTATCTGTCTGTCTATTTGTCTGTCTATCTGTCTGTCTATCTGTCTGTCTATCTGTCTGTCTATATATTATAATAACTTAAAAAAAAGGAACTTCGTTCCATCCGGGTGTCCCTTGACACCTCTCAAGTTTTTTTTTGACTTATCAAAATTATTAATTATATAAGATACGATTTTTATTCTGTAGTTTAGTTATAGCTTGAAGTTATCACTGGCAAAAGTTAGAATTCTTAGCTTTGCTTTCTTGACGGTTCTTCATTATCATCACAGCCTGACTCCACCTACTGCTGGGTATAGGCCTCTCTTTGCTTGTACCAAGCTCCACGCTCTCGTGCCAGCCTCATCCAGGGTATTCCCGCAATGGCAACAATGTCGTCTACGCCGCCGGACGACCAACACTTCTCTACGTCAGGGTAGCCCGCGAAATTCAAATTTTCTTACGTTTTTTTGCAATTTTTAGGTGAGTGTCAGGTTGTATGTTGATGAAAAATGAGTCGCGCCAGTAACACGTATGTAGTTACAGAATCACAATCGTGAAAATCATCAATATAACCCTGTAAGTCCATTTAATCCTATAGAATGACTTTTTCATGAAATATTCATTGAATAGGATTACATGAACTTAGAGGGTTGTATTTTCGCAATCAACCTTGAACCAAACGCTTTAGCGATAAATTTGTAGTAGCTTGATGTGCTGGCGTCTGTACCTACGTCAGCGAATTGAACAGTTCGTCATTAGTATGAAGAACTCCTGTTTAAAAATCAGTGCCAAAAAAGTATATCCTACGTAACTACTTAAGGGCAGACTCATGCATTGCCAATGTCAAACTTTTTTCGGCAACTCGGAACGGGAAATGACGTCACACAAGTCCCAAGCACTTTCTTCATCCCACATACGGAAATGGGGCAAACACGCTTATAATGGGATATCCTTTTTATTGTTCAGAGGAACCGGAAGTGCATGGCGGCTACCGGCGGAGGATATTAAACCATGTTTTGCATACACTTCCCGTCAATTGAGTGACTGTTAATTTACTTGTTGTTTAATTTCTCACCTAATTGTTATTGTGATCTTGAGATTGGAAGGAATTTTAAATATGTTTGAATGGTTTTGCTAGTTCAATCATTTCTGTATCGGGTGGTTAGTACCTAACCTGGAGTCAGAGTTTTTATCCCGCCCACGGGCCTCTGTCTTGGCTTTGCATGCCGTCAAGAAATATCTCTCAAGCATGCTGGTTTCCTCACGATGTTTTCCTTCACCGAAGCAAGTGATAATTATACAATACGCACATGACTCCGAAAAATCATAGATGCGTGTCTTGGACCTGGCAATCCGACGGTCATACTACTAGGCGAACACTGTTTCAAATAACTGCAGGCTAGTTTTTTAAATCAAGGTATCAGATAACTGACAATTGCTTGCTTTGACTGGGCAGGTCCACTCAAAGTCTCAAATCAGTGTGGTTCTTTCTTCAAAAGACCACCTCAGACACTAATCGGCATAGCCTCATGTGAGTTGACCAACATTATGTTTTTTTTTTTTCTGATGGTAAATCATCAAATGACTTCTGCCGCTCTGGGCGGAGCGGAAGGGAGTGTCAGACTTGTACTGACTAAAACCCATCCATGTTCTTTCCTTGCCCTTTGTGTTCCAGGGCCGCGGTATCTCTTTCGAACAGATCCGCAGCCCTGGACCAAGATTATGTCTGGATCTTAAAAGAGACTATGACCTTTGAGTTTATTGCCACATTTAGTTAAAAACGCGTTGGACTCGCGCACCGAGGGTTCCGTATAAACTTGCAGCTATCTCATTATTAAACCACATTTATCTATTTACGATTTTCAGATTTTTCATTAACATGTGCTGCAAGACATTGCTTCTTGCCTTACATGATTCCAGGTCAACGCGAAGTACGAACGGTTTTGATTCACTTGTGAAATCGCAATATATGCAACATAAACGCTCATTTATTTGATGGCGTTGACTTACAAGTTTGATATTTTCACTGTCAAAGATCTACAAAAATGACAGCCGGTACCAACGGTTTGACGTGCTTTCCGAGGTCGTCCCTATAGAATGAATACCACGTACCAAAAAAGTTTTTTTTTTTTGTAAAAATCGAATTAATACCACATATTTTATAACACGGCGAAACCGTGAACCCAAAAGTAAGTCCTTTCTATCATTCCAAACATGAGCCAAAAGCACATAAAAATATTTTAAACATGGACGAAATGTAACATTTTTTTCGTTTCCTGTAAAGTTTTGATTTCTGGACATACGAGGTTATCATTCTACAGCGACGGTATGTAATTACACTTACACAGACCAACCTAGGCAAGCGCGTTTTAACCTGAAGATCGATTCGAGGGGCTGCTATTCAATCAGCCACGAGTTCCTAGAGGGACGCCCTAGAAGGACATACACTGACCTCATTGGTGAAGTTCTTTAGAAAGCTCAGCTGCGTGCGAAGTACTCGCAACGTGGACGAGGCAAAAGGAGTATGTAAGGATCGTAGCAGGTGGCGTTCTGTGGTTTCTGCTCACCCCGAAGGGCACAAGGCGTGAGTTTATGTCTAGAGTTATTTCCTGCCTATGGTATTGTTAAATGAGGTATACCATACAATGCCTAAACGTCAGGACACAGGAAGTACAGGCTCAAATTTATCTAATCTATAAAAAGGTTTTTATGACGATTATTTAATTTACTATCGGAGTAATAAAACCAATAATCCAAGTACGACAATCAAAATAACAAGCTTGATGAAATGCGATAACGTAAAACATAAACCTTATCACTTCCGACTAAGATTACAAAATGCAGCGACAGGAAAACACTTTCCGTCTTAAGATTCCAATCAAATAAAAAAGCGGAAACAACGCATTATTTTGACAATACCGTAGGCAGGAAATAACTAGACATAAACTCACGCCTTGTTCCCTTTGGGGTGAGCAGAAACCACAGAACGCCACCTGCTACGATCTTTACAAACTTCTCGCGCCTTCCACGTTCATACTTGTCATGCATACACGCCGGTTGTGAGTACTACGCACGCAACTTAGCTTTCTGAAGGACCTCAACAATGAGGTCAGTGTATATCCTTCTAGGAGCGCATCATCATCATCATCATATCAGCCCGTTGCTGTCCACTGCTGAACATAGGCCTCCCCAATCGATTTCCAACGTGTCCGGTCCAATGCCACCTGCATCCAGCGACTCCCTGCAGTTTTGACAAGGCCGTCGGTCCATCTGGCAGGTGGCCGACCCACGCTGCGCTTTCCAATGCGTGGTCTCCACTCCAGTATCTGTTTACCCCATCGGCCGTCCGATCTTCGCGGTATGTGGCCTGTCCATTACCACTTTAGCTTGCTTACCCGCTGGGCTATGTCGACGACCTTGGTTCGTCTATGGATTGCCTCATTCCTGATGTCCTTCTAGGAGCTCGTGGCTAAATAATTACAGCCGCTCGGTTCAATCTTTAGGTTAAGCTGCGCTTGCCTAGGTTGCTCCGTGGATGTGTGACCACCCATTACATACCTCCCATATTAGTTTCCTCCGTACCACGGAAAGCACGTTATAAACCGTTGGTCCCGGTTGTCATTTGTAGGCAATACAAAATACAGGAAACAACAAATAATTTTGAACTCTATAAATCTTTAAGTTAATCTTGCATAAATATAAAAACACATCATTAGTGTAGAAACAATGGCATTTATCGAAAAGACTTTATTTTAAATGCGTTAAGATGTAAAATGCATAACTAGGCGGAAGATTCGAAATGCACAGATAAAAAAAAGGTTGTTTCATAAATGGCCGCCACGTGTAGGCTGCACGCCACACGCCTGTGCTTGTGAAAAAAAAAGGATGTTCAGGGGTGTGTAACCTTTTGCTGGTATTCTAATATTTTTTAGTGTAGTGATGTAGGTATTCATTATGCATGAGTTTTGGAACAGGGGACTCTAATGATGGTTATTACGCTTTGTGCATCCTTTAATTCATTTGAATAAAGTAGGACAGGAAGGGAGCTTTTGCTTCCCCTTCGTGGTGGTACAGAAGTTCTTCCCTTCAACTGCGCCCTTTAATAGAATATTATGGAAGTATAGCATCCTTTAGTTCGTTAATCTAATATCGAACTCTCAATTTCTTGACACGAGACTGAGTAATCAGCAGCTTATGACTAATTTTCAGCATGTCGACGTCAGATTCATTCTTTGTCTTCCATTATGTTGGTCAATCATAATACCTATTATTCTATTCTCTTCAATAGAATTATGTTATTAGTAAATAGTTTTTGTAAGTAGAGTGAAGTATAGTTTTAAATGCGGTTACGACTGTAATTAAGATTTTTGATAAAATAAAGGCAAACTGTTTTAAATTCTTATAAGATCTGTTTTTTTGTTTTGCTTTATTAAATAAATCCAAAGGCATCAGTTGCTCCGCGGCAAATTGTCGCGCTGCGGACAGACTTCCGGCGCGATCTCATGGCAACATGGAGAGAGCGACTATCGCAACCCCGTGCAGGGCACGCCACAATAGTGGCAATAAGTCCCCTCTTTGAGGAGTGGCTGGAGAGGCGCCACGGCACCCTCACCTTCCGCCTGACGCAGGTCCTCACCGGACACGGTTGTTTCGGGAGGTTCCTGCACCGAATCGGGCGGGAGGAAACGCCCGGGTGTCACCACTGTGAGGGTCGCCCAGAGGACACGGTAGAGGTCTGCCCCGCTTGGGTGGAGCACCGCCGTGTCCTCGTAGCGGCGATCGGTGGTGGTGACCTATGGCGTCCGGCCCTGGTCCAGTCCATGGTCCGGAGCGAGAGGGAATGGGACGCCGTCACCTCCTTCTGCGAAGCAGTCATGCTAGCGAAGGAGGTGGTGGAGCGTGAGAGGAAGAGAACCTTTCGTCCCAGCCGCCGCGGGAGACGCCTCGGGCGTCGGGGGTCACGTGGTGGCTTCCGGCCACCGTAGACGCGGACCTGTGGCCGGTGAGTAATGGGCTAGCTCGCCGTCCGTCCGTCTTTTGACGACAAGCCGTGTTGACGGCGCGTTCGTGTTCCACGCGCGCCTCAAAGAGATGTCAGCAAATAGGGAGGGGCCCGCAAGGGCCGATGCCTGCCAGGGCTGCGGGCTGTTCGAAAGAGATACCGCGGACCTGAAACACAAAGGGCAAGGAAGGAACATGAATGGGTTTTATTCAGTACAAGTCTGACACTCCCTTCCGCTCTGCCAAGAGCGGGAGAAGTCATTAGATGATTTCCCATCCGTAAAAAAAAAAAAAAGCTTAAGTTGCTGAAAGTACCGAATTTCATCATCACTATCACTATCACTTCACTATCACTACATATTATAAAACAAAGTCCCCCGCCGCGTCTGTCTGTCTGTTCGCGATAAACTCGAAAACTACTGCACCGATTTTATGTTGTTTTCACCAATGGATAGAGTGGTTCTCGAGGAAGGTTTAAGTAGGTATATAATTTGTCAAGTTTTCTTATACATTGGCCAAAATATAATGATATTTCCCATGGGTAATGGGATCAAAATTTCATGATTACTTTTGGTTGGGATAACCGTAATCCACGCGGGTAAAGCCGTGGGCATCAGCTAGTTTAATAATAATTTCTTTTCTTAATTTCTGTTTTAATATCCAGCAATCACAATCTCTAAATTAAATAATTCACAGAAAATGTTGACGACACCCAATTTTTTTGCACGACCGACAACCTGTCAAACTTTGACAGCCAACCTCGAACGGATGCGTGCAATTTCTCATTTATCACCCCGAAAATAAGCTGTTGTCCCCAAATCCGGCTTTACGCAAGATTTGTGACGAAAATAAGATCCTATTTAAGGCTTATTGTCGCTAAGTTTTTTTTTTTTTTCCATCTGTCATTCCATACTTTCCCGCCGTTTCCGTTACGTGATTCTTGTTGTTTTTTTTTTGGTAGACGTGTGTCGGCACTGATCATGGTTATTATGCTTTTTTTGAAAACCGGAAGTGATTTTACGGTCATCTGGTATATGCTAACGCTTTTTAGAAACGGAGTAGGTAGTCGCAATGTGAAGTAGCGAATATTCTATTTATTTATTTTGCTAATAAGCAAAAAAGCCATTAAAAAAATAGAAATAACTATTTTTTTAATGGTTTTTTTATCCTGCCTCGTTGGTCTAGTTGTCGCAAGCGCCGCTGCTGAGTGTGAGGTCCTGGTTTGATTCCCGCGTCAGGTAAAATGTTAATGGGGTTTTTCATTAGGAATTTCCTAATGGCGAAATGTGGGTGTAGGTACTACTAGGTTCACCTCTGCCTTACCCTTCGGGGATTACTGGCGTGATGTTGTGTTATTTACCTAAGTTACAATATTGTTATTAAATTTGGCCAGGAAGCATGAAAAAAACAGCCTAGTAATTAACAACGGGGCTTCGGGGCCTTCGTGACCTATCCACCACTTAGACCTCTACCTACCCCAAACCGGAACAAACGATCACAAAATAAAAACAATTTTATTCAAAATCTTTCAAATCGCCTGCAGCCACAGACTACAAATCATTCACTCACATGTGAGGTCCTTAAAACCGAATTTTATCGACAAAAAAAAACCGGTAACGTTGTTTGTGGACGTCGTCCGGTCCGGACATCCGGCTGGACAATGGTGGCATTATATTGTCAAATATTATAGTAAAATGGTAGTAGAAGTAGCTATTGTTGTGGCACGTATCGGTTTTGGTTAGTTTTACTATTTATTTAGGACTGGACTCGGATATTATGGGATGAATCAACAGGTAAGGTATGTTTTTGTTAATTTTTAGGATTTCGTACCTCAGTAGGCTGAGACGGAGCCCTTATAGGATCAGTTTGTTGTCCGTCTGTCAAGACCATTTTTCTTTATTTTTTTACGGATTGGAAATCATCAAATGACTTCTCCCGCTCTGGGCAGAGCGGAAGGGAGTGTCAGACTTGTACTGACTAAAACCCATCCATGTTCCTTCCTTGCCCTTTGTGTTCCAGAGCTGCGGTATCACTTTCGAACATCCCGCAGCCCAAGACCATTTTTCGCAGGAACGCTTGGAGATATCTAGCTGAAATTAATATCAAATACTCAGGTCTACCCTTTGGGAGCAGTGTAAAAACTCTTTGTAAGTCAACGCGATCAAAAATATGAGCGATTACGTTGCATATTTTGCGATTTCACAAGGGAATCAAAACCAATTTGGAAATTTGGCAAGAAGCAATATCTTACAACACGTGTAAAGGAAAAAACCCAACTACTCCGGGAGTGCCAACAGAAGTGCAAAACTTTTTTTTTTCAAGATTCTGGATTATTTTTAGAAAATATTTTTGCATAAGTCTTTTACTTCAACAGTTGACTATACACTGTATTTTTGGGCTTATAATATGTAGCAATACGGCTTACTCTGCAATGAAAAATAGCCGCGAGTTCAATTGTTTTTTCCCATCTCAAAAATGCCCAACGCGTCTAAGGAAAGTTTTCACTTAAAAAATCTGAAAACCGTAAATATGTAGTTTGAAAACAATATACCATATTATACAAGTTTATTAGTTACCTACCCTCGGTGTGCGAGTCCAACTCGCATTTGGCCGGTTTTTTTATTTGTTGTTTGAGATCACGTTTTCTTATTAACAAGGGACGGTCGAATTCTTTGTGGTAATTAAGGTTACGTTATTTCGTATAAAGTCACGTAGAAGACTGTATCTTTTCTAACATCCTTGGTTTTCTCTGATATCGTGTGAAATTACTCTTAAAGTTTGAAACAGTGAGCTGTGTGATTGCAATGGGGAAGGCAACTGTAAATCTAATGGCGCGAGCATAGCTTGTACCAAGCATCTTGGTTGGGAATCTGTCAATGTCATTTTATATTTCAAAATAGCTTGACCTCATTGGTCAGATTGGGACTAAGCTATGGACACGCCATCTACAATTAGCTTTGACTAGCCTTCCTCATCCTAATATTGACTTTGGTCTACCTTTTGTACATTTCACAGAGGACACATATAACACCTGCGATATCTACCAATCACCTTTCTAATTCCAAAACAATAAAACGACATTTTAACTCAAATAAAACTCATCCTCTCACACAAAAAAAACCATAAATCTTTAACAGACGAACGGACGCCGCCATTACAAAAGTTAAACCATTTTATTATAAGATCGTCTGTCTGTCTGCCCGGAAACCGTTTGAGAGACGGATGTCCACTGTAAACAATGCTGGGCCATATTTGTTAAGACTTTTGTTATATAATAAGCGATATAAAAAGGGATTTTTTATAGTTTCCTGACGGATCCTTCCTTCCTTGTTTTTGTTTCGTGGGTTTTTATGTTAGATGGTATGGAGAAATGGGTTGCGTGACAAATTGAGTTATTCAGTGTTAGTATTGGAATGGTATTCGACGTGAGGTTTTTCCCCGTCTGCTAAGTTCATCAACTGCCTGCCTTTTCCCAACTATGTTAGGGTCGACTTATAATATAACCAGAAGCAGCTGAGTACCAGTATTTTACATGGAGCGATTGTCTATCTGACTTCCAGAACCCAGTAAGTACTGGGTAATACGATGCCCCTTGGCAAGACTGCTTGTCAGACTTTCGGGCAATGAGAATTAATCCTGGCTGTATAGTCATTGCTTTTGGGCCACTGACTATCTGTAACGGCAGTCGTTCTCGACGTGGAGTTCGAGGCGTGAAAGTATAACTGGGTAGGATGTAATGGGTGGTCGTTCATCCACAGACCAACCTAGGCAAGCACGGCTTAACCTGAAGATCGACCCGAGCAGCTGTTATTACTTAGCCACAAGCTCGACCTCCATCCGTAACAAATATACAGAATAATATTAGTATTATCGCATTTACAAAATACTAGCACATTGCGACTTCATCCGAAAAAAAATTGTGATAGCTCGGCTAATATGGATGATCTAAATATAATTTATGTTACAAATTAACAAACAAAGTATAAATTATTATTAGTATAGATTAGTGGTTACCTATGGATTAATTGGAAGTTTGTGTTACCAGTGATTACATACCGGACCGAAACGTGGTCGCTCACAATGGGCCTCATCAGAAGGCTTAATGTCACCCAAAGGAGAGGGCTATGCTCGGAGTTTTCTTGCGTGATGGAATCATAAATGAAGACATCCGCAAGAGAACCAAGGTTACCGACATAGCCCGAAGAATCGCCAAACTTAAGTGACGAAGATGAACCTGTGAGAGAAGATGACCTGGTGAAGGTTGCGGGGATCCGCTAGGTGCGAGTCGTACGAGAACGGTCAATCTGGCGATACTTGGGAGAGGCCTATGTACAGTAGTGGTCGGCTTTTGGCTGAAATGATAATGACCTATGGATTACTTGACATTTACCTGTTAATTCAATTTACTGTAAAACCAAATGTTTTCTAACAAAACTCCGTAGAAAGCGCCGTTGTTTAAATAAAAAATATTGTATTTGTAACCAGATCGCATGGTCCTATCTACATAAACATCTACGCATGTGTGAGTATCAAAAGGTGTGCATTTTTTTCAATTAAAAGGCAGGTGTTATCGCGACATATTGTGGGCTGACACGAGTGGGACCAGCTTGAGGTTGAACGAGCTTAGTGAAGAAGTGTGACTAAAAATGGTGACGAAAAACATATTGAAGAAACCAGTTCAGATATGACGGTTTGGGGACTCAGTTCACTCAGTACTGAATTTGACGGTACGGTTGGCGCAGTGGCTGAGCGATGGACTGTTGCGCTGCGTGTCATAGGTTCGATCCCCGCACGGAACAAATATTTGTATGGCCTACAGTTGTTCCTGGTCTCATTTGGAGTCGGCGTAGCATGTCATCTTCTTCTATACCTATTTCTTTATTATTCGTCATCATAATTCAGCTCAGTGATATAGGATGATTTCGTTAGATTTCTAGAAACATTGTCTAAGTCCTTCAGACTGCGTAGAGAGTTCCACAAGCCTCGACAATAAGGTTGCAAAAATCTAAATCTCTCGGCACACGCCGAATACATCATCACGGTTTGCAAAAAACATCTGTCTAGCTGCATAATAATCCCTAATTAAGGCTTTATCAAAAAAACAACCACATAATTAGCATAAGTATCATGAAAAAGGTCGTCCCAAATTGTGGCCGCCATCCGGTGTTCAACGAAACATATTTGCGCGGGAAAACGAAAATAGCAACCGCGTCGGAAACGCGCGTCCCTAATTACGTTGACTTAATCTTTTTAGATATATTTTGTTAAAAACTTACAAACTAATATCAAACTTAGTTGAAAGGAATAAAGTGTAATTTCAGTTCAATTTTGTGTGGACTTAAGTCATTATCAAACACGTCAATTATGCGGAAACGATTAGTTTCAGAGGCACATGCTGACAGGCAGGATGCGAGGAATTCATTATCGATTTTTAAAAGCAAAAACTTTTGTCACTCTCTCGCTAATACCTATAATGGTAAGTCCGAGCGAGAAAGAGAACTGTATTAAGCCGCAGTGGCGCATGCTTGCAAATACCTTTCAAAATCAGAAACGGCAGAACTACACTTACACTTCAATTAATTTCGAACCTTATAATGATGAGATAGAGTTTACAGTCGTGTGAATAGGACTGAACAAAAGCCGTTTTTTGTCTGGTGTTTGCCTCAGACATCTGCATTCATTCAAAGGTTGAGGAACGAATGACCGTACCACATTCAACATTCGGCGGTGGTCGCGAATAGTTTTGTTCGTTGCAGAGAAAAACCGTAAACATTTACGATAATTATATTTTTATTGACGATATTATTGTGTTTGAAATAGTGACAAACTGTATTGAGAGTGTGAATTTGTGATTGAAAACGATTTTTTTGTGAGAAAAGGATTGCTACTGTTTTGTTTACGTGTCTGTAGTGTGGTGAGTGTTCTTTTTATTTATTAATTATCTGTTTAAAACTACATTTGGAAAGAACCTCAAAATTTATTAAAAGAAACATTAAAAAAATGTAAAGTATTAAACAGTTCATCTTATATTGTTATTTAGAAATATAATTAGGAACTGAAATACATGATTATTTAATACTCATACTTATTTTTTTATTTGCATTCGATAATATCCAACAAGATTTAATATAATTACCTACAAAAAAAATTGCTACCATAATATAAAACAGAACATTCTATTAAAAACGAAACTAACTAATCCAATTTTTATTTAATAACTACAAAAAAAAATTGCTCCATAATATAAAACAGAACATTCTATTAAAGACGAAACTAACTAATCCATTTTTTTTAATAACTACAAAAAAAACCGTAAATAAAAACCGAACTTTTCCTACAAAAAAAGGTGGAACGTCAGTTTTATGTCAAATTATATCAAATACAACATTGTAATTAAGTGAAAATAATCTTTAAAAGAGTAGTACTCCTTCGAGGTCAAGCGTGAAGACATAGATAATAATCATGATTTCTTTGATCATCTAGCTGTCTACATTTCCAATATAAAAAAAAGTTTTACCAACAATCTAGAGATTATTCAGAGCGTGGCATTTCACCAAATTCGATACCGATAAGATTTGTCAATTTCAGCGACCGTCGTCCGATTCAGAAACTATGTCAGTGAAGTCTTTCTCAACTTTTCTAAAGATGAAGTTGCAATTTTAATTCAAGTAATTATTTCTTAACTATTAGCCTCGAAAACTGTTTCTAAATTGTTTCTTGGAGCTGTGATTTGTTGCAAAGAATTAATTATTAGCACTTCGCTCGCGACTTCGTCCGCTAAAATGGTGATAGCTAATATGTATGATATAAATATAATTTATATATATAGAATATAGCACTCACGAATAATGTAGCTTTCTGTCAGTGAAAGAATTTTTAGTATTGGATCATTCGTTCCGGAGATTACCCCCTAAATACAAACAAACAAATTTTTCCCCTTTATAATATTAGTATATAAGTATAGATATAGATTACAGCCTTACCAAAACATCACTTTGATTTTCGTGGGTTGGTAGAAACCTTATGCCTCATCAATTCTTTATAGCCATCTGCCTGCCTTTTCCCAACTATGCTGGGGTCGGCTTACAGTCTAGCTGGATGAAACTGAATACTAATATGTTACATGGAGCGACTGCTTATCTGACCTTCACAACCCAGTTAGTACTAGGTAATACGATACCCCTTGGAAAGACTGGTTGTCAGACTTTCGGGCCACTGATTACCTTTAACGACTGTCAAAGATTTACAAATTTCAGCCGGGACCAACGGCTTAAGGTGGTTGCGTTAGGGTAGCCCGCGAAATTAAAAATTTATTACGTTTTTTTGCATTTTCCAGGTCAGTGTCACGTTGTATTTTGATGAAAATATGATTCGCGGCAGTGACACGAATGTAGTTACAGAATTATAATCATTAAAATACAATCCTCTAAGTTCATGTAACCCTATTTAATGACTTTTTCATGAAATATTTATTGCAAAAAACTTTATACAATTTGAATTTCTCGGACTACCCTGGCATCATAAATTTGACACAATTGACAGATCACGTTGATAAAAAATGGTGGATGATATTCTCAAACTCTCATCGTCTTCAAATAATCCCATGTCATATTAAAACGTCTACAGGAAACACAGATCAGTTACGCCACCAAGTTTAAAAACAGACAGAACTATCATTAAACTACTTTCTAATCTGCAATCTTACGAAAATGGCTACAATTTCAAGTAATTACCCCATTGTTGCTTCGTCTTCCCGCCATTATGTCCCTTTCCCGCGCTTTCCGACTTCCTGTGTGAATATGTGTCAAAAACAATGGCGGGAATTGTGTGTCTGGGTTTTTAATCGGTTTAATTGTTTCGTGAGATATTTAGTTATTTGAGTATATTTATGCTGTAAAATCAATACAATTTTCTTCTGTCTGTGTAGTTATTGCTAACTTCGCTACAGATTTGATGAGGGATTGTTCTTTTCAAAAAGAGGTTTTAGTCCGAATATTCAACGCCCGTATAGAACTCACAATTACGCGAGTATACTCAATTAAAACCATGATTATTGTTCTGTAATGCCATATTTAATACGCCCGTGAATCATATCTTAATCAACATATAACCTGACACTGACCTGCTAATTTAAAAAAAAAACGAGTGTGCTTTAGACTACACGACTGAAGTAAAACTTCTTTAGCTCCATCTATAGGTTCCGTTCGCCTCGCCCGAACGCGTCGTAACGCATAAACCAGCTTGTTCCCCAAGTCAAGCGTGCGTAAAGAACTTTTACTTCAAAAACTAAGACAATTCGCGGGCTTCTCTGGCGCTTCCCCTTTATTGGGAAGTACCGTGAACATTATGCATCAAACCGCTAGTTTTACGAGGGAAATGGGTAATTAAGCCATAATAATAGCAAGCTAGCCCAGAAGTGAACACGGGCGGCAATGGCGTGTTCTAGAATGTCTCTATTACGTGGGGCCTTGTGCGAAAAGCGTGAACGCGTTGTAAATAAGAAAGTTGGAATGAGAAATTGTGTTGAATGTGTAATTTTGGATCGATAATGAGTTTTTTACGTAATTAGGCGATGGATTTGGGTCGGTATTGTGTTTTTGGTTACGTATTTACTTTGGCAGTGTTAAACAATATTACACTTTAATATGGTGCTTAAAAGGATCATCATCATCATCATTTCAGCCGAAAGACGTCCACTGCTGGACATAGGCCTCCCCCAAGTGTCGCCACATTGACCGGTCCCGTGTGACTCGCGTCCAGCGGATCCCTGCAACCTTCACCAGGTCATCGGTCCACCTAGTGGAAGCCTTCCATCGCAACGTCTTCCGGTTTGCGGTCGCCACTCCAGAACTAAAAGGACGCTGAAAGAAAACCGCGGAACTAACAAAACACAAATGTTTTGGTCTTTTTTAAAATACGACAGTTATTCTCTGTTTAGAGAACCTTTTCATCTTTTCCATACAAATGCTTCGGAAGCAAAAGCACTGAAAACCGGGCTAGGAATGATTCGATCGATTCACTGACTCCCTAATTGACGACTTCAAGGAATTCAAAAGATTTCTAATCGCAAATGAGGTCAGCAAAATCAGTTATCGATCCGTTCCTCTTGGTGGAAGCGTGGAACTACATGAAAAACGTTTAGTGGGATTACATTAACTTAGACTTAGAGGGTTGTATTGATGGCTGCGGGACTGTTGAAAGAGATACCGCGGCCCTGGAACACAAAGAGCAAGGAAGGAACATGTATGGGTTTTAGTCGGTACAAGTCTGACACTCCCTTCCGCTCTGCCCAGAGCGGGAGAAGTCATTCGATGATTTCCCATCCGAAAAAAAGGGTTGTATTGATGATTTTATTATAACTCAGTAAACTCATATGTATGTACTCTCGTACACTGACCTGCTAATTGCATAAAACATTAGAAAATTTGAATTTTGCGGGCTGCCCTGGACCTTCCCCCTTAAGGCTCCAATTCGACCTTACTTACTGTATCATGAATCCGACTTAGACATGAGACTGGAACCTTTATGTTAAATGCAAAAAAAAAAAAATATTACTCACTTGACGTTACTGTTTGCTGACTTGTCGAATTTCTGACCGATAAGATTTTAAATTGATTAAATGACATCGCTGTTTTCCTATGTAATTCATTATTTTTTCTTTTTTTTCAATTTTAATTACAATTCGTACTAGTTTTGCACACCTGTTATGGTAGGATATGGTCCTGCTCTACTGTTGTTTCATGCTTATGTGTACCCATGTTCAAGCAAAATAAATGATTTGATTTGATGCTAAATCGTCATCTCTGTCAACAAAATTACTGTAACGCCCGAAATCATTAAAACTTAACTCAAGTTCTCATAAAACCCGGAAATGCTCCCCAAAATCCCGCAAACCATAATGGACAATGCACAACAAATTAAGCAGATTAACGCCATACCACGTGCTACTCACATATGTGTACAGTAACTAGATCCTAGTGACAGCTGACGGTAGCAGGTGATACCTGGCTTCCGATATTCAGAGGATGTTGACGTGCAGCTCGGAAATATCCTTTGGTTTTGTAAGATGATTACCCAAACGTAATGACGTTTGCAATTTTTTATCAGAATAACCATACTTTTTCCAAAAAATTACTGCATTGAGATCAACCGTAAAACGTGATTTTTCACACCAAAAAAGAAGTTGTTTTCCACTCAGCAATATTTTTTGCGTAGTTACTTAGTTTGATGTACAGACGCCAGCACATCAAGCTACTACAATCTGTCAGATTTCTTTAACAGATTTTCGACTTTAATGTCAAAGCTTTAGGTCGAAGGTTGATTGGGAAAATCTGACAGTTTCGGGTAGCTTGACCTGCTGGCGTCTGTACAGAATGCTTGGTTGACGGCTTCGTCAAGTGTTTTGTTACACCATGTAGATGGGAAAGGCTTGGCAGTTGATGAGTTACGGGTAACACTTTTTAATTAGTAGAATAATTAGCAGTCATTATGACGTTTGCAGTGACACATGGTAAAATATTCTAGTGAATATTATTACTAATTGCATTTGTTGATAAAACAAAGTCCTTGTTTTGCTTCTGGTATTAAATAGTAGAGGCTGGTCGTCATCCGTGAGTGTTTGAGAGATTAGTCAGCACTTGCAAGAGACAGTTGACGGTAGCATGTTTCATAATAAACTTATAAATCACCTAAGGTGAAAGCACCAATTTAGCCCGCGAAATTCAAATTTCCTTACGCTCTTTGCAATTTGCAGGAGTTAACAGACTCAACACGATACCATTAACCAAGCATTATGTACATCAAACTTTACGCAGAAACTATTGCTGGGAAACGACTTTTTTTCTGGGGTGAAAAATAACGTTTTACGGTAGGATTCAATGTAACGCACTCAAAACATTGTGCTGATGGATGGATTGAATAGTAAGGTGTTCGTGGAGTTGTTTAAATTAAAAATCTTACATTAAAAATATGTATTAAAAAAAATACTTGTAAAAACGTTGGAACTTTGGTCTGGTCTAGACCAAAAAAAATATCGCAATGGCGGGGAGAACAAGTACCTTTCGGCTTTCGGCTTCGTTAAGAGTCTTTTTACACCCTTTATGATTCGCGCAAGTAACACGTATGTAGTTATAGAATTAAAATCAGTATGGTTTCGTACTCCTTCACGCAAAAACTACTGAACGGATTTGAATGAAATTTTGACACAAACAGTTTATAACCTGGATTGACACATTGATACTATTTAGCCCGGTAGTATGATCCCGTGAGATAATTATCGAACTTCACGCGGGCGAAGCCGCGGGTATACGCTACTTAAAAATAATCGTTAAAACTGTGGAGGTCATACTAGGCGAACTAAACTATTTATGTATTCCAGAAAAATAAAAACCAACCACGATCGCCCACAGCTTGCTTACTAATAAAAAAAAACTAACGGACGACCCACAGCTACGTCTAAACACCTGTCAAATAAATAAATAATTAAGGGCTTTAATAAATAATAGTTTTTACATTAAAAAGTAGTTCTATTGAACGGAAATGCGCGCGCCACCGTCTTCCCGCCAAACGCGGACGGACGCGCCATAATCGAAATCGACACTTCCGCCCGTTTCAAAAAAGGAACGCATTGTCGGTTTTTTTTATTATCCGTTGGCAAAGATATAACGTTTGTCTGCGTTGTTGCATCCTCTTTTTGAATGGGCCCTTTATTTTATTAATGGGGTGACCAATTATGTAATTGTTTGTGTTGTTATCTCCTAAAATGATGGACGAATTTGGATGTTTTATTGCTTGATTATTTGGCGGTCGATTTGAAGTGTGATGAGTGCGTTAATTTAGATTTTATGGCGGATTGGCCGCGACCTTCGTGTGGAAAAATTATTACAAAAATACAATTTCCTTTCATTAGTCGTAGCGTAATGTTATATAATAGCCTTCCTCAATAAATGGATTATCCAACACTAAAGAATCTTTCAATTCGACCCAGTAGTTTCTGAGATTCGCGCGTTCAACCAAACAAACTCTTCAGCTTTATAATGTAAAAATAGATGATATTAATCTATCAAATAGGTAGTAGATAGAAACCGCGGTATGCGTGTATGACCAGATGTATGAACGTGGACGAGGCATAAGGAGTATGTAAGGATCGTAGCAGGTTAGTCAGTACAAGTCTGACACTCCCTTCCGCTCTGCCCGGAGCGGGAGAAGTCATTTGAATATTACCCATCCGTTAAAAAAAAAGGATCGTAGCAGGTGGCGTTCTGCTTACCCCCAAGGGAAAAGGCGTGATTTTATGTTTTTATGAATAAAATACATAATTAAAATAACTTCGTGAATCATTAAATATGTATATCAATAGGACCAGGACACTGCGACGCACTGTCTGGTTTCCTGAATCAGATAGACACTACACAAACCACTGAAGTTACATAAAAACATGATGCTGTTATCATCATCATGCCACTCCTCGTTGAGAGGAGGCCTATTCCCATCAGTGGGGACGTTATAGACTTATTAAAATAGTGTCAATGGAGCTTCTTGCCAATCTTCTCCATAGAGATCTACGTTTTGGAATGGGCAACTATAATATTTTCACAGTTTTTACGCCTTGTGACTTTGAACTGTAGATACATTTCATTCTTGTCTTTGTTTTGACAGTTTAAAAGTGCCTGTAGCTGGCCTACTTGAAATAAACACTTTGATTTTTTATTTTGACTGATTACTACCCCCCAACGGTTTGACCCGTAGGCGTTTGAATAACACAAAGGCGTTGCCCGTAACAACAACTAAAATTATATGTATTTAAATCACACAATTGGTCAAATTCACAAAATAATAGCCAATCCCTGGCGGATATAGGACAAAAATCGGGAAATACCCCACAATAGGCTGAACATAACAAAACCTATTCAAGATGGCGGATATGGCGGGGCATTTTGCTACCGGAAACGGATGCGGCGAACGCTAATAGTAGTAAATGGCGACAATTTTGTGTGTTGTTACATAAGCATATGGGATGCGGGTTATTGTAACGAATGTACGTTGAATAAATAAAAGAACGGATGGATTGATTGTGGTTTGTGAGTTAAGCTGCGGTTGATGAGGTTTAATATTGGATTGGTTTTTGTATAACTTTATTATTACTTGCTTTTTGTATTATTTGGGCGTCGGATTTTTAGGGTTCCGTACCCAAAGGGTATAAACGGGACCCTATTACTAAGACTTCGCTGTTTGTCCGTCCGTCTGTCTGTCACCAGGCTGTATCTCATGAACCGTGATAGCTAGATAGTCGAAATTTTCACAGATGATGTATTTCTGTTGCCGCTATAACAACAAATAATAAAAATATATATTATTTTATATTTAAAGTGGGCTCCGATACAAGAAACGTGTTTTTTTCGGTTTATGGTACGGAACCCTTCGTCGCGCACGAAGGGTTCCGTCCGACTCGCATTTGGCCAGTTTTTTTTATTTTGCTCGCCATCACACTATTCCCAAACCACTGGAACTCCTGTGCGCCAGAATCAACAGTGGCGACCACCAGAAAAGCGCCGAGACAGTGAAGCTCGACGAAGTCTCAGAGAAACAATTTAACTGTCTTGTATCCCGCAACGAAATTAAACAGAAAAGAATAGCGGAGTTGGAATACCATAATTTTCACTTCCCTCCATAACAGCAGGAGACAGAACTAAACAAGGCCAATAGGCACAAAGGGACGTTTACAACCGGGTTAGCCCAGCTACCTAGCATCACGGATAAATAAAGGTTGTAAAAAGACTCTTGCCGAAAAGCACTTGTTCTCCCCGTTATTGCGATCATTTTTTTGCTCTAGAAATCTAGACCATACCTGGGAACCTTCTAGTTACGGAGATATTGGGGGTTCAAGTTCCAACTTTTTCAAGTTTTTTTTAAAAATAAGTACATGTTTTTAATGTAAGATTTTTACTTTAAACATCTCCACCCTTTCTGTTCAATACATCCATCAGCACAATGTTTTGAGTGCGTGGCATTGAGTCCTACCTACCAATTTATGCGTAAAGTTACTTAGTTTGATGTACAGACGCCAGCACATCAAGCTACTACAATCTGTCAGATTTCTTTAATAGATTTTCGACTTTATTGCTAAACCATTAGGTTCAAGGTTGATTGGGAAAATCTGACAGTTTCGGGTAGCTTGACCTGCTGGCGTCTGTACCTACATAATGTTTGGTTGACGTCTTCGTGAAGAGTTGGTTTACAAACTGTATTATCATAATGGGTCCTAAGTTGTGAGCTCAGTGCCTCGGCTTACCGTGTGGTATCGTGTTCCAAAAATCGACTTTTTTGACCTAACCTAACCTAACGACTGTCAAAGATCTTTAAATGACAGACGGGACCAACGGCTTAACGCAATGACTGTCAAAGATCTTTAAATGACAGCCGGGACCAAGGGGTTAATGTGCTTTCCGAGGCACGGAGGAAACTCGGTATGTAATGACCAACACCCATCAACAGACCAACCTAGGCAAGCACGGCTTAACCTAAAGATCGACCCAAGCGATTGTTATTATTTAGCCACGAGCCCCTCAGTAAGGGTAAAAAGTGTTTATTCTGTAGAATTAAACCTAAACTATCTCTTTCTCTTATTTTCAGACCTTCAACTGTAACTATGCCTACTCAAGCACGTTGCGACAGAGTGCCTCCTCCGCACGCCAAGTGGGATGCCCTAGACCTCAGGGTACTGCAAGAAGATGACCTTCCTCTTGGTAAGTATATTCGACACTATCTTTGCAATAACAGTTTCTATCCATAGTCTCATCGTATGTCATATCCTTTTTTTTTTCGGATGTGAAATCATCAAATGACTTCTCCCGCTCAGCGGAAGGGAGTGTCAGACTTGTACTTTTGTGTTCCAGGGCCGCAGTATCTCTTTCAAACAGTCCAGATCCTATGTAATATCCTCCTCTATGAATTTCTTTAGCATCGTGGGTGCGTTTACAAACATTTAAAAACTCATATACACAAACAGCCGGACTCGGAACAACTACCTGTAGCCCTGTAGGTCATACAAATATTTGTTCCCTGTGGGGATCCAACCCGCGACACGCAGCGCAAATTTCAAATTACTTACCTACTAGCTACATGGCGGCTGGTTTGCCTACCGAAACTGCACACCAGTGCTGCCACTGGACGTAGCTAGCTCCACTTTCACGTTACCCTTCAACTGGATCTTCGATAACCGACATCAAGCTATTGTCTAACTGCCCTGAGGACGTAGCTAGTAGCTACTTTTGGTGGTTTCCCCTCAAAAACATGTCAACCACAAGGGTCTTCGGTTAGCTGCGGGACTGTTCGAAATCGATACCACGGCCCTGGAACACAAAGGGAAAGGAAATAACATAACGTTTTAGTCAGTACAAGTCTGACACTCCCTTCCGCTCTGCCCAGAGTGGAAGAAGTCATTTGATGATTTGAAATCCGAAAAAAAAATAGGGCCTTTGGTTAGTTTTACGGGTAATATAGCTGCACAGCTAAGTATATCACACCATCATCTGGCTGCCTGTGCCCTACTATGTTGTGTTCGGCTTTCAGTCTAATCTATCTGACCCTATCCGGTATCTATCTGGCCTATCTGACCTCTACAACCCAGTTAGTACTGGATATTGACATGACAGTCGGGACTATAGATAGTATACCACACTTTCACTAGATATATATAAGTCCAGACAACACAACAAGAAACAAACAAAAGGTAACAGAAGGCGAGCCAATCGCCATCGATTGGGGCCAAATCAAGACTCCATACCGCTACTGAAGAAATCCTGATGGAAACACGTCTCTATATTATCTTTTGTTATGTAACTAACCTATAATTCCTCTTTCTTCACCACAGACCCTCGATCCTGGGGCCGCGCAGAGGTGGGCACGTGGGTGGCGCGACGAGGAGGCCTGCCAGAGAGGTTCCCGATGAACGGGAAGGCCTTGTGTCTCATGTCCAAGGACATGTTCTCCTCCCGAGTGCCTCATAGTGGACATGCGCTATATCAGGTTCGTAGAATATCTTTTAGGGCGAGCCCACAACACTGCGTTGCGGCGGCGCATCGTAAAAATCTACGATGCCGCACAATCGCATTGTATTACTGTACGACGTCGTTTTTGCGATGCGATGCCGCAACGCAGTATTGTGGTCTCGCCCTTTACGATCACTATCACTAAATACTCGTATTATAAAACAAAATCCTCCGTCGCATCTGTCTGTCTATCGCGATACACTCAAAAACTACTGCACCGATTTTTATGCTGTTTTCACCAATGGATAGAGTGGTTCTCGAGGAAGGTTTGAGTATATAATTTGTCAAGTTTTTGTTGTGGGAACGGGATCATTTCATGATTACTTTTGGTCGCGATAACTGACATCCATGCCGGCGAAACCCCGAGTATCAGCTAATATGGTTATAAACATCACGTCAAGGGTACGCAAAGACACAGCTACACACACACAGAGCACAGAGCTACATGTCGCCAAATGTGTTTAGGGACTCAAGTATAGTAAATCGAACATTGGTTGTAATAATTTGACATTGACTACTCTTTTATGGCAAAAGGCTCGCACCCTATTAAATGGGACTTAAATATAACTGACGAAATGTGGGTCTAATCTATGCCTTACCGTTCCGGGATTATACAGGTTGTAAGCAGACTCTTCACGAAGCCGTCAACCAAGCATTATGCACATCACACTTAGTAACTTTACGCAAAAAGTATTACTGGGAAACGACTTTTTTTTTGGGGTGAAAAATCACGTTTAACGGTAGGACTCAATGTAACGCATTCGAAACATGGATGGATTGATTAGTACGGGGGTCGTGAAGGTGTCATAAGTAAAAAAAATACATTAAAACTATGTATAAAAAAAACAGTTCTTGAAAAAGTTGGATCTTTGACCCCCAATATCTCCGTAACTAGGTTCCCAGGTATGGTCTAGAACAAAAAAAAATATCGCAATGACGGGGAGAACAAGTGCCTTTCGGCTTCGTTAAGAGTCTTTTTACACGCTTTAGATGTGATTTTATGTCTAATTTAAACATTCAATCATAACAATTTTCAAAGTTGTATAATTCTAACAAAACCTTTCATTTTGTTACAGGATTTCAGAAGAAGACTATCAAAGGCATTAGCACTGCAAGAACTTATCGAGAAGATGTCACACTGACGCAAATACTTAATCAAACCCTTTAGAGGCTCATTAATTTAATAAAAAATGCTAATTACTGCATTAAAAAACCTCTGCGAGTTGGAACACTGCTGGGACACAGGCCTCCTCTCTATGAGAGGGAATGGGCTTTAATCCACCACGAGTTGGGTTACTTAGACTTACGTGTGGTGCACTCTGGTCTGTCAAACCTGCTACCACCTTGCTGGGTGGATAATATTTTGACCACTGCAAGAGAAATTCTCATTATCCTCTGCCTGCCTTTCCCTAACTATGTTGGAGTCGGCTTCCAGTCTAACCGGATGCAGCTGAATACCAGTATTTTACATGGAGGGACTGCCGATCTGACCTCCACAACCCAGTTAGTAATACGTAATACGATAACCCTTGAAGACTGGCTGTCAAACTTTCGGGCTACTGATTGCCTGTAACGACTGCTAAAGATCTACAATTGACAGCTGGAACCAACGGCTTAACGTGCTGTCCGAGGCACAGCTAGAGAAATTCTCATAAAGTTCAGAAAAGAAGATAAAGGTACTACTGCTTAGGACAAGAAATTGACAGAGCGTGATGTTTTTTCAATCATTTCTCGGACTCCAAAGTAATCATCATCAACAGCCTACAGCTGGACATAGGCCTCTTCAATCGCACGCCACTCAACCCGATTCTCGAGAACTCTCATCCATTTGGTACCAGCCACCCTGCGAAGATCGCAAACTAATCTTGAATAGCGTATATATAATCTGGCTCTATCAAGTAAAAATCTCCATATATCTTACCGCCAAATTTTGCAAAATGGCGGCCAAAAAGTGAATCTTGACAGTGTCATCTGCCTGCCTTTCCCCAACTTTTTGGGGTCGACTTCCAGTCTAACCATATGCAGCTGAATACCAGTATGTTCCATGGAGCTGCCTATCTGACTTCCACAACATACTGGGTTTACCTCTTAGTTAGACTTGGATAGCCTTGACATACTATGGAGTTACATCTTGAATTCTTTAACACTTTGCAAAAACACGTTTATAATCTTGCAACAGTGACTATGTCATCTGATTGCAATGATTTGGTCAATCCATACAAGGTTGAATTGCAAAATACGAAAAGTGTTTTGGGGAAGAATTACGCAAATGTTTTTGAGGCAAAAAATTAGCTGTGTTTGTAACTTTGCTTTTTAATACCAAAATAATGGGTGTTAGAAGACTCATTACGAAGCTGGAAGACATTTATTCTCTTTGTCATTGCGCCATTTTTTTTCTAGACCATACCTGGGAATCTTCTTGTACGGAGTTATTTCAACTTTTTCACAAGTTTTTATTCAAATACAAGTTTTTAACTTAATAATTTAAAGTTAAAATACCTCCATGGCCCCAGTACTATTTAATACATCCCTCAGCACAATGTTTTGGCCTATCCTAACATATCGTGGTCGTTTGATGTACAGAATGCTTGGTTGACGGCTTCGTGAAGGTCCGTTTACACCGTGTATAGTTTCTTGTTATCATAAAATCTTAACATCAAGCCTGTATTTGTAACAAGGAGAGGCAGAGTTACATAATTATATTGAAGAAATACATTTCGCTAGATGTTTAAGTGGTTTTAGAAGGCGTTAAAACTTAGCCCCGCGTAAAGAGGTTTACTTAAAAGATGAGGCTTAATAATTGGCAATAACATTCAACAATTAAGCAATAATTTGTCAACAATATATAGTATTACGGCTGTGCATTCTGAAATTTGACATCGTCGTACTTTGTCGTTTTTAATTAATGAATCATCATCTGCTTAGCCTTTTCCCAACTATGTTGGTGTCAGCCAGTCTAACCAGATACAACTGAATGCCAGTATTTTACATGGAGCGACAGCCTATCTGACGGCCCCAATCCAGTTAGTACTGTGTAATACGATACCCCGTGGTTGTCAGACTTTCGTGCCACTGACTACCTCTAACGTTGTCAAAGATCTACAAATGACAGCCGGGAACAACGGCTTAACGTGCTTTCCGAGGTACGGAGGAAACTTGGTAATGTAATGGATGGTCATCCATCAACGGACCTACCTTAGCTAGCATTGCAGATCGACCTTGAAGATTGACCTGTGCGTCTGGTATTATACATATATAGCTATTGGCGACGAAGCCAAAGTTCAGAATGCAACCTTTTAAAGTTATTGTTAAAATACCTACTATAACAATTGCACTTATGTTCCTATATCTAAGTTAGTTAATTTTGTATATTTTTTTAGTCAATTTACTTAAAAATCTCGGTGATACATATATTTAGAATTCTGCTTAACAGTATATGGCGATTTCATCACGCTATTTTTTCTGAAGGCGTAAGCAGAAATTTAAGTGTGTTGTCACAAAATTACATGTTAAAATATGGATACATACATCTGAAAAACTACGTTTTTTTTAACCGGTCGCGTCATCTTCTGAATACCAGTTTCTTATGGCGGTGTTTTTCAGATGGATGTAATCGAAAATAAAGTTAAATAATATCAGTATTATTAAACCAATTGTTATTAAATAAATAATTCGTTAATATTATTTGTGTTTGTATATTAGCATTGTACTTCTAGTCAGTATGTAAATATAGTTATTATAAAAAATTTCAAAAGGTTTTTTTATTTGATGCATAAACCATAATGAAAAATGGTACTTTTATGAATTGAATTGAATTATCATTTTTTTTTATAAGACATAGATGCGTCACAAGCCGAACACTACGGCCGATCGTACCTCTCTATTGCTTGTTCCGCGCTCTCGCTTGCACATTCGGCTCAGGCGGCACGTGACACTTTTTCGTGCATGCAGCCGACTTTCATCGATTTATAAGACGATATCACGTCAAAAAGAGAAACACAAATAATGCTAAAAATATTTATTGATGTAAGAAGTCCAGGTTTTTGTTTACATTTTAGGAACCAGATCTTTGACAAAACCTTTCAGAGCGCTAGTGGCTCCACCTGCGGCGCTTTGCAGCAACTTCGGAGCTTGATCGGCTAACTGTTTGGTTACCCCTTCGAGGCTCGTTTTAAATTCCTCAACTACTTTGTTGATGACTTCTTTAAACTTTTCAAGGGTAACATTCTTCTTGTCAACGACATCGTTGAAGTAGCTGCGAACCTTCTCTTCTTGTTCCTTTGTTTTGTTGATTACTTTTGCTGTAACAGAAGAATTGATTTGAAATAGATTTGCCATCATTTGTTTAGTATGAAATCGAGCGGTACAATTGTCAAGTTAGGCACACCTAACCATGCCCACAAACCCACTAATGACTGAACTGTTAAACCCGACAGCGGTGGTATAAAAGGCTGAAGAGGAACCGCCTTCTTTAAGTGGGAGGCGCAGCACTGGCTGCTCCACCACAATGCCATGTAATTTGCAACAAATTCGCTTATGGTCTGACAAGTGACAACCGATTGCAAATGGAAGATCCGAAGAAAAAAAAAATGTTTAGTATTTTTCGAGGAGCACCTGGCTAAAAAAACAGCCATACGGGTAGATCTTCCAGGTTAAGCCGTGTTTGCTGAGGTTGGTCCTTGGAAGGTTAACCATAATTACAAACTAAGTTTCCTCTGTGCCTCGGAAAGCACTTTAATTCACACAGATAGATAATAATTTATTGACATGGTTATAATTACATGAATTAATGGTGAAGTAGTATGTAACGTAGCGGCTAAAATAACGCGTGTCTGCAAAATTTAGTAATATAATAAATATTTATAGTTTCTTCTCCAAAGACGCTTTCTGTGAACCAAGGTATCTGGAAACAGTGGTTTCTATGAAAAAAGTTTATGGCAAGAAGTGCTATCTATAAACAAAGATCTCTGTCAACAGTGCTTTCTATGTACCGAGATGTCTACAAACAATGTTTTCTATCTGTATTTAGTCATATCGTACAAGCGTGTTTCTATATTAGGTTCCACACTCGTTGGTCCCTGCTGTCATTTGTAGATCTTTGACAGTCGTTACAGGTAGAGGCTTGAAAGTCTGGAAACCAGTCTTACCAAGGAGTCTCGTATTACCCGATTATTGGGCTAAGGGCTCGTTTACGGAGAGACGGCGCGTGCAGCGGCTCGCGGGTATCGCTACTTCCACACGCAGCTGCTCCGTGAACAAGGTATTAAAAGAACAGGCTAGTTGCAAGTGATGCAATACGGCGTGCGTTGCAGCGATGTCATTAGCGGGCTCTGTTCCGCCACAAGAAACGCTGCATTTAAATACTGTTTTAAAGTGGTTGCATCAGGGTATCCCGTGAAATTCGAAATTTAACCCTCTAAGTTCATGTAACCCTATTCAATGAATATTGTCATGTAAAAGTCATACAATAGGGTTAAATGAACTTATATTGATGATTTTCATGATTGTGATTCTGTAACTACATACATGTTACTGGCGCGACTCAATTTTCATCAACATACAACCTGACACTGTCCTGCAAATTACAAAAAAACATTAGAAAATTTGAATTTCGCGGGCTACGCTGACGCAACCACCTCAAGCTTTCACGGTTAAAACTAAACTTATACTGGACACCGTCCGTTCATTATATTGAGCTCAAGATATTTCGACGCTGTTGCAAGCGCCATGAATGCGGGTGAATGGAAAATAAATTGTTAGGAGCAGACAAGTCTGTCTACCCTCTTTATAAGTCTTTTACTTCGCGCACTGGAACTCGACATTAAATTACGGCAAAACACACTCACAGTATCACCAGGTTTTGTGGAGTCCACCCGAATTTTCCAGTCAATACCGGGAGCTCAAAATGATGAACAGTCACGGAATATATCTCGCAAGTGACTTAAGTTTACATCGCGTCTCCGTTAACGAGCCCTAAACGTTTAAAAATCTTGGCATATTGTTACGGAGGATTTGAAGGACAATCTAGATGTGGACTGGGAACGAAGAGCATTGGCGGTGAGGTGTAATAAGCACGGGTTCAGTTAAAATAACTCTTTTCAAGGCATACTGGTGCCGATTCCCTTGTTCACAAACTAAACTAAATTTAAGTTGAGTGCATCTTTTTCTTTCTATTTCATTATGAAAAGGACAGAAGATAAATATTAGTTTAGTCCTGTCAAATTAGTCAGCACCTGACGTAATTTGATGTAATTTTAGTAGTCAACTTTTGAATCACGTCTAAACTTGTGTCAGGCGCTGGTTAATTTGACAGGACTAAACTAAAATTTATCTTCTGTCCTTTTCTTAATGAAATAGAAAGAAAAAGATGCACTCAACTTAAATTTAGTTTAGTTTGTGAACAAGGGAATCGGCACCATTGTCAAGTATTTTACACGTGTAGCCTCTGGACTAGCTTTACTCAAAAAGCCGCTAATGCTTTTCGAGTCCAGAGCAATAATGCATTCAGGACGCTGTTGGGGCTGCCACGCTTCTGTAGTGCTTTAGGGATGTTCGCAGACGCCCAGACTGACAGCTTCGCTGAAATCAGACGCAAGCGAGCAGCGTCCTTGTTGCGTGTTGGGTGCTGGGTGCGTGCCAGTACCAACAGTCACCTGAATATCATTGCCAACAAACTGGATTGTCTTTTCATCTGGTATTTAAATCAGCTACAAGCTCCTGTAAATATCGTTAATTTCTACTAACATAGTTGTTAACTTTTTATGGTACTAACATCTTTATATGTACTTGTTTTTGTATGCTAACATAGTTTTTTAGTGATCATGTACTAACGTATTTCTATGGAATTTTATTCTGAAATCAAGAGATTATTATTATTAAAAAGGGATGCAGCTGAACAACTTTATTTTACATGAAGTCACTGCGAAATTCCAAGCAAAACAAATATTTAAAAAAAAACTTTGTAGGTCCAGAAACATGTTTTGTATTTTATCCTACGGGAACGGACTACCAGAATAGAAATTATCCTAATAATCCTAAACTAGATCATATTCTACTATAGTGTCAAATTTTATCGAAATCCGTCCAGCCGTTATAGAGGTGTGTAACAAAAAACAAAAACACTCACCTCTTATAACTAGTTATACGCAGTAAGGTAAGATATTAGTTTCATTATTATTCACTAATCTGCATTGGGCCCACTTCCTCAAAAAAGAAGAAAATGAATTAATCCACAAAAAAAAGATGGACAAAATGTGATCGTTAATGGGTTCCGTTTTTGGCCTGATGAGGTGCAAACTACAAATATTATGAAATCTTCTTTTTTTCGTGTCGATAAAATCAAATTGAATTAGACCAGTATGTAGCCACCTGCACAGCTCTAACATTTGCTTCCATTAAATCTTGATAGGTGCAAGTGGTTGTGCAGGATGGGGCAGACAAGAGGTGGAGCGTATCCTGCAGAGGGTCTCCTCACTGGCAATCTGTTTGGGATGAATCTAGGATACCCCATTTGGCCAGATTAAATCTACAACTGCGGCTTTTACGGCTCTTTAAGCGTGCAGGTGGTAGTTCATGCCCGTACAGGGGGTGTCGGTGGTCTCGTTCTTGTTTCCCTTTTTCGATGTGGAGCTATCCCTGCCAGCGGGTACAACATCGCAAGGGGGGTACGTCTTAAGCACCCAGTTACGATGCGACAGGTATCGTTGAGGGCTATGGCAACCTCTTTAGCGTGGGCAGATCGATGCCACAGTGGGCGCATAACTCCCCAGCAGAAAAAGAAAGACATAGGCTAGTTGTCCAGAGAACCTGGTGGCGATGCCCCCCAGCTGGTTGATGTCAGACGAAGAAGAATGTTATTACTAGTCCCGACTTTCTGTTTTGTTTTCCGGCAGTGAAACTTATATGTCAGGGATCTGTCTAGGGTGATACCCAGGTACCAGGTAGAAGGTAGAAAACACAGGACTGGGTCGTGGATGGATTTGGCCGTAAGGCATTTTCAGCGTATAATTTTCCGAGTGATTCAATAGCTACTAGGTAAAGCTGCGCTTATCGAGATCGCTTGTTGGATGACCGTGCATTACAATGCATCCTGAGACGCAGTTAGGTTGGCCTTTTTTTAAATCCGCACACGAACGGTGCGCGTCGCGTCGTTCCTACAACGAATAGAGGTTTTGCCACCAGAGATATGGGGGGATGCGTAGCGGAGGATGTGTTTGTTAAGCCCCAAAAGAATCACTTACCTATAGCCTATAGAAAGAATCACTTAACCTATAGCCTATCACCTATAGCTTTGCTCAGCGCAGCTCTAGTGGAAACAGCTCAGAAGAGCGAGGTTTTTGAAACTATAAAACAAGGGAAGTATGTGTGGGCTGCGGGACTGTTCGAAAGAGATACCGCGGCCCTGGAACACAAAGGGAAAGGAAGGAACATGGATGGGTTTAAGTCAGAACAAGTCTGACACTCCCTTCCGCTTTGCCCAGAGTGGGAGAAGTCATTTGATGATTTCCCATCCAAAAAAAAAAGGGAGGGATGTGTGCTAGGGACGGACGCGAGCGAAAAAATTGCAGTCACTTAACGGCATGGTTACCGCTCGCATCTGAAACGAGCCCGCTACACATCCTCGCACCGCTCATCTGCACAATGTTTCACAGCGTCAGCGTCGCCACGCATACTCACACCGCCCAGCTACCTCGTACACCTCTGGTCAGAACGGAGACTTTCTCGCCTCGCAAGTAGCATGACCGGTGTGCGTGCTGCGCGGCGCTGGAGCGGGGTCGCAGTGGCTTCCTACTTTTAAGAGCCTCCGCACATTGAGCCACTAGTCGCCGCTACTAAACGCGACCACCAGTGGTTCAGTCAGACCACTACATGCCGCCACAAGTGGCAGCCGCTGGTGGCTGGATACGGCCTTCAGTGGCTGCCACTTGCGGCAGTTGTTCAAGTGGTACTCGACAGAGGCGGTCGACGACTGTGGCCGTGTGTGCGCGCGAGTCGAACGACAAAATGCGGCAACAAGTAGCGAGCGCGGTTGACTCCCGCAGCTTGTGGCTCGGACGCGGCCACTCAAACGCTCGGTGTGCGCCGATGCTATACAAAATGTATTGAGAAACGCGTCCGCAATTTGTTGCGGCCACTAGCCGTCGCCACTAGTGGCTCAATGTGCGGGGGCTCTAAAAATCCATGGTATATCACACAACGATACGGGTGATGTACAAGATAAACTTCAGAAAGAACATAAGGATTGAAATCGTCACATTGATACCCTTGTGCATGAGAGCGAGGCTTGATTTACCTACCCTCTTCTTCTTAACGTGTCGATGACAATTTAAATTAAGTCAGACCAAAATTTGGCGATGAGTTTGGTAATTTCAGTAGCGTCCATCAGCTCCTGTGATGTGGAAGCAATAAGACAGGCAGGACACGATATCAAGTATCTGATCGTTTTTGGGGCAACCTCTGGGCCAGTGGTTTTTAACCGGTGGTCCACGGACCACTGGTGGTCCCTAGAAGCATCCCAAGTGGTCCACGGAGTGATCCTAATAAATAAGATAAGTGACAACGAGTTGACACAATGCGAACCGCGCGCGGTGCGAGCAATTCATAAACACGAAAATCTCATTAAAATCTGTAACTGTGATGTGAACATAACGTTAAAACGTTTAAAACATGGGCTTTGTATAATTTTATGGCATTTTATACCTTTATAGATAAAACAACCCTTTATTTAGTTACATTAAGGTACTGTATATTACCTCCAATCCAATAAACCAACTGGCCACCCAGTTGGTTTATTGGTTTGGTGTTCCATGGCAAAACAGAAATTTTGTCAACTAGTAGGGACTATTTGACAAAATTTATGTTGACTGTTGTCATGACTAAAAGGTTAAAAACCACTGCAATCTAGGCCATCACGACATTAAATGAGCTGCGGTACCAACAGTAAAAAGCCACTTACAATCTTTCATCCACTTGATCAAGTTGTCCACATCATTCTTTCCATCCTTCTGCAGTTTGGCGAAAGCTTGCTCCATGATGATCTGCTATTCCTTGCCTTTTTGTTTTTTACTAAATAATATTTCTAGTAAAAAACGAAAAGACAATCCTATTTTGGTTGTTGGCTTACTATTCCAAAATGTTATGACATCTCGAAGGCCATGGATTTAACACTTAAAAGTTATCTGAATCTACCGTGCCATGGATTTGACCAAACCATCGAGCCATGCATTTGACCGTTTTTTTGCAATTTGCAGGTCAGTGTCAGGTTGTACGTTGAAGAAAAATGAGTCGCGCTAGTAACACGTAAGTATTTACAACAGTTAGTTGCAAATTACCAAAAACTTAAGTTTGAATTTCGCGGGCTACCCTGAGGCTTCCAACAGTCAACACAGTTGCCACAACACAACCGTCGTAATTTCCAAATTTTTTACACATGACAGCACCGTAATATTACTGTCAAATCGTGCCAAAGTCAAATAACAGTTCTTTAAAAATAAAAAATAGGTTAAATTAATAAGGACGGATTGTAAACTTACGATTACAATTGTGTATTTTACTTTTGACACTTTATTTTTTGTTTAGTATAATTCTTACATTTATGTTTTAGCAATAATTAAAATATAACGTCGCCTCGCTTTGTATATATTTTCTGTACAATGAGAGATCCGCATAAACTGGTTTTGTATAGCTAGATTGCAGCAGCACTCCGGGAGTGCCAGCAGAAGTGTAAACTTGAAACAACGCCGTTTAGCTTTTTAAGCTAAACGGCGTTGTTGTATCAGAAATTTCAATAACTTTCTGCAAGAACGAAAGATGTCACCGCCGTAGAAAAAACCTGAAACAACGCCATCTAGCTTAAACTACACGCACACTCGCGCAAGCACCCTGCGCCGCCGATTCAATCTGACGGGAATTTAACAGTTTTACCCATCCCAAAAAGTGCACAAAGCCGCTAAAGAAGTTTACACTTAAAAAACATACAGTCGAATTGGGAATCATCTGCTTTTTTGTAAGTCGATCAAAAGGGGGTTTGTGTAAGTGCAAAGTATCATAGTACGCTACTGCACTGTGATTGGCCGATGCCACTTTGCTCAGGCACATTTCGACGCTTCTTTATCTTGAAAGTAGCGTAAAGTTTTTGATAATGAAAATCGCGCTTCGGAACTTGGAATGGAATGGAGTTGGGCTGGACGCCTAGCCAGGTGCGGTGATGGCAGGTGGAGAATGGAAAGAGCCAGCCAGTTGGTCAGCCGGCAGCGAGATGAGCAGACTACATTGGCGCTATAGCGGGTAGACCCTGCGAACCCGCAAGTCGTAGCACAGCAGCCAATCGGTCAACCACTGTACCAACATCGCCGCCAAAATAAAAAATAAAAATTTAAACTGAAATTTGACGATAAATAAATGACATATGGACAGCTGTCAACTGTATTTGTTTTCAAACCCAGAAAAAAAAATCAGTTGACACTCGTAGTACGCAAAATTTAAAAATACCATTTTTTTTTATAATACAAGACCAAAATTTTTTAAAAAGATCGTAACATGGATGACGCATTCAAAGACCTTGAAAAAGCCGGAAAGACTGATGTCGATAATTTAGTGAAATGGATGAAAGATTGTAAGTCATCATGATTATCATTTTTCTGCATTCATTTATTTGGGGTCGGCGCAGCATGTCTTCTTTTTCCATATCTCTCTAATACTCAGTCACCTCCTAGCCATATCATCCTTCACACAGTCCATCCAACCTTCAACAATCTAAAACTAATTCTTAAGCAGTAATACTGTTTGGTGGCTTCCGACCACCGTAGACGCGGACCTATGGGCGGTGAGAAATGGGCTAGTTCGCCGTCCGTCCGTCTTATGACGACAGATGGTGTTACCGGGGGGTATTTGATGATTTCCCATCCAAAAAAAGGGGTAATACTGGTATTCAACTGCATCCGTTAAGACTAGAAACCGATTCCAACATAGTCGGGGAAAAAGCAAGCAGATAATCGATGGTATCATGTTACCGACTCACTGGGTTGTGGAGATCAGTAGGCAGTCTGACTATGGAACATACTTCCCAACTACATTGTGATCAGCTTCCAGATTAACCGAACGCACCTGAATACCACTATTTTACATGGAACGACTTTTAATCCTGATTTTAAACATTTTGCAGCAAAAATAATCGAAGCTACGAAGGAAAACAACGTTCGCGAATTATTTAAGGATGCTCAAAACCAGCAGCAGGTAGAACTCGCAAAATTTAAGGAGATCTTAGCTCAGATAGCTGCCGACCAGTCTAAGTCAGCTGACCAGCTATCGAAGCAACTAGCTGCTGAAGCACCAAAAATTATTGATGCAGCCATTACTGGGCTTACCGCTTTTAAAGATGCTTTGAAGTCACCAGCAAAATGAGGGTTCTAAAATAAATTCTTTCTTGGGTCAAAGTGGTTTTTTTTTTTTGTCAATATTGCTTAAGTAGGCAGTCGCCCCATGTAAAATACTGGTATTCAGCTGCATCCAGTTAGACTGGACGTCAATAAAGAACAACTCAAAGTCTTTTGTTACAATTATTTTAAGAATTCATTTTTAAGCTTATGAATATTATTGTACATGGGGCGAATGCGTATCTGACCCCAATAAACCTGTCACTGAGAAGTGGGTAACACGGTACTCAGATTTTTGGCCTTCAGATTACTAATCTAGTCCGGCCTGTCGAAAAAGGTGAAGTGGCTGGAAAGTATTCCATTAATTTCGGAATACGTTCCAGGTAAATACTACATAACCGTTGGATCATCCTCGTCACGACTGCTAAAGATCTACCATCGGACGCCATCATCTGGCTGCCTTTTCCCAGCTATGTTGGGGTGATGATGCAGCTAAAGATTAGAATCGAGCCACTGCCTATCTATCTCTACGATCTAGTTACTGGGTAATACGACACCCCTTTTTTTGAAGTGATAACTTTAGCATCGTTGTGATTTGAAAGTCGATGAAACGAAAAAGCGACAGTAAAAAGAGACACATAAATTCACACAGAATTAACGTGGGAGAAAATGAGATAGGAAGCAATAATGCTTATACAGTGTTTATTTTGAAGCCAACATTTTTGAAGGTTTCTCTTCTACCACGTGTGAATTGCACACATGCTTTTTTTCCGTATGGTAAATCATCAAATGACTTCTCCCGCTCTGGGCGAAGCGGAAGGGAGTGTCAGACTTGTACTGACTACAACCCATCCATGTTCCTTCCTTGCCCTTTGTGTTCCAGGGCCGCGGTATCTCTTTCGAACAGTCCCGCAGCCCTGGCGGGCCCCTCCTTGTTTGCTGAAATCTCTTTGAGGTGCGCGTGGAACAGGAACGCGCCGTAATACGAAATTCGGGTAACCCGCCGACTAAATAAAAAATCTGCCATCTGACATAAAATACAAATTGGATAAATGACTTTGAACCTCTCTCTCTTACCTGGCGATTATTTTGAATTAGGACTATGTGGCGCAGCCATAAGGCACACATTTCTGTTTTTATGTCCTGTATCTCCTGTGTTTATCTAGCTGAATGTGTTGAGTCTAGTTTCTTTATTTCTTTCGTTTGTTGCAGCTAAAGTAGTAGAAACTATAAAGGATGAAAAGACCCGCGCATTATTTGAAGGCGTTGTTGACAAAAAACGTATTGAGCTATCTAGCTCAACACCTGGCCTAGCTGGCTAGCGTGGTCGGCAGCTATAATAGCCAAGATATCCTTGAACTTATCTAAGTTCCAGGATATCTAGGCTAAGATAACTGCCGACCAGACTAAGATAGCTGATCAGTTATCTGAGCAATCAGCCGCCGCAATACCGAAGGTTATGATGCAGCTACTGTTGGGCTTAATGCTTTTATAGAAGCGTTGCAAGAATAAAAGCTTATGAATGTTGAAAACTGGTCAAGTGCGAGTTGGACTTGTGCATCGAGGATTCAGTACAAACTTGTAGGTCTTTTGTTATTAAACTATATATACTGGTTTTAGAATTTGTTTCCTTTAAATTTGCTACTAGATATTGCTTCTTGCCACATTTCCTGATTCTAGGTCAACGGGAAGAATCCTTTACGTTTTTGAATATCAATCAATACATGCTTTTGCAAGTTAATCCATAACGGGTATCAAAATAAACAAGTATGATATCTGAGAAAAACTAAACGTCACATTTCCGAAATATACACCAGCCCACTTCCTCTTTGAGTTACAACCGATCAGCTTGATAAAGCTAAAAAGTGTATAACTGTATTCTTAGATCTAAATGAAGCCTTTGACACTGTCTCTGCCCTAATCCTTGTAAAAAAAGCTGGAAGCAATGTATCGGAGTTCGTGGAACGCCTCTTAGCCTTTTCAAGGAGCTCAGAAACTTGAAGCAGAAGGTTAGAGTGGGTCAGTACACTAGTGAAGACGCAAACACGTCACACGGTGTCCCTCAAGGAAGCGTATTAAAACCTGCATTGTTCCTTATTTACCTCAATTAGCTCTGTTACATTAATATTGCAAACGCACAAGTCTAATCTTACGCGGATGATACTGCTGTAGTCGTCACCGAGGATAATTGGCTGAATGATAAATTTAGTACTGAGACAGGCTTAGCAAAAATCGCAAAGTGGTAAACAATTAATTTGCTCACACATCATACAAAATCAAAACAAATAATATTTGCTTCAGTGTCTAGGAACGTACACAACCAGACGAAGATCTTAGTGTAACAATTCATACATGCAATAACGGTAATCGCAATAGTTGTGGTTTTGTTGATTAAGTACCTAGGTGTTATTGTGGATCAGAGACTATCATGGTACCCACACATTGAGCTGGTTGCCAATAGAGTCAGAAAATTAAGCTGGATGTTCAGGATTCTTATATACGTCGTTCCAAAGACTGCCGGTAATCCGTATAAGGTCCCTCCAGATTACGCCATGCACGCGCCAACTGCTGTGTTCACATACCCGAAATCATATTCAAACACAAATGGCATAAAGTTATCAATCAAATATGGATATTAAAACTATTTTTCTGTGTTTTATTTTAGTTTAAAATTCGCCTCTAAGAAAAACACCCTTTACCATGTGCTACGAAATTTAGGATATGATGACCATATCCGAAATTTACTGTGCCATGGATTTGACCAAAGAGAATTGAGGCCAAATTAAAGAATCAGGAGAGAATATGTACAAAAAATAAACGAGCAAGCTGTGTATACCATTACAGTTCCTTTATTTATTTCTACACAAATTAATACATACATTAAAATAATAATAAAAAATAAAAAATAAACATTAAAAAATGTAAAGAATTGTAGCCCACCGGTATCGGGAATAGGGTCCAAGCTACCGGCAGTCAGGGCTCCAGAGAGAGGAACTTTCTAACAATACAAGTCGTCTTCATGGAGTTTATGGGCAATCAAAAATAAAGACCTATTGCAAAAAATGCAATAAGCAAATTGCCATGAAAATTTACGTACATACTACACAGAAGCTATTGGACAATTAGTGACCGAAATATCGTATTTAGTAGAACACACTAAGACACAAGCGGTAAAATGGTGGACCTCGACACCAGGGTGCAGGCAATCCAAGGAGGTTATGCCGTCCCTGGCTGCAAAGCTGACCAAGCGCCTTCTGCGCCTGGATAGAGATAGCCTGCGACTGGTGGCGGGGACCATCACTGGACACTGCTCACTGAACGAACACTTCCACACCCTAGGAATCACGGAAAGCCCTCTGTGCAGAGCGTGCATGGAGGCGGAGAAAACGGTGGCGCATGTGCTCTTGAGTGCACCGGAGTCACCCAGATCCGCGAGGAGACTCTTGGTACACCGAGATCCCTCGCGGATGCCCTGAGAAGACCGGGAAGTCTGATCTGCTTCTGGAGGGAGGTGGGCTGGTTGGAGTAACGGACACCATGGCTCACGCACAATGGTCCACCTTTAAGGACTAAGTGCGGAACCTAAACCCTTATAGATCGTATTTAGTTGTGCAAATACGGTGTGCAAAAGTTTATTTCACAACTGCGAAAGTTGTAATAAACAAGTGCAAATAGTGCGTTAGTGTGTGCGTACTGCACGTCGTTTTACACCTGCAGTCATATTACACTCAAAAATCATACAGCGCCCTTCGCGTCCAATACATTAACGTATTCAGGGTGCTGATGGGGTTCATTCAAGCATACGAAGTAATACAACTGCTACCGGTACAGTAAAACAAGCCTGCTCAAGTTTGAGACTCTTGAGAGGCAGTATAAAATGGCGTTGAAGAGCGCCGCACAGTTACCTAGACGCACTGACTCCAATCTACTCTAGGAAATCTTGCAACAAGACCCGTGGCACATTCGTGCGCGTGATCTCCACAGTGACTTGATAGAACGACTCATCTCTGTCGATCGAGGGGCTACAAGAACAAGGCTCGGCTTACACGCGCTATGAACAACAACACAAGCCTTTTTTTGTCGCAACTAGTGTTGGTGAAATTGAGTACATTATTAAAAATGTTAGAAACAAGCCGCTATTCAAACGACTGACCCCTTCCGACAGCGTAGGCTCTGACTGTAGAGTCACTCAATAAACTATTAAGCTGCTTGCCGTTGGATCTGATTCTCATTGCTTTATCGTTATCCTCACGTTCAATTGATTTAGTCACTATACGTCAAGTCCCTTTACGTCGAGCCGAGAATCTAGTCTCGTTTCTAGTACCGCTACGTCGAGTCTACGATTTCTGTCCCGTTTCTACTCCCTTAACGTCGTGTTTCTTTACCCCGCTTCTATTTCCGTTACGTCGACTTTAATAATATTATATTTTGAAGTATAGCCCGGTTTAGTACATGCTTTATGTGTTATTGTATTCAATTGTACTGAATTATTATATAAGTAATAGTAACAGAGGGTACTGTATGGTGACGGTGAGTAATGGGCTAGCTCGCCGTCCGCCGCCGTCTTTTGACGACAGGCCGTGTAGACGGCGCGTTCGTGTTCCACACGCGCCTCAAAAAGATGTCAGCAAACAGGGAGGGGCCCGCAAGGGCCGATGCCTGCCAGGGCTGCGGGACTGTTCGAAAGAGATACCGCGGCCCTGGAACACAAAGGGCAAGGAAGGAACATGGATGGATTTTAGCCAGTACAAGTCTGACACTCCCTTTCGCTCAAAAAAGGGTACTATATGGTGTCTATGGTGTCGCATGTAAAGAATAGCACCATCCCATATCTTCACGTGGGTGTCGTAAGAGGCCCTTAGTCGCCAAGGGACTTACCAGAGAATGGGCAGCAACATTCTCTGTGCCTTTGTAACAACCGCACTGCGATCGCCAACCCGCCTGCCAAGCGTGGCGATTATGGCAGAACCCCCTTTTAGGGGAGCCCTATGTCCAGCAGTGGATGCCTTTGCGATGTACAGAGGAAACGACCAGGATAGGTTTCAAAATAAAACACGCAATTGTATAATGATTTTTTCAGTGATATGTAATGTTAAAACTAGAGAAATAATGATTATGAATTTGATTCTGATTCTGGTTCTGATTCTGGTTGTGATTCTGGTTCTGATTCTGGTTTTAATTCTGGTTCTAATACTGATGCTGCTAGCTTTTCTGGCCCTGCTGAGGAAGCAGGGTCGGCAGAGCCAGCACCAGCCCCTGCTAAGCTTGCAGGGCCAGCTACATTGAAAGCATTTGTTAAAGCGTCAAGCCCGACTTTGGCTGATTCAATAAACTTGGGTCCTTCGGTAGCTAGTAGGTTCGATAGCTGCTCGGCTGTGATAGACTGCTCACCAGCTATTTTGCCTAAGATATCCTTGAACGTGGCTAGATCTACATGCTGCGGGTCAGCAACATCCTTAAATAACTGCCAAGCGTTGCTTTCTGCATCTTTGATTATTTTCGCTGAAAGATGTTTAACACTAGGATCAAAAGTCTTTCCATGTAAAATACTATAGTACTGGTGTTCCATGGAGCGACTACCTACTGACGTCCGCAACCCAGTGAGTTGGTAACTCGATACCCATCGGTTATCATCTGCTTGCTTTTTCCCGACTAGTATTACCCCATAAGAATTCGTTTCAGATTTTATGGCTTTTGACAAATTAACGCTAAAATATCAACTACTAGCGGATGTCACGCGGTTTCACCCGTGATGTTACTCGCTGATAATGAAGCTATCCATTGCTGAAATAATTTTTCAAATCGGTCCAGTAGTTTTGAAGTTTATTCGTTACATACAAAAATACAAATCTTTCCTCTTTATAATATTAGTATAGATTCCTCATCATCATCATTTCAGCCGAAAGACGTCCACTGCTGGACATAGGCCTCCTCCAAAGGAGGGGTTTTGCCATAATGACCACGCTTGGCAGGCGGGTTGGCGATCGCAGTACGGTTGTTACAAAGGCACAGAGAACGCTGCTACCCATTCTCTGTTAAGTCCCTTAGTCGCTCTTACGACACCCACGGGAAGATATGGGATGGTCCTATTCTTTACGTCCGACACCATACAGTACAGTAGTATAGATTAGAATGGTATAATACTTAAGTTGCCATGGCATGTGATGCGGAGGAAGGAGAACAATGCCATAGGAAAGTTTTCAGAATGAATGTGGATGGTTGTAAGAGTATAGGAGCACCAAAGAAACGTTGGATGGACTGTGTGAAGGATGATATGGCTAGAAAGGAGGTGACTGCTGAGATGATGAGTAATAGAGAAGTATGGAAGAAGAAGACATGCTGTGCCGACCCGTAATTAATTGGGATAAGCGCAGAAGATTGATGATCATGATGGCTTACATTCTTTCATCCATTGCGTTAAATGTTCGACATTAGCCTTTCCGGCCGTTTCAAGTTGTCTGAATATGACCTCCATGTTAGTTTTTTAAGAGATTTTGGTCATTAACTATTAAATACCATGTTATTTATAAACTTTGCTTACAAAGCCAGTAAACAAATACAGTTGACAGTCATCAATTTGTCTTTTATGGTCTCGTTTTCGTTTTTGAAGACTGCTTGGTATATACTTCTACTTGTTTGTGATCCATGCTCCTTTTTTTTCTTTTTGAATGAAATGGTCAAAAATGCCTACGCATACCGCACTGTCCGGGGAGACGGCTGATATGTGGGGCTTGCAAAAAACACTGCCGTAAGCCTACTGTCGCCTTGGCGAACGAGCCGCGAGAACTGTTACGCATTACGTTCGCGGCCCATCTAGCCTGCTTCCGGGAACCAAGCTCCTTTGGCTATGACTGGGCTCATTGGGGCCATGAGGGCCGTGCAATGCGACGAGGATAGACTCTACGATCTATCGCCCGCTGGCACCTCCTAGGGCCTCATCTGGTCATTGATAGCTTATATCTTGGAAACGTGTTTTGTCTCCTACAAAACCTGTTTGTATATGATACCGGACGGGGCAGTGCCCCGGGCCCTTCAAGCTCAGGGGGCCCCTCGGATTCTGACTTCCAAACTATAAATTGAACTAGTGAAAATTTCGAAATATAAATAAACCAGATTCAGTAAGGTTAAGGAAGTATGTTACTAAATGCTGCGCATTTCGGTGTACGACAACACTAAATGCAAATAGTCTATGATTCAAAAGAATAAAATATTTCCTGTTACTGACAGTGGTCAACAAGCTTAAAAAATTCTAAGGTTAAAAATGTGCCTCTGAGTACTTTTACTGCCGCTACAAACTTACACATTTTCTTTAAACCGACGCGCGCGGTTCATACTTTGAACCCTGCGAAAAATGTTTTATCACAAAGGCTCCTTTTTTCTGCCTCTGAATTGGCACTCCTGCTGGATTTTCGCATGATTGACTGGTATACACAGAGTCTGAAATAAATTAGGACCCTTTTGCCCCGAGGTCTTGATAGGCAACTATAGCATACATACACAAGGTTGCAAAAAATGGAGAATGTGGATATTTTGAACTCAAATTACATAATTATCTGAATTTATTCGGGCCAATGATGTAAAAAAATTCTAGCTCGCTTCGCTCGCTCTTGCAGCCTAGTTTCTCTTGAATCTTAACTTTGTCTATAAGTGGCCCAGATAACTCCAGTAGGTCGAAACAATTCTAACCTGTCCAAGGTACTACATAGATATGTTAAAATTGTCAGACTACTTTCTCTTGAATTTGTCTAAAAGTCGACCAAGCAACTCCTGTATCATGTACGAAAGACCGAAATAATTCTAACCTATACAAGGCAAGGTGTAATAAAAATTTCGAGCTCGCTTCACTCGCTCTTGCAGTCTACTTCCTCTTGAATGCTGATTTTGTCTGTAAATCGATTAATTAACTCCTGCACTCCTGCATGAACAAAAGGTCGAAACAATTCTAACCTGTCCAAGGTATGGTGTTCAAATGTTCGAGCTCGCTTCGCTCGCTCTTGAAGTCTTGGTTTATTTCGTTCGTATAGTCCCTAGATTTTTCAAGTACTTAATATCTCTCCAACCATCTAAATTGACCCCGACACGAACTGTTCACCAATTATGTAAGGAAATTTTAACTAAATATGCAAAGCTAGAATGCGACATTACGAAAATGTTAGCCGCAATTTTATTAATCTATGATGATGAAGTAGTTTTGCGTCTTTGAAATATTTAAGTAGTTAAGTTATAGGGCCCCAATTTCATTTTTGCCCCGGGGCCCTTGGTTACCTAGCTACGCCACTGCCAGCTATTGATTAATACAGGTTTTATGCGTGCGTAAATTAAAATGGCAAAAGTTAAGCAGGCCACGCTTCATACGAAAATCTTCCACCCCCTTTGGCACACAAGTAAAATATGATCTCGTTTAGTATATAAGATAATTCTTATTCTAATAGTATTTACGTTCCCGTAGGATAATTTCCGAAGAGGAAAAAGGAACCCTTATAGGATCATTTTGCTGTCTGTCTGTGGGTCTGTTTGTCTGACAAGACCCTTTTCCTCAAGAACTCACTAAGGTATCAAGGGGTTAATATCAAAATACTTGGGGTCTCTTTCAGCTGTGGAATCAAACTTGTAACTCAATGCGATCAAATGATAAGATACACCTACATCGCATATTTTGCGATTTCACAAGGGAACCAAAACCTAAATGGTACTTTCTCTTGAAAGAATCATGAAATATACCAAGAAGCAATATCTTACAGCACAGCTAAAAGAAAAAAAAGACTGAAAATCGTAAATATGTAGTTTAATAACAAAATACCTATAAGTTTGTACTGAATCCAACCCGCAGTCAACCAGTTTTCATTATTCATACGCCTTTAGTCTTGTAATGCCTCTTTAAAAGCTTTAAACCCGCAAGCAGCTGCATCAATGACCTTCGGTATTGCGGCGGCTAATTGCTCAGATAGCTCTTCTATTGTCCTAGCCTGGTCGCTGGCTATGTCAGCCAAGATATCCTTGAACGTATCTAGCTTAACACATGTTTCGTCAACGACGTCTTCAAATAATGCGCGGGTCTGTTCAACTGTTAAAGTTTCTACTACTTTGGCTGCAACAAACGAAAGAAATAATGAAACTAAAGGACGATGCGTCCAAACGTCCCCCCAACCCTTACATTGAACAACAGATTTAAAATGTATCTCAGTCAAAACAGCTTAGTAAGGTGATCATTTTTTATTATGGCGACAACTCTCAAAAGTGTGGGGTTTCCGAGAAAAATGATGTTTTAATACTTACATTTTGGTACAAAATATAGCGGTTTTACATAAAAATAAAACCGATATTATGTGCCGAGAGGGAAAACATACAGCATTGTTTATGAAGAAGCAGTGTATACTTAGCCTTTTATGCGGTCAATTCTACGGATACTTTAGTTCAATTTACAAATACTAGATGGCGTAACTATCGTCGGTGTTGTATTTAATCAGTGCCAGCTAAGACGCGGGAACCGCTGTCATTTTTCGAATTCATAATCTTCACCAGGAAGAACTTCCTACAATGCTGTATGTTTTCCCTCTCGGCACATAATATCGGTTTTATTTTTATGTAAAACCGCTATATTGATGTGCCTCCGAAAAACATACAGCATGGTTTATGAAGACGTGTTTGTTATCTGCTGGTGAAATCATATAGGTAAAACACAACGCTATGATGATTAACAAATGTTTATTCTGAGAATGAAGTAGTTACAGTTATTAATTTATTTAGAAAAGAAAAAACAGAATCCGATTTTCACAGATACAGGTAGCAATAATCACGGTTTGGATGTTCTACAAATAACTCGAGTTCTTGTTATTAAGTAGAAGTAAATGTATTGAAAAATGAATTACGACACTCTTTAGGGAGTTCTATCTCGCGACAGTAATGATTAAAGAAGGTATTGGATGATTTCCAATTACCCCGTGATAAAATATCATCAATTGGTTGATTATCTAACCAATTTAAGGAAGCTACTGCTGACCTACAGCTTCCCGGGGATGCATGAATGCCACTATCTCTGAGGACTGTGCGTAAGCAGTTCCCAATTACAGTGCGTGAGGCAGCTTTTGTGTTATTATATATAGTGATAAAAAGATTGTTTAAATTGGAAACATCAGATCTCTTTGTTTTAGTTTTTTCTATTAGAAGCCTAACTAAAGTGACGGGACATATGTTTTTATCATTATGTTGTGAAAGTTTCCACGCGGACTGACGATAATAAAGAGTATCGGTTTTCGACCCAAATGCAGGTATTAAAAAGATATTGTCACCGTCATCAAAATAGCTGTCATGTGAAATTTTCAGCAAGGTTAGGTCGTGAACCCTACGGCCAGATGCCAGCAATAAAACTGTAGCTGTTCGACGTGCTAAATCAAACAATGCGTCTTTAGGTACAGTTGATGACAGCCAATTTAGTACGATACGTGGATCCCACGTGAACGAAGGCCGTATTTCTTTTGGTTTAGCTACTCCTATTGCCTTAAGGGTTTGTTTTGTAATAAAATTAGAAAAGGTTTGCTGCTCAACATGAGGGCCGCAAAAAGTTAAAACTGCTGATTTGTGGACCAGGATAGTACTGTAGGACAAATTTTGTTTTAGAAAGAAACATTAAGAATTTAGCGATGTCCGCAGGTTTTGGACATTTTGGGTTAACTCGAGTGTTGGAGCACCATCTTAACCACCGCCTAAGTGGTGGCAAATAGGTTGACAAAGTTGAGCGTCGCCAGCTCTCTTTAGTAGATCTTTTTCCTGTGTGGGCCAGTCTTTTATTTGGGCACCGTGGGGTGCCCAAATAAAAGACTGGTCCACACAGGAAATTTTCCACTTTCAGGGTCAATGTCTGTACTTGGGCTGTGATGTTATCACATCTATCATGGTCTCCGACAGGTTCAAAAGTTCGTGTGGGAGATCTAGAGCTCTGGATTTTAGGTCTTGAAGCCAGAAAGCTCGAGGCCACTCTGGAGCCACTACTAAATAAATTCCCGTGGCGTTGTTCAGTTGTGCCAGAACTCTGGGCAGCAAGCTGGGAGGTGGAAACACCCACGCTAACCCGTGGTTCCATGGTCTGCTGAAGGCATCTATATAGCTTGCTGATCGATCTCTCCAGTCGAGAGATACGTAGTTTCTTACCACCGCGGTTGCTCGTGTCGCAAACAAGTCGATTTCTGGAAGCCCGCACTTCCGAAAGACTTCCTTTGTCGCTCGGGGTAGAAGATGCCATTCCGCGTTTTCCTCGTGATAGTCTGTCCGCTATTATATTGTATCTCCCCGGCAGATAATGGGCTGATAGGATTATATTGAACTTGTCCGTAAGATGTAACAGTTTGAAGGTTAGGGCTAGTAACCCCAACGATTTGGTGCCTCCCTCCTTTCGGATATATGCAATCAAGGTCCGGTTGTCTGATTGGATCTGTACGTGAGAATTCTGCAACGTTTTCGCATTCTTTCTGATTGCCGCTATTACTGCATATAGCTCCTTTTTGCTGCAGTGCCATCTTTTTTGGCGAGTTGCCCATGCACCTGACATTAGATTTCCGTCCATGTGGGCACCCCAACCCCAATCCGAAGCGTCCGTCGCAAGGAAATGGGTGGCAGGCTTTTTGTGAATAGGCAATGTGTGACTTGTGGCTCCGCGACACCACATTATCTCTTGATACACAACTTGAGGCAGTAGATGTTTTTGACGGGGTCGCCTTTTGTTGAAATGTCGTAAGAAGATTTGCATTTTCCGACAGTGTAGTCTTCCTCGGGGGACAACAAAGTTGGCGAAATTTAACTGACCCAGCAGACTTTGGAGCTCTCGGAGATTGATGCGACTTTTCAACAACGACCGGTCTAATGTGCAGTTTATGCTTCGCCTCCTTTTTATTGGCAGGGACATTGTATTTATAGCTGTTTGCCAACGTATGCCAAGGTATTCCAAATTTTGAGTTGGTACCAAAACAGATTTTTTGCAGTTGATTTGCCAGCCCAGGTGTTCCAAGTGCCTCACGGCTTCCGCAGCCTGAAGACATAACTTGGATTGGTCTTGGTTGACCAAAAGGAAGTCGTTTAGGTAGACTAGCACTCGACATCCCTTCGCCCGCAAGGTCTCCGCGACCCAGCAAGTTACTGAGGAAAATAGTTGTGGAGCTGAAGCCAGCCCGAACGGTAGACATGACACATCTTGTATAACAGGTCGTTGTAGCTGATTGTTAAGAACGTTCGGTGAGATTTTGCTGCCCGTAGATGAAAATAGGCCTGGGATATATCTACTTTTATCATCCAGTCTCCGGGTTGGAGAAAATCTGGGACCGAGGCGTGAGAAATCAGACGAAAACGTTTCGTTTTGAAAAACTTGTTCAATTCTCGAAGATCGAAAATTGGGCGCATCGATCCGTCGCTTTTCTTCCGCAGAAAAAGCTTGGAGATAAAACTGGGTGTTTTCTTGGAAACTGGTCGTAAAACATCTTGGTCCGATAGATCTTTGATTATTCGGGACATTGCAGGGGAAAGTTGGGTTGCGTATTGCGTCATGATCCTTTTTGTTGGCATTAACAGAGGAGGTTTTTAGTAAAGGGGTATGCGGAACCCCGAAACTGCTGAGATTATGAATTTGTTTGCACCAAGTGCTAGCCAACGGTTTTTGAACAAAGATAATTGCCCTCCCCTGAAATGTGTCGGGTAGTCACTTTTTTCCACCTTTGTTTCGAAATGAATAATTTTTAGTTTGTTTGTAACCGTCATTTTTCCCTTTGTACGTTTGTCGTTTTTTGTAGGTATCACGATAATTATCATTTTTATTATTTTGTGCCCGAGGTCTGTATTTTGAGGTAGACGGTGTTGGCTCCTTGTATTTTGATTTGAGTTGTTCCTTAGTTTTGTGAGCCTGTGGTGGTTATAACCAGAATTGAGGTCTTCCGAGGGACTGGATAAGAGACATAAGTTTTGTCTTTTCAAATAAAAACTCTTCACTAGGAGGTATAGCGCAGCTTGCACACTTTTATCCGAAATTTCAGAAATTATTCTTTTACGTCTAGTTTCAATACATTCGGCTCTTTTACCGCAAATTATTTGTAAGGTTTGTTCAGACAATTTATAAGACGACGACTCATTACCAAATGTTTCAAAATTTTTATTAAAAAGGTTTTCGGATTTTAACTCGGCAGGGTTATTGTGAGCCCAATCAATAATACCCTGTAAACCGGATTGTAAAAGCTCCCTTTGATGTAACAACGCGTTAGTAGTTGCAGCCATGATTTCTTCGGTCGGGGCCAAGAAATCTTTTCCTTTGTTCAGACAACACAGTTCGTCGTTAATTTTTAAATTGCAAAAGCCCGGGTACGCGAGTATTTCTACCTTTCTTATAACGGATATGTTGCCACGTGGGGGTATTAAAATGCTGCAAAGTTATTAATTGGCGTAACCGTTTTTCATCAGCTGATTTAAGAATTTTATTCTCATCAAAACTAGTTTTACAGGCACCCAAATCCAACGACCTACGCGTGTCTGTTGCTGGATTAGTCACGAAATCATTGTTGCAAACATCCGCTTGTTCCATAATGTCACATGTGTTCACATTAGTATTCGGCACGTAATTTTGGTGCATTATAATGTATGTAAGAAAACTGACCTGGTTGTATAACGCGTCGATCCGAGGATCGACCGTTACCTGTGAATCCCGCTTTTGTTTCTTGCGTGGAGGTTCCTCTCGTTCGGCTTCGCTGTCCGATGAACTGCTAGCGTACGAGGAGTTCTCCTTTTCTAGATACCTCTCGGTGGTCGGCGAGTTCGAAACGATCGACCGATTGGCCCCGGCGGCGGTGGCCTGTTCGGGTTCGTCACTCGACCCGGGATTCATAACGATAAAACCGTTATTTTAAAGTTAAGATTGAAAATACAACCAACAATAAATGCACTAATAAAATGTGTAACGCAATGTTAAATGGTTATACGACTAACCGAATATTTTTGTATTTCGACCGCACGCGGCGAAAGTACACAACGCAATTTGAAAAGTGACAGCGGTTCCCGCGTCCTAGCTGGCACTGATTAAATACAACACCGACGATAGTTACGCCACCTAGTATTTGTAAATTGAACTAAAGTATCCGTAGTATTGACCGCATACAAGGCTAAGTATACACTGCTTCTTCATAAACAATGCTGTATGTTTTCCGGAGGCACATGAATAACTGTTTATATGCCATACTTTTTGATTTTCAAAGTATTTTAATTATTTTTTACATTTATTTCTGTGCACATTAATTATATTTTTTAATATTTTTATCATTTTTAATTTAAATAATATTAAAAAAAAACAATACAAAATTAAAATTACAATTATTACATGAAATCGAACTGTAGGAAGCTGCGCACATATAATTTCAATTGTGTGGTATGTACATGAGGCTAGGGTGTTACTTTAATTTTAATCCATCGGCGGAACTGCTCTATAGAATTACGATTATAATCGATGATAATTAATAAAACATAACAACAGTATACATAACAGCCTATAATATAGTTATTTTTATTTTTTATAACATTTTTGTATCGAATATGAAAAAATAAATAAGCATTTATTTTATTTTATGGATACACCCCATGGATTTTGAAGTTAAAATTGGTTGCTAGTCTTTTCATTGATCCTCATAAACCTACTAACACAAACGAAAGATCTGTTGGAGGGGGGGGGGGGTAACGCGTCTCATACAAACTTGGTCATCGTCCTTTATTTAACACAGACTTAAGACACAACACATTCAGCTAGATACACACAGGAGATATAGAATAGAAAATTAGAAATGTGTACCTTATGGCTGTGCCACATAGTCCCAATTCAGAAAAAAAAGGCCAGGCTAGTTGCACAGAGTACAAAATCATTTGTTCAAATTACAATGAGGTGTTTTCTAGGCCAGCTTACACTAAAAAAATTTAGATGGCGCTGTTCATGACTCCAGTGTCATATGTCCCGTTGCAGCCAAATTAAGTTTTTACGTGCAGCATAAATCGGTGTCCATCAACTATTCAGTGTCAGGTCAGAAATTATACTTGACATGGTAAAAATTGTTTTTGGCTGTATGGAGTTGGGGTTCATTGCTTTTCAAAAGTGTTCCTTCCTAATTCGTGTGCGTTCGTCTTTTTTCGTTTGATTTGCGTTTTTGTTGCTTTGCAACTTATTTTTTTTTCAATTTGGCCATAATTTCTATACAATACGACCCGGTAACGAAAATATTTGGACACCGATATCTGCTTCACGTAAAAACTTGATTTGATTGCGACCGGACACCGGTATAATTCGATTTAATCAATCAGTCATGTACAGCGCCATCTATCGTTTTTTAGTGAAAGCTGGCTTAGAAAACACCTCATTAGTACTTAATGTCCGATGGCAGATTTTTAAACTCTAGGCGGGTAATCAAAATTTCGAAAGCCTTTTTTTTTCGGATAAGAAATCTTCAAATGACTTCTCCCGCTCTGGGCAGAGCGTATGGGAGAGTCAGACTTGTACTGACTAAAACCCATCCATGTTCCTTCCTTGCCCTTTGTATTCCAGGACCGCGGTATCTCTTTCGAACAGCCCCGCAGCCCTGGCAGGTAACGAAAGAGCTTGAGTTGTTCTGTCTTGACGTCCAGTCTAACTGGATGCAGCTGAATACCAGTATTTTACATAGGGTGACTACCTATCTAACCATTATTGACAAAAACACCACATTGACCCAACAAAAAAAATATATTAGAACCCTCATTTTGCTGCTGTCTTTAAAGCATCTTTAAAAGCGTTTAGCCTGACAATTGCTGCATCAATAAACTAGGGTCCTTCGGCAGCTAGTGGTTTTGATAGCTGGTCAGCTGCCTTAGACTGCTCGGCACCTATCTTAGCTGTGATATCCTTGAACTTGGCTAGTTCAAGATGCTGCTGGTTTTCAACATTCTTAAATAATAATTTGCGTTGCTTTCGTTCGTAGCTTCGATTTTTTTCGCTAGTGTTTCAAAATCAGGATCAAAAGTCGTTCCATGTAAAATACTGGTACTCAGCCCCGTTCGGTTAGTCTGGAAGCTGACCCCACAATGTAGTTGGGAAGTATGTTCCATACTCAGACTGCCTACTGAGGTCCACAACCACCCACCACATGGACCCATCGGTTATCATCTGCTCGCTTTTTCCTGACTATTTTGGATCCGGCTACAGCTAGTCTCAATGGAAACCGTTGAATACCGATATTAACCCTTAAAATTTTGACCGCCACGTCAATAACGAAAATCTGGCGTCTCTTCGCCAAGCAAGCTAGATACCTCTACTATTAGAATGGTATTATACTTACAGTTGTCACGGTACGAGCATGTGATGCGGAGGAATGCGGACAATGTCATAGGAAAGTTTTGAGTATGAATGTGGATGGTTGTTGAGTATATGAGCACCAAAGAAACGTTGGATAGACTGTGTGAAGGATGAATATAATGGCTAGGAAGGTGGTCACTGACTAATAGAGAAGTATGAAAGAAGACATGCTTCGCCGAACCCATATTAATTGGGTTAAGAGCAAAAAAGAATGATGACTTACAATCTTTCATCCATTGCACTAAATTTTCCACATCAGTCTTACCGGCTTTTTCAAGTTCTTTGAATACACCATCCATGTTACGATCTTATTAAGATTCTTTGGTCATTTATTATTAAAAATATATGATATTTATAAATTTTACCACGGCCGTCAGTTATATTTTTTGAAAATAAATACAGTTGACAGCCATCGATGTGTCATTCCTATAATCTATCCGTCGCGTCGTTTTGAAATAATGAGCTGCTCTTTAAACTATTAATTTACTTTTAAAATTATATTTGAATTGGGTGTTATAAAATATTGTAAATGCCTGAAGACACTTTTTAAGAGACAAGAATTAGAAGTCCAACATCTCTAAAATCATCTTAATTTTTTGCACAAATTGTGAAAATGTGTCTTCGGTTATTTTTACTCTGACTTAGCATTTTGGCGGCACGTTTGGAGCAGTGGTCGAGCGATTGAGAACCAACCCTGTAATGAGTCGTTTTTCCATGGCCAATCGTATGTCGTCAGTTATTTTAAACGGGGCAGAGACAGTGTTATGGCCAGTAGACATGTGGAATCTACCAACCTGCATTGGGCACGCACACTCCCACACCTCACACTTCATAGAGGCCTGTGTCCCAGCAGTGGGAACACTAAAGGGTGAGTATGCGATACCTCTGTCTACCACTTCGGTCTACAAAGATGTTAAAATAAGTCTGTTAATTAAATAAAACACCAAACCAAGGACAATTACCTTTTATTAAAGATTCATTGTGCATTCGGTAGTTATAAAATAAATGGCAAATTAACATATTAGTTAGGCGTGCGAGTGGCGTCGGCCCTTTTAGATACATGTGTGTGATAACTTATTCATTAACACATATACATACACATATTCGTTTTTATTTTATATATTACTAGCTGCACCCCGCGGTTTCACACACTACGCGGCTCCTGAGGATCGTAGCGTGATGTTAAACACCCTATAAACTTCCTCAAGAACTGGGCTATCAAATGTTTTAAAGATTTTTTTAAATCCGACTGGAAATTCCAGAGATAAGATGAAACAAACAGACAAAATTTTCAGCTTTATTATAGTAATATATAGTTTACATATTACATAGATGCAATCCAGGCGACACTCGTACACCCGACGCAGTGTCGCGTGCTACAAATGTTTCTTATACGAGGTCAGGGGGAATTAGCTAGCGGAACTGTGGAGATGAGATGGGTGTAGATGTCTGAACACGATATAAGAGGAAAGATTTGATGTTTTTTTTGAGGTCCTTAGGTAGTCAAATTACTTAGTATTTAATAGTTATAAATATGAAGCCGCAAGGTACTTGTTCTCCCCGTCATTGCGATCATTTTTTGTTCTGGACCATACCTGGGAACTTTCTAGTTACGGAGATAGACCTAACCAGTTTTCATTATTTACATGCCTTTATTCTTTCAATGCCTCTTTAAAAGCTTTAAGCCCGACAGCAGCTGCATCAATGACCTTTGGTACTGCGGCGGCTAATTGGTCAGATAGCTGTTCTACTGTCTTAGCCTGGTCGGTAGCTACCTTAACCAAGATATCCTTGAACGTATCTAGTTCAACACGTGTGTCGTCAACGACGTCTTGAAATAAAGCACGGGTCTGTTCATCCTTTAAAGTTTCTATTACTTTAGCTGCAACAAACGAAAGAAATAAAGTAAGTACATTTATTTAACCAACACATTTAGCTAGATACACACAGCCATAAGGCACACACAAAATGCCAGGCTACTTGCACAGAGTACAAAATCACTTATCCAAATTCCAGTGAGGTGTTTTCAAGGCCAGCTTTCGCTAAATAAATATAGATGGCGCTGTACATGAATGACTCCGGTGTCATGCGTCCGATCGCAGCCAAATCAAGTTTTTACGTGCAGCATAATATATCGGTGTCCAACTGTTCAGTGTCAGGTCAGAAATTATACTTGACTCCATGGTAAAAATTATTTTTGGCTGTATGGAGTTGGCGTTCATAGCCTTTCAAAAATGTTCCTTCCTAATTTATGTGCATTCGTCTTTCTTCGTTCGACTTGCGTTTTTGTTGCATTGCAACTTATTTTTTGAAGTGAAAGCTTCTTTAGCATCGTTGTGATTTGAAAAACGATGAAACGAAAAAGCGACGGTAAAAAGAGACCGACACATCATTTCATAAGATTCAACTTGGAAGAAAATGAGATAGGAAGCATTATACAGTATCTTGCAGTCAAAATTTTTGAAGGTTTCACTTCTACTACGTGTGAATTGCACACGTTTTATAATTTCTATAAAATACGACCCGGTACTGAAAATATATGCACACCGATATATGCTGCACGTAAAATCTTGGTTTGATTGCGTCCGGACACCGATATCATTTAATTTAATCAATCAGTCATGTACAGCGCCATCTATCGTTTTTTAGTGGAAGCTGGTCTAGCAAATACCTCATTAGTACTTAATGTCCGATGGCAGATTTTTAAAGTCTAGGCGGGTAATCAAAATTTCGAAAGCCTTTTTTTTTCGGATGAGAAATCTTCAAATGACTTCTCCCGCTCTGGGCAGAGCGGAAGCGAGAGTCAGACCTGTACTGACTAAAACCCATCCATGTTCCTTCCTTGCCCTTTGTGTTCCAGGGCCGCGGTATCTCTTTCGAACAGTACCGCAGGCAAATTTTGAAAACCTGACAACTAAACCAAAACAAGGAGTATCATATTACCCAGTAGCTAGATCGTGGAAATAGATAAGACAGTCGCTCGATACTAGTATTCAGTTGCTGCATCCGGCTTACGGCTATACTTGAAGCAGACTCGAAAATAGTCAGGAACAGGCAGGCGTTCGTTTAGTCTGGAAGCTGACCCCACAATGTAGTTGTGAAGTATGTTCCATGGTCAGACTGCCTACTGACCTCCACAAACTAGAGAGTCGGCAACACGATACCCATCGGTTATCATCTGCTTGCTTTTTCCCGACTATATTGGAATCGGCTTCTAGTCTCAACAGATGCAGTGGAATACCAGTATTACCTCTTAAAAAGTACCTAGTTTTAGATTTTATCGCCTCTGACTACTCGTAATGAATAGTAAGCTAGATACCTTTCCTATTAAAATAGTATTATACTTACAGTTGTCATGGTACGAGCATGTGATCCGGAGGTATGAGGACAATGTCATAGGAAAGTTTTGCATATGAATGTGGATAGTTGTAAGAGTATGGAAGGACCAAAAAAACTTTGGATGGACTGTGTGAAGGATGAATATAATGGCTAGGAAGGCGGTCACTGAGTAATAGAGAAGTATGAAAGAAGACATGCTTCACCGAACCCATATTAATTGGGCTAAGAGCAGAAAAGAATGATGACTTACAATCTTTCATCCATTGCACTAAATTTTCCACATCAGTCTTACCGGCTTTTTCAAGTTCTTTGAATACATCATCCATGTTATGATATTATTAAGATTCTTTGGTCATTTATTATTAAAAATATATGATATTTATAAATTTTACCACGGCCGTCAGTTATATTTTTTGAAAACAAATACAGTTGACAGCCGTCGATATGTCATTCCTATAAGCTATGCGTCGTTTTGAAATAATGAGCTCCTCATTAAACTATTTACTTTTAAAATTATATTTTTATTAGGTGTTATAAAAATACTGTTAATGCCTGAAGACACACTTTAAGAGACAAGAATTAGAAGTCCAACTTCTAAAAATCTTAATTTTTTGCACAAATTGTGTAAACGTAGTGTCTTTTCGGTTATTTTTACTCTGACTTAGCATTTTGGCGGCGCGTTTGGAGCAGTGGTCGATCGATTGAGAACCAACACCATAATGAGTCGGTTTTCCATGGTCAATCGTTTGTCGTCAGTTATTTTAAGCGGGGCACAGACAGTGTTATGGCCAGTAGACATGTGGAATCTACCAACCTGCATTGGGCACGCACACTCCCACACCTCACACTTCATAGAGGCCTGTGTCCCAGCAGTGGGAACACTAAAGGGTGAGTATGCGATACCTCTGTCTACCACTTCGAGCTACAAAGAGGTTAAAATAAGTCTGTTAATCAAATAAAACACCAAACCAAGGACAATTACCTTTTATTAAAGATTCATTGTGCATTCGGTAGTTATAAAATAAATGGCAAATTAACATAATAGTTAGGCGTGCGAGTGGCGTCGGCCCTTTTAGATACATGTGTGTGATAACTTATATATTACTAGCTGCACCCCGCGGTTTTACACACCACCCAGCTTGTGAGGGTCGTAGCGTGATGTTAAACGCCTTATAAACTTCCTCAAGAACTGGGCTATCAAATGTTTTAAAGATTGTTACAGACAAACATTTCAGCTTTATTATAGTAATATATAGTTTACATATTATATAGGTGTGATCGAGGCAACACTTGTACACACGGTGCAGTGTCGCGTGCCACAAATGTTTCTCATGCGAGGTCAGGGAGAATTAGCTAGCGGAACTGTGGAGACGAGACGGGTGTAGATGTCTGAACACGATATAAGAAGATTTGATTTTTTTTTGAGGTCCTAAGGTATTCAAATTACTTAGTATTTAGTAGTTATAAATATTTGTGTAAACTTCACAGACGTGATATGAGACTACAACGATTTTCTAAACTGATATTTGCAGTACCTATGAAGGGTGTAAAAGTACCCTTAACGAAGCCGAAAGGCACTTGTTCTCCCCGTTATTGCGATCACTTTTTTGTTCTAGACCATACCTGGGAACCTTCTAGTTACGGAGATATTGGAGGTCAAAGTTCCAATTTTTTTTATTATTACAAGCTTTTAAGATAATAACTTTACTTTAATTACCTCCATAACCCATTTAGTGTACAAAGTATCCATCAGCACAATGTTTTTTTTTTAAAAAAAACGAGTGCAATTCACACGTGGTAGAAGTGAAACCTTCAAAATTTTGGCTTTAAGATACACACTGTATAATGCTTCCTTTCTCATTTTCTCCCACGTTAAATCTTATGAATTTAAGTGTCTGTCTCTTTTTCGTTGCATCGACTTTCAAATCACAACGATGCTAAAGAAGTTTTCACTTCAAAAAGTCGTTTCCCAGCAATATTTTTTGCGTAGTTTGATGTACAGAATGCTTGGTTGACGGCTTCGTGAAGGGTCTGTTTACACCCTGTAGACTATTTGCGGTCGTTGGTCCCAAAAAAAAACATCAAATCAACTATCGTTCAGATTGACACCCGTAACGTCTCCAGAGTTTCACTAAATAATTAACCTCGACCCCGTGCAAGTCCGGTAACACTTGCGACACTCGACGTCAGTGCAAGCGCGTTACAAGTGTGTCCCACGCTTTCAAAGAGACAAGCTGAGCCACAGCTTGAAATATTCTTGTTTTTTTTTTTAATAATATTTAATAATATCGTAATACTTAATGTCTATTAATATTTTAATAATAATCATTACGTAGCAGTAACTAAGCAGCAAGACTAGAATTGAATGGCGATGGCGACTACTAAATACATATATTTATTTATATATACGTTTATACAGTATTGTGAGTAATTGTTTGCGTGTGATTATTTAGTCTCACACAGTTATTTTGACAGACTTGTCAGTTACAACCTTATTCTAACTGAAAATAGAGTTCACTGTGATTTTGATAAAATAACTGTAAAAGTACTAAACATAAGAATGATGAGGGTTTAACGCTCTGTCGTTACAACGGTTACGTATTCAGAACATCATTCTGAACCCCCCACCTAGAAATTTTTCATCAGTAATTAAAAAAATAAGACGGGTGGCACTCCGGGAGTGCCGGCAGAAGTGAAAACTTGAAACAACGCCATCTAGCTTAAATATCAGAAATTTCAATAGCTTTCTGCAAGAACGCAAGATGTCGTTGCCGTAGAAAAAAACTTGAAACAACGCCATCTAGCTTAAACTACACGCACACTCGCGCAAGCGCCCTGCGCCGCCGATTCGATCTGACGCGAGTTAAACAGTTTTCACTTCAAAAATTGCTATTCCATACATTTCGACTGTGTAGGTATTGCAATTTTGTAGAAAACTTGTTTTTTTTTTATTTTAATAACTGACAAAAAAAAATATTTGTGAGGGGGCTCAGAATGATATCGGTGTCCCTTCCACCCTGTATATTTATGAACACACGCACACAAACTACATCACACATATTAATATCGTTATAATACTCAATAGGTAACTAGCAACACGTTACAGTAACATGTTTGTCTAGAAGGTGTGTGAAGGCAACGCCAGGAGGGGACGCCCTACACCAGTGGTTCTTAACCGGTGGTCGGCGGACCACTGGTGGTCCCTGGAAGCATCCCAAATGGTCCAGGGAGTCATCCTAATAAATAAATGACAACGAGTCGACACAATGCGAACCGCGCGCGGCGCGAGTAATTTACAATGAAAATCTCATTAAAATCTGAAACTGTGACGTGAATTTAACGTAAAAAAAAATAAAATGTGGGTTTTGAGTAATTTTATGCGTGTTTTATTCCTTTATATATAAAACAACCCTTTATTTATTTACATTTAGGTACTGTATATTACCTCCAAACCAATAAACCAACTGGGTGGTCCATGGCAAAACAGAAATTTTGTCAAATGGTCCCTCATGACTAAAAAGTTAAGTACCACAGCCCTACTGACCTTATTGGTGAAGTTCGTCAGAAAGATCAGATGCTTAGTACTCGCAACCGGCGTGTGTATAACTAGATGTACGAACGTGAATGAGATACTGTCATCATCTATCTAACCTTTTAGGGGGGTCAGCTTCCAGTTTATTTTACATGGAGCGACTGCCTATCTCACCACCAAAACCCTTTTTTTTCGAATGGGAAATCATCAAATGACTCCTCCCGCTCTGGGCAGAGCGGAAGGGAGTGTCAGACTTGTACTGACTCAAAACCCATCCATGTTCCTTCCTTGCCCTTTGTGTTCCAGGCCGCGGTATCTCACCTCCACAACCCTATCAGTATAATACGATACCAAAAGCAGTATGTAAAGATTGTTGCAATTGGAGTACCGTTTTTTCTGCCTACCCTCATAGATCTATGTCGCTAGTGTGGCCAGTCACCTAAACAATATTACAATAATACCATTTACAAAGTCGTTCCGAGATCATAACTAAGTATACGCCTGACAGATTCGTTTTAAACTCGTCCATACTCATGTAGAACTAGATAGTGAGATGTGTGTGTCTGTACAGCTCTGGCGACCCCCTCGGGGCCACAGGCGTGATGTTTTGGTACTCACACCATACTCACTTGTTTTCAACTGATATTATTTAGTTTCTCTCTGAACGATGTACTTACACAGGATGTTTTGCTTAGTGATGTCGATTTTTAGAGAGAGTATACAGGTTGTTTGAAATAAATCATTTTAATTTAATCAAATAAACCCTTTTACTAAGACTGATTATAGTAAAGATATTATACATTTTTAACTGGAAAGAAAAATGAAGTTTCTTGCCCGTTTCACGTTTTTTTCGTTTCCGTTTCTTGTTTGTTTGTTAGTTGGCAGTCACGGGTCACCCGGTAGTTATGAAAAAGCCATGTTAATATTTGAATTTATGACTTACAAAAACCTATAACGAAATATGCAATGAAAAATAGAGTTTCCGTGAACCGAAAACTTTCCTCGGCGCCATCTTGGATTTTACTTTTCGTTATCACCGAACCCAAAAATTATGATAGATCAACAATCGATCCAAAACCAACTTTATTTTAATCGGAAAAGGTTGATTTTACGTGGCATAGAAGAGGCATCACGCCATGACAGCGTCATGCCATCTCCTGTCATACCAGTCGGTTTTACTGCCAAGGGGCGCCTGTAGACGTTTCACATCACAACAGTTTTAGTTCCATTGGCGCGCCCCACTTAAACCTTGTTTGAACTGTCAGTGTCACTGTTATGTCACTGTCAATTTCAAAATAACGACATTAAAAAAGGAACCCGAGGCCTCGCGTACCCAATGGCGGTTAAGCGTTTTTTATTGACGGGTCCCGCAGTACCCTCTGGCGTTTTAGTGGATAGTTATGTCTCAGTTCAAAATCACCCTAAATATACCCTTTAAAAATCAACATCACTTTCGTACCCCAGTATAAGAGTCATTTATAAATCTATTACGTTCCGTTGTATAAAGTAAACGTTTCAAATGTCGATGTATGATGTGTTTTTTATTATATTTAACAATTTTATTATGTATGTAGTGTGACGGATGCATGGTGTGGGCTATGTCCACTATGTCCAGCAGTGGACTGCTAGAGGCTGTCTGTTCAGTAGCTCATGTAATAGACTGATATGATATTATCGATTATCTAAAGGTAGTGTCGAAGGCAGCTCGTCTGGTTCTATGTAACTCTATGACCACGCTACACTAGATCGTAGCTATATAATATCCGCCGAACGTGTCGATCTTCAAGGTTAAGCCGCACTTGCCAAGGTCGGCCTGTAGATGGGTGACCATCATTCTATACCGAGTTTCCTTGTTATTTTTATGTAGATCTTTGACAGTCGTTACGGGTAGTTAGTGGCCCGGAAGTCTGACAACCAGTCTTACCAAGGGGTATCGTATTACCCAGTACTAACTGGATTGTGATGGTCAGATAGGTAGTCGCTTTAAGTAAAATACTGGTATTCAGCTGCTTTCGGTAAGACTGGAAGCCGACCACAATAAAGTTAAGAAAAGGCTGGTGATGATGAGATAGCGGCAACGCCAAATGTTGCTGTTTTCATAGAGTTACATAAGAATTAAGATGCCTTCGGAATTATACCTTTAAAGAGTACACACCTAATTAATTATTTTAATTCTATACTTATGAACGTTTTCTTACAGTAGTCTTTTAAATAACAGGATAAAACACAAAACACATCGATCATTGAATACCAATAACATGTTACCAATAGCCCAGTCGATACGTTTAAAAGCATAAACATTATTATACCTTAACCATATCTAAGTATTTTAAAAATTACGCTATCCAACCTCTACATTAATATACCGATATTTTTCAAGCATTTGCTGCCTAAAGCGTTCCCACTGCTGGGACACAGGCCTCCTCTCTATGAGAGGGACACCACGCTGGCCTTGGTAGATGTCAAACGGCTTCGAGTTTTTGGTTCTAGGACAGGCCGGAACTTTTTTCCCATTTGTGTCGCCAGTGGTGACAACGGGGAATATTTTTCCCGTTTGTGGCCAGTGGCACCAATTAGGTATTTCATTCCCATTTGTCACCAGTGTTGACAAAGCCGGTGGTGGCAACTGGGAATATACGGTTTCCTCTCGATGGAGAGAAAACGTTTTCCTTTCACCGTTTTGAGAGCCGTGGTGATGAAATAAGTTACACAAAGTAACGCGACTGCCTGTGTTCGTACCCACGATCTACAACTCGTAAGACGGCGCCGTTACCACTGGGCTACTCTGACCTCTTGTAGCAGTTTTGTTTTAATCTTACTTCAGTGTGAGCAAGCAATGGAGCCAGAAGTCTTGTATAATAACCATGGTGTAAAAGTACCATGAACGAAGCCGAAAGGCACTTGTTCTCTCTGTCATTGCGATATTTTTTTTGTTCTTGACCATACCTGGGAACCTTCTAGTTACGGAGATATTGGGGGTCAAAGTTCCTCATATCACAAGTTTTTAATGTTATCACTTTAGTTTGAATACATCCACGACCCCCATACTATTCAATGCATCCATCAGCACAATGTTTTGAGTGCGTTACATTGAGTCCTACCGTAAAATGTGATTTTCACCCAAAAAAAAGTCGTTTCCCAGCAGTAATTTTTGCGTAGAGTTACTTAGTTTGATTTGAAGTACAGAATGCTTGGCTGGCGGCTTCGTGAAGGGTACGTTTACACCCTGTAGCTCCATCTCTTACCTGTACAACTAACTACTGGATACTCGCCAAACTATCGATATATCAACGTAAAGTGTAGTGAAGTATTAAAATATCATTTCCCAATCAGCCGATACATACAATATATTAACAAATTTTGAACTATGTTGCACCCATTTTATAATATATTCATATTTTTTTTGAGGGTAGAAATAAATTTTGTACATGACATGCTCGTTTTTTATTTTTGTGTAACAATTATACAGGGTGGTTATTTTAACGCCAATTCTAAAAGGTGTTTGGCTTAAAAAAAGGTAATTTTTAACCCAAATGTTAGGTATTTTCGGGGTTAAAATGACCTGTTTACCCCCTCTATTGGCCTGTTAAGAATTGACACTAATCAACCAAACATCATGTATACCAAAAATATGTGTTTTCAAATATAACATGACACTTTAGTTCAGTTACGATATGAAAGGTCTTCGCTTCAAATCCTAGTACGACAATATTTAACATCAATTATAATTACTTGAAGCGTTTGAAACAGTTCTTTTGTGGCCGTTTTCACCAGGAACATTTAAATGTATACCTTAACACTGATACAGTAGAATCTCGATAAGTTGAAAACCTCCAAATCTCGAAAAAAATTTTTGTTCCCTTCCCTTTAAACATCAAAACCTCTATTACTCGAAATCTCAACCCTCTATTAGTCGAAATAATCAGTGTGTCCCTCCAAGCCATGTTGGTACATATTTTCCTTGAAAAATTAAATTGGACCTCTGTATCCCGAATGGCAATGTTTTGTTTTATGTTTTACAACTCGATTATTTAAAACTTATTACCTCTATAGTGCGTAGAAAGATAAACTTTAAGAATTTGCCGACAATGTAAGTACACCATTGTTTTTTAGAAAACAATTTAGGAGTATACAATAATTATGATAACCACGAATTTATGACTAACGTTAACACGTGTTTACTTGCTTGGTGTCAGGTATTTCTTTTTTCTCAACCTCTTTATGTCGAATCAAAATCCGCCTAAGTCGAAATCCTAAGTCGAAAACTCTATTCGAATTTTTTGGCGTCTCGTCTCGTGTTCGACTTATAGAGGTTTTACTGTATTGTCAATTACAAGAGTGTTATTATACCGACGCTAAAACTGGTAACCATTTGTACGTCAGTGTCCATTCCACGATATACTTTCGGCATTAATTTAGATGTCGTTTACTGTTTTTGCAAACGGCCAACTAAAATACACCGTAAATGCATGTTTTAAAGTGTCATTTTTAGTTAAAACACATATCCCTGTGACCTTATGTTATTGATAAAATAGATATTATAGCATATTGCATTCCAAGCGATTAGTTTCAGCTTGAATTTATTTCTATAATCAGAATCATCGTCAGATCACCATTTTGTTTAGCCAAGCGAGATACAATATATTTTCACAATTGTATACATAATGTCACATTTTCCCTATCGAGAATGCTTAGAAAAACTATTTTGTGACTTGTTGGTTCTAGTGGTTGCAAGGGCTATTAGCTAAACATGAGTTCTTAGGCTCAATTCAGAGATCGGACACTGTTATTGAATTTCAGTAACAGCCTTATTTTGGATTTGCACCCGGTTGATGGCAATAGGCTGGCCTCTATTGCATAGGACTTAAACATAATTATGTGTGTACTTTATTGACTTTTCTAAGCATTATCCATCGTCGAAAGTAACTTTTATACATTTTCCCTTGTTTTTTTTATCTTCATATTTTCAATGAAACTTTAATTTTTTACATCGTACAATAAAATAATCATCGGCTCATAGAAAGAGATAGCCATAAGAATCGTATTTGTATAGCGTTGTCTCTGTCGTTCCTTGTCATGATTTGGTCGTTGTCTTATACAATCATTTACTTAAATATAAAATAATATAGAGAGCTTTTACAACCACATAATTAAAATAATCAAGCTTTGCCTAACTATGTTGAGGTCGGCCTATACCAATTACTGTAAATACTAGTTGTCAGACTTCAGAATGCGACTATCAAAGGTCTTTGAATGACACCCCAATTTATAACAAAAAAAATTTGGGACAGAGACAGCGCTCTACAAATACGAAATAAACCGAACCTTCTCTCTCTAACACCCGAAGTTGTGCACGGCATATAGTATACCTACTCAAATGTCACTTTGTATAGCTCGCCGACACTTTTAGTGTCAACGTGGCCTTTTTAATGTAACTAATAAATAATTAAGAGATACAACACTAAATTAAGCATTTTATAGCAAATTAATGTTCTAGTGATGTTTTGTTAGGTGCCTGATGTGGTACTTTTAGTGAAAATTGTGATGATCCAGCCAGGCTTTCGGGTCCTTATGACCCCTATTAAGGTCCAACTGTCACAAAAAAAGTACCAAACCGACACATAACAAAACACACATACAATAAAATAAATAATGCACCGCTTTTTAAAATTAACTCAATATTTATAAAATAAAACATAATTTAAAACTTTTCAAATACTAACACAAATAATATACAGGGTGACTCGTTTAAGGCTCGACAGTGGGGAAGAAATGCAATTACATTTTCTACATATTTCTTACGTTTTCATAAACAAAGTGTCATAGAAAGTTCTACCTAAGAGTAAAACTAACAAAATCTGTTAATTGAAACGTTACGAATGTGATACAACAAAAAAACATTCAGTAGAAAAGGCACAAGCAATTAAGCTTCCATTTACTCGACGAACTTCTTGCAACACTTTGAATATAAACGTACGTAGGTGCGCGTGCGGGAGTCCCCTCGCCTACGACAGTGCGAGCGAGACAGAGCTACACAGCGCTAGCCGTCTCGCTCCCGCAACTGTACCACGACCGACGAGCCGCTCGCATGGCATGATATGGCACGTGTTAGTGTTAGTGTTAGTGTTAGGGCGCGATGGACAGCGGGCGGAAGCGTCGCGCCCGCGCCGCGTTGTGATGCGGGGCGGGCGCGGTCGGGGCGGGCGGGGCGGGTGGGGCGGGCGGCGCGCCCGGGGGTGGGGAGCCCGAAGACGACGAGCCGCCCGACGCCGGCGGGGACGACAGCAGCAGGGCGGGCACGCCTCGGGACGTGCTGCGGCTGCGTATTAAAAGAGATCCCAATTACACACTGTACGAAAAAACCCAACATTCACACAGTATAAAAAAATACCCATCATCCACCCTGTATAAAAAAAATACCCATCATCCACCCTGTATAAAAAAATACCCATCATCCACCCTGTATAAAAAAATACCCATCATCCACCCCATATAAAAAAATACCCATCATCCACCCTGTATAAAAAAATACCCATCATCCACCCTGTATAAAAAAATATCCATCATCCATCCTGTATAAAAAAAATACCCATCATCCACCCTGTATAAAAAAATACCCATCATCCAGCCTGTATAAAAAAATGCCCATAATCCACCCTGTATAAAAGAATACCTATAATCCACCCTGTATAAAAGTACCCATCATACACACTATAACAAAATACCCATCATCCACACTGTATAAAAAAAAGCCCATAATCCACCCTGTATAAAAGAATACCTATAATCCACCCTGTATAAAAAAATACCCAACATACACTACAAAAGTACCTACAATACAAAAGAATCGATGTCGCATCCTGAGATTTCATCACGACACGATATCGTGCCGTGCATTGTACCACTATAAAGGGTGTAAACAGACTCTTAACGAAGCCGAAAGGCACTTGTTCTCCCCGTCATTGCGATCATTTTTTTCTTCTAGACCATACCTGGGAACCTTCTAGTTACGGAGATATTGGGGGTCAAAGTTCCAACTTTTTCACATGTTTTTTTTTTGAATACATGTTTTTAATGTAAGATTTTTACTTTAAACACTACCACGACCCCCTTACTATTCAATCCATCCATCAGCACAATGTATTAAGTGCGTTACATTGAGTCCTACTGTCATCATCATCTGCCTAGCCTTTTCCCAACTATGTTGGGTTCGGCTTCCAGTCTAACCGGATGCAGCTGAATACCAGTATTTTACATGGAGCGACTGCCTATCTGACCTCCACAACCCAGTTACTACTGGGAAATACGATACCCCTTGGTAAGACTGGTTGTCAGACTTTTTGGGCCACTGACTACTTTAACGACTGTCAAAGATCTTCAAATGACAGCCGGGACCAACGGCTTAACATTGAGTCCTACTGTAAAACGTGATTTTTCAGCCCAAAAAAAAAAGTCATTTCCTAGCAATAGTTTTAGCGTAAAGTTACTTAGTTTGATGTACATAATACTTGGTTGACGGCTTCGTGAAGAATCTGTTTACAACCTATATTATGGATGACAACGTTTCGCGTATTTTACGGTACACACCGTAGCTTGCCACGGCACAACACGACAATCACAACGTGTGTGAACTCTAGATATTACTTGTATACTCCCTTTTTTTTTTTGGATGTGAAATCATCAAATGACTTCTCCCGTTCTGGGCAGAGCGGTAGGGAGTGTCAGACTTGTACTGACTAAAATCCATCCATGTTCCTTCCTTGCCCTTTGTGTTCCAGGGCCGCGGTATCTCTTTCGAACAGTCCCGCAGCCCTGGCAGGCCTCCCTGTTTGCTGACATCTCTCAACACGGCCTGTCGTCATAAGACGGACGGACGGCGAGCTAGCCCGTTACTCACCGTCCACAGGTCTTGTATACTCCCTTACCTAGAATGATGGTGCGGCGGCTGTCGGTGCCTCGGCCTCGCGAACCGCAGGTTCAGTTCCCGCGCCGGGTCTACAGCGTACTTGTCGGCAGCGTTCTGACGACGGCGACGTAGTGCTGCACGGAGAAGACTGCAGGTCTTTATTGTGTTACGAGTTCAGGGTGGGGTCGGGGGGAGGGGTAATTTGGAAAAATGTGATTGGCTACAAGTTTAAGTACCAATGTGACTTTTGTTGCTAACTTTTGTATATACACTCTAAAGTAACAGCTATGTATATTGAATTTATTATTGACTAGCTGATGCCCGATGCCGCTTCGCCCGCGTGGATGTCGGTTATCACGACCAAAACTAATCATGAAATTTTGATCCCGTTCCCGTAACCTATTACAGGGATAAAAACTAGCCTGTCTTCCAGGCTATAGTCTATCCCTGTACAAGGTGTAAGGGCCCTAACCTCCTTAATGGTCCTTCGAGCCGGATTTTTGATGTTCTTGCTCGTCTGATTGATTTTCATTAACAGGTAATAATGATAGCTCTGATATTGGTCTATACTGCTTGTGCCGAGATGATAAAACTACGATGATGATGCAACATGATGATGATGACAGTATACAAAATCTTCCTTTTCACACTGGGCCAACCGAAGTGTGTGCTTAAGACCGCACGGCAGAAGTGAAAACAGCTGTCTGTATCTTTCTCGCTCGGGTACACTCAGCGGTCCCAAGTTCACCCGATCGAGCTTTTCACCTCAGAGCGTGACGGATCAGCCTAACTTACTACCTACGAAACATGTGGGTGCGGTGCGCCAAAAAAATTTCACTTCAAAAAAGGAATGGGGCTATCGTTTTAAAGCTCACCAGATGGCGCTACTGTCGAGTAAGGTCCTGTAATTAATTTTATTTTGTACTTTAAAGTACAAATAACTTCATAAAAGTTTATTTCATTTCGTATATCAATATAGTGTCAACTTCAGATAGTGTAAATTTCAGCAGATAAAACAAATTTACAAATACTCTCCCTGTGATACATTTAAAATCATTCTACCTTTAAGTACTAACAAATAAGATCCTAAGTTGCTACTTAAAATCTTAAAGTCATAATTAATCAGGGATGGCTCAATCTAGACCAGAATCATGAGTATTAGTTAACTCTATGACATCTGACATTTCGGAAGACCTTACTCTACACGAACGCCTCTAGCGGGGAATTCATGCGCGATATTCATGATATTCATTCGCATTATTGGATGTTTCTTTGAATGTCCACTTCTTGGGACACCTAAGTCGCCGAGTGCAAACATTTACAGTGTCAATGAATTAATAAGATAAATGAAGTCGGGAGGATATGAGAGCACTAACCGGGAGTGAGGTCTGCCACGTCAGGAGACAAGGGCCCGTCGCCACTCCAGCTGGCGCACTTGGCGAGCCTCTGCTCGGCGCCGCACGCCACCGGGATGCGCGACGTGCTGGCGCTGCCTGTCGAACGCTGCGGACAAGCAATCATATTTATATTAGATAAGATAACAGGATCGATTAAAATCAGAATTTTGTTTTAGTTAAAATTTTCAAACTAAACGTATGGGAAAAGTTTTTTGCAATTTATGACTTTTTTAGTACTCCTAGCTTGCTCCCATAGAACTTTTTGATAAGTATTAGAATCAGGATCGATTGGCATCAAATTTTATCAGGAGTGAAAACTTGAAACAACGCCATCTAGCTTAAATGTCAGAAATTTCAATAGCTTTCTGCAATAACGAAAGATGTCGCTGCCGCCGTAGAAAAAAAACTCGAAACAACGCCATCTAGCTTAAACTACACGCACACTCGCGCAAGCGCCCTGCGCCGTCTATTCTAGTTTTTACCCAACCCAAAAAGTGCACAACGCCGCTAAAGAACTTTTCACTTCAATAAATATACTCACATCTCGTAAACTTTGTGATCCGTCGCCGGCAGCGCTGTTTATTTCTCTCTTACTAATTGCTATGATGCTTCTGTAACAGCATGCATACAAATGTTTAAGCAATTTCTTGTTTATTTAATGTTAACTTTAAATACACAATAACTTAGTACTATAACTTAACAGTATAGGTGTCTGATGAGATGCCGAGTATTATAGAATGATGGAAGAAGACATGCCGCGCCGACCATAAACGAATTAGGATATGATAATGATGACTTAGAATATCTTTACACAGTATAAAACAAAGTCACTCCCGCTGTCTGTGCGCTTCGATCCTTTCAACTACGCAACGGATTTGAATGCAGTTTCAGCAATACAGGGTGTAAACAGACTCTTCCCGAAGCCGTCAACCAAGCATTATGTACGTCAAACTAAGTAACTTTACGCAAAAATTAGTGCTGGGAAACGACTTTTTTTTTTTGGGGAGAACAATCACGTTTTACAGTAGAACTCAATGTAACACACTCAAAACATTGTGCTGATGGATGGATTGAATAGTAAGGGGGTCCTGGAGGTGTCTTAAGTAAAAAAAAAATACATTAAAAACATGTATTTAAAAAAAAACCTTGTGAAAAAGTTAGAACTTTGACCCCCAATATCTCCGTAACTAGAAGGTTCCCAGGTATGGTCTAGAACAAAAAAAATGATCGCAATGACGGGGAGAACAAGTGCCTTTCGGCTTCGTTAAGAGTCTGTTTACACCCTTTAGATAGAGTGATTCAAGAGGAAGGTTTATACGTATACATTGCACCCGTGTGAAGCCGGGGCGGGTCGTTAGTGTAGAATAAAACTGTGCCAACCTGTCTGGTATGGCGTCTAGCCGTGTTCTTTCGACCGCTGGACTCTGGCTCTTCTCCCCGCTTCGGGTTGATGACCTGAAACCAAAGACAAGGGGGTTATTAGAATAAACCTCAGCCACCACTACTGTACAAATATAAGCATTCTTTTATTCTTCTCAAATATCAAATTATATTTGGTTCAAAGAACGTACAATTAAACCAGAAAAAGTATGCGCTTCGGTGATGTTCGTGTTTCCGATCTACGACCAACATCGTGCCGCAGAGAAAACCCACGTAGAGGAAAAGTACGTGTTTCATTACAACTTCTTACTTTTCGACTTCGGCCGCTTTCAGAATTGAATTTGGAACCTTTTAGTCGAAAAAAAAAACTGTAAACAACTGTACAGCTTTCATATCTGGGCGCTATGGATGTCTTATAATTAACGAACCTTTTAATTTCTGTGTGTTGTGTTTGACATAAATCCATTGGACAACAAGCGGAGCAAGTTGGAGGAAAGAATTTCCTCTCTCTAGGCGGGCGTTCTGATCGTTGCAGCCCCTTCGAAAAGCATTCTTAGACTGCCCTCAAATGTGTGGACTTGTGGAGGCATTGTACCTTGCCCGGTACGTAACTTTAAATTTACGTACGTAACTTTGTGTAGTGTAGTGCACCATCACTGCGTGTTATATTGAATGAAGGTCTCACTCAAGTTCACCTGCTTACCCTAAAGCGATAGGGCCACTTGGTCAGTTGGAATAAAAAAAAACAACGGTTTGCACTCCCGGAGTGCCGGCAGAAGTGAAAACTACCAAAAATAAAATATACAGATAACAGGATCGATTAAAATCAGAATTTTGTTTTAGTTAAAATTTTCAAACTAAACGTATGGGAAAAGTTTTTTGCAATTTATGACTTTTTTAGTACTCCTAGGTTGCTCCCATAGAAGTTTTTGATAAGTATTAGAATCAGGATCGATTGGCAGCAAATTTTATTAAGAGTGAAAACTTGAAACAACGCCATCTAGCTGAAACTACACCCATACTCGCGCATGCGCCCTGCGCCGCCGATTCGATCTGACGCGCCAAAAGAAGTATAACTTCAATAATCAACGAACTGACGGAGAAGAAGACACAGCTAGGTTCTTGTAATAAGTTATTTACCGTTTGTCCCGGTGATGTTCCGTGGCATCGTAGTATACGGACGCCTCGTCGTGGTTGGCTCGTGTCTCGCCGCTTATTACGGATTGAATCTTCACTGCAACAACACAACATTATTAATTTTATTTGGTTTATAGATTCTACAATGTGGTTTTAAGGGCACAAATATCACAGGGCCGCGGGACTGTTCGAAAGAGATACCGCGGCCCTGGAACACAAAGGGCAAGGAAGAAACATGGATGGGTTTTAGTCAGTACAAGTCTAACACTCTCTCTCTTCCGCTCTGCCCGGAGCGAGAGGAGTCATTTGATGACTTCCCATCCGAAAAAAAAAGGGCACACTTATCAACTCGAGCCATTCAGTATTCTTTGTATGAAACTCCCTACTGCAACGCACACTAATCGGAATCGTAACGTAATCGCCTCGTATCGGGACAAGCTCACGAACAGCGAGCCGTAGGCGCGTCGTCGCCTAGCCGACGTATAAAGGGTGTAAAAAGACTCTTAACGAAGCCGAAAGGCACTTGTTCTCCCCGTCATTGCGATCACTTTTTTGTTCTAGACCATACCTGGGAAACTTCTAGTTACGGAGATATTGGGGGTCAAAGTTCCAACTTTTTTACAAGTTTTTTTTTAATAGATGTTTTTTTTTTTTTTTTACTTAAGACACCTTCACGATCCCCGTACTATCAACACAATGTTTTGAATGCGTTACATTGAGTCCTACCGTAAAACGTGATTTTTCAACCCAAAAAAAAAGTCGTTTCCCAGCAATAATTTTTGCGTAAAGTTGCTTAATTTTATGTACATAACGCTTGGTTAACGGCTTCGTGAAGAGTCTGTTTACACCCTGTATATAGATTCGACGTACCGGAGCTGCTGATCCGCTTAGGTTACTTGCTTACTTTAGGTTGACGACTGTTTGACGGCGAGGCGAAAGGCGATACGATGTCGATCCTTTTCCGAGTTGATATGTGTGCTATGACCTTTAAGGGGGACATGTATGGAGACAGGTTACGTCAATCACAGTGTACAGTTAAACTGGAACAAGTATGCGCTCTGATAAATCATTGAGATTTTGAATTATCACGACACAGAATAGACGCAAAAGTACGCTTATCATTGAACTTATTTCCGAAAAAAGTATGCGCTTCGAAACTCATCGTCTATCGATGAGTTTCGAAGCGCATACTTTTTTTGGGAAATCTGTACTTGACTAGCAGTGAGATGTTTTCAGAGGCTACGGCCAAAAATAATCTCAAAAAAGATCACGTGTCCGTGATGTACGGACCTATAAAGCCCACATATTATTTCACTGACAGAAAGTAACACTATTTCTGAGTGACAGAATAACTTTTTTTATGCCAGAAAATGTATTTGTGGGACCGAAACTATAGTTGTCACATGTGTAGTATATATATGCATTATGTTAAAAAACCCTGTCCGATCTGGTATACCAATGACATTGCTGAATGATTTTGGTCCCAAATTACCACCGTTTCTCTAAATTCTAATAAAATTTTAAAACGTGACAACTTCTTCGGCATAAATACATATGTTCGATCGTCAAATATTTTTTTTTGACGTCACTACCCGAGAAGCTACCGCTCGGGCCGGCCCGTGTGTTGCCATAAGAAGTTTCCTCATTTTATTCAATTTTAATCGCGGTATTTTGACGTGATGAGGTCTTATAAATCGATGAACGCCGGCTGCACGCACGAAAAAGTGTCACGTTCCGCCTGAGCCGAGCGTGCAAGCGAGAGCGCGGAACAAGCGATAGAGAGGCATGATTGGCCTAAGCATTCGGCTTGTGACGCATCTATGTATAATAATTCAATTCAATTCATAAAAGTATGCACTTTTACATCAATGTGTTCTTATGACGTTATCACGTAAAATTATCGTCCGTAAACCGGCTTTATAGACAACCATTTTTTTTTTACTTGTTGTCCTAAAAGGATTAAATAAGTATAATCTAACTTCGATACCTAATAATACCCTCACGGGTTGGACAGGTTATTTTTTACATCTTGAATTTTTATTTTTTGCCATGCTAAAAACGTAACATGTCAAAATCAAAGACCCTTTGCATGATTAGTTGTATAATGTGTACGCTGTACCGGAGGTGGGCGGCTCGTCCCGGGCGGGCGGACGCACGCGGATCTCCAGGCGGCTGGACACGGTGGGGCCGCCCGGGGGGGACGGGGGGCCGCCCGGGGGGGACGGGGGGCACGGGGGGCACGGGGCGGCCGGGGGGGCGCGGCTCGACGTGCTGGCGCTGAGACTCTGGAACGAACAATTGCATTATTTGTAGCGCCTTTCATGTAAAAAATAATCAGCTATTCCATACATTTTGACTGTGTAGGTATTGCACTTTTGTAATAACCAAGAAAAATTTCTATGAGGGGAGGCTCAGAATTATGTACTGAATACGTGGTAACGGTTTTCGCGTCGGTGGGATTCCACCCCGAATGTATGTTATAAATGGTGTAAAAAGACTCTTAACGAAGTCGAAAGGCACCATTCTCCCCGTCATTGCGATCATTTTTTCCTTCTATACCATACCTGGGAACCTTCTAGTTACGGAGATATTGGGGGTCAAAGTTCCAACTTTTTCACAAGTTTTTATTTAAACACATGTTTTTAATGTATTTTTTTTTTACTTAAGGCACCTCCACGGCCCCCGTACTACTCAATCCATCCATCAGCGCAATGGACGGATTGAATAGTACGGGGACTAGAACTAGTAGAAGGTGCCGTTTTTGTAGTTCCTGCCAAAAGGCATGTATGTATTTATGTAGTTATGTAGCGGTAGTGCAACATTAGTGGGTTAGGATGACTTACAGGGGCGCTGAGCGCTCTGTGCGGCGGTGCGGGCTCGTCAGTGTGTCGCGCCGCCACGCCGCGCATGACGTCCAGCCGGTAGCGCACGGAGCCGCCGCTGCCGTCGAACGACGCCTGCTGCAGGAGGGGCGCGCGGAGCGAGCGGACCCGACAACCTGCGGGTGAGAGGGGTTGTTAAACCACTGTTACACCGTTAAACACATGTATTCGTAAAAAGCATAGATTTTGATTAACATTTGTGCAGTATAGTTCCCTGCACCTTTGTTTCCCAACAAATACTATAATTGCTACATAAAAAAAACAACGGATTGCACTCCGGGAGTACCGGCAGAAGTGAAAACTTGAAAAAACGCCATCTAGCTTATTATCAAAAATTTCAAAAGCTTTCTGCAAGAACGAAAGATGTCGCTTCCGTAGAAAAAAACTTGAACCACGCCATCTAGCTTAAACTAAACACGCAAGAAGTTTTTGAAGTGAAAACTTCTCTAGCGGTGTTGTGCACTTTTTGGGATAGGTAAAAACTGTTAAACTCGCGTCAAATCGTCAGAACGAATCGGCGGCGCAGGGTGCTTACGCGAGTGTGCGTGTAGTTTAAGCTAGATGGCGTTGTTTCAAGTTATTTTTTCTACGGCAGCGATATCTTTCGTTCTTGCAGAAAGCTATTGAATTTTTTTATATTTAAGATAGATAGAGAAGATGGTTCTGCCGGCACTCCCGGAGTGCAACCCGTTGTTTTTTTAAATGCCTATCTAAGGACACTTGGGGTTTTTGAGACGAATAAAACGATCACACAGGCTATTTGGAACATACGAGGTTATAAAGACATTTACAAAGAAACACACAAGATGCACGCGAAAAACATAACCCTTCCTTGGACAGTCGGGTGAAAAGGTACGGTGGGTTGCATCATTTGGGTACCCCAGTTGGGAACGTAGGTGCTTTCAAGAGGGGTACCCGTGACGCTGACTGTACTTACCGATAGCAGGCAGCGACCAACACCTCGGCAAACTGGGCTGCAACTTCGGATAGGCATCTATCCCAGGTATATACAAACAATGCAGCTGTTTGCTTCTCGCTGTCGGCTCTGTGCTCTTCTTGGCAGGTTCGCTCTGTTGTCTGGCAGTCACAGGTCGAGGGGCTGGAGGGGTGGGGGAGGGGACCGGAGCCTGTGGGATTGGTATTGCGGCTGTGGGTTGTGGCGGTGGTGGAGCTGAGGTCGTGTGCGGTGGTGATGTCTTTTCTGTTTGGGCTGGGGCCTGTAACAATGGTTTTTTTGTTGTTAGATTTGATAGAATTACTGCACTAAATAGAGAAAAATAAAACAACCAAGTGCAAGTCGGACTCGCGCTTGATGGGTTCCGTACCATCGTAGTACGGGTAGTAATAAAAGGGGGCTCCCCTTTAATTTATTTCATCTTTATTATTTGTTGTTATAGCGGCAACAGAAATACTCATTCTGTGAAGCTTTCCACTGTCTACTCATTACAGATCATGAGATACAGGCCGCTATCAGACAGACAAACGGACGAACGGACGTACGCACAGCGGAGGCTTAGTAATAGGCTTCCGTTGCTTACCATCCGGGTACGGAACCCTAAAAGCGTAGGTGGTGCATGTTTGGGTCGACATAATTTCACACAGTCGGGTGTTAAAGTTGAATCAATACTTTTATTAATATTATAAAGCTGGAGAGTTTTTTTTTTTTTGTTTGTTTGAACGCGCTAATCTCAGGAACTACTGGTTGGAATTAAAAAAATCGACTCTCTACTATCTTTAATATCTAGACTTTTAGTGTTGTATAGCCCATTTATCGAGGAAGGCTATAGGCTATATAACATCACGCTACGACCAACAGGAGCGGAGCATCAATGTAACGTCTCTCTCTTATCTGACGCAGACGAACTTGCGCGGGTCAGCTAGTATTTTATTTTTGATTTACGGTCGGGAGAACCCGATTGGCTTAGTCCAAATGGTGACGTGCCGACGCAAACATGATTAATTTGTGAGAATTTTGTTGGTTCCTGCAAGTTCTAGTGATACAACTTAGCAGCACTTTGATACACACCATGATTTCAGTAAGTGACAAAGGTGATGGGGGCAAGTCTTTGTGGTTTTTGAAGTGTGTAAGTCAGCACTGGAGAGCAGCAGTGGCCCAGTGGTAGCGACCCTGACTTACGAACAGTAAGTCATGGGTTGGAACCCTGGCAGGCGCATTACTTTGTGTAATTTATTTCATCACCACTGCTCTCAAAAACGGTGAAGGAAAACATCGTGAGGAAACCGGCATGTCCTAGAACCTAAAATTCGAAGACATATGACATCTACCAATCCGCACTGGGCCCGCGTGGTGGATTATAGCCTATTCCCTCTCATAGAGAGGAGGCCTGTGTCCCAGCAGTGGGAACATTATAGGCTGATGATGATGATGAATCAGCACGATTATTTTCCAGTGTTCATGATGATTACTGCGAATTCTTTTGGTGACTAATTTCGGCTAATGTGGTGGTATTCGTGATGTAGATGCATATATATGTGATAGCAATAGACTAGGAGATCATGGCGAGTTTTTGTAATACAAATGTGGAAGCCGTATTCCTAAGTGCCTATGGTGATGACTGCAACGTCTTCGGTGATGACTTCGTTCACATATGGTGATGATACCTGGTGAAGTGCGTGCTGCACGGTGTGCTGCGTGTGATGAGTGGTGGTGGTCGTGTGGAGCTGCGTGCGCGCACCGTGCGAGCACGACGACACGGCTGAGGCTGCGCGCGCGCCCCGGTGTTCTGGTGACTGAGGGCAACCGGGTACCATGTCAGACATGTTGCTTTACAATCGTAAGGATTTTTTTTATTTGCACCTTACATAAAAGAGTATCTATTCATTAAAATGTTAAAGTTAACTTATAAACTTCTTTATATTCATCATCTGCCTAGCCTTTTCCCAACTATGTTGGGGTCGGCTTCCAGTCTAACCGGATGCAGCTGAATACCAGTATTTTACATAAAGTGACTGCCTATCTGACCTCCACAACCCAGTTAGTACTGGGTAATACGATACCCCTTGGTAAGACTGGTTGTCGGACTTTGGGCCACTGACTACTTAACGACGGTCAAAGATTTTCAAATGAAAGCCGGGACCAACGGCTTAACGTGCTTTCCGAGGCACGGTGGAAACTCGGTATTTAATGGGTGGTCACCCATCCACAGACCAACCTAGGCAGCACGGCTTAACCTAAAGATCGACCCGAGCGGCTGTAATCATCTAGCCACGAGCTCCTCCTAGAACCTTCTTTATATTATGTGATAGAAATAACATATCGACCACGTAAAATAGTCGTCTTGACCTTTTTGGTCATGGAAGCCAATGTCAGCGAAGACAAGCGTATTCTAAAGGTACACCCTTTAGAATACGCTTGTCTTCACTCAAGACAAGACCCGTAACGAAGCCGAAAGACACTTGTTCTCCCCGTCATTGCGATCACATTTTGTTCTAGACCAAACCTTAAGGTTAGGTAGTGGTATATCACTAATTAAGAATTACAAAAAGCTGGCAACTATCGTAATGTCAATTTAGTCTCAGGGATTAAAAAACGCACTTTAAGTAACTCTACGCAAAAATGATTGCTGGGAAACGAATTTTAGGTAGGACTCAATGTAACGCACTCAAAACATTGTGCTGATAGATGGATTGAATAGTACGGGGGTCCTGAAGGTGTTTAAAAGTAAAAATCTTATATTAAAAACATGTGAAAAAATTGGACCTTTGACCCCCAATATCTCCGTAACTAGAAGGTTCCCAGGTATGGTCTAGAAGAAAAAAGTGATCGCAATGACGGAGAGAACAAGTGCCTTTCGGCTTCGTTAAGAGTTTGTTTACACCATTTAGATAGCGTAAAGAGGTTGTTTTGAACCTTATTGACTATTCCTGATATGAGTAGTCATAGTCTTAACTGCCGGAGGTGCTACCGGGTCTACATTTTAATTCTGCACTGCGTCATCAGCGCCACAATGACAACGACATTCATGGTAAAAAGTTCAAAGACATGGTGACATCAACCAGTTCACTCTGGACAAGTCTGGTGGATTTTTCATGGCCCATTCCCTCTCATAGACATAAGGCCTGTGTCCCACTAGTGGGAATATTATAGGCGAATTATGGGTGTCCATTTGTCGCAATATCTTGTACAGCGGACGCGGATCACTTTCTAAAACACTGGTGAAATGAAAAAAATTGGTTGTTTGTAAAATTCGTTTACGGACGATAGTTTAACGTGACAACGTCATAAGCGAGCGGAAGAGAGATAGATGCGGCGCATGCGTGCAATGAACGAAACGGGACAATGAGCGTAACGGGACACTTTTTCGTGCGTGCAGCAGGCGTTCATCGATTTATTAGACGTTGTCACGTCAAAAAATATCGTAGCTGTCATCGTGGATTATTAGCATCAGCGCCCTCGTCTAGACTAGCCACATGGCAAGTCACACGTCTATGTCGTATGTGGTGAAGTTCCATACGACCTTTTCATCGTCACTGAATCACTTTAGCATGCACTCACACTTACTTATAGGTTTCCTAGATCATTTCGGTGTATTTTTGATTCCACGAACATTTTATTTTTCTAGTAAATTATCACAAAATGACAAGATTTATTGATTTATTTCTCTAAGTTCATGTAACCCTAATCAATGAATATTGCATGAAAAAGTTGTATTGATGATTTTCATGATTGTAATTCTGTAACTACACACGTGTTACTGGCGCGACTCATTTTTCATCAACATACAACCTGACACTGACCTACAAATTGCAAAAAACCTAAGAAAATTTGAATTTCGCGGGTTACCCATACGCTTCCACCTAATACCGTATCTGTGGAATATCATGTTTCACCAAAACTGACTTTTTTCATGATTTTACTAGATGATTTCTATACAAGACAAATTTATCCTTACCTTTAATGCTGCACTGGACAATAGCCCTCAGTACTTCATCATCATCTGCCTAGCGTTTTCCCAACTAAGTTGGGGTCGTCTTCCAGTCTAACCGGATTATATGGAGCGACTGCCTAGGCACCTGACCTTCAAAACCCAGTTAGTACTGGGTAATACGATAACCCTTGGTAAGACTGGTTGTCAGACTTTTTGAGCCACTGACTACCTGTAACGACTGTCAAAGATCTACAAATGACAGCCGGGACCAACGGCTTAACGTGCTTTCCGCGGCACGGAGGAAACTCGGTATGTAATGGGTGGTCACCCATCCACAGACTAGGCACGCACGGCTTAACCTAAAGATCAACCCGAGCGGCTGTTATTATTAAGCCACGAGCTCCTCAGTACTTCATATACAATAATTATTTTATAATCGCTAACAGTGAGTCCTCACAGACAGACACATATATATACCTATACATATATCAAACCCCACATGTCACCGATCGTGTTTAAAACCTATGTAAAAAATAAAATACGTAATGTTTACTACTAACCTGTAATTGTTCTTGTTTCCATTCGTTGTCTGTGGTCTCTTCAGAGTCGTCGAACTGTGACTTCCATAGTGATACCAGAGTGAGGGCTCCGCCCTTTGTGACCTGACACAAAATAATTAAGATATAATTACTAAGTCAAAATCAATCCAAACGGGACTTATTTAAAAAAGGGAAATTAAATGGGCGACAATTATACCAACTAAGTAACTATTTAACCGGTCATAGCGGCAAGGAGAACAAAGGAAGCAAGAGCGAGCGAAGCGAGCTCGGGAATTGTAGCACCCCGATTCGAACAAGTTAGGTTCGAAGCGGATGGCGGGGTCTAGTGAGCGGGCGAAGCGCGCAATCCAACTAAAATAAAAGCCACGTCACGGGCTACGTCGACTTCGCCTTATCTACAAACTAGTGGTTAACGAGCTTGTTTTAGTTTGTTTCTAAGTCCTTGAATTTTGACACGTTTTGAACAACTAGTAACTCAAATTTGTATTTTCAAGTCGCCAGCGTTTTAAATTTGTATTCGCCCACTTAGTATTTCAGTAGCCCACATTCAGTATTATTTTCGAATTTACTTTCACTCGTTTGAATACTACCCATTTAAAAAAAGCAAACCCATTTAATTGTTACATAATTATGATTTCAAAATAATATTTTGTTGAGCCGGTAAGAATCAATTTTTTTTTTTTTGGGACAAGCCATCCACACTATCCCGTACTACTATAATAGGGTAGACACAAAATACTCAAAAAATTACCCATTCATTCTGATACATGTTGTATTAAATCGTATGATCGGATTCGGAAAATAGTGAATGATAGCCGAAACTTTTTCTAGCAGATCTGTACAGTACCTGCTGCAAAGCGGACACGTTCTCGTCGTCCATGACGGCGAATTGTGTGTAGCTCTGGTCGGCGCGCGCGCGGGCCGTGCGACGCGCTCCTGTGGGCAATACATTATATACATTCAATAAAAAAAAATCGAGAATGGATGATTTGTTTAAGGTTTCAGATTCAAGGATTCAGGTTTTTTTTTTTTTGTTAGATTGGCACGACTGTTTTCTATTTTGGCGCGGAGTTTGAGTTGCATCTGTTATTTAGATTAAATACAGTGCTGTTTTAGTTAGATCATACCTAGTTTGTATTGCGAATTTCGTAATGGACAAAAACATCGAACAAAGAGTTTGTCGTAAATGGATTTCCTTGTTCGGAGTCCCTGAAAATGTTACAGAAGGCTTACGGTGAATCGAGTTTATCAAAAACACGTGCTTATGAGTGGTACAAAAGCGGTCGAGATGTGATGGAAGATTTACCTCGCTCTGGTAGGCCATCAATGTCTTTAACATCGCAAAAGTGAAGGAAGTAGTGACTGAAAATCCTCATTCAAATTTGAGAGAGATAGCCACTAAACTTTCTGTGTCTCACGAGTCGATCCGTACCATTTTAAATAATCACTTAGGTATGAAACATGTTGCCGCTCGGCTAGTCCGAAAAGACTTGAATTTTCTCCAAAAACTCAATCGCATAAGAGTAGCTGAGGACATGCTAGAACGAGTCAATTCCGTCCCAACATTCATGAAACGCATTGTTACTGGTGACGAAACGTGGGTTTACAAGTTTGACATGCAAACTAGTCAACAAGCTTCGGAGTAGCACCTTCCAACTGAACCAAAACCGAAAAAACCACGCCACGATCGATCGATCACGTCGATCAAAAGTCTAAGTATGTTGACGTTTTCTTTGACTATCGCGGTGTTGTGCCCTCGGAATTCTTCTTCTTCAAACAGTAAATAAAGAATATTATTTGAGCCTTATGCGGCTTTTATGAGAGCAAATTCGACGAAAAAGGCCAGATTTGTGGAAAGAAAATACTTGGATTTTGCAATGCGCCTTCGCACAAGGCCATCATAGTGAACGAATTTTCGACCAAAAACTCAAAAAATATCATTGAGCAACCACCTTATTCACCAGATATGGCTCCAGCCGACTTCTTTCTTTTTCCTAAACTCAAATTACCACTTCGTGGCACCCCTTTTCATTCGGTAGAAGACATAAAGGAGAATTCGCGGCGATAACTGAACTCAATTCCGGAAAAAGCGTTTAAAAAATGTTTTAATGATTGGATTATTCGTTGGCGTAAGTGTATCGTTTCTGAAGGAGCATACTTTGACATTTTGCGTATTATTGATCGTTTTCCGGTACTATCTTGACAGAGTAGCATATAACAAATCTTACATATTATAGTATTTCACCAGCGAATTATTTATTTAATTGTAATGCGAATTGTGGAGGAACAGACATTTCACCCCTCCTCACTTCATCAACGAAATATACAAACATACATAGACTGCTAAAATCATAACCGCCGTAGTCAGGTAAAAAATTGTCGCGATGACGGGGAGAACAAGTGTCTTTCGGATTGTTACGCTCGTTAGAGTTGCTAAGACACTTATAAAATTAGTATGAATGAAACATTTTACATAGAAAGGGGGTGAAATTAAGGTAGTTACTTATGGGCTGCGGGACTGTTCGAAAGAGATACCGCGGCCCAGGCACACAAAGGGCAAGGAAGGAACATGGATAGGTTTTAGTGAGTACAAGTCTGACACTCCCTTCCGCTCCGCCCAGAGCGGGAAAAGTCATTTGATGATTTCCCATCCGAAAAAAAAGAAAAAAGGCAATTACTTATAATGATTTGACAAACACACTCACCGCTCAACATCTTAGCCGACTAACTGTTTTAAAAAACACAGTTTTACCTTCGTTATCACTAATGAGTTATTTATTTATAAACGACGTTTATTTAGAACGAGGTCAGCTAAATGACTGAGTTTAACACGTAAATATGTGACAGAGTGCAAATCGGTATTAAGTATTTTGACAGCACGGTTGGCGCAGTGGCTGAGCGATTGGCTGTTGCGCTGCGTGTCGCGGGTTCGATCCCCGCACGGAACAAATATTTGTATGACCTACAGGTAGCCGTTCCGGGTCTGGCTGTTTGTGTATGTGAGTTTAAATGTTTGTAAACGCTCCCACGATACAGGAGAAATTCCTGGGGCGGGGCAACGTTTTTTTTAAATAAAAAAAGCAGTAGTTGAACTGTAGATGACATACATGCATAGCAGTAGCGAGGGTTCCATTAAACTCGTTTCCTACCGGCTTCCCTTTGAAAAATGGCACAGTCAGTGTTCTATATACAAAAAAAAAGGGTACTAGTTCTCCCCGTCATTGCGATCATTTTTTTGTTCTAGACCATACCTGGGAACCTTCTAGTTACGGAGATATTGGGGGTCAAAGTTCCAACGTTTTCACAAGTTATTTTTTTTTTACACAAGTTTTGAATGTTATAACTTTCTTTTAAATAACTTTATGACCCGTTTACTATTCAATCCATCCATCAGCACAATGTTTTGAGTGCGTTATACTGAGTCCTCCCGTAAAACGTGATTGTTCAGCCCAAAAATAAAGTCATTTCCCAATAATAATGTTTGCGTAGAGTTATTTAGATTGATGTACAGAATGCTTGGTTGACGGCTTCGTGAAGGGCCTGTATATTTTATGCATTTTATGTTTTTTTGTCATTCTGTATGCACGTCATGTCCCTGCGACAAATAGGTAAGTATTTATTCTTTCTTTTCTTAATTAAAAAAAAAAACATGTGTGCAATTCACACGTGGTAGAAGTGAAACCTTCAAAAATTTTGGCTTCAAGATAAACACTGTATAATGCTTCCTATCTCATTTTCTCCCACGATCAATCTTATGAATTTATGTGTCTGTCACTTCTTTCTGTCGCTTTTTCGTTTCATCGATGCTAAAGATGTTTTCACTTCAAAAATAAGTATTTGGTTAGGTCGCAGGGTTATAAAATACTAGCGGACGTCACGCGGATTCACCCGCGTAGTTCCCGTTCCCGTGGGAGTACAGGGATAAAATATAGCCTATGTTACTCGCTGATAATGTAGCTATCCATTGCTGAAATAATTTTTCAAATCGCTCCAGTAGTTTTTAAGTTTATTCGTTACATACAAAAATACAAATCTTTCCTCTTTATAATCTATATATAATAATATATATAAATGCCGTGATGCCGGACCAAGGGAAATAGGGATTCATTTTTTTATATAATAATATATATATAAAAATGAATCCCTATTTCCCTTGGTCCGGCATCACGCGTAAACGGTTGGACTGATTTCGCTAATTCTTTTTTTGTTGTGTTTTTTATTGTCAGGAGAAGGTTCTTAGGTAGAGAGTAGGTCAATTCGAATTCAATATTCACAGTTGACAGGACAACGTCTGTCGGGTCAGCTAGTATTAGTATAGATTAAGTGACGAAAATAAAAACTAACCTCTCTTGAAATGCGTGTCAGAATGTACACTGTCCACATCGGCGGCCATTATCCTGGGACTGACCGCTTCACCTGGAAGTAAACAATTTCTTTAAGTCTTCTGTAAGTATGGCAAAGTGTCTTTGTGATTGCGATTATGGTTGTGAAAGCTCTGTGTCAAGTATTGGATGAAATTTTGGCGAAGTTTGAAAGTATTCAAGTGTCAATTCTTTATTGCGTACCATAATGTATACAGGGTCTAAGGGACGGCTTCCACAAACTGTTGGGGTGAATTCAGTATATCATACTAAGATGACCGGTACAAGAAATTATTTCAGGAATGTTATGGGAATCCATTAAATTTGAATTGATTTATTTCCTCATACGCAATGTATCGTTACCGAGGCAAAATGCACGTAGCGAATGGCAAACGCGACGACGAGTTTGATGAACTCTGTAGCTAGCCAGGAAGTGAACAGCTGATTTCACTCGTGATTCGTTAAAATATTTAAACATCTATTATTTGTTTTTTTTTTTATATATTAGCCGTATTATTTACATAAATGGTGTGCAGCGTACAAATAAAGTAATTTTGCATTGAAATAAAGGAATAGTAATTGAAAAAACGACTAAAAAATCGACGTAATTCCGGTGGAATATGATTCATAATAAAGCTGGCCCTTATACCCTGTATAGCAGGCTTTAGAAGATAGTTTAGATGAAAAGCTAAATAGATATAGCAGAGTAGTGCGAGTAGTGCGACATAGTACATACAGTAGCTACCTGGCGTGGGCGGCGCGGCGGGCGCCAGGTCCTGCACGCACGTGGGCGGCGCCGTCACCACGCGCAGGCGCGCCAGCGTGGGGCCGCCTGGGGGGGGGGACTCACATGTATTAGGGAGCGACTCTATTGCCATCAACAAGGCGAGCCTATTGCCATTAATCGAGCACAAATCTAGACTCCGTGGCTGTTATTGAGAAATTCCTTAAGGAAAAACCCAATGACACTTTGCCCGGCCCGGGAATCGAACCCAGGACCTCATGCTCAATAGTCGCGCTTTCGATCACTAGACCAACTTAGCTCGCACTATTTTCGCATAGTTTATACGGCATGGAAGGGATACCCACGCGAAAATGCTTACCACATATTCAGTACATCATTCTGAGTTCTCATATAGAAAATTTTCATGAGTTATCTTAAAAAGAAAGGGTGTGTGTGTCAGCTACTACGACGCACGATTGGAGTTTACTCCTTACGAACGATAATTATGATATATATTGAATAGAAAAGATAGAGTTACGTTTTTTGAATTTGACAGACGATTGTTCGGCATTTGTTTAAGTTTTACCTCAGTCGTGTGGTCTAGAGCACACTGGTTTTTTAAAAAAACGATGAAATTTTTTTTGCTCAGAATGATGAACTGAATACGTGGTAACTGTTTTGGCGTTGGTGTCCCTTCTACCCTGTATACAGGGTGTAAATAGACTCTTCACGAAGCCGTCAACCAAGCACTATGTACATCAAACTAAGTAACTTTACGCAAAAATTAGTGCTGGGTAACGACTTTTTTTTTGGGCTGAAAAATCACGTTTTACAGAAGGACTCAATGTAACGCACTCAAAACATTGTGCTGATCGGTGGATTGAATAGTAAGGGGGTCCTGGAGGTGTTTAAAGTAAAAATCTTACATTAAAAACACGCATTAAAAAAAAAAACTTGTGAAAAAGTTGGAACTTTGACCCCCAATATCTCCGTAACTAGAAGGTTCCCAGGTATGGTCTAGAACAAAAAAATGATCGCAATGACGGGGAGAACAAGTGCCTTTCGGCTTCGTTAAGAGTCTGTTTACACCCATTATATTCTATCGCTTCGCTTCGCCAGCTCGCTTAAAGATTCGATGGCAATATTCGTGCCCTATAAAGGTGAAGATTGACTTGTAACATTTTGGTGTAATGTATCGCGTTCGTGTAACAGAAACCAAAGGCTGTCTTGTAACGTTAGTTTGTAATGTATCATTCGCTGCGAGCGCCGCGTGCTCCACGCGACTGTCGGTTTTTTCGCGAATCCCTTTGAGTGTTACATTACAAGTCAGTGCACGTAGCGTCGTCGCGAGAGCAAGTTGCAAGCGGAATACACAACCTCTACGTCGGACATTATGATCCAAAATGGATGGAGCACACTTGAGCCAAGAGTCCGAATGATACATTACAAACACACGTTACAACTCAGGCTGTGTCGCCGTATTGTAACAAGATCGCCTCGAATGATACAGTACAAACAAACGGTACAAGTCAATCTCCACCTTAAGAGAAGGTATCGTGTAACATGTAACATGTAACATGTAACAAGTAGTAAGGAACAGACCGGGAGGCTGCGGGCGCGGCTTGCAGGGCGGCACACTCTGGCGGTCGGGGCGGCTGGCGGTGCCCGTCACTGCTGAGTTACTGGTCTCTTGTTGCTGTGGGGAAATGTGGCCTGTTACTATCTTGTACCTGGATGACCGAGCTTTGCTTACTAACACGGATATAACGACGTTTTCTGAAAATGAAACCTAGCTAAATCGATTTATCGCCCCCGAAACCCCCTGCATACTAAATTTCATGAAAATCGTTGAAGCCGTTTTCAGATTATATATATATGTATAAGAATTGCTCGTTTAATGTATTAGATAGATAGATTAGATAGATACGTCTATATAAAATTCAAGTGTCTGATTGTAATTTCAAGATAACAGCTTTTTCCTGAATGCATAAGAAAGTATATACGGGACTAATCAAAAAAAAAAAACAAAAAAAAAATCGGATATGAGTTCTGTTGGGGAAGTTGTTTAATACGTTAACTGCCAAGGCATATTTTCTGTACCATCCAAATTTCATTTCTTACGTATTGTTTCTTGGTTTATATTTATGTATAAAAAAGTGTTCCCTTTTCTTTATTTGGCTAAAAAACGGTAAAAAAAAACTACGTGCCAGGTGGCGCACTGCGGTCAGTTGAATTTGATGCTTCAGTGTCAGTCACAGGTGCCTGACATGTCCTGAAAAGATAGTTAGTCTGTCAGGCACCGGTGCCTGACAGACTAACTGATCCATCCATCTGAAAGATGCAGATAACTAAATCGCCACCTTGTATAATCGTAGTTTTTTTTTTTAAAACTATACACACATCATCATTATCATTGACATCATCATCATTTTTGAAGTAAAACTTCTAATGCGACTTCCAACAAGGTTGCGTTAAACGTTTAACGCTACCATGGAGGGGGTATGAAAGAACTGTTGCGTTAAACGTTCAACGATCTCGGGGAGGGGGAATAGAAAGAGACAGAGCGAGAGTGAATGCGTGGCACTCGAACGCATGCGCGTACTACATATATGTGTACCTGTTTTCATTTCCACATTACGAAGTTTCAGTTCTTCTGCGCGGAGGGACTCCACGCACTGTTTTTTTTTTGTCGTTATTTCTTTCTATTTCTCTTGCCGTCTTCTAAATAATACATAAAAAATATAATACTTACGTTGTTAACCTTGGCGTGTCTGTCGGGAGAGGGCGCGGGCGTCGTCCTAGCTTCCGCTTCCTTGTCCGTGACAGGCTTGTCTGTGGTCGACTGTTGACAAAATTAATATTCAAATTAAAATAATGACTTGGCCCTTTTTTTTCGGATTGGAAATCATCAAATGACTTCTCCCGCTCTGGGCAGAGCGGAAGGGAGTGTCAGACTTGTACTGACTAAAACCCATCCATGTTCCTTCCTCGCCCTTTGTGTTCCAGGGCCGCAATGGATAGTTTGTGTTATCAAAAGTTACAACAATAAATAACTTTAATTTTAGTCGTGTCACCCAATGGCTTAATAGCCAGTAGCCTCGACCAACACCTGAGGAGACTCTCGCTTGGCAGCTGGATCAAGGGCTTGATTCAGAAAGCGGTACTTTTGGACACGGCGCGTATTGTCAGGAGGCTCCTCTCTCAACAGACCTGACCACCGGTAGCTCGGACCCTGTTCCCAATGCTGGTGGGCTACTATTTTTTATATTTTAAATGTTTTTTTTTTAACTTTTTTATATTTGAATATTTATAAAGGAAATATAAATTTTAATATATTTCTAAAAGTTAGCTCCGGGCACACCGCAAATTATTTCTTAACGAAGTTGGCCAAATATTTTTTGCATTCTACCCTCTCTGGCGGATCAAAGCTTGATTAATCCGGCACTGTTGCCGTATTTGTACCGTTTGTCCAGCAGTGGGTAGTGGGACTATACTTACATATCCGTTGAGATGGTGAGGCGCGTGCCTCGGTGACGCCGGGTGCGCTCTCTTGTCTGTAAGCTTGTCTTTGTGCGCGCCTGTCTGTGTGTCTGTTGCTACTGCTGTTGTTGCTTCCGTTTCTAGACGCCGCCGTGTCTGTGGATAAAACGTAAAAAAATACTGTTAAAATATGGGGGTTCACGGTTCATTACATCATCAACATCATTTCAGACATACACTGCTGGACATAGGCCTCCCCCAAGTGTCACTCCATTGACCGGTCCCGTGCGACTCGCATCCAGCGGATCCCCGCAACCTTCACCAGGTCATCGGTCCACCTAGTGGGAGGCCTTCCAACGCAACGTCTTCCGGTTCGCGGTCGCCACTCCAGAACTTTACGATCCCATCGGCCATCTGTTCTGCGAGCAATGTGCCCACTGCCAAATTCTTCGGGCTACGTCGGTAACCTTGGTTCTCTTGCGGATGTCCTCATTTCTGATTCGATCACGCAAGGAAACTCCGAGCATAGCCCTCTCCATTGCCCTTTGGGTGACTTTAAGCCTTCTGATGAGGCCCATTGTGAGTGACCACGTTTCGGTCCCGTATGTAATCACTGGCAACACACACTGGTCATAGACTTTTGTCTTGAGACACTGCGGTAAGTTGGACATACTACAACTAAGAAATTACGTTTGGAAACTTGACTGTAAAACTACTGTTAGTAGTATCTGTACATCAATTGATATTGTTCACTAATCTGCTAAGTAAAAAAGCTAACTAGAAAGATACCTACTCTGTATTTCCTAATCATTACAATAAGTGCATATTATAAATAGTTCAATGTGTAATTGATTGACTTGCCTTGAAGAATCGACTCACTTTTTCCTTTTATCCACAACACTGCAAAATTGAGCAAACAGCAAAAATTGTGTCTTACTATCTACTACTTAAGGCGGTTTCGTCAGGGTAGTCCGCGAAATGCAAATTTTCTTAAGTTTTTTGCAATTTGCAGGTCAGTGTCAGGTTGTACGTTGATGAAAAATGAGTCGCGCCAGTAACACGTGTGTAGTTACACAATCATCAATACAACCCTCCAAGTTCATGTAACCCTATTCAATGAATATTTCATGAAAAAGTAGGAGTAAAAAGTAGTACGTAGTAGATAGGTAGGTAGGTAGGTAGGTAGGTAGGTAGGTAGGTACTCACGTTGTCGGGCAGCGCGTCGTGCGGCGCCGCGTGGTCGGGCGCCACGTGCACGGCCGCGCGCGTGCGGGACACCGACACCGCCTGCGGGCGGACCACACCACACGGGTTAGCTACTAACTATACCTGACTATACCACATATCTAAAGCCTAACCCAATGGTTAAACCTAAATATGTAGTTTAAAACTAAAGTCAATTCTTAACAGATAAAATGGGTGTAAACAGACTCTTAACGAAGCCGTAAGGCACTTGTTCTCCCCGTCATTGCGATATTTTTTTTGTTCTAGACCATACCTGGGAACCTTCTAGTTACGGAGATATTGGGGGTCAAATTTCCATCTTTTTCACAAGATTTTTTTTTTTCAATTACATATTTTTAATATAAGATTTTTACAGGACGCACCCTCTAACTATTCAATCCATCCATCAGCACAATGTTTTGAGTGCGTTACATTGAGTCGTACAGTAAAACGTGGTTTCCCAAAAAAAAAAGTCGTTTCCCAGCAATAATTTTAACGTAAAGTTACTTAGTTTGATGTACATAATGCTTGGTTAACGGCTTCGTGAAGAGTCTGTTTACACCCTGTAATATTCGAGACCACTATAAAGAAAACGAAGATTTCATTTATTTTTAGGTGGAAGCGTCAGGGCAGCCCGCGAAATTCAAATTTTCTTACGTTTTTTGCAATTTACAGATCAGTACCAGGTTGTATGTTGATGAAAAATGAATCGCGCCAGTAACACGGTATGTAGTTACAAAATTTGAATTTCGCGGGCTACCCTGGAGCTTCCACCTTAACCAATTCGAGTGATTGCGTTAATCTGTTAAAACTTGACAACGCTGAAACTATAAAAGTTGACCCATATGATATTTTATCCCATCATTGTAATTTTTTAACACATAAAAACGGACAATTCACAATTTACAACACCAATTTGAAATGAAATGGAAAACATTTAAACCCAGACATTTTGGACAAACATATACAAATGTTAACTAAAACCATACGGGGTGTAAGGGTCAGCCCTCCACAAGCTGACAGGGTGCATTCAGCTCCTTATTTTGAATCATATTCCATCGGAATTTTTCTTCGGAATATTTTCATTTTTTTTACCATTTTTTTTTCAGTTACTTTTCCTTTATTTCTATGTCAACTCTTTCAGGCACACTTTTAATCAGATGACCTTATAAATAAAACAACTGGACATTTTGTTTTGTTAGGGTTTAATTAATAAGAAAAAAAAATATTTTACGAAAATACCAAAAAAGGCTTTTGAGGAATAAGAGGGCTAGTTTATTAACCACCATGGCGGTTTTCACAACACACGGTCAATAATGACTTTAAAAAGCATAATAGTTCAGAGCATTGTCGATAGATGACGCGGAAACATTTTTAAATAACCTAGAATAAGTGGTTGGGGGCAAACCTGAAAGAGTTAAATTACATTCCCCGTACGCAGCACTCCGTTTATGTAAATAATACGGCTAAAATATAAAAAAAAAAACCAACAAAGGATGTTGTCTAGCGAACGACGCGTGAAATCAGCTGTTCATTTCCTGTCTAGCTACAAACTTCATCGAACTCGTCGTCGCGCTTGCCGTTCGCTACATGCGTTTTGCCACGGCAACGATACATTACGTAAGAGGAAATAAAATTTATTGGATTCCCATAACGTTCCTGAAATAATTTCTTGTACCAGTCATCTTAGTATGATATACTGAATTCACCCCAACAGTTTGTGGAGGGCTGTCCATTAACCCCCGTATACAAATGTAAATATAATACATAATAATGATATACCTAACGCTTTTATTTTATAGTTTTATTCTCACCTATTAAATTTTAAAGTTGCTGTCAAAACAAATACGCCTGAAATATAATTATGAAGCTTTATTTTTTTGAGTGGGACATACCTAATTTTCTCTATGTAAAAAAAAATATTCCTCAAAACGTAGTAAGCTAAATTACATCGACGTTATAGTTAGGTTACATTGATGTAAAAAAAAAATGAATTAAATACTTGGAATATATGAAAAAACCAGCCAAATGCGAGTCGCACTCGAGCATGAAGGTTTCCATTCCATCGTAGTACACCTCTTAAATTTTTTATTAATTCTTATTATTTGTTGTTACAACGGCAACAGAAATACACATTCTGTGAAAATTTCAACTGTCTACCTATTACGGACAGATAGACGGACGGACAACGGAGGCTTAGTAAGGGTCCCGTTAATTAACCTTAGTTGTTTCCTACCCTGCATAAAGGGTGTAAAATGACTCTTAACGAAGCCGAAAGGCACTTGTTCTCCCCGTCATTGCGATCATTTTTTTTTCTAGACCATACCTGGGAACCTTCTAGTTACGGAGATATTGGGGGTCATAGTTTCCAATTTCTTCACAAGTTTTTTTTTTTTCAATATATGTTTTTAAGGTGGTTGCGTCAGGGTAGCACGCGAAATTCAAATTTTCTTACGTTTTTTGCAATTTGCAGGTTATATGTCAGGTTGTATGTTGATGAAAAATGAGTCGCGCCTATAACTCGTATGAAGTTACAGAATCACAATCATGAAAATCATCAATATAACCCCGTAAGTCCATTTAATCCTATTGAATGACTTTTTCATTAAATATTCATTGAATAGGATTACATGAACTTACGGGGTTGTATTGGTGATTTTTAAGATTGTAATTCTGTTACTACATACGTGTTACTGGCGCGACTCATTTTTCATCAACATACAACCTACCACTGATCTGCAAATTGCAAAAAACGTAAGAAAATTTTAACTTCGCGGGGTACCCTGACGTAACCACCTTAATGTATTTTTTTTTACTTAAGACGGCTTCACGACCCTTGTACTATTCAATCCATCCATCAGCCTAATGTTTTAAATGCGTTACATTGAGTCCTACCAAAAAACGTGATTTTTCACCCCAAAAAAAAAGTCGTTTCCCAGCAATAATTAATGCGTAAAGTTACTTAGTTTGATGTTCAGAATGTTTGGTTGACGGCTTCGTGAAGAGTCCGTTTACACCCTAAATTGTTGTATTTTTCCTAAAATTCAGTCTAAATGAGGTTCTATATCTCAAACTTGTTGTGTCACTAATTTCAATGTTCAAAACGTCACAAAAATCTATCATCAAAGTACCACTCACCTCTTTCTCCCAATCATAAGGATCAGTATCCCTGATGCCTCTCCTCTTGCAGCACCGCTCCAGAAGAGAAGTCAGCATGGCGTAGTCTGGCGTATCAGCGTACTCCAGCTGCTGTACGTGCTCTAAGAACTGGCGTAGTTCTGATGGCAGATGCTTAAGGAGCAAACGGTGGTCGTATTTCTCCTTCATGAGGCCGACCTGTGGAAGATTGAGACGTTAAGGTGATTGTTGAGGTTGGTTTGGAGATGGGTGGCATTTTTAACGCAGTTATTCTTATCAGACCTTGGAAAGATACAATCCGTTACTTACCGAGCGTCCACAGTGCTTCGAAAAGTACTTTTAAATCTTTGGCCCCGGCTGTCATCTGTAGATCTTTGACAGGTGCTAAGGGTAGTCAGACGCCAGCACTAGTCTTATCCCGATGTATCGTGTTACCCTGTAAGTGGCTCCTGGAGATCAGATATAAGTCGCCCCATGTTAAATACTGGAATTCAGCTGCATCCGTTACGACTGGAAGTCGACCTCAACATAGTTAGGGAAAGCCTAGGCAGTGGTGTGCGGTCCAGTCGGTCTACTGATCTTCCTGCACGGCAGCTGTCGGTCCACTAGCAAGTAGCATAAGGAGGTGCTGTCTTCTGGTGGTCTACTCACCTGTTCTTTGTTGTTGATATTTCCCCACGGCAGCTCAGCAGCACGGTCTATTGTGTACAGTAGACTGCGGTCTACTCGGTCTACTGGCGGTATACTCACCAGTTCTTTGTCTTTGATCTTCCAGCGTGACAGCTGTTCGTCCACAAGCATGTAGAATGTAGAGCTGTGGTCTATTGTGTGCAGTAGACTGCGGTCTACTCGGTCTATTTACCTGTTCTTTGCCTTAATCTTCCTCCACGGCAGTTGTCCGTTCACTAGCAGTAGGATAAGGAGCTGCGGTCTACTGGCGGTCTACTCACTTGTTCTTTGTCCTTGATCTTTCTCCACTGCATCTGTCCATCCACTAGCATATAGAATAGCGAGCTGCGGTCTACTGTATAGTAGACTTCGGTCTACTCACTTGTTCTTTGTCCTTGATCTTTCTCCACCGCATCTGTCCATCCACTAGCATATAGAATAGCGAGCTGTGGTCTACTGGGTGCAGTAGACTGCGGTCTACTCGGTCTACTGGCGGTCTACTCACCTGTTCTTTGTCCTTGATCTTCCTCCACGGCAGCTGTCCGTTCACGAACTCGACTAGCATGTAGAATAGCGACCATAGGTCGTCGTGCCTGCCCATTTCTTTGTTCTTGTGCGCGTTTATTGAGGCGTAGCGAACGGTTCCTGGAAAGAGTAAGCAGTTTTTTTGTCTTATACATTGGTCCCCTAACCCCTCGATTCGGGTGGTTAAGTATTTTCATAAAGATTTTTGACCGTTGCATGGTTGTGTACACCAGGCTGGGAGTACGAAGGGACGTGGCGCTAGTCGCGTACTGCTGGGGATGCTGCACCAGCCCGAGGTGCTGGCTGCGCTGTGGTGGGGCGTGCCCCGCACTGTTCCACGCGCCAGCGGCTAGGACTTACCTGCTCAAGTTTGCCCCTATGTCGCGAGCCGCACGTATTATTAATATTACAACGATATCAGAAGATTTATTTGGGCAAAACCTGCAGGCATTTGTTTTGAACAAATGTGCTCAAATAATCATTGAAAAAGGTGTGCTATAAACTTGGTGATGTTTAACTAATTGTTAAAATTGTAATTGTTTTAATTTTAGCTGTTAATTTTTTTACCAAATTAATTGTACGTATTTTATATTCTTACTTTATATGTGTTATCGTATTGGACTTATTCTGTAATGTTGCTAAAATTAGTGGTAAATAAATAATTAAATACCTCTAAACCCAGCCGCAGCGCGAGGCGGCCGCACCTGCCCGTTGCTGGTGGTGTACTGACGCGCCAGACCAAAGTCCAGCATATACACTTTCCTACAGTTAGTTGAATGACGACCTATGCTGAAATTACTCTGAAACATAAACACAAAGAGTTTAAGAAGGTAGTCAAAATTAGGGGGCCTACCATGATATCTTAAAGCACTTGTTATTCCAGTGTGGGAAAGAGACAGAGCTATACACGGTGTAAACAGACTCTTCACGAAGCCGTTAACCAAGCATTCTGTACATCAAACTAGGTAACTATTCACTTGATGTTCTACAATTCTGGGTTAAGCTCGCCGTTGTACATAAGTTATATATTGTAATTTAGTGTGTATATCTTTTTATTTTGTGTGCAATAAAGAATAACAATAACTTTATGCAAAAAATATTACTGGGAAACGACTTTTTTTTGGGATGAATAATCTCATTTTTCTGTTGAACTCAATGTAATGCATTCAAAACATTGTGCTGATGGATGGATTAAACAGTACGGGAGACGTGAAGGAGTCTTAAGTAAAAAAATAATTTAAAAACAGTTATAAAAAAAAAAAAAGTTGGAACTTTGACCCCCAATATCTCCGTAACTAGAAGGTTCCGAGGTATGGTCTAGAACAAAAAAATGATCGCAATGACGGGGAGAACTAGTGCCTTTCGGTTCCGTTAAGTCTTTTTACACCCTTTATGGGTTGTCTAGGGTCATCTCTTTCCCACACGGAAATGAGGCCACCAGTACTAGATTTTTAAAACTGCCCCACACTAAACATTTCTCCTGTATCGTGGGTGCGTTTACACAATTCATCCATCTTTTCCTTAGTCTTCCTCTCTCTCTCCATCCATCAACATTTATATTGATCACTCTTTTATTCACGTGCGATTCGTCCCTCCTCATCACATGTCCATACCAAGACAGTCGATTCCCTTTCAACTTTTCTGTTACTGGCGCAACTTTCAAACTTCCCCTTATATAAAGGGTGTAAACAGACTCTTAAAGAAGCCGAAAGGCACTTATTCTCCTCGTCATTGCGATCATTTTTGTGTTTTACACCATACCTGGGAACCTTCTAGTTACGGAGATATTGGCGGTCAAAGTTCCAACTTTTCCACAAGTCTTTTTTTAAATAATTGTTTTTAATGTCATTTTTTGACTTTAAACACCCCCAGGACCTCCTTACTATTCAATCCATCCATCTGAGTCTGTTTACACCCTGTAATATACCGTCATGTCTAAGTGACACAAAAAAATCGATTGACGTCAGAATCATCAAAAACGGCCCACTTGTTTCGTCTCTAAAGAACCACAAAGGAAGAAACATACTGATAAACACATTACCCTTCCTAGTCGGGTAAAAACACTCATACTTACAGGTTTAATATCTCTGTGTAGGAATCCCACTGAGTGAATAGAATCTATAGCTTTGAGTATCTGTAGCCCAAGTCTGAAACAAGAAACAATCGCATTATTAGTATGAAATGAATTTTAACGCTGGATAAAATGTATTATAAAAGAGTTTTTAATAAACTAATTTAGTCGACGCAGTGGCCCAGTGGTAGCGACCCCGATTTACGAACAGTAAGTCATGGGTTCGAACCCAGACAGAGCGCATTACTTTTTGTAATTTATTTCATCACCACTGCTCTCAAAAACGGTGAAGGAAAACATCGTGAGGAAACCGGCATGTCCTAGAAACAAAAGATTCGAAGACATGTGACATCTACCAATCCGCACTGGGCCCACGTGGTGGATTATAGTCCATTCCCTCTCATAGAGAGGAGGCCTGTGTCCCATAGGCTAATTATGATGATGAATTTAGTCGAGTACGAGAGCTGCATCATCAGCCACTGCTGGCACACTTTCGTGCCACTGACTACCTGTTACGACTGTCAAAGATCTACAATAGGGTAGTTGATCAGAAAAATCTAATTAGTCCGTCAGATAGATTTCCATTTTTTTTTTTTCACTTAATCTAAAATGAGGACGATGCAGTGCGTCGAAAACTCGTATGACGTCACATTTCGGTACACTTTTTAGCGGAAAGTGACGTCACAAGCCCCCACTCATGAACTTTGATGCGTTTTATCTTCGTTAGTTTTTTATTGATTTGTTAAAACAAAAAATACGTATACGTATTTTTTACTCAGGAAACATACCTATTGACAGCCGGGACCAACGGCTTAACGTGCTCTCCGAGGCACGGAGGAGACTCGGTATGTAATGGATGGTCACCCATCCACAGACCGACCTTGGCAAGCGCGGCTTAACCTTGAAAATCGACCAGTGCGGCCGTTAATATTTAGCCTCAAATTATACCTGAGAGTAGTAGACAGAGAGAAAGCGCCTCTAGGCTGCGCCCTCCTCAGCTCAGCCAAGTTCCGACCCTGAAGCTGCATCACCACGTAGTTGAAGCGAGCGTTGCGCCCGCAACCGATGAAGCGGCACACGTGTTCTTTGCCTGAAACATACAGAATATATTTAATTATACACATAAAAGCTCCCAAAAAAAAACATGTGTGCAATTTACACGTGTTAGAAGTAAAACCTTCAAAAAATGTTGCCTTCAAAATAAACACTGTATAATAGTTCCTATCTCATTTTCTCCCACGTTCAATCTTATGAATTTATGTGTCTGTCTCCTTTTACTGTCGCTTTTTCGTTTCATCGACTTTCAAATCACAACGATGCTAAAGAAGTTTTCACTTCAAAACTGGCAGCTGGAAAAGTGTCTAAAAAGTGAAGTTTCGCTAACATATTTTTATTGATAGCCTTTAACTATTCACAATCATTATCTCGCATCTCTTATATCTCGCACTTATAACTAACCGATGACGGACGACACGTCACTCCACGAAGTTTCGCTATCTAAGTAATTGCGACCCTGTAGAACAGCAACACCACCAGCTCCACCAGCTCTGAGCCACTTGGGTTCGAACCGACGACCTATAACGCGACAGTCAGCGACGATACCACTCTTCTCACACCCATAGAATTATCCCAACGACCCACCTTGCAGCTTCTTCAGCACCGCCACTTCCATCTTGAGCACCTGCTTGGGCTGCCGCGCGGACTCCACCTTCAGAGCCACCTGTTCCTGCGTCACCAGGTCCAGGCCCTCGTAGATCTCGCCAAAGCCACCGCCACCGATCTTCTTCACAACCTGAAGAAGAGTGGAGAGTCAAGTTAAACATTTCTTATAAGAGACCATGTCCTTTAAGTACGATTCGGAATTTCTTTTCAGGGATCAGTCAGATAGGAAAACTTGGCGCTATCTAGTTTTATAATGGAATCTTCTGTGACCTCTCTAAGGCTTTTGATTGTGTAAATCACGAAACCTAGCTCTTGAAACTTGAATGAATACGGACTAGGTAAACTTACGCTCCGTTTAGTGACATCTTATTTTAATGATAGACAAGCAAGTTTAAATATGATGTTCGATTAATAAGTTTAGGAGTAAAAATGGGTGTACCACAAGGTTCAATATTGTGTCCTTTCCTATTTTAAGTACAATTTAATCTGCATCTGGTTAAACTGGAAGGCGATAGTATAGTTGGGAGAAGGCTAGGCAGATGATGATGACTAGGTCTAGGTGTTACCTTCCAGCGCTCCTTGACTACGTGGCCCGGTTGCAATAGGTCCTCGGACGCCATGGTGATGTGGTGAGCGCGGCGGGAGGTGTCACACCTCGACGCCTCGCGTGACTGGCGGCCTCCGAAGTTCGGGAGGGTTCGGGACCTGGAATGTTGAAATGCGGAGTCAGATATAAATAGTATTCGTGTTTATGTTACCGCTTAGATCTTGTCAACTGCAGATTTTTATGCAGTTTTCAAGGTTGCAGTGAGTATTATACATCCATAATTATTAAACTAAGATATAGCTCTTTGTATTAACATAGATATTTAAAATAGCACCATTTTCCCATGGGGTAGGCACAAATTACAGAACGCCACCTGCTACGATCCTTTTTTTTTTTCGGATGGGAAATCATCAAATGATTTCTCCCGCTCTGGGCAGAGCGGAAGGGAGTGTCAGACTTGTACTGACTAAAACCCATCCATATTCCTTCCTTGCCCTTTGTGTTCCAGGGCCGCGGTATCTCCTTCAAACAGTCCCGCAGCCCACCTGCTACGATCCTTACATACTTATTTCATCTTAATATACGCGAATCTGACATTATCAGATCTTGTCATTTTGCGACACCTGGCATTCTGCGTTTCTAACAATTCGCTAATTTATCATTTTGCGTTTTTGACGTTCTTCGCCCAAACCATATTGTCAAGCCACTTTTTGAGATTGCACTCGTGCAATGCAAGGGTGGTTAGATAAACCAGGCTAAAAGACATACAGTTGCAGCTCGATGGCAAAAACTCGATTGTTGTGAGTTCGTCTGTAAGTTAAGTTTGGATGTAGAGGGTAATCTTAGGAATTACTGACTCAATTCTGAAACTTCTTTCTTTGGAAGCTACTATTTGTACTTTTGTAAATGCGAAAATTTGGATATTTGTTACTCAAACACGCATGAACTGCTGAACGGATTTGGATGAAATTTGGCACACAGGTAGCTTTTATTTTGAATTAACACATAGGATACTTTTTATCCCGGTATTACGATCCGGTGCGACAATCACCGAATTCCACGCGGGCGAAATCGCGGGCTAGGCTATATTTTAAACGTTTCCGTGAGATAATTTCCAACCATCGCAAGCGAAGCCGTGTACAAAAGCTAGTACGCTATACTTTTGACGTAAACCAAATCCGTAATACTTCTTGGTTGGAATGCCATTAAACCAGGTTCATTAAACTAACGCTCGAAGGCCAAGGTTTGCTAGTTCAATCGTAAACCTAATAAAATGTTAAACCTTTATAACTGCACTCGATAAAGTTCAAACAGGTAGCACGTTTAACCTCTGACCTTAACCGACAAGATCTTGGTTTAATGTAAAGATGAGCTCTCCTCCTACGGAGATGCGGGTGAATTTATGAATGTTTTATTACATAGAGGTGTTGGAGAAGCTCATGGTTAAATAATAACAGCCGCTCGGGTCGATCTTTAGGTTTAGCCGTGCTTGCCTATGCTGGTCTGTGGTGACCACCCTTACATTCCGAGTTTCCTCCGTGCCTCGGAAAGCACGTTAAGCCGTTGGTCCCGGCTGTCATTTTAGATCTTTGACAGTCGTTACAGGTAGTCTGTGGCCCGAAAAGTCTGACAACCAGTCTTACAAAGGGGTATCGTATTACCCAGTACTAACTGGGTTGTCGAGGTTAGATAGGCTGTCGCTCCATGTAAAATACTAGCTGCATCCGGTTAGACTGGAAGCCGACTCCAACATATTTGGGAAAAGGCTAAGCAGATGATGATTACATGGAAGTGTTGTTTGACCTCAACAACACAAGTTTTCTGAAAAATATCGATATTCTAAGCTGAGAAGAGTTGAAGAAGCTGCGAAGAGGAGAATGGAAAGAAAAACACGTGTTGCGCCGAACCCAAGTAACATGGGACAAGGGCAGGAAGTTGATGTTTTTCGTACGTCATATTCAACTCGATTCTCGGGAACTCTCACTCAGCTAATTGTGATTTGCATCAGCCACCCTACGAAGGGCGACGCTTGATTCAGCGTAGGGGTTTTAGGTAAAGTTGCCGATAAGCGGTCTCGACTCAAGAACACATCTACCCCAACGGACATTCAAAAGCTCTCCGCCGCAAATAAGTCGGCCGGAAAAACGAAAAATGCAAAAGCTTGTTAGGATATTTGCTACTCTTTCCGCAAAAACTACTGAATGGATTTGGATGAAATTGGGCAGACAAATAGTTTACAACCTGGATTAACACTTAATTTTTTTTGTACGGGTCGTAATGATCCCGTGGTACAAATACCAAACTTCGCGTGGGCGAAGCCGAGGGCTTAAGAGGAAACATGGTAGGTAGGTTATTTGGAAAAACTATCGCTGTCTCGATTTGTGATTTCGACATTGGTGCGCTAAAGACAAATATAATAAAATATCATAATTCAAGGTTTGGCTCTCGACTATTTCCTCCTCCAATATTCGACCAATTTAAAAGATATTTCATAACCTAAATACAGTCACAGACACAGTTCATATCCTTCTTGGATATGAACTGTGTCCCTATGTTTTTCGTTTTTCATTAACAGTTGTCAAATTTGTACACTAGGCGTTTGTTGACAGGCGATCTAAATAGGCGATTTTGAGCATTTTGTGAAGGTTCTAGTGCTTATACAGATTTATGTATCTTCAACAAGGTAAACATGGGGACATAGAAGAGGTTGATATTTATTTAACTGTAAAATATCATAGCTTTGAAGTCATAAACCAGAAAGAAAACAGGCGAGAGCGTTTGTATGGAGAAAAAGACAACCCACATTTTCTCTTAAGCTAATGTAAGCATACGATCCTAATTCCTAACTTCGACGCAGGTGGGATTCATCTGCCTACCCCCAGGAGAACAATTGTGAGATTATGTATGTCTGGCCGGCATTGCCCACAGCTTGCATATGCGTTCGTTTTCGCTCGTAATATGTAGCCAGCCTTCTGCACGTCTATCATTTTGTGCCCAAGAGACCGTAAATTAACGCTCAAGTACACATTAAAGTGATGAGATTATTAATAAAACCACCCCTATTCTTCTGAATAATATTTTAAGAGCAACAAGATTTTATTTGGGCAAAAATAATGTTGCTTTGTTTCGGGAATGCGTCTTTTAGCCAGCCGCACAAATAGATTTTCGATCACCCTGTGCTAACGCACAGCAATGTTTGCCAAAGTCGTTCTGTAGATCGATGACCATCCATTGCATATCCAAAACCCTCAGTCTCCGTAAGCAAGTTAAACCAGTGCCATTTAATTGAAGATCTTTGCCAGTCATTACGGAATTACGGATAGTCAGAAGACTCAGATGTCCAGGAGTCTTTCATCCAATCTTACAAAGGGGTATCATCATCATCATTTCAGCCGTAAGACGTCCACTGCTAGACATAGGCCTCCCCCAAGCGTCACTACATTGACCGCTGCCGTGCGACTCGCATCCAGCGGATACCCGCAAACTTCACCAGGTAATCGGTCCACCTAGTGGGAGGCCTTCCAACGCAACGTCTTCCGGTTCTTTTCCATTCTACGAGCAATGTGCCCTACCCATTGCCACTTAAGTTTGGCAATTCTTCAGGCTACGTCGGTAACCTTGATTCTCTTGCAGATGTCTTCACTTCTAATGACAAAGGGGTATCGTGTTACCCAATAACTGGGTTACGCAGGTCAGACAAGTAGTCGTTTTATGTAAAATATCAGTATTTTTCGCGGTCACGCTACGCGCGGCTCCATGGCTGACAAACAAATGAACCGCACACAGCTAACGTTACAAACCTCTTAAGCATAATTATCTTTGCTTTAGATTAGCAAAGACAATCTCCAAATATAAGAGGTTCATGGACGGCTCAGATGTCAAGTGCGTATGTTTCCCACAGACAATGGCCCACCTTCTACACTTCTACGCCCTTGATGACCTTTTGACTGAATTTTGAGCCAATGTAAGGTTTATTTATGATTTTAATACTCATTATAATTTAATGTTTTATCAAATCAAATTACATACATAAACTCACGCCCTTTGCCCATGGGAGTAGGCAGAAACTACAGAACGCCACCTGCTACGATCCTTACAAACTCCTTTTCCCTCGTCCACGTTCATACATCTGGTCATACACGCACGTCGGTTGCGAGTACTACGCACCGGACCTTTCTGAAGAACCTCACCAATGAGGTCAGCGTATGTTCTTCTAGGGCGTCCCCTCCCGGCGTTGCCACTGACATCTGCCTTGTAAATCCTTTTGTTCGTCGCCTTTCACTCATCCTCTCTCTCTCTCTCTCTCTCTTCTTCAACCCTTGGCCACCCAATGCGAAGTGTAGGTTAGGTCTCTTCCCAATATCTCTACTTTTGACGGTTTTGTGATATGGCTATCCAAATTATCAGGAAGTAATAGGCTAAAAATTATATTTATGTCTTGCAAAATTAGCCGAACTATCACAATTTTAGCGGAAGAAGTCGCGGGCGAAGTGCTAGTAATAAATAATTGTAAAGTATTGAGCCTGGAGTCTTTATTACACATGCACATGTTTCAACTTTTTGCCACCGATACGCTAAGAAGAAGTGTACGGTCGACTTTATTCCACAAAGGGTAGTCAGAACCTACAGAATGCAATGTGCCACTTTCAACACCTCACGTCATTTATTCATGAAACCTTTTCAAACGCGGCGTTTGTCGAGTCACAGCGAGACCTCGGGGCAAAACTCAGTGGGTCTATAGAATGACCCAGGCTACAGTCGCGGGCATTTGCAGAGCAATGAAATAACCTACTCAAGCGGCGATTAACTATCATACGTCATCATTACAGCCGAAAGACGTCCACTGCTGGACATAAGCCTTCCCCAAGTGTCGCCACATTGACCGGTCCCGTGCGACTCGCATCCAGCGGATCCCCGCAACCTTCACCAGGTCATCGGTCTACCTATCAAAGGTAAAATCCAAATATCTAACCATCTATCTATGATAGCTGAGTAGGAACAGCGTTGTGAGAGGACGCTACAATTATATTAAGAAAAGTCTCAGCCAGATAGGAGTCTTTCGGACTAACAGTTTTCGATTATTTTCATCGTAAAGTTGATTTTCATCACATCGTACGGGGCCTGAACTAAAAAATCTTAAGGTGGATCCGCCAGGGTAGCAATTTTCAGTTCAGTGTCCGGTTGTATGTTGATTAAAATATGATTCGCGACCGTAGCAAAAATGGCTGTTCTGAGTAACAATCATTAAAAACACTTATTCTCATCGAATGACTATTTCTTGAATTTAGATACAACCCTGTATTGATAATTTTAATGATTATAATTCTGTAAAAACATACATACGTATTACGGCCGGCAAATTGAAAAATTGCAATTGAATTTCGCGGGCTATCTTGACGCTTCCAGCTTAAGGGATTTCGACGTGCAAACTGTCATCATGAATACAGCATATATTCATCCGTCTAGTCAGATGATTTGCCTTCTTCATTGGGGGATGGTTTTTTTTTTTTTAAATTTATGTTTGTAAACCAACCGTTTGCGACGGCACCTTATTATAAAAGAACATCTATGTAGCTATTACCCATGTTTGCAAAGAAATAAATGATTTGATTTGATTTTGATTTGATGGGGAGCTTTACACCCTGCTCCTCATATAACAATGGGTATGATGGGAGTACTCGAAGACGAGCTCCTTCACAAAGATCTGGGGCGTTACCATGACGTCTTAAATAGTTGTAATTTCAATATGGGAAAGAGACAGAGCTATACAGGTCGTCTAGCGCCATCTCTTTCCCACACTGGAATGTCAACTGCTTTAAGACGTCATGGTAGGCCCCTTGAACTGCTAAAATGGTGATGATGATGATGATGTATCACTTACCTCAATAAAGGGTTGGGTTGTATGCGCGGGGCGCTAGCCGCTTCCTGCCGACGCTCTTCCCTCTGCGGACAAATAATAGGATACATTATCATCATGAGATATCATCAAGAATGTACCTCCCTGCAGAAGCCTCGTAATTGCTTAACAACTTCTTTATTGAAGATTCTCATAGATTTGTTGGTGGACATCTACGTGAATTTCAGGCCTCTCCGACCATACTCTAGGGTAGACCCTAGGATGGTCGGAGGGGTCTATCAGACTCTTGCTTTCTCTGTCATGCTACCGGGTGTTCAAGAACTACCTCTGGCCCGGGTGCCAGAGCACTTGCGCATTCCGCCACACTGAGAATCCAGTGAGACAAATTTTTTTTTTCTTTTTTATGAAACAAAGGTATATAATAGCAAGTTAAGAAGATGCGCCAGTTACAGAAAAGTTTAAAGGGAATTGACTGTCTTAGTATGCATCTTCCAGGATTTAAAAGAAGCCAATGACAAAGCTGTGCAGGTGGCAATATACTGGTCGGATTTTATTTGAGTCTAGCGATACGCAAAGAAGAAGAAGTATGGACAATTGGACATGTGATGAGGAGGGATGAATCGCATGTGACTAAAAGAGTGATGAATATAAATGTTGATGGATGGAGAGGGAGAGGAAGACCAAGGAAACGATGGATGGATTGTGTGAGGAATGATGTGAAAGATAAAGGAGTAAATGATAGCGTGACGATTGACAGAGGAGAATGAAAAAAAAACGTGTTGCGCCGACCTCAAGTAACATGGGACAAGGGCAGGAAGATATTGATGATAAACAAAGATCTATCCTTTTATAGAGAAATTTCTGAGACTTAAACGAGTTTACTTTTGCAGTTTTACAAAAGAAATGTACCTACTTAACTTACTGGGACAGTGAAACATTGTATAATCTGCAACACGGCCTGTTCTAGATATTATTATTAACTTAACTTTTATCAAAGTAAAGTTATTTATAAAATTGAGATTACAATAACTATGTCAATGCACATTTTTTGATGTGAAACATCTATAGCTGCGGGTAAAACCGATTGCTGGCGTGGTGACGCATGCCGTGGCGACGCGTCGCCACGCTATGCGATGGTATATACAAGGTGTATCGTAATAAACGCAAGACCTTCCGTATGGTCTCTCGGATCAAGAAATTGATTAACTTTTGTTCTACGAGTTATTGAAATTCGCACAAAAAAAATTGGGCTTTGTTTAGGAAATGACGCGATCAGCTGATCAACATGTATGGTAAAACTAAAAAAAAAGTAATGAATTTCCAAAAGTCATAGAACAAAACTTGTTCAGTTTCATGGTCTGAGACACCACACGAGAGGTCTTGCGTTTATTATGTTACCTCTTGTATATACACTGTACTGTTACTGTGTACTGTTCTTTTATGCATATTACTTGTTAGAAATAATTTCGATGTTTTACATCTGCCAGGCGTTCCGTGACGGCTCACAATTTTTAACACCAGACCTTTAATATAGCTATTCTACACGTCTACAAAGCGTTCTGTTAATTGAGAAACATACAAAGTGTTAACGGACCCTTAACGCCGTCAACCAAAGATTCTGTACATCAAACTCTACGCAACAAAGGATGTAGGGAAAGTACTTTTTTTTGGGGTCAAAAGTCATGTTTTACGGTGTCTCAATGTAACGCACTCAAAGCATTGTGCTGAAGGATGCATTGAAGAGTACGGGGCTCGTGGAGGTATTAAAAGTAAAGTTTACAAACTAAACTTGCTGTAAACATTACAAACTAGTTTAAAAAAAAAAAAACATTTGTGCAAAAGTTGGGACTTTGACCCCCAATATCTCTGAAACTAGAAGGTTCCACGTATAGTCTAGTTTAGACTCTAGAACAAAAAAAAATATCGCAATGACGGGAAGAACAAGTTTGTGATGAGATGACGAGTAACAGAGAAGTGTGGAAGAAGACATGCTGCGCCGACCACAAATGAATTGGGATAAGGGCAGGACACTGATGATGAGGATCCACCATCCGCTCCCTCTCACAGACAGGATGCCTATGTCCTAACAGTGCGGACAATATAAGCTGATCTAAGGTTGCTGGTTACCTGTGGTTCATGTCGTCTTGCTCGCTGTGCGGGGGCAGCCGACCCGGAACCCTGCGACGCAGTGTCAGCTGATGATGTAGAGGATTCTGTAACCGAAGAGAGTGGTTGCTGAAAGTACACCAGAATCATTGTAATTTTAAATTCACTGACAAAATGGATTTTAAATAATGGTGATAATGGTGATAAATGATATTTTGCTGTGCCCGACAAGGTCCATATTGATCTTTTACCTTATTACACCATCTATGTAATACATGTCATGTGGAATGCAATAAAAACTTGAGTATTGGAAAACACTGAATAGCTTGAAATTTTACAAGACTTCCTGAAGGAAGAACTTTTGAAAGTAAAAAGAGCTAAAACAGGGGATGAAAATTATCCCTTCCTGTACACCTGACAACGTATATGCTCAGGATGATCGCTTCAGTGGTTCAGGCGTGATAAGGTCACAAAAAAAAACAAAAAACATGTGTGCAATTCACACGTGGTAGAAGTGAAACCTTCAAACATTTTGGCTTCAAGATAAACACTGTATAATGCTTCCTATCTCATTTTCTCCCACGTTAAATCTTATGAATTTATGTGTCTGTCTCTTTTTACTGTCGCTTTATCGTTTCATAGACTTTTAAATCACAACGATGCTAAAGAAGTTTTCACTTCAAAACAATATTTTTTTAAAGATAAAAATGGCCAGTAATCAAGCAGCCTGCCAAGCGCAGACTTAGGCGTCTCTTGCCTTTCAATTTTTGGTTCTAAGACAATCTGGTTTCCTCACAATGTTTTTCTTTTACCTTTTAAGAGCAGTGGTGATGAATGTGTCTGTCTCTTTTTACTGCCGCTTTTTCGTTTCATCGACTTTCAAATCACAACGATGCTAAAGGAGTTTTCACTTCAAAAACTTACTTTCGTATTTATAATATTAAGTAAGGATAGCTAGCATCAATTCAAACAAGTATTGCATGAAGGAAAATCTTCTACAGCATCACATTTCCGAGATAAAAGCCATCCAAGTTACAATCTTCGTCATCAGCACAAGTTTGATAGCTAATATTTCGGAAAAGAGACGATTTAGAAAATTTGCTCTCATAAAAGCTTTTATTTGTGACTGCTATTTTTAAAATAACAAAATGGCGGAAGTTAGGCAGGCCACGCTTTATAGATTTTTGTATAAAGCTATAGTTTAAAAAATGTATTTAAATACAAAATCCAAATAGTTTTCCAATCAACCATTTTAAATACAAAATAATTTTGCTTTTGTATTTTAATTACTAAATGCAATTATTTTGCATTTTCAAAATACTTTCTTCAAATAAAATACTTTAAGGTGAAATTAATGTTCATTATTTATTAAAGATTTTAACATTACCATTTGCTCAAAATGAACATCAGACATGTTGCGTCTGTGTGGACAAATGATCATACCACCATATGAAAATACTTTTTCCACTGGTGCCGAACTTAGTAAGCAGGTGTCGCTAACCCATTTACATGAACATTTAACTGGTAATGTTGCTGTTGTATAATATACATCTCGAAAACTGTTTCAAATAAAATGAAAAATGCTTTTTAAAAAAGGTATTTAAATACAAAATATAAAATACGTATTTTGCATTTTGTATTTGAATTTTAAATACAAGTATTTCAAATAAATCGCAACTCTGCACAAATCTTCGAACCCCTTTACCTGATCTATTAGACTGGTGAGGCGCCTGCTGTTTGAAAGATGTGTCTCTCTCACACGTCGGCTCTTGTTCCCTGCAACAAAATGAAACAGGGCGTTGAAAAACATGGCCAAGTTCGGGAAAGTTTTACGACGATTTTTTGAAGTTAAGTTAAGTTTCTTTTGCCGCCTTAGGGAAAAATGATGAGAGTAAATTTTTACGATACGCGCGCACACTGTCACGAAAAACCGACGCCCTGAAGTTAGCTAGTCAACATACACCCTGAAGTTAGCTAGTCAACATTTTAGTTTTATACGCCAAAGAAGTATAACTTTTTACGTGCGTACTAGGTACACACACACAAGGTTGGCTTACTAACTGGGTTGTGGAGGTTGGATAGGCAGTCGCTCCATTAAATAAAATACTGATATTCACCAGTATACGGTGGGACTGGAAGCCAACCTCAACATAGAAAAGGCTAGGCAGATGATGATTAACCTGCATGTACAGATTTTTCAAGGAGGTTTATAACAGGGAAGAATTTAGCTTTTCTATACAAATAAATTAAAATAAAAAAAAGTGTGTGTGTACCTAGTACGCACGTAAAAAGTTATATTTCTTTGGCGTACAACCCAGTTAGTACTGGGCAATACGATACCCCTTGGTAAGACTGGATCCATATAGGTTAATATAGTAAGCTAAATGTCATCTTAGATGCATAATGATATACATATACTCGATCGTTACGCTTGTGAGCCTCAAAAGGTCACACAAAGGAGTGCCGTCGACTTAATAGATAATAGATGCATGATATAATTATCTATACATATAAAATTCAAAGTCCTGATTGACAGACTGATATATCAACGTACAGCCCAAACCGTGGTCCTAGTGACATGAAATTTGGAGTTTGTATAGAGTAGGTATCCACTGAGAAGGGAGGAGAGGGAGTGAGAGGGCTTATATTTTTTTGTTTGATTGATTGATTGATTGAATGATAGAGTGACAACAAAATAGTACAAACAAATAAATAGACTGCTAAAATCATAACCCTACCTTTTGGCTTCGCCGTAGTCGGGTAAAAAGATAATGAAAAGGCAGTTAACTAGTTTGAAAAGCTACCACTTAACAGGTACTTGATAAACAATTTGATGCTTTCAAAGTTAACATTATGTCAGAGTAGGTTTAAACTTATCCTTTAAATATCGCTAAGCCTTTATAAACATTTTATTAGACCCAGTCACGTGAAAAACATCAGCTGTTCAACCGGCTGTGCAAAACAGCCTTGAATGTTTCTTTAACACAGCTGTTTTTAGCTGTCATACTGAGTCGTGAAAGCTTTTCTTTTCTAACAGACTTCAAAAAAGGAGGACGCTCTCAATTCGGCTGTTTTTTTTCTTTGTATGTATGTTACGCGATCATTCCGCAAATTATGAATCGATTTTGATGATTCTTAAAATATAAATTTCATCAAAATCGTTTCAGTAATTTGGTTTTTCCTCACGTTAATAGCCACATCACGCGATGTCGCGTGAAGTGGCCTGTTATGCAATTAAAATGTTCACGCAACGTCGCGTGATGGTGCCTTACAATAATTATGTACGAGCCATAACAATATAAAAATTATTTCTATGACAAGAATTTGTGTGTTATACTACAATTCGGTGGCAAAAAGTCAATGAGACAAACAGAGGCTTAGACTTCGGAAAGTAAAGTTATTTTAGTTAATTACACGAGTGCAAAAAAATTCTAACAAATTGGATTAAGACACTAAATTACTACGCACTATTGCAACACACAAAATGATACACACAGACACAAATACCCACCCACACACACACACGCGCACACACACACACACGCGCACAAACACACAATGTTTAAATTTAAGCTACTAAATAAATTGTATATTGCTATGGAAGAGCAGAGTCTCCTAACACAGGCATTATTTGCTTAAAAGGAGGCTCCAATCACCAACTAATGTAAAACTTTTTGGTTAAAAAATTAAGATTTTGTATTTTTTTTTTGTTGTTTTTTAGGTGGTAGGTAAGTTTTTCCTAATGAAGTAACAAACTCGCCATCTAAATCTAGCATCAACCTAGCCTTTTCCCAAATGTGGTCGGCTTCCAGTTTAACCAGATGCAGCTGATGCTGAATACCAGTATGTTACATGGATTGACTACCTATGTGACCTACACACAACACAACCCAGACATCAATACTTGGCAAGACTGGTTGTCAGACTTTTGGGCCACTGACTACTTAACAGCTGTCAAGATCTACAAATGACAGCAGGGACCAACGGCTTAACGTGCTTTCCGAGACACGGAAGAAACTCGGTATTTAATGGGTGGTCACCCATCCACGGATCAACCTAGGCAAGCGCGGCTTAGCCTGATCGATATGAGCGGCTGTTATTATTTAGCCACTAATCTAAACCTGACGCAGCCTAGTTTATTCTCTATGTCAGGATCGGCTAACAATCTTCTTTTTTTTTATTGAAGTGAAACTTCTAATGCGACTTCCAACAAGGTTGCGTTAAACGTGTAACGCTACTATGGAGGGAGTGTGAAAGCACTGTTGCGTTAAACGTTCAACGATCTTGGGGAGGGGGAATAGAAAGAGACAGAGCGAGAGTGAATGCGTCACATTATTGTAAAATAGGCTTACTCTTGACCTCGACCACGCCAGATGGAAACCGAATCTAACCGGATGCAGCCGATACCACCATGTTATATGCAGCGAATGCATATCTAACCTTGTGAGGTCACCCACTTACAGGTTGACAGACTCTTGACTATCATACCAACAGTCAAAGGGGCCGTTCAAGTATGACGTAAGCAGATTTATAGCAATTATTAACCGCCCCTCCCCCTCGTCAGCAAAAGTAAGCAAACCTCTTACCCCACCCCTTCCATGCTTACGTAAACATTGGCACGTGCATTTTTTTAATGTGTTCTGGTTTCTTGATTGATTCATGAGCAGCAGTCTAGAATTAAGGAATAGGCTTGGAAGTAGTAGGTTTGCCATGTGTTCAATCCGAAATCGGCTAAATTTTGTAGAAAATCCGAAAAATCACCATCCAGACCCCTCCATCCCGCATGTCATCAAAAATAAGCAATGCAAAGACCCTCGCCCCCCTGTAGTGCTTACGTATTACTTGAATGGCCCCAAAGATCTATAAATGAAAACCCAGGACTTAGGGGTAGTTACGGTTTAAGGCTTTCCAATTCACAGAAAAACCCATCTGCGGATGTCCATAAGTAATGTATGATTATAGTCACGGACCACCTCGGCAAGCTTGGCTGACCTTCTACCAACGTGCAGCTGTTCGCGAGTCCGCAGCCTCGAGCTCCACTCATTTGAGTCCTCATAAAGTAATTCACCATAATTATCGCCATTAATTTATATTATTGTTTATGAGAGCTATGTTCAACATTCCACCGTACATCTATCTATCTTTTATATATATAATTCTACTGTGCGTGTGTATGTTACTGAACTCCTCCTAAACGGCTGGACCGATTTGAATGATTTTTTTTGTATGCCTTTGGGTGGCACCCTGGATGGTTTAGATTCACAAATCAGCCCGACAGATGGCGCTGCTGTCGTTATCTAGGTTTGACGCAGACGAAGTTGCGAGGGACAGCTAGTTTATATATATAAAAATGAATCGCCTAAATGTATGTACGCGCATAACTTCCGAACGACTGCACCAAATTAGATGATTCTTTTTTTTATGTGTTCCTTATTGTCAGGACAAGGTTTGTATATAAGAAAATTTAGGTAGGTAGTAGGTAGGTAGGTCAATTCGAATTCAATATTCATCGTTGACAGGACAACGTCTGTCGGGCCAGCTAGTAAGCAATAAATACGCGAACCTAGATTTGAAACTGCGACAGTGAAGGAAGAAATTGAGTCACACAGCAAGAATTATCCATCCAGACTAGAACAACACATTAACCAGTTAGCTGCTGAACTGCAGGGAGTGGGCAGTCTGAGATACTCTCGCCTTAAAGAAATAGTACCACCAGATCTAGCAACAAGATTCGCAGACAGAAGATGAGAATGGTATCAATGGATGCACAACTCAGCTGAGGACATATCTACCGACGAAAATCAGACAACATATTAGATTATTGTTTCAAAGAAACAGATTGCTAAGTAGCAGGATAAATAAAAAAAATATTGTTGCTAAACTCGAAAAACGCTTGGAATCAGATAATTGCATTAGTAGTAATGTACTTTCCGTGTCAGAAAATCAAACACTTTTGCCGAGCTATTCTCTATTTCATATAACACAAGCTTTTGTCCGTGGTTTCCACCGTCTAGAGGATAATAATTATCCCACGGACACGTTCTACCGGGGTTAAAAGGATCTTATATCCTAACCTGGTCAGAGTCCACCTGTGATATATTAGATCGAAATCAGTTCAGCCGAAGGCGTGAAAAAGTAACAGTCAGATAGAATTACTTTCGCTTTTTGATAAGAGAAATAAAACCCATTTGGAGCAGCTATCTTTTACATAATGCTTCCATCGTTATTAGTTATTCTAGGTTCATAAAGGTACTCTTTGTATTAGTGACCGATACCTAAACAAGTGATTGTACTCATGATAACAAACAACTTTTACTATGGAACCAAACCTGAAATCGCGAAAAAAAACTGCTGTTTTGACCAGTTAGGCGAAAATAAATTACTGAACTTTTCGATATTAAACAGACTACCTATTTCATCTCTATTTTACAGAAGTATGGAAAACTGCATAATTATACCTAGGTGATGGTACAAACACAAAGCCTTTTTATAATTAATGTTGATAGAGACATTGCTTGTTTCTGATTGGCTGAAACAGCGCGTCTTCCAATTCTCTAGCAAACGTCATCGATATGTCAAAACCGCCAAAAATTTACAGACGCCAGCAGGTCAACCCACCCGAAACTGTCAGATTTTCCCAACCAACCTAGAACCTAATGCTAAGTAGCTAAACTTGAAAATCTATTAAATAAATTTGACAGCTTGTAGTAGCTTGATGTGCTGGCGTCTGTACTTAAGTGGTGTTAGAACTTAAACTTAAGTCGGGCTACAAGATTTTTACCTGTCCAGTCAGTGCAACAGTGTCAGTTGACACTGTTGCACTGACTGGACAGGTAAAAATGGTCATGTACAAATAATAATAATATCTCGGGTCAACCAACACACCGCCATCTGATCCCAACAACCTAGGCAAACCAAACTAGGCAGAGCCTGTACTATGGCAACCAGAGAACTGATAAACATACTTATATATTTCTAAATACATACATATTATAGATAAATTATACACCCAGATACAGAACAAATAATCGTACTCATCGCACAAAGATTTGTCCTGTGTGACGACCTCAAAGAGAATATAACCTCTGAGTTTGTTTCGGCTGTTTCTTCTCAGAGTAGTCAGGTACGAAACACCGGCCCCATCTAGTTTTATTAAAAAACATGACGTTTAAAAGTGTTTGTAAAAACCTATGGCTTATGTTTCACCAAGCACCAGATTTAGTAAAAATCACTTTTGATTGCCAAAAATAGTAAATGATCACCAAGATTAGAACCTCATATTAGCGTGAAATTAGAACCAAAAATAGTTAATGACCACCAGAAATTGAACTCTTGCATCCGAGTCGAAGGAGACTCGGATGGTTTATAAAAAAATAACCACAAAGGGTATGACGGGGTCTAACTAAATTTAGTGACCAATTGATATTTTAAGTGATAGATGTTAGTGGCCACAAAGTAATTTTTGGTGGTCATTATATTTATCCCCAAAACCTATTTGCAAAATAAACATAATTTGTCAAACGGTGATTTAATTATTTATACCAAGTACAACAACAACTTGACACCAACAATGACCACCGTCTTTGACTTAGCACCAACAATTATGTAGATACTTAACACTTCACTTCAATCCAGAAAAAATAACCTTTTTACAATTGTCCACTTTTAGAAGAGCTTGGCTTATGCACTACCAAACACAAATGAAATGGTTCACAGCTAATAAAAGGAATAACAATCAATTAATTTGGCCTCAATAGATACTGTAGAATTACGATAACTATTTATAATTTATTGTGTTATTTAATTGAATGAGATATCAAAGTGCACTGGTTCCATTCGCTCTAACAGACATGAGGCCTGGATCTTACCATTGGTACATTATAGACTAATTATTATAAATCATCATCTGCCTAGCCTTTTCCCAACTATATTGTTGGGGTCGGCCTCCAGTCTAACCGGATGCAGCTTAATACCAGTATTTTACATGGAGCGACTGCCTATCTGACCTCCACAACCCAGTTAGTACTGGGTAATACGATACCCCTTGGTAAGACTGGTTGTCACACTTTTTTGGGCCATTACCTAACGACTGTCAAAGATCTTTAAATTGCAGCCGGGACCAACGGCTTAACGTGCTTTTCGAGGCACAGAGGAAACTCGGTATGTAATTGGACACCCATCCACAGACTAACCCAGTCAAGCACGGCTTAAACTAAAGATCGACCCGAGCGGCTGTTATTATTTACCCACGAGCTCCTCAGGCTGATTATAAATATCTTTGTGTTATTTCATTGACAGAAGAATCGTATTGATGACAATCCAAATTGTGTCGGTCCAGAACTGAGCCACCAATCTGGTGGGTCTCCAGTAGCGTCCATCAGTTCCTATAATGAACGAAGTACAGGACACGCAGGACACGATAGTAATTGCCCCATCGTTTATTGAACAGCACCACATTTACAATCCCGGACAGTCAGTGACTCTTCACCTGAGCAGGTTTTCCCTGCTGCGACTAACCTGAATCCGGTGTCTGTTTAAAGAATTCCAGGACACCCATGGCAACTCATGTCCAGGTGGGAGATTTACAGCAGGTGGAACAATAGGTTTGGTAAGTGTGGTATCCTTGGCAAAGTCAAATGCAAAATTTCAGCTTTAACGGTTGTGGGGGATTTGGTTTGAAATTCAGTTGACTAACAAGTACCTCCAACTAGCAATGGCTTTGATATCGAAGATGTTATGACGTTGTTTCGCCTGCCATTATGCCAATTTATTTGTGGTTGCCGCAGCATGTCTTCTCCCATACTTCTCTATTACTCGTCATCTCATCAGACACCTCCTTTCTTGCCATATCATTCTTTACGCAGTCCATCCATCTTTTCTTTGGTCTTCCTCTACTCTTACACCCATCCACATTCATACTCAAAACTTTCCTCACGATATTTTCCTCCTTCCTCCGCATCACATGCCCATACCACGACAACCGATTACCACACAACTTTTCAGTCACCGGCGTCACTTTCAGACTTCCTATTATGAACTCATTTCTTATTTTATCCTTTCGCGAATCACCACACATTCACCTTAGCATTGTCATCTCAACCACATTCAAATGTATGCCTATCATTCATCCTTTTTGTGGGCCAAAATACTGATCCATACAACCATGGCTTAATTCTCAGCCAATTTCAATAAGTACCTAAAATACTGTTTATTATCAATCTGACGGCACATTGCACATGTAAGTAGAGTCATAAATAAACGATATCGAATAATAACACAGTACATAAGTTATTACTTATTAGTAGTTATTAGTAACAGTTTGCAAGTAATGAGCCACGGTTGATAGCGATAACCCCACATCTGTTTGTTTATTTTATTATTTTGGCATGGCAACATCTCTCAAAAGTTCTTAAAATTTTCGTCTCACAAGATTAATTGCTAAGTCGCCAATTCCTCACACTCTGGCCGCGCTTAAGAGGGAATGTGGGAGGTATTTTTCCCATCCAAACGCTCTCACCCGTTTTCTTTCTGGTTTATGACTTTAAAGCTATGATGTTTTACAGTTAAATAAATATCAACCTCTTCTATGTCCCTATGTTTTCCTTTTTGATGATACTTAATCTATATAAGCACTAGAACCTTTACAAAAATGCTCAAAATTACCTATTTAGATCGCCAGGCAACAAAGGCCTAGTGTACAAATTTGACAACTATTAATGAAAAATGAAAAACATTAGGGTACACACGTAGGGTATATCCTTCTTATTCAGTTTATGAAATATCTTTTAAATTGGTCGAATATTGGAGAGAAGGAAATAGTCGAGAGCCAAACCTCGAATTATGACATTTTAATATAGTTGTCTTTATCGCACCAATGTCGAAATCACGCTCGCAGAGAGACAGCGATAGTTTTTTCAAATACCTACCGTGTTTCCTCTTGATGATCTCTTAGATTCTAATCCAACAGACGATCTGTTTGTGGATAGATGGACGAAGATTTTATTGGTATATCAGAAGTACTGAGAGGAATTTATGAGTTAACACTTAACCTTCTGTTATTCATGTTTTCAATCTTTTGTTATTTGGTATATTTTAATGTGTTAAAATTGTCTCTTTGATTTTTATAATTTTAGTTACTGTAATTGGTTATAAACACAACCGTCGCAATTAAATAAATAATTCAATATAGTTTTTTTTTCTGCAAGGAACTCACTGGGTTCTATATTTTTATTTGCTGCCTATTGAGTGTCCCATTGCTGGGCAAAGGCCGCTTTTTTCGCCTTCCAAACCTCTCTCATGCTCGGCCCGCAAACAAGACAATCTCTTACTCTGGACGCTCTTAATGTATCTTCTTCTTGTTGTCTTGTATGTGTCTTTCTATATCGTTCTCACCTAAATATATATATAATCTCAACATGAATGATGTAACCAAGATTTTGTAATAATATTTTGATTTAAAAGAGTGTCCATGGAGTTTCTTGCCCATTCTTCTCCTACGCTTTGGAATGTGCAACTACAGTACTTTCCCAAGTTATTATGCCTTGTGACTGTGACTGTAGCTTCGCGTTTTTTTTTGACATTCAAAAGTACCTGTAATGGTCTAATTGAAATAAATGTTTTGAGTTTGATCGGCAGGGTAACACCACCTTCGGCGCGGTCTACCGCGACGGCGGTTTCTAGAGTGACTATCGTTTCCCATCTTTCCGAGCGTATTCGTGCAACGTAGCCAGCCAAATTCAAATTAATTAAATAAAGTTTTTTTTTGTTAGTTATCCCATCGACAAACGCAGCTTCTTCCATGGCGTGTCATGCTAAACCCTTCTGTCATCCTTTTTAACGATGTAACTTTCAAATTCGCAATTTCTCTGCAGCACTATCTTGAGCATTTTCTTTTAATAACACAAACTAAATTGCATATGCATTAGGAACACCCATGTTCTCTACTTACGCGATAAACTAAAATGCGAGTGATATGCGTGCATTATAAACAAAAAACAGAGCTATTCTAGTTTTCTCTACTATAGAAAAGCCACATTTAGGTATTTATGGTATTAAATGGGACTTAGGACCTATCCTAAGTCCCATTTTCCGTTCCCATCATCTAAATACTTAGTATTATTTAAATGCGAAAGTTTTTTCTGACACATCCCCACCAATATTTCCACGCGTCAGATGTAATGTTCCCACTGCTGGGACACTCACACAGACTACGTTTCTAGCAGAGAGAGTGGGAGTAATCCACTACGCGGGCTTAGTCCGGATTGGTGGAAGTAGCGTCTATATTTTTTTGGTACGAGGTCATGCCAGTTCCTCACGATTTTTTTTACACCGTTTCGACGTATCGCTGTTTTCATGTTAAAGAGGTCAGTTTTCCAGGTCTCAACAGGATCAGCAAGATCAACTTCAGGAGACCCCACTCATCATTCGCGTTTCCGCCCACTAGACCAACGAGACAGTTCTTAATATAAAGTCTATTAAAAATCTAAGAACAAAAAGTACGTCAAATGTCAGATGTTTCGTTCCAAAAGATGCTACCCGATAATCGTCTGACCTATATTCACTTGTTACGAAGACGTTCTTAAATATACTATTCTAAAATAAGTATTACAGCACTTATTTTAGAATTGTATATTTAAAAATTACTATACAATCCGGTTCGAAGGACCAAAATAAATGAGAAGTTCCCTATACTTACTGATGATATGATGAAGAGACGATTAAAAAAAATACAGGTCTTTAAATCAGTTTCAACATCTAACGAAAAACAACTGCAACGATCTTAGGTAGTGTAAGTGTAGGTTCTTGGCGGCAGTAATATATTTTGTGGCAGTACCGCAGTACTGTGCCTGAAAAGTTGTGTGGTAATCGGCAAGCATGTGATGCGGAGGAATGAATTAATGTCGCGAGGAAACTTTTGAGTATGATAAATGTGGGGTATAAGAGTAGAGAGAGTGTTAATCAAGGATGATATGGCAAGAAAGGAGGTTTCTGATGAGATGGCTAGTAATAGAGAAGGATGGATATGGAAGAAGAAGACATGCTGCGCCAAGCCCAAATAAACTGGGATAAGGGCAGAGAATGATGATAGTAATATTTCACTAGACGAGTTTTCTCACGAGCCTACTCTACTTACTTCTTCTGTAAATTCCTTAGCATACGGATAACCTATATCCGTCTTAAAATTGACAAGGGTTCTGTACCTACCACTTAATATTCCCCTCCCTCAGTCAAATTAACATAGGACCACGTGAATGAAACGCATCGATTATACAAATTGATGTAGCCTACGACCTTAAGTAGACTTATACCTGTTCGTATTTAAACATGACTTACTTGAAGCAGAGCTATCATATTGGCATATCAGCCTTCTAAACTTTGTAGGGTCGGCTTCCTGTCTATTCAAATCGTACCCAACATCATTTCAGCCGAAAGCCGTCCACAGCTGGACATAGGCCTCCCCCAAGTGTCGCCACAATGACTGGTTCCGTACGTCTCGCATCCAGCGGATCCCCGCAACCTTCACCAGGTCATCGGTTCATCTAGTGGGAGGCCTTCCAACGCAAAGTCTTCCAGTTCCGATCTATCCAGATGCAGACTTTAGAAGCTTACATGGAGCAACTATTTATCTGACCCCTACAACCCAATAACTGACTAACACAATACTCTTTGGTAAGACTGATTGTCAGACTTTTGACGTTCTGACAGCCAGTAAAGCGTGATAAAGATATAGGGATGAGTGTCAACATAAGTGAAGGTTATAAAGGGTGTAATAAGACCCTTAACGAAGCCAAAAGGCACTTGTTCACCCCGTCATTGCAATCATTTTTTTGTTCTAGACCTTACCTGGGAACCTTTTAGTTACGGAAATATTGGGGGTCAAAGTTCCAACTTTTTCACAAGTTTTTTTACCTAATAACAAAGCAGACAATGCCAACTATTCATATGAATAGAAAAAAAAATCCAATCACATTAAAAACTCCAATCACTTTCAATTTTCCATGCAGAAAAATAAAAGAGCTCCGAATTTGGCAAGAACTTGGCGTGGGTAGTAAAATCTATCATGAAAAAATGTTTTAGGTGGGTAGTCGCATGCAGCGTAAGGTTGGTACACATAGCTATCGACATAAAGCTTTTATGAAAAGAATTTTGAGTTCATTTACTTCAATAAATTAAAAATTTAACATCACGCAATTTTCGCCTAAAGTTAGCATCTCTCTGTGAAAGGCAATGCGGATTGTAGGACCTGACATTCTTTACCAAATAAATTAGGGCTGAGTAAGTAGCAGATGACCCCATCTATCCTCCATTTTCGTATGTTCAACGTTCCAAACACCTTGTATATGTAACTTGCTTTACACATCAAGGTTCGTTTTTGCTTTAAGACTTATGTGACAGCTCCAAGTCCAACCTTATTCTTTCAATTAATTGAAAGTTTTTGTAAAAGGTCGTTCGACTATACTTGGCAGATAATTTCTTACGAATAGTCTTGCATTTTTGTCGTTATTTGGTGTTTATTGGTTATTCGACTACTTAGAAACACAACTTAATTATTGCGAACGAGTATGGTATATCACAAACTGGTGTTCTGATATGAACTTTTGGAGCCTTTGTTCTGCAGAATTCTATCTATATGGAAAGTGAAATGTTTTGCGAAATTTAATACTGCAAGGTTGGTAAACATTAAATGATCGACGGCTTGCCAGTAGCAGTGGTGCAAATTGACATTCACTATTCCCGTGGAATGGTTACACAAAGCAGGTAGAAAGTTTCGTCAAAAATATCCTACTTGATGCAAATTACATACCATTAGAAAGGTCACACACTAGGGATGTTTTGCTAGAATTGGAACCCCTCAATATTTTTTTTTTTTAATGCAAGTTGAAATTAAGATTTAAGTATTTTTTACATCTTTCTGTAAGTTTGAGGACTCCTTACTTTTGTCTAGCTAACATCTGATTAAAGCAATAGTTTTATAAGAATCTACCAACATTAAAGGTTAAAAAAACAACAAAATATTACCTGGTTTACCCAATTTTAATAAATACACTTTAAAGTTAAGAAAGTGGTGAAACTAGAAGAAAGCAAAAAAAAAATGTTTTTGAAAATGTCCAGGGGGCCAGGGCCAAATAAATTAGGGCTGAGTAAGTAGCAGATGACCTATCCACCATTTTCGTATGTTCAACGTTCTGCCAAACACCCTGTATATACAAGGCCGTAAAAAAAACTTACATGGTTCTTTAAAACATTTTAGCACTTTATTTTGGGCAGTTTTGTAGAATTTAGATGCAACCAACAGCTATCATCTCCCTGTGCCGTATTCAGTATTGATCTGTGCGAGGCTCTCAAGCTGTCCTTGTACCGACCTAGACCCAAGCAAGGACGTCCAAGCAATCTAGACCGGTCTCGATTTCAGCCTATGCTTAGGTAATGTTAGATCTCGGTGTCAGTTTAATTGTCGCTGGATTTGAGGTTGTCTAAAAGTTTAAGGGCATGTTTTAATACTGCCATAACCGTTATCGCGGTAAAGCTATTGCATAGAATTTTTTATCAACTTATGTAATATTTTTGCAAATATGCAGTATTTTTTAAGTTATACTTCTTTTGGCGCGTTAGGGAAAAATGATGAGAGTATTTTTTTACGATGCGCGCGCTTGGGGTGCGCGCGCATCGTAAACCTACATCGTGAAGTTAGCTAGTCAACATACACCCTGAAGTTAGCTTAGCGTCAGATATTGACAAGCCTAGGTTATTATTTTTAATCTACCGCTGGAGCTAGGAGGTTAGGTTGTATAGGTAGGCTATACAACCTAACCTCCTAGCTAGTATTAAGTTGTATAGGTAATTACCTATACAACCTAACCTCCTAGCTCCAGCGGTAGATTAAAAAAAATAACCTAGGCTTGTCAATATCTGACACTACGAAAGTGGTGTTAGGTTATTTTCGTTACGGAATTTCTGGATTCGGTCTCCACGCTCAAGGCCCGCGATAGAAGCTATGCAATAGCTTAAAAATTAAGAGCTCTGAAAATCTGAATTATTTTGAATGCATGGGACCGATATGGGTTATACTGTATTTATAGTTTAAGTCTGGAACAATTGTTTTCTTGTTTATATGGGCGTTGATAGCTGCGATACATTATAAACTTTTGTAGCTATCACCGTTTTCTTTGTAAGTGTGCCAACTGTCTATGTTCCAAAATAAAAACTTTTTTACTTTTTACTTTTACTTTTTTACCGATCTTTGTGGCGAATACCTGGGGGAGGCCTATGTACAGCAGTGGATGTCTTTCGGCTAAAATGATGATAATGATGATGAAATATGATAAAGATAAGACAGTGAAAAGAGACGCAGGGGTAAATCGAGACAACATTTTCAAAGATTTTTTTACGTTGAATTAATGTGATATACATATGTTACCAACAGGTACTCTATTTTATTAAATTAATTATTTAAGGCCCTGTTGGCAACGTACGTACCATTTAATTCACCGTTTACTCGCTATGATAGCCTAGTAGTGTGACCGTCGGACTGTCAAGTCATACGTCTCGAGTTCGAACCCAAGGCACGCACGTCTGATTTTTCGGGTTCATGTGCGATTTGTTTATCATTTGCTTCGGGGAAGGCAAACATCGTGAGTTAACCAGCATACCTGCAAAATATTTCTTGGCGGCATGTAAAGCCAAGTCAGAGGCCCCTGGGCAGCATAAAAACTCTCGACACCAGGTCAGGCACTAACCACACGATAAAGAAGAAAGAATAACGTTTAAATCCCTTTCAAAGTTTGTCTCGATACACTTCTGCGTTTCTATTCACGCAGTCTTAGGTCCCCATCTTTGGAGTTACACTAGGTTGTTTAATTGACCAAGTTGTCCACCTCTTAATTGGTTTATTGATATTGTAGGTACGCAGCGTGAAGATTTTCTTCGATTCCCTCCGAAGATGAAAAAAGATTACGTTGAAATTAGAGGATTCGGGGTGATGTTAAAGAAAATATTTCTGGATGCCTAAAAGTAAGCTTCAAAGAATCATTACAAAACATCTCAAGAGTCAGGGTGACCCGAAACAAAACAAAAAAAAAACAGACTCAGAAACTGAGTTTTCCTATGAGAAAAAAAAATTAGTAGCATTGCAGTAGATTCCTGCTATATTGCGCCGACCCCGAATGAATTGGGATAAGGGCAGATTAATGATGGGCTGCGGGACTGTTCGAAAGAGATACCGCGGCCCTGGAACACAAAGGGCAAGGAAGGAACATGGATGGGTTTTAGTCAGTACAAGTCTGACACTCCTTTCCGCTCTGCCCAGAGCGGGAGAAGTCATTTGACGATTTCCCATCCATCATCCAAAAAAAAAAGAAGGGCAGATTAGTGATGGTCGAGTCCTGCAGTTACGCGGCAAAGCTACTCTTGACTGCGTTTCTTTGCTTTAGATTCGTTCTGCCACGTCAAAATGTTCGCTCTACTGTTCAAAATCAAAATATTTTATTTCACATAGACCTAGATGGGCACTTATAAAACGGCGACAAAAAAGTGCACGGCAAGAAACTCCATGGTTACTTTTATCAAATCATTACAATATTATCATGTTACAGCATTAGTACTTAAGTTGCGTTGACAGTTACTTTAGAATCGTACTGTCGCTTTCAACCATTCCGAAAATCTTACCCAGCGTTCATGTCCGGTCGACCTTAGAATTGAGAACACGTATAAAAGTTCAAATTTTAGATTACACTAGCTGATGCCCGCGGCTTCGCCCGCGTGGATGTCGGTTGTCGCGACCAAAAGTAATCATGTTTTGATCCCGTTCCCGCAACCAAAGTATTAAAATGGATACAGTATGTTATCCTTAAGATATAGACATATGCCATCGCGGACTTTTCTGTAGACCTATATAAGGTACACAATTCCATCATACATCATCTTTTTCGTGAGATCCAATTTTTTTTTCTAAAATAAAAGTAGCCTAAATTACTCCTTGTTACATCAGTTATCTGCCAGTGAAAGTCCCGTCAATATCGGTCCAGCCATTTCAGAGACTAGCCGGAACAAACAGACAGACAGACAGACAAAAATTGTAAAAAATGTTGTTTTGGTATATGTACCGTGTATACATCCATATGCACTTAGTAAAACGCGGTTATTTTAATATTACAAACAGACACTCCAATATTATTTCTCTGTATAGATGAACCTTACTAGCTACTATTAGTCACCTTACATCACCCTAAATTCCTGAAACCTAGTCGGAGTAAATGGACTGTAATGGCCTTACATAGTTTGCGTTATGGTCCGTTTATAGCATTATAGTCTTTATTGGTAATATCGTTAGGATGCCTGTCGTGAGACTATTAATCATAGGCATGTTTACCTTGGGGGGTTAATGTCTGGTTTGGGATATATGGGGCGGTTTATAGAAATGGGAATTTTGTCTAGAGTTTAGTTACCTTGACGATATTATTTAAATACCTTCATAAATCCTGTGTCCTATCCTAACTAAAATTATAAATGCCAATATCTATACTAATATTATAGAAATTGTATTGTATTTTTGTATGTAATGAATAAACTTAAAAACTACTGGACCGATTCGAAAAATTCTTTCAGCAATGGATAGCTACTTTATCAGCGAGTAACATAAGCTATATTTTATCTCCGTACTCCCACGGGAACGGGAACTACGAAGGTGAAACCGAGTGACGTCCGCTAGTTAGAACTCAATGTAAAAATAATGCTTAGTTTGTTACCTTTTCACGCCTAAACCACAGAACCGATCATCCTGAATTTTTGCATATACGTTGTCAGGTGTACAAAAACGGACATAGGGTAACTTTCATCCCGAAAAAAAGTACTGTTCCCGAGGAAAACAACAATAACGTTCTCATGATAATAGATGGCGCCACGTGTCTTTAGAATTATTTAAATTATTACAAGCACGCGAGCCAAGCCAGTAATTTATGGATCTACCAGCAATGTTTTGAGTGCGTTACATTGAGCGCTACCGTAAAACATGATTTTTCATACCAAAAAAGAAGTCGTTCCCCAGCAATAATTTTAGCGCAGTGTTACTAATTTTGATGTACAGAATGTTTGGTTGACGTCTTCGCAAAGGGTCTGTTTAAACCCTGAATAACCGTCAAAACCGCGGAGCTTTTACGAGACAGGGCTGAATGTGGGCAATCGCTTGACGTGTTAAGTTGAACTGTCAAGGTAGCCCGCGAAATTCAATGGACGACTGACTTTTTCATGAAATAGTTATTCTTGTAAAATTTTAGTTTCGCGGGCTAACCTGACGTTCCACCTTAATAGTTATTTATTGCTGTTGTTTGTTTTTGTTTTTATGCTAAGAGTAGAACCATATAGGTCACAAAATACAGAGTGTAAACAGACTCTTCAAGAAGCCGTTAACCAAGCATTATGTACAACATCAAACTAAGTAAGTTTACGCAAAAATTATGGGCTGGAACACGACTTTTTGTTTTGGGTGAAAAATCATGTTTTACGGTAGGACTGGTAACGCATTCAAAACATTGTGCTGATGGATGGATTGAATAGTACGGGGTCGTGAAGGTGTCTTAAGTAAAAAAAATACATTAAAAACATGTATTTAAAAAAAAGCTTGGGAAAAATTTGAAACTTTGACCCCTAACATCTCCGTAACAAAAAGGTTCCCAGGTATGGTCTAGAACAAAAACAAATGATCGCAATGGCGGGGAGAACAAGTGCCTTTCGGCTTCGTTAAGAGTCTTTTTACACTCTTTAGATCATAGCAAAACTAGATTCGTTCTAATCAAATGTTCATTACATCATGACCATCAAATTCCTCCTACGTAACACCCACGCGTATGGCAATTATGTTATCTCATCCTTGTAGCGCTGCTGTGACAAGTTATGTCGCGACTTATGTCGATGCATAATTGAAAACATCTTCATATTGTCAGTACAATCTGCTAACCACTAAAACGCCAGCGGGTACTGCGGGACCCGGCAATAAAAACGCTTAACCGCGACTGGGTACTCGAGGCCCGGGTTTCTTAAATTGACATTACTGGCAATGACATAAGTGACACTTGACAGTTCAAACAAGGTTTAACTGTGGCTGGCTAAAGGGCTTTTTGACAAAATTATGACGTACATTTTCTGATGGAACGAGGAGGTAAAAGATCGTTTTCCGAAGGATTATATTTTTTTACAAAAATTTCACTTGAACGAAGGTCGCGGGCAACAGGTACCTTTAACAATAAAGTTTCAAATATTATATACCTACGTAAAACTCCTTCTAGTGCCAAAGTACCAAGAAGTCAAAGGCCACGAAATAATTAGACAAAACGTAAGACAAATTGACAATGCACGGATGCCGACTGCTGAGGTGATATTTAAATTTTTTAAGACTGAATTCATCAGTACCATGAGTACTGCTTTTGTGGGGAAAAAAACTGGCCAAGTACGCGTCGGACTCGCGCACGAAGGGTTCCGTACCATTATCTCTACAACATTAGACAAAAACGGCAAAAAAATCACGTTTGTTGTATGGTTGTTATAGCAGCAACAGAAATACATCATTTGTGAAAATTTCAACTGTCTAACTATCACGGTTCATGAGATACACAGCCTGGTGACAGACGGATAGACAGCTGATTTTTAGAAATAGGGTCCCGTTTTACCCTTTGGGTACGGAACCCTAAAAAATACTATGAGGGTGGGAAAACAAGTGCTGGGCGGCAGGCGGCATGATAAGCATACGATCCCACACAGAAGCCTATAACCTAGCTGTGGATTATGATGAGGCTGAAGTGTAAGTGGAATATCTTGCCCATTCTTCTCCATGAAGATCTACGCTTTAGAATGGGCAACTACAGTAATTTCAGTTATTATGCCCTGTGATTGGAATTGTAGCTTCATATTTTTGTCAATTCAACTGGTTGTCACATTTCGGTTTCTGAGAAAATAGACATTTTTATCGTAATCAAAATCTATTTGTCTGGCTGAGAATAAACACTTCATCATCATCATCTTCCTGCCCTTATCCCATTCTACTCGGGGTCGGCGAAACACGTTTTCTTCTTCCATTCTCCCCTGTCAGACGTCACGGCATCATTTATTTCTCTTTCATATCAGTCTTCACACAATCCATCCATCTTTTCTTTGGCCTTCCTCTCCCTGTCCATCCATCAACATTCATGTCCATCACTCTTTTAGTCACTTGCGTTTCATCCCTCCTCATTAACATGTCCATACCAAGACAAACGCCTTCCTACCAATTTTTCTGTAACAGGCGCCACTTTCAAACTTCCTCTAATATACTAATTTCTTACTTCTGAGAATCAACACTTACTGAACTTTAAATTTACATAAAGGCTCATTCACACGAAGACGATTCGTTTTTATTGACGAATCGTCTTTTTTACGATGGTTTTTTTTCGACGGCGGCAATGCTTTTTAAACTGCAACAGTCGGGACCCATTCAATAATCCAGACCAAAATCATTCTATCCAATATAGGTCCCGGCTGTTGCAGTTTACATTAAATTGCTTTCAACACTTCTGGACTGAACTTGTTTTTCTCTTTTCACTTTTTATTTAATTATTAGTTATTTTTTACATTTTTTTTTTTATTTTACACCTTTTAGTTACATGGTCATGATGTACCATTTTAAAATCCTCATGATGAGCCCTTTAATTTGATACCCATATAGCAGTATCTATTTTTTTTCTTTTGTACTTTAAACTATAGCGTCTCACAGTCGTCATGTTGGTTTTTTTTTCATGTCACCTATCTAAGAACACTTGGGCTATCAAGATGAATCTAACGATATATTAATTAAATAAATCCGTGCAGCGGTTTGGAAGATATGAGGTATTAAGAATATTACATGCATACATACATACATACAAGATACGCGCGAAAAACATAACCTTTCCTACGTACATACAAACTTTGAATCACGAAACGAATGTGAACATCAATTCGGATATTTGGCTGAATCGTGATAGAACACGATTCCGTACGCAATGTGAACGTATCGTGTTTTATGACGAATCGTCAATGACGGAACCCGTGTGAATGAGCCCTAAGACAGTCTCCTGAAACGCCCTCCATTCACCACCTCCTAGTGTTTGAGCTGAGCAGAAGAAGAGGCGAAACAAACTATCCAGCAACACAGCTGTGTTAAGCTTAAGACAGCAGAACTCTCTATTTTCGCGTTTAAATACTTCAATTTTCAACTCTATCCTTACCTTTTACCCTTCGGCAAAGGTCAATCTGACAAATATCACAATCGATTTGGTTATGCGCTCGTAAAATCATATCAAGACGGGGCATCAGTTCGCATTTAAAATGGAGTTGCATGTTTATAAGAGTTTGATTGTCAAGGAAATGAGAAAAACAGGGTCGTTTGCAAATTAACATAACATAGCTTGTATGCCCGAGTGTACAGTACACGTACATTTATGTAAAAAGAGGCGAGGAGCTCGTGGCTAAATAATAACAGCCGCTCGGGTCGATTTTTAAGTTATGCCGCGCTTGCCTAGGTTGGTCCGTGGATGGGCGACCACTCATTACATACCGAGCGTCCTACGTGCCTCGGAAAGCACGTTAAGCCATTGGATTCCGGCTATCATTTGTAAATCTTTGACAGTCGTTACAGGTAGTCAGTGGCCTGCTAGTCTGACAAATAGTCTTAGCAAGGGGAATCGTATTACCCAGTACTAACTGGGTTGTGGAAGTCAGATAGGTAGTCGCTTCATGTAAAATACTGGTATTCAACTGCATCCGGTTAGACTGGAAGCCGTCCCCAACATAGTTGGGAAAAGGCAGGCAGATAATGATGTAAAAAGAGGAGCCAGTCTCTAGACTTCTTTCTTCTGGACAAATTACTAATGGAGAACCCAACAATACTTTACCAGCTCTAGGATTTGTAACAAGGACCTGCAGTCGTGCTTGCAACCAACGACGCAGTCAGTGAAACCTGGAACTATCATGATTTTTAATCGTCAAGACAAATAAAGAACGAGCATAGGTCACAAGTCTTGGACACTGCCCAAGACTTGTGATCAATGCTCGTTCTTTATCTGTACGAGAAGAAGACTTTCTGAACATGTCGGGGGTCACAAGTACCATCATCATTATCTTGTCCTTATTCAAATTCTATGGAGTCGGCGCAGCATGTCTTCTTCCATACTTCTCTATTACTCGTCATCTCATCTGACACCTCCTTTCCCGCCATATAATTCTTAACACAGTCCATCCATCGTTCCTTTGGTCTTCCTCTACTCGTATACCCATCCACATTCATACTCAAGACTTTCCTCACGACATTTTCTTCATTCCTCCGCATCACATACCACAACAACCGATTACCACACAACTTTTCAATCACCGGCGCCACTTTCAGACTTCCTCTTGTGTCCTCAATTTTTATTTTATCCATTCGCGTAACATCACACATCTGACACATCCCCTTAGCATTCTCATCTCAGCCACATGCAAATGCCTTTCCCTTGCTCCTTTTGTGGGCCAACATTCTGATCCATACAAGACAGCAGATCACAAGCGTCATGTTGTTTTTTATACATTTTCAGCCTATAACGTATTGCCCAAATAACTCGGTCGTGAAGGTCAGACAGGCAGTCGATCAATGTAAAATACAGGCATTCTGCAACCGGTTCGATTGGAAATGGAGGATAATGTCGTGGGGAAAGTTTTGAGTATGAACGTAGATGAGTATAAGAATAAAGGAAGAATAGAGGATGTGGCTAGAAAGGAGGTGACTGCTGAGATGACGACTAATAGAGAAGGATGGAAGAAGAAGACAATGTATGTGTGGTGAGAGGGAGTGGGACGATATGCACCACTCGGAGCTAGTGCGGGTTGGTTGATGTTACGTCTTAGAATTGTATATTGTTTCCTTGCACATATGTGAGTACCATGAATTGTAAAGCAACCGTTTACATTTAGTTATCTTTCATTAACTTGAATGTACCCTGGCAGTTGAAAGAATGTCATGCTTACTCAAATGTCTTGCTGATGGTAGCGGGTCATTTAGTTCCCTTCAATATGGTTAAGTTGAATGGCGCTGATCCATGCGTCATGTTCGTGAACGGGCGCTGTCAGTTGGGTCTGGTCAGGGGCGTGCCGTCCATAAAGGCAATTAGGCCTAGCCTACCCTACCAACAACGCCAAATGCATTTATTATAACTATGTAATAAAATAACACAAAATATTAAAACAGAAAGTTAAAACTCCTGAGCAACACTTATAGCAACTTGTCGCGCCCGTGTGACGTATTTCACAATACTACGATTATAAGGCAAGAAGTCGTACGGCCTACCTGTGCATTCATAAATTTACGCATACTGATGCATATTCGCGTGTATGAACGGCACACATGTATAGATATGGGAGTCACCTCCTTGGACTGTAGACGGCCATCGTGTGTTGTGATTGGACGAATGGCTGCCCCACAAAAGTCAAGACGTAAGGTCACGGTATCCCGCGAAATTCAAATGGTCTTACGTTTTTTGTGATTTGTATCGCAATCTTGAATGTTTTGCTTTTTCTAACTTACTAAGTTATAAATAATTAGTTTCAAAACGTACAGTTACTGTAAATATTATTTGATGTGTTTATTATTTGTTTATTTACATAAAAATGGTGATCTGTGAACTTTGCGCTGATAATGGTGCCGATTCTCTTGTCACAAATACCTCTAAATTAGACTAAAAATCACCAAAAATTAGATTATTCCTATCAAACGACAATTTCCCATTCTGAAATTGACTTAAGTGACACAAATTAATATTTTAGTGTGACAGCACTAAGATGGCACGGAGATATTAATTTATTGAAAATGGCAAATTTTGCTATTCTGAATTTGACGTTTTTCACCCAAAATTTTGCGATTAAAAAGGTGTGGAATAAAATTAGTTGTCATGGACTAAAATTCATACCAACACCTCGAGTTCAGGTGAAAAACCAGTACTGTCTTTTTTTTTCTTTTCTTTTGCTTATATCTCGAAAATAGTGTGTCCTATCCTATCGCAAAAATAATGAAAATTTCGACCCCCTTTATAAGACCCAATAAATTTAAAATATTATAAATCAATAAAGGTGACTACTTTGAAGGTCATCTTAAGTAGAACGACACTGTAATGTTGCGCGATTTTTTTTTTCGGAAGTCAGTATACGTGGCCTACCCTCCGTGGAGAACCACTGCACGCCACTGGGTCCAGACCCAGTGAAACCGTGACAGCTAAGAGATGACCAGTCCTCTCTTAGCTGTCACGGTTTATTTTAATTAAGTATTTTATTTTTAAATTGTTGATTTACTCTTTTACTCTGGACGCTCTTAATTTGCACGCATTTTTACATCGTTGTCACATACATACATATATACATATAATCTCAAAATGAATGATGTAACCAAGATTTTGTAACAATATTTTGATTGAAAAGAGTGTCCATGGAGTTTCTTGACCATTCTTCTCCAATGGACAACTACAGTACTTTCACAAGCTATTATGCCTTGTGTCTGTGACTGTAGCTTAGCCTTCTTTGTTTTCCGACATTGAAATTGCCTGTAATGGTCTAATTGAAATAAATGATTTTGAGTTTGTAATGAATTCCTTCTCTCTTGAGCTAACAGAAGTTTGAAAGCTAATTAAAATAACTTAATTGCAATTCGTTTCAAGGTCTTAGCTACAGCCTGCATAGAAATTAGCTTTAATGCCCTTGAAATGCCTTTCACTAAATTATGTAGAACTAAATTACTTATTAAATGAAAAATGAAAGAGTATGAACAAATATTTGGCAAGAACGAAGTAATTTGTAGAAAAATTGTTTTGGTTTATTCGGTTCTGTGATTGTTTTGGCAACAATAATAAATGGGGTAAGTTTTCATTTAGATTGGCCTGGTCTAGCAGCGCGAACGCGACGGCTGAGCTAGGTTCCAAGTTCGATTGAAGGCAGTGTTGTAGGACTTTTCATAATGAATGTTTTAGTAGTAAACCCTGACTCTTCAGACTGACAGATAATGCACAGCCTAAGCTGCTGGGTCTAGATAAAAAAGACTTCTAAGAAGTAAAACATCCTGTCAGGCCAAGACTTCACCAAAGCGGAGACGAATGGAGATGTGTGAAATGGAGAGGAGTGGACATGCGTAAGAGCTTAGGTTGTATCCACCGAAGCTGTGCAAAGCGGCACGCCGCTCACAGCACATAGCTCGCTCCACGCCGCTGATCATTGAGTGCGGAGGCTGGCTTAAGATGAAAACGCCAGGGCAGCCCGCAAAATTTAAATTTTCTTAAATTTTTTGTAATTTTTAGGTCAGTGTCAGGTTCTATGTTGATGGGCTGCGGGACTGTTCAAAAGAGATACCGCGGCCCTGGAACACAAAGGGCAAGGAAGGAACATGGATGGATTTTAGTCAGTACAAGCCTGACACTCCCTTCCGCTCTGCCCAGAGCGGAAGAGGTCATGTGGTGATTTGCATCCAAAAAAACAAATAAAAATGTATGCTGATGAAAAATTTGTTGCGCAAGTAACACGTAAGTAGTTAGAGGGTTGTATTTTAACCCCATTCAATAACCATTTCCTTGAAAAGCCATTCAATGGGGTTAAATGAACTTAGAGGGTTGTATTAATAATTTTATTTTCATCAACGTACAACCTTACATTGACTTGCAAATTGCAAAAAACGTAAGAAAATTTGAATGTAGCGGGCTACCTTGACGCTTCCACCTTAAGCAATTTCGACACATCTCCTCGTCTCTCTGTTCAACCGTTTCCACTACAGCTAAGCGTAGACAAGAAGTGTAAATAACGAACAACTCTAGGTGGTTGACAACACATCTCTCCTCTCACCTCGTCTCTGCCTCGGTGCAGTCCAGATCTAAAGCGTTTGGATAGAGGATGAACTTCTTTATGGAGTTCATTTATCATTTTTACCATCACCAGCCTAACCTTTTCCCAACTCTTTTGTGGTCGGCTTCCAGTCTAACCAGATACAGCTGAATACCAGTATTTTACGTGGAGCGAGTGGCGAGTGCCTATCTGAAATCTACAACCCAATCCTGGGCAATACGATATGCGCCCGTAGTGGCCCGAAACTCTGACAACCAGTCTTACCAAAAAGACTGGTTGTCAGAGTTTCGGGCCACTGACTACCTGTAACGCAAATGACAGCGGGGACCAACGGCTTAAAGTGTTTTCAGCGGCACGGAGGAAACTCGATATGTAATGGGTGGTCACCCACCCACGGACTAACCTAAGCAAGCGCAGCTTAACCTAAAGATCGTCCGGAGCGGCAGTTATTATTTAGCCACGAGCTCCTCCAGCAATCAGGCACGGCATGGTTTGTGCAAAAATAAACATTTTCGCCATGCTCATTGATCATGAAATAAAATTCCCCTATTGTGTTGGCACACACAGACATACATTTGTATATGGCTATTGTGTATTAGAGGAATAACCAACGTATTATAAGGATGTTATCAAAGAGATTGTTTGAGCCATTAGCCTACTGCGTGTAGACAATTTTGTTTTTTTTTTTAAGTTCATCATCATCTTCCTGCCCTTCATCATCATCAGCCTATAATGTTCCCACTGCTGGGACAGAGGCCTCCTCTCTATGAGAGGGAATGGGCTATAAATCCACCACGCGGGCCCAGTGCGGATTGGTAGATGACACATGTCTTCGAATTTTTGGTTCTAGGACATGCCGGTTTCCTCACGATGTTTTCCTTCACCGTTTTTGAGAGCAGTGGTGATGAAATAAATTACACATAGTAATGCGCCTGCCTGGGTTTGAACCCATGAGTAACTGTTCGTAAGTCGGGGTCGCTCCCACTGGGCCACCGTTCATCCCATTCTACTCGGGGTCGGCGCCACACGTCTTCTTCTTCCATTCTCCCCTGTCAGACGTCACGGCATCATTTACTCCTTTCTCTTTCATATCAGTTTTCACACAATCCATCCATCTTTTCTTTGGCCTGCCTCCCCCTCTCCATCCATCAACATTCATGTCCATCACTCTTTTAGTCACTTGCGTTTCATCCCTCCTCATTACATGTCCATACCAAGATAAACGACTTCCTTTCAATGTTTCTATAACAGGCGTCACTTTCAAACTTCCTCTAATATACTCATTCCTTACTTTGTCCGTTCTTGTCACTCCACATATCCATCTCAACATTCTCATCTCCGCTACATGCAATCGTTTTTCATCCATCTTCTTCACAGCCTAGGACTTTTTTTTTAAGTTGTTCGTGGCTAAACAATATCAGCCGCAAGTGTTGATCTTCGAGGTTAATCCGCTAGGTCGATCTGTGGATGGGTGGGCCATCCATTAAATACCGTGTTTCCTCCGTGCCTCGGAAAGCACGTTAAACTGTTGTTGTTGACTTTCATAAGGATGGAAAAATTCTAGGTCCACATCCACATAGAATTTTTAGCTTCAAATGGTACTATACTAAATACGTCGGTGTCTTTTCTACCCCGCATAACCTCTGATATAAAAATATTGTCTCAATACAAATATTAAGAGATCCAGAGGGTGTAAGGGCTCAAAACAAAAAGTAATATGACTTGTATATTAGTATAGTAAGATTCTAAATTGTCTGCAAAATTATTGCAGAACTAGATATAACAGTAGTTATTTAGTATTTGATGTTGTAACTACTTTGTTTTTAAATTGTTGATATAATCTTTTACTCTGGACGATGCGCATGTCTTTCTACATTGTTCTCACATAATGTATAATCTCAACATGAATGATGTAACCAAGATCTTGTAACAATATTTTGAGAGAAAAGAGAGTCCATGAAATTTCTTGCCCATTCTTCTCCATAGAGATCTAACGCTTTGGAATGGGAAACTACAGTACTTTCACAAGTTGTTATGCCTTGTGTCTGTGTCTTTAGATTCGCCTTCTTTGTTTTTCTGTCATTCAAAAGTGCCTGTTATGGTCTAATTGAAAATAATGTTTTGAGTTTGGAGTTTGTAGGGCAGACTTTTGCACAACAGTGGGATCATAGTTTAAATTGTATTTCTTGCAGGTGATTTTTTTCAGCCACTTCATCTAAGCAATAAGTGACTATCAAATAATTATTTGCTCTGAATGGATCATCACTGGTTGCCTTAAACCGACCTTGGGACAGATGCTGTATCCTCTGGCAGGAATAGCGCCACCAGAACTTCGTAGAACAGTGGCAAGCTCTAGCGCAAGAACCAAAATGGTTTCAGACACACGACACCCTTTACATCTAAATACACTCGTGTCGCAAAGGCTGAAAAGCCGAAACAGGTTTCTGAAGTATATCTCCCCACCCATTGGAGAGCGGTCAACGGAAAGACTAAAGCTGTGGCGGGCATCCTTATCTAACCCATTCGTCCCACCAGCTGAAAACCTCCCACCTGGACATGAGTTGCCATGGCTGACCTGGAAGTCTTTAAACAGACTCCAGAACCAGGTTGGACGCAGCAAGGAAAACGTGCTCAGGTATAAATGTGGTGCTGTTCCACAAACGATGGGGCACTTAACATCGTGTAAGCGTGTCCTGTTGTTTGTTCACTACGGGAACTTATGGATGCTACCGAAAGCGCCAAACTAGTAGCTCAGTTCTGGGCCGAGACAATATACATTGCCATCGACACTCTAAGAGGAAGAATAATTATTTATTTGAACAACAAGGTCCTTAGGGGTTAGTGAATAAGTACTTAAGAACTATGTCAAGGGTAAGAAAAGGTGGAAACGGTGGTGGTTATGGTAACATTTTTATTTTTACACTAGCTGATACCCGCGGTCTCGCCCGCGTTGATGTCAGTTATCGTTACCAAAAGTAATCATGAAATTTTGATCCCCGCAACAAAAACTTGACAAATTATATACTAAAACCTTCCTCGAGAACCACTCTATCCATTGGTGAAAACAGCATAAAAATCGGTGCAGTAGTTTTTGAGTTTATCGCGAACAGACAGACAGACTTTGTTTTATAATATGTAGTGAAGTGAACTACATTTTCTATTATTTAGAGCCACGCTGACATTTTCACTTTCTTCAACTGCCTCGTTGGTCTAGTGGTCACAAGTGCACTTAACATGAGGTCCTGGGTTTGATTCCCGGGTTTGGAAAAGTGTTAGTGGATATTTCTATCATGAATTTCTGAATAGCAGTCACGGAGTCTGGATTTGTGCCCGGTTGATGACAATAAGTTTGCTCTATTGCATGGGGCTTACACATAACTGGCCAAATGTGGCTTGTACTCTTAGGTACAGCTCTGCCTAACCCTACAGAGTTTACAGGTGTGATGTTATATTATGTTCACATACATACATAAACTCACGCCCTTTTCCCATGGGGGCAGGCAGAAACCACAGAACGCCTCATGCTACGATCCTTACATACTCTTTTTACCTCGTCCACGTTCATACACCTGGTCATACACGCACGCCGGTTGCGAGTACTATGCACCTGACCTTTCTGAAGAACTTCACCAAGGAGGTCAGCGTATGTTCTTCTAGGGCGTCCCCTCCCGGCGTTGCCACTCAGATCTGCCTTGTAAATACCTTTTGTTAGTCGCCTTTCACTCATCCTCTCCACATAACCAAACCATCCATCACCAAATTATGTTCATTTCATACAAATTCAAACAAAATAGTTATCAGATACAAAATGTTTGGAAAATTTGATGTGGTTATTATGATACGGCCATGTTTTCTTCTTAAACACTTTTCTATTAGCTATCATTCATGGAGCCACTCTCTTTCAAAAACATCTTTATACATAGTATAAAACAAAATTGCTCTCGCTGTTTGCAGGCTTAGATCTTTTAAACTACCCAACGGATTTTAATGCAGTTTCTACAATAATATCGAGTGATTCAAGAGGAAGGTTTATATGTATAACATTGCATCCGTGCGAAGCCGGGGTTGGTCGCTAGTAACATATATCATGAATCATTCCTTCTTTTATATATAAAAAAAAAGCTTGCTAAAGTACCAGGAGAGTTCAGTAACAAAGAGATACAAAACCATTCGTGCTGCCCTTCTAAAAGGTCAGCTTTGCAGCAGAGTAAGCTAACTCTACTTATTTATGGATGAGTCACTGGCTTGTGTTTAATGGCTATTATATATAAGTCAATCAAATACATACATACATTTATGCCTTTTTCCAATACAGGTTGATAGAAACTACAGAACTTGCAAAATCTATACATACTCGTGTCACCTCCTCCATGTACATGTATCTGACATTCCTGAAGAACATTACCATTATGATCAGTGTATGTGACACTCACCTCTTAGGCAGACACCTTTATGGAATTTATTTTATCACCACTGCTCTTAAAAGGTAAAAGAAAAACATTGTGAAGAAACCAGCTTGTCTTAGAGCCAAAAAATCAAAGGCAAGAGACGCCTAACAGTCTGCGCTTGGCAGGCTGCTTGATTACTCGCCATTTTATCTTAAAAAAAAATTGTGTTTGGAAGTGAAAACTTCTTTAGCATTGTTGTGATTTGAAAGTCGATGAAACGAAAAAGAGACAGACATATAAATTCATAAGATTTAACGTGGGAGAAAATGAGATAGGAAGCATTATACTGCGTTTATCTTGAAGCCAAAATTTTTGAAGGTGCATCTTCTACCGCATGTTAATTGCACACATGTTTTTTTAGATCTTTGACAGTTGTTACTAATACCTAGTCAAAAGTGGTAACTGGATGGTAAAGGTCTAATAGAAAGACACTATATAACATACTGGTATTCAGCTGCATCGAGTTAGACTGGAAACCAACTTCAATATAGTTGGAACAAGGCTGGTAGACGATAAGATGTTGGGGAATATGGCAAATAAAGCCAAGAACAAGCAGTTAAAATAGTTTTCTAGGTGTTTTAGTGATTAAGATGTTTGCAGACATCTTACTGCAGTCACCTTTTGACCTTAGGGTCAGCAAAGCGATTATTTTCGGTGGATAACGACCCACTGACCAAAAACTCTTTCATGCAAACTACCAGTTTTGAACTACAAAAAAAAACATACAAAAACTATTTGAAAACTACTTCCTTAATCACCTTGCAGACAGGCCCAATCATTCTCAATTTATTGTAAATTGTATCGACAAAAACAGTATTTTTCGCATGTATCCATTTGAGTTTGACATTTATTTATTTTCAGTTCCAATCAAACAGGACAAGGCAACTGGGTTTAGACAGCCAATAAACTCGTATTGGAATCTTATCGGAGACTTTATTGTTATTTAAAAAGGGTGGAGAGACACACCTGTAATATACGACACTCCTTCACCGCAAATTAATTAATTCGACGCCAAAACCATCTACAATTTATTGCTTGAAGCACTCGCGACATTTTCCAATATTAAAAATATCACGCAAGTTTCGCTCTTACGGGTATCGTCCGATTAGATGTACACCACTAATTATCGATTAAATACAACACTATTTAGGAAGAAAACTGTCTGTCCGTCTACCGCGAATGACGCGCGAACTCCCGTAGAATACATTCGTAACGTGATTCATTTGAGTTTTACTTAGAAAACTGTGAAAGAATCCCGAAAAAAATAACTAAAATTAATAAGACATTACGCTAGAAAGGAATGGAGATGGTTACCCGGCCGATTTGAATAGACTGCGACGCGATGCAGTCGTCGCATTGTTACGTCACTTTCACACGCAGCCGGGTTATACACAAGTGAGACAGGGACAGGTCCCAGCAATCCCACCCACTTATAATCGATTTTTATTCAAGCAAAAGACATTTTCCTCGCAATTATACACACGTATTTACAAATAAAACACAATACTATCTTTAAAAATTACCGCCTACGCACTTGTGTGTGTCGCAAAAAAACACAAATACTCACCGTGAAAATTTTCACGACTGGTCCCGTCTGACAAGGAACAAATTTAGATACGCTCGAAATTCACACAATAAACACTTTACGAGTGCAGCTAAACGTTAAATATAATTATTATAGTTTTGCGAAGGCGCTAGCGACGTCCTTCAGCGTTTGTCGCGGCATATTTTTTATGTTTTCCAGTAATTTTAACTGGGGACTAGCATCGATCGCGTAGCCATGACAGATACATTTTCAACTGAATGAAGTTGGTCTCGGTCGCTCAGCTGTGAGCTGACGGACAAGTTTTTTTTTCTGGTTAACGCAGTGAAGTGAGCGGGGATCGCTATAAGGAGGTTAGTGACCTATGCGGTGTAATTTTAGGGTTCCACACGGTACTGCAATTTATGGTTTGCAGGTGACATTTGTGCGGAATTATGTAAGTTTGATTTGCGTAATGTTATGGCAAGAAGTTTTATTTTCGTTTAACCAGTAGTTAAGACGGTAAATAACGATTGTTCTGCCAAATATCAGCCGCTGAGCGCTTTCTTTCGTCGCAAAGGCGGTGGGTTTGTTGTTAATGTTTCCGATTCCCTTGTTCACAAACTAAACTAAATTTAAGTTGAGTGCATCTTTTTCTTTCTATTTCATTATGAAAAGGACAGAATCAACAAAATTGTCCGGCATGTGTGTATGACCAGTAGTGGACGAAACAAAAGGAGTCTGTGTAAGGATCGTAGCAGGAAGCCTACACCCATAGGAAAAAAACCGACCAAGTGCGAATTGGAGTCGCGGGTCGAGGGTTCCGTATAAAGTTGTTGGTATTTTGTTATTAAACTACATATTTGCGGTTTTCAGATTTTTTCCTTTACGTGTGCTTTAAGCGACATGAAAGAGTTTTGCGACACTGCGACACACTGCATTGCGACGGAAAAGAGAGTGATCTTATAAGGGTTCCTTTTTAGGGTTCCACACCTCAAAAGGTAAAAAAGGAACCCTTATAAGATCACTCTCTTGTCCGTCTGTCTGTCCGTGTGTCACCACCGATTTTCTCAGGAACGGGTGGACCTTGTAAGTTGAAATTTATAGCAGATACTGAGGTCTATTTAGTCCCTATTAGGTGTATAAAAATCATCCTGAGTCAACACGATAGTAAAAAGATATGGGCAAATTAAGATTTTCGCGAAAACTTGTAACTACCAAAATTTACCTCAATTTTCAACTTTTTTTATTTTTTCAGAATTTTCCCTTTACTTGTGCTGTAAGACCTTGCTTTTGACCATTCTAGGTAAACTAGAAGTATTAACTCTATAGGTTTTGAGTCGAAAACCTATAATATGATAGTTCCCGTTGACCTAGAATCACGAAATTTGGCAAGAAGCAATGTCTTACAGCACATGTAAAGTAAAAAATCTGAAAACCGCAAATATGTAGTTTAATAACAAAATACCTACAAGTTTATACGGAACCCTCGGTGCGCGAGTCCACCTCGCACTTGGCCGGTTTTTTTTACCTTTTGAGGTACGGAACCTTAAAAATGAGCAAAATAGTTACTTACAAAAAACATCATTCTGTGTTTTTTATTTCTTGTCCGTACCAATGGAGTAGCTTCTATGGGTTTCAGCGTATATCTACCATTTTTTTTCAGATTGGTAATCATCAAATGACTCTTCGCGCTCTGGGCGGAGTGGAAAGAAGTGCCAGACTTGTACTGACTAAAACCCATCATGTTCCTTCCTTACCCTTTGTGTTCCAGGGCCGCGGTATCTCTTTCGAACAGTCCCGCAGCCCTAGCAGGCATCGGCCCTTGCGGGTTCACCATATTCCTTACTTTCAAATAGTTCAAGTTTGACGGCACGGTTGGCGCAGTGGCTGAGCGATTGACTGCTGCGCTGCGTGTTGCGGGTTCGATCCCCGCACAGAACAAATATTTGTATGGCCTACAGATAGTTGTTCCGGGTCTGGTGTTTGTGTATGTGAGTTTAAATGTTTGTGAATGCACCTTTTTTTTTTCAAAAAAGTACAGACGCCAGCACATCAAACTCTTTGAAACTGTCAAATTTTCCCAATCAACTTTGAACTTAATACTACTTCAGCGAAAACGTTGAAAATCGATTAAAGAAATAATCATCATCATCATCATCATCAGCCTTTTTAATGTTCCCACTGCTGGGACACAGGCCTCCTCTCTATGAGAGGGAATGGGCTATAATCCACCACGCGGGCCCAGTGCGGATTGGTAGATGTCACATGTCTTCGAATTTTTGGTTCTAGGACATGCCGGTTTCCTCACGATGTTTTCCTTCACCGTTTTTGAGAGCAGTGGCGATGAAATAAATTACACAAAGTAATGCGCCTGCCTGGGTTCGAACCCACGACTTACAGTTCGTAAGTCGGGGTCGCTACCACTGGGCCACCGCTGCTCTCCAAGAAAGAAATAATAATTGACAGATTTTAGTAGCTTGATGTGCTCGGCCTCTCTACAAGTGTCCACTCAAAACTTACTATGTTGTTTTCATATTGTGCTTAATTCATCATTCTCTTGCCCTTATTCCATTTTATTAGTGGTCGGCGCAGCATGTCTGCTTCTTCCATACTTCTCTATTACTCGTCATCTCATCAGACACCTCCTTTTTACAATATCATCCTTCACACAGTTCATCCATCATTTCTTTGGTCTTCCTCTACTCTTTCTTAAAGCCATCCACATTCATACTTAAGACTTTCCTCACGACATTTTCCTCATTCCTCCGCATCACATGCCCATACCACGACAACCGATTATCATAAAACTTTTTAAGTAGGCGCTACTTTCAGACTTCCTCTTAATTCATAAAAAAAAATGAAAAGTTTCAAGTTTTCAACCCTGATCCAAATCAAGCTTTTGAAGACCCTACGTAACTACTGCGCATGTCCAGGGACAGGGACTAATATACGAATCTAGGAGATACCTTGACCCAGTTTTTTGAAGACCAGATGGCCTTCTGTGGTAGTGGCTAGCTATCTCAGGCCCTTTGGGTACCCTATTCCTTGAGGTTTTTTGGGGTTCGTTTTGGAAAAGTATGTCCCTCCTAATGGTTGATGCTGTACTCCTGAATCCTTACGGTATCTTTATTCTACTTATTGAAGCATCAATGGTGCCTATTCCCTTGTTTACAAATTAAACCAAATTAAAATTCAGTGCATCTATTTCTTTCTATTTCAATAAGAAAAGGACAGAAGATAAATTTTTGTTTAGTCCTGTCAAATTAACCAGCGCCTGACACAAGTTTAGACGTGATTAAAAAGTTGACTACTAAAAGTACATTAAATTACGTCAGGTGCTGACTAATTTGACAGGACTAAACTAATATTTATCTTCTGTCCTTTTCATAATGAAATAGAAAGAAAAAGATGCATTCAACTTAAATTTAGTTTAGTTAGTAAACAAGGGAATCGGCACCAATATCTCTTTTTAGATTTCGATATCTCTACAAATAAATCGCAAACAAAATATGTTTAAGAGTGGGAGAATCGGCAATAGATAGAAAGATTCAAGAGGAAAGTTTATATCTACATTGCACCCGTGCAAAGCAGGGGCAGGGGCGGGTCGCTAGTAATCACACTACATTATAAAACAAAGTCCTCTGCCACGTCTGTATGTCTGTTCGCGATAACCGTGAAAACCGCATGATTCGAGTATTGAGTATATATATTCAATCATGATTCGAAAGATACGTGGTCGTCATTTTTGCCTGCAAGAAATCCCACCGGGTGCATGGCTTGTAGAAAATAAATTCTGGTAAGTACATTGCTGCCTTGAAAATTGAAAAGTTTTATTGACCGCTACTAGATGGCATGAAAACATCAAGCAAAATGGCCTGTTTCACAACAGGAAACTTCATACGGATCAGAGAGTAGGAGGCAAAGAATTCTGTGGGCAAAAAGACAACATGCCTTCATGAGATGACGCTAATCGTCACTTTTTTTTTCAAAATTATAGGACTTTTCTTTACTTCCCAATAAATCACAATACATTAAATCGAATGTAATAAACTCTGGACACCTGTCTCTCTTTCATTTATGTGTATGTAATATTTATGAGAATCATCCACACGACGAAGAATAAATAATTTATTCTTCGTCGTGTGGTAAAAAGTATTGTAAAAAAATGCGGCTTTAGTTTTAAGCATGGCCACATGCCTAAAGTACCATACAGTAGTCTAGGTCCAAAACAATACGAAACTAAGACATTAATAATTAATGTCTTAGTTTCGTTCAGAAACAGTACAAGCATTTTAGCAGCTGGTATTGTTAAACTAAGACATTAATTATTAATGTCTTAGTTTCGTTTCGTCTTAGCTTCCACTAAAAAACGCTAGATGGCGCTGTAAAAAATGTTGTTAGCCTGTATGGAGCTGGCGTTCGTTGCCTTTCAAAAGTATTCTTTGTTAGTTTTTGTGCGTTCGTCTTTCTTCGCTCGATTTGCGTTTTAGTTGCTTTGCTCAATTTGGCCATAATTTCTCTATAATACAACCTGGCACCCGAATATGTTGGACACCGATTTCTGCTGCACGTAAAAACTTGATTTGGCTGCGACCGGACACCGATATGTAAATTTCACTGAGTAATGTACAGCGCCATCTATCGTTTTAGTGGAAGCTGACCGAGAAAAACCTCCTTTTACAAAATGTTCACCAACAGCCTGTCAATGTCTTTCATTTGCCAAAAGCATCAAAGAGTATAGAAATTTAAATGGAAGTGCCATGCTGAACTTCTTGTCAGGTAGTGGGTTTTGTTGTAATCATTCTATCTATTATTAACTGCCTGTTTGTGGAATAAAAAAATAAGTGAATCTTACCATGGTATTATAATCGAAGGAGCCCAGTCCAGTTGGACTCTCCTTGGAGCAACCAACGACATCTTCTCTCCTTTTCTGTCAGCCACACTCAATAAATATTTATCTCTTTCACAAAAACACTTATTTACTTTAATATTGCTTTTCGAAATGCCATTTATTTTCGTTTACATACACGTATTTAACTATGTTTAAATGCTTATGTATTTAGTTAAAGTTTCTACTAAATAGTAGTTCTTTTGATTTTTTGGCGCGAAGGAATATGCTTAGTCGATCTGTCATACCTGTAACAAAAAAAAAGAAAAGTTATTAATATCAAATCATATGACAAGTTAAATATGCTATTGTACACCCACTTTTAGGGGCAGGCCTTTGCCCAGCAGTGAGCCAGAATAGGCTAATTAAAAAAAAGGGGGAGGCACCAGGGTAGCTCGCGAATTCAAATTTGAATTCCATTGAATGACTATTTCATGAAAAAGTCATTCATTTTGGTATACAGTGCGTCAGGTTAAACGAGGGACATACTTTAAGCGAGTGTAGTACACATGAAAATGAACAACTTTTACTAAGAGACCAACACTGAAATCAAGAAAATAAAACCAGCCGCTCTATACATTTATGTTCGCATAACTGGACAAAATGTAGGGAACAACAGTTTTTTTTGTTTCATATTTTTGCATCCGCGCCTTAAAAGTTGTTCATTTTCATGAGTACTCCCTTAAAGTATGTCCCTCGTTTAACCTGACACACTGTATAATAATATTACAGTGTTGCAAAGGTTATCAATAATATTTAGTCTAGTAACTGTTGAAAAAATAAATATTACAATCAGGTCAGTGTCATCATATATTCGGCAACGCAAATTATACAAGCAATATTTTTAGTTAATAGGTTTTGGCTGATGTGCGCAAAAATGCAATTTTATTTTTGTTTGACTGCCTCGTTGCCCGTTGGTCAAGTGGTTTTAGCGAGACTGCAGTTTTGACTGCAGAGTCTCAAGAATTTTGTCACTGCAAGCTTGCACCCCTTTTACCAACCAAAACACCAAATGAGATAACACACTTTTCTATGACTATGCGAGAAATTAAAAAAAAAATTCGTAGTCCGACAATGGGGAAGGCTCAACCGTAGGTGGTGTGACCATAGATAACCAAACAGATCAAAGTATTATGATTTTTTTTGAAGTAAAACTTCTTTAGGCGCGACTAGGGAGTAACTCAGATTTTTTTTCTGACGGAAGTAACGCTTACTATATTTAAAAATGCAACGATCTTATACTCAAAAGCATGGCAACCAAGGAGCCAACTTATCAAAGGTTTTATTTAAATATCGAATTGGCTTGCAAATAGAAAGCAGTTTATTGAAAAAAAACAAATGAACTCATCAACGCGAGAAAAAATATTGTTGTTTGTGTGCATCATTGATTTTGAAAATTTTAATTCATTTCCTCGCATTATTTGCATGCCGTTTTTAGTAGGCGAAAGAACTATGTTTGTGTTATAAAATCTGTAAAACACCATATTTCAGGCAAATAAAGTCAAAGTCAAAGTTTTTGAAGTAAAACTTCTTTAGGCGCGACTAGGGAGCAACTCAGTTTTTTTTTGAAAATCTCTAAATATACTTGTTTATTTATTACTTTTAAAATAAGTAAATTAAAAGAAAAAGAAGTTTTACTTCAATCGCGCGTAAAGGTTACACGCACACATTTGTTTTTTTTTTCTTACGTTTGGAACCAGCTATGCAAGCGCCATTAGTTTCGTTGCCTTTCTCATTGTCAAAATGAGCATCACGAATTCTAGTGAGAAGAAATAAAACTTCAAGTGTCTGTTTTTGACCCCAAATGACAGCAATAGCCCGCTTCTTTATGGTGACTGGCAAAAAGTGAGTGAAGTGTGCTCGCTTTAAATTGCCCTGACTCTTCAACGACGCGGCTTTAATTCACGCGAACCATATATTTAATTTAAAGACAATCTCTTATGGCTTAAACACAAACAGCAGTCAAACGCGTCAAGATATTTAGGACAATATAAATATTTGGGACGAACTATTCTTACATTAGTTTCCAGCAGGTGACGCCTACGCCAAACACAAATAGAATTGACTACAAATGATTCTGAACGTTTTGTGTTATGTCAAAATTTCAAAATGGCGCTCTCGTGTGTAAATTAATGTCTTTTCGCGCGCTTTTCCACCGTTTATGTTATGTAATGGACAAAGTTGGAGTAAGTATAGAAAAAAGCTTATCATGTTGTTGTTTCTAAAACATTAAATTCAACGAAAGCAGTAATTGTTTTAGTTAACCGCCTGTTATAATTTACTGCATAGCGTAATGGCGTTAAGCAAATTATTTTAGTGAAAAATTGCCAGGCGTTCTGTAAATTTTAAAACAAAAATAAAATCTTTTTGTGCAGTGTGAAATAAAATGTGTCAGCTGAATCATTTCATATTTTCCAAGTAAACCTAATTTCAACATGTTTTTGAGAAACACAATATTAATTCTCAACATGGCTTCTAAGTAAACGGTAAGTTTCATTTTAGCATAAATAAAGGAGTTTGGAAAGTGTCTCGATGTTAACTCTTTGATGAAGGATTATATTTATCAGTTTATGTATATATGTACAAGTTACAGCAACGTACAGTTGCGACCTTTTCCGCCTGATCAGTTACATTTTCATTTGAATCATGCGGAGGCGCCCCGCCCGGCTAGAGAGCGCTTCACACGTGTGAGTGCAAGCAAAAATGAGCTAAGTGGTGATCAGGCAAGAGTGTCCTCGATTGTACAGACGCCAGCAGGTCAAGCTACCCGAAACTGTCAGATTTTCCCAATCTACCTTGAACCTAGTGCTTTAAAATCTGACAGATTGTAATAGCTTGATGTGCTGGCGTCTGTAGCTATGCCTCTTTCACAAGAGAATAGATAGACTGGTAGAAACTACAGAATGAAACCTGCTATGATCCTAATCCTAAGGAATAGAATCAGTCTAAGGGGTGTAAACAGACTCAAACCGAAAGGCACTTGTTCTCCCGTCATTGCGATATTTTTTTTGTTCTAGACCATACCTGGGAACCTTCTAGTTACGGAGATATTGGGGGTCAAAGTTCCAACTTCTTCACAAGTATTTTTTTTAAATACATGTTTTTAATGTAAGATTTTTACTTTAAACACTTACTATTCAATCCATCCATCAGCACAATGTTTTGAGTGCGTTACATTGAGTCCTACTGTAAAACGTGATTTTTCAGCCCAAAAAAGAAAGTCGTTTCCCAGCACTAATTTTTCGTTAAGTTACTTAAATAGTTTGATGTATGTACATAATGCTCGGTTGATGGCTTCGTGAAGAGTCTGTTTATACCCTGTATAATGTTTCCGTTGCCATACCAGCCTCCTTTTTAAGCGAGCAGGCGATTTAAATGCCTTCATCAGAAATTGGACGGTAATGTGGACTCTGGAGGAATGTTTTGAGTATGAATGTGGATGCCAAAGAAACGTTGGATGGACTGTGTGAAGGATGATATGGCTAGAAAGGAGGTGACTAAATAACGAAGTATGGAAGAAGAAGAAGACATGCTGCGCCGACCTCAAATAAATTGAAAGGGCCGGCGAATGGTGATCGAGAAATTCATCATTGCTTAGTCACCGTAGATTAAAGAATGTATTGAATGTATGTATTGTGTGTCTTGCTATGTAATTATTGCTGTGGATACTTTACTACTGGTATGTAATGAGGTATTGTATTTGTGTTACGTAATAAAAAATGGTAACACATATTTGTAAACATGCAGAATCTAATAGGTAGGAATGTAACAATGTCCAGTGGTGCTCAAATGTAAGTTTTTCTCGGTATATCTGGCCATCTTTATCATTCGAGGTTACTTGCCCATTCTTCTAAACAGAGATCTTTGAAATGGGTAACGAGAACGACAGTCAAATTAGCAACTTTTACAGTTATAATGTGTTCTGAAAGGTCCTAGCTGTAACAGTTCTATTTTAAAAGAATGCTTTGATTTTGCCAAGTCTTATCCCAACTACGTTGGCTTCTTGCAGCTGAATACCAGTATTTTAAGGAATGGGCACCTACAGTACTTTCACAAGTTATTATACCTTGTGTCTTTGACTGTAGATTAGCCTTCTTTGTTTTTCTGACATTCAAAAGTGCCTGTAATGGTCTAATTGAAATAAATGCTTTTGAGTTTGAGTTTTTTGAGTTTAAATAGAGCGGCTGTCTATCTGACCTCTCCGACACAGTTACAAGGTTAAATGATACCTCTTGGTAAGACTGGTTGTCAGACTTTCTGACTAACCGTAACAACCACCGATGATCTAAAATTGAGAGCCGGAATCAGCTTGATAAAGACATGATAGAAATGTATTGGTACCTATTAAATTATCATGACACACTTAAAAAGATGCCAGTTGTCATGGTATATGATGGGGAGGAAATGGCGTTTTAAGTATAGATGTGGCTGGCTTTATGAGCAGAGAAAGACTAATGAAACGACAGATGGATTGTGTGAAGTATGAAATTACATTTTTGAAAAACTTTGACTAACACTGCCACAATAGAACACAACAGAGGCTACAGAACGATCATAAAGTATTCACAATAACTGCACACAACCGGAAGATGAGCTAGCAAAAACGAGCTCAAGGTTAACACTATTATACCATACCCTTCAGTTAACCACTAGTGAGCAACCGGAAAACTCGTCGGTCAAAAATGGCGAGAAAACAATTCATAATCATCGCTGTGCTTCACTTCAGTAACGGTGCAATAAATGATCAATTCTTCCCGCCGATAATGGAAAGAACATCAACAAGTATAACTGAAGGAATCACCAAGGATCCTCTCCTGAGTTCCACAACCCGCGCTTACACAAACGCGTTTGCAGCAGCGGTCAATGCAGTCACTTGGATGCCTCATGTCATAGCAGAAGCATTAGGATTTGCCGATACACCTATCCTCGCCAGCAACTCGAATAATCTGGGCCAAATTAACAAGTTCGTAGTAGACTTTAGTGAAGCAAGTCTGAACGAAGACGCAAAATTGGGAATAGTTGAGTTGATTTACAAATACGGGTTTGCTGCCGAAATACATGGCGTGGAAACTGAAGATGGCTATGAATTGACGATGTTCAGGATTCCCGGGAATGGGCAGGCTGTGTTTTTAATGCATGGACTGTTAGGTAGTGCTGATGATTTCGTGATAGCAGGTAGAGCAAGTGCTCTAGCGTATATGCTATCTGATGCAGGATATGATGTCTGGATGGGCAACGCTCGTGGGAACAAATATTCAAGAAAGCATATGATTTTGGAGCCTTCAGAAGCTGAATTTTGGGACTTCTCTTGGCATGAAATTGGTACCTACGATCTGCCAGCGATGATTGACTACGTATTGAACAAGACGGATGAAAACTCTTTGAAATACATCGGTCATTCACAAGGTACGACTTCATTCTTCGTCATGGCTTCGGAAAGGCCTGAATATAATGAGAAAGTATCCTTAATGGTGGCGCTGTCTCCAGTAGCTTACATGTCACAGGTTAGATCACCCATAGTCCGGTTGATGTCTCCTGGAACGAACATTTTGCATGGAATATCGAAGAGTATAGGACTGTACGAGTTTTTACCTGATAACAATTTAGTTCGAACATTGAAGCTAATAGTTTGTGGCACAGGACCTATATCAGAGATTCTTTGCAGCAATACTCTATTTCTTATGTCCGGATTTGATTTTGCCCAATTGAATGTGACGAATCTACCCGTCATTCTTGGACATATACCTTCAGGAGCGTCTATAAAACAGTTCGCGCATTATGGCCAGGGAATATTGTCGAAAGAATTCAGGAAGTTCGACTACGGTGTCGAAGAAAACTTGATGAGATATGGCCAAAAAGTTCCGCCGGAATATCTTTTGGAGAATGTAAGCACTAAAGTGTCCATGTTTTGTGCCGAGGCGGATTGGTTAGCTCATCCTTTAGATGTGCTTACACTATTCAACAGATTAAAAAATGTGGTTGGTTTCTATAAGGTTCCGTATAAGCAATTCAATCACGTAGACTTTATTATCGCAAATGATGTAAAGGAGTTGCTTTATGGAAGAGTCCTTAAAGAGTTACTTATTCACTAACGGGTGTTTGCGGTATTACGATATACAGGTTGCCAGCAGACTCTTCACGAAGCCGTCAGCTAAGCATTTTGTATATCAAAGTAAGCAAAAATTATTGAAATTACTTTTTTGGGGTCAAAAATCACGTTTTACGGTAGGATCCAATGTAACGCACTTATTAATTACAAAAGTTGCGTTTTTGGTGCTCGTTATTTTGACACTAATGTTGTAATACGGTGAATGAAAACATCGTGAGGAAACTGTATATGATGTGACATCCACCAACGGTGGTGGAGTATGGGTTAATGTGAGGAGAAGAGGTCTGTGTCCCAGCTGTGGGAACATTATGGGATGATCTATGTTTTATGGTTTTAAGTACATTTTAAGTGGGTGATCCTGATCAATGTGATTTTTGTTAATTTTTATGTAAAAATGTAACTTATATTATTCAATCTCTAACCTGCCTCGTTGAGCTCGTCAAGTGGTCGGAAGCGACTGCTGAGCAAGAGGTCCTGGGTTCAATTCCGTCGGGCAAAGTCTTATTGGGTTTTTCCATTATACACAGATCGCTTTTAAATAGGCTTGATGATCAAAATTACGTTTTTGTACACTTTGAAAATTGCCTAGGCACCGTCTATGTAAATTATTGTACGGTTTTTTTCCCTTAACTATAGTGTACGAGTATAGCCATACTTGTCTTATATAAGGTGTGTTATGTATATCATTAATGCTAAAAATCGAGGGTGACTGTCTCTAAATGAGAACACATTAAATTTAAAAATAAAGTTACACTGGTTTTTTTTCTTCCAAAAATACGTAATAACCAATAAAAGTTCCAAATACATGCTCAAATTACTTTCACTTGAAATGAAAAAGGCATTTCCTGAAAATGAGTCGCCGTTTTTAATTTTAAATTTCTCAAAACTCAACTGAGTTCGTTGACTTTATCTTTATGAATTTTAAATTCAAAATTACTGAAATTCAAATAATGATATCTTCAGTCTGCCTGTCTCCCGTTTGTGAAAACGTATATTTGTCATGTTTTCCGTGTAATAATCGTAATTTATTTGATCTATCGCCGCCATCTTGGATTTCGCGAATGACATTTATGAGATGATTGAACTACGGATGAAAATAAAATGATTTATGTCTTTCTGGGCCTTCTAAAGATTATTATAGTAATATTAATAGGTCCAATGCTTTGTCTATTTAATTTTAGATAGTCGATCTATTATTGTTTTTGCTGTTTTATTTCGACAGATATTGTAGATCCGATATTGTTTTGAATCGTAATATTTGAATGTTTTTGTTTTGAAGATATTTTCTAACGAGACCCACATGCTCACGATCATATATCCAGGCATTTAACACTACAGGGCTGCGGGACTGTTCGAAAGAGATACCGCGGCCCTGGAACACAAAGGGCAAGGAAGGAACATGGATGAGTTTTAGTCAGTACAAGTCTGACACTCCCTTCCGCTCCGCCCAGAGCGGGAGAAGTCATTTGATGATTTCCCATCCGAAAAAAAAAGGCATTTAACACTAATCAGTTAGGAATTAGCAGTAGGTGAATGTCTGTGTACCTTCAGGTCTTAAAAAGTGCTGATTTTCAACCTAATTTAAATCAACTAGTTTTGAATTTTAAAGGTAGTAGACATGGGAATATTGTGAAGCAATTTGAAAGAAGTTTTTATCAGTAGGGGACTAAGGGCGACATACCAAATCAAGCTAAGCGACGCGGAATCATTATCTCCGGAATTTGTTTTTTTTTTACTATATTTTTTTAGTTACTATTCCTATATTTCAAGGTAAAATAACATTCCCTGTACGCACTCCATTTAAATATAAATAATACGGCTAAAACAAAAAATCCAACTATGGATGTTGAAATACTCTAACGAACGACACGTGAAATCGGCTGTTCACTTCCTGCATCGAACTCGTCGTCGCGCTTGCCGTTCGCTACGTACGTTTTGCCACGGTAACGATACATTGCGTATTAGGAAAGAAAAAAAATCAAATTTATTGGATTCCCATAACATTCCTGAAATAATTTCTTGTACATCTTATTATCGAATCATATCCACAGAGCCCACCCTCTGAGTTTTAGTCAGTACAAGTCTGACACTCCCTTCCGCTCTGCCCAGAGCGGGAGAAGACATTTGACGATTCCCCATCCGAAAAAAAAAGGTGATGTCGAATAAAACTACAATTGTGTTTACACGAACGCTTTCGGCCTTGAGATTGTAATTTTATAATAATATTTAGTTGCCTGACTTGGGAATCAAAACCACGACATCATGCACAACAGTAGAACTTACGACTAGACTACGGGGCAGTTCAATACTATACTAAGTATTTAAATACCTATTAACAACATTGTTATCATACCAAAAAGTGTTAAAAGACAATCCAATGTCGACCAGCATCGCCAAACGTCTCAAGAATGCGAGAATATCATCAATCTTTCAACAGCTAATTTAATACAATGACCTGATTATGAACCAATAATAGCTGGCAACACTTCTTAACCTTGCCAGCATTAAATATTAGTTTCTGATTCTCGTCCATCGATGCTTTGTGTGTTATTTGCTGTTAGGGTTACTAGCAGTTCGATTATTTACCAGTCCGGACAAAAAGCCAAATATCCATCAACATCATCCAAATAGCCATCGATGCTTTGTGTGTTATTTGCTGTTAGGGTTACTAGCAGTTCGATTATTTACCAGTCCGGACAAAACGCCAAATATCCATCAACATCATCCAAATAGCCATCGATGCTTTGTGTGTTATTTGCTGTTAGGGTTACTAGCAGTTCGATTATTTACCAGTCCGGACAAAAAGCCAAATATTATGCACACAACATCTGCTGCCTTGCCCCTCTCAACTATGCACGTTGGGGTCGGCTTCTAGTCTAACCGGATGCAGCTAAATACCAGTATTTTACATGGAGCGCCTGCCTATCTGACCTCCACAATACTGGTTAACACGATACCGCTTGGCAAGACTGGTTGTTAGACTTTGAGGCCACTTTACACGAGCTCATGTGAGTGGGGTGATGTGACATTGGTTCTGGACATCACCTAGAAGGAGGAGGAAGCGAGAGTCACGGCTGAGGGCTCGCGAACGCAACGCAGTACTCAGGTTTGCGTTCTCACTGAGGGACTACCTACATCGTCAGCCTTTAGTAAAAGTTCTCAAACAATTGTAAATTCAGCCTCTAGTTTGTAAAACTAGCCACTCAAAAGTTACAAACGGTTAAAAGTGGTCCCTCAGATATGACTGACAGGCTATATATCTCAAAACCGGAAAAAGAAATAAATATGCAGGGTGTAAACTTCACGCAAAAATTTGTGCTGGGAAACGACTTTTTTTTGGGCTGAAATATCACGTTTTACAGTAGGACTCAATGAAACGCTCTCAAAATATTGTGCTGATGGATGGACTGAATAGTAAGGGGGTGTTGGAGGTGTTTAAAGTAAAAATCTTACATTAAAAACATGTATTAAAAAAAAAAAACTTGTGTAAACGTTGGAACTTTGACCCCCAATATCTCCGTAACTGGAAGTTTCCCAGGTATGGACTAGAGCAAAAAAATGATTGCGATGAATGACGGGGAGAACAAGTGCCTTTCGGCATCGTTAAGAGTCTGTTTACACCCTTTATATAAAACACACCCTAAGGGTCAGGCAAAGGTGTACCCTAATAGTTCACCCACGTTTCCCCAGTTATGGTTGATTCCCAAGTCCACACATCAAAAGTGTCTAGGGATATTGCAAGTTTATTAGCATAACTTTAATGTGATGTCAAAAATGTTGAAGGATGGAGAGGGAGAGGAAGACCAAGGAAACGATGGATGGATTGTGTGAGGAATGATATGAAAGATAAAGGAGTAAATGATAGCGTGACGGTTGACAGAGGAGAATGGAAGAAAAAACGTGTTGCGCCGACCTCCAGTCACATTCCCAAGGGCAGGAAGATGATGATGATTATGAGATCCATAGTCTAAAAATCATACAAATCCTAACGATCAAAGAGCCGAACAAATCCTGACGGATGGTAACCCTATTAACAGAGTAACAGATGCTGCTTTAGCGTAAACCTATCGTGAGATTTCATCTTTAATGTTTTGGCAGAGGTCATTGGATACGCATTATGTTGTTATTTTGCTCCACTTTGGTTGCAGTTACCATCACGCGGTTTCTGTAGTCAATGAGTCACACCAACACATCATTTAGCGTTCCTTCGCGAGCTGCTGCGATGACGTCACGCCGCGAGTTTCATGGCTGATTGCGGGTGATGCGCAGTGTTTGCGTTCATAAAATTTGATTTGTAAAGTGGTTTGCACTTATTATTTTAACTCTACGAGTGTTGACGTTCATAAAATTTGATTTGTGAAGTGGTTTGCACTTATTATTTCGACTCGCAGCGTGACATCACACATTAGTGGATTTTGGGGTAGGCAGAATAGAACCCCACCTGCTACGATCCTTACATACTCCATTTGCCGCCTCGTCCACGTCCGTACCATCTGGTCAAACACACACGCGGATTGCGAATATTACGCACCTGACCACTCTGAAGAACCTCACCAATAAGGTCGGACTTTTCGACAAAAAGGTCTTTTTATATAATAACATTTAATGTGAAGCACAATGTGAATTGAAGAATCAATGATTTTGAAATGTTCGGACTTTAGGCAGGATTTTTCCTGTTGCTGTAGTACTGTAGTGCCGTTTCACGTTCACCCTCGGAAACTAAATCTATTTATACCAGCAGACCACACACTGAAATCATTACTCAATTTCTTACATCATGGACTATTGTTTATCTCAAAAGTTCACGTTTCACACACCACCAGCTTGTCCCGTTGCTGTCCTCCCCCAGCGATGCTCCAAGCCGAGGCTCGTACCCCTCAGAGGGTGCCCTTATCGTGTAGTCGCTTTAGTTTGTAAGTTTTTTGTTCAGTTTTTTGTTTAGTCCGGTTAAGCAGACTAAACCTAGGTAAGGCAATAAGTAAGCAAACATTTTTGAAGGTTTCACTTCTACCACGTGTGAATTGCACACATTCTTATTCTTATTCTTTATTGCACACAAATTAAAAAATATACATACAAATTGCAATGGTATAACTTATGTACAATGGCGAGCTTAACCCAGAATTGGGTAGTGTGTTTTTTTTTAGTCTGAAAATTCATTGTTTTCGGTAGCGCTCAATGCAAATAACTCAAAACATTGTGCTGATGGATGTATTGAATAGTGCAGGAGACATATAGGTATTTTAAGTAAAGTAATAACATTTAGAACTTAGCCATCAATATCTCCGTAAATAGAAAGTTCCCAGGACTAGGTTTGGTCTGGACTCTAGACCAAAAACAAATCGCAATGATGTCGGGAGGAAGAATTTAAGTACATTTCGGTATTTTTTTTATTCGGTATATTATTTGTTTACTTCGCACTTTCTTTTAATATTTTTTCTTGGCAAACTAACTTATATTGCCTACGTTTGAACGTTACGTTACGTACGTTACGTTTGTTTATTCTTTATTTATTTTTTTGTTTTTTACCTGTACAACACTCAGAAGTTGCAAAGGGCGTTTGGGATACCGTTTTATATCAATTTGACGTTAAGTTAATGAATTTTGATTTATATTTAAACTGACAAAACAACGACAGTAAAAGTATTGCAAAATCAGTAGTAAAATAACATGAAAAGACAGTTATTTCTTTCTGTTTATATTTTTATCAGCACGTGAATATTACCGCCATAACATTTGCAATACGCTGTTTTTCTTCATAATCATAATCGGCTAGTCAAAATACACGTGATGTGTTACATGCCAGAAACAACACGTGCTTTTTAATAGAAAACAAGTGTATTAATGACATATTTTGGTTTATCAACCAGAAAAAAAAGTTAATAAAAATTGTCTTAGAATTTTATTTGAAGCAAGAGTCATAGACAATTATTAATGTTCTAATTAGGCTGTTTACAAAGTTTACCTTGGTCATAAAATATCAAGAGATTAAGGAATGAATTTATGACAGATGTCATTGCCAAAAAAATTGCCTCGTTCGTGATCGTAAGCGTATCTGGCGAATGTGGGTTCGTTTTTTGGATCGGGCAAAGAGTTATTAGTTTTTCTGATCAGGAATTTCTCAGTAGCGGGCTAGTCTGGCTTTGTGCTTGATTAATGTCAAAGCTCGCCGCAAATAATATGAGAATTACCCCTTTTTGGGGTATGGAGAACAGGGTGTAAAGTTCTTAATCCCTCATAGAAACGGGAGGAACCTCCGACCAGATGGGTGGTATGTCTGGTGCGCCCAACGGCTGTTGTCGGGTTCTTCTATATAGTCTTAAGTCGCGGATAACTTTACTTGCGCGATCTAGGATTTTGATGTATTTCGATGTTTAGTTCATCATCTGTGACATAGATGGCGCTGTAGTACTTTTTGTTCCATGTTACTGTGGAACACTTTGCCGTTACAACTAACACTAGAAAACATCTATATGAACGCCTAGAAGCCGCCTGCTGTTCTCCTCATCGCTGTCACTGCGGTGAAGCTGTCAACAGCTTTGGACATCACGACCTGTCATGACAGCCGAAGTGTGGGACGCGATCATATCTGACGAGCTCTTGTCACCGTTGGCGTTCCAGTTGTTTTAGAACCCAATGGCTTAGCACTCGACGGTGGATGGATGCATTCTAGCAATGGAAACATTATAGGCTGATTTTGCTATCTCAGAACTGGTAGAGTACTCCTGTCCTGATGACTCTTGACACTCATTAGACAAACATGTGTTTAGATTAAGTTTGATTATAAAATCCTTAAATGATAAGTCCTCATCACCACCTATCTTTCTTTTGCTGTGCCCGACAGGGTCCAGGATTGTTTTATTTTGGAAAAATGTTTCCTACCTAAGCCTACCTACATTGTGGAATGCAATAAAGAATTGAGTATTGAGTTTATTTGCTTAAACCGCAAGGCCAAGCCAATATGGATAATACCTCCCTCTAATTTAAAAGCTTTACTTCCAAACTTAAAAAAAGACGGATGAAGATGTTAGATGAAAAAAGATTGCATATAACGGAGATGAGAATGTTTAGATGGATGTGTGGAGTGACAAGGATGTATAACATAAGGAACGAGTATATTAGAGGAAGTTTAAAGGTTGCGCCAGGGACAGAAAAGTTAAAGGGAATCGAATGTCTTGGTATGGACATGTGAGGAGGAGGGACGAATCGCATGTGACTAAAAGAGTGATAAATATAAATGTTGTTGGGATCAAGAGGGAGAGGAAGACCAAGGAAACGATGGATGGATTGTGTGAGGAATTATATGGAGGAAAAAGGAGTAAATGATAGCGTGACGGTTGACAGAGGAGGATGGAAGAAGAAAACGTGTTGCGCTGACTTCTGCATTCATGAAAATCGTTAGAGCTGTTTCCGAGATTCAGATTATATTATACAACGTGTAACGGAAAGGGTATATATAGCCGAAAGGGGGTAACACAACTCGTCGTTCTGAGTTCTGAACAACTTTTGTTCTATGATTTTGGAAAATTCACGAAAAAATAATTTGCTTGTCCATACAAACTTTGTTGGTGACGTGACTTTTTAGTATGAGGAGTAGATTTTTTTTTTTCACGAATTTCCGAAAGTCGTAGAACAAAAGTTGTTCAGAATGAAGAGTTGTGTGACCCCCTTTCGGCTTACAATACCCTTTCCGTTACACGTTGTATACACGAATTGATCGTTTAAGGGTACTATAATTAATAATAATTAATAATTATTATAGATGTTGTTTTATGCTACACCTAATCTAATAACTGTTTGTTTTATCTATTTTACTCATATAATTAAATATTTATGCTGTATTGGCTTCCGCACGTTTTTTCACGGGTGACCACTGAAAACCAGCGCTGTGCTGTGGGCCCCCCTTAACACGGCATCATGCTGAGTGGTAACCTGTTTGTCGCACTCACGATGTGCAAGCTGTGAAGTTTTTTTGTTGTTGTTCAGTTCAGTTGTACTCTAAATGTTTTGTTATGCGATGTATGTTTACTGTTTATTTTTATCAAATTTTGTACGCACGTCATGTGTCTTTTTCTTTCGTTCTTTCTACTCCAAGCTCTGCTGATTATTGTCAGGGCTCGTTCCTAATAAGATGCGTTTTAAACACAACTGTTGAAATCTTCGTGTTCGCACGACGGCTGACCAAGCTATTTAAAGCCAGTTTATGCGTATCTCTCATTGTACAGAAAATATAAAGGCTGTAAAAATACTCTTAACGAAGCCGAAAGGCTCTTGTTCTCCACGTCATTGCGATCATTTTTTCTTTAATACATGTTTTTAATGTAAGATTTTTACTTAAAACATCTCTTACTATTCAATTCATCCATCAGCACAATGTTTTGAGTGCGTTACATTGAGTCCTACCGTAAAAACCGTAATTTTTCAGCCGAAAAAAAAATGGTTTCCCAGCACTCATTTTTGCGTAAAGTTACTTAGGGTCAAGTTCACCGACAACATAACGGTCTGATTATCTGAAAACAGCTGTTTAACGTGAATTTTCGTGTTTCTGAAAGCAAATCTGCTGATTAAACTCAGTAATCAACTGTTATCGCTAATTCAATGTCGGTGAACATGGCCCTTAATCATCAGATTTCCATTTTTGAACACGAAAATTCATGGTAAACAGCTGTTTTCAGATAATCAGACCGTGATGTTGTGGGTGAACTTGGCCCTTAGTTTGATGTACATACATAATGCTTGGTTGACGGCTTCGTGAAGAGTCTGTTTACACCCTGTATACCAAGCGAGGCCACGTTATACTAGAAATGTAAAGCTTGATAATATGCCGCCGTGTGTACCATAAACAGCTGCCCACTACTTCGGAGAATACAATCATGTTGTTTTTGTTAACATCGTCACAAAGCGCAAATCATTTAACGTCACTGAGGAACATGCCAACAATTTGGAACTTCGAATTTCTTAACGTGACAGATATTAAGTGGTCCAGGGAAAATTCTGCGCGACATTTAACTTCATTTGGGTAAGTAACAAGTAACATTTAATTGAAAGTATCAAAAAACCCGAGTACAAATTGTGTAATGTACCTACCAAATTACCAATATAATTATTATACACGTACTATATTTGTAATCTCCTTTATTTTGATTACACCCTACTCGATAGGTGTGGTTGAAAAAAACTGGCCAAGTGCGAGTCGGACTCGCGCACGAAGGGTTCCGTACCATTAGACATAAACGGCAAAATCATCCAAAAAAATCACGTTTGTTGTATGAGTGAAAGATTTTAATTTAAATATTCATTTTAATAATAGACAACTAAAATGACTTATCCCGCTCTGGGCAGAGCGGAAGGGAGTGTCAGACTTGTACTGACTAAAACCCATCCATGTTCCTTCCTTGCCCTTTGTGTTCCAGGGCCGCGGTATCTATTTCGAACAGCCCGCAGCCCTGGCAGGCATCGGCCCTTGCGGGCCCCTCCCTGTTTGCTGACATCTCTTTGAGGCGCGCGTGGAACACGAACGCGCCGTCTACCCGGCCTGTCGTCAAAAGACGGACGGACGGCGAGCTAGCCCATTTCTCTCCGTCCACAGGTCCGCGTCTACGGTGGCCGGAAGCCACCACGTGACCCCCGACGCCCGAGGCGTCTCCCGCGGCGGCTGGGACGAGAAGTTCTCTCCCTCTCACGCTCCGCCATCTCCTTCGCTAGCATGACTGCTTCGCAGAAGGAGGTGACGGCGTCCCATTCCCTCTCGCTCCGGACCATGGCTTGGACCAGGGCCGGACGCGATAGGTCACCGCCGCCGATTGCCGCTACGAGGACACGGCGGTGCTCCGCCCAAGCGGGGCGGACCTCCACCGTGTGATCCACCGTGTCCTCCGGGCGATCCACGCAGTGGTAACACCCGGGCGTTTCCTCCCGCCCGTTTCGGTGCAGGAACCTCCCGAAACAACCGTGTCCGGTGAGGACCTGCGTCAGGCGGAAGGTGAGGGTGCCGTGGTGCCTATCCAGCCACTCCTCAAAGAGAGGACTTATCGCCACTATTGTGGCGTGCCTTGCACGGGGTTGCGATAGTCGCTCTCTCATGGGAGCCCCCCTTAAATATTTATTTTATTATGTTATAGTATTTGTTGTTATAGCGGCATCAGAAATACATTATCTGTGAAAATTTCAACTGTCTAGCTATCACGGTTCATGAGATACAGCCTGGTGACAGACGGACTCGGATTGTGGAAATCTATTCAGCCGTTTGGAAGATACGAGGTAAAAAAGAAATTTACGAAGAAGTATACGCGCGAAAAACCCTCCCTTGGCAGTCAGGTAAAAAGGTCAGTTGGAATCATTTCTCCATTGCCGGAATGAACTTGGAAAAATGTGAAAAGTCAAATTTTAGATTTACGCTTTTTATTTCATCATCTGCCTAGCCTTTTCCCAACTATGTTGGGGTCGGCTTCCAGTCTAACCGGATGCAGCTGAATACCAGTATTTCACATGGAGCGACTGCCTATCTGACTATCTCATTTAGTACTGGGTAGTAGACGCCCTTTGGTAAGACTGGTTGTCAGACTTTTGGGCCACTGACTACCTATAACAACAGTCAAAGGTCTACAAATGACAGTCAGGACCAACGGCTTATCGTGTTTTCCGAGGCACGGAGGAGACTCTGAATTTTCTGGGTCACCCATCCACGGACCAACCTAGGCAAGCGCGGCTTAACCTAAAGATCGACCCGCGCGATTTAGCCACGAGTTTTTCCTCCTATATCTATTTTTTATCACAAAATAATTCTGCACTGATGACATTCATAGAGCTGACGAAAATTTCCTTGTTTAAAAGAGATGTTGGAAGATCAAAAACAAAATAAATCCGGTTACTGTTGCTTAGTTCTTTTTAATTGACTTTAAAAAAAAAGGAGGAGGTTCTCAATTCGGTTGTTATTTTTAAAACTTTCTGCAAAAATAAACCGACTAGCAAAAAAACACTAAAAAAGTCTGAAATATTTTATTTTTTGGCAGCAAGTTATTTGTTTTACAATAAATAGGCTTGCGTTGGCTCGCCTGCTGTGAAGCGACCTTCCATCAAGTCGTCCCACTGAAAGGTTTTTGTAGCGGAGTAGCCATAGCAATTTGCTTTTTCTAATAGAAGCATATCAAAGCAAAAAGTTCGTAAATCAAAACAAAGCAAAATCAGAAACAAAGAAAGAAAAGTACAAACAACAGAAACGCGTGTAACTACATAGTAGAAACATGAATTTGCATTTCCGCCATTTTGAATCTCACAACTGCATGCTTTCCCGCACAAATTGTACCCCAACAACATTTTAATCAATCAATTATGCAAGAAACAACTGCTCGCAAATAAGATGCATTAATGTATATAAACACACGTTAAATTATTGAAATAATCTCACCTTTCTCAATATATTCTCCCGACATACCATAAACAACAGTTAGTAACAATCGCGGCCATCTTGGATTAGTTCCAACGCGTTCATTTTATAAATTGCATGTCAAAACTTTAAGTATTTTGATAAGAGACTATTATATAAATTGATTGTGATAATATAATGTAATAGCAGCTGTTAATATTGATATATTACTTCCTAGTTCTTGTTTTGGTAAGCAACGAGCATGTTTTGGTTAATTCGAGTTATGAGGGCGCTATTTTAAACTGGCTGATTATTTTGAGGAGGTCTATTTAGTTCAAGTAGGTACTGTAATTCATTTATTCTGCTAACCAGCAGTTTCGCCACTTTCAGATGTTTTATCTGTTTTGTACATTCTACAGTTATAGCAATTCTATATATCTGCATGTGAATTAGCTAAAAATAAACTCAATCTCGAAGCATTTATTTAACCCATTCAGTGCCCAGAACCCAGCATATGAGTCGAACAATAATTTGTTTGTTCGCACAATCCGTATCCGTAGCTATGGACTCGCTAGTCGGGTTCTGGGCATGAATGCAAGTCATCTATAGTTCATTATAACGACGACTAGGATTCGGGTGGTGGGCACGCGAACGAAATTTACGAAGTTTTCGCGAAGTACTGGGCAGTGAATGGGTTAAATGGGGGCTATCGTTTTTAAGTTCAACAGGTGGCGCCACTGTCGAGTAAGGTCCTGTCATTAATTCTATTTTATACTTTAGTATACAAATAACTTCATAAAAAGTTTATTTCATTTCATATATCAACATACTGTAAGCTTCAGATACATATTTACAAATAGCCTCCCTAACATTAACAATCATGAAACATTTAAAAACCATTCTACCTCCAAGTACCAACAAATAAGATCCTAACTTACGATACTAACTACTTAAAATCTTCAAGTCATAATTAATCAGGAATGGCTCAATCTCGACTAGAATCATGAATATTAGTTAAAAAAGATTGATAGAGGATTAAAATACGTGATAAAAAAGCGCGCAACGCGTGAAACTCTATGACATCTGACATTTCTGTACACGAACGCCTCTAGTGGCGAAATTATGCGCGATAGCCCCCATTAGACCAATACAGGCACTTTTGAATGTCAAAAATAAAAGGATGAAAGATCAACCGAGGCTTGAAGATTGACCCGAGTTGCTATTATGTAGCCACAAGGTCCTCCGCTCTACTAGTTCATCCTCAACATCTTCCAGCCCTTGTTCCATGTTACTTGAGGTCGGCGCAACACGTTTTTTTCTTCCATTCTCCTCTGTCAACCGTCACGCTATCATTTACTCCTTTATCTTTCATATCATTCCTCACACAATCCATCCATCGTTTCTTTTGCCTTCTTCTCCCTCTCCATCCATCAACATTATTTTGTATTTATCGTTCTTTTAGTCGTATGCGACTCATTCCTCCTCATCACATCGATGGCCCCACAGAATAAACGTGTAAGTCAAAAACCACAACTTTTCAGGAAAAAATAAAAACGATTAAACTTGAATAACTGTTGTTTGGTAATATATAGGGTTAAACAAATTATATCAAATTAAAGATAAAAAAATATATTATTACTTTAGATTTATTATTTATTTTTTATTTAAACGGTTTTCCGACAATTTATGAAAAGCCATTTTATTTTTTTATTCTTGTTAATTTCTATGACTAGATAACAGTAAACTTTCATTACACGGTTATTCGTGTAAAGTGTCAACAAACAAAACTAATAATATTATATTACACTATTATTCGACAGTAATCAAGTTCCTGCAATATCTAGTTACAAGCATAAGCACGATTGTTTACAGTAACTTACTGTATTGTTTGATTATTGTAAAGATGAAATGCATTTATATCAATGTTCATAAGATCGATTCTCATTTATGTAATATACTTTTGTTATTGCATTGTGTAATAGTGTGAACTTCATCAATTATGTGAAAGGTTGAAATAAAAGAAAAAGGTTTAATAAAATAAGAATATAACAAAGTAACTATCTACTTGCATTAAAACTAAATAAAAATCACAAAGTAAACAACTTAAATCTCTTTCATGGTTAGGAAATAGCTACCTATTAGCATCGATTTGCATCTCCCGTAATTCGTCTTCAAAACTATACCTGAAGTAAATTGAATGAGGATGCTCGTGAGAGAAGTTTACTTCTTTTATTTTACTCCAGTAAATTTTATCGCCGTTTTTGTCTTTTGACCAATTCTTCCCTTTTATCAGCAGTTTCTATCCACGGACAGCTTACCGCACGTTTGTCATACCATGATCTCATCTTTTTGTCATATAAGTTACGCCCTCCTAAGCGCTAGCCGCAATATATTCTCCTCCGGAACTACAAGGGTATAGACCTGGAGGCATTATTGCACGATGCCGGTATCATCGACTGGACGGACATCGTGGAGAGTTCGTGTATCAACGAAATGGTTCGTATTTTAAACAGCAAAATACTTAGCTTATATGATTTTCATGCCCCTATTCGTCGAGTGAAGGTTAAATACGTTCCTTGATGGCTTACCCCTGCCATCAAGGATGCGATGGCAAGTAGCGTGCCCGCTGCAATGTGTAGAGATGCTAAGAGACGCTACTTCCACAAATCTCTCGACAACCGCAACTCCTTCGATGTCTGGAGGTTTTTAAAATCTGTCAGCATTAGCAAGTTTCCAGTTGTTTCTGGTAGCGACATTGACGTGTGTGCTCTTAACAAGCATTTCTCACTCCCCCCTGTTACGTTGGATCCGCACGTCAAGTCGACTACTTTAAATAAACTTTCCTGTTTGCCTTTGCCGCAATGTTCTTCCTTTGAGTTAAGGCCTGTGTGTGAGAAAAAATCTATTTCTGCTATCTCTTCCTCTGCTGTTGGTAAAGACAACCTTTGCTTAAGAATGATTTCTCCTAGCCTTCCCACACTACTTCCTGTTTTGACTCACATTTTTAACTTCTCCTTGTTTTCTTGTACTGTTCCTGAGGCCTGGAAACAAGCCCATATCATCCCCTAGCCTAAAATCTCTAATCCGGTTGCACCAACCGATTTCAGACTCATTTCCATCCTCCCTTATCTCTCTAAAGTTCTTGAGCACATTGTCCATCAACAACTCACGGCCTTTCTTTCTGGGAATGACCTTCTTAATACTTTTCAATCTGGCTTTCGTCCTGGCCATAGCACTGTAACGGCTCTTTTAAAGGTTACTGACGATATTTGCTGGGCTATGGACCACAAGTCTCTTACCTTACTTGTACTTCTAGACTTTAGCAGCGCCTATAACTCTGTTGATTTCGACATCCTTCTGGGTATCCTTAAATCTGTCCCTTCTCCTCTTCCTCTATTGGTTGGTTTGACTCCTATCTTAAAGGCCGCTCGCAGTGTGTTCGTCTTGATAAGTCTTCCTTAGTACTAAAGTATGGGGGAACAGCGTAAGCCTGACAATAAGTCGCTGCGTATTACACAAAAAAATGTAATACAAGATAAAAAGTTAACAAGCATCTGGGAATTTATCCAGTTTAATAGTTATTACGGTAAAATATCTTGTTGTTTTCCTAAAGCAAGAACAACGTACACAGACGTACATGATACGTCATACGTAAACAATGCTCTGCCTATCCTCTTAATGACTTAGCGAGATATTTATAGTTTTATAATTAAACCACAGCGGAACGCGCAAATTTCAAAGAATTAGCATTAAAATAGGGTTGCCGTCGTAATAAACCGTCGGGAAATTGGAATAGAATTGAAATACGGTTGGTATGGATAATCCTAACTAATATTTACATATATATGCATGGCTCCTGCATGTCTGTGCGCTATCTTTTAAACTGCGCAACGGATTTTATTGCAGTTTTTAGCAATAGATAAGTGATTCAAGAGGAAGGTTAATATGTTTTATTACATTGCACCTGTGCGAAGCCGGGGCGGGTCGCTAGTAATATTATAAATGCGAAAGTAAGCTTGTTTGTTACCTTTTCAAGCTTAAACCACTGAACCGATCATCCTGAAATTTTGCATATACGTTGTCAGGTGTATAGTAACGGACATAGGGTACCTTTCATCCCTAAAAAAGTACTGTTCGCGAGGAAATCAACAATAACGTTCTTATGATAATAGATGGCGTCACGTGTCTTTCGAATCATGACTGAATTATAATATTACAAGCAGAGTACAACCCGAATTGATTGTCAAATTCTATATTAACGAGAGCGAAGCCGCTGCCGAAAGCTGTAAAACGGACCACTGAATATCTAGTTAACATAACATCACGCCTCTAATCCCCGAAAGGTTAGGCATACCGAAGGTTTACACCCACATTTCGTTTATGTTTAGGTTCACATGTAATAGCGGGCGAGCCTATTGCCATCAACCGAGCACAAATCCAGACTCCGTGACTCAGAATTTCCTGATGGAAATGGATTTTCCATCAGAAATATCATAGTAACAGCCATGAACAGTTTGCCTGACATGCAAATCGAACCTAAGACTTGCATAAGGCAGTTGACGCTTGCGACCACTAGACCAACGAGGCAGTCAGTATTTATCGAGTCATTATATTAAAAAAAAAACGATTAGATAATTCTTTATTAGGATAAACTAACTATAAAAAGAAATAAACTAACAACAAACTATAAAAAGGCATCGAAAAACTGCTCCTCAACGTTGTCAGCTGGTAATGTGCCCAAGAGACTGGCGGCGTTGCCACGTTGTATGGCAACATTTAGCCTCTGGCCAAGGTAAAAGCCAGCCCTAGGGTCACGGGAAGCGTCAACTAGGCGTTTCGAAATTTCCTTAAATAGGCTATGAGCACTCGGACCCCACGGCCCCAGAGTTTCAACCCCAAACGGCTCGAAAATATAGTTACCACAAAGGTTTCCATATTTACGCCGCTTGAGGTTTTCTGCAGCCGCAGCGGCAGCACCAGCACAGCACACGATGAGCTTGGAAGAGGGGATGGCGCAAGAGTATCGACGCATGTGGCGTCCCACACTAAAGGCCTATCCATCTTCCAAAAAAACTGTATTTCTATCGAGTTTTAAGGTTCCAGACCCAAAGGGTAAAACGGGACCCTATTACTAAGACTCCGTCCATCCATCTTTCTGTCTGTCTGTCCGTCTATCACCAGGCTTTATCTCATGAACCGAAATAGCTAGACAGTTCAAATGTTCACAGATGATGTATTTCTGTTGCCGCTATAATAACAAGTACTTAAAAAAAACAGAATAAAATAAATACTGAAGGGGGGCACCCATACAACAAACATGATGTTTTGCCGTTTTTTTCCTCGATATTAACAACGGCGACAGGTAGACGCTTGAAATATTCACATAATAGCTGGTTTTCAATATCAGCAGCCCTATAAATTAAACGTTTATTTTAAATCAGAATCGATACGGAGTGAAAACTGTTTTGATTTTCTTTGAAGCTGGTTTTTCTTATGAGTCATCGAGTGTTTTGGTTCCCATGGAAACAGACATGGTGATGGACACGTGGGTCGCTCTCAAAGCGTGTTTCTACTATGACTTTACAGGGGTACGAACAACAGGGGGTAAAGTTCTTCATCCCCCTTGGAAAAGAGGGGACACTCTGACAAACGGCTCTTGTGTCTGGTGGGCTACTGCCCGACAGTTGTTGTCGGATTTTTCTATAAGAATAAGATTAAATAATTGCATGAAATACAGGTATTACAAGAATGCATAAAGTAAGGTATGAGGAAGTTTGAAAGTGGCGTCTGTTACAGAAAAATTGAAAGGAACTCGTTTGTCTTGGTATGGACATGTAATGAGGAGGAATGAAACGCATGTGACTAAAAGAGTGATGGACATGAATGTTGATGGATGGATTGGGAGAGCATTTTTCCCTAACGCGCCAAAAGAAGTATAAATTAAAAAATGTATATATATATATTGACAGGTATGCAATTACAAGAGTAGTTCCTCCAAAAAGTCTAACTTTCAAAAAGAAGAGGTGACGGACTTCCCAGCCAGATTGGTTAGTTTCCCTTCCTAGTTTTTATTAATCAGTAGGTAATGTTTTAACAATTTATATTTGACTATTTCATCATCATCATCTGCCTAACCTTTTCCCAACTATGTTGGGATCGGCTTCCAGTCTAACCGGATGCAGCTGAATACCAGTATTATACATGGAGCGACTGCCTATCTGACCTCCACAACCCAGTTAATACTGGGTAATATGATACCTCTTGTTAAGACTGGTTGTCAGACTTTTCGGGCCACTGTCTCCTGTAACGACTGTCAAAGATGTACAAATGGCAGCCGGGACCAACGGCTTAACGTGCTTTCCGAAGCACGGAGGAAACTCGGTATGTGATGGTCACCCATCCACAGATCAACCTAGGCAAGCACGGCTTAACCTAAAGATCAACCCGAGCGGCTGTTATTATTTTGCCACGAGCTCTTATTGTAATTCAGACTATTTACAAAATAATAATTCAGGTTTGTTGACCTAAATACGTAAATACAATCAAAGAAACAAAAAAGTTGACATTTACTATCTAATCAGAGCAAATAAAATATGTTCATTCGCTTATTATCTCGATTATTTCTTTCAACTGCTGCCAAGCGTTAGAAATCTTTTGTATGAATGTAAAACAGTTTAAATGAATGTTTTATTGAGATATTTTATTGTGCGTTCACTGAAACCCAAACATCGTGGTGTCACGATCAAAAAATCTTTTTACAGGTTTGGTTAGCCATTGTACATACGTCAGCAGGTCAACCTACCCGAAACTGTCAGATTTTCCCAACCAACCTTGAACCTAATTCTATAGGAGTGTAAAGTTGAAATCTATTAACTACTTACTTTGTTTTAAAATTGTTGATGTAATCTTTTACTCAGAACGTTCTTAACGTGCACGTATTTCTACATCGTTCTCAAATATGTATAATCTCAACATGAATGATGTAACCAAGATTTTGTAACAAATATTTGATTGAAAGAGTGTCCATGGAGTTTCTTGCCCATTCTTCTCCATAGAGATCTACACTTTGGAATGGGCAACTACAGTACTTTCACAAGTTATTATGCCTTGTGTCAGTGACTGTAGCTTAACCTTCTTTGTTTTTCTGACATTCAAAAGTGCCTGTAATGGTCTAATTGAAATAAATACTTTTGAGTTTGATTTACTGGCGTCTGTACTTACAGGATATCTCCATGATTAAAAAAACTCATTAAGTCGAAAACCATTATATCGAATGTGGTTGTCGCGAACACGCTGATTCGAAAAACTGTTTGAATGGTAGGCTAGTACGATAGTCTTGGTCCTCGAAGTTATCGAAATCCACTAATACTTAACCGACAACCACGCGGGCATCAGCTAGTGTAATACATAGGATATTACAAGGAATAATCCTTCCTTGGCGGTCGGGTAAAACAGGCGGCAAAAAAACCCAAAGTGGCAGAGACGACGCTCCAAAAAGCCAATATTTTCCTAAAACTCGATACGTCATGAGGTTTTTTTTTTAAATGTAAGTACGAACTACATGAAAACAAAACGAAAATATAATAGCACAGGACAGACATGTCGTCTGCACAATTTATTTAAGTTCTAAAATACAAGAAGATAACACGCAAGGTGTAGACACCAGGAAGACTGAACTGAAATAAAGAAATATCGACGGTGGAAATTTAAAATATCCTAAGCGACATCGAGCTTGCTGTTGAATTTTCAGTTTTCGCCCTAGTGCTGTGAGTTACAAATCCGAAAGCTTGATACATGTCGCTTAGGATAGTTCTTTCAACTGGAGATTTATAGAGAAGTGTCAGAGGAAAATGTTCATAAAAACAATAATAATTATATTTATATTTATAAACTTTTTTTGGAGACTAATATGTAAAATGTTATATGAGACAGGGCTGTCGAAATGAAGAAAAAAGTGGCTCCTGTTATGTCATTTGACCACTTTTAACATAATACCAGGTGTAACAAGACTCTTCACGAAGCCGTCAACCAAGCATTATGTACATCAAACTAATTGTAAGTAGCTTTTTATGCAATAATTATTGCTGGGAAACAACTTTTTTTTTAGGGTGAAAAATCACGGTATACGGTAGGACTCAATGTAATACACTCGAACATTGTGCTGATGGATGGATTGAGTAATACGGGGGTCATGGGGCAAAAGTCTGAACTTTGACCCCCAATATCTCCGTAACTAGAAGGCTCCCAGGTATGGTCTGGAACAAAAAACTGATCGCAATGACGGGGAGAACAAGTTCCATTCGGCTTCGTTAAGAGTCTTTTTACACCCTTTATTTACACCAACCTGCAATCCTTAAAAGCGAAGGCAGAGGTACAGTCGAATTCAGCCAGTTATGTTTAAGTTCCATGTTAAACGCCTATTGCCATCAACCGGGCACAATACCAGACTCGGTGGCTGCTATTGGGAAACACCTGGGCTGATATTAACACCCGATAATTTACTTAACCTAGTAATCGAAATAAGAAATGAGTATATTAGAGGAAGTTTGAAAGTTAAACCAGTTACAGAAAAGTTGAAAGAGAATTAACTGTTGTTGGTGATCCATATGAAGGGGAGGGACGAATTGCAGTTACAGAAAAGTTTAAAGGGAATCGACTGTCTTAGTATGCATCTCCCAGGATTTAAATGAAGCCAATGACTAAGCTGTGCAGGTGGCAATATACTGGTCGGGTATTATTTGAGTCTAGCGATAGAAGAAGTATGGACAATTGGACATGTGATGAGGAGGGGCGAATCGCATGTAACTAAAAGAGTGATGAATATCAATTTTGATGGATGGTGAGGGAGAGGCAGGCCAAAGAAAAGATGGATGGATTGTGTGAAGAATGATAAGAGAGAGAATGGAAGAAGAAAACGTGTTGCGCCGACCCTAAGTAGGATGGGACAAGTAGGATGGGACAACGCCAGGAAGATCATGATTAAGACTTAAGTATTAAGACACAGATTTGCTGACATCTATTGCAAACAGGTATAGCAACAGATCTAGCAATATCTACTATCACCAATCTTGGTTAACATAACCTAACCTCACTTAGATAATGACTATTCACCCTTCCAAATAAATAAAAGAAAGAAAAAGACAAAACTACCAACTTTCTTCCCAAAGTAAAATCAGTTGTCTTAACCACAGACAACCCTGATCTACTAGTCTATGCGTAACTCAAACGTTTTTAACCTGACATTGACCTTCACGGACGCCATCTTAAATCGACCAAAATACGCGGGAAAAGTTTAATGTAATTGCGTTACTCTGTACTCGGTGTCGAGGTTAGTTGTTTTAGTTTTTGGAAGTTTTTGTTGATTTTGAAAAGGTGTAAGTAGTAATAAATGCGATTAGATACCTACCTGCCTTGTCGCTTGATTTTGATGTGTAAGAAACTCTGTTTTCCTTAAAAAAAACGTTATTGTAATTCTAAAGAAGAATCAGATAAAAAAGAAGTTTTTTTTTTAATTAGTCCATATTGTCCTTCTAGGCAAAGGCCTCCCCCATAGCCTTTCACTCTTCTCTACATGCGGTTTTCTCAAGCCAATCTTTCACAAACACCTCTAAGTCGTCACGCCAGCATTTTCTAGGCCTAAGAAGTTACATAATTTAAAATATCAAAAACTCGACTGCAAATATTATTGTAGTTATATTATTCATAATTTATAAACTTCTATAAGCACCTCTTAATTTCTTTTATTTTGATACCCTATTCGATAGGTTTAGTTTTTATTTTGTTTTTTATTAACGTAGGTATTACTATTTGGCGCCAAAATCCGCCATTTTTTTTTCAAACATCTTTCTAAGTATACTTAGATTTCTAAGACGATTAACGATACCTTAACTGTCGAGGTCCATCCAACCGTTTGGAAGATAGGAGGTAGGTAATTAGAAATGTACAAGCAAACATACAAGATGCGCGCGAAAAACCTAGCCCTTCCTTGGTAGTCGGGTCATAACAATGGAACTATAGTAGCCTCTTTATGCCTGCCAGGGCTGCGGGACTGTTCGAAAGAGATACCGCGGCCCTGGAACACAAAGGGCAAGGCGTACTGACTAAAATCTATCCATGTTAAGGAACATGGATAGAAGTCTGACACTCCCTTTCGCTCTGCCCAGAGCGGGAAAAGTTGATTGATGATTTCCCATCCGAAAAAAAAAACATTATTTCGGAAACAATAAACAAGACGATATTAAAGGAAAATGCATCACCCACCAAATCAACCACGGTCAAAAAACTAGGTTGGCGACCGCAAATTCGTTCCCCTCGAAACAGAATCTCAGCACAATTTCAAAACATTAACATTTTCTAATTTCCTTGCATTCTGATCTATTCTAAGAATGTTACATTTATCATTTGAAAACAAACGCAAGAGCATCAGGCAAAATAAAAATGTTTCAATAAGAAATTCTGGATTCCGGTCAATGTGGCGGTACTTGGGGGAGCCCTATGTCCGGCAGTGGACGTCTTTCGGCTGAAATGATGATGATGATGATGATGATGGTGAATAAGAAATTCTGGCAGAATTAACTAAATATAATAAAGTAATCTAATTCGTAGATCTTTGAAGGTCGTTTCGGCAAGTACTACTTTAGGTTGTTCCGTGGATGGGTGACCACCCAATACATACCCACTGTGTTATAACCATGTAATAAATGCCTACTGGTGTTCAGCTGCATCCGGTTCAACTGGCAGCCGACCACAACATCGAAGGGAAATGGTTAGAACAAAGTTATTTTGGGATTTTCTGTCAAAGTTCGTTTGTTTGTTTATTACCTTTTCACGCCTAAATCACTGAGCCGAACATCATGAAATTTTGCATATACTTTGTCAGGTGTACAGAAACGGACATAGGGTACCTTTCATCCCGGAAAAAAGTCCTATTTCCGAGGAAAATCACAAAAACGTGCTTATAATAATAGATGGCGCCACGTGTCCTTAAAATCATGATTGAATTAACTTATTACAAGCAGAGTACAACCCGAATTGATTGTCAAATTCTAAATTAACGCGAGCGAAGCCGCGGCCAAAGCTAGTAATAATATAAATTATAGTTTAAAAAAAATACAAGCTTTAGGTTTAGAGTGGTGTAATTTTATTTCTTGTATTTGTCTCAGCAGACCCTTTAAAAAAACTAGACCCCCGTAATAGTGAGTCGCCATATTGGATTTAGAAACACATTACAGAGCTAACTATGCATTGTCATCCAAATTAAAAATGTATGTAAAACATCAGCTCAATCGGAAACCGGGAACTGGGTCAAATTTAACTTCTAACATTTTTTTCGTAGCTAATTGTAGGTGAAGCTAATAAAAGCTAGTCAACGCGTGTTAATGATCTTGAAAAGCCATTTTAATTTGTATATTTATATTCAGTAAATCTATGTTCTTACATCACACAAAATAATTACTAGATTACCGTCCATTCATTTGCATTTCACATCTGCCATTTGCAATTTATCCATCGACAAATCAGCTGTCATGTTTTCTCTATTATTCTCCCTCGTATTTAAGTGTATTGGCGCCAGACCATTATACACTGTTGATGCTTTGTTTCACATCAGTGGGTGGACAACAAAATTCAAGAATTGCCTTTATTTTAGGACTAGCTATTCCCCGCAACCTTCGTCTGCAAGAATTGATTGTAAAAATATTACTTCCCTTTTTGAATCGGATTTTGTTAAAAAAATCAAGTGTTTTAATTTTTTGCACGGAACCCTAATCCCTTTTCTGAAATAAAATTACTCCTTATGACATCAGATATCTACCAGTAAAAAACGGTCCAGCCGTTTCGGAGATTAACCGGAACAAAAAGTCAGACAGACAAAAAATAAAATAAAAAAATGTGTTTGTTTTTGAAAAATAAGTGCCGTATAAATTTTCAAATGCAAAGTAATAAGCTGTTATTTTGACCAGACTCAATCCTATACTAATAAATCCAGATGGAAAAACCCAATAACACTCTTATTCTTAGTTGCATTTAGAGTAGCCAGCCAAATAGGCCACAGAATCTAGCACAGATTTTAAGAAATGCCTTGACTAGACAAAAAGCTGTCCAAAAAAAGTCAGGAAGTCTCACTCCATTTCCTACGGCGGCGTACGAAGACTGTCACTTTTTTGGCACACGTCAGATTCGTAGTAGGTACGGTTATCGGGTGCGACATAATATCCTAGGGGCATTGTAACGTTTACACTTGATGCGTGGGATTTGACCTGTATTTTACAAGTACTAGCTTTTACCGCTCGCGTTAATTTGGATTTTGACAATCAATTCAGGCTGTTCTCTATAAACAGGGACATGGGCCGATGCCTGCCAGGGCTGCGGGACTGTTCGAAAGAGATACCGCGGCCCTGGAACACAGAGGGCAAGGGAGGAACATGGATGGGTTTTATTCAGTACAAGTCTGACACTCACTTACGCTCCGCCCAGAGCGGGAGAAGACATGTGATGATACCGGTTCCGAAAAAAAAATAGGTTTTTGTTAATAATATAATTCAATCATGATTCGAAAGAAACGTGGCGCCATCTATGTATTATCATAAGAAGGTTATTGTTGTTTTCCTCGGGAACAGTATTTTTTTAGGGATGAAAGGTCCCTATGTCTGTTTCTGTATACCTGACAACTTATTTGCAAAACAGGATGATCGGTTTAGGCGTGAAAAAGTAACACACAAACTTACTTTCGCATCTATAATATGGAGTACATGTAAGGATATGGAATACAAGTCTTCTCTTTTCCATTGCAAACTCAGAAATACCAGAAAAATTGCAGCAGCGGCCAACAGTTAAAAAGAACAATTATTTAAGCAATTTACGTTTATTTTGATTCAAAGGAATATCGTCTTTAACGTTGGATTGTATTCGTGCCAACTCCAATGTTTGGATAGTAGACTCCGGTTTAAAATAGAATCCAAGTGTAGTTTTAACTACGGTTACGTACCCGCATGGCGGGGGGATTGACTTGCGTGCAGTGCATAGACCTTGAGTGGATAACATCACACCTGTAATCCCCGAAGGGTTAGGCAGAGGTGTACGGTCGAACAAGCTATTTGGTATACACGAGGAAATATTCTCAAACCAATGCAGAAGCGTATACTTTTCCAAATGTTATATTACAAAGCTTCCGTCAATAAGAGACTGACTCTTAATGACAAAAGGGAGATTTGGTATACAAGCAGAAATATTTAATATGAATTATTAATATTTATATTATATTATAGTGAATATTTCTGCTTGTATACCAAATAGCTTGGTCGACCGTAGATCCATATTTCACCAGTTATGTTTAAGACCCAAGTAATTGGGGGCAAGCCTACTACCATCAACCGAGCAAAACTCCGAGCTGTTACTTAGAAATTCCAAATAAAAAAATCCAATAGCTCCTTGCCCGACTGATCCAGGAATCCAGGACCTCATGCTGATCAGTCGCGCATGAGACCACTAGACCATCGAGCAGTCATTTTGTGTTGTCTGTTGAAACAGATATCCTGGTCAGCCTATAGCATTCCCAGGAGTGGGCTGTAATCCACCACGCGTGCCCAGTGCGGGTTAGTAGATGTTACATGTCTTCGAATTTTTACCCGACTACGGTACACCCAAAAGGAAGGGTTTGTATTAATTTATGTTCCTCCGTAGCGCCTAAATTATTTATCCGATTTTGATAAATAAGGTGTCAATCGATTTGTTATTATGGCCCGGGTAACAGGCAACATTTTAATAGACTTCAGCAATAGGAGGAGTCCTTTTTATCTTGTAAACTCTGAATTAAAATAAAGTGTGATTTTTTAGTGTTTTTACCCGAGTGCGGCGAAGCCCAAAATAGGGTTATGTGTTTGATTTAGTTGTTGTCTACATTATACCACACAGAGCAAAAACGCATGCCAGTTTCCTCACTATGTTTTCCTTCAACATTTCAGATCAATGTCGATGAAATGATTAACAAAGTCAAGTGCATGCTTGAGTTTGAACTCACGTCCTACAAACTCGTAAGTCGTAATGTCGGGGCCGATACGACTGGGCTATTGTGCTATTGCTCACTGGATATTACGCAGTGGTAGATACATATTTATGTGTAAGCTAATTCATCATCTGCTTGCCCTTGTCTCATTCTACTTGAGGTCGGCGCAACACGTTTTCTTCTTCCATTCTCCCCTGTCAGATGTCACGGCATCATTTACTCCTTTCTCTTTCATATCATTCCTCACACAATCCATCCATCTTTTCTTTGGTCTTCCTCTCCGTCTCCATCCATCAACATTAATATCCATCACTTTTTTAGTAACATGCGTTTCATCCCTCCTCATTACAATTATGTCCATACCAAGACGAAAGACGACGTTTTTTCTGTAACAGGCGCCACTTCCAAACTAAAGCTAAATAATAACTTATATTAGAGTTGTTAGAGGTTACTTTTAGTAGAATGCAGACTGAACTAAAGTCAACTGGTAAGCGAGTCTTTAATGTTATTTATCTCTGAAAATAATGAATCACAGGCCAGGGCAGTAGATGAAAATATGGTTAAAATCGGTGGCAAGTCCAAAATATTGTGTCACGGGCCATTGGTTTTGCCATCCCTGCCCAAGCAACAAAAGCTTCTATAACTAAGGCGTTTTATCACCAAAGAGTGATATAATAGGCCTATAATGGTAACCAATGTGACTGCATATACTATAAAGGCTTTTAACACAGCATTTTGGTTCTATTAGATTTAAGAGCATTTAAGTTCTATAATTTAGCTCTTAGAACGCTTGCCAAATTACTACACACTGACCATATAAAAGAATTTTTAAAGAGTTGCAATAAAAAAAAAATTGAAAATGTATTTCAATTACATGAGTCTTAACAAACGTGAATTGAAGATCACCTTTTAAGCAACAAGACGCTTGTGTTAGGTGACTCCGCTCTTCCACTTAACAATAAAGTGTATGCAATTGAAAAACAAAACTAAGAAAAAAAGAAAAGAAAATATTTAAAAAAATCAAAAATTAAAGATAAAGTTTAAAACTAAAATTCAATTAAGGAGGAGCGCATTTGTGTCTTGTAAGTAAGTGGTTTATTGTATGAGTGTGTGCGAGTGGGTTATTGTGTGTGTGTATGTGTGTGTGTGTGTGTGAGTGAATACATTGCTTAGTATATGAGTTATGTACGTTTAGTTTTAGGTTTGAGTTTAGCTTAGCCCTGCGACAATGTCTTGGGATCGGAAGAAGCCAGGAGGTCATCTTCCACTAACAATTTCACTACCGCGGTCAGTACCTATATTAGACTGATTATGGAAGTGACGATATCATAGCCTCAATGTCGTCGTAAGTTTTATTTTTAAGCCAATCAGTCACAGCTAATATAATAAATATAGAAAAAGCGATTATGGTACTATTTAGTACTATAGAGGACCTGACTGACACTTGCATGTATCTATTTTGCAATAATAAAGCGTCAAAATAACTTTTACAGTATTGTAGCAGTAACGAAAAAACCTATTACTGGATCAATCTGCACTATAAAAGTACCTTACACAACCATTAACCGTAACCTTTTAGCTTCTTAAAAGCTCCCTCAACATTCCTATGGTGCTAGTTCTGTTAAAGTCATGAAAACTCTTCTATAGTACTAAATAGTACCATAGGGAATCTGGCTTAATAACTTAAATTCTAAATAGTTATACAAGTGAGTTTGTGTTACTGCTACGAGACTAAAGCGTGACAAAAAAGTAATAAAATTAATAATTAAGGGACTAATTAGATCTATAGTAGCTTATCAGTATCAATTATATCACTAGTATTTTATAAATAGTGGCAAAACATAGTACATGGTTCTGTACAATTTATTTGTTTTGTACCACAATAGGGCTGTAGCAATAATTTCCCTTATAATCAAGCCAGTAATTAGAGTGAACAATATGAGAGGTGTTCTCAACACCTTTGTTCAAAGTTCCCTAACATCGGAATGTTCAGAGGAGGAGAGCAATAAATATGAACAATTACGCTATGACATAAGATGATGCGTCATTTATAACATATGAACCTCATCAAGCATTTGATTGAAATAATAAACATGGGTATTCCCAATGTGTTATCAAAAGATCCAAGGACGCTATTGAAAACAGATGTTAAAATAAACATCAAGACTGTTGAAGTGTTGACCTTACGGCATTTAGGTTTGCAACTGGACTTTAAAAGAGACTATGACCTCTGAGTTTGTTTCGGCTGTTTCTTCTGAGAGTAGTCAGGTACGAAACACCGGCCCCATCTAGCTTTAAAAAACATGACGTGTAAAAGTGTTTGTAAAAACCTACTTGCAAAATAAACATCATTTATCATTTATCATCATTTATCATTTAAATGTTTTACATATCAAAGAACCGCAAGAACTTTTCTTGCGCGGCCGGCTAATGAGTGATTGGATATGCCCGCATCACGCATGCAATGAGTTTGAACTTTAGTTTAGTCTAAATAAGTTGTGAGGTTGCATTAAAAATACACATAGGAACATTATTTTAATAAAAATATTATTTTTTTGCTATACATTCGTGGCGAACTGAATTGGATGAAAAACTGAAAAATACATAAAGTTGTGTATTTTCTGTTCTTATTCTAACAAAAAAACGTGTAGTATGCCCTTCTTATTACGTGCCACAATGACAAACGACATAAAGCATAACTTATCGATATATAGACTGCTTCGTTGGTCGAGTGGTCGCAAGCGCGACTGCTGAGCATGAGGTCCTGGGTTCGATTCCCATGTCGGGCAAAGTGCTATTGGTTTTTCCATCAGGAATTTCTCAGTAGCAGCCGCGGAGTCTGGATTTGTGCCCGGTTGATGGCAATAGGCTCGCCCTCAATTACACTGAATTAAAAAAAAAACATAACTGGCGAAATGTGGGTGTACAATTAGGTACACCTCTGCCTAACCTTAGGATTACAGGCGTGATGTTATGTTTATGTTATCGATATATTTTGTTTTCTTGGGGAACACTCACGTGTGATAAATTATATCACTGGAATCGTTTAAGTTGCAAAATAGCACTATAAACGTGTTTTAGTTATTTTTATAGTGCAAATTTGTGACATAAACTATGCAGAAAACACTATTTTTGTACTCAAAAACGTTTCTCGACACTTTAACATTTCAACTATAGAGCTGATTTATCACCGTGAGACCCTTTACGTAATTTTTATAGAAAAAATTAGTGACAAAACTAGGGCCTATTTGGGTTTTTTTAAACGTTTAAATCATTATAATACTAATCAAGAACACTAATTAGCACGTTCTAAAACGTTCTCAGGACTTTCATAGTACCAAATTTTGTTACTTGGGAGGCGCCACTTCCAAACTAAAGCTAAATAATAACTAATTTACAGTTGTTAGAGGTTACTTTTAGTAGAATGCAGGCTAAACTGAAGTCGTCTGGTAAGCGAGTGTTTAATGTTATAGAAAATAATGACTCACAGGCCAGAGGTTCATAAAAATATGGTTAAAATCGGTGGAAAGTCCAAAATGTTGTGTCACGGTCCATTGGTTTTTCCATCCCTGGTTCTAAGCCCTCAGTGAACCGTGGGTCCGTAAAACTGAAGTCACTAACCCCATACACAATGCAATCAGTTTGTCAACGTTGTCAGGCAATGACGGTCCACGTTAAAAGCACAATGTATTGTTTGGCAAGACTTCGAGGGCAATGCTGGCGTTAATTGGGCACAAACATTGCCAAAGAACCGTGAGATTAATAAAGAAGATATTTCCGAAAGCTGGATGTATTTTTGGGCGTAAATAAAGACTGTTTTTTCTTTGAGGCAAGCGGTCAAAAATCTTTAATCCTAACACAACGGAACGTAAACCTTTTTATCCGACTGCCAAGGAAGGGAAGGGTTATGTTTTTCGCGTGTATCTTGTCTGTTTGTTTGTTTTTTGTTTTCTTTGTTATGCCTCCTACGTTCCAAATGGCTGGATCGATTTCGACGATTAAGGCATCATAAGATTCGTCTCAAAAACCCAAGTGTCCTTTGATAGAAATCCTCATCAGAATCGCGACTGCAATGCAGTAATTAAAAGCTCTGCTAACAAAAACTCATTCAAAAACCGCACACTCATGCTCGTTGAAATGATTCCAGACATTTATTTTGGTTATTGTGTCAGAATGAAAGGCAACGACCTTACAGGTGAACGGAGCAGGAAACACCTCGTTTTAAATCTAGGACAAAACAATGCTTTGTTGAAACATGTGTCATTGTTTTCCAGAAATGTTGACGCAGGTAGGAAGCTCTGTGATGTGGTTGGCTGCCTTGGTTTTAGACCGCGTCATTTCAGACGAAGTCTATGAAGCAAATTTGTTTAGCCCAAAACTCAGCCACTGCGAACCCCGCTCACTGATGCAGTGAGTAGGTCATCAGGTATGCAGGTGAAATGCGCGGTGCAAGATGGAAGGTGGGCCATTGTCTGTGTGGAGACCCCGCATACGCACTTGAGGTCTGAGCCATAAGGGCTGCGGGACTGTTCGAAAGAGTTACCGCGGCCCTGGAACACAAATGGCAAGGAAGGAACATGGATGGGTTTTAGTCAGTACAAGTCGGATACTCACTTCCGTTCCGCCCAGAGCGGAAGGAGTCATTTGATGATTTCCCATCCGAAAAAACAAAAACAGGTCTCGTCCAAGAACCCCATCTGCAAAGATTTGCTCCGGCAGACTTGGGTTCGAAGGCTGTTTAGAGATCTCCAAGTCAGCCACGGCAACGCGTGATAGCTAACAACCAAATCAATAAACACTCATTATTGAAACTAGAAACAATTTGACACGTTGCCATGATCCATCATTGCAGAAAGGTCGACGCACTGACAAATATAGGCCGCGATATAAATAGATAGCTAGGTTACTACAATAGATGCCTCGAATTACTGAAATACAATTACGGAAATATAGTGCTGCATGGATGTTTTGGCGTGTTGTCTAAACCAACGCAAACATATTGTTTTCTCAGTTTCAACGTTTTGTCGGCACGTATGGTGCAGTGGCTGAGAGATTGGCTGCTGCGCTGCGTGTCGCGGTTGAATCCCGCACGGAACAAATATTTGTTTGACCTACAGGTAGTTTGTTCAGGGTCTGCCTGAGTAGGTTAGTTTAAATGCTGGTCCACAATACAGGATCCTGTATGCGTAGTACAGGAGAACTTCCTCCACCACGCGCGGGCCCTGTGCGGGTTGGTAGATGTTACATGTCTTCGAATTTCTGGTTCTGAGACATGTCGGTTTCCTCACGATGTTTTCCTTCGCCGTTTTGAGAGCAGTGCTGATTAAATAAATTACACAAAGTAATGCGCCTAACTGGGTTCGAAGTTTCAAACCTTCGACTTACTATTTGTAAATTGGGGCTGCCACCACTGGGCCACCGTTGCTCAAACAATATCAACTAATATACCTAGTTTCTAAAGACAGTAAATACTCAATTAAGACATATTAAAGTTACACGAGCGAAGAGACATAAACACATAACGGCACATCACTGACGTAAATATATAAAATCTGAATCGGGAACAAACTGCATACTTTGAATAACTAGCTAAAAATATAGAATGCAGTTTGCATGGAACGGCCAGAAAACATGTCTATGGATAGAATACCTAGTTTCACTGATGCCCTATATTCTACAATAGATTTGGATGGAAGCATACAAAAAAATCTAATTAGACCGTCAGATTTTTTTTTCAAAAAAATATTGGACACGTATTTTTTCTTTTTTCACTTGCGTCAAAAACTCGTGTGACGTCACAATGATAGTACAATTTTACCAGATTTTTAATAAAATCACGTCTGAGGACACAAGCCCCCCTCATGATCTTTGATGCGTTTTATCTTAGTCAATTTTTAGTGATTTGATAAAACAAAAAATACGTACCCAATATTTTTCGAAAATGTAACTGACGGACTAAATAGAATCATTTTTTTTTACTTTTGAAACATCTCTATTCTTGGTAAGATTGGTTGTCAGACTTTCGGGCCACTGACAACCTGTAACGACTGTCGAAAATCTACTAATGACAGCCGAGACCAACGACTTAATGTGCTTTCTGAGGCACGGAGGAAATTCGGTACGTAATGGGCGGTCACCCATCCACGTACCAACCTAGGCAAGCGCAGCTTACTTGATGATATATACTACGCACTGAAAACGTGCAAGAGTAATTAAATATCATATATTTGGCTGAAAGATTAAACACGTATTTGATATGATTAACAGATGTGTACGTTTGTAAATAAATAAAATAGATACATAAGCCAACGAATGCCCCGTTTTCATTAAACAAACTGACACCTAAACGACTGACTAAATTGCGTTGAGCGGTGTACTGTGTGTCATGTGTGTGGCTTGCGGTGAGCGGTGCCCAACTCCTTTGCTCTCCACTTCGCACAAACTCAAACTCAAAAGCATTTATTTCAAGACCTATACAGACACTTTTGAATGTCGGAAAACAAAGAAGGCTAAGCTACAGTCACAGACACAAGGCATAATAACTTGTGAAAGTACTGTAGTTGCCCATTCCAAAGCGTAGATCTCTATGGAGAAGAATGGGCAAGAAACCTCATGGACACTCTTTTCCGTGCAAATTAAGAGCGTCCAGAGTAAAAGAATAAATCAACAATTTAAAAATAAAGTACTTAATTAAAATAAACCGTGACAGCTAAGAGATGAGTAGTCCCAACTGACAGCGCCCGTTCACGAACATGACGCATGGATCAGCGCTATTCAACTCAACCATATTGAAAGGAACTAAATGCACATCGCCGCAAAGCTTCGGTGGATACACCCTAGCTCTGACGCATGTCCTCACCTCTCCTCTTGTCTCTGCTTAGGTGGCGTCCAGCCCTGTCACTCTTTGTAACATAAAAATCTTTCTTTTTCAAACTAAACTTATCGTGGTATGGCTATGTGATGCGAAGGAATGAGGAAAATGTTGAGTATGAATGTAGATGGCTATAAGAGTAGAGGAAGGCCAAAGAAACGATGGATGGACTGTGTGAAGGATGATATGGCTAGAAAGGAGGTGTCTGATGAGATGACGAGTAATAGATAGTGTGGAAGAAGAAGACATGCTGCGCCGACCGCAAATAAATTAGGATAAGGGCAGGAGTATAATTATCAAACTAAACTGCTTAAAATGTCCAATAACTCTGAACAGAGTTTAGCAGATTTTATATCAGAGATTGAACATCAAAAGGTTTTAAGAGGAAATGTGGGTGGTCTTTTTTCCATACAAACGCTCTCGCCTGTTTTTTCTCTAGTTTATGACTTTAAAACTATGATTTTTTACCGTTAAATAAAGATCAACCTTTTCTATGTCCCTATGTTTTTTTTTCCATTTTGATGATTCATAATCTGTAAAAGCACTAGAACCTTTACAAAATGCTCCAAATTACCTATTTAGATCGTTTGTCGACAGAGGCCTAGTGTAGAAATTTGACAAATATTAATGAAAAACTGAAAACATAGGGACACAGCATATATATCCTTCGTATTCAGTTTATGAAATATCTTTTAAATTGGTCGAATATTGAAGGAGGAAACAATCGAGGCTTCGAGAGCCAAACCTCGAATTATGACTTTTTACTATAGTTGTCCTTATCGCACCAATGTCGAATTCACGCTTGCAGAGCGACAGCGATAGTTTCTTCAAATACCTACCATGTTTCCTCTTAAGAAAGGGCACAAAAAAGTCGCTCGAAGCGTTTATAATTAATGAAAGCGCGGCTGTTCATAGTTTTGGCAAAAACATGAGACTAAAACTGATTCGTGGCTGAGATAGGACGCGTTAATGTTGCATTTGTACCTTATTAATATAATACGTATGTACATATAATACGCATAAGTCCTAACTAACGTAACCATATATCTATACTAATATTTAAAGAGGAAAAATTTGTATTTTTGTATGTAACGAATAAACTTAAAAACTTCTAGACCGATTTCAAACATTCTTTCAGCAATGGATAGCTACATTATCAGCGAGTAACATAGGCTATATTTTATCCCCGTCCTCCCACGGGAACGGGAACTACGCGGGTGCAACCGCGTGAGTCCGCTAGTAACATATAAATGCGAAAGTAAGTTTGTTTGTAACAAACAAACTTACTTCTCGTGTCCGTTCCACTGAACCGATCATCCTGAAATTTTGCATATACGTTGTCAGATATACAGAAACGGACATAGGGTACTTTTCATCCTGATAAAAGTACTGTTCCCGAGGAAAACAACAATAACGTTGTTATGATAATAGATGGCGCCACGTGTCTTTTGAATCATAATTTATTTTTTTATGGGTGATGAATTGATTGTCAAATTCTTAATTAACGCGAGCGAAGCCATGGGAAAAAGCTAGTCAGTTTATAACCAGACAGACAGACAGAAACAGACGAGGGAGATGTGTTGTTGGACAGTTTCTTCCGCAACTTCTTTAGCCCAGCTAAAACACTAGTTTGTGGGACTGTCGTAAGTAATTTTGATGTTCATAAACTGCAGCTGAATTTTGAAGAAAGCATTTTTGATTTAGATTTATTTGCAGGTAGATTTCGAAACGCCTAGTTGACGCTTCCCGTGACCCAAGGGCTGGCTTTTACCTTGGCCAACGGCTAAGTGTTGTCATACAACGTGGCAACGCCGCCAGTCTCTTGGGCACATTACCAGCTTACAGCGTTGAGGAGGAGTTTTTCGATCCCCTTTTATAGTTTGTTGCCAGTTTATTTATTTTAGTTTAATAGTTTTTAATTATTAATGTATAAAGGGTGTAAACAGACTCTTAACGAAGCTGAAAGGTACTTGTTCTCACCGTCATTGCGATCATTTTTTTGTTCTAGACCATACCTGGGAACCTTCTAGTTACGGAGATATTGGGGGTCAAAGTTCCAACTTTTTCAGAAGTTTTTTTGTTAAACACATGTTTTTAATGTAAGATTTTTACTTTAAACACCTCCAGGACCCCCTTACTATTCAATCCATCCATCAGCACAATGTTTTGAGTGCGTAAAAAAAAATTTCGTTTCCCAGTACTAATTTTCTCGTAAAGTTACTTAGTTTGATGTACATAATGCTTGGTCTCTTCACGAAGCCGTCACTTCGTGAAGAGTCTGTTTACACCCTGTATAGTTAGTTTATCTTATTGAATAAAAAGTCTTACAGTTAGTGCATGATAAAAAGCTCATCATTACCAAGAAGAGTCATCTTTGTTGTCACGAAAACATAAAGAGTAGAGTGATATTTATCTCAGGGTGACTGATGGCAGCTAGATGTAAGGGTATGATGAACAGGGTGTAAAGTTCTTTTTCTTTATCCCCCATAGAAAAGGGAGGATCCTTCGAACAGACGGGTGCTATGTCTGGTGGGTTAGACTGCCAGACAGTTGTTGTCGGGTTCTTTTTGAAGTTATACTTCTTTTGGCGCGATGGAGAAAAATGATGTGAGTGATTTTTTACGATGCGCGCGCACACCGACACCTAAATTTAACAGCATGAAGTTAGCTAGTCAACATACACCCTGAAGTTAGCTTAGTGTCAGATATTGACAAGCCTAGGTTTTTTATTTTTAATCTACTGCTGGCTGAGATAAGGCGACAGATATTTTTTTTTAAAAGAAGTATAACTTCTAACGCGTGTACATAAGTACACACACACACTTTTTTTTAGTCGCGGAAAACTTCAACAGCGCGACGATGTAGGATTTTGATGCTAGTTCATCACTTATGTCACAGATGGCGCTAATGTATTTTGTATTGTCCTATGTAGCTGTAGTACTTTTCCATCGCCGCTACAGATGAAACTGGTCCAGTTTTATACTGTATATGCAACAGATAACGTTTCCAAATAAACAGTCCAAATAAGACGCAAAATACCATTCCAATAAAGGAATCCAAATGAAAACAATAAACAAAATAAATCAAATCCAAAGCACGAATACTAAATCACTGTCATATTTCGCTTCTGACAGCACACAACTCAAAAATTTTCAAGCTAGCTTTGTCACAGAATAGATAGGAGTACAGAAGCTCAATGCTATACTAAGAGCAAAATCGCACGCACACATAGACCCGCTTCACGTACAGCGAGTGCAAGCAGTGCACCGGCGACCGGCATTTGTTTGAGAACGACGCCGCCGCGCCGCCGCCGCGCCGCGCCCTACGGACACTGCTATTTGTGTGTGTGTTCAATATTATTAACCCTTCGGGGATTACAGGCGTGATAACACACAGTGTGTTATACTCGAACACGGAGGAAGGGACACCGACACTAAAACAGGTATTCAGTACATCATTCTCACGTAGAAAATTTTCGCCGATTATTAAAAAAAACAACTGTTCTCAACAAACCTGCAATACCTATACGTTCAAAAAATTGGTTTTCTGTAAAGTTACGGACGATAGTTTAACGTGACAACGTCATAAAATCGAGTAGAAGAGTGAAATTACCTATACAACCTAACCTCCTAGCTCAGCTCCAGCAGTAGATTAAAAATAATAACCTAGACTTGTCAATATCTGACAGTACGAAAGTGGCGTATGCGTACAATGAGCGTAACGGGACACTTTTTCGTGCATGCAGCCGGCGTTCATCGATTTATCAGACGTTGTCACGTCAAAAAGCTGTTCATAGCTGTTTTTTTTTTAAATTGCCGTGAAAAATGTATATATGGGGGTCTCAAGATGATGTCCTGAATACGTGGTAACCGATTTAGCGTTGGTCTGCCTTCCACATTGTATTTATTTGTAATTTTGGAAACTAAATCCCGAAAGCTGTATGATCGTCTATCTGTCTGTGTGCGTGTGCCTCTCTACACCTGTATAAAGCCAAACTTCTGTTCATACATCTAAATGTATAACGAAAAGTTCAGCTGCTGACAATCTATCAAATTCAGTACGATATGTTATGTCTTACGTGTGATGGCTGATACGTCATCATGTTGGTAAATAATACAACAAGCATTGAATTATTTACTGTCACTGCTGGTCAAAGGTTTCTTCGTATACAGAGAACGAATGAGCTTCTGACCACCATTTTTTGCTTTAAGTTGTTTTTGCCACTGACGCAACACATTATGGGTTTACACCCATAATGTGTTGCGTCAGTGGCAAATATCATATAAGAAGCCGAAAAGCTCTTGTTCTCCCCGTCATTGCGATTTTTTTTTGTTCTACACCATACCTGGGATCCGTTATGGAAATATTGGGGGTCACAGTTCTAGCATTTTCACAAGTTTTTTTTTTTAAATAGGTACATCAGCACAATGTTTGAGTGCGTTACATTGGGTTCTACCGAAAAAGTGATTTTTCATCCCAGACACTGATTGACGAGCAACAGGACTGAACCAATCACAAAGCGTTTATATACAGGGTGTAAGCGAATCCTTCACGAAGCCGGCAACCAAGCATTCTGTACATCAAACTAAGTACCTAAACCAGCGGCCAGACAGAAAAGACGCCAGACGAGGGCGGGGCGCGGACTCGTCGCAGACAAAAGCGTTGCGCCCGCGCCCCGTCTCTTCTGTCTGTTTTGCGTCGCGACGCTTCTATACATTTTGTATGAAAGGGACGCGATAGAGACAAAACGGTTGTGGTTGTGTAACGGATTTTTGGCTTTGATGTTTTTTTAACAAAACCTTTCGAGTATCAAAATGAAGGAAATTAAAAGAAGATTATAAATATACAGGTACATAATACTATTTGTAGTCAGGTTTTTTGATAGATACATTCAATTAAATGTTACTTATTAACAGGTCATTTTTGAGAAGCATCGTGGAAGATAATATGCAGAACTAGGCAGAACAATACGAAAAAAATATAACATTTACCTACCTACCTAAATTCCTGTAGGAAATATACCTATTTCTGGCTCATAATAAAGACGTGCTGAATGATACAAGAAAGAAAAAAAAACATGTGTTATTTGCCAAAAGTTTTAAAAGCGACATCGAACAAGTTAAAATAGATCTACAAAATAGCTAAAACGTTTTGGAATGTTAAAACTTTGGATATCTATTGTGAAAGTAGGTGAGTTTCTGATAGTTTTGAAGATGCATTTTCCTTGTTATTTTTAGCCGACTTCAAAAATGTTTTTTACCTTATAACTACGTCATTTATGAACCGATTTAAAAAAATATTTTTGTATGTGAAAGGGTAAACTTTCCAACAGAACTTTTAAACCTATTTTGCTTATTTTTTTTATGGGACCAATACCATAAAAATTTAAGCAAAATCGGTTTAGTAAATTGTTTTTTTTTTCGTTTAATATTTATTTTTTCTTCTTGGGCCATGTTGACGATATGATGGTTTCTTAATAACCTCTAATTAAAATGTAAAAAAAAAAAATTGTCAAGTATTTGTGTAGTATGTACTACACATATTCTTGACAAAAAAAATACGATCTAAAAGGTTAAAATAAAAAACATTCTGCAAAAATAAAACCGACTTGCAGAAAATTAACCTTGGTTCTCTTGCGGATGTCCTCATTTCTGACGTAGCCCGAAGAATTGCCAAACTTAAGTGGCAGTGGGCAGGGCACATTGCTCGCAGAACGGATGGCCGATGGGGCCGTAAAGTTCTGAAGTGGCGACCGCGACCCGAAGACGTTGCGTTGGAAGACCAATAGGTGGACCAATGAGCTGGTGAAGGGTACGGGGATCCGCTGGATGCGAGTCGCACGAGACCGGTTAATGTGGCGACACTTGGGGGAGGCCTATGTCCAGCAGTGGACATCGTTCGGCTGAAATAATGTATAGAAAATTCAGAAGAACGCATGTAATCTAGTTGGAACATTGGCACCATTGGGAGGTCATGACGTCTTGCAAACACCAACATTGCAGGTTGATCGCCCAACCACCTACGATTCCTATTAGCTTTGGAATGATTCATTATTTCCGCTCTATATCGTTTCTAGATTTTTTGTAAATCAAGATTGGAAATATTTGTGATGTTAGAAAAAACAGACTTTGTACTTGGCACAGCTTAATTTCATGCAGCCATTTTGCACAAGAAGTCCATGAATGTACATATGTATTTATAAGGGAAGTAATAAAAGCCCAAAAAAATGAGCATACCTACCCAAATCATGTACTGCTTTAAATACTGCGACAACTGAAAGGACAAATAAAAGAATTCTAATAATCAATACATTTGCCTACGTTATATTTTTCCACCAGCTTGAATTGCGTTTTAACCTATAAAATAAATAAAACAGGAATAAAATCAACGTCAAGATAAATATCAAAATGCATTAAGGCGTAGTCGACGTAACCCCACTACAGGAGGCTCCGTCGATCTATCGAAAAAAAACAGCTGTTCGATACATTTTGACCTTGTAGGTATTGCACTTTTGTAGGAAACAGCCGATTTTTTAATAAACGATGAAAAATTTCTATTTGGGGGGGGGGGGGCGGTGTCCCGTCCACCGTGTATAGTAGTAGTAATCTCGTAGGCCGTAGAGGCTCTTGCCACGAAGCGCACGAGTTTGCTACGGCGTGCTACGAACTGCTACGCGGAACCACAGCTTGATAAATTAAAAAAGAATGTAAGTTTTTGGCATTTAGTAGCATTGATCATTATTACAAAATATAACATCACGCCTGTAATTCCCGAAGGATTAGGCAGAGGTGTACCTATAGTACACCCAAATTAAGACAGCTATGAAACATTTTTGAAAAAGTTGAGTTTTTGAAAATGTACATACATCGAGTTAAAAGGGGAAATAAAAGAAACTAAGACTTTTGGTGTTTTCTTAGTTAGGCCGGGTATTTCTGGGACTACCCTCGTATTTTTTATATTTTAAATTTTAATAGAGTTCCGCACCCGAAATGTAATCATCGGGACCCCATTACTAGGCCTTCGCTTTCCGTCTGACTGTCTGTCAGCGGGCTGTATCTCATGTTACGTAATAGCTAGACAGTTGATTTTTTTAAAGAATATGTATTACTCTTGCCGCTTTAACAACAAATTATAAAAATAAATTAAAGGTTTATTTTTTTTAAGTGAAAACTTCTTTAGCATCGTTGTGATTTGAAAGTCGATGAAACGAAAAACCAACAATAAAAAGAGACAGACACATAAATTTATAAGATTTAACGTGGGAGAAAATGAGATATTAAGCATTACAAGGTGTAAATATTTAGACTCTTCACGAAGCCGTCAACCAAGCATTATGTACGTCAAACTAAGTAACTTTACGCAAAAATAAGTGCTGGGAAACGACTTTTTTTTTTGGGCTGAAAAATCACGTTTTGCAGTAAGACTCAATGTAACGCACTCAAAACATTGTGCTGATGGTTGGATTGAATAGTAAGAGGGTCGTGAGAATCTTACAATAAAAACATGTATTTCAAAAAAAACTTGTGAAAAATTTGGAACTTTGACCCCCAATATCTCCGTAACTAGAAGGTTCCCAGGTATGGTCTAGAACAAAAAAATGATCGCAATGACGGGGAGAACAAATGCCTTTCGGCTTCGTTAAGAGTCTGTTTACACCCTTTATACAGTGTGAATTGCACATGTTTTTTTTATTTTTAAAGGAATATTTTAATATGTAAAAAGTAAGTAATCAAATGAATATATAATACGAAATAAACACACAAATAGTAATTTCTACCAATAGTAACTAGGTGACGATGGAAACATTGTTTACGTTTAAAACCAAGCATAGCAACTAGTCCAGGAATGAACGAACCATCACAATAATGTTACAAATAGTCAGTGTTACGCAAACCTGCGCCCGCGCAGACGTAAATGTACGCATAATACGGTACTAAACAAATAAAAGTGTTATGTATAGCATAGTTCCAAGAACATAACATAACATAACATCACGCCTGTAATCCCCGAAGGGTTAGGCAGAAGTGTACCTAATAGCACACCCACATTTCACCAGTTATGTTTTTAAGTCCCATGTAATAGGGGGCGAGCCTATTGCCATCAATCGGGCACAAATCCAGACTCCGTAGCTGCTATTGAGAAATTCTTGATGGAAAAACCCAATAGCGCTTTGCCCGACCCGGGAATCGAACCCAGGACCTCATGCTCAGCAGTTGCGCTTGCGACCACTAGACCAACGCGAACGAGGCAGTCATTATTATGGCAGTTCCAAGAACTGACCTGATAATGTCCTTATTTTGGGCCCACTATGTTGGGGTCAGCTTCCAGTCTAACCAGATGCAGCTGAAGACCAGTATGTTACAAGAGCGACTGCCTGTCTAACCTCCACAATCCAGCAGTACTGTCATTAGTATTCATATTTTTTCGTAGATCTTGAAACGATTTTGTTTGAGGAGCTCGTGGCAAAATAATATCAGCCGCTCGGGTCGATCTTTAGGTTAAGCCGTGCTTGCCTAGGTTGGTCTGTGGATGAGTGACCACCTATTACATACCGAGTTTCCTGCGTGCCTCGGAAAGCACGTTAAGCCGTTGGTCCCGGCTGTCATTAGCACATCTTTGACAGTCGTTACAGGTAGTCAGTGGCCCAAAAAGTCTGACAACAAGTCTTACCAAGAGATGTCGTATTACCCTGTACTAACTGGGTTGTGGAGGTCAGATAGGCAGTCGCTCCATGTTAAAATACTGGTATTCAGCTGCTCCGGTTAGACTGGAAGCCGACCCCAACATAGTTGGGAAAAGGCTAGGGAGATGATGATAATGAAACGATTTTCTTCATGCGTATGCAGTTTTTCTTAGATACAAGCTGGAAGAGACATCGACGTTAAAACGGCTGCCACGTATTTGTACATCATTTTGAACTCCCAAAACATAGAAATTTTGCGCATTCGCATCTTGTATATCGCATTTAGTAAACATTCTAAACTTCAATTAAACAAGGTAGTCTTCTTCGAAATTTACGATTTCAAAACACATGAATTTTCTCCAAATCGAATACTTACTATACGCCATATATTTTGTTTCCAAAATAACATCCGTTAAATAAAACGCACTAAAAAGCTATACTTGTTTGAAAAATTAAGGCCAAAATAAAAAAGTTTCATTACGGCAAGAATCAAAGTCAAAAAATTGTAAATCCTAAACCTAGCTATAATAATCTTATAAATGCGAAAGTTTTGTTTGTTACCTTTTCACGCCAAAACCAAGGAACCGATATTCAGATACATATTTACAAATATTCTCCCTAACATTATATAAAACATTTAAAAATCATTCTACCTCCAAGTACTAATAAATAAGATCCTTTGTTTCTACTTAAAATCTTCAAGCCATAATTAATCAGGAATGGCTCAATCTAGACCAGAATCATGAATATTAGTTAAAATACGTGATAAAAAAAGCACGCAACCCGCGAAAACTCTATGAAATCTGACATTTCGGAAGACCTTACTCTACACTAACGCCTCTAGCGGCGAATTCATGCGCGATAGCCCCTATCATATTATTATATAAACTTTAATAGTGTGAATTGAATGTCAAATAATTAACGCGAGCAAAGCCACGGGGTATAGCTAGTTGATTATATTTTTGACGAAGTTGAGACTGTTATAAGAATGCGAACATTCTTAAAAATACAAGAATTACCCCTCTGAAGTTTTCAAGCTGAAAAACACGCTTTTTCATTGCAGGTGACAAAGTTTTCATGCCAAAAGTGTCTTCAAAATATTACGAACGGAAATTATGTCCCTACATGAAGACAAAGTGTCAAACTGTAACTTTATACAATAACTAGCTTTTGACCGCGGTTTCGCTCACGTTCATTAGAATTTGAAAATCAATTTGGGTTGTACTCTGCTTGTAACAATATAATTCAATCATGATTCAAAGACACGTGGCGCCATCTATTATCATAAAACCTTCATTGTTGTTTTCCTCGGGAACAGTACTTTTTTTCGGAATGTCAGGGTTACAGAAACGGACATAGGGTGCCCTATGTCCGTTTCTGTAAACCTGACAACGTCTAGGTAATTAAAATGGAAAGCATGTCTTTGAATAGCGAAAAAGTAATCAGTTGTCCCATACATCCAGATCCAGTAGGTATTAGAGTATTGTATGGGACAGCTGACGAAGTTTTCGAGATTACGATGTTGGTCATGGAGGAAGTTGGTCTTTACCACACCCTTTTTTTTCGGATGGGAAATCATCAAGTGACTTCTCCCGCTCTGGGCAGAGCGGAAGGGAGTGTCAGACTTGTACTGACTAAAACTCATACATATTCCTTCCTTGCCCTTTGTGTTATCTCTTTCGAACAGTCTTAAGTTTGGCAATTCTTCGGGCTACGTCGGTCACCTTGGTTCTCTTTCACATAAAAACTACTAAACAGATTTAGATGATTTTTCGAACACAGATAGTTTATAACCTGGATCAACACATAGGATGCTTTTTATCCCGGTAGTATGATCACGTGGGACAATTATCGAACGATTCACGCGGGCAAAACCGCGGGCATAAGCTAGTACATAATATATTTGTAAAATCGTAAAACTCTCATCGTGGTGAAGAGAACCGTGTGCAAGATAAAATAGTGATGGTTTCGTCCATTCAGAATAACTAAAGTTTATTAGACATCAAAAGAGTTTTCGTTTAGCTTTTGAAAGAATATTAAAATGTACAAGTATCTTTACAGACAAAAGATCATTTAAAACAAGAAACATTTGATTAAAATTATCAAAAAACATTTGATTAAAACTATCCCGACTACAAATTGTATTATGTACGTATATATGTATATTTGTAATCTCCTTTTAATTTCCTTCATTTTGATACCCTACTCAATAAGCTTGGTTGAAAAAAAAAATATTAAGAACTTTCAATTTAGCGCCAAAAATACGCCATTTTGTTTTTTTTTAAACGCCTGTCTAAGGACACTTGAGTTTATGAGATGAATCTGAATGATACATTAGTCATTGAAATCTATCCAGCCATTAGGAACATACGAGGTAATAAAGTTTACAAAGAAACACAGGATTCGCGCGAAAAACATAACCTGGCCTAAAGTTTAGTCTTATGATACCAGCATACCCGACAGTTATTTCTCGACGGCATATACAGTCAAGTCAGAGGCCCAAGGGTGGCATAAAAACTCTGATACCAGGTTTGGCACTAACCACACAATAAAGATAGAAGTCTTATGAAGTAAAGTTTGTATGTACGACGAGGTTATTTGCAAAACTACTCATTCGATTTAAAATGATCTTTAAATAAATAATATCTTGGGACAACCAACACACCGCCATCTGATCCCAATCTAGGCAGAGCCTGTACTATGGCAACCAGACAGCTGATAAACATACTTATATATTTCTAAATACATACATATTATAGATAAATTATACACCCAGATACAGAACAAATAATCGTACTCATCGCACAAAGATTTGTCCTGTGTGGGAATCGAACCCACGACCTCCGTCCTAGCAGTCAGGGTCACTAACCACTAGACCAACAGGCCAATCAAAATCTTTCACGGTTGAAAAGCGGCACTATTCTTTAATATCGTGGGGTTTGTGTCTAACCTGGTGTCAGAGATTTTATTCCGCCCATGGGCCTCTAACTTGGCTTTAGATGCCGTCAAGAAATATCTCTCAGGCATGCTGGTTTCCTCACAATGTTTTCCTTCACCGAAGCAAGTGATAATTAAACAATACGCACATGAATCCGAAAAATCAGAGGTGCGTGTCTTGGGTTCGAACTCGGGACTTGACAGTCCAACGGTAACACAAGGCTATCATTGGTTACTATTAGTAAGTGATATTATATGTTGTGAAAACCACACTATTATAATTATACATCCTCAACACGGAGGGAATTACGAGCAAAATCTTGTATCAAATACGTAGGCACGGAAAAGTTAATTTCCCGCTAGTAACAGTTGATAATAAAACAACAACAGTTTTTTTTTAATGTCGTACATAAAAAAGACCGAAAATAAAGTAAAAAAAAACTACTTACTTACCAGTTCAAAATCATATTTCACTCACAAAAAAAAACACAGAACTCCGAAATAGAAACGTATGTATATTTTTAACTTGAAATAACACGAATAACGGGCGAAGCAAAGAGATTAAATTTAGCCGGCCGCGACCGTTGCGCGCTCCGGCTTCAATACATCTGAAATTGTACTCCCGAACTGAAGAGAATTGGGGAAATATAAAATTACTTCTATAGGGATGGAGTCAGGGGATATCGATAGATCATTACAATCGCGTCTCTAGTCTCAACACATCATCATCACACATTTTCTTGCCCTTATCCTGATATATTTGAGGTCGGCGCAGCATGTACTTCTTCTTCCATACTTCTCTATTACTCGTCATCTCATCGGACACCTCCTTTCTAGCCATATCATCCTTCACACAGTCCATTCATCGTTTCTTTGGTCTTCCTCTCCTCTTATAGCCATCTACATTTATACTCAGATAACGAACTCAGACTCTCTAGCCGCTACCCTGAAAAAACTACTGAGCCCAAGATATCGACTACAACTGTCTAGTTTGAGGCTAAGTGGTAACCGGGTTACTTTGACGTCTTTATAATTCCAGTGTGGGAAAGAGATAGAGCTATACAGGTCGTCTAACGCCGTCTCTTTCCCGCACTGGAATGACAACTGCTTTAAGACATCGTAGTAGGTCACCTGGGCTCTTATCATCGTCTGCCTGACTTTTCCCAGTGATGTTAGGAATGGCTTCTAGTTTAATCGGATGTAGCTCAATGCCAGTATTTTACATGGAGCGACTGCCTGTCTGGCGTGAATGTCTATACTGGAGGAGCTTGTGGCTAAATAATAACTGCCGGTCGGATCCATCTTTAGGTTAAGCTGCGCTTGCCAAGGTTGGTCCGTGGATGAGCATAAAAAGGTAACAAACAAACCTACTTTCGCGTTATAAAAAGTTAGGATTTTATATCTATACAACGAAATAAATAACCTAAACAGATAAATCCGCAAAACAAAAAACTTGCCTGCCTTTTCCCAATAATGTTGGGATCGGCTTCCAGTTTCATCGGATTTAGGAGCGACTGCCAACCTAACTATCGACATGTCCCATCCTTATACGTCGAGCACCTGGCATTGCCCGGCCACGTTCCCAGAACCGATTGTTTATTTTAGAAACATCATATATTTTGTTTTAGAAAAACATGTATACAGGTTTGTTTGTTACTACACTGTTTTGTATGTTTAATTGTTTTGGAGCGGAGTAATCTTATAGCAGAGATTAAATGGATAATGGAGGTCAGATGGTCATCGCTCCATGTAGGAACGTGTACCGCCATTTTTTTCACCAAGCTGAAATATAAACTCCGTGATTAGAACATTACCGTGAGTAGGTACTGTATGAACTCAAATTCAAACTCAAAAGCATTTATTTCAATTAGACCATTAAATGCACTATTGAATGTCAGAAAAACAAACAAGGCTAAGCTACAGTCACCGACACAAGGCATAATAACTTGTGAAAGTACTGTAGCTGCCCATTCCAAAGCGCAGATCTCTATGGAGAAGAATGGGCAAGAAACTCCATGGACACTCTTTTCAATCAAAATATTGTTACAAAATCTTGGTTACATCATTCAGTTGAGATTATACATATATGTAAGAACGATGTAGAAATACGTGCACGTTAAGAGCGTCCAGAGTAAAAGATTATAAATCAAAAATTTTAATACAAAGTAAGTAGTTAAAATAAACCGTGGCAGCCTAGAGATGATCAGTCCCAACTGACAGCGCCCGTACACGAACATGATGCATGGATCTCAAATGATGAACTTATATTATGATCAGAATGCTGGGCTGTGAAGAAAACGATTTGATGTAGCGGAGATGAGAATGTTTAGATGGATGTGTGGAGTGACAAGAATGGATGAAGTAAGGAATGAGTATATTAGAGGAAGTTTGAAAGTGACGCCTGTTACAGAAAAATTGAAAGGAAGTCGTTTGTCTTGGTATGGGCATTTAATGAGGAGGGATGAAACGCATGTGATTAAAAGAGTGATGGACATGAATGTTGATGGATGGAGAGGGAGAGGAAGGCTAAATAAAAGATGAATGGATTGTGTGACCTCTGTCAGCGGGCAGTATCCCATGATCCGTAATAAATAAATAAACAGCGGTACACAGTTGGAATTTTTACAGAATGTGTATTTATGTTGCCGCTATAACAGCAAATAGTAAAAAAAAACAACGGGTTGCACTCCGGGAGTGCCGGCAGAAGTGAAAACTAGAAACAACGACATCTTGGTTAAATATCAGAAATTTCAATAGCTTTCTGCAAGAACAAAGATGTCGCTGGCGTAGAAAAAAATCTTAAAACAACGCCATCTAGCTTAAACTACACGCACACTCGCGCAAGGGCTCCTGCGCCACCGACTCGATCTGACGATCTGACGCGAGTTTAACAGTTTTTACCCATCCCAAAAAGTGCACAAAGCCGCTAAAGAAGTTTTTCACTTCAACAAATTAAAAATTAAATGGGGCTCCCCTATAACTATGATAGTACGGTACCCTTTTTTTTTTGTTTTACGGATGGTAAATCATCAAATGACTTCTCCCGCTCTGGGCAGAGCGAAAGGGAGTGTGAGACTTGTAATGACTAAAACCCATTCCTTCCTTGCCCTTTGTGTTCCAGTGCCGCGGTATCTCTTTCAAACAGCCCGCAGCCCTGGCAATAGTACGGTACCCCTCATGCGCGAATCTGACACTTTCCCTTAGGCACTACTTGTGGACAGAGACACGACTTTTTTAAATATGTCCGTTTCAGATCCGGTATGATTAACTGAATACGTGCCAACCGTTTTAGCGTTGGTGTCCCTTCCACTTTCTATAGGTACAGACGCCAGCAGGTCAAGTTACCCGAAACTGTCAGATTTTCCCAATCAACCTTGAACCTAGAGCTTTAGCATTTTATTCGAAAATCTATCAAAGAAATCTGACAGATTGTAGTAGCTTGATGTGCTTGGCATCTGTACATCTATCTTACGTGACAAAACATTTCCTCAAAACCGGAAATAAACAGGAAAAGCATTGAATGAAATGGGACGTCATCGTTGAATAACCTTCTTTAGAGTAATTTAGTCTATTTTCATACGTATACAGTTAATTTATATTCGTCATAAGCTACTAATGATAAGGAAAATTGTAGAGGAAACTCTTGTTTGTACAATAAAACTAGCGATTGCGCTGTGCAGCATTTGTGCTCTGAGTAAGTTGTAAATAAATGGTGTACAAGGACTCTTAACGAAGCCGAAAGGCACTTGTTCTCCCCGTCATTGCGATCATTTTTTTTTTGTTCTAGACCATACCTGGGAACCTTCTAGTTACGGAGATATAGGGGGTCAAAGTTCCAACTTTATCACAAGTTTTTTTTTTTTAATTCGTGTTTTTAATGTAGTTTTTTTACTTAAGACACCTTCACGAACTCCTACGTACGTCACGACGTACTATTCAATCCATCCATCAGCACAATGTTTTGAATGCGTTACATTGAGTCCTACCGTAAAACGTGATTTTTCATCCCAAAATAAAAGTCGTTTCCCAGCAATAATTTTTGCGTAAAGTTACTAAGTTTGATGTACAGAATGCTTGGTTGACGGCTTCGTGATGAGTCTGTTTACACCCTGTATAACAAATAAACAAAGCTAGTTTATTTATAGCATCTCTCGCTCTCTCGCTTGATGAGGCTGATGGTGCTGACCATGGATGTGCTTCAGCTGCATGCTGGTAGTCAGGGATAGTCACTTGAAGCTGGCTAGCTGAGTTATTCGCTGCTTGAAAGCTTGTGAAAGGAAATTACGTCGATGATGATGACATCGAGGTACCTTCAATGCTTTTCAATTATTCTTTTGTGTGTGCGTCACATCGGGGTCACCAATGTTGTGTGTGCGTGTATTTATGTCCATGGGCAGTGTGTGTGCGAAGAGAAATTAAACTGCGATGAACTGGATACTTATTTAATTGCGGAAATTACAATGGAGTATGAATTTGGATTGGGAGCGCGTCAATAGTCTAAGGTGGTTGCGGGCGAACTGGAGTCGCCGGGCGCTGCGCGTACGACGAATACAAAATGCTGCGTCAGCGCCCCTACAATTCAAATAATACCGTGTTTTACCCACAGGGTACATGGCCGGCTCAGATCTCAAATGTGTATGCGGCGGCCGGCGTGTCTCCACAGACAATCCATCCACAGACAGGCCATCTTCCATCTTGCGCTGCATGCCCCGACACCTGCGTACTTGACGATTTTAGGGTGAATCTTGGCGTACTCTGTTGATTCCCCTGGCGCACTTTATTTGAAAAGAATTCTTTACAAGCAATAATGATATATAAAATTTAACATAAGTGGTTTCTGCCTACCCCCATGGAAAAAGGGCGTGAGTTTATGTATGTAGAAACATTAAACTAATAGGCATCACTTTTAGCGGACTGGTTCCGAAAAAGAGAAATTTACGTTTTTGTGGGCATGGGAATCAAATTAATTGCGCCAGGGGAATCAACAGAATACGCCGAATTTCAAGATTCACCCTTTAAGACTGCGTCAGCGAGCGGAGTTCCCATAGCTGAATTTTGGGGCAAACATATTTAATACAAATTTGTCATCGGCACGCTGAGGAGAAGAATACTGTAGTTTTTAGGAGATGTAGTGGATGTGGTCCCAGCAAAACAAACAGAATATTCTCGACATGCAAAATTTAAATGTCCTGATTGAAAGTCAATTGTCTGGCCATCAGTATGTATTGATCAATAAATTTTTATTGAATCAATCAAGAGAGAAACTGAATGTCTTTATCGTTTGTTTGTGAGATCAAACGAGACTTCAAAGAAACAGAAGAACTTCCAAGGCCGTTAATTGAACTATGCTTTGCTTAGTTACTTCTTCAGAAAGATCAGGTGCGTAGTAATTGTAACCCACATGTACGGCTAAATAATCACAGCTGCTCGAATCAATCTTTAGGTCAAGCCGTGCTTGTCAAGGTTGGTCCATGGATGGGTGACCACCTATTACATACCGAGTGTCCTCCGTGCCTCGGAAAGCATGTTAAGCCGTTGCTCCCGGCTGTCATTTGTAGATCTTTGACAGTTGTTAGTACAGGTTAGCAAATTAAGTTGGATTAAAATTGCTTAGGCTAGATTGTTATATAATAAACAAATTTAAAAACAAAGTATAACTCAGTACTAACTGGGTTATGGAGGTCAGATAAACAGTCGCTCCATGTAACATACTGGTATTCAGCTGCATCCGGTTAGACTGGAAGCCGACAGCAACATAATTGGCCGAAGGTAGCCTGTAAGCCCCGAAAGGCTAGGCAGATGTATACGTTATAGTACACCCTCATTTCGACAGTTACGTGTAAGGGGGCGGGCCTATTGCTTTTAACCGGGCACAAATGCGGAGAAACCCTTAGTGGAAAAACCCTGCCCGACCTGGGGATCGAACCCGGGACTCCATGCCCAGCAGTCGCGCTTCTAAGAAAAACGTATTTTTACTAGCAATGACGATAGTTTGGCAGTGATCACCACATTTTTCTATGAAGCATGTCTTTTTTGAAGATTTATTGGAATTCCAGAAATTTATAGACATGACATAATGTTTATGTTAAAGAATATTGATTCTGTCAACTCTAAAATTCGGTAGCATTCAATACTTATACGTGGTGGAAGGGATATCAGGAATTTGTCGGGAGCATCCACGGAGTTTAGATTTGTACCCGGTTGATGGCAATAGACTTGCCCCCTTTTGATGATGATGCCCCCGTGATGTTTTGTTATGTTTCGTTTATTCATTTTAATACATATGTATCTATTACATTTTTTAAAATTTAAAACAACATAAAAAAAATATAAAAATTAGTAGAGCCCACCGGTATCGGGAACAGGGTCCAAGCTACCAGCCGGCGGTCAGGGCTCCAGAGAGAGGAACCTCCTAACAATACGAGCCGTATCCAGGAGTACCGCTTTCTGAATAAAACCCTTGACCCAGCTGCCTAACGGGAGCCTCCTCAGGTATTGGTATGTTATGTTAATTATAATAGTTAGCGTTTGAGGGAGTATGTAATGATCGTATCAGAATCAGAGCTTTATTTGCTTTGAAAGTAGGTACAGGTATAAGATGTTATACATCAATTAATGAGATCGGCTACAGTCTACCTTACAGCGTGCAAATTATTACATAAATGAAAATATTAAAAAAAACAATGTCAACAAAACAAAACAGAAAATCGTAGCGGGTCCATGTTCTTTCAATTCTGTCTACCCCTGTAAGAAAAAGCCGTGACTTTACGTATGTATGTAAATGACAAGGTACATCAATTGTCGTAGTTTTAAGATAAATTACAAATAGTTACCTACCGTGGACCGTACGTCATCAAGAACACGTTATACTTGAGTTGATTTGTACGTTCCCAATGGTGCATACGGTACCACTTTATCTATTTCTAATTTATCTTAAGACCATGGTTACTGATGTATATCGATAAAGAATTTTATCAAATAACTAGCGGTTGCCCGCGACCTTCGTTCGCGTAGATTAATATTAAATAATCCCCATTATTATAAGCACTTTCCTACTTGAATCGAATTTTGAGAAAATTGTCAAGGCTTTTATTTTTTTTGGGACGGAACCCTAATTTTTTATCAAAAATAAAAGTAGCGTAAGTTACTCTTTGTTACACCAGCTATCTGCCAGGGAAAGTCCCGTTAAAATCGGTCCAGCGATTTCAGAGATTGGCCGGGACAAACAGACAGACAGACAAAAATTGTAAAAAATGTTGTTTTGGTATATGTACCGTGTATACATCCAAATGCACTTAGTAAAAAGCGGTTATTTTAATAATACAAACAGACACTCCAATTTGATTTATCTGTAGATAGATTATAATATGTATAAACAAATACAAGTCAGTGTAAATCGGTTAACAATCAGGGCCAAGATATCTGAGATTACACAAAAATGCTTGCATTACGGCGATAAAATGCATTTAGCTCCACAAGTAACCGAAACTGACCAGGTAATCTACACATCAACAGTCTTCCTCAACTTCCTCACGTAAGACGTCTACTGTTGGACATAGGTTTCCCCCAAGTGTGACCACAATGACCGGTCCCGTGCGACGTGCGACTCGCATCCAGTGGTATCTTCCCCATTTCTCGAAAAACACCATCATCTTCTACTTAGCCTTGGGTCGGTTTCCAGTCTTACCGGATGCAGCTGTATACGAGTATTTTACATGGAGCAACTGCTTGCGTGAATGCGTTACGTTACGAGGCAAACGGAAGTTGAGAGGGAGATATAAGTTAGTGAAGATAGAAAGAGAGAGAGTTACGTTTTTTCAATTTGACAGACGATTGTTCGGCATTTGTTTAATTGTGGCTGCACCCTCGTTTTTTTTTTAAACATGTCTTAATAAAATAACCTTACTTCAAATGCCTCCATGACCTCTGTACTATTCAAGGCTTCCATCAGCATAATGTTTTGAGTGCGTTTCATTGAGTCTTACCGTAAACCGCAATAAAAAAATCGTATCCCAGCAATTATGTTTGCCAAAAGTTACTTAGTTTGATGTACAGAATTTTTTGTGAAGGCGCTGTTTACATCTAGTAGTAGGTATATAATAAATGGTCACCCATCCACGGACCAACCTTGGCAAGCGCAGCTTAACCTGAAGACAAAACAATGCGACTATTATAACCATCTTTCGGAATTACTAAAAACCCGACAGCAACATGGTGATATTTTTTTTGGCATAATATGTAGGTAATGAAAAACAGATAAAAACATTATATAAAATAGATATCTATCGGTGGTACGTGTGTACTTGTACTATGTGATGGTACGGTGTGTGTTTCCGTTGTATTTACGGTGCGATATTTTAGTTGACGGATGCTGATTCATCATCATCTGCTGACAGTCTTACCGGATGCAGCTGAATACCAGTATTTTACATGGAGCGACTGCCTATCTGACCTCCACAACCCAGTTAGTACTGGGTAATACGATAAACCCTTTTTTTTCGGATGGGAAATCATCAAATGACTTCTCCCGCTCTGGGCAGAGCGGAAGGGAGTGTCAGACTTGTACTGACTAAAACCCATCCATGTTCCTTCCTTGCCCTTTGTGTTCCAGGGCAGCCCAACAGTCCCGCAGTCCATATAATTGGAACCTAAGTTTTGCAAACTGTAAATGCGTTTTTGTGTTTCGTCGTGAATAATGTCGTTTTCTTATTTCAGATTTGAAAGTAACAAGCTTTCACATCCTTAAGTGACAGAGCAGAACAATGTGGAGAATTTGAAAAACAAAATGGCCACAGCTCCATTAAAATTAGGTAAGTAAGTAGTACTTAGAAGTTAGTAAAGCTGTTTGCTCTCTCTAAGTTCGAAGACTTCTGTGACATACATCAACCTGGGGGTTTCCATGACGTGTTAAAGCAGTAGGTATTGTTTTAATGTCACTCCAGTGTGGGAAAGAGACGGAACTATAAAGGACGTCTAGCGCCATCTCTTTCAGACTCTAGAATAAAATGCTTTAAGGTGGAAGCGTACTGGTACCCCGTGAAATAGAAATTTTCTTAGGTTTTTGGCAATTTGCAGGTCAGTGTCAGGTTGTATGTTGATAAAAAATGAGTCGCGCCAGTAACACGTGTGTAGTTACAGAATTACAATCATGAAAATCATTAATACATTACATTAGGCTACCTGAACTGTGCTCGAATAGTGGATTACTATTTATGATCCAGTTCCCTCACACAGGGACCAGTGTCGTAGCGGTGGGGACGCTATCATCATTCTCTTGCCCTTATCCCAATTCATTTGCGGTCGGTGCAGCATGTCTTCTTGTTCCATACTTCTCTATTACTCGTCATCTCTGCAGTCACCTCCTTTCTAGCCATATCATTCTTCGCACAGTTCATCCATCGTGTCTTAGGTCTTCCTCTTAGCCACCCACATTCATACTGAAAACTTTCTTCACGATATTTTCCTCCTTCCTCCGCATCACATGCTCATACCACGACAACCGATTACCACACAACTTTTCAGTCACCGGCGTCACTTTCAGACTTCCAAACTTTATTAACTCTATATTGTTCGACAGAGAGATGTTTGACATAGAGTATAGATAGAGTCTTTTAGTGTTAGAGAGAGTTTATAACGTTCCCATCGCTGGGATATAAACTACACAGGACAGGACACGGGACCCTAAGGTTGCGGGGGTCCGCTGGATGCGAGACGCAACCGAACCGAACCGGTCAATGTGGCGACACTTTGAAGAGGCCTATGTCCAGCAGTGGACGTCTTTTGGCTGAAATGATAACGAGGGTAGTTTTGGATGCAAAAGGACGTCATATTATCACTCAAGGTCACTATACAAAACAAATAACGTAGCCACAATAAAAACACATACAAAACTATGTCAAATCAATTAACATAAATTATGAATCATCCGCTATCAATGGAAACAAACTCACACACACATACAAACCACTGATATATTTACATCCAAATTTACCGCGTTACATCTGCTATCAATATCATCCTTATCTTTGTACGATAAGGTTGGTTATAGATTGTATATTGTGTATATAAGTTGGTATATGAAGCTCTCTTGAATTTGACGTTTCGCTTGTCAGTCACGTGGTAGGTCTCAGCTAGTGAACACATAACACATTGTTTAATGTAAGTAATTACGATGAAATAATTGTAGAATGAATATACGCGGGCGTTTTTTTTTGTAAATTAATGAATTAAATTGTGTATTAATCATTCATTTAATCGTTTAGTTCTTTATATTTGGTTATATACATATTTATTCAAAAGGCGTGAAGTATATCTTTTCTTATGACAGAAAAAAAAACTACCTCTGGACTCGGTTGCAAAAATGTTTCAAATACCGTAGATCCTATTTATAAATTAATTTAAGTGGTCTATTATAAAAAATTTTTAAAAAAAAAATCGAGTAATTTCAGAATAATAATTATTTATTAAATGGTTGCCAAATTCATAGCTGTATGCTTATTATGTTACTACCTAAATTAACAAAACATACCAGCATTTATAGTAAAAAACCTCAAAACATTAGAAAGTATTTGCTATTATTAGTAGTTGCTATTATAGCAAAACCATGTTTAACAAATAATGATTAAACTTTATTAGGTTAAACTAACTATATACATTGATAATTAAAAACTATTAAACTAAAATAGATAAACTAACAACAAACTATAAATGGGCATCGAAAAACTCCTCCTCAACGCTGTCAGATGGTAATGTGCCCAAGAGACTGGCGGCGTTGCCACGTTGTATGGCAACACTTAACAAATTGAATATAATAACTGATAAGGAAAATTATATTTTTAAAGGATAATGAACAAACAAAATTCCACATCTTGACAGTTTTTAATTTATGCAAAAAAAACTGTTTTACTGAACCATTCGGATAAATCAGTCACAAGTATATACATCTTCGTCTTCGTCTTTAAGGGTAAGCAGTGCTTGCCTAGGTTGGCCTGTGGATGGGTGACCATTATTACATACCAAGTTCCTTACTAGCCTTTGTTCCGGCTGTCATTCGTAAATCTTTGACAGTCGTTACAGGTAGTGGCCCGAAAGTCTGAAAGCCAGTCTTACGTCTGTCTTACTAAAGGGTATCGTATTACCCAGTACTAACTGGTTTATGGAGGTCAGATAAGCAGTCGCTCTATGTAAAATACTGGTATTCAGCTGCATCCGGTTAGACTGGGAGCCGACCCCAACGTAGTTGGGAATAGGCAAGCAGACGATGACCACACAAGCAAAGCCGCAGGAAGACTGAGTATTATAATGATTATTTGGAACGCTGTCAGTCAAACATATGCCAGATTGAGAACAGTTTAATTCTGCTTATCTATTTATAACGTTATTAATAGACAGGCCGCGTGCCCAAGGGAAACTCAAATCGACAAAAATAAGGAACTTCCAGACAAATGTTCTTATCACAACGACTTTCGTTACAATAAAAAAAAACATATTGTGTGCAATTCACACGTGGTAGAAGTGAAACCTTCAAAAATTTTGGCTTCAAGATAAACACTTTACTTTAATGCTTCCTATCTCATTTTCTCCCACGTTAAATCTTATGAATTTATGTGTCTGTCTCTTTTTACTGTCGCTTTTTCGTTTCATCGACTTTTAAATCACAACGATGCTAAAGAAGTTTTCACTTCAAAAACCGGCCAAATCACAAATTAATGGGAGCTGGACTCGCACCGAGGGTTCCGTATAAACTTGTAGATATTTTATTATTATACAACATATTTACGGTTTTCAAATATTTTCCTTTACATGTGCTGTAAGACATTGCATCTTCCCAAATTTTATGATTCTATTCTTCAATCGCACGCCACTTAGCTCGATTCTTGGCAACTCTTATTCACTTGCTACCAGCCACCCTGCGAAGATCGTCTCTCCACCGAGCCTGCGGGCGTCCCACCTACGCTTACCGATTCGCGGTCTCCGCTCAAAAACACGTCTACCCCAACGGTCATCGGTTCTACGGCAATATGACCGGCCCAGTGTCACTTAAGCTTACTTATTCTGTGAGCTATGTCGACAATTCTGGTTCTCTGTCGGATCACCTCATTCCGGATGCGATCCCTCAGAGAAACTCCAAGCATACATAGAACTGTCAGCAACTGGGCTTTACCTTACTCTCTGTATAGTAATACCGAGTAGGTCTTTAACGGTTAATGCACATTAACGTAAGAAAACATAACATGACATTTTGTAATGTGAAATGTAGGTCTAGGTCTGAGGAACAAGGTGTAAAGTTTCTGCATTCTCCATAGAAAAGGGAAGATCTTCCCACCAGACGGGTGTTGTGTCTGGTGGGCTACTGCCCGACGGTTGTTGTCGGCTTTCCTATGTACTCTTAGAGCTTTTTTATGCGCTGACGACGCGCGTAGAACACATTCAGGACGCTCAGCAAACGCGAGACTGAAGTCACTTTGTTACCTTTGCACACGATCCTTGCGTTTGTATCGCTGTAAACGCGCGTTTGTAGCGAGCATCGCGCTGCAAGCCGCCGCCAAGAAGAAAAAAAACAATGCTGTAAGCACTGTGCGTGTGTATGTGTGTGTGTAAGCCCTGTGTGTAATCTGCTAAAACATGTTGATAACGCGCAGAGGACGCGCTAATCAAAAACGCGTATCGGCAGCGCATAAAAAAACGGTTGGTGACGACGCCCGTCTTCTGGCACCCACTGCATCACGCTCAATTAGAATTCTTTTATTTTTGCAGATGCCCTGGGAAAGACCAGCTAGTGTGCCGATAGGTCAGGTGTGGACCAGATTCAAGGGCAGAGAGAGAAATGGGAAGCCCGCTTTAATGTAAGTATGTATCAAAGAAATGTCTTCATCATCATCATCTGCCTGCTTTGTACCAACTATGTTGAGGTCGGCTTCTAGTCAAACAGGATGCAGCTGAATACCAGTATTTTACATGGAGCGACTGCCCAACTGATCTCCACAAGTCACAACCCAGTTCTGGGTAACACAATACCCCTTGGTAAGACTGGTAAAGTAATCTTCTTCTTCCTCGATGACTCAGATTTTGTCTGACCAAGTACGTAGGGACCTGGTCTGGAACGACAGAGCTGTCCAGGTGGGACAGCTCTGTCGTTTACTTCATACAGATTCTGGAGGATACAATTAGATGTGTACGACGGGCAGGAGGGAAGGTGTAGCATATCCTGTGTTGGGGCTCCACGCTCGCATTGTGTCCAAGATGGGTCGTGTAGACACCATCTAACCGAATTGGATCGACGACAACCATCTTGACCCCGTAGTCGGTTCAAAGATTTCCAAATCACCCACTGCCGGTAGTGACCAGGGGTAATGCACCAAATTCTAGCTCCTGCCCGTGGTTTTGCCTGCGTAAATGTTGGAAAGTATCCGAGGGAGATGTACTATCGGAATACTGTGACCCAGTAGAAAGTAACCCAAGGCCAGGCTTTCCATTCTATTTGGGATCGGCGCAAACGTTTTCTTCTTCCATTCTCCGCCGTCAGACGTAACGGCATCATTTACTCCTTTCTCTTTCATATCATTCCTCATACCATCCATCCATCTTATCTTTGTCAACCCAAGTCCACTCGAGAGGTCCTCAATATTGATGAAAGAATTTTTTGACTATGCAATCGCTTTCATAACATTTCTACCAAGTCTAAGTATTTCTACAATAACGTTCAACAGGATTGACACACATTTTTGACTTTCCCATCAGCATTCTCTTCTGGCTCTTCATCATCATCATCATCACAGCTTGGAAACACCCACTGCTGGGTATAGGCCTCTCCTTTCTACTGCCATACTTCCTGGTTCTGTGCGTCCCTCATCCAGTTGCTTCCCGCGATGTTGACGATATCGTCGATCCCACGACATTTTGGATGTCTCTAGTTTCTTTAGCCTAACCTTGGCCGCCATTCGGCCAAAGCTTTGTTCCACCTGCGATCTCCACTCTTAAATGGGACCTTGTTTTTTAGGATGACTCCTCCCGCTCTGGGTGTACTGACTAAAACCCACCCATGTTCCTTCCTTGTCCTTTGTGTTCCAGGGCCGCGGTATCTCTTTCGAACAGTCCCGTAGCTCTTAAATGGGACCTTAAAACACAAACAAACAAACTGTTCTCTTGCTTTTCAGGTACCAAATTAGAGATATGGATGAGAGCACAAGAAAGGTATGTTTAGACATGATGCAAGAAACGTTTTTACGGGACGAACCGCTTTGTGCTATTTTAGGTAAGTACCAATCATCCAAATTATATAACCACTACATAAAGGGTGTAAACAGACTCTTAACGAAGCCGAAAGGCACTTGTTCTCCCCATCATTGCGATCATTTTTTTGTTCTAGACCATACCTGGGAACCTTCTAGTTACGGAGATATTGGGGGTCAAAGTTCCAACTTTTTCACAAGTTTTTTTTGAAATACATGTTTTTAATGTATTTTTTTTACTTAAGACACCTTCACGACTCCCGTACTATTCAATCCATCCATCAGCTCAAGGTTTTGAATGCGTTACATTGCGTTCTACCGTAAAACGTGATTTTTCACCCCAAAAAAAAAAGTCGTTTCCCAGCAATAATTTTTGCGTAAAGTCACTTAGTTTGATGTACATAATGCTTGGTTAACGGCTTCGTGAAGAGTCTGTTTACACCCTGTATTATAAAACAAAGTCCTCCGCCGCGTCTTCCTGTCTGTTTGCGATATACTCAAAAACGATTTTTATGCTGTTTCCACCAATGGATAGAGTGGTTCTTGAGGAAGGTTTTCGTATATAATTTGTCAAGTTTTTGTTGCGGGAACGGGATCAAATTTTCATGGTCGCGATAACCGACATGCACGCGGGCGTAGCCGCGGGCATCAGCTAGTATATTATTATTATTATATTATAAATGTGAAAGTAAGTTTGTTTGTTACCTTTACACGCCTAAACCACTGAACCGATCATCCTGAAATTTTGCATATAAGTACGTTGTCAGATGTACAGAAACGGACATAGGGTACCTTTCATCCCGAAAAAAAGGAAGTTACTGTTCCCAAGGAAAACAACAATAACGTTCTTATGCTCATAGATGGCGCCACGTGTCTTTCGAATCATGATTGACTTATATTATTACAAGCAGAGTACAACCCAAATTCATTGTCGAATTCTAAATTAACGCGAGCGAAGCGCAGGCAAAAGCTAAAAGAAACACATAAAATCAGTAGCAATGTTTCTCCGATGAGTGAATCAGAGGTGAATTAGTAACACACACATATTTCCCCTGGTCTTGGTTTTGTCTGCTGGTCTAGTGGTCACAAGCGCGACTACTGAGCATGAGGTTCCGGGTTCCATTTCCAGGTCAAGCAAAACTGTTATTGAGTTTTTCCATCGGGAATTTGGATTATGTTCAGTTGTTGGCAATAGGCTCGCCTGCAAATTACATGGGACTAATAACTGGCGAAATGTGGGTGTATCATTAGGTACTATTATTACAAGCTGGGAGCAGCGGTGGCCCAGTGGTGGCGACCTCGACTTACGAACAGTAAAGTCGTGTGTTCTAACTCAGGCAGGCACTTTAATTTGTGTAATTTATTTCATCAACACTGCTCTCAAAAACGGTGAAGGAAAACATCGTGTAGAAACTGGCATGTCCTAGACCCAAAAAATCGAAGACATGTGACATCACCAACCCGCACTGGTCTTACAGGCGTCATATTGTTATTATGGCTATGTAATAGGGGCAAGCCTATCGCCATCAACTGTTCACAAAATCAGACTCTGGGCTGGTACTGAGGAACTCCACTTACTGATACAATAATCCATCTTCTGTTCTGGAGTGGCGACGGCGAACCGGAAGACGTTGCGTTGGAAGGCCTCCCACGAGGGAGACCGATGACCTGGTAAAGGTCGCGGGGATCCGCTGGATGCGAGTGGCACGGGACCGGTCAATGTGACGACACTTGGGGGAGGCCTATCTCCAGCAGTGGAAGTCTTTCGGCTGAAATGATGATGATGATGATGAATCCATCTTATCCAATTCCAGGAATAAACGAAGACCCAGTTTCCATAGAAACCATCAGATCGAACTGGGAAACCTACGTCTCAGGCAACACCAGTCTAGTCTGCTTCACGGAGGAGGATGGCCAGCCCAAGGACCTGGTGGGGTTCAATGTAGTCCTGGTCAAGAGTAAGGATGATGAGGAAGAGGATTTAGAGAAGGTGAGTCTCGGATAAGAGCTTTTTTTTATATGGGGAATTTCTCATGGATATCGCATGTCATGTTTATGGATGGGTGACCATTCGTCACATACCGAGTTTCCTTCGAGAAGCTAGAAGTTCTCGGAAAGCACTTTAAACCTTTGGTTTCGGCTGTCATTTATAGATCTTTGACAGTCGTTACAGGTAGTCGTGGCCTGAAAGTCTGACACCCAGTGTTACCAAGGGGTATCGTATTACCCAGTACTAACTGGGTTGTGGGGGTCAGATAGGCAGTCGCTCCATGTAACATACTGGTATCCTATTAGACTGGAAGCAGGCAACAAGATAATTGAGGATTGCAAGCAGGCATAGGCATAAGGATAATCAGCCTATAATGTTCCCACTGCTTGGACACAGGCCTCCTCTCTACGAGAGGGTCTGGGTTCATCCACCACGGGGGCCCAGTGCGGGTCGGTAGATGACACATGTCTTCGAAATGTTGGTTCTAGGACATGTTTTCTCACGATGTTTTCCTTCACCGTTTTGAGAGCAGTGCAGATGAAATAAATTACACAAAGTAATGGGCCTGCCTGGGTTCGAACTAGGGATGTTGCGGATGCAGATTCATTGACGTCCGCGGATGCGGATTTTTGAAAGCTAACATTCACGGATTTTTTTTTTTTCAGAATCATCGTTTTGTAGCGGTTATTGCACATTGTAAAATGAGCCTTATCTTGGTCATGTTCATCTTGTGTAAAATAAGTCCAAATTACACTTTGTGTCGGTGGTGACATTGTGAATTCACTTGTCCAATAATACTATTAACTCACTGTATACTCACAATATCACTCAAAAACTGCAATGTTCATACGATAAGCGCAAGTAAACACGTCATAATTGATTTACGAGATACAAATTTTGATAAACGATAACAAACGCGTCAGATCTTGTCACCGATATCTTCACTCCTATTGGTGAATCAGCACGTGCCCACGGAACGCGCCACTCGCAAGTCCCACCCAATTTTTTCTTGTCGCGACCTGCGCTACATCTGAATCCGTATGAACATCCACATCAATTATTGCGGATGCAAATATCCACAACATCCTTGGTTCGAGGCCACGGCTTGCTATTCGTAAGTCGGGGTCGCCACAACTGGGACCCCTGCTTAAATAGGATGATTTGTAAAGTAAAAATGTACTCTATTTGATAAATAAGGTCATATTAAAATAGATGGACAAATTTTAACACAGCGTTCAGTACGTCTAACCAAAGATATCCAAGCAAAGCAAACACTGATTAAAATGATTTTATTTTGACCTAAAATAATATTTTTTTTTTTGGCATTTTTAGTGTATTTCATTTTCAGTTTTTTCATTGGCTGTTTTTTTTTTGGAAGTATCCAATGCGTTTTTCTTTTTTTTTAGCATTGTCCTTATTTTGATGGTCTGAATTATTTCTAAAAGTTTGTCCACCTATTGTAATGGGACCTTATATAAAAATATTGTTAATTTGATTAGTCAAGTTAAGTACTGATATCATGTTGTGATTGTCATCACACCAGGAATAAGGAGTCGAAGTACGATAAAATAGAATTACAATTATAATAACTTGCCAGATATATTGAGCATCTGATATTTATTATTTAGCTTGAAACAAACTGGTTATCGGCTTATCATATTGGAACACAGACCTTGCACGGATCAATATCAGGGATGTTATGGAGCTCCGTAACCGTAACCGAAACTATCGGATATCCGAAATAAAAATATATCCGTAACCGTAACCGTATCCGTTTCACAAATTTCGGATAGTTTCGTATAAGGGCGAAGTCTAAATAAAACGACATGTTTCGACAGGTTTTTATTTCACCGGTCGCGCGCCACGTGAATCATGCAGTTTGTTTGTTATTTCTAGTCATAACAGATATAACATAATCTCTTTCATAAATAGTTAGTTTTATATTATATCCGTAACCGAAACTATCCAAAAGTAACGGATTATCCGAAATAATTACATATCCGTAACCGTATCCGAAACTCATATAATTTTATTCCTATATCCATATCCGTATCCAGATCCGAAATATCATATCCATAACATCTCTGATCAATATGTAAGGCCACAAAAAGGACCAGCACTGCGGGACTGTTCGAAAGAGATACCGCGGCCCTGGAACACAAAGGGCAAGGAAGGAACATGGATGGGTTTTAGTCAGTACAAGTCTGACACTCCCTTCCGCTCCGCCCAGATTGGGAGAAGTCATTTGATGGTTTCTCATCCGAAAAAAAAGGGCCACAAAAGGGAAATGAAAGGCATTTGCATGTGGCTGAGATGAGAATGCTAAGAAGCATGTGTGGTGTTACGTGAATGGATTAAATAAGAAATGAGTACTTAAGAGGAAGTCTGAAAGTGACGCCGGTGGCTGAAAAGTTGTGTGGTAATCGGTTGTCGTGGTATGGACTTGTGATGCGGAGGAATGAGGAAAATGTCGTGAGGTAAGTTTTCAGTATGAATGTGGATGGGTGTATGAGTAGACGAAGACCAAAGAAACGATGGATGGACTGTGTGAAGGATGATATGGCAGCAAAGGAGGTGTCTGATGAGATGACGAGTAACAGAGAAGTGTGGAAGAAGAAATGCTGCGCCGACCACAAAAGAATTGGGATGAGAGCGAGAGACTGATGATGGGACACAGACCTTATTATTAGAGTGGGTTGGGATGGGTTGTGGGGTGGTTCTAATTGGGTTGATGGAAGTATCACTTATTGATGACGCTTTTTTACAATAGTTTTCAAATCATTTATACATCTGTTGCTTAGAATAGTGACAGCACTGATGATAATATTTGTGGCACTTATTTAATTATTATATTTTTTGGTGTACTGTTAGGTACCTCTTCATTACCCTTCGTGGGGAACAGGCGTGATTGTGAAAAAAAAATGAAAAATGATTTATTCAGTATTTTTTATATTTTTATTTTTAATTTTTAACCGACTTTCTTCAAAAACGAGGAGGTTTTCAATTCGGTTGTATGTTTTTTTTTGTGTTTGTTACCTCATATCTCCGTCGTTTCTTAACCGATTTCAAAAATTCTTCTTTTATGTGAAAGGATATACTTCCCGATTGGGCTCATAGAAATTTCATCAAAATCGGTTCAGTAATTTGGTATGTTTTCACGTTAATTGCTATATCACGCGACGACGCCTGAAGTTTTATGTGTTTAATTTGACACTTCCAGATTTCCGATTGAATTAAAAATTTGCACACTTATGTATATCGCGTGATAGTACAATATATCGATGACATGGAGCTGATCTGATGATGGAGCTGGACGGCGGCCTTAGGAACTCCGTTATGAAACGACATAACCCCATCGAGTTTGAGCTCGTATGATTCGTCTTGACGAGTACTTTGTCTCTAGATGATATCCAGGATCTGATGATGAAGCTGGAAGGTGGCCATAGGATCTCCATGATAAAACGACGTAACCGCATCAAGTTTGGACTCGTTTGATTCGTCTAAATAAGTTGTTTGTATTTAGATAGTATCCAGGGTCTGATGATGGAGCTTGAAGGTGGCCATAGGATCTCCGTGATAAAACGACGTAACCGCATCGAGTTTGGGCTCGTTTGATTCGTCTTAATGAGTAGTTTGTCTTTAGATAGTATCCAGGGTCTGGTGATGTAACTGTAAGGTCGCCTTAAGAACTCCGCTATAAAACGACAACCCCATCGAGTTTGGACCCGTTTGATTCGTCTTGACGAGTACTTCCTTAAAGTTCTGGTTACAATATAAAAATTAATTCATGATTAGAATTTGCGTGGTATGCTAAAAAGTCTACAACTAAAAAGGGTCAAATAAAAAACTTTCTGCGAAAACTGAACGCTGCTTTTGTCTGTCGGTGACAAAAAATGACAATGAAACAAACAAAGTCACCGACTTCCGAAAGTAATTTAAAAAAAGTTACTTTAGTTTTTTTTTGTGAAGTCGGTTTTTTTTCGCAGAAAGTTTTTTTCTTCCAAACCAGTGATTGGAATTTCCTTTTAGGCGTCTAAAGCCTGTGTTAAGAGACTCCACTCTTCTATAACTTATAAACATTAACAAACTTGTTTTTTTTACAATTATTACAGAATAATTAAATTAGAAAAATAGCAACAGAAATACACATTCTGTGAAAATTTCAACTGTCGCTATTAGGAATCATGAGATACAGCCCGCTGACCGACAGACGGACGGACAGTGGAGGCTTAGTAATATGGTCCCTTTGGTTACCCTTCGGAACGGAACCCTAACATAGGTGTCAGGGTTAGACTTGATTCTGAACATGGAGGACAGAGTGGCTTGTATAGCAGTCGACTGCGCTAGGCTGCTCTCAAATACGGCGTATCCCATTTCCTAGCACCAGAAAATCGATCAGGCACATCGGGTACATGTGGTGTCATGAAACGCATGTGACTAAAAGAGTGATGGAAAGGAATGTGGATGGATACAGAATGAGAGGAAGGCCAAAGAAAAGGTTGATGGATTGTGTGAAGACTGATATGAAAGAGAAAGGAGTAAATGATGCCGTGACGGTTGACAGGGGAGAACGGAAGAAGAAAACGTGTTGCGCCGACCTCAAGTAGAATGGGAATAGGACAGGAAGATGATGACTGGGTGCACGTGGTGGATATCACCCCACCAGTTCTCACTGACAGGAGGCCTGTACTCCAGCTTCATGGAAAAAGATCAAAAAGGTTAAAACAACTGCAACCATATCGGACGATTATGGTTACTTATTTATTTTGTTGACCGTACCTAAATATATATATATTTGTTTCCTTTATTTTGATACAGTACTCGATAGGTTTGGTTGAAAAAAAAATTTACGACTTACTTTAGCGCCAAAAGTCCGCCATTTTGTTTAGGACACTTGGGTTTTTGAGACGAATATATATTATTGCAACCTTAATCGTCAAAATCCATCCAGTCATTTGAAACATACGAGTTAATAAAGTTTACAAAGAAACAAAAGATACGCGCGAAAATACATAACCCAATTGGCAGTCGTGTACAAAAGTCTTACATACCTTCGTTTTTTTCAGAGCACCGTTCTGCAAAGCTTTGGGTATTGGCGCCACAGCCACAGTATTCACAGCCACATCATCCCAGGTGCTAGCAGCCAAATGTGGCTACGATGTCCTGGCTGAGCTGGACTACGCAGACATGAAGAAACAAGGCATCGATCTGACTGGCTGTACCACGCCGTCTGCCAAGCTGATGGGCACCAAGTTTAAATAAAGATGGTTTTTTTGTAAAAGAGTAGTTTTATTGTCCACTTCATTTTGCACCCGGTTTCGCTCGCATTTTGTTCAGAAATTATCAAACGTGAACGTTTCAAATCCATTAGTGATAGATTTTTTGTTAGGTGGCCTACCATGACGTCTTAAAGCAGTTGTCATTAGTGTGGGAAAGAGAAGGCGCTAGACGACCTGCATAGCTCTGTCTCTTTCCCACACTGGAATTACAACTGCTATAAGGCGTCATAGTAACCTCCCAGTTGATTTGATGTTAGTTCTTCACTTTTGTCATAGATGGCACTGTATTACGTTTGTACTATGTTGTTGTATTTTTTGTTTTAGTACCGCTGCAGTAGTAATAGTCCGCCAGACCGTTTTCGGTCACGGCGGCCAATCCCAGTGGAGATATTGTAGTGCACAAGTATGTGCGCACGCACAGGTACACTCTCTTCCCACAGTTTTATAGTCCGATGGGACGGCAATACGATAAGATAAATTGCTCAAACATGTGTGCACATACAATAATAAAAATTACATACATCTCACTCCCTCGCAAAATCAAAATCGAAGCATTTATTTCAAGTTAGGCCAGTTACAGGCACTTATGAACTGACGAAACAAAGATAACAATGAAGCTACAGTCTCAGTCACAAGGCATAAAAACTGTGAAAGTACTGTAGTTGCCCATTCCCTAGCGTAGATCTCTATGGAGAAGAACAGGAAACTCCATGGACACTCTTTTAAATCAGAATATTTATACAAAACCATGGTCTCATAGAGAGGAACCCTATGTCCCAACTGTGGGGTCGTTATAAACTCCTGTGTGAGCTCATGGGTTAAATAGCCAAGTCTAATGTTTATTGTGAGTTTTTTGTAGGGAATTTGTCATTAGCAACCACAAAATCAAAATTTATTTGCCAGAATGTAGGTTTACAAAGTATGATCTTAAACTATAATGGCCCCTTTACATTCTCCATTACTTATGGTGTGAAATATTTAATTTTAATCTGTACAAAGTTATCGTTTCAGTTAGGTGCATTCCGAACCAAAATAAAATAAAGAATAATAAACAGTAAATAAAATCTCACGCATGGATGTATAGGAATAAACCAACCGGGAACAACCTGGAGTTTGAATTTAATGTGGAAGCGCCCGCGAAATTAAAATCTTTATTTTTTTCAATTTGCAAATCAGTGTCGGGTTGTATGTTGATTATAATATGATTCACGAACGAATAATCATTAAAATCATCCATACAACCCTCAAAGTTCATTTAATCCCATTGAATGACAATATCAAAGTCATTTTCGCGGGCTACCTTATCGCAACACCTTTATTAAGTCCAGTTGATGGCAATAGGCTTGTTCTAAAAAGGAATAATCATGGGCAAAGGAATAATCAACAATAACAGCAAAAAAAAAGTTTTTTCATATGAATAATAATTTATTATTTAATTGTCTTTTATACAAACATTACAAAATACCATAAATGCTTTAAAAATCACTGTATCCTAGGTATGTATGTCTTATTTACTTATTCGTGTTCTTCTTTTCAGCGTGTCGATAGCAATCTAAATTGTGTCGGCTCAGAATTGAGCCACTAGTTCTATTTATTGATGCCAAAGATTGAAATCATTACATTCGCCCAAAGAGATTTAAGATCTAAAGAAAGGGTTATTATAAGAAATGTCATCTTGAGACGCAGGGGGTGAATGGAGACGCAGAGGGTGAATAGAGACGCAGAGGGTGAATAGAGACGTAGGGGGTGAATAGAGTCGCAAGGGGTGAATAGAGACGCAGGGGGTGAATAGAGACGCAGGGGGTGAATAGAGACGCAGGGGGTGAATAGAGACGCAGGGGGTGAATAGAGACGCAGGGGGTGTATAGAGACCCAGGGGGTGAATGAGATGCAGAGGTGAAGAGACAAAACATTCAAAGGGATTTTGACGTTGAATTAATATGATATATTACCAACAAGTACTCTATTTCATTTTTTTCGGTCAAGTCTTAGAGACCTTGTTGGCAACCTACCAAATAATGAGGGCATGTCTAACAATTTAAATCTTTGTTTAAATACAAGTGCTAAATATACCATTTTCGTAAACACATTTTATTTCTTAGAAAAATCGTATTCTTGATAAAAAAAATAAAGAAATATAAAAACGACGTTGTGCGCATTACATTTTTTTACTTGTATGAATCCCAAAAATCCTGTAAAACCTTTCACACCAGCGCCGAATCGGACGAATAGATAACGTTATACGTATGATAGGTTTCATTCAGCGCGGTCGTATCTTCCAGCGCGGACATAGCGTGCGTTTACCTTTTAACACGTTCATTGCCATGGTGCGACGTCGCGTGAAGCGGCCTACAGTGGCCGTGTGGTGCCTTACAATTATGAAACGAGCCATAAAATAGCGGTATTTAGCTGGTAGTAAAAAAGAAAAACAATTCAATTTTATTTTTTATTGTGGCCATCTAGGTAAGTTCAGCATTTTGGCTTGGCAATGAACGTGTTAAGACACCGCTCGAAGAAGCTAGCTCAGCTGGCTTCGGGTCGGTAAGATTAAAATTTGCCGAAAGGCACAATTATCTAATCGAATGTGCCGACCCGCTTGCTCAACTGTAATCAATTTTCTCTCTACTCTATGGTCGCTAAACTAAGCCACAATGACGTCATATACAATAATTTATTTAAAACACACATCATAAAGACTAATTTAAATAATTATTTATTTATTAAAGAAAGCTTTGGTTTAGTGTACGTTACAAATTACAATACATACTTTATTTTAAAAATAATTTTATTTTTTTTATTTACGGAAGGCTTCTTACATCTTTGACAGTCGTTACGGGTAGTAAGAAGGACGAAAGTTTAACAACTAGTGCGGGACTGTTCGAAAGAGATACCGCGGCCCTGGAACACAAAGGGCAAGGAAGGAACATGGATGGGTTTTAGTCAGTACAAGTCTGACACTCCCTTCCGCTCTGCCCAGAGCGGGAGGAGGCATTTGATGATGATCCGTAAAAAAAGGGGTATTGCTTAACCCAGTTTCTGGGTTGTGGAGGTCAGATAGGCAGTCCCACCATGTAAAATACAGATATTCAGCTAGATCCGGAATTACGTATTAATGGTAGTTTTGAAGTAAAACTTCTTTACGCACGCTTGACTTGGGGAGTAAGCTGTTGAATGCGTTACGAAAGCGTTACGACGCGTTCGGGCGAGGCGCACGGAACATATAGATGGAGCTAAAGAAGTTTTACTTCAGTCGTGTAGTCTAAAGCACAATCGTTTTTTTTTTAATAAGTTGAGAGGAAATTGACACTCTTGGTATGGGCATGTGATGAGGAGGGACGAACCGGTATCTCTTTTTTTCTCTTAGCCTGTCCCCCTGCTGGGCAAAGGCTTCCTTCTAAACCTCTCTATCTTATGTAATATGTCGGTAAATTATCATCTTACGATATCTCGTAGTATTTTCCCAGAGAACATAATATTTTATAAAAATATCCCGAAATTGAAGAGCCTTCCGTAAAAAAAAAGTCCTGATATTCAAAACAAATATTACAAAATAAAAGCTTATTATGACAAAAGCACACCCTGTGTAACAATTAAAAGTTTATTATTATAAGAAAATTTATTATAATTTATTATGGCAAGAAGAGTCTTGTCATGCTTTTAAATAATTATAATATCTTAATGTATGTAATTATCAAACTTTTAAACTCCACGACTGGCAATACTTAAATATACAGACAGAGAAATCAGTGAGGTCTACCTGGTTTGAGCTCACCAGATGGCGCCACTGGCGAGTAAGGTCCTGTCAATAATTCTATTTTATACGTTAAAGTACCAATAACTACATAAAAAGTTTATTTTATTATGTATCGTTTAAACTTCCCGATACATATTTACAATATTGTCCCTAAAATTACCAAGCACATTCAAAAACATTATTTCTCAAAGTACTATCTTAGATTCTAACTTTCTACTTAGAATCTTCAAGTCATTATTAATCAAAAATGGCTCAATATTGACCACAATCGTGCATATATGTAAAAATACGCGATAAAAAAGGGTATTTCATTTGAATTTGTGAGCGCAACTAATGATTGCGCTTCGAGGAATATTTTAGTGGCGCTTAATTGTTTGCGCTCAAAAATAGTGGCTTTTTGAGGAATACCCCGATAAAAAGCGCAAAACGCGCGAACACTCTACGGCATGTGACATTTCTGAAGACCTTATCCTACACCAGCGCTCTAGCGGCGAATTCATGCGAGATAGCCCCCATTAATAAGCAAATTGATACCCTACGTCAATTTGTAAACCTTTTATACAACTGTCAGAGAATGATATTTGCGATTTCACTAAACCGATTTTTTTGTTGGTAAGTAATCAATTATTACTAACGGGTATCGTATTATCCAGTAATTCAGTTGTAGAGGTCAGATAGGCAGTCGCTCCATGTAAAATACTGATATTTAGCTTTCATCAGATCGTGGGAGTATTTAAATAGAATAGTAATAAAAACATACATTAAAATGACTTAATACACAAAGGAATAAATTACACGCAAATTGGAAAAAATGGAATACAAATCTTGGATATGACGCTTAATATGCGTCAAGAAAAATTTTTTTTTTTACACATATTAAGCCAGGGTAGCCCGCGAAAATCAAGTTTTCTTTTTTTTTCAATTAGCAGGTAAACACGTAAGAAGATTTTAATTTCGCGGGCTACCCTGTCGCTTTCCCTTTAAGACTATTTCTCTATTCTAACACTATGGGCATAAGACTGAAAATGCTGTGGCAAATATATGGCCAGTTATGCTAAAACGAAATAACCCACAAACTTAGTATAATGGAATTAAAACAAAACAGTCTAGATATAATATTTTTTCTGCACAAACTCCAATTTATTTGGAGTCGGCGCTGCACGACTTCTTATTCCGTACTTCTCTATTATATAACCAATATACATCCAAAACAAAGTCTGACAACCAGTCTTACCAAGGGGCATCGTGTTACCCAGTACTAACTGGGTTGTGGAGGTCAGATAGGCAGTCGCTCCATGTAAAATACTGGTATTCAGCTGCATCCGGTTAGACTGGAAGCCGACCCCAACATAGTTGGGAAAAGGCTAGGCAAATGATGATACATCCAAAACATATGGTATAAATATTTGTAAAATTATTTTGCTTTAATGATCTAAATTGTTATGGGTATTGTGAGATTATTTGAAATGGTTTATCGCATTGCCCAGTCAGGTCAGATAGACAGTCGCTCCATGTACAATACTGGTATTTAGTAGCATCTGGTTAAAATGTAAGCCGACCCCAACATAGTTGGGAAAAATCTAGGGAAAGGATGATTAGCTGTGGGTGCTTTTGGTGTGGCATTTTAGCGCAATTGGAAACATATTATAATATAATATTATGTGATGCTGGTTTGTCAATAATAGGGATGTTTCCTGAGTAAAAAAAATATGATTCTATTTAGTCCGTCAGTTAGATTATCGAAATTATTGGATAAGTATTTTTTGTTTTATCAATCAATAAAAACTGACGAAGATAAAACGCATCAAAGATCATGAGTGCTTGTGACGTCAGTTCACCAGTAAAAGTGTACTGACATAGTGACGTCACACGACTTTTCGACGCACTGTATTTTGTTTACGTGAAAAAAGAAAAAATACATGTCCAATATTTTTTTTTATCTGACGGACTAATTAGATTTTTTTGGTAAACTACCTTATTACGTAACTATGCGCCTAAACACGTACACAAATCTACGTTTTTATACAAAATACTTTTGCCCGTTTTATAGAACACTAAGCGTTACTTTGCACATTGAAATTTCAGCCAGGTCGAAATTTCAAATGCGCACTTTCATTTACGCATTCACATAGGTACAGCCTAGTGTTCGTGAAAACGTGCGTTTATATCAAAACGCTACCTAAACCTAATTACAGATAAGCAGATACAAAAAACAATTCACTACTATAGGATATTTGAAGCCATAAAAGTCTATTTCTGACGCATTAAGGCTTTTTTGACGTCAATATAGACTAATCTTAACCCAAATGGTTAATTTCAAGACTGAAAATGATCATTTGTTTATATTAAATATAAAAATGGCAATAAAATACAGTCTTCACTTATAATATGGAATATTCCGAAATAAAAGCGAGATTTAGGAAAAAATACTTTAAAAAATTCAATATATTTTAGTCGTCCCCTTTTATTCTGAACGCCTTTTCAATAGAATCTGTTATCGAAACTCCAGTCAACATTCACGGTTATAATTAAAAAAATAATAAAGAATTAAATTACACGCAAATTGGAAAAATTGGATTACAAGTCTTGGATATGACGCTTAATATGCGTCAAGAAATTATTTTTTTTACACATTAAGGGTGTAAAAAGACTTTTAACGAAGCCGAAAGGCAAAGGGTTTTTTTGTTCTAGACCATGACTAGGAACCTTCTAGTTACGGAGATATTGGGGGTCAAAGTTCCAACTTTTTACTTGTTTTTTTTTTTAAATACATGTTTTTAATGTATTTTTTTACTTAAGAAACCTTCACGACCCCCGTACTATTCAATCCATCAATCAACACAATGTTTTGAATGCGTTACATTACCTACCGTAAAACTAGATTTTTCACCCAAAAAAAAAAGTCGTTTCCCAGCAATAATTTTTGCGTAAAGTTACTTAGTTTGATGTACTTAATGCTTGGTTGACGGCTTCGTGAAGAGTCTGTTTGCACCCTGTATAGGTAGTCTAGGGCCATCTCTTTCCCACACTAGAATGACAACTGCTTTAAGACGTCATGGTAGGTTATCAATAAAAGGGAATAAGAATATTTTTTTCAAATTTCAAGTAAATTTTACACGGCAAAATATTCTGTTGTCTTTTTAAAAATATTGCTCAAAAACTTGTTATTTTTAAGCATTACATACAACGGCAGTATTTAAACAACACTCATGGCCTGTTTTTACGACCTTTGGATATTTGGTTTTGGTTAATTATTATGCCAGATATTTTCATTTTTAAACAGGGACACATTAAATTAGCTAGTGAGACTCGGCAGATGTGAAATCAAAACTCAAAATCAAAGCATTTATTTCAAGTAGGCCAGTTACAGGCACTTTTGAACTGACGACAAGACATTATATAATGAAGCTACAGTCCCAGTCACAAGGCATAAAAACTGAAAATACTGTAGTTGCCCATTCCCTAGCGTAGATCTCTATGGAGAAGAACGGGCAAGAAACTCCATGGACACTCTCTTAATTATTATGGTATCACTATCACTTGGTAAAAGAGAAGAAACTGGTCTGATTAAGTTTTTTGTTTTTTATTTTGCATCGTGTTTTTATACGGATTCACGAATGCCAATATGAAGTCTCAAATGTCTAAGTATTTTTCATAATCCTTCTAATTTTCAATTTGACCATTAAAAAGAAAAATAAAGGGTGTAAACAGACTCTTAACGAAGCCGAAAGGCACTTGTTCTCCTCGTCATTGCGATCATTTTTTTGTTCTAGACCATACCTGGGAACCTTCTAGTTACGGAGATATTGGGGGTCAAAGTTCCAACTTTTTCACATGGTTTTTTTTAAATACATGTTTTTAATGTAAGATTTTTACTTTAAACACCTCCAGGACCCCCTTACCATTCAATCCATCCATCAGCACAATGTTTTAAGTGCGTTACATTGAGTCCCACCGTAAAACGTGATTTTTGACCCAACAAAAAAAGTCGTTTCCCAGCAATAATTTTTGCGTAAAGTTACTTAGTTTGATGTACATAATGCTTGGTTGCCGGCTTCGTGAAGAGTCTGTTTACACCCTGTATAAGGCCTTGAGGTTTAAAAAAAAAGAGGCTTAAATGCAGAGGAAACACTGCACTATCCAAAGATAGTAAAACCAGCCTAAAATATAAATTATTCAGACATTTTTATACAAACTTTTCAGAAATTTTTCTTTTCTTTTTGGATAGATAGATGAGGGAGGCAAGTTCAGTCAGTTTACTTCTTCAGCTTCTCTTGCAGCCAATCAGCTGTGAGCTCGTCTATCTCTCTTACTTCTAGCAAACGTGGGGCACCGACTGTCGCTGCTAATGCTCTTTGGGTGCCTGCATACATAACCTGAAAATTCAAGTTATTACGATTTATTTTTTAAACCACATCAAAAAACCCGTCAATTTATTTACATCAATTAATTATTTTTGACATCAAAATTACTGATTGTACATCAAATTTGCCAGAACGTACAAAAAAGTCGACTAAGTTACACTTTATAACATCAGCTATCTACTAAAAACTCCTATCAAAATCGGTCCAGCCGTTTTGGAGATTACCCGGAACAAACACACAGACAGACAAAAATTGAAAAAAAATGTGTGCTAGTTATAAGTACCGTATTTACTTTCAAAAATGCTTTCAGTATAATGCTGTTATTTTGATGTTACAGACAGACACTCCAATTTTATTAATTTTTATATCTAGATATAGATGTCTATAGAAGATTTTATAATAGGCTGCATAATAACAGGTGGCGAGATCCAAGATGATATAGACGCACATCACGAAGGCTGATTCGAGGTGAAGAGTACCTGGAAGGATTTGGGACAGGCAAAAAGCTACATACCTGTAACTCCATGTGTGCGTCTCGCGGTGTATAGAATATGAAGCACATAGGGAACGACACCCGTCCGTCATCATGGTCCAGTTTGTAACTGAAAATGTACGGCAAGCATATTTATTTCATTATTTCTTGATTTAAATACTATACTAATTAAATACAACGCAAAAAACTACAAAACAAACCGAATGGCAAAATGTCACCCGTCACAAAAGGTACAACAGCAGCCCCGAAAACTCTCAGAGAAAACAGGCGAAAACCGACTATTGGCTAGGACCTAAAACAGATGGACCTGTTGCTACTCAAAACAGATTTGAAGGCCTTGAAGATGAAGTGATTATACTTGAAGAGAGTCAATCAGAGCCTACTAAACCGCCCCCTATTTTTGTCTCAGATGTGGGAAACATCAACCCTCTATCAAAGCTCCTAGATGCAGTAGCAAACAATGATTACTATATTAAAGTTACTAATAACGATCAAGTGAAAATACAACCAAATACACCTGAATCTTACAGTAAAATAGTCAAAAGTCTGGAGGAAAAAAATACTGAATTTCACACCTATAAGCCAAAACAAGACCGTAGTTTCAAGGTTGTCATAAAAAATCTGCATTGGTCAACAGACACAGGTGATATAAAAACGGAATTGCAACTCCTTGGACATGAACCCACCAACATATGGAACATTAAAAGCCAAATGTCCAAAAAACCACTTTCTCTGTTTTTTGTGGAATTAAAATCTGCTCCTAATAACAGTGACATCTATAAAGTTGATGCACTATTACACTGCAAAATTAAAGTAGAACCACCCCGAGCAAAGCGTGAGATACCGCAGTGTTCCAAATGCCAACGTTATGGTCATACTAAAAGTTTTTGCCACCACAAGCCGCGTTGTGTCAAGTGCGCTGGCTCTCACGTCACTGCAGATTGCCTGCGTAAAGAAAAATCCAACACTGTCAAATGTGTGCTATGTGACGGAAATCACCCTGCAAATTATAAGGGTTGTACAGTCTATAAGCAGCTGCAAAAGAAAACATTCCCCCCTTTGCGACCCAAAACCCTCAACATAGAAACAGTGGGTCAAATTGAAAGCAAAACGGAAAAAACTCAACAGACAAGACATAGCCACACTAATAATGCCGGCTTCAGCTATGCTGATGTTCTTCAAAGTACTAAACCTATTCAGCCGGAGTGCTGCCCCAATGAGGAAACAAATGATTTAAAAACAATGATGAAAGAACTCATGAACAAATTGGGACTGATGCTTAACATGTTAACAGTCCTCATTTCTAAATTCCCTGAATGGCCTCCAAGTTCCAAATAGTAATCTGGAATGCAAATGGATTGTCAAAACATAGCCTAGAGCTAAAAACCTATTTAACTAATCAAAACATAGATATAATGCTAATCTCAGAGACTCATTTCACCTCAAAAAGCTTCTTTAGCTTACCAAACTATAATATTTATTACACAAACCACCCATCAGGTAAAGCACACGGTGGAACAGCAGTACTAGTCAAGCGCAGCTTAAAACATTACGAATCCAACAAATACAATACAGAACACCTACAGGCTACTACAGTCATCCTTGAAGACAGCTTAAAACCTCTCACAGTGTCTGCAATATATTGCCCGCCAAAACATCAAATCAAGAAAGAACAATTCACGGACTTCTTCTCATCTCTGGGTAATAACTTTATAGCAGGTGGAGACTTCAATGCTAAACACATGTCCTGGGGTTCACGATTGATAACAACTAGAGGCCGTGAACTCTACAGGACTATTGAGTCATTTAAGTTGAGTATAATATCTACAGGAGAACCAACATATTGGCCCACTGATAGAAACAAGATACCGGACCTGATTGACTTTGCTGTCGCTCTAGGTGTAAACACAGACAGGATCAAGGTGACTTCCAGTACGGATCTCTCATCTGACCATTCTCCAATAATCATCGAGCTATCGGACATTCCTACTCAAAAGGAGGAAAATTGCACCCTACACAATCGAAAAACTAACTGGGACTTATACAGACAGGAATTGGAAAATACACTTCCTTCAAACATCGTGCTTAACTCAGAGGAAGATATAACAGATGCAGTTGAACTCTTTACTCGTTGCATTCAGTCTGCCGCTTGGATTGCAACTCCTACGGAACAGTCGCGTCCGTGTAAGACTGTCCCACAAAAATTTAAAGATCTTATACAGCATAAAAGAAATCTTAGAAAGCAGTGGCAGACACACCGATGTCCACAGTCTAAAAACAAACTAAACAACTTCACCAAACACCTGAAAAGAGTACTACAAAAAAACAAAGACGATGACACTCATAAGTACCTAATAAATCTATCACCGACAGCAGCTACTAACTATTCCCTATGGAAATTTACTTTTAAATTGAAACAGTCTGTTCGTGCCAATCCGCCAATAAAAAACAACCAGGGAGATTGGTCAAGAAGTGACTCAGAGAAGGCAAAAACATTCGCAACATACCTTCGCAAAGTTTTTACACCTAATAGTCGCGAAGTTGAAAATCAAGAAGAAAAATTCATACATGACACTTTAAACACAACACACCAGCTCGATCCACCTATTAAGCCATTCACTGTTGGTGAAGTAAGATACATGATTCTCAAAAAACTGAACCCAAAAAAGGCACCAGGATACGATCTCATTACTGGTAAATGCATTAAGGAACTACCGGACAATGCTATATCCTTTTTAACTCAGCTGTATAATGCTATCCTGAGAAGAAGTTATTTCCCATCACATTGGAAGGTGGCCTCAATTATAATGATCCCTAAACCTGGAAAACCTCAAGAAGAATTAACCTCATATAGACCTATAAGTCTTCTACCAATACTCTCAAAACTGTTTGAGAAACTGTTTTTACAAAGGCTGCTACCCGTTCTTGAGGAACAAAAAATAATACCAGAACATCAATTTGGGTTCCGCGCAAAGCACTCCACAGTAGAGCAAGTTCACAGACTGGTTGAAAAAATACACAACACTCTTGAAGCTAAGCAGTACTGCTCAGCTGTATTCCTAGACGTAACTCAGGCATTTGACAGAGTATGGCATGAAGGCCTCCTATATAAAGTAAAGACTCAATTACCGACCAATTATTACACCCTAATAAAATCATACTTGGCAGACAGGCATTTCATAGTAAAGCAGGGAAGTGAAATAAGTGATTTAAACCCTATATTGTCAGGGGTACCACAAGGAAGTGTACTTGGTCCTATCTTGTACCTGTTATTTACAGCAGACCTATCGGTATCGAGCAGGACTTCCACAACAATGGCGACCTATGCAGATGACACTGCAATTATGACATGCCACGAGGACCCATCACAAGCGTCTGAATTCTTACAAAAAGACCTAAGACTTGTCGAAAAATGGTCAAAATTATGGCGTATTAAAATAAACGAATCAAAATCGGCACACGTAACATTTACGCTTCGTCGGGGAGTTTGTCCACCTGTAACATTGAATGGCACCCAAATACCACAAACTGATGACACAAAATATCTGGGTATGCATATTGACAAAAGACTGACCTGGAGGAAACACATCTTTACCAAAAGAAAACAGCTCGGCCTATTATTAAGACAGCTATATCCACTGCTAGGACACAAATCAAAACTAAATCTAGAGAACAAGCTGCTTATCTACAAATGTATACTTCAGCCAGTATGGACATACGGCATACAACTGTGGGGGACTGCCGCAAAATCAAACATGGGAATTCTCCAAAGGTTCCAGTCTAAAGTCTTGAGGCTGATCACAAAAGCCCCCTGGTACGTTACAAACAATATCCTGCACAGAGATCTCCAAATCACTACAATCGTAGAAGAGGCGATTAGACAAACCAAGAGATATCAGCACAGACTAACCAAGCATCCTAATAACCTAGCAAGACTGCTTATGTCCAGGAAACCTCATGTGAGGCGATTAAAGAAAAGGATACCACAGGACACAATAACATCAAGTTAAACCTAAGAGAGGGTGCATCACTGGATGCATACCCGGCAAGTCCAACTGCGAGAATATCCAAAGTACAGCTGATTGTCCTCAAACTAGGACAGATTGCAGTAGAAAAGGGTTTAAAAAAAAAAAAAAAAAAAAATTCTTGATTTAGTACTTTTCTTTCTTTTTTTTGACATTGGAATTGAATTATCTTTTTTTTTTTTTTTGACTTAAGATTTTTTTTCTTTGACATTGGATTAAGTAATTTTTTTTTAAAATTATAGAAGCAATGTTACGATCACAAAATTTGCATGCCGAATTATGGCAGAATATGCAGAACTATGGATGTATTATAAAATCTGTAAAATACCATATTTCAGGCAAATAAATGAGTCTATCTATCTATCTATTAAATTGTTAGAACAATATGGTAGTCTGACAAAGGGGTATCGTCTTAGCCAGTAACTGGGTTTTAGAGTTCAGATAGGCAGTTGTTCTAAATAAAGTACTGCTATTCAGCTGCACCCCGTTAGACTGACAGCTGACCCTAACATATTTGGGAAAAGGCAGACAGATAGACAGGTGGAAAGACTGATAGATAGGCAGACAGATGATGGTGAGGTTACACTCACTCACTCACTCACCTATACACAATAAACCGTGGCTGGTGAGACGGCAAGATATCCTGGAGTTCCTCTAACTCAACATTCTCCAACTGCTCATCCACCTCCAAGGTCTGTTTCTCTCTGTTCACCTAGAAATTACAGAGAGTTAACATCATCATCGGCTCAATTTCATGAACCGAAACTTAAACATAATCTGAACTAAATATTAAATCAATACATCTATCTATACTCGCTCGAAGGAGCTCGTGGCTAAATAATATCAGCCACTCGGGTCGATCTTTAAGTTAAGCCGTGCTTGCCTAGGTTGGCCTGTGGATGGGTGACCACCCATTACATACCGAGTTTCCTCCGTGCCTCGGAAAGCAAGTTAAGCCGTTAGTCCCGGCTGTCATTTGAAGTTCTTTGACTGTCGTTACGTAGTCAGTGGTCCAAAAAGGGCTGACCAAGAGGTATCATATTACCCAGTACTAACTGGGTTGTGGTGGTCAGATAGGCAGTCGCTCAATGTAAAATACTGGTATTCATTCGGTTGGACTGGAAGCCGACCCCAACATAGTTGGAGCAAGGCTAGGCAGATGATAACATCTATCTATACTAGTCAAACTACTTGTTCAAATAAGTGAAGTAACATTATTTGATTGAGTCAAATAATGTAACTTTAACTGATGAATTCAGTGGGTAAAAGGAACCAAAACTTTCTCAGAGATTAAATTCTAGATGGATAAACTCAACAAGCAACAGAAAGAAAATAAATAATAACATTTGGCCTTCCCTAATAAGTGGTTTTTTCATAGTTTTGTTGTTTTTTGTAATTTTCTTAAAAACTACTGAATCAAGTTTATTGTTTCAGTAGTTTTTAAGGAAATTGCTATTAAAGAATAAGAAAATGTTGTTTTAATGTATATTCTGGCTCTTGTGATACAGGAACTCCTAGTACAAGAGCCAGGGCTACACTGATGTTTCTACAACCATAAAAAAAAAATATATATATATATATATTCAGTCAAACTAGAAGAAGAATAACAACTAATAGCAACGTAACACAGATATAGGAATATAAAGATATAAAGCAGCTGGAAGCACTCTATACTAGAAGTGCTTCCTTAACATTCCCTCATCTTCAAGCAGAACTCTTCAAAGAGCCTTACCAGTCTCAGTTTGTAAACAGGCTTCGTAAAAACGTCAGTTAGTTGTTCTGCAGTTGGTACTTGCTCTATGGTTATATCCTTATTGAATACACACTGTCGCAGTGTTTCAGTTTTATATGTTTAGTCTTGCGGTGCTGCTCATATAGAGGGTTATAAGCGAGCCTAATTGCAGACTTACTCAACTTCTGGACACGTTGTGATGGAGCTGCTAAGCGATAATGGAGGCGAGTTCGATAACGAACAAGTGCCTAATATGTTGAGAAAATATGGCATAAAACAGCTGGAAGGAAGCGCTCTATATTAGAAGTGCTTCCTTAAAAATTGCAGATATGAGAGTTACAAAACACAGCACCCTCTTCTTGTTGGTTCAATATTGTATCTGTATGTCTAAAGTTTACTTAGATTGTCAATTCACTATGAATCATGCGGACCAATAAAATAATAAGCAAATCCTGTGGCAAGTACTCTATGTATCATTTTATGACGTAAGTAAGCCCGGAGATACGGTTGAATGACTCAGATTTAATGAAGCTCATCAATCCAATTCAATAGAAAAAATACCATCAAATACTAAATTTACAGAAAGAGAAATAGTTGAAGGAACTTTTGAGATAGTTATACTCGGAAATATAATAAAAGGAAGTAGGAAATTAAACATCGAAAATACCTTTAGTATAAGCGCAGAATTGGACGTGTGTTTTTGAAATCTGAACTTCTTTAACACTTCCTTCACATCCTCTGTTATGTCACAAACGTTCACATTGTGTGCCGACATGTTTATTAATCGAGTTTAATATAAAAATAAACAATAAATACAGGAAATATCCGTAGTGTTGTTTACGTCGACAAAGTGACAAGTGACGTCAACGCCCTTGACAACGATAGAGGTGGGAAGTTGCCATGGTTCATTAGTTAGTCGATTGATTTCAATGGCAGATAATAATTCTTTAGAAAAATCATCTTTTTTTCTTCACATAATGAGGTATGGCATGGTATATTATAATTATGTCTATACATTATAACCCTCGATGCAACCCAGAGGGATTGTTTCTATTATATTATAATAGTTACAAAAATCTATGTTGAATATTAGTACTGCTGTACAGGAATGACCTCTCCCACTCTGGGCAGAGCGAAAGGGAGTGTCAGACTTGTACTGACTAAAACCCATCCATGTTCCTTCCTTGCCCTTTGTGTTCCAGGGCCGCGATATCTCTTTCGAACAGCCCACAGCCCGAGACAGAAAGTACCTTGAATTGACCTTTACAAAGTTACGAACGGAAATAGAAAATGAATGGAAAAAATATCTTATCACGCTTGAATTTTTTTTTTTTCTGTCGTACAAACTTTTGCTAAAGAACCTCTCTACTAATTCGTTCATAAACCTGAAACATTTAATCTTGAAACTGAGTTCCATTTAATTTTCGCTTTACCTCATAATTAAACTAAACACATTAATTAGAGTTATATTATTCAGCTATACTTATTAAAAATAAGATTATTAATTACGTAATGGTTTCGAAAATGTTCTAGATTATGGTATTCGGAACGTAAATGTCAACATGACATATTGAAATGAAAAGTACATTTTGCTGCTGTTCAGTGTAAAGACAATTTTTTGTTAATATATCAACAACAAACAATAAAAATAGTTTGGATAAATTTTAAGTAAACTAGCTTCTTCCGTTGAGTGTTTTATATAAATTTTATCATCAATTCTGGTGTTTAAACGTGAAATATCAAAAGGTGTTTGTCCATGATAAAAAGTAGTTTATAATTTTATCGGTTTTCTACAATAGTGTATGTTTAGGCGGCCTAAATAAAGGTCAACAGCATTGTGGAGGATTCTGCAGTGCTTGTAAGTATCGTTAACCACTTGTATTTAGCGATAATTCTAACATAAACTTAGCGTTAAGTAGCATAACAATAATTTCTGTGAAACCTCGATCGTAGGCAACTTTCTCATTGTTTGCAAGGTTTTATTAAAAAAAAATGTGCAAGCGTCAGTTTATCTGTAGATATAGTGCATAATTATGAGAGATTACACAATTTTAAAGGATTAACAGGATTTAGATAAGAAGTCAGAATTAAATCTCTATAAGCCCTAATGATATCGCCTTTGTGAAGAGTTGGTGACCTAAATATGTTAATGAGAGTATAGTGGACCTTGATTTATCAGTGGAACATTTTAATATTGAGATTTTATGGTTTATATTTACCTTATATTTACTAGAAGGGGTAAGTAGAGATCTTTTAAAATTATTTCATGCAAATAAAAATGTAATTAATGCAATACAGAAGAAAACGTTTTAGTTTTCTTAGAACTGTGAATACTATTGCCTTTTTCGATGCTATTATTATAATAATAATAATCCTTTCCTCTCTCTGGAGCCCTGACCGCCGGTAGCTTGGACCCTATTCCCGATACCGGTGGGGTACGTTTTTTTTATATTTTTAAATGTTTTTTGATGTCGTTTTATATTTAAAAATTTGAAAATGTAAAAAATATGTATATAAATAAATAAAGGAGATAATCCTCTTATTTTAAGCAACTAAGGCCCATAGGTAAAATACACAAAATAATCTTATACAATAATAAACTAATACATATAAAAATAAAAACCTTATTTAATTACAACTAAACACTTATTGTAGACGGTGTCGTGGCAAAATGTGTCCTGCTCTAAAACATTTTTATAAAATTGTATAAATACCACATTAAATGCGAATTAATATACTTACTTATGTCCATTCCCAAAGACCGCCAGTCCCACGTGTTTTTTGTAACTGTGTGTTTTGAATAATAAAAATAAAAAAATTAAAAAAACTGAGTCTTACAGAAATTGTGCCCCACTGCAACCCTCTGAAAAAAGGTTTACTTCGAATTCATGTTTAAACCTCTTATGTATACAGGGTGTTAAAGTAATTGCGTGCCATAGCTTAGACCCTAACCTATGGCACGCAATTACTTTAACACCCTGTATTTTCATTGTGTGTAGTTTAATTCTAACTTAGCTTAGAATAAAAAAATCTGAGCTATCTTTCATGAATTTACCTTTCAAGAAATGCTTATTCAGCGTTCCTGAACTATAAAGAATCTGAGAGCAAGGCACGTAGCTGGCATTTTATTTTGGGCTCTATGACTAATATCATATTGTGTTAAATTTTCAATGGCTGGCAGATTTTCAATGGGCTTATTATCCCGATCGGTTTTCTATTTCTCTATGAGAATTTGGATGTTAATAATATGACATGAATATTTAATTTGTATTTTATTATTATTTTTTATTGTTGTGAACATTTAAGACCACTTTTTTGTAAATATAGTCATTTTAATTTGATTATTGTAAATGTGAGGACCATGTGGATAATTTTTTCCCTTTGCTTTTAACAATAATTGTCTGGCAGGTTAAGTACTATAAGCTACCTACCCAAATGTCCTTTCTTTGGTATTTTTCATTGTGTCGTTGAGCTCCTCGAGTTTAAAGTCGAGCTATATGATAACTGACAAATGCTTGCACTGACAGGATAGGTCTACTCAAATCGGTGTGGTTCTTTCTTCAAAAGACCATCTCAGACACTAATTTGCTTAGTCCTCATGTGAGTTGACTTTATAAGAGACTATGACCCCTGAATCTGTTTCGGCTGTTTCTTCTCAGAGTAGTCAGGTACGAAACACCGGCATCATCTAGTTAAAAAAAAAAAATGATGTGTTAAAGTGTTTGTAAAAACCTATTTGCATAATAAACATCATTTATCATTTAAAGATGGACTTTGTAATACCTAACTTAATTTTCATTAATAAAATTTAAAAAAAATAGATTTTTACATTGAAGTAGTTACTGATACATAGTCAAATATTTTGAATACGAAAACATCATGTACCCCACCCTATTTGTACTGGGTATGGTGGGGTACAATCAACTTAGGGTGCGACGGGAATTTGCACTAGTGTTTGCGTACGTGGTGAGACTGCTCCGAGGCATAGAGCACAACCCGAGAGTGTTGCAGCGGTTGCACTTATGCGTACCAGACAATTATGTGTGGAGGCGACGGCTCCCGCCGCTGCTGGTCGTACCTTCAGCTAGAACCAACTTGCTGGCCGAAAGACCTCTGACTCGAGCAATTCGCACCATCTATTGCATTCAAGTAGAATTTGATATTTTTACATGTCACTGGGGTGAATTCACAAAAGTACTTTTATTTACAAATCTTTATGTATTTGGTGCTTGAATTTTATTTTTGTGAGTGTGACTAGGCTATTGCATTAGGTTAAAGACCTGTAATGATAGTTTAAGGCAGTTAAATAAATAAATAGATAAAAAAAAACATTGCTGATTTTGATACATTCTGATTAAACCATGATTAAGTAAAAGAAATCCGACAACTAAACAAGCAATTTTATACACAAAGTGGTAAAAGACAATAGGAGTATTTTGCATTGTGATAAATATTGTATGTTTAGAGTTAAAATCTTCATTGATTACTAAGAATTCTATTTGTGTGGAAAGTGAAGTAGAAAAAGTAGCTGAAACATGTATAAATAGTCCATTCATCCGTTTTCATCTTGTCATGACGATGTTTAAAATACTAAAACAATTTTGAATTATTTAAAAAGGAGATTGGACAAGAGTTTCGCAGAAAATTTTCTGCGAAACTTTTTATTCTCGGGGTCGATTGACTTGAAAATTTGTGTAAGTACGATGGGTTGCATCAATTGGGTACCCTTGTTGGGACCGTAGTTGCCTTCAAAAGGGGTACCCACATTGTGACGCTGACTGTACATCATACTCTTCAATTAAAATTATGAGATACGTGTATCACAGGTTTTTCAAAATCACCGCCTGCTGATTATATATCAATGCACAGACTAAACCGCTGGTCTTAAAGACATGACATTTGAAGGGTAGGCTCTTTGTGAAGAGCCACTCAGAAAGTTAAAATGGGGTGTTAAATTCTGTGAAACTTAATATTCTTTGGGTCGATTGACTTGTCGATTGGTGTACAATCTCTTCAATTAAAATGATGATACACGTGTATCACAGTTTTGGCGCGCATGTTGCGTGGGGCGTGCGGAGCAAGATTAAAAAAAAATACCGATGAAAAATTTAGGGCCTACAAATGATGTACTGAATAAGTGGTAACCATTTTCGCGTCGGTGTCCCCGTCCACCCCGTTATCTTACATAAACTATTATAAATGCGAAAGTTTGGATGGACGGATGTTTGTTACTCAATTACGCCAGAACGGCTATCGGCGGTCGATTGCTTAACCTAATGTAGTTAATATAGTAATATGTTTATAATTATATAAAACTATATACTACATATAAAACTGATTTACATGCGTAACCACACTAATCCAGGTCCAGTTGAAAACCAGCGTCGGACACTAGTTGCCCGGCATTTTGCTGAACTGGGCCTCTTTGGCGCAGCCGTGAGGCACACTTCTTCTTCTTCTTAGTCGAAACACTCTTGTCAGAGTGGTCGTGGTTGCGCAGACGAGGTACACGGAGAGATGTTCGGTGGGTCGTTGATATCCCCGAGGATTGCTCGTTCAGAGATTTGCTTCCATTTTTGCTGGTTGGAGAGTTTGCGAGTACACTGTACCATGGTGGACTCAGTAGCTGTCTTGATCAGGTCAGTCCAGCGAGTCGGTGATCGGCCGCGTGATCTCTCGCCCTCCACCTGGCCTTGAACCACTAGTCTCTCTATCGAATTCTCGTTTCTAGCGATGTGACCAAAGAACTTTAATATTCGTAGTTGTAGACGAACGTCGGTTCTTAATATGAAGCTCTTTGAGGATGGAAACATTGGTGCGAAATGATGTCCACGGGATCTTTAGGAGGCGTCTCCAGCACCACATCTCCAATGCGTCGACTTTACGGCGATCCTGCACTCGCAGAGACCACGTTTCGGCACCATAGAGAAAGATCGGAAAGACAAGGCATTTCATTAATCTGACCTTCGTCTTCTTGGTAATCCTCCTGTCTCCCCAAATCTTCCTCAACCGTTCTACTGCCGACCTGGTGATGGCGCACCGTCGCTTTATCTCGTCGCCACATCCCCCAGTATTTGAGATAGTTGAGCCGAGGTAGATATAGCTCTGTACAACTTCGCAGTTATCTATGCTTTGCACGTTAGTTATGCTTTGTTCAGCTCGGCTCACGATCATCATCTTCGTCTTGTCTCGGTTGATGGCAAGTCCGAAATTGAGGCTGGTGGTCTCAAGACGAATCAGCAGATTTTCCATATCTTCTCTAGACTGTACGAGAAGGGTTGTATCATCAGCGTATCTTAGGTTATTTATCACGCGACCTCCAACTGATATATCTTTGTCCCATTCATCCAAGACAATGCGCATGATGTATTCTGTGTAGGTATTGAACAGCAACGGTGACAAGATGCATCCCTGTCGCACACCGGCCTCGGTCTTAAAGTGCCCAGAAAGAGTATCGTCCACTCTTACCAGCAGTACCGTCTTTATACAGTCGCCTCAAAAGAAATACTAAATGAGGCGCCACACCCATTTCTGCGAGTATGTTCCAGAGTTGTGTCCAAATGACAGTGTCAAATGCTTTTCGGAAGTCTACAAAGCAGATGTAGAGGGTCGAATTAAACTCTCGGGCCTTCTTAATAATCTGCTATCTCTCTTCGCGAGTGCCTCTTCCCTTTACGAATCCGGCTTGCTCGGGTGCAATTTGCTTTGAGAGAAAGGCCAATAGTCTTGTATTGATTATGAGGAGCATCACCTTACTTGCATGCGATATTAGGGATATAAGTCGGTAATTGTTGCATTTCCTGGTGGATCCTTTTTTGTGCAATGGAATAAAAACTGATTCCGACCAGTCATCAGGCCATATACCAGTCTCCCATATTTTACTGCAGATAGTAAATAAGACATCGACTCCAAATTCTCCCATCGCCTTGAAGACTTCGATTGGGATTTCATCGCACCCTATGGCTTTATTGCATTTGAGGTGTTTAATTGCCGCTCGTACTTCATCCCGCATGATGTCAGGTTCACGGTCACGTATTTGGTCTGTAGAACATGCGAAGCTTGGTGTGAGATTGCTGGAAAATAGTGACTTGCAATACTTCTTCCATACATCCACGATGTCCTTTATCTCCGTAACCATCGTCCCCGTGGAATCCTCAATAGCCCACGTCTTGGGTTTAAACTGGCGTGTTATGTATCGCACCTTATCATGGAGATCTTTGGTTTGATATTTATCAGAATGCTGCTCCAGTTCATCACATATCTTTCCCAGGTGGTCATTGCGGTCACGTCGGCAAGCAGCTTGTATTATAGCAGACTTGGCATTTAGCTCAGTAATGCTAGCGCCACTGGCTTTGAGTTTCCGGGGTTCTTTGACCAGGTGCCAGGTGTCTTTAGTCATCCAGTGCTGTCGCTTTTTCAAGATGTTTTTTGGCTGTGATTCTGCAATAGCATCTACAATATATTTCTTTGCCGAAGTCCACAAGGAGTTAGAGTCTTTGCTCCCAACATCTGCTCTCTATGCGGCATGTCTGGCTTCTACCAAAGTGGTTAGAGAGTCTGGGTCTTTCACTTCTAATCTTCTTTTGGTTTTAATTTGTCTCGCTCTTTGCAGGCACACAGTGTTACATTTCTTGTTAAGTTTTAAGTTATTATTTTTTCCTTTTTGTTATAATATTTTCTTTTTGTTTTTACTGTGTGCACTTGTGGCATGAGCCAAATAAATGTATTTTCTTTCTTTCTATATTTAGACAATGTTTTTACCATATTTATCTCTCCCATATATATGTACACCCATACATAGGTACAGAAATAGGCCACTTCCTAGTTGCATTAACATAGTGGATATAAAAATGTAATAGTATGTAATATAATTCTAGTTCTAATTATTAGTCCGTCAGATAGATTATCAATAAATATTGGATACGTATTTTTTGTTTTATCAAATCAATAAAAAATAACGAATATAAAACGCATCAGAGTTCATGAGTGGGGGCTTGTGACGTCACTGTCTACTAAAAAGTGTACCGAAATGTGACGTCACACGAGTTTTCGACGCACTGCATCGTCCTCATTTTTAGACTACGTGAAAAAAAAAATACGTGTCCAATATTTTTTGGAAATCTATCTGACGGACTAATTTGATTTTTTTGGTCAACTACCCTATTCTGAGAGCAGCGGTGGCCCAGTGGTAGCGACCCTGACTTACGAACAGTAAGTCGTGAGTTCAAACCCAGGCAGGCGTATTACTTTGTGTAATTTATTTCATCACCACTGCTCTCAAAAACGGTGAAGGAAAACATCGTGAGGAAACCGGCATGTCCTAGAACCAAAGATTCGAAGACATGTGACATTTACCAATCCGCACTGGGCCCGCGTGGTGGATTATAGCCCATCCCCTCTCATAGAGAGGACGCCTGTGTCCCAGCAGTGGGAACATTATAGGCTGATGATGATGATGATGACCCTATTCTGTCAGCTGCGACGACTCCATTACGTGCAGTACCTACTCTTGTATGTATTGATGTGAAGTCATTAAACGTTTTAATTTCTTTGTTTCAGATTCAGTGTTTAATCATGGGCTGGACTAACATTGAAATTTTGTGATTTAAGCTGTAAGAGGTGTTAGGGAAGTAATATCAAGATGTCTACTTCGTGTAAGTATTCCTACTTGACTTAGTTTACACTAGCCGCCCCGGCTTCGCACGGGTGCAATGTTATGCATATAAACCTTCCTCTTGTCACGAATCATTCTATCTATTGTTGGCAATTGCATTAAAATCCGTTGCGTAGTTTAAAAGATCTAAGCTACAGCGGGAGCGACTTTGTTTTATACAATGTAAAGATTTAAATCAGGGCCGTATTCTCTATTGGTGTTGTAAGAAACTCGAGTCTTGGAGTCTTATTTAATAAAACTTGAGCTATTTTTGAAGACTCGAGTCTTATAAATAAAACTTAGAGCTCAAGTCCTTCAGAATTTGGAGTTTTTTGTAAAAAGACAAAAGGCCGAGTCTTTTTAAAAGATATGACTGAGTCCTCTAAATCCATAACTGTAGTTTGAGGGAAATAAAATAACAATGAACATGTGTGTTTATTATATTATTTCGACGTTTTAACTCGCATTTCGATTCAGCAAATCGTTAATCTTCAGGTGGATACTTTTGATTAGGTCATTTAGGTTTATTATCAGCGTGTAATGCAATTTAATTGTTACAAATTTTGATTGCGACTTATTTTCATTCAGTAAATAAATATGGATGAAGATATAAAATCCCGCAGTATTACCTATTATAATACACCAACTCAAGTCCATAACTCAGTCTAGCTCAAAGAACTCAAAACACTAGAAAGGACTCAGAAGACTCAAAGGACTCGGACTCATGTGACTAACGAGTCCCAGTCTTGAAAATGTACTCAAGTCTCGAAATGAAGACTAAAAGACTCGAGTTTCTTACAACACTACTCTATTGGCCACTCTGGGCGTGTGCTCAGGGCCCCTTGATCCTTAGGGGCTGCGAGTTCCTCTGAGCATTTTAGCCAAGAGCTGTCATAACTTAAGAAAATGTACCAGGGGCGTTCTATAATTTTCCCGGTCGTCATGCCCGCTTGGCAAATTTTTAAAAAGCATATTTTTGAAAGAACGAGCACTGAGCATAGGGTGACTAAAAGTTGAAGAAGAGACATGCTGGTATTCAGCTGCATCTAGTTAGATTGCAAGTTAAATTGAGAAAATGCGAGACAGATGATGATTTAAGTCGTAACACTCATAGTTCTGTAATTATACAACGCTTGTTTACTTCGATAACGGCAGACCTTCGATCTGCGGTGGGCGTTTATTGTGTGTATGCAAATGTGTTTGAGTCATATTCATTACTAGCTGTTACCCGCGACTTCGTCCGCGTGGTATTTAACAAAAAAGATATTGTTCAGTTCGCAGAGTTTACGATCATGGGTTTTAATTTTTTTTTCGCTTTTTTTTATCCTACATCAGCTGTCTGCTAGTGAGTTCCGTCAAAATCGGTCCAGCCATTTCAGAGATTAGCCGGAACAAACAGAAAGACAGATAGACAAAAATTTAAAAAAATGTTGTTTTGGCATATGTACCGTGTATACATCCATATGCGCTTAGTAAAAAGCGGTTATTTTAATATTACAAACAGACACTCCAATTTTATTTATCTGTATAGAATATAGATGTATTGGTGTATAGATGTAAGTAGGTAGAGGGATCTATACCATGTAAGTAAGTAAATAACTATTTAATTATGTAAGCAGACATTACACCTGCTAAGATCTTTCATAGGTATATACAACGTGTAACGGAAAGAGTATAGTAAGCCGAAAGGGGGTCACACAACTCTTCATTCTGAATAACTTTTGTTCTACGACTTTGGAAAATACGCAAAAAAAAAAAATTGCTTCTCCATACAAACTTTGTTGGTCACGTTACTTTTTAGTATGGGGAGTAGATTTTTTTTCACAAATTTCCAAAAGTCGTAGAACAAAAAGTGGTTCAGAATGACGAGTTGTATGACCACCTTTCGGCTTATAATACCCTTTCCGTTACACGTTGTATATACCCTTTTCACCTACGTCTTTTCTTGCCCTGGGCGTTAAGAGTATGTCATGCTCACTCAAATATCTCGCTGATGGTGACGCGTGTGGCGAATCATTTAGTTCCTTTTAAAAAAAATTGAATTGAATGGTGCTGATACATGCGTCATGTTCGTGACCGGGCGCTGTCAGTTGTGACTGGTCATCTTTTATTTTCCACGGCTTATTTTTAATTATTTTATTTCTGAATTGTCTTTTTTGTTTTTACTATGGACACTTTTAACGTGCACATCTTGCTACATCGATCTCACATAATGTTTCATCTCTACATGAATGATGTATGTACCATCTCAACATGGAGTTTCAGTACAAGCGAAGCAATACACACATAACACTTGAACATAACACTGGTTCTAACAGATTAGAATACACCATTAAGGAAAACATCGTGTGGAAACCGGAATGTCCTAGAGCTAAACAATATAAGACATGACTGATATCCATCACAATAGGTGTGCGTATTACCGTACACGAAGTAGAAGTATACGTAAGGATCGTACAAGGACGGGCTGCGGGACTGTTCGAAAGAGATACCGCGGCCCTGGAAAATCAAAGGGCAAGGAAGGAACATGGATGGGTTTTAGTCAGTACAAGTACGACAATGGTGCCGATTCCCTTGTTCACAAACGCTGATTAATTTGACAGGACTAAACTAAAATTTAGCTTCTGTCCTTTTCGTAATGAAAGAAAAAGATGCAATAGAAAGAAAAAGATGCACTGAACTTAAATTTGGTTTAGTTTGTAAACAAGGGAATCGGCACCACTCTTACGCTCCGCCCAGAGCGGGGTCATTTGATGATTTCTCATCCTAAAAAAAAGGACCAGTTCAGTATTTTCTTCCTATCCCATATGGCAGAAGAGACGGCTCTATGTCACCATCATTATATCAGCCCGGAATCACCCACTGCTGGGTACAGGCCCCCCCTTTTTTTCTGCCACACTTCCGACCGATCATCCTGAAATTTTGCATAGACGTTGTCAGGTGTACAGAAACGGACATAGAGTACCTTTCATCCCGAAAAAAAGTACTGTTCCCGAGATAAACAACAGTAATTTCTTATGATAATAGATGGCGCCACGTGTATTTCGAATCATGATTGAATTATGCAGAGTCTAACCCGAATTGACTGTCAAAAATAATTAGCGCGAGTGAAGCCGCTAGCTATAAGCAAGTTAATTAATACGATGAATTATTATTTTGTTACAGATGAGACTACTGAAATGCTAGAGAAGAAGCCTCCGTAAGTACATAGATATTTAATTTCGTAGTTTCTAAGTTATTATCCTATGTGCTCGCAGTTTACGTTCCAAAAAATAAAGGGTGTAAACAGACTCTTAACGAAGCCGAAAGGCATTTGTTCTCCCCGTCATTGCGATCATTTTTTTGTTCTAGACCATACCTTCTAGTTACGGAGATATTGGGGGTCAAATTTCCACCTTTTTTTTTAATACATGTTTTTAATTTAAGTTTTTACTTAAAACACTTCCAGGACCCCCTATTCAACCCATCCATCAGCACAATGTTTTGAGTGCGTTACACTAAGTCCTACTGTAAAACGTGATTTTTCATCCAAGAAGAAAAAAAAAACTTTCTGCGAAAAAAAACCGACTTCCAAAAAAACACAAAGAAAAAACTAATATAACTCTTTTTAAATTACTTTCGGAAGTCGGTGACTTTGTTTGTTTCATTGTCATTTTTTGTCACCGACTTCCGAAAGTAATTTAAAAAAAGTTATTTTAGTGTTTTTTTGGAAGTCGATTTTTTTTCGCAGAAAGTTTTTTATTTTACCCTTTTTAGTTGTAGACTTTTTAGCGTACCACACAAATTCTAATCATGAATTAATTTTTATATTGTAACCAGAACTTTAAAGAAGTACTCGTCAAGGCGAATCAAACGAGTCCAAACTCGATAGGGTTGTCGTTTTATAGCGGAGTTCTTAAGGCGACCTTACAGCTCCATCACCAGACCCTGGATAATATCTAAAGACAAACTGCTCATTAAGACGAATCAAACGAGCCCAAACTCGATGCGGTTACGTCGTTTTATCACGGAGATCCTATGGCCACCTTACAGCTCCATCATCAGACCTTGGATACCATCTATAGACAAACTACTCATTTAAACGAATCAAACGAGCCTAACTTGATGCGGTTACGTCGTTTCATAACGGAGTTCCTAAGGCCGCCGTCCAGCTCCATCATCAGATCAGCTCCATGTCATCAATATATTGTACTATCACGCGATATACATAAGCGTGCAAATTTTTAATTCAATCGGAAACCAGGAAGTGTGTCAAATTAAACATGCAAGATTTCAGGCGTCGTCGCGTGATATAGCAATTAACGTGAAAACATACCAAATTACTGAACCGATTTTGATGAAATTTCTATGGGACTAATCGGAGAGTATATCCTTTCACATAAAAGAAGAATTTTTGAAATCGGTTAAGAAACGACGGAGATATGAGGTAACAAACACAAAAAAAACATACAACCGAATTGAGAACCTCCTCCTTTTTGAAGAAAGTCGGTTAAAAAGTCATTTCCCAGCACTAATTTTTGTATAAACTTACTTAGTTTGATGTATACAATGCTTGGTTAATGGCTTCGTGAAGAGTCTGTTTACCTTTACACCCTGTATATTTCGAAAAATCCTTTTAAACTCATAGCATAAGGTTCAATTTACGCGGAAACTTTGCGGTACAAGTAATTATAAAATCAATCTCATTTACACACAATAATAATTTAAATAAAATTGATATTTGTTTAAGTTGGTAATCGGTTGTAGTGGTATGGGCATGTGATGCGGAGGAATGAGGAAAATGTGGTGAGGAAAGTTCTGAGTATGAATGTGGATGGGTATAAGAGTAGAGGAAGACCAAAGAAACGTTGGATGGACTGTGTGAAGGATGATATCCCATTCAGTGCCCAGCACCCAGCATATGAGTCGAACAATAATTCGTTTGTTCGCATAACCCGTGTCCGTAGCTATGGACTCGCTAGTCGGGTTCTGGGCATGAATACAAGTCATCTATAGATTATTATAACGACGACTCGGATACGGGTTGTGGGCACGCGAACGGAGTTTCGTGAAGTTTTCGCAAAGTACTGGGCAGCGAATGGGATATGGCTAGAAAGGAGGTGACTGCTGAGATGATGAGTAATAGAGAAGTATGGAAGAAGAAGACATGCTGCGCCGACCACTAATGAATTGGGATGGATGCAGATGGCAGGAGAATGATGATAACATAAATTGGAAATAAAGAGTTCAATAGACTCAACATAAAGACATGTTTATTTTACAATTCAGAATGATGTGAGTTTGGATTGCTTAAATGCGCACACACTGCGTTAAAACATGAAATTTAGGTTTTAAATTACTCTATTCAATCACTGAAGATTCACAAAACATTGCTTAACCCATTGAAGATGGGTGTTGAGTCAGATGGTTTGGGCGCCGAATGCGTAATACTACGTCGTCGTTTTCCATTCATATTTCTGGGCCTCTATTGAAAAGGGGTATATATCCTATTAAATTTGTATGGTTCTCTTACCCCCTTTCACTAGGGCCACAGATTTAAGGGGATAGCGCCAAGGTTGCCTGAATGACTTCTTCATGAAATAGTTATTGAATGGGGTTAAATGAAATTAGAGGGTTGTATTAATGATTTCAATGGTTATAATTCTGTTCCTACATAGTTGGTCTGTGGATGGGTGACCACCCATTAACTACCGAGTTTCCTCCGTGCCTCGGAAATCACGTTAAGCTGTTGGTCTAGGCTGTCATTTGTAGATCTTTGACAGTCGTTACAGGTAGTCAGTGGCCCAAAAAGTCTGACAACCAGTCTTACCAAGGGTATCTAGCACTAACTGGGTTGTGGAGGTCAGATAGGCACTCCATGTAAAATACTGGTATTCAGCTGCATCCGGTTAGACTGGAAGCCGACCCCACCATAGTTGGGAAAAGGCTAGGCAGATAGATGAATTCTGTTCCTACATAGGTACGTGTTACTCGCGCGACTCATTTTTCATCAACATACAACTTGACACTACAGAAATTCGCGGGCTACCCTGTAAGGTGGTTGCGTCAGGGTAGCCCGCGAAATTCAAAATTTCCTACGTTTTTTGCAATTTGCAGGTAATTGTCAGGTTGTATGTTGATGGAAAATGAGTCGCGCTAGTAACACGTATGTAGCTACAGAATCATAATCATGAAAATAATCAATACAACCCTGTAAGTCCATTTAACCCTATTGAATGAGTTTTCATGAAATATAGTTTGATGTACCGAATGCTTGGTTGACGGCTTCATGAAGAGTACGTTTACACTTTGGTTCTTGAGAAAATGGCGTACGTGTTACGAGTACATCTTAGAATATAATGATCTACTTACAGAAAAATGTAATTTCTCTGTGACATTTGTGTTGGCTCAAGTGTTTCTTTCCAGACTCCCATATGTTTTCTGTTATATCTTATCTACTGAAATTTCAATAATGTTATGTTATTCAAAGACTCGTAAATCATAAAAAGGCCGTGAAAACCGGCTTGTCCTGGAAACAAAAATTCCGCGACCACAGCAAGACCGCCCACTTCTCCTAATAGATGGGAGGTTAATGTTCCAGCAGTAGAAACGTAATAGGCTGATTCTCATCAGCATTCTCCTGCCGTTATCCCAATTTATTTGAGGTCGACGCAGTATGTCTTCTTCTTCCACACTTCTTTATTATACGTCATCTCAGCAGTCACCTCCAAACATATCATCCTTCACACAATCCATCCAACGTTTCTTTGGTCTTCTGCTAGTCTTATCTGGCCTATCACATCGCGCCGGCCAGTGAGATCGCGTCATACGATTCTAGGTCGTCTTAAGCCCTACCTAACGCTAGGTCATCGACATACCAACGAGGGACACTAGCTTGTCATCACTAACCGTGTGCATACATCGGTAATCCTAACTATACTTACTTTTATTATAAATGCGAAGGTAAGTTTCTTTGGGACTCTTCGAAAGAGATACCGCGGCCCTGGAAGACAAAGGTTGCCTTTTCGTGGAAGGAACATGGATGGGTTTTAGTCAGTACAAGTCTGACACTCCCTTCCGCTCTGCCCAGAGCGGGAGAAGTCATTTGAATATTTCCCATCCGAAAAAAAAGGTAAGTTTGTTTGTTTGTTACCTATTCACGCCTAAACCACTGAACCGATCATCCTGAAATTTTGCATATACCTTGTTAGGTGTACAGAAACTGACATAGGGTACCTTTTTTTTATTTTACGGATGGGAAATCATCAAATGACTGGTTTTTTCCTACCTTTGCCACCTACCTGTACCTTTAACCCAGAAAAAATGTACTGTTCCCGAGGAAAACAACAATAACGTTCTTATGATAATAGATGGCGCCACGTGTCTTTCGAATCATGATTGAATTATATTACATACATATTATTACAAGCAGAGTACAACCCGAATTGACTGTCGAATTCTATATTAACTAGTGCGAAACCGCAGGCGAAAGGTAGTTTACTTATACATTTCATAACCACCCAGTCTTGATACAGTCTTCATATCGAAGGCAGTGGTTTTATTTAGTCGACACCACCAGCATCAACTGGAGCTGGAGGAGGAGAACTAGCCCTCGAACAAAACGACACCGTGGCTATCGCAGGTAAACCCTGGATGAGACTGGCACAGAAGCGTGGTGATTGGCTCAAACAAAGAGAGCTCTATACCCAGCAGTGAGCCAAGTAGGGCTTTGGATGATGATGATATATTTTTAGGGTTCCGTACTCAAAGGGAAAATCGGGACCCTATTACTAAGACTCCGCTGACAGTCCGTCTGTCACCAGGTTGTGTCTCATGGCCGTGATAGCTAGACAGTTGAAATTTTCACAGATGATGTATTTATATTGCCGCTATAGCGGCAATATAAATACATCATATTCATCATATTCTGTTTTAGTATTTGTTGTTTATCATATTCATCATATTCTGTTTTAGTATTTGTTGTTATAACAACAAATACTAAAACAGAATATTTAAGGGGGCTCCCATACAACAAACGTGACGTGCCGTTTTCGTCTAATTTTGTATAGATAATGGTTCGGAACCCTTTCCACGTGACTCGAACTCGCACTTGTCCGGTTTTTTATCTCTTCGCCTACTAAAATTTCACCAGTCTTACGCTATTTAAAGAACTATAAAAACTGATAATTATGAATATATTTCACATCAGATTTGTTCACTCCAATCAGTCAGCTATCTCTTGAATGCCAATGAGCCGGAACTATCTCTCTTGGTAAGACAGATAATGTTCTAAGGCGATTGTCTTGGTATGCGAGTGTTGTTAGGAACATAATATAGCGCCTGTAACCATAGAAGGGGTAGGCAGAAACTTCAGAACGCCTTTTATTGTGAATAGCACTGCAGCGGACATAAATAAGTTGTCATAAAGTGTGCGGGCGCCATCTATGACGCAAGTGACGAACTAAAAATTCTGCATCCCAATAATCACTACATATATAAATCCACCGCGCCGCTATTTTGATGCTGTTTTCATCAATGGATAGAATGGTTCTCGAGGAAGGTTTAAGTATATAATTTGTCAAGTTCTTATATACATTGGCTCAAATATAATGATATTTCCCATGGGTTGCGGGAACGGGATCAATATTTAATGATTGGTCGCGATAACCAACATTTATTTATTTATTAAAACTTTATGCATTAGTAAAACTGTACAAAGCCGGACTTAATGCCTAACATTCACGCGGGCGCAGCCGCGGGTGCCTCGGGCATCAGCTAGTATATTATATTCGCAAGTTACACGTTACAGAGACCAGCGGTGGCCCAGTGGTGGCGGCCCCGACTTACGACCAGTAAGTGGTGGGTTCGAATCTAGGCGGGCTTTGTGTAATCTATCTCATCACCACTGCTCCCAAAACGGTGAAGGATAACATCGTGAGGAAACCGGCATGTCCTAGAACCAAAAATTCGAAGACATGTGACATCTACCAACCCGCACTAGGCCACGGGCTGGATTATAGACCACGCTCTTTCATTGAGAGGCCTGTGTCCCAGCGGTGGGAACGATTTAGGCTCCTTATGCTGTGCTAAACGTATACAGTCCCTTCAACCCTGTGTACAAAAACCAGGCAGCAGCCCACTACACACAGCAGCCGTCTGGTCTGAGGAACCTCCCTTTTCAATTGAGTATTTAGGAACTTGAAACCCCTCACCCAGTTACCCAAGCCCTAAAGCATTTCGCAGGTCGACCGAGGAGGCTTTTTTTTTTCGGGTTGGAACTCATCAAATGACTTCTCCCGCTCTGGGCAGAGCGGTAGGGAGTGTCAGACTTGTACTGACTAAAACCCATCCATGTGTGTTTGCTGACATCTCTTTGAGACGCACGTGGAACACGAACGCGCCGTCAACACGGCTTGTCGTCAAAAGGCGGACGGACGGCGAGCTAGCCCATTACTCACCGTCCACAGGTCCGCGTCTACGGTGGCCAGAAGCGGACGAGAGGTTCTCTCACTTTCACGCTCCGCCACCTCTTTCGCTAGCATGACTGCTTCGCTAGCATGACTGCTTCATCCTGCGGGTGCCTTGAGTGTGAGGCCTCCAGTTAGGATCGCGCTAACATAAGACGCGTCTCCAAGTTTTGCAGTATTCTGCGGTTGGTCCAGTACATGTTGACTCCAGCAGAGAGCGGTCAGGCGCAACAACTTCTGCTCAAAAAAACTCAAAAGCATTTATTTAAATTAGACCATTCTAGGCACTTTTGAATGTCAGAAAAACAAAGAAGGCTAAGCTACAGTCACAGACTCAGGGCTTATGAACTTGTGAAAGTACTGTAGTTGCCCATTCCAAAGTGTAGATCTCTATGGAGAAGAATGCGCAAGAAACTCCATGGACACTCTTTTCAATCAAATATTTGTTACAAAATCTTGGTTGCACCATTCATGTTGAGATTGTACATATTATGTGAGAACGATGTAGAAATATGTGCACGTTAAGAGCGTCCAGAGTAAAAGATTATTTCAACAATTTAAAAACAAAGTAAGTAGTTAAAATAAACTGGCAGCCTAGAGATGACCAGTCCCAAGTGAGAGCTGCCTCCAACAACGGCTTTAATCGCGTCTGACAATCTGTTAATCCTATAGGACAAAGAGAAAAGCCTATGAATCGAATGAAGCGCCTATTGTCAGTATAATAGCAACATGTTTTCGTTACTTTGCTATGGAAATAATGACAGGCGCTCTTATTTTATTCAAAACTAGCGGACGTCACGCGGTTTCACCCGCGTAGTTCCTGCTCCCGTGCGAGTACGGCGATAAAATATAGCCTATGTTATTCGCTGATAATGTAGCTATCTATTGCTGAAAGAATTTTTCAAATCGGTCCAGAAGTTCTTAAGTTTATTCGTTACATACAAACATTTAAATCTTTCCTCTTTATAATATTATTATATAGTATAGATGTCACATTGACAGCAGTACAATGAAGAAATTGTAATTCGCTGAAATCTTAGACGTTTCATTAAGTAGTCTTTATCTTACTCGTATTTTCCTTATGAGTGTTCGGCGCAGCATGTCTTCTTCTCCATACTTCTCTATCAGTTATCATCTCAGTACACTTCCTACTTTCATAGTGTTTTAATAACTCAAGGTTTAGTCAATCATTCTATGACCAGACTAGCTTTTGCCCGCAACTTCGCTCGCGTTAATTTAGAATTTGACAATCAATCCAGGTTGCACTCTGCTTGTAATAAAATTCAATCATGATTGTATAGACACGTGGCGCCATCTATTATCTAAAGAACGTTATTGTGGTTTTCCTCGGGAACAGTACTTTTTTTCGGGATGAAAACCCTATGTCCATTTCTGTACATCCTTTTTTTTTTTTTTACGGATGGGGAATCATCAAATGACTTCTCCCGCTCCGGGCAGAGCGGAAGGGAGTGTCAGACTTGTACTGAATAAAACCCATCCATGTTCCTTCCGTGCCCTTTGTGTTCCAGGGCCGCCGTATCTCTTTCGAACAGCCCGCAGCGTTTCTGTACACCTGACAACGTATATATGCAAAATTTCAAATGGAAATTTTTCGTTGGTTATTAAAAACAAAAAACAGCTGTTCCATACATTTTGACCGTGTAGGTATTGCGCCTTTGTAGGAAACAGTTGATTTTTTTAATAACTGATGAAACATTTCTATGTAGGTGGGCTCAGAATGATGTACTGAATATGTGGTCACCGTTTTCGCGTCTATGTCCCTTCCACGCCGTTGTTAATTTGTTTAAAAGATAAGCCGTTTGTTGCAGGTAAAGTGTGTCAAATAGAGTACCTGTGTTGTGGAGGTCAGATAGGCAGTCGCTCCATGTAACATATTTATAGACAGACAGCAAACAAAATTAGCGCACCTTTTAGTAGCGCTCCCGATAGCAATTAAAAATATTAACTACTAAAAGGTGCGCTCCGAGGAATAAAAAAAGGAGCGCCTCATTAGGTGCGCCTCAAAATGATAGCGCTTCGAGGAATACCTCAGAAAGCCAGGTAAAAGACAATTTGTGAATTCATTGTTACTCACAAATAGAAATGGTAAGTATTCAGTATCTGAAATACTGATTGAGATAATTAAATCATTTACTGACTATCGTTTTTTTGCCCATTTTAATTTAATTTCTATAGTTTATTTCATTTTTCATGCTTTACAGCACGTAGGGGGGCGGCAATCTTTCGTAGGCCTAGGGAAGCCAACGTATCTAATCCGCCCCTGTCATCATCAGCCTATAATGTTCCCACTGCTGGGACACAGGCCTCCTCTCTATGACTGTTGCTTAATTTATTCAACTAGAAAAGAAGATGAGCACAAATCCATCACTAGCGCAAGGTTATCGCAAATTCATGCGGGGTCTTTGTATTACGTTTTTGTTCGTTTTTTCCCGGGTGCAGCTGCATCCGGTTAGACTGGGACCACAGCGATATTGGGAGTCTAACCGGATACAGAAATGAATTGTAAAATATACCATACCTACCGTACCTTTGGTGGTGTATGGTATAATGGTAATTTTCCTTTTTTTTTGTGCTATTTGACTCAAAGGTTGACTGGTACATGCACTTTAAATTAATAAATAAATAGAGCAGTTTTTCACATAAAAACCGCCTATCTGACCTCCACAACCCATTTAGTGAAAAACGATACTCCTATAACTAATCTGACTTTCAGTAAAATACATGGTCACCCATCCACAAACCGACCTCGACAGGGGTTGCTTAACTTTGAAGATCAATTGATGCGGTTGTTATTATTGGATATGGGTGTACTATACACTTCTGCCTACCTCTTCTATACATTGAATACACCTCGTTTACTCACAAACAGCTTGCTAAATCTTTATCTTTGTCATTGAGAACTCGAGACAAACGGATAGACGTGATTGTCTCTGAATTCATTTGAATTTAAACTTTAATTCAGCAGTGATAGAGTTGGTATTTCAAGAGCTGTCAGTTTTGACGCGATAGTATGATCTAAGTAGCGTAATCTGTTTAGTGATGGGCTGTTGTCGGTAGAGGTTGTCGATGTTTGTCTATTTTAAAGTTTTAAATCGAATACGGTGCAGAATAAATTATCGATCTAAAACGTATGGTAATATTTCTCATCAAAAATCGGCTCTTCTTCGGAAATAAAAACCATAAAAAATTATAATTACCCTAGGCCAGGGCATCCTTATCATTGGAAAACTGAATTTTGATATCTTGTTCATTTACAGGTTATTAAACCAAGGTTTCATTTATGAACATTGACAACCCAAAGATTGCGTAGATTAAAAAAGATATGAAACTCACAAATCCCTTTTAAATAAATTAAACCGGTATGCATTGCCATTTCAATAACTTAAATGCCATGCAAGTAATATAAAACTTTTTAAGATTTCTCCTGCAGAAAACCGTTACTTAACATACTTTTATTTCAAGCCTTAGTTAATAGTGTTAATGATAAAAGGGCCCGTTTTGTATTCACAACGAATCACATTGAATATTAATATGATCCTGTTACTGTCCTGCTGCAGGGCAATACTACTTCACAGAAGGATGATCTTCTTAGGGTGTCTAGGGCAAATTTTCATTAAATATTTGGCCCAAAATTCAGCTATGCTAAGTCCGCTCGCTGATGCAGTCATAAATTCGTCAAGTGCGCAGGTGTCGTTGTTTCCACGCTAAGCTGACGATGTTCGAAATGCCACGGAAAGTAACTTTCACCTGTCTAAAATAATCTCCAACAAGCCTATTGAGAATTTGTATCAAAAGACCATGCGAGATATCCCTAAACATAAAACCTACGCGTAACTTCACATTTAAACTTCTTTATCGACATCGATAAAAGCTAATAGTCCGCCGTGTTCCATCACTACCGCTCTTCTATTGAAGGTATCTCGGCGACTCTACGGCAGTGCACACTCGCGACCGCGGACTACCAGTCGTTATGCACGGCGAAAGTTGCCGAACTCGCCCGAAGCGATTCGGAACACTTTCCAAATACAAAATACTCTGATTTTGTTCGGTAATTCGGTTATTCTACGATTTTTATTGGTTAACAAGTTCTTTGTGTGCTGTGTTCCTTTTTTTGAATCCAATTCGAATTTTGTTTAATTCGATTTTCAACAGTTTTTTTTTTGGTTGTTGATTCCGTCCTAAGTTTTTCTGCGTAATTTTAGTGCGAAGTTGAATTCTCTAAAAGTGGCTTTATATAGTGACATCATAATTATTATGTATTAGCTGGAAATTGTAGCTTCAGGTGCAAAAAAGGTTTTATTTGATTCGAGGAACCAATAGCAGTCAAGTCTACTCCAAGCACAGCAGGAGTGTCTATCAAAGAAGTCGAGCACCTTGCTATCTCAGAATAAACTGCAAGGTCCATTTAGATCTAAGTCATCATCATCATTCTTCTGCCCATATTCCAATATTAGTGGTTGGCGCAGCATGTCTTCTTCCATGCTTCTCAATTACTATTCTTATTATTTACATCATCTCAGCAGTCTCCTCTAATCTTGCCAGATTCCATTCATCGTTTCATTGGATTTAAGTGATCATAACTTCTAAGTAATCTAAAGGTTTTCACGTAGTTTTTCGCAAAGTGAAAGTTATTTTATTCGCCAGATTTGATGCGGTAACTCGGGAAGTTACAACTGAATAAACGCTCCGGTTTCGCTGAATTTATTATAGTGTTACAAATCACCATTTAACGCTAAATTGGATGAAAAATGACGCTAAATTACCCGCATATTACGGGCATGATATGTTTTTATTTGAATAGAATACATCCTAATAATATTATAAATGCGAAAGTCTGTTTGTTAGTTCGTTTTACCTTTTCAGGCCTAAACCACTGAACCAATCGTCCTGAAATTTTGCATATACATTGTTAGGTATACAGAAACGGACATAAGGTACTTTAAATCCCGAAAAAAAGTACTGTTCCCGAGGAAAACAACAATAACGTTGTCATGATAATAGATGGCGCCACGTGTCTTTCGAATCATGATTGAAATATATTATTACAAGCAGAGTATAACTCGAATTGATTGTCAAATTCTAAATTAACGCCAGCGAAGCCGCGGGCAAAAGCCAGTTCAACATATATTTGCGTATTTAAATTCGCCGAAACAAAAACCTTTTCAAAGGCCAATTGACTCATGGTGTAGGAAAACCCATTATTATTTCTGCTGCTAAGTAGCCTTGCTGTGTTCCGGTTTGGATGGTTACATGCGTAAAGGGTGTAACAGGACCCTTAAGAGGAAATTGCGGTGGTCTTTTCTCCATACAAACGCTCTCGCCTGTTTTCTTTCTGGTTTATGACTTTAAAGCTATGATTTTTTACAGTTAAATAAATATCAACCCCTTCTATGTCCCTATGTTTTCCTTTTTGAAGATTCATAACCTGTATAAGAACTAGAACCTTTACAAAATGCTCAAAATTGCCTATTTAGATCGCCTGTCAACAGAGGAATATAGCACAAATTTGTCAATTATTAATAAAACACGAAAAACATAGAGACACAGTATATATTCTTCTTATTCAGTTCATGAAATGTCTTTTAAATTGGTCAAATATTGGAGGAGGAAATGGTCGAGAGCCAAACCTCGAATTATGACATTTTACTTTAGTTGTCATTTTTTTTTTAGTTTGCTTTATTGCACCAATGTCGAAATCACGCTCGCAGTTTCCTCTTAACGAAGCTATCAACCAAGCATTATGTACAACTACAGCAAACTTAGTAACTTTGTGCAAAAATAATTGCTGGGAAACGACTTTTTTGGGGTGAAAAATCACGTTTTACGATATAACTCAATGTAACGCACTCAAAACATTGTGCTGATGGATGGATTAAATATATATAGAACGGGAGTCGTGCAAGTGTTTGAAGTAAAAAAAAATACATTAAAAACATGTATATATAAAAAAAAAAAAGTTGGAACTTTGACCCCCAATATCTCCGTAACTAGAAGGTTCCCAGGTATGGTCTAGAACAAAAAAATGATCGCAGTGACGGGGAGAACAAGTGCCTTTCGGGTTCGTTAAGGGTACTGTTATACCCTTTATGAGAATTTTCAGCTTTGTCTCCAAGATGTTAAAGAGTCTGGTAGACTGTTGGCTTCTTCTTCCACACTGCCCTAAACTCATCATCTCAGTAATCAGCTCCTTTCTAGCCATATCATCATTCACACAATAAATCTATCTTCTTTGATCTCAACATGAATAATGTAACCAAGATTTTGTAATAATATTTTGATTGAAAAGAGTGTCCATGGATTTTCTTGCCCATTCTTCTTCATAGAGATCTACGCTTTGGAATGGGCAACTACAGTACTTCCACAAATTATTAGGCCTTATGTCTCTGACTGTAGCTTAGCCTAATTTGTTTTTCTGACATTCAAAAGTGCCTGTAGTGGTCTAATTGAAATAAATGCTTTTGAGTTTGAGTTTGATCTTATTCGGCTCTTACATCCCGATCGCTATATCTTTGCATTATTCTTGAGACCAGCACGTTTGATGTTTTCAAAATCGACATCTATATAAATCCTACTAATATAATGCGAAAGTTTGTGAAGATGTTAGTGACTCTTTCACGCAAAAATGACTTACCGGATTTGTATCGCGGCCCTGGAACACAAAGGGCAAGGAAGGAACATGGATAGGTTTTAGTCAGTACAAGTCTGACACTCCCTTCCGCTCAGCCCAGAGCGGGAGAAGTTATTTGATGATTTCCCATCCGAAAAAAACGGGCTCTTCTACTATAGTATGGATGGTATGGAACCCTTCATGCGCTAGTCCGACTCGGACTTCTCCAGTTTCTCTTTCATATCATTCTTCGCACAATTCACCCATCCTTGAAGATTCTTCAGCATGCTTATTTCAGTGTTAGAAAAACAAACATAAATGCTACAATTTGCTCTAGGATTCAATATGATTAAGCTTGATTGTGTCTATAACAATTGGCCTTGTTGTATGTCAATTGAATCATCATTGTCATTCTCTTCTGTTAAAAATACGGCTTCGTTTACTTTTCTCGTCATCATTTGTTAGCCTACTCTCAAGTTTATTGTTGGCTTTTAGTCTACCCGGATACAGTAAGTGTTGTAGGAACTCGAGTCTTTTAGTCTTCATTTCGAGACTTGAGTAGATTTTCAGGAATAGGACTCGTTAGTCACATGAGTCCGAGTCCTTTCGAGACTTTTAAGTTCTTTGAGCTAGACTGAGTCATGAACTTGAGTTGGTGTATTGTAAATAGGTAATGGATACTGGGTGATTTTATAATATTATTTTATACTTAATATTTTTTTTTCCAACGGGATAAAAATTTGTAACAATGAAATTGCATGAAACGCAAATAACCTAATCAAAAGTATCCACCTAAAGACTGACGATTTGCTGAATCGAAATGCGAGTTAAAACGTGTAAATAAAATAATAAACACACACGTTAATTGCTATTTTATTTACTTCAAACTACAGCTATGGATTTAGAGGACTCAATATGGCTAATATGGCTATGGTTTGAGTTCTTTTAAAAATACTCAGTCTTTGAGTTCTTTTTGGCAAGACTTAAGTCTTTTTACAAAAGACTCCAAATTCTGAAGGACTTGAGCTCTAAGTTTTATTTATAAGACTCGAGTCTTCAAAAATAGCTTGAGTTTTATTAAAAAAGACTCTTAGACTCGAGATTCTTACAACACTAGATACAGTTGAACACCAGTATTTTCATGGAGCGAATACTTAATTTGGCCTTCAGAACCCAGTTATTGGATAATACCTCTTGGTTAATAGTTATCAGACTTTCTATCATCTGACTATCCTGAAGGACTGTTTAGAATCTCCAAATGGAAGCCGGTACCTACGGCTTAACGTGCTTTCCGATTTACGACGGGTTCTAAAAATACATTTAACGAAGCCGAAAGGCACTTGTTCTCCACCTCATTGCGAACATTTTTTGTTCTAGACCATACCTGGGAACCTTCTAGTTACGGAGATATTGAAGGTCAAAGTTCCAACTTATTATTCAATGCATTCATCAGCACTACATTGCGTTACATTAAATCCTAGCATAAAACTTGATTTTTCACCCTAAAAAAAGTCGTTTCCCAGCAATAATTTTTGCGTAGAGTTACATAGTTTGATGTACAGAATGCTTGGTTGCCGGCTTCGTGAACGGTCCGTTTACACCTTGTATGTAATGGACAGCCATCTATCCAGGAGCACACCTCCAGCTGTACCGTGCGGCCACTAGTTCCTCAATGACAGGCTTATTTCTTAAAGCAATCTACATCACGAATGCGAAGCACTTTAAATAGGAAATCATACGAAGACTGAGTCTATAAATAGATTAATTCGAGTTCTGCACCTCTATTGTGAATTGTGGACGATGCTTTATGACTAACTAGCTGATGCCCGCGGCTTCACTCGCGTGGATGTCGGTTATCGCGACCAAAAGTAATCATGAAATTTTGAACCCGTTCCCGCAACAAAAACTTGACAAATTATATATTAAAACCTTCCTCGAGAACCACTCTATCCATTGGTGAAATCTGCATGAAAATCGGTGCAGTAGTTTTTGGGTTTATCGCGAACAGACAGACAGACGCGGCGGAGGACTTAGTGATCACTGATATCCTTGACTCTGTGTTAGACCAGACTATCTAGACAAGAATGATTTCCACCAAACGGCTCGCATCGCATCGGATTGAAAAGGATACAAACGGATGCGGGGACAGCCGATCGCGTCCGGCTGGTTGTCGACGACTACGATCGACTCCGTACCGTTCATTGCGAACATATCCGTTTCTGCGCTTAGTCAAATAGTTTCATTCCTATCGTTTTGACGTGTTCTAATCAGCCGAAAGGATTCAATCGGATACGACGACAGGCGATCGGAGCCGATTGCGGGTTGCATCATACTTTTCGGCTACGATCGCGTGTCGCGGAAAATGCCCGCGGTGAAGCTGCTGTGCGTGGCCTTTTAATATAGACTTTAAATACGGTTAAAACTGTATATAAAAAAATCTTCCTTTTTAACATTAAAAAAATCCCAATGCTAATCAAAATATTATTATTTAAGCAACAATTTGAGTTCGTGATGCATCGCTATTAATTGAAAAACGGAGCTTTTTTATGAACGCATATCTAATTTATAACTAGTGCACAATAAACTTTGTATTTTTTTTTAACAAATCTTCAATTTTTTTAGCGCATTTGGCAATTTAAAGTCGACGTAGCCTCGCTGCGCGGGGCACTTCTTTCTGTCTGCAGGGCTTAAAGTAAACCTATCGTACGTTTCCAATGAAAACATGATGCAAAAATATGTTGTTATCAAATCGCCTGAATCGATGCAATCAGATTATTATACACATTGTATTAATTGTTCACAACAGTAAAATTGAGGCTTCTGTATTACGCAGTTCAAGCACGAACAGTCGGCATTCTACACTACTGATAGTTCACATCGTGAGGAAACCAGCATGTCTGAGAGATATTTCTCGACGGCTTACATGCCATCGAGAAATATCTCTAAAAGAAAAAGCCAAGTCAGAGGCCCATGGGTGGCATAAAATCTCTGACACCAGGTTAGGCACTAACCACACGAAAAGAAGAAGAAGTGGTTTTGTTGCCCTAGATATGAAAATGATTTTGGGTCTATTTATGCACACAATTCATGAAACTATCAATGATTTTGTAAGATTTCCTTTTTTTTTCATCTGTCCTGTAGGACAAGGGACCTGAGAGACCCGCCCCCAGAGAGAAAATTATAAAAATACGAGCACATTGAGAACTTTCATGAATATATTCGTAATCTGGGCACTTGAAAAATTTGTAAAAATTTGCGATGATATCGAGGGCAACAAAAAAAAAAGTTTTTTTTTTGTAGAGCTGTGAATGAACTGTCTCGTTCGACTTATATCGGTCGAGTAGAGAGTCGAGTCGATTATCGATTATTGGGCAATCTATACCACTATCGGCAGCGAGGCGTACTTGCCGAGTGACTTGCCGATAATGGTATAGTATGCCCAATAATATACTACTAACTTATTAAATTATTAGTAATAAAAATTTTAATTTGGGAAGTGATATTTTTCATCAAGGTTTTAATTTTTTTGCACGGAACTCTAATTATTTTTCTAAAATTAAACTAACCTATATCAGACCTTATAACATCAGCTATCTGACAGTAAAAGTCCCGTCGAAATCGGTTCACCCATTTCGGAGATTTACCGGAACAAAAAGACAGATAGTAAAAATTGAGATTTTGTTAAAAGTGCCGTATATAATCTCATATTCATTCAGTAAATAACTGTTATTTTGATATTACAAACAGACACTTCTATTGCATTTATTTGTATTTATTTGTATGTTTATATATTGTATATAATAGATTCATGACTTAATACTATGCATCCTGACATCATAAAGAATACAAGGAAAACCCTAGACGATATTATTGTTAAAAATATTGACGCCAAACAGGTTTTATTTCGAGAAAAACCTAAGCGTATCTGTGTCATCATCTCATCAGTATAAAAGATGATTTCGGCGCTGTTACAAGCACTATGATCAAGGAAAAACGTGTCAATGTTGCTTGCTACAGCGCCAAAATATCGGGAACTCAAATAAAGAAGTTAAGGTGGAAGCATCAGGAAAGACCGTGAAGTTATAATATTTGTTCCGTGTGGGAAACGTACCGGCGACCCACAGCGCAGCAGTCAATCGCTCAGCCACTACGCCAACCGTGCTGTCACACCGTCATTTGACAGATAGGTATCCTATAGAAGGACCAGAATACTTTTCATAAATGATAAATTGATGTTTATTTTGTAAATAGGTTTTTACAAACAATTTTACACGTCATGTTTTTTAAAACTAGATAGGGCCGTCGTTGTTTCGTACCTGACTACTCTGAGGAGAAACAGCAGAAACAAACTCAGAGGTCATAGTCTCTTTTAAAGTCCAGACATAATCTTGGTTAACTCACATGAGGACTATGCAGACTAGTGTCTGAGATGGCCTTTGGAAGAAAGAACCACACAGATTTGAGCGGACCTGTCCAGTCTGTGCAAGCATTTGTCAGTTATCGTGAGCTCGACTTATAACTCAAGGAGCTCGCTTCATACTGGATATTTGTATTCATCAGTGATGAAATAAAAAATACACGCAGACGGAGTCGCGAGCAACAGGTAGTCACTATCACTACATATTATAAAACAAAGTCCTCCGCCGCGTCTGTCTGTCTGTTCGCGATAAACTCAAAAACTACTGCACCGATTTTCATGCTGTTTTCACGAACGGATAGCGTGGTTCTCGAGAAAGGTTTTAGTATATAATTTGACAAGTTTTTGTAGACATTGGCTAAAATATAATGATATTACCCATAATAAAATTTCGTGATTACTTTTGATCGCGATCGCGATAACTGGCATCCACGCGGGCGAAGCCGCGGGCAATCAGCTAGTTGATTATAGTTGCCAAATTATTGAGAAATCATAAAAGTATAATCAGGCGTCAACATTTAAAGCGATGACTTCATTCTACCTTTCTAGGAATCAAAGTTAATTTATGTATATGACTTATATATTGCAATAAAGTTAATAACATAACATAACATCACGCCTGTAATCCCCTTTTTTTCGGTTGCGAAAACATCAAATGACTTCGCCCGCTGTGGGCAGAGCGGAAGGGAGTGTCAGACATGTACTGACTAAAACCCATCCATGCTCCTTCCTTGCCCTTTGTGTTCCAGGGCCGCGGTATCTCTTTCGAACAGTCCCGCAGCCCCGCCTGTAATCCCCGAAGGGTGAGATAGAGGTATACCCATAGTACACCCACATTTTAGCAGTAATGTTGAAATCCCAAGTAGGTGATAGGGGTCGAGCCTATTGCCATCAATTGGGCACAAATTCAGACTCTGGGCAGATATGTGCCGAACAAATTCTGATAAAATAAAAATAAAAAAAATATTTCACATAGGCCCAGTTGGGCACTTATAAAACGTCGACAAATAGGTGCACGGTTCGGGTTGGTCGTTTCCTATGGAGAAGAACGGGCAAGAAAATATTATCATATTATCAGGAATAGGAAAACCTAATGACACTTTACTCGACTTCCGGTTCGAATCCCAGGTCGACACCTGGGAATCGAACCTTAGACCTCATGCACTGTAATTAAAAGTTGTGGCTGGTATTGTAATTGACGTTTAGTAATGCGTATTGCTTGTTCTAAAAATTATCAGTTTCCCCTGTAAATGGGAACTTGAAACTATTATTGGAAAGTTACTGAAGCAAATTGTGATTGGCATTTCCTAAAATACTGGTATTCAGCTGCATCCGGATAGGGGTCATCCATTAATCACGTGAACTTTTTAACTCGTCCCCCCCCCCCATGGTTATACGTGGTGAGGTTTTAGACTACCCCTCCTCTCTACCCAAAATCATCGTGTATTTTGTTTATACAATCTAATAATCCTGGAAAATTAACCGCCGTGATAAAAATGTCCAGACAGACCGTAAGGTTGGTGTGGGGTTTCTGATCTGACTGGCATAAAAATAATAAAGAAAAGGTGTAATCATGTGTGTGTGTTATCATACCAGCCTTTTCGGTCTGGAAATCGCGCGTTCAAAGGAAAAAGAAACCCCTCCCCCTAGTGATACTTCGTAATTTTTTTCCGAACCCCCTCCCCCCCCTTTCGAGTCGCACGTGATTAATGGACGACGCCTAAGACTAGAAACTGACCTCCAACATAGTTGGGAAAACGCTAGGCAGATGATGAATATCTAGATCCAGTTCGGTTTCTCGGAAAAAAAAACTATGACTTTCGATATTTCCGCCTTCTTCATTTCTGAGGTGTCTGAAACAAGACTGCTTATCACTCTTTCACTTAATTATTCTCTCAAAATTATATGTTTAAAACACGTTTCATTCGAGGCCAAAAAAACATCAAAAATTTCACCAACTGTTACAACAAGCCCAATTTAACATACTTTTTGTTTTTAAAGTAAATTAAATTTATTCACTTTACAACCTTATAAATTGACAACCTCACAAATAGACAATTTTCAACCTTATTGCTAAAATCATAGAAGTGAAAACGTGTCTACCACCAACTTTGTAAGGTCTTCTCACCACTGAAATGGCGACATGTCATTGGTAAATAATGATAATCAAACAATTATATTAACAATGCGTTTTCAGTACGTCGTAATTAATTCTATTTACTTTTAATTGAAAAATGCTTTTGTCGATGTTACGCGAGTAATGAAAAAATATTTGTAGTCAGTGTCAATTAAATGAAAAGTCTGTCCTTCGAGCCGGATGCCTGTTATTGAAATCGGATGAGTACACTTACAGATTCAGTAATTATCTTCTTGAGCAAGTCCCCATCAATACCTTTTCTTTATTTCTCTTACCAGTAACCACAGAAAGTATTTATTACCCAGCCTCATTAAATTGACAAACCTATAATTATACATTTTAAATGAAATAATAATGCAACGCGTGTGGCAAAATGTCAAGAGTCCAATGCAAATTTTCTAACTTTTAATTGTTAATTAGCTGAAATGTAGTCTCCTCTTTGACCGTTATGAATGTGACTTCGATGACCGTTTTATATCTTTGAAATAACCCTAAAGAAAGCCAGAGAAAATCTATAAATTTTTGTCGTACATCATTATCTGCCTAGCCTTTTCCCAACTATGTTGGCGTCGGCTTTCAGTCTAACCGGATGCAGCTGAATACCAGTATTTTACACGGAGCGACTGCCTATCTGACCTTCACAACCAAATCAGTACTGGGTAATATGATACCCCTTGGTAAGACTGGTTGTCAGACTTTCTGGCCACTGACTGCTAGTCATGACTTTTAAAGTTCTTTAAATGACCGCCGGGACCAACTCTTAACGTGGTTTCCGAGGCATGGAGGAAACTCGGTATGTAATGGGTGGTTCCCATCCGCGGACCAACCTAGGTAAGCGCAGCTTAACCTGAAGATAGACCCGAGCGGCTGTTACTATTTAGCCACGAGCTCCTCATATTAAACCTCAAATCGTAATCGTAAATACTCATTATGAAATAAAATAACTGAAAATCAGTAAAACATGAAAACCATCAATCTTACGAAACTTCCCCGTAATATAGATAAATTAAATGTAAATACTGATAAGCTTATCAACATGTTATGTTTGTACTAATTTTATCTTATAGATAAGTACAGCTTGTATCGAAAGAACCAAATACACTGGCTGCGGGACTGTTCGAAAGAGATACCGCGGCCCTGGAACACAAAAGGCAAGGAAGGGACATGGATGGGTTTTAGTCAGTACAAGTCTGACACTCCCTTCCGCTCCGCCCAGAGCGGGAGGTGTAATTTGATGACTTCCCTTCCGAAAAAAATAACTGGCCTAGTGCGAGTCGGACTCAGGCAAGGTTCCGTACCATAAACCGAAAAAACACGTTTCTTGTATGGGAGCCCCCTTTAAATATTAAATAATGTATATTTTTATTATTTGTTGTTATAGTGGCAACAGAAATACATCATCTGTGAAAATTTCAACTGTCTAGCTATAACGGTTCATGAAGTCTTAGTAATAGGGTCCCAATATCCAAATAGGGTCCAGCGAACTCTTAGCAGTAGAACCAAATACACTTGAACTGTGGCTTGAAACTCTAACTCAAGCATTATCATCCTCTCGGCGCAGCATGTCTTCTTCTTCCACACTTCTCTATTATTCGTCATCTCGTCAGACACCTCCTTTCTGGCCATATCAACATTCACACAGTCCATCCATCGTGTTTTTGGTCTTCCTTTACACTTATAGCCATTCACATTACTCAAAACTTTCCTCACGACATTTTCTTCATTCCTCCGCATCATGTGATGCTCATACCATGACAACCGATTACCACACAACTTTTCAGTCACTGGCGCCAGACTTACTGTTATGTAGGTACTCATTTTTTATTTTATCCATTCATTCACTAAATTTTTTTCTCATTTTTTATTTAATTCCAAACATTTATTTCAAACCAGCTGATGTTCGTTCCCTGTTTGAATCGAATTTTGTTAATAATTTCAAGGGTTTTCATTTCTTCGCACGGAATCCTAATTCTTTTTCTATACAGGGTGATTGGTAATTGAGTGCATTCATTGAAATGGAGAATTGATACTAGACAAAATTTGCAACTTTTTTGACCCGATAATCTTCCACCTCTCCATCATAAATTGCTTATTGTGAGAAATATAAGGCGTTCATGATGTATAACTGATACTTTTCTGATAGCTCATGAACGAATGTATCCTTCAAAAACCAATTTGTCAAAAAAATACATCTGCCTTTGAAAATTAAGCGACCTAGGTCATGTTATGATTTTTTTTTTTTCGAATATTCCCTGGTTTTCGTGGCAGTTTTCTCTAAATAAATATAAACGACACTCGTCGTGCGATGTAGTGGTCATGGCTGAGACCATGGAGGACCTCAGTACAATCACAGACTTGGTGATAGTTGCGGGGATCCGCTGGATGTGAGTCGCACGGGGTCGGCCAATGTGGCGCCACTTGGGGGAGGCCTATGTCCAGCAGTGGACGTCTTTCGGCTGAAATGATGAATGATGATGATGACTCTTCGTGCAAATTACAGTAACGACTTCCTTGTTTCATTAGCTTTCTAAAACGGTGACACAATAACCATTTTGCCAGCGTGGTGGATATACAAAGCCTACCTTCCTCTGATAGAGAGGAAGCCTCTGTCAACAACTGGCGCCATTTTGAAGTGTCAAGCGATTCTGGTCCTTAAATACTCAAGTTATCAGTTTATCTTTTAGATTAAATAAAGTACTTAGTAAGGTAAATAAGTGGAAAATATTGACGGCGTAGAATGTACTGTTATTTATTTAATTAGGTTAGTAAGTTGTTTTTTATTGTAAGGCAAGGCCTGTCCTTGTACTATAATATCACTATCATATTATAAAAAAAAGTCCTCCGCCGCATCTGTCTGTCTATTCGCGATAAACTCAAAAACTATAGCACCGATTTGCATGCTGTTGTCACCAATGGAAAGAGTGGTTGTCGAGGAGGGTTTTAGTATATAATTTGTCAAGTTTTTGTTGCGGGAACGGGATCAAAATTTATGATTACTTTTGGTCGCGATAACATGACATCCACGCGGGCGACGCCGCGGGCATCAGCTAGTGAAAATTAAGATTATTTCAAGTCTTGGCATAGATTTAAAATAACATCACGCCTGTATTCCCCGAAGGGTTAGGCAGAGGTGTACCTAATAGTACACCCACATTTCGCCTGTTATGTTTAAGTCCAATGTAATAGGGGGCGAGCCTGTTGCCATCAACTTGGCACAAATTCAGACTTCGTGGCTGCTACTAAGAAATTGCTGATGGAAATCCCAATAAAACTTTGCCCGATTTGGGAATCGAACCCAGGCTAGAATCCTTATCCTTATTTTAATATTATAAGCAAGCGGAAAAATGGTGGACCTCGACACCAGGGTGCAGGCAATCCAAGGAGGCTATGCCATCCCTGGATGCAAAATGAACCAAGCGCCTTCTGCGCCTGGATAGAGATAGCCTGCGACTGGTGGCGGGGACTATCACTGGACACTGCTCACTGAATAAACACTTCCACACCCTAGGAATCACGGATAGCCCTCTGTGCAGAGCGTGCATGGAGGCGGAGGAAACGGTGGCGCATGTGCTCCTCGGGTGACCGGCGTTACCTAGATCCGCGAGGAGACTCTTGGTACACCGAGATCCCTCGCGGATGCCCTGAGAAGACCGGGAAGTCTAATCTGCTTCTGGAGGGAGGTGGGCTGGTTGGAGTAACGGCCACCATGGCTCACGCACAATGGTCCACCTTTAGGGACTAAGTGCGGAAACCAAACCCTTTAGAATAGAATAGAATATCATAAATGCGAAAGTAAGTTTTTTTATTATGTTTTCACGCCTAAACCACTGAACCGGGCATCCTAAAATTTTGCATATACGTTGTCAGGTGTACAGAAACAGACATAGGGTGCCTTCCATTCCGAAAAAAACAACTGATCACGAGGAAAACAAAAATAACGTTCTCATGTTAATAGATGGCGCCACGTGTCTTTCTAATCATGATTGAATTATAATAATAATAACCCAACGTTAACCCGTTTCCCAATGCTGGTGGGCTACTATTTTTTATATTTTTAAATGTTTTTTTAAGTTGTTTTTTATTTAAATATTTAAAAATGAAAAGAATATGTATATAAATAAATAAAGGAAATAACCCAACGTTAACCCGTTGGTCCCGGCTGTCATTTGTAGATCTTCGACAGTCGTTACAGGTAGTCAGTTGCCTGAAAGTCTGACAACCAGTCTTACCAAGGGGTATCGTATTACCTAGTTAGCTGGGTTGAGGAGGTCAGATAGGCAGTCGCTCCATCTTTACTATTATTATTAAGAGGTATTTGTTTCTACAAATTTTATAAACAAACTAGCTGTTGCCCGCGACCTTCGTTCGCGTGAAATTATTATTAAAAAATCCCCTTTATTATAAGCACTTCCCTATTTGAATCGAATTTTGTTACCAATTTCAAGAGTTTTTTTTTACACGGAACCTTAATTATTTATCTAAAATAAAATTAGCCCAAGTTACTCCTTGTTACTTCAGCTATCTGCCAGTGAAAGCCCCGTCAAAATCAGTCTAGCCATTTCAGAGATTAGCCGGAACAAACAGACAGACAGACAAAAATTGTAAAAAGTGTTGTGTTGGTATATGTACCGTGTATCCATATATATGCACTTAGTAAAAAGCGGTTATTTAAGGCAAAAAATAGTTCTGGGAAACGACTTCTTTTTGGGTTGAAAAATGACGTTTTACGGTAGGACTTAATGTACCGCACTCAAAACATTGTGCTGATGGATGGATTGAATAGTTAAGAGGGTCCTGGAGGTGTTTAAAGTAAAACTTTGACATTAAAAAAAAAAAAAAAAAAAGTTGAAACTGCGACCCCCAATATCTCCGTAACTAGAAGGTTCCCAGGTATGGTCTAGAACAAAAAAAAATGATCGCAATGTCGGGGAGAACAAGTGCCTTTCGGCTTCATTAAGAGTCTGTTTACACCCTTTACATGTATAGATATTAAATGTAGAGGGTAATCTCCAGAACAACTGATCCAAAAAAATTCTCACCCTGCATGAACTCACAACAAATTTGTATAATTTTGTTTCACAATAGATTAGTCTCATGGCCATGATTATGACCAATGATTGACAACCATTCTCTCAACCTCTATAACAAATACAAAAACATTTGCTGGACAATAGACGCTGTCGTATAAAATTGTATCTATAAACAATATTACCAAACATTGCGTTGGTAACTCTTCGTTATCACTCTCTGCTGCTAGCTGTTATTTCGAGCGGCTGCCTGAATGATTTCCACAATTATTTAATTCATCATCTTCCTGCCTTTTCTCATTCTACTTGAGGTCGGTGCTACACGTTTTCTTTCTCCATTCTCCCCTGTCAGACGTCACGGCATCATTTACTCCTTTCTCTTTCATATCATTCCACACACAATCCATCCATCTTTTCTTTGGTCTTCCTCTCCCTCTCTATCAACATTCATGTCCATCACTCTTTTAGTCTCATGCGTTTCATCCCTCCTCTTTACATGTCAATACTAAGACAAACGACTTCCTTTCAATTTTTCTGTAACAGGCGCCACTTTCAAACTTCCTCTAATATACTCATTCCTTACTTTATCCATTCTTGTCACTCCACACATCCATCTCAACATTGTCATCTCCGCTACATGCAATCGTTTTTCATCCATCTTTTTCACAGCCCAGCATTCTGATCCATACAGTACGACAGGTCTTATCACGGACTTGTATAGTTTACCATTTAACTTGAGTAACATCCGTGGGTCGCAAGTTGATACAGCGACCTGTCGCCATCTCGTCCCAACACAGTGTAAGACTGGTTGTCAAACTTTCGGGTTTCTGACTGTTAAAGGTGTACTTTACAGCTCTGCCGTCCGCTCTGCGGAGACAGGTTGAAGTACTGGTATTCAGCTAGATCTGGTTAGACTAGAAGCCGACCCTAACATGACGCTCCTCCCCTTATCTCAATTTATTTTAGGTCGGCGCAGCATGTCTTCTTCTTCCATACTTCTCTATTACTCGTCATCTCATCAGTTACCTCCTTTCTAGCCATATCATCCTTCACACAGTCCATCCATCGTTTCTTTGGTCTTACCCTACTCCTATACCCATCCGTAGTTACCAAGGCCGACCCTAACATTGTTGTGACAAGCCTAGGCAGATGTCTTGTGTTGTTCAAGTTGATAAATTCCATTCGATTCTAGTGAAGTCTAGTGACATTCATTGGCTCATATTCAATTGTTCATTCAACACTAGCTTAAGCCCGCGGCTTCGCTCTCTACTCTGCTTGTAATAATATAATTCAATCATGATCCGAATGACACGTGGCGCCATCTATTATCATAAGAACGTTATTGTTGTTTTCCTCGGGAACAGTACTTTTTTTCGGGATGAAAGGTACTACCTTTGTCCGTTTCTATACACCTGACAACGTATATGGAAAATTTCAGGATGATCGGTTCAGTGATTTAGGCGTGAAAAGGTAACAAACAAACTTACTTACGCATTCATGATATTATTATAGTTATACGATTAGGATTCTTATTTAAACAACACTGAGTTAAGATTTGAGAATAAGTCAATGCATTTCCGTAAACAGATATAGCGTAATTATGTGTAGTTCATGCCAGATGGCAGCCTGATGTTGGCAAAGGCAGGGCATTACATACATACATACAACACTGGTATTCAGCTGCATCTGGTTAGACTGGAAGCCGACCCGAGTTGGGAAAAGGCTAGACAAATGATGAAGGACCCATGAATAAATACCTCTTTTTTTTCGGATGTGAAATTATCAAATTACTTCTCCCGCTCTGGGCAGAGTGGAAGGGAGTGTCAGACTTGTGCTGACTAAAACCCATCCATGTTCCTTCCTTGTCCTTTGTGTTCCAGGGCCATGGTATCTCTTTCGAACAGTCCCGCAGCCCTGGCAGGGATCGGCCCTTGCGGGCTCCTCCCTGTTTGCTGACTTCTCTTTGAGGCGCGCGAGCCTGTCGTCATGAGACCTTTTACTTCGTTCACGTTCAAACATAATTCTACGCATCATCATCATCATCAGCCTATAATGTTCCCACTGCTGGGACACAGGCCTCCTCTCTTTGAGTGGGAATGGGCTATAATCCACCACGCGAACCCAGTGCGGATTGGTAGATGTCACATGTCTTCGAATTTTTGGTTCTAGGACATGCCGGTTTCCTCACGATGTTTTCCTTCACCGTTTTTGAGAGCAGTGGTGATGAAATAAATTACACAAAGTAATGCGCGTGCCTGGGTTCGAACTTCGAACCCACGACTTACTGTTCGTAAGTCAGGGTCGCTACCACGGGGCCACCGCTGCTCACGCATATTTCCGACTTATGACATTGATACCATTTACAATTACGTATAACATGTACTCAAACTAAACGAGTACACCTTAAGGGCAATGTTGCAATAGTCTTACTGTATCGCCATAACCGCGGTATGTAAGTAGCTTACTAGTATACACGGAAGACCTTGACATAAAGACATCAGTGGCGAAGGTTCCATACAACTCGATTCCTACGGGCTTCCCTTTGAAAAATGGCACAGTCGGTATTCTATAGACAAATAATATAATCACATTAAAGATATACATATACTCCGGCTTACCTTTTGCGAAAATTGACCCTTTGCGGCCGAAAGACATTGAAGATAACGTCACGCCTGTAGTCCCCGAAGGGTTAGGCAGAGGTGTGCCTTATAGTACACCCAAATTTAGTTCAGTTATTTTTAAGTCCTATGTAATAGGGGGCGAGCCTATTGTCATAAAACGGGCGTAAATCCAGACTCCGTGGCTGCTACTGAGAAATTCCTGATAGAAATACCCAATTAACACTTTGCCCGACCAGGGAAATGAACACAAGGAAGTATTCGCTAGCATTACTAGGCGTAATGCTAGCGACTACTTTACCAATGAGGCAGTCAGCGTGCGTCAAGTGTAACCTGCCCTCAATACCATTATCATCTGCTTAGCCGATTCCCAGCCATGTTGGGGTCGGCTTCCATTCTAACCGGATGCAACTGAATACCAGTATTTTACATGGAGCGACTGCCTATCTGACCTCCACAACCCAGTTAGTACTAGGTAATACGATACCCCTTGATAAGACTGGTTGTCAGACTTTCAGGCCACTAACTACCTGTAACGACTGTCAGAGATTTACAAATGACTGCCGAGGCCAACGGCTCAACGTGCTTTCCGAGGCACGGAGGAAACTCGGTATGTAATGGGCGGTCACCCATCCATGGACCAACCTAGGCAAGCGCGGCTTAACCTTAACATCGAATCGAGCGGCTGTTATTATTTAACCACGAGATACCATACCCCTTGATACCGTTATCACTATTTCAATAAGCCCCGCTTATCCTACACAAATAACTAACCGAAATCATAAAGAAACGACAAACAGTTTCGATATATACTGCCGTCTCTTTCTAACATAGTGCTATCTTTGTCGCGCGCAGAACTTTCACCGCACACGCAAGGTTTTACGTTGAATATTACCTCAGTTTACGGCGTAAATTATGTATGGGCTATGTAGCTTTATCCATGTATGTAGCCATGAAATAGTTTTGTGAGTGACAACGCACAGCCTAATTCAATATCAAAAGTCAGGCGACAAAAGTAACGTGATTTATGGGGTTCCGTTTCTCAGTCGGCAAAAATGGAGGCGCAGACGAGGAACTGTTCATTGATTGATGTGTTATTTTTCATCTACTGGTTGACGTCCTTTGGTTGTTGCAAATTGGATGCGGCATCTGCTTAGGCTTCTATAGGATCACTTTGTGGACTACAAAGTGATCCTATAGAAGCCTAAGCAGTTGTCGGTCTGTCTGTCCGTCTGTCAGTCTGTCAAGACCCTTTTTCTCAGTAGCGCGTGGAGGCATCAAGCTGAAATTAATATCAAATACTCAGGACTGCTAACCCTTGGGGCAGAGAAAATAAAACTTGTAAGTCAACGCTATCAAAAGTTATGACTGTTTATGTCGCATATTTTACGATTTCACAAGGGAATCAAAACCTATAGGGTACTTCCCGTTGTCCTAGAATCACGAAAATTGACAAGACACATTTTTAGACATTGCTTGTGTAAATAATGTGTTCATTTGCGTCTGACTAGACTGAAAGATGACCCTAAATTTGGACTAGGCTGGCGCGTAGTGGTCTAGTTGTAGCTCTTCCAGCTTCCGAGTTGTAGAGTCAGCTTCACGTGTGCGTACCCCTTAAAAACACCTTCGTTCCCAACAGGGGTACCCAATTGATGCAGCCCACCGTACGTCATGGGTTCAAACTTAGGCAGCCGTGACTTCGTGTATTTCATCAGCGCAGCTCTCAAAACGGTGAAAGATAACATCGTGAGGAAACCGGCATGTCCTAGAACCAAGAAATCAAAGACATGTGACATCTACCAAAGCTTGCGTGATGTATTACAGCCCACTCACTCTCATAGACAGAACGCCTGTGTCCCAGCAGTGGGAACGTTAAGGCTGATTACGATGATATTAATTGGGTTTTTCCTAATCGTTACGTTGTAGTAAGAAACGTGAGAATCACGTGCCAGATTATAGAAGGCAATATTTTTAAAGATAATTTCGATTCATCATTATTTTGTAGGAGTGTTTTTATAATAAAAAACATGGAGATAGTATTTGATTGCAATCTTACAAGAGTGATTATTTAATAATTAGTTCACAATCACAAGAATTAGAACCCACGTATCTATAAATAGGTATGTATCATTTTATAATAATTAAAATCGCTTTAGTGTATATCTGTCGTTGTTCTTATGCAATACTAGCTTTTGCACGCGGCTCCGCTCGCGTTAGTTTAGAATTTAGATCAATTCGGGTTGTACTCTGCTTGTAATAATATAATTCAATCGTGATTCGAAAGAGAACGTTATTGTTGTTTTCTTCGGGAACAGTACTTTTTTTCGGGATGAAAGGTACCCTATGTCCGTTTCTGTACACCTGACAACGTATATACAATATTTCAGGATGATCGGTTCAGTGGTTTAAGCGTGAAAACTGAAAAGGTAACAAACAAACTTACTTTCGCATTTATAATATTATAGGTAAGGAAGTTAGGATAAGTTGTAACGCATTTTAATGTTTCTTTTAAGTAGTCTATATTATCTCACTGCTGTGGAAAGGCTTCCCGAAGTCACTCCAAAAACTTGCCCAGCGCCACCTCGATTGACCCAGCGCTCTCGGTATACGTCCAGGTCATCTCGCCACCTCTTTCTGGACCGGCCTAGGCGGTGCAATCCATCTCCCGGCATCCATTGAGTGGAGACTTGCCCATCGATCATCGTGCATGAGGCTTACGTGACTGGCCCAATATCATGTCAGCCTAGCAGACTTCTTGCCGACGGCCTTAAAACGTAGGCCACACCGCAAGGGCTGAAGGACTGTTCGAACTGCGGTACTGATGGGCTGCGGGACTGTTCGAAAGAGATACCCACGGCCCTGATAACATAAAGGGCAAGGACGAACATGGATGGGTTTTAGTCAGTACAAGTCTGATACTCCCTTCCGCTCCGCCCAGAGCGGGAGGAGTCATTTGGTGATTTCCCAACCGAGAAAAAAAAAAGAACAAAATACACTCAAACTGTGGCTTGAAACTCTAACTCAAGCAGTATCAATCTCTTGCCTTTATTTCAATTCATTAGTGGTCGGTGCAGCATGTCTTCATATTCCATACTTCTCTATTACTCGTCATCTCATCAGCCACCTTGTGTTCGCGTCGCTCGCCTGCCCGCCAGTTGGCGGTGTGACCTGCGCTTTATGTTCGTTTTGAAACGCAGAATGGTGTTTCTGTCATGTCTTTGATAAATATTATCTACACATTTAAATTAAACTAAAACTACTATATATTATCAGTTTTTCAAGTACCTACTGTTTATTCTTAAGTACTTGCACATGCTGTAATATTGCACCCGACACTGCTTCAAGTGTCCAACATAACTTAACAGCGGCGAAAAAAGGAACGAAATTAAATGTACTGAACTTGAGGTTTGATTGACGTCTGTTATTGTACGTGGCGCCATTTTGACAGATCATGTAATATTGGTTGTTGTTTTGGTAGTATAGGGGCTTTAGATTTCGTTTCTGTGTTGTTACGTTCCGAGCAGGGAGCTGTTTTTTGTATTCGTGCTTGAAAAACTGTAGTTCTTGTGATATTTGATGTTTAAAGGGCAAATAATTAATTTATAATTGTTTTTAAACGCTCTTTACGTGCTAGGTGCTTTAAATTAATTAAAATTATGGTTACCCCATAGAACTTCATCGGGTACTGTCCATGCCATTAGCTTAATACATACATATACAGCTGCGATCACGAATGACAAAAGTAAAAAAAAAAAAAAAACACACGTGGTTGAAGTGAAACCTTCAAAAATTTTGGCTTCAAGATAAACACTGTATAATGCTTCCTATCTTATTGTCCCACGTTAAATCTTATGAGTTTGTGTCTGTCTCTTTTTACTGTCGCTTTTTCGTTTCATCGACTTTCAAATCACACCGATGCTAAAGAAGTTTTCACTTCAATAACAAGATTCAGCCTCGTTCAGACTACAGATAAGTACTTGCTTTTACGAGTTGCACGCGGGACGCAGATATAGTTGTGCACTCGGGACTAGCCAGGACAAACTGACGCCGGTGACGTGATAAAGGGCTTAAAAGTGTTTACTTATTAATGTTGATTAAGTAGGTATTATTTTTACTCGATAGTCACGCGTTTGACTTCTCACTGTAAGCTGATTATTTCAACGGTATAATAATTAAATTATGTAAATATGGACGATTTTTTTATTAGTTTTTCGCAAAAATCTAATGTAAAACGTTATTTTGAGTTAACGAGCTTGTAAATCCGGACATCGGGTTCTTACAGATAAAATGAACCGAAATATCTGTCGAAATCCGGCCGTCCGAAGTTTAATCTGGTCGGTTAACTAACCCTTAATAGTTAAGTCAAATTAATAAGATTTTTATTTCTTTTTTTTTAAATTCACCAGAAAAAAATAACGACCTTTTCCGTCAAACGTGACGTTTTCAAAAAAGTTTCGAAAAAGGAACACACACAACTGTATATATTTTCAGTGTTTATATAGTGACAGTGTTGTGTAAGTGAGATAGTGATATTGTTTACGTGTTTAACTGTGAGTGCGAAAGAGAAAGCACGATGCGTGGAATAAAGTACCAGCGTTTGGATCACTTGGATGACTCGGAGATTGGGTAAGATTTTTAATTAATTTGGAATTATTTTATAAGAGTAAAAATCTCACACACCCGGTGTGTGTTTTATCCCCAAAAACCGGTCAGCTTTTGAAGGTTTTCCACCGACAAAAAAAAAAGGAAAAAAAAGAACCAAACATTCTAAGACTTGTGAAATCCCCCGCACTGGGTCTGCGTGGTGGATTACAGCTCACCAGCGTGTGTACCAGCGGTGGAAACATTAAAGGCTGATTATGCTATGACAGCAGTGTTATTTAAATATACAAGCCACGTAAAACTTTAAGGAAGTGCCAGGGTAACCGACGAAATTCAAATTTCCTTACGTTTTTGCAATTTGCAGGTCAGTTTCAGGTTGTATATTAGCCATTCAATAGGATTACATGAACTAAAAGGGTTGTTGATGATTTTAATTGATATAACTCAGTAAAGCCATATTTGTTACGGTTACGAATCATATTTTAATCAACTTACAACCTGAGACTGGCTTGGAAATTTCAAAAAAGGTGGTGCGGCTGCTTCCCCCTTAAAGAAGAGACTTCACTCGCACTTCCACGAGCACTTCACTCACAGTCAGAATACTTCAACTCAAGCCTGTCACAATCCATGGCTGGTCATATGCCTCTCCCAAGCTTCACCGCAGCACCCCTGTTCTCTGCTTTCCGCCATCAGTCTATCCAAGCTAAGGGAAGCAAACAGCTTGCCAAGACACGATCTGCAGGACTCCAAAGGCCACCGGTCCTTCGGTAAACTTGGTTGGTCCATTGCCACTTCAGCTTGCTAACTCTGCAAGCTATGTCAGTAACTGCAATTCTGTAGTAACAGTTATAATAATTTAGTCTTTTCCTATGTCAGTTATGGTGGCTTTCAATCTAACCGGATGCAGCTGAATACCTGTATTTTATGCGACTGGCTATTTGAACACTATAACGATAATTATTCTTTCTTTTAATTCGGTCTCAGAGCTGAGGATCGAACTTCGGGACCCGTCTTTTAATGTCTTGCCTTGGCTTGACGCCAGATAAGACCGTCCTTTCTTCAAAGATAGCCTCAATTATTGAAGGATTGGCTCTGTTGGTCTTTTCCCTGGCCTTCTTTCCACTGACCTTTCTTCAGATTGTCAGGGGTCTTCGGGTGATGTGTCTGAAGTATCGCACAATTCGTCCGAGAACTGTGAAAAAGTCACTATCTTAGTTTAAATGCACTGATTTTCACATATTTCGCAATAGTCGGATCCAAAGAATAAAACCGAATTTGATTGAGCTGCTGTTTCAAGGTCGTGTAGTTCTTCCCATCACATCATCATCTGCTAGCCTTTTACCAACTGCGTTGTATTCAGCTTCCAGACCGACAGGATGCAGCTGAATACCAGTATGTTACATGGAGCGACTGCTTATATCAACACTGTACCTTTGCACCTCCAAAACAAGACATACTCCAAAAAACAAATTTCCAAGTATTTGAATACTGTATGGTAGATAACAGCTATCTACTTTTACGCTTCAATGCAAGGCATTATGGTTATCTATACTAATATGATAAAGAGGTAAAGTTGGATGTAGAGGGGAAACTTTGGAACTACAGATCCGATAATTGCCGTAGCCCGGAGAATTGCCAAACTTAAGTGGCAGTGGGCAGGGCACTTTGCTCGCAGAACGGATGGCCGATGGGGCAGAAGACGTTACGTTATAAGGTCTCCCTCTAGGTGGACCGATGACCTGGTGAAACTTGTAGGGATCCACTGGATGCGAGTCGCACGGGACCGGTCAATGTGGCGACACTTGGCGAGGCCTATGTCTAGCACTGGACGTCTTTCGGCTGAAATGCTGATGATGACTGATCTGATTCCGAAAATTCTTTCACTATTAGGAAGCTATATTTTTTCCCGAGTGTCATAGGCTATAATTAAAACGTTCCCGCGGGTTATTTACCGAGAATATCACGAGCGGAACCACAGGCAAAAACAAGTGATAGATTCAACCATAATCTTGTATTACGCTCCGATGCAAAGCATTAAATTTATCAGGTATATACGAATCATTATCGGTCACACAAAGTCCCTCAACCCAGCAATCTACAGGCCGTATTTATACAAATACTATCTTCTGCTGGCGGCTTCCCTCGTGTTAATTTAGGTTTTTTTTTTTTGCTATTCTGCTCTGTCCCACTAGGATTTATTTTATTTTTTTGGTACTGGTGGCGCCATCTGTTCTCATAAGAACGTTACTGTTGTTTTCCTCGAGAACAGTAGTTTTTTTTGGGATGAAAGGTACCCTGTGTCTGTTTCTGTACACCTGACAACGTATATGCAATATTTTAGGATGATCGGTTCAGTGGTTTAGGCGTGAAAAGGTAACAAACAAAATTACTTTCGCATTAATAATATTATATGGTTAAGATACATATTTATTTAGATTATTAATTTAATCTGTGATTTCTTTATACCTTCGTGTTTTTTTTATTCACAGAGTTTTATAAATCGGAGGTGAATTGGTGAGGTCACCTTTGGTTTACACGGAGACGAGGCCAGCATTTTAAGATAACCATTCATTATAGAATTTTGTTTAGTGCCCGCGGCTTGGCTCACTTTATCTGTACATCTGTACATATAAATAAAATTGGAGTGTCTGTTTGTTATATTAAAATAACCGCTTTTTACTAAGTGCATATGGATGTATACACGGTACATATACCAAAACAACATTTTTTACAATTTTTGTCTATCTGTCTGTCTGTTTGTTCCGGCTAATTTCTGAAATGGCTGGACCGATTTTGAAGGGACTTTCACTGGCAAATAGCTGAAGTAACAAGGAGTAACTTAGGCTACTTTTATTTTAGATTAATAATTAGGGTTCCGTGCAAAGAAAAAAAAACCCTTGAAATTGGTAATAAAATTCGATTCAAATAGGGAAGTGCTTATAATAAAGGGGATTTTTTAATAATAATTTCACGCGAACGAAGGTCGTAAATGTCGTAATAGATAATAATATTCTCTTTATTGCGCCCGCATCTCTGTTTGTCAGTGTTGCCAGTGACACTCATGGCACAGGTGGACAAACAGTGTGGTTACTTGGGGTGTAAATGTAATTATTATTTTCTTCTTCATAAATTCGTAATTATTTATACCTCACATATTGTTTTTTTATTCGTCTCTTCACTATCACAACATATAATAAAACAAAGTCCTCCGATGCGTCTGTCTGTCTGTTCGCGATAAACTCAAAAATTACTGCACTGATTTTTATGCTGTTTTCACCAATGGATAGAGTGGTTCTCGAGGAAGGTTTATAATGTGTAAGTTTTTGTTGCGGGAACGAGATCAAAATGTCATGATTACTTTTGGTCGCTATAACCGCCATCCACGCGGGCGAAGCCGCGAGCATCGGCTAGTTATACACAATTTATTTTTATTTTTTATTCTTAATCGTGCCTAACCGTGACATCACTTTGGGCCCTATCAGAATACTAGCGCGGTATCGTTTTTTTTAAATGTTACAACATCATGCTGAGATAGGAGCCTTTCAAAACAAAAACCATTAAAACCGAAACAATTCTGCTTTGTGCGTTTCTTTATCAATATAATTAATTAATTGATTGATCGAAATACGTTGTTAACAAAATCAGGTATCATTATCAATATAACTTCTGTTGAAATAAAATTTTGTTGATTTCTTGTACTTCAAAGTCACTTTACCTTGGCCCCGTATATGCTCGTAATTCCCCTGCCTATATCTCAATTTATTAGTGCTCGGCACAGCATGTCTTCTTCTTCCATACTTCTCTATTACTCGTCATCTCAGCTGATCCCTTTTATGGTATTTATTAAAGGAATATACAGAGTGTAAACGAACCCGACACCAAGCATTTTGTACATCAAAATAAGTCACCATCATCTGCCTAGCCTTTTCCCAACTATGTTGGGGTCGGCTTCCAGTCTAACCAGATGCAGCTGAATACCAATATTTTACATGGAGCGACTGCCTATCTGACCTCCACAACCCAGTTAGTACTGGGTAATATAATACCCCTTGGTTAGATTGGTTGTCAGACTTTTTTGGACCAGTGACTACCTAACGACTGTCCAAGATCTTTAAATGACAGCCGGGACCAACGGCTTAACGTGCTTTCCGAGGCACGGAGGAAACTCGGTATGTAATGGGTGGTCACCCATCCACAGGCCAACCAAGGCAAGCACGGCTTAACCTAAAGATCGACCGCAGCGGCTGTTATTATTCAGCCACGAGCTCCTCTACATCTACATCTACATCAAAATAAGTAACCCTACGCAAAAATTGTTGCTGGGAAACGACTTTTTTTGGGGTGCAAAATTACGTTTTACGGTGAAACTCGATATAACGCCTTCCAAACATTTCTGCATTGATGGTTTTAATAGTAAACGGGTCATGGAAGTAATTAAAGTAAATTAATAAGTTTTAATAGTAATACTAAAAAAAAAAACTTGTGGAAAAGTTGGAAGTTTGACCCCCTAATATCTCCGTAACTAGAAGGTTCCCAGGTATGGTCTAGAACAAAAAAATGATCGCAATGACGGGGAGAACAAGAGCCTTTCGGCTTCGTTATGGGACTTTTTACACTCATGTATTTGATTTGCCATAATCTGTCTTTACGGGTAGTCAGGTCCAACAATACGGCAAGCCCTTAAGGGCAGCAGACTGTTCATAAAACCGAACACCATGAAGAGCAGTTATCAGGGCAAGCCAAGCTGATTCGTATGAAAGTTTCGCCATTACTTGTTATCCAGTAACTGGTTTGCGGAGCTCAGATAGGCAGTCGCTCCATGTAAAATACTGGTATTCAGCTGCATCCTCTTAGACTGGAAGCCGACTCCAACATAGTTTGGAAAAGGCAGTCGGATGATGACCTTTCTGATACATGGTGTATTATCATCAGACTTTCCAGCCACTGACTACCTGTAACGACTGTCAAAGATCTACAAATGACTGCCGGGACCAACGGTTTAACGTGCTTTCCGAGGCACGGAGGAAACTCGGTATGTAATGGGTGGTTACCCATCCACGGATCAACCTGAACATCGGTCCGAGCGGCTGTTATTATAAAACCACATATATCAATATCATCATCATCATTTCAGCCGAAAGACTTCCACTGCTGGATATAGGCCTCCCCCAAGTGTCGCCACATTGTCGGGTCCCGTGCGACTCGCATCGCTCTCGTGTATAGTAGGTACCATACAATAATTGTCTGTCAAGATTTCGGTGTATACGGGTGTCGTGATTATGTACAAAACATTTATAAAAAGAATCAGAAGGCGTCCGCTCGTCACTAAAGTCTGGAAGGGAGTAAATCAATACAATGCATACGTGGGTAGACATGACGTCAGAGAGAGGGAGACGGGGGGATAGAACTCCTACGCCGCCTACGCGTACAGTCAACCACATTTTATGTGATGCTTTATGCCAGAAAACTTTTTCTTAGTTCAATCAAAGATTTCTTACTCATTATCATATGTCTCGTCTTTTCCCAACTACATATTATAATTCAGATATAAAGTGTGTAAAAAGATTCTTAACGAAGCCGAAAGGCACTTGTTTTCCCCGTCATTGCGATCATTTTTTTGTTCTAGACCATACCTGGGAACCTTCTAGTTACGGAGATATTAGGGGTCAAAGTTCCAACTTTTTTACAAGTTTCTTTTTTTAAATACATGTTTTTAATGTATTTTTTTCACTTAGGACACCTTCTCGACCCCCGTACTAAACAATCCATCTATCAGCACAATAGTTTTAAATGCGTTACATGGAGTCCTACCGTAAAACGTGATTTTTCAACCTAAAAAAAAGTCGTTTCCCAGCAATCATTTTTGCGTAAAGTTACTTAGTTTGATGTACCGAATGCTTCGTTGACGGCTTCGTGAAGAGTTTACACCTTGTATTATAGGCAATTGGTCCACGTAAAATACTGGTATTCCGTTACATCCGGTTAGACTGGGAGCCGACCCCAACATAGACGGTGTCACGTCAAAAAATTTAACTCTTGAAATTGTTAACAAAATCCAATTCAAATAGGGAAGTTATATTTTCATAATAATTTCACGCGAACGAAGGTCGCGGGACACAGCTAGTCATCTATAAAATACTGGTATTCAGCTGCAACCCGTTAGACTGGGAGCCGACCCCAATATAGTTGGGAAAACGCAGGCAAATGATGATGTTCATTTGGAAAGTAAGTCACTAAAAGGATATACACGCACAAGACACACGGTCCTGAGATAAAACATCTATCCCACCAAAATGCAGTTGACAGTACTCGTAGCAATGTGAGGAATTTTTCATTAAATGCTTAATAGAAATGCTGGGTCATTCATTGAGGAGTTCAGACGCGTCGCATTTGACGGTTGACCTTAATATTTGAAGTGAATTGCTGCGAGGTTTGTCTTATATATATATATTTGTATGTATGGTATTTAATCGTTCACGCCTGTAATCCCCGAATAATTAGTCAAAGGTGTGGTCCAGTTGTTACCCTTTGGGTACGGAGCCCTGAAAATTGTTTTGTTTTGGCAAAAAAAAAAATATATTGTTAAATAAAAAAAATAAAAATACTAGCTTTTACCCGCCGCTCCGCTCGCGTTAATTTAGAATTTAACAATCAATTCGGATTGTGCTATTCTTGTAATAATATAATTCAATCATAATTCGAAAGGCAAGGGCGCCATCCATTACCATAAGAACGTTATTGTGGTTTTCCTCGGGAACAGTACTATTTTTCGGGATAAAAGGTACCCTATGTCCGTTTCTGTACACCTGACAACGTATATGCAACATTTCAGGATGATCGGTTCAGTGTTTTAGGCGTGAAAAGGTAACAAACAAACTTACTTTCGCATTTATAGTTTTATAATAAGTTAGGTTAGGTTTTATAATAAGTGTAGAGCAGTGGTGGCCCAGTGGTAACGACCCCGACTTACGAACAGTAAGTCGTGGGTTCGAACCCAGGCAGGCGCATTACTTTGTGTAATTTATTTCATCACCACTGCTCTCAAAAACGGTGAAGGAAAACATCGTGAGGAAACCGGCATGTCCTAGAACCAAAAAATTCGAAGAAATGTGACATCTACCAATCCGCACTGGGCCCGCGTGGTGGATTATAGCCCATTCCCTCTCATAGAGAGGAGGCCTGTGTCCCAGCAGTGGGAACATTATAGGCTGATGATGATGATGATGAATAAGTTAGGATATAAATGTATATAACCTGGAGTTATGTATAAGGGGCTTTTACCGCGACTCACTGATGTGTTTACCAATTTGATATCTGTTAGAGGCGAGTGTTTTCGTCGGTCTGATAATTGATAACAACAGCTTATTCAATTGATGTCTTAACCTTTCCGGATTGTCAGACGGTAGATAAAGTGTATCTAGATAACAAGTATTTGTGTCGATATACCGTATATACCTAAACTACAACTAAAAACACGACAGCTAAAAAATCACGCTCTAATTAAATTCGGGGTTTACAAGGTAAATTCGACTCTTCCTATTGTTGAAGTCGGTTAAAATGTAGCCTATGTTACCCGGGCTTTAATGACGAATCGATTGATACCTTAATTATCAAAATCGGATGTATAGTTTAGGCGCTACGGAGGAATAAACGTAAATACAAACATACATAGACTGTGAAAATCACAACCCTTCCTCTTGGCTTCGCCGTAGTCGGAACAAAACAGTCAGCTGAGTTTCCTCAAATCATCATCTGTCTGCCTTTCCCCAACTATGTGAGGGTCGGCTTCCAGTCTAACCGGATGCAGCTGAATACCAGTATTTTATAGATGACTAGCTGTGTCCCGCGACCTTCGTTCGCGTGAAATTATTATAAAAATATTACTTCCCTATTTGAATTAGATTTTGTTAACAATTTCAAGAGTTCAATTTTTTGACGTGACACCGTCTAATAAATCAATGAACGCCGGCTGCATGCACGAAAATGTGTCCCGTTACGCTCATTGTACGCATGCGCCACTTTTGTAGTGTCAGATATTGACAAGCCTAGGTTATAATTTTTAATCTACTGCTGGAGCTAGGAGGTTAGGTTGTATAGGTAATTTCTCTCTTCTACTCGATTTTATGACGTTGTCACATTAAACTATCGTCCGTAAACCAACTTTTTTACAGGGAACCCTAATCACTACTACTATTGCACATCACCTTCTGCTACTAGATTACTGTCAGATAACTGATGTTATAAGTGGTAAATCCTTTTTTTATACAGAGGAAAGATTTTTTTGTTTGTTTGTTTGTAGCGAATAGGCTCCGAAACTACTGGACGGATTTGGATAAAATTTGGAACACGATAGTTTATAACCTGGATTAACACTTAGGATACTTTTTATCCCGATAGTACGTTCCCGTGGGACATTTATCAAACTCTACGCGGGTGACGCCGCGGGCATTGAACTAGTCTAAAATAAAGCTTTAGCTTTATTGGCCGTCGTGCGTAAAGTTGCAAAATAAATAATTAAGTATCCGTATCACTTTGAGCGATCCTTTATGTAGCAGTGGCGAAGGTTCCATACAACTCGATTCCTACCGGATTCCCTTTGAAAAATGGAATAGTCAGTATAATATTCTATACACAAATAATATAATCACATTAAAGATATGTACTCCGGCTTACCTCTTACTAAAAATCACCTCTCGCTACTGATATGTAGCATTGTGTCCCTATAACAACGTCAACTGCGCTCTTTAACAGTAACTTGACAGTGGCGTGCCTAAAGGCTAACAATACGACAAGCCAAGCTTTTAGGCTTGTATGAAAGTATTGACACTAATGAAAGAAAAAGTATTTATTAGACCGAACGGAACAAAACACACAAAAAATAAAAAATAGTGCGTGGACCGCGCGGAGGGACCGCGCGGAAGAAGTGAAACTTCGTAATGTGACGCATTCACACTCGCTCTGTCTCTTTCTATACCCCCTCCCCAGGAGCGTTGAACATTTAACGCAACAGTGTTTTCATACCCCCTCCATGGTAGCGTTAAACGTTTAACGCAACCTTGTTGGAAGTCTCATTAGAAGTTTCACTTCAAAAACACTACATGCTTCCTCATTCATTTCTAAATTCAAACCCACGCCACGAGCAAATAGTAACGGAATAAAAGTTGCATCATTTCCCGCGTAAAATAAATTCCCGCCAAAAACAATGCCGCCATTGTTTTGTCAACAACCATGATGAAAGTGCTTTATGGTGTCCGTAATTGTAGTTTGGTAACTGTTTCACGGTGTTTGTGAATGAAAGTGTGTAAAACGGTTTTGACGTAGAACGTCCAATTCACAGACAAAAACATAACAGAGAAAAAAATAACTGACTTAAAACATCTGAAAAAAAAAAGTGGAAAGTTTCTTTACTTCCAAAAGTCTGTGACTTTCATCCACATGGAAATAGAAGAAAAAATATGTCAAAAAATATGTCTTATAGAAGTTAACTCATAAACAACTGCGTTTTTTATTAAGAGGAAATAGGGGCTACTATTCTCCACACAAATGTATTCCACTTTTTTCTTAATATTAGTCTTAGTATTCACTTTCCCCAATAATGCTTCTAGATCTAGAGCAATCTTTTTTTTTTCATAAAATCAAGGTCTACTGTAGACACATCGCTGTCATTTCCTTTTTTTCGGTATCTAATAATAAGTAAAGGAAAAAATGTAAAAAATCCAAAAATGACAAAAAATGGCCATATTTACGGCCGTGATTAGAGGACTATCAGACAAATTCGAAAAGTTTTTAATATAAAAAGGACCTAATAAGATCAGGCACCAAGGGTTATCGTATTACCCAGTGCTAACTGGGTTGTGGAGGTCACATAGACAGTCGCTCCATGTAAAATACTGGTATTCAGCTGCTGTTAGACAGGAAGCCGACCCCAACATAGTTGGGAAAAGGCAGGCAGATGATAATGATGGAATCAGTTCAGTCCATACAACCACGTAATTAAAAGAACAGGTAGTTACAAATAACCACGAGGTAATCGTACACCTTTCTCTTTATAGCTATCATGCAATCATGCAGTTGATTAGCGGTGGCCCTGTGGTGGCGGCCTGCCCCGACTTACGAACCTTTATTCTCGTCTACCCCACTGGTGACAATTGCAACTATTTGTTGCATCTACCACCACTGGTGGTGGTTGCGTCTGTTCAGTCGCGTTTGCCCCCACTGGTGGCAGATGACACTTATATTAGTGGAATCCTCCACCAGTGGCGGCAAACTCGACGATTAAGGTGAAACCACCAAGTATTTCGACTAACAAATTAGAAAAAAGTATGGCCTTTCTGGGTCCGGTTGTAAATACTGTCTTCAATATTTGTTATTTTTTTGGTTAGTTTGCAATCTTGACAAACAGAAATAAATTTTGTCGTGAGTTCAAACCCAGGCAGGCGCATTACTTTGTGTAATTTATTTCATCACCACTGCTCTCAAAACAGTGACGGAAAACATCATGAGGAAACCGGCATGTCCTAGAACCAAATATTCGAAGACATGTGACATCTACCAACCCGCACAGTTCCCGCGTGGTGGATAACTGCATCCTCTCCTAGAGGGAACCTGACCCAGTGGTATATCAGAAATCCGTCATCATTCATTCATTCATTTGAGCCAAAAGACTTCTACTGCTGGACATAGGCCTCCCCCAAGTGTCGCCACATTGACCGGTCCCGTGTGACTCGCATCCAGCGGATCCCCGCAACCTTCACCAGGTCATCGGTCCACCTAGTGGGAGGCCTTCCAACGCAACGTCTTCCGGTTCGCGGTCGCCACTCCAGAACTTTACGGCCCCATCGGCCATCCGTTCTGCGAGCTATGTGCCCAGCCCACTGCCACTTAAGTTTGGCAATTCTTCGGGCTACATCGGTAACCTTGGTTCTCTTGCGGATGTCTTCATTTCTGACTCGATCACGCAAAGAAACTCCGAGCATAGCCCTCTCCATTGCCCTGAGCGACCACGTTTCGGTCCCGTATGTAATCACTGGCAACACACACTGGTCATAGATTTTCGTCTTGAGACACTGCGGTAAGTTGGACGAGAAGATACCACGCAAATTCCCGAACGCTCAGAAATCCGTGGTCGCAATTAAATGGAATTGTTTTAATTAGTAATTAAAAAACTCCACGGTAATTATATTGATAGTCAAATATTGATATTATGTTATGTCTTGTAAATCGTAACAAATGAGAACAATCAAAACCGTTCGGTATTAGTTCACAATGAATGAATAGGTATTGATTGTTGGGTGATATATTTTGGTTGTCTGACTTGTAAATAGTTATTTGACTGTGTAAATCAGGTTACGCGAATATAATAAGGTATTTTACCAAAAAAAAACTAATTAATCCGTCAGATAGATTCCCAAAAAATATTGGACACGTTTTTTTTCTTTTTTCACGTAAACAAAAAATTAAGACGATAAAATGCGTCGAAAACTCGTGTGACGTCACTATGTCAGAACACTTTTACTGGCGAAGTGATCACAAGCCCCCCCACTCATGATCTTTGATGCGTTTTATCTGCGTCAGTTTTTATTGATTTAATAAAACAAAAAATACGTATCCAATATTTTTCAATAGTCTAACTGACGGACTAAATAGAATCATATTTTTTTTACTCAGGACCTGACCTCGCTTTCGGTACAATGACAGTTCAGCTTAATTTGGTTTTACCCGACAGCCAAGGAAGGGATATGTTTTTTGCGCGTATCTTGTATGTTTGTTTGTTTTTTGTAAATTTCTTTATTACCTCGTATGATCCAAATGGCTGGATGGATTTATTCCCATTTGTCCCCTTCGAGCTTGCCAGCGGACAGCCACCACTGCCAATAAATAGTTGCGTTTACCACACCGGTGCTAATTATACGTAATGAGAATCGACCACCTTACTATAATCATGAAAGGGGCAACACTAAATAAGTGCCCTTTACCACCGGTGTTGTAAACGTTACTAGTTAGTGGCAGTCACCACCCCGGTAGCAAGCTGGAAGGGGACAAATGGGAATAAATCGCTGGATGGATTTCAACCATTAAGGTATCATTAGATTCGTCTCAGAAACCCAAGTGTCCTATAACTGTTTAAAAACAAAATAGCGGATTTTTGGCGCTAATTGTAAGTCGTTTTTTTTCAATCATACCTATCGAGTAGGCTATCAACATCAAGGAAAATAATAAATTATACTTAAAGGGACGTTGTTGGGTTTTTGTATATAGTCTTAAGTCGCGGATAACTTTAATTGCGCGATGTAGGATTTTGTATTTTTCTTCGTCTACTCCGTCATAGATGGCGCTGTAGTACTTTTTGTTCTACGTTGCTTATTACTTTTTGTAGTGCCGCTACACACTAAGGAGACGATAAAGAATAGGCCCCTAAATAGGTACCTATACTTATCACTAGTGTATATTATGTGACTTCGATAGTTTTCATTCTGCACACCACACCTGCACACTTCTTATTATTAATATACGTCCAATGTTTCTATACAACATTTTCTGTTTAATACACACGAAAAGTTTATGTTATAGATCTAATGCAAACATTATTATTATCTATAATAAACTTCGCATTATCTAACATAAGTACTGGTGACTTTTTTAAACAACGTCGGCCATGTTTGTTTTATTTCGCGCGCTTACCTGTCATTGGTCGGTTGTGTGATAGGTGACAGAAGTGGTTTAGCTTTTTTAAAGCAAAGGACATTAGGTTAGTGATCGTGCTCGTGTGAGTAATGCCTTTTTTTATTTTGTTTATTTTTTTAATAGTTTTTCTTTCTTGATGAGCACTTTTTGTTTGGGACTTTGTTTCGCCACTTTTTCTGTGGCGAAGGACAGACGTTTCAGGAGATTATATCTAGTATTTTTGACGTTCAAAAAGTGCTGATTCTCAACCGAATGACTTTTAATTTGATATTTTTTTATTATGTATGGACTCTAACGCGGTTAAGGGATTTAAGTAAATAAATTAATAGTAAAAATCCTTTTTAAAAACAAGGTTTTATTTAAATGCTCTAAAAAAGAAAATGAACTTAAAATCAAATCGAACCTATCAATTTATTACATCTAAGTATAGAAGTAAATAAAATTGAAGTGTCTGTTTGCAGTATCAAAATAACAGCTTTACTGAACGCATGTGAAAATATATTCGGCACTTATAACAAAAACACATTATTTTCAATGTTTGTCTGTCTATCTGTCGGTATGTCTGTCTGTTTGTTCCGGCTAATCTCCAAAACGGCTGGATCAATTTTGATGGGACTTTTACTAGCAGATAGCTGCTGTTATAAGGTCTAAAAAAGGATACTTTTTTTTAGAAATAGAAAAATAATTAAGGTTTCGTGCAAAAAATGAAATCCTCGAAATTTTTTAACAAAATCCGATCCGAAGGGAAGTAATATTTTTTTAAATAATTTCACGCGAACGAACAGCTAGTTATAATTTTAAACCATTTAGATTATTTTTTTCTTTTTTAACATAATGCAGTCAGTCGCTTCATGTAAAATACTGGTATTCAGCTACAACCGGTTAGACTGGAAGCCGACCCCAACATAGTTAACGAAAGGCTAGGCAGATGATGATAGTTAAAACCGTGCCTCTCAGTAGTTAAAATACCAGGAAGAAATATATTGATTGATTTAAAAACTTCACAAGAAAACACTTCATTGCTCTATCGAGGACAAAGTAATTAAGAACTCGACTTGAAATTCAATGGATTCGTTTACTGGCTTTTATCATATCCAGTTGAAGGTCGTTGCAGGAATGAAAGCAGCCTATTATGTAGAACATATTTATCTTAATTATTTTAAACTGACTTCCAGTTTTTTTGCCATCGTTTTACGGGCTTCTAATAGGAGGAAGTTCTCAATTCGGCTGCCTTTTTTAAAGTGAAAACTCAAACGTCAAAGTTCCAAATTTTTCACAAGTTTATGAAGTGAAAACTTCTTTATGCGCGTTGGGGATTTTTGAGATGGGGAAAAACAATTGAACTCGCGACACCGTTAAATGACGTATTTTTCGTTGCAGAATTAGCCGTATTGCTACATATTACAAGCCCAAAATAAATACAGTGTATAGTTAAAAGTATATGTAAAAGGCTTATGTAAATATATTTTGTAAAAATAATCCAGAATCTAGAAAAAAAAAAGCCGTATTGCTACAATTTATTACAAGCCCAAAAAAAATACAGTGTATAGTTAAAAGTATATGTAAAAGGCTTATGTAAATATATTTTCTAAAAATAATCCAGAATCTTGAAAAAATTAAGTTTTTACTTCTGTCGGCACTCCCGGAGTGGTTGGTTTTTTTTCCATTTAATAAGCTAATAACTTTTTAGTAGATAACCATGGAAAAGGAATACCTACTCGACAAGAATTTGTATGAGATACCACAACTAAAAAGGCTGAAATAAAAAACGTTTTAGAAAAAAAAAGGGGGGATCAGAATTATGTACTGTATGGAAAGCAGCGGTGGCCGAGAGCAGCGGTGTCCCAGTGGTAGCGACCCCGACTTACGAACAGTAAGTCGTGGGTTCGAACCCAGGCAGGCGCATTACTTTGTGTAATTTATTTCATCACCACTGCTCTCAAAAACGGTGAAGGAAAACATCGTGAGGAAACCGGCATGTCCTGGAATTAAAAATTCGAAGACATGTGACATCTACCAATCCGCACTGGGCCCGCGTGGTGGATATAGCCCATTCCCTCTCATAGAGAGGAGGCCTGTGTCCCAGCAGTGGGAACATTAAAAAGGCTGATGATGATGATGATGATGACTGTATACGTGGTAACTGATTTCGCGTCGGTGCCCCTTCCACCGTGTATCATCCATTCTTTTCCCAAATTCTTGTTACGTACATATGCGTATGTGTTTCATTGAATATAATAATAATAAATTTCTGGCTCAAATGGTTTAGTAGTTCGCACGCTTGCCATCCCAATTCCAGTCATCCTTAGAGTCTCGGTTCCTACCACAGTTTTTAACAACAGGCGTTTCCCACCTGCTCGAGAAGTCAGGTAGTCCCGCGGATGCCAACCCGCGGAACAAAACCGATCACGTGTTTGTCGACGGTCTATAAACTTATTACATCCATTTTGAGAGCAAATATAAATACACAGATCGACGAAAACTCCATTATGCCTGCCTCTCAAAGTGGATGTAGGAATGGATCCCGCGGTACTAAGGAGCTACTCCTCATCGACATGGCCATTAGCCAACAGGTTCGTCGCTCTTGCAAGGATCTGGCGACATGTTGGATAGAAGGCCTACGACTCGTTGCCACATACATGGTTCATGAGGGAGCTGGAGTTGTACAAGATAGATGCAACTCTACGTACTTTCCTTGAGTCGTGTATGGGGCAATGGAAGACTGTCCTTCGATATCCAGGATGTCAACAGATCCAGGGGAACGATGAGCCTATATAGATTAAACGGGGAATATTCCAGGGCGACAGTCTGAGTACACTTTGGTTCTGTCTAGCCCTGAATCCTCTAAGCACGCGGCTTCATTCAGAGTCTTACACCCTTTAGATGTGCATTCATTGAATAGCACTATCTATTACCTGTCCTTCCTAGTTGCTGTGACTTCTTTACGGGGCTGCACAAACGTAGACACTTTTTCTTACCGACACGGCACACCATCACAGGAAACCGTAGTGGCTGTGTCCTGTAGCAGCGATTGGACACAGTTGCTGGTTGTACTCCTGGACTACGGTTACCAGTGAACCGTAGTAGCTGGGCAGCGGGACTGTTCGAAAGAGATACCGCGGTGATGGGTTTAAGTCAGTAAAAGTCTGACACTCCCTTCTACTCTACCCGGAGCAGGAGAAGTCATTTGATGATTTCCCATCCGAAAAAAATAAATAAAAAAAAACCGTAGTAGCTCAATGCAATTGTAAGGATTGCTTGTGTCTTCCACTGACAACTTTTAGTTGCCAGTTACCGACACCGAACACTTTGATCGTCAAGGAGTATGTGAAAAGTGGAAGCAACTGGACACAAAAATGTTTAAGTCTACGCAGGGAGTGGCTGATTTCATACTAGTTCTCTAGAAATCAAATATTCATTGGTAGCTTGTATCTGACACAAGACACAAAAGTGTCCACGTTTGCGCAACGACTATAATGATCGATACGACAAGGCGTCCTTATTAGAGATGTTTTGGATATGATATTTCGGATCTGGATACGGATATGGATATAGGAATAAAATTATATCGGTTTCGGATACAGTTACGGATATGTCATTATTTCGGATTATTCGTTAGTTTCGGATAGTTTCGGTTACGGATATACTAAAAAACTAACTGGTTATGAAAGAGGTTATGTTATGACTAGAAATAACAAACAAACTGCAAGATGCACGTGGCGCGCGAGCGGTGAAACAAAAACGTATCGAAACATGTCGTTTTATTTAGACTCCGTCCTTATAAGTAGGGAACTATCCGAAACTTGTGAAACGGATACGGTTTCGGTTACGAATATATTTTTATTTCGGATTTCCGATAGTTTCGGTTACGGTTTATCCGACACAAGACACAAAAGTGTCCACGTTTGCGCAGCGCCTATAATGACGACAAGGCGTCCTTATGTGGGTCTCAGCCGTCATTTATCACTGTTTCCTCTCTTCTGTCTTATACAGGCGAAAAGTACTGATTTTATTTCAACATTTACCCTTCATCATCGAGGAGCTCGTGGCTAAATAATAACAGCCGCTCGGGTCGATGTTCAGGTTAAGCCGCGCTTGCCTAGACTCTTCCGTGAAGGACCACGCATTACATACTAAGTTTCCTCCGTGACTTGGAAAGCACGTTAAGCCGTTGGTCCCGGCGCTGGTAGTCAGTTGTAGATCTTTGACAGTCGTTACAGGTTGTCAGTGGCCCGTAAGTTTGACAACCAGTCTTACCAAGGGGTATCGTATCACCCAGTACCTACTAACTGGATTGTGGAGGTTGGAAAGACAGTCGCTCCATGTAAAATACTGGTATTCAGCTACATCCGGTTAGCCTGGACTGGAAGCCGACCCCAACATAGTTGGGAAAAAGCAGGCAGATGATGATGACGACTCCACATCATCATCATTTCAGCCCGGAATCACCCACTGTTTAGTCTTTAAAGTTCCGTATGCCCCTCATCCAGGGGTCTACCATAAAGTCTTAAAGCAGTTTACATACCAGTGTGGGAAAGAGATGGCGCTAGACGACCTGTATAGCTCTGTCTCTTACCCACACTGGAATTACAAATGCTTTCAGAAGTCATGGTAACCCCCCTGGCCTTTCCCATTTGGAACCGCTTTCTAAAAAAGGAGGATGTTAAGTATTCTACCAGCATCTTCTTTAAACCAATTCATCATCATCATTTCAGCCGAAAGACGTCCACTGCTGAACATAGGCCTCCCCCAAATGTCGCCACATTGGCCGGTGAAAAAACCGACTTCCAAAAAAACACTGAAATGTCTAATAACATTACTTTCGGAAGTCGATGGCAAAAAAGTCAATGAATTAAAGTCACCAACTTCCGAAAATAAAGTTATTTTAGCCTTTTTTAGTGGTTTATTGGAAGTCGGTTTTTTCAACCTTTACTATTGAATTTATTTAAACAACATGACATTGCCATCAATCGGGCAAATTCTTGATGGAAACACCTAATAAAACTTTACCCGAGCTGGGAATCGAACCCGAGGAGTATCCCCAAAAAAAAAGAAGAATTACGTTCTCACCCTGTTTAAATATTGTCACAGATTTGCATTCAATTCTCACATGGCTGCGGAGTTTCTCTTGCTAATTTAGTTTGACCCTGTTTATATTTTTAATGTCTATCGCTCTTTTTCTATTTTTAACGAAAATTATTTTAAAATAAACGCACTTATTTTAATTTTATATATATTTTCGCTTATCAATAACCTCATAGTTGGATAGATGCGAATGAACTGTAAAAACTGGCCAAGTGCGAGTTGGACCCGCGCACGAAGGGTTCCGTACCATAAACCGAAAAAAACACGTTTCTTGTATGGAGCCCCCTTAAATTATTAAATAATTTATATTTTATTATTTGTTGTTATAGCGGCAACAGAAATACATCATCTGTGAAAATTTCGACTGTCTAGCTATCACGGTTCATGAGATACAGCCTGTTGACAGACGGACGGACGGACGGACAGCGGAGGTTTAGAAATAGGGTCCCATTTTCGGTTCCCTTTGGGTACGGAACCCTAAAAACGGCAACTGATTAATTATTAATCTATAATATTAATTATAATGTATTCATGTCATGAGTAATACCAAACACCAAGTTTACTAAACCAAGTCACACGACACCATTCAAAGAATTGAATGTAACTCTAGCCGCTTTAACGCTGGAAACAATCATACTAAACAAACACCCGTTTATTGCACGCAGCGCTGAAGGCGTAGCAAGGACAAACAATTTGCACTCCGCGCGCTAAACCGAACGCGCTCTCTGCATTGTCTGTGTCCATAGTATATTCAATTTTTTAACGCGAATGTGACAGGAAATGTTTTTTTTTATTACGTTTTATTTTGTCTGTGATTGTAAAAGAGTTTCGGGATAAAAAAGTATTTATTATATTGATAGTGATATAATTACATTAAATTACAAACAAACATATCTAGACAGTGTTGTGGTTTATTTATCTTATCGAAAATTGTCATGATATGTTAATTTGTACCTACTCTGTGGTTCCCGCGGAATTTAAAGATTTTTAAGTAATTTTTTCACTGACAACTGTTTTCTCTGATCAAAAAAGCCTGTGTGAATCCTGACTGTTGTTATTGTTTTGATAATAAATCTGATCTAAATCGTTTAAAATAAGTGACAGACTATTGTTTACGTTAGTTTTCTTTGTTTAAACGAACTTTTTCTACAATGGATATATTTAGATTGGGCCAAATGCGTCAATTTTCGCATATTTTGCAGTAAGTACTAAATCTAATACTTTGAACGAGCAATTCTTGTATTGTATATAATCTGAATCTCGGGAACGGCTACAACGATTTTTATGATATTTAGTATAAACCCCCTGCGGGTTTCGGTGGCGGTAAATCGATCTAGCTAGGTTTCATTTTTAGAAAATGTCGTTTTATCCGTGTTACCGAGAAAAGCTCGGTCATCCAGGTACTTAGTAATTATACATGGTTGTCAAAATGTTATGTTTGTTGGGGGCTAACAAGAGAAGATAGAAAACAAATATTGTTGACTAGTAAGTCAACGATATTTGCTCAGAAAAAAAAAATTAAATGCATGATTTGATCTAAGTGATTCTTACTTTTTTATTTTTCAAGACGTTTATTGAATCAGATTTTTCAAGAGAAAATAACGTTATTAAAAACAACTCGTTCAATAAAACAGCGGTACCTACTTTAAATGTAGAAACTATTAATATATTTTGTTTTTTCGGTGTTACGTCTATAGTAAAAGTTGTTTATATTCTCTCGTGAAAATATAGTAATATAGATTTAAAAAACACCCTGTATAGTGTTGGATGCAAATAATTTTTTACCGTGTGTCCATTTTTCTTTCATTAAAAAATGTTTAGTCAATTGAATCTTTTCCCAATTATCTAAGTACAAATAGTTGATGTAAAATCTTATTGCAACTTTGTATGATTTGTTTCAATTTTTTTTATCACCCAATCAAATCAAAACAGCTTGAGTGAGATTGAATAGCCAGATTTAATTTGCTAATCAACGACTTAGTTAAAGATAAACTTCGGATGCACACGATGGCGTTTAGTGCAACGTCAGACGGCACTAAATAGTACCGGCTGTCAAAACTGTCTCTCAATGTTGCCATATTGTTGTTGTCAGACGTCACATAGTGCCGGCTGTCGTGGTACTGTTAGGACCTCTTTCACCATCTCCAAGTAAAGTGTAGATTAGTTACTCGCGGATTAGCGTTAATTGTCATGTTAAAGTGCCAAGTATCTTCTGTCAATTTCACAAGCGAAAACGAAGCTTCGAGTAACAATTTGTTGGTTAAATGAATGAAGTATCAAATCGTACGTTGCATTCGTTCAATGTGACGTCAACAACCCTCGTCAAACTGCTCATGGAGTTCTGGGTAGAAGATACAACAAAGAACACCGTTTTATTTATTGCAGTTGTCATTTTTTGTGTATGTGTATGATTAGTTCTAAATAAAGTAATGAAAATATATAGAAGGATTTAAAAAACTACCACGCACCTTTGCGTTTTAGGCGATATATTTATTATATTTTTTGGAGTTTTGCACTTCGATAGACCAAATTTAACAAAAAAAAACAGTTTCATCTAGGTCCATAAAATATTCAACATAGAATTTAAACGTTGCATCGTAGACAGTTCTAATTCATCCAATTCATGATCAATTAAATCCATTCAAATATTAATATCAACTAAAGCTACGCACGAAATCACAACGGACCACTTTTAAATATTTAACGGTCAAGTAAACACACTAATCGGCGGAAGTCCTGGCAAGTAAGTTACGGGTCGGTTTATCGTATGAGTAGTGTTACTCGAACGTCGTGAAATTCGTACATGTAGTTACGTGAGACTAACTGGCGAGTAGCCTAATTAACACTTTACTTGAGGATGGTGAAAGAAGCCCTTAGTGTCAAATGAAATACCATCGTCGGGTACTTCTTGAATAATGCTGCCATCTGGGTTGGCATGATTAAAACAAGTTGTTTTAAATCACATGTTTATAACAGTTTGATTTTAAACCGTGTTTTTATCACGTGACGTTTAACAACACACAACATGTTATTAAAACAAGTTTTAAGCATTGTATGAAACAATAAGCAAAATCGAGCTTTAAAACTACTTTTATCTATAAAATGTAAATAAATTAATATTAAGGAGTCTAAATACCTTTTTTTTTCGGATGGTTATCATCAAATGACTTCTCCCGCTCTAGGCAGAGCGGAAGGAAGTGCCAGACTTGTACTGACTAAAACCCATTCATGTTCCTTCCTTGCCCTTTGCGTTCCGGGGCCGCGGTATCTCTTTCGAATAGTCCCGCAGCCCTGGCCATTGGCCGTTGCGGGCCCCTCCCTGAGTCTAAATACCTTGACATAAAACCTAGTCGAGTAATTTAATGTGACTAGTGGTTATTCCCCTCATTTAAATATGAATATTCGTGTTTCCCTATTCATAGAAAAGAATTCATAGTTCATAGGCAATTCCCCGCTGGTATAGTCCGCATAGTGATATTATTGGAATCTTTAAGAAAAAATATTGCGATATACTGGCAACTCCTTAAATGGTGTAAATATATGTAGCTCAAGAAATTATAATAGTCATTTTTCGCAGTACTTTTATTAGCTTACGAAATAGTGACTGTTGTCGTGGTACTTTCGAGAGTCATTGTAGAATTAGTGCCGTCTGCTACGGTACTTTTTGTGACATCCACGTAATAGTGTCGTTATTTTAGTGGCCGGTACTAACTAGTACCGTGTGACTTGGTGGCTAGTGTCATTGTTTAACTTTGCGCTGATAAAATAGATGATACGAATGATTTTGCATTTTTGCCGTGTCATTTAATTACAAAAGTTATACTGTCACTTACAGAATATCTTCCGTGATTGTTCATAATTAAGAGCTACCGATATTTCGAGGCCGTTGAAGAAAGAAAGAAAAATATATTTATTTGACGCAGAGACATGACGTGCATACAAAATTAGGAAAAATAAACAGTAAATCAATCATCTAACATCGCATAACAAAACATTTCGAGTTCAACAGAACTGAACAACAAAAACAAAAAAAAAAAACTTTGTCTAAAAAAATTAAAACTGTCTAAATTTAAGCTTTGGTTTAACAGCGTCATAAAGATCATAATAATGAAAAAAAAATTAAACTACCCTTGCTTTTCAAGGCAGATTACTCAAAATAAATGTCTCAGATAGGACCTCTAGTTATCGAGGCCAAATTTGTTGGAAATAAGCTTTAGTATCACCCATTTCAAGGCCTGCACCCGATTACCAATCACCATGTAGACGACACAATAGTGACGCGTTTAGTTTAAAAAAAACTAGAATTCTAGACAAATGCGTAATTTGATCGATCAGAAAATGTCATACATATTTATAATTTCAGTTGCAAATAGAACGTTATCCTTAAAGGAGGAAACCCACCGCAGCGAACACTGTGCATGGCCACGCTGCGCATTTTAGCTGTGTGGACTCATTTGTTTGACAATGTAGGTCTACGTTTCCACTGCAGTACACGCTACGCACGCACAACTATATACAACTAGCGTGCGTGGCCCACCGCGGCATATTCGTGGGTTAATATTCGTGTACCGCGTGCACAGCGTGAATGGCTTCGACAGCGTTGAGCTTTATGAGCGCCTTATTCGAGCAAGCCACGCGTGTACTTATGACGTCAATTGATTGATGCATAGCGTGGCCGTGGTTTGCAGTGGAAACAATCACATACATTTTCTTGCAAAGCGAAGCTTAACACACGTGCGTATCCGGTCCGTGCGCCGCCGTGGGGTTGCGCGTTAATGGTAATAAAATAATATATTTTATGACAAAATCTCAGTAGGTTAATGTCATTTACTTTTACTTCTGTAAACCAGTTTTGACACTGTGATATTTTCGAAATAACACCAGTTTTTTATATTATTAATAAAACCAGCCAAGACTGTCTTACCAAGGGGTAAAACAACACCAGTTTCTTGTGTGACCTTTGCTCGCGCTAATTTAGAATTTTAAAATCAATTCGGGTTGTACTCTGCTTGTAATAACATATTTAATTCGATCATGATTCAAAAGACACGTGGCGCCATCTATTATCATAAGAACGTTATTGATGGACTTAAAACCACAACATTGACTCACTACTCAGACTTTCTGCATAATTTATTTACCAACCGGTTTTATTCAAAGGTTAATAAACAACAGCTTGTCCATACAATTTGACCGTGTAGTTAATGCACTTTTGTAGGAAACAGCTATTTTTTTTTTAATAACCCGTGACATTTTCTATGTTTAACTAGGGTGGATCACCTACTTATTTTTTTAAAAATCACTAACCATAAAATAGGTACTTATAAATTAATCCGTTTAAACGTAAAATCCACAACATTAGTGCCGATTCCCTTGTTCACAAACTAAACTAAATTTAAGTTGAGTGCATCTTTTTCTTTCTATTTCATTATGAAAAGGACAGAAGATAAATGCCGCCTGAAGTAATTTGATGTAATTTTAGTAGTCAACTTTTTAATCACGTCTAAACTTGTGTCAGGCGCTGGTTAATTTGACAAGACTAAACTAAAATTTATCTTCTATCCTTTTCTTAATGAAATAGAAAGAAAAAGATGCACTGAACTTAAATTTGGTTTAGTTTGTAAACAAGGGAATCGGCACCATTGACTAACTACTCAGACTTTCTGCATAATTTATATACCAACTAGTGCAAGCAGACAAACAGGTTGATCGTATAATAAACACCAGCCTAGGAATGCTAGCAACCAGTATACTGGGTGGAATGAACGCCGACGCGAACACTGTTACCACTACTGTTACTATTCAGTACATCATTCTGAGACCCCCCCTTTTTTTGTATTTTTTTTCCGGATGGGAAATCATCAAATGACCCCTCTCGCTGTGGGCGGAGCGGATGGGAGTGTCAGACTTGTACTGACTAAAATCCATCCATGTTCCTTCCTTGTCCTTTGTGTTCCAGGGCCGCGGTATCTCTTTCGAACAGTCCCGCAGCCCAAATCGATCTAGCTAGGTTTCATTTTAAGAAAACGTCGTTTTATCCGTGTTACCGAGCGAATCTCGGTCGTCCAGGTTCTTTAAATCAGTAGTACTCACTAGTAGCATGTGCCAAATTAACGATTTTTTGCTGGACATAGATCACTAAAAAGTAAAAAACAAAGTCGCTCCCGCTGTTTGTACGCTTAGGTCTTTTAAACTACGCAACGGATATTAATACAGTTGTCAGTCATAGATAGAGTGATTCAAGAGAAAGGTTTATATGTATAACATTGCACCCGTGCAAAGCCGGGGTGGGTTGCTAGTTTATCATAAGAAGAAGATTCGCCTTCTACTCGTAGGTCGACTTCGGTCAAATCTTTGATTAAGTAGGGGTAATTGACCTGCCTTCTTATCATAGCCGAAGTTTTCATTTCGTTGTATCATAATTATTTGCTTAGATATTACATCATACATTATAATTAGCTCATGTCCGCGGCATCCCCGCGAGTAGGTCAGAAGTTATCCTACGAAAACGTACGACTGGGATAAAAAAAATATCCAAGGTCATGTTCTACATGTAGCCCAAATTTTACCGTCTTGATTTGATTAAGAAAAGGTAATGATTGGTGGACTGTATAAAGAATGATATGGTTAGAAAGAAGGTGACTGCTGAGATGACGAGTAATAGAGAAGTATGGAAGAAGAAGACATGCTGCGCCGACCGCAAATGAATTAGGTTACGGGCAGGAGATGCCTTTTTTTTCTCGGATGGGAAATCATAAAATGACTTCCCTCGCTCTGGCCGGAGCGGAAGGGAGTGTCAGACTTGTACTGACTAAAACCCATCCATGTTCCTTCCTTGCCCTTTGTGTTCCAGGGCCGCGTTGTCTCTTTCAAACAGTCCCGCGGCCCATGATGATGATGGCTAGATAAGGTAAATGACAAGACTAGTTACATTCGCATTCTTAGGGATTGTTGTTTGCTGTGTCATTACCTGAAATCAGAACCCTGAAATTCTGACACCCAGTCTTACCAAGGGATATCGGTGTTACCCAGTAGTACCTAGGTTGCGGAGATCAGATGGACAGTCGCTTCATTTAAAAAATCTTCCATACCCACAGCACAGAATGGGGTTAGACTGGAAGCCGGCCACACATACTTTGGAAAAGGGAGGCAGATGATGAGATTACATATAATGTCCTGAGGTTATCTTCACGGGTGTGTAGCATTGCAGAAAGTACTACAAAAACATAGAGCAATAAGTACTACATCGCCACCTATGACACAAATTAAGCACTAACATCAAGATTTTAAATCGCACCATTAGGCCTCTATCCCACTTGCGTTTTAAGAGCGTTGGTGCTTGTCCAACGTCTGCACAGCGCCAACTTTGCGTTTATTTTATTTTATTTAAAATAAAATTACAACATAAAAACTTGTATTAAAAAAAAAACAACTTGTGAAAAAGTTGGAACTTTGACCCCCAATATCTCCGTAACTAGAAGGTTCCCAGGTATGGTTTAGAACAAAAAAATGATCGCAATGACGGGGAGAACAAGTGCCTTTCGGCTTTGTGAAGGGTACTTTTACACCCTTTATAGAAAAACTCGATGGGCAAATGTCGAGCCCACCAGACACAACACCCTTCAGCCGTCTGGTCGGAGTCATCATCTGTCTAGCCTTTTCCCAACTATGTTGGGGTCGGCCTCCAGTCTAACCGGATGCAGCTGAATACCAGTATTTTACATGGACCGACTGCCTATCTGACCTCCACAACCCAGTTAGTACTGGGTAATACGATACCCCTTGGTAAGACTGGTTGTCAGACTTTTTGGGCCACTGACTACATGTAACGACTGTCGAAGATGCACAAATGACAGCCGGGACCAACGGCTTAACGTGCTTTCCGAGGCACGGAGGAAACTCGGTATGTAATGGGTGGTCACCCATCCACAGACCAATCTAGGCAAGCACGCCGTCTGGTCGGAGTATGCTCCCTTTACTATGGAACACTGAAGAACTTTACACCTTATCTTTCATATTCTTAAAGGTCTGTCGAGAAATTAAGATCACTGATAAGGCCCGATTATTTAATGTAGATTACAAACTGTCAGATAGGGCTTATCATAAACCTTGGCAAGTACAACGTTAGAAAAATCCTATGACGCTCAAATGACGTCGAAAGAGAAGCGCTGATGGTGTAAATAAGGCCTTTGTTGAGCTCACCCAAATCTGCAGCTGGTTAGATTGGAAGCCAACTACAACATAGTTGGGGAAAATGTATCTCATGAACCGTGATAGCTAGATAGTTGAAATTTTCACAGATGATGTATTTCTGTTGCCGCTATAACAACAAATAATAAATATATAAATTATTTAATAATTAAAGAGGGCTCCCACGTGTTTGTTTCGGTTTATGATACGGAACCCTTCGTGCGCGAGTCCGACTCTCACTTGGCCAGTTTTTTTTTTACCATTTTAACACGTTAACTGCCAAGGTATATTTTCTGTACCATCCAAATTTCATTTCTTACGTATTGATTCTTGGTTTATATTGAATAGTTATGTATAAAAAAGTGGTCCATTTTCTTTATTTGGATTAAAAAAACGGTTAAAAAAACTACGTATCAGGTGGCGCACTGCGGTCAGTTGAATTTGATACTTCGGTGTCAGTCACCGGTGCCTGACATGGCCTGAACTGATAGTGAGTCTGTCAGTCACCGGTGCCTGACATGGCCTGAACTGATAGTGAGTCTGTCAGGCACCGGTGCCTGACATGGCAGTTAACGTGTTAAGAATAATGTAGACATAACAAAAAGTATTTACGCGACTGCTTGAAAAGGACGGTAATATTTGTTATAGCAATAGCTCAATGTTGAAGAAATCAGATTCCATAATATTATGAAAGTGGACCTGGCAAGAATTTTGTTTTAAAAACATTTGTTTTACTCTGAATGTCAAGGTCAAGTGTACGGATACGTTTCGCAGGGGTTCCCAACCAGTGGGGCGCGCCCCACTTGGGGGGCGTAGAGTGAGCCAACGCGGGCGCGACGAGCAACTTAGGTATTTGTCATCACTATCACTACATAGTATAAAACAAAGTCGCTTCCCGCTACCTGTCCCTATAAAGGGTGTAAACAGACTCTTAACGAAGCCGAAAAGCACTTGTTTTCCCCGTCATTGCAATCATTTTTTTGTTCTTGACCATACCTGGAAACCTTCTAGTTACGGAGATATTGGGGGTCAAAGTTCCAACTATTTCACATTTTTTTTTGTTAAATACTTGTTTTTAATGTAAGATTTTTACTTTAAACACCTCCAGGACCCCCTTACTATTCAAGCTATCCATCAGCACAATGTTTTGAGTGTGTAACATTGAGTTCTACTGTAAAACGTGATTTTTCGGGCCAAAAAAAAGGTCGTTTCCCAGCACTAATTTTAGCGTAAAGTTACTTAGTTAGATGTACATAATGCTTGGTTGACGGCTTCGTGAAGAGTCTGTTTACACCCTGTATATACTAAGATCTTTAAAACTACGCAACGGATTTTGATGCGGGTTTTTTTTAATACATAGAGTGATTCAAGAGGAAGGTTTAGATTGCACCTGTGCGAAGCGGGTGCGGGTCGCTAGTTAAAAATAATTCATAATTTCGCCGCGGACTGCGAGCGATTGACTGCAACAGCGACAAGTCAATTGGTTAATTAAGTGTAGGCACAATGTTCTCACTAAACTTTAATAGTATGTTGTACTTCAGTTATTTGATTACTTATATACCTACATACATATGATTAATAAAGTCCATTAAAGTTTTCATTGTTTGTTTTATTTCCATCTTAGTTTGGTTGCGGCAAGAGGGGCGTAGTTTTTTAGCGCAAGCTTGAGGGAGGCGCATAGGGTAATAGGTTGGGAACCCCTGGTTTAATGGATCATGTGTTTAACAAAAAAAAAAAAAAACTAAACGAAAATCGGTTCATCCGTTTGGGAGCTACGATACCACAGACAGACACGTTAAACTTATAACACTCCTCTCTTTTTGCGTCGGTGGTTATAAAAATAATATTGAATCCGTCTGTCCGTGAATTATTGCAAAACAATGATTGTTTAGGTCAAGTTCAGAACTTTAACCTCACATTACCAAACCGATCGTTCTAACCTCACTATTCTCACGGTATGTTTCATTAATAGCTAGTTATTATTGACTAGTTGTTGTCTGCGACCTTTGTTTGCGTGAAATTATTGCAAAAAAATATAACTTCCATTTTTTAAACGAATTTTGTTACCAATTTCAAGGGTTTTTATTTTTTGCATGGAAACCTTATTATTTTTCTAAAATAAAAGTAGCCTTAGTTACTCCTTATGATACCTGCCAGTAAACGTCCAGTGAAAATCGGTCAAGCCATTTCGGAAATTAGCCGGAACAAACACATAGACAGACAAAAATTAAAAGAAAAAAAAGACGTGTGGCACTCGGAGACTGCCGCGGTAAAGCTATTGCATAGCATTTTTTATCAACTTATGTAATTATAATTATTTATTCACTTTCGTAGTGTCAGATATTGACAAGCCTAGGTTATTATTTTTAATCTACTGCTGGAGCTAGGGGGTTAGGTTGTATATAATAACCTAGGTTTTTCAATATCTGACACTACGTGTTAGGCACTAGGTGTTAGGTTATTTTCGTTACGTTACGTTACAAAAGTTACGTTACGGTTATTTTCGTTACGGAATTTCTGGATTCGGTCTCCACGCTCAAGGCCCGCGATAGAAGCTATGCAATAGCTTAAAAATATGTTTTTATTACAAGTACCGCATATGTTTTCATATGCATTCAGTAAAAAGTTGTTATTTTCATATTACAAACAGAAACTTTAATTTTATTTATTTGTATACATGGTGTATACGGTCAACGGGACAGTAAGGGGAACTACCTTAATCGATGCAGCTACACGTAAATAGCTTTTCTCATATTTTTATTTCACCAAAAAAAAAATGTTGTTAATCCATTCTGTTTCTGATCAAAAACTCACTCGAAATCATTGAAGGTCCTAAGAAAGAATTTGTGAATCTAAAATACCTACTTAAAAAAAAATTAAAGACATTATCACGAAGACGGTATGTAACTTTACGTTTTTTGTGATTTCTGACTTTTTAGTACTCCAACGATGGTTGGTCCGATCGAAATTTTTGATTAGTATTAGAAACAGGGTCGATTGGCATCAAAAAAAAGTGTGTGTGTGTACTTATGTACCCGCGCTAGAAGTTATACTTCTTTTTAAAAAAAAAATCTGTCACCTTATCTCAGCCAGCAGTAGATTAAAAATAAAAAACCTAGGCTTGTCAATATCTGACACTAAGCTAACTTCAGGGTGTATGTTGACTAGCTAACTTCATGCTGTTAAATTTAGGTGTCGGTGTGCGCGCGCATCGTAAAAAATTACTCTCATCATTTTTCCCTAACGCGCCATAAGAAGTATAACTTCAAAAATGTTTTGTTTAAAATGGCCATTTTCTTGCTAACTGTAAATTTTTTCTACAAGATTAAAAACAAAAAATTTGCTACACCTAAGGTCAGGTGCGAAGTGTGTATGACCAGATGTATGAACATAGACGAGGCCAAAGTAGTATGTAAGGATCGTAGCAGGTGGCGTTCTGTGTTTCTGCCTACCCCCATGGGAAAAGGGCGTGAGCTTTTGTATGCTACATGTAAAATGACCAGAACTAATTTATTTTTATAGTTTACCCCTTGTGTGTCTAACTAGAATAGCTAATTAGTCTATGGTCATTATTTCATAGTTTTAAAGATAAAGGAAGGAATACAGTGTTTGTGCTAATTGTCTTGTAAACAAAGACTAATTATACAGTTTTGAGATAACATAACATCACGTTCCCAACAAAAGGTTCGTTCTAAAGGGTGTAAAAAGACTCTTAACGAAGCCGAAAGGCACTTGTTCTCCCCGTCATTGCGATATTTTTTTGTTCTAGACCATACCTGGGAACCTTCTAGTTACGGAGATTTTGGTGGTCAAATTTCCAACTCTTTCACAAGTTTTTTTTGAATACATGTTTTTAATGTATTTTTTTACTGAAGACACCTTCAAGACCTCCGTACTATTCAATCCATCCATCAGCACTACGTCTTGAATGCGTTACATTGAGTCCTACCGTAAAACGTAATTTGTAGCCCAAAAAAAAAAACGTTACCCTACAATAATTTTTGCGTTAAGTTACTTAGTTTGATGTACAGAATGCTTGGTTGACGGCTTCGTGAAGAGTCCGTTTACACCCTGTATAGTATTTCTCCAGTTTTACTGTGGGTCCTATGTATCATACTTCCTATCCTACTTATTTTCCTTCTTTGCGTGTCGATAGACTCAAATAATATCCGACCAGTATATTTCAACTTGTTTAATAATATGTTGCCAATTTTCGATAATTTTAATCAATTCTCGCTGGCCCCACCAGTAGGGCCACAGCCGGTGGGGCCAACGGGGATACACCGCGCAAATATGCGATAGCCGTGTTCATACTATGTTTCTCATTCGTTTGGAAAAACGCTAGACGGTGCGACCACATGTTTAAGGCGCATACCCACGGCGGCGCACGGTTAGGCTACGCACGTGTGTTAAGCTTCGCTTTGCAAGATAATGTATGTGATTGTTTCCACTGCAAACCACGGCCACGCTATACATTAATTGACGTCATAAGAACACGCGTGGCTTGCACGAATAAGGCGCTCATAAAGCTCAGCGCTGTCAACCCCATGCACGCGGTACACGAATAACCCACGACTATGCCGCGGTGGGCCACGCACGCTACAGTTGTACATAGCTGTGCGTGCGTAGCGTGTAGTGCCGTGGAAACATGAACCCACATTAAAAAAAAAAAGAATCCACGCAACTAAAATGCACCACGTGGCCGTGCGCAGTGTGCGCTGCGGTGGGTGGGTGCCTTTAAGGTAACTGAAAAAAATGAAAGTTAAGACACGGCTTTAAATTACGTAAGTCTATTGTCTCTGGTTCAACTAATCGCCACGTTCCTGATTCTTTCCCAGATTTTGGAATCCAGCTTATAACTAAAATCTAGACCTAATAACTAACCTGCACCCTTCTCTTGTCCACAGAGAGTCCAGTTCGGAACTGGTGGCTGTTCGAGTCTCCATCAATGGCATGACATGTCAGTCTTGTGTGCGGAGTATCGAGGGTTCTGTCAGCGAGCTGCCTGGCATTGAGGATGTTAAAGTAAGTTTGTGACTGTTCATCTATTGGTTGCCACGGCTTATTTGAATTGTTTATTTTGACGTGAAAACGTCTAATAAACCGATGAACGCCGGCTGCATGCACGAAAAAGTGTCCCGTTGCGCTCTTTGTCCCGTTACGTTCATTGTCCCGTTACGCTCATTGTACCCATGCGCCGCATCTATCTCTCTTCCACTCGATTTTATGACGTTGTCACGTTAAAATATCGTCCGTAAACCAACTTTACAGACAACCGGATCCTTTTGACGTGCACATCTTGTTACATCGTTCTCACATAATGTACCTTCTCAGCATGAATGATGTAACCAAGGCTTTGTTAAAATATTCTGATTTAAAAGAGTGTCCATGGAGTTTCTTACCCGTTCTTCTCCATAGAGATTACGCTAGGAAATGGGCAACCTCAGTACTTTCGTTTGTATGCCTTGTGACTGGGACTGTAGCTAAATTTCATAGTTGTCTTTGTTTCGATAGCTCAAAAGTGCCTGTGATTGGCCTTCTTGAAATAAAAGCTTTAATTTTGTTTTTTTTTTTTATACCAAAAGTCAGTCCGTCTTTAGAGAGGGAAAAGTATACGCCTCGGTATTGGATTGTGAATATTTCCACACGTATACCAACGACCCAACCTAACCCTTCGGCAAGCCGTGTTGACGGCGCGTTCGTGTTCCACGCGCGCCTCAAAGAGATGTCGGCAAACAGGGAGGGGCCCGCAAGGACCGATGTCTGCCAGGGCTGCGGGCTGTTCGAAAGAGATACCGCGGCCCTGGAACACAAAGGGCAAGGAAGGAACATGGATGGGTGTTAGTCAGTACAAGTCTGACACTCCCTTCCGCTCTGCCCAGAGCGGGAGAAGTCATTTGATGATTTCCCATCCGTAAAAAAAAAAGGTTTTTTAGCAAGGCCCAGCAACAGAAAATTCTAGATATAACTCAGACTATTTATTATCGGTTATTGTTATCAGGCAATCCAATTTTATTAATCCAAAGTAATGATTCTTTGCTAAGGTAATCCATCTGTTATCTTTAGAACTAGGTCTTGGAATACTATGTTGATATCTTTTAAATTGATTTTTAACTAGCTGTTTAGCCCGCGACCTTCAAATTATTATAAAAAAAAAAACTTCCCTTTTTGAATCAGATTTTGTTAACAAGCGTTTTGTTTTGTTTGCACGGAACCCTAATTATTTTTCTTAAATAAAAGTTGCCTAAGTTAGACCTTATAACGTCAGTTATCTGCCAGTAAAAGTCTTGTCAAAATCGGTCCAGCCGTTACGGAGATTAGCTAGAACAAACAAACAGACAGACAAAAATTAAAAAAAAAAGTATTTTTGTTATTTAAAGTGCCAATATATTTTCTTATGCACATTAAAAAGCTGTTATTTTAATATTACAAATAGATGATGATAATAAAGGGTGTAAACAGACTCTTAACGAAGCTGAAGGCACTTGTTCTCCCCGTCATTGCGATCATTTTTTTGTTCTAGACCATACCTGGGAACCTTCTAGTTACGGAGATATTGGGGGTCAAAGTTCCCACTTTTTCACAAGTTTTTTTTGAAATACATGTTTTTAACGTATTTTTTTTTACTTAAGACACCTTCACGACTCCCGTACTATTCAATCGATCCATCAGCGCAATGTTTTGAATGCGTTACATTGCGTTCTACCATAAAACGTGATTCTTCGACCCAAAAAAAAAAGTCGTTTCCCAGCAATAATTTTTGCGTAAAGTTACTTAGTTTGATGTACATAATGCTTGGTTGACGGCTTCGTGAAGAGTCTGTTTACACCCTGTATAGATGTGTACAATCGCGGCCTTTTCCGCCTGATCAGTTATAAAATTTCGCTTGAATCATGCGGAAGCGCCCCGCTCGGCTAGAGCGCGTTTTGCGCGGGTGAGTGCAAGCAAATAAAAGCTTAGTGGTGAACAGGCGGGAGTGTCCTCTATTGTACCTTGGTTTGAATCACCCGTTCTGATTGGAACTGTACGTGTTGGAAGGGACACAACGCTAAAACGGTAACCACGTATCCCAGTACATCATTCTGAGCGCCCCTACATAGAAATATCTCACTGTCATTGTGATATTTTTTTCCAGATCATACCTGGGAACCTTTTTGTTCCGAAGATATTGGGGGTCCAATTTACAACTTTTACAAAAGATTTTTTTTTAAATACGAGTTTTTAATGTTATACTTTACTTTAAATACCTCCACGACCCCCGTACTATTCGAAGCAGTCATCGGGAAAATGTTTTGTGAGCGTTACAATGAGTCCTTCAGTTAAACGTGATTTTTAACCCCAAAAAAAAAAGTCGTTTCCCAGCAATATTTTTTGCGTAGAGTTACTTAGTTTGATGTACAGAATGCTTGGTTGACGGCTTCGTGAAGGGCATGTTTACACCTCGTACACAGAAACTATCAATACTCACCGTTACAATTACTATTTCCAGGTGGAATTATCAGAGAACGCAGGCTACTTCAGATATGACCCGCGCACCATCAGTGAGGAGGCTATCCGGGCTCATATAGAAGACATGGGCTTCGAGGTGCCCACCGACACCACGGAGCACGAAACCAGGTCAGTCTTCTTGGTCTACTTGGTCTACTCGCAAAAGACCGGATCAGGAAAAGTGGTTCTTTGCTAGATTTCTTTAATAGATGAGTTTTTAAAGTGATGGTCTACACTTTGGCTCGGTCTACTGACACTAGACCACGTTAAATATAGTCTTTTTAGGCAGTCTTTTAAGGTGCGATTTCATTAGGCAAGTTACTTGTATGGTAGTTGAAAATGGCATACGACTTGAACAAACCTGCATACAAGCTACAACTTGTATGACGTAGTATCTGGTACAATTTTTATTCAAGTGACGTGCAAATTGAACGCGCAAACGTTAGTTGCACGTTTCGAATTGCAAACGAGTGAGTCCTACTCAATTGTGGAACAGCTCCACAAGAGTGTGCGAATTGCATGCAAGTGAAACCTGCTTGCAATTTGCAAACTCTTGTTTCCAATTCAAGCAACTTGTGCAAATTTGAAGTCATATTTGCATGCAAGACTTACCTAATGGAATCGCGCTTTTAATGTTGCTACAAAAGTCACGAAAATATTAAGTTATTGTACGTATGCCTTAGTAGAGCCTAGGCCTTCTGTCCTACTTACTACATACCTTGCTTGCCTTATGGACATATTCTTATCATCAATCATATTTCTTCTTATTCCAGAAACCTACTACCCAAAGAGATCCCAACAGACACGTTAATAGACATGTCCGGAACAGGCGAGGTGGACGAGCAGGAGGTGTTGCTGTCGATAGTCGGCATGACCTGTCAGTCCTGTGTCAATACTATTGAAGGTACGTTTGACTTGGACAAGATAGGAGACGAAAAATTCTATTTCTGTCTTAAGGGTTTAAAGGAACCTAACTAACCTAACCTCAGGGTACCCTAAGTATCGTCGCAGATCGCTCAACACCGCGACTTCGACTTGCAGTCCGAAATTCGACAAAAATTTGGTGACCAATTCAGTTGTAATATTGAATAATTTGTGTGCAAATCAGTATTTTTGTTATTAGTGGAGAAATTTAATTTTCTTAATAATTTCTAAATAGAGGTGCAGTAAAGATTCCCCATAAAAAAGGCCAGTAAAAATGATGGAATGAGCAGTTAGATTATTATTCTTATTATGAGTATGCATTTCGTTATATTATTTCATAAAAGGTGTATTGGACATTAAATGCTGATATATTTTCTATCTAATTTGATTTAGGGGCAGAAATATGCTTACCGCAACGCATGGGTAATCAGCAATTAACCCAAAAATTATACTAAAAGTCTTGCTGGCTGGCGTGAGGAGCGTAGGCCGAAGGCCGGCGGAGCGACGACGACATTTTTGACAGAAAGTGGGTTTGTTTTATTATTGCGAGTGCAGCGAGCGCGAGTCATGGAGTCGTCGTAGCTAAAGTCGTTGCATGCTTAATAATCGAGGAATACATTTTACCACCTCATTGTTTATAGAACTGCTTAGAATGAGATTTCTTACCGACAAATTCCGATTTATTACTGCCCACACGTAACCGCTCGTTCAATATTTTTTACCGCCCATTTAATTATTTTCCTGCTCAATTATATCTTCACTGATCAATTTCATTATTTTTTATTACTCAATTTTGTTTACTTTACTGCCTAGTTTTAGTTACTGTTTAGTTATTAAACGTGCCATTTATTTTAACTTACCAAAACCGCCATTTACAACTGCCTCTTTAAATCAGTGCCATTATTAATTCGTTCGCAGTTGCCTCGGTGTGAGCAAATTTTTTACAGCAAGTCTTTAACTTTTAGTCCTTAATTTTTGATGCCGATTATAATTTTTACGTATTTTTTAATTTCTGATAATAAGTTAAATGCTCATTTATTTTAATTTAAATTGTATGGATCAAGTTATCTGAAATAAATGAATTCCCCCCCCAGGAGCCCTGCTGGGCCTGCCGGGCGTGACGCTGTGCGCGGTGTCGCTGGCGGGCGGGCAGGCGCGCGTGCGGCACGTGCGCGGGCGGACGGCGGCGCGGCAGCTGGCGGACACGGTGTACGCGCTCGGCTTCAACGTCGCCGTGCGCACTCCCGACGACGGGTACTCAGGTGAGGCGTTAGCAGCTAAGGTGGCCCCGACTTATCACCACTGCTCTCAAAAACGGTGAAGGAAAATATCGTGAGGAAACCGGAATGTCCTAGAACCAAAAATTCGAAGACATGTGACATCTACCAATCCGCACTGGGCCCGCGTGGTGGATTATAGCCCTATCCCTCTCATAGAGAGGAGGCCTGTGTCCCATCAGTTTGAACATTATAGGCTGATGATGTTAGCAGCATCAGCATCAACCACCTATAACGTTGCCACTGTTGGGACACAGGCCTCCTCTCTATGATAGGTAGTTTGGGGGTATGAAGAAGGGTGTAAAGCTTTTCATCCCCCATAGGAAAGGGAGGATCCTCCGACCAGACGGGTGTTGTGTCTGGTGGGCTACTACCCGACAGTTGTTGTCGGGTTTTTCTATACAGGGTGTAAACAGACTCTTCACGAAGCCGTCAACCAAGCATTATGTACATCAAACTAAGTATCTTTACGCAAAAATTATTGCTGGGAAACGACTTCTTTTTTGGGCTGAAAAATCACATTTTACAGTAGGGTTCAATGTAAAGCACTCAAAACACTGTGCTGATGGATGGATTGAATAGTAAGGGGCCCTGGAGGTGTTTAAAGTCTTACATTAAAAACATGTATTTATATAAGTTTGACCCCCAATATCTCCGTAACTAGAAGGTTCCCAGGTATGGTCTAGAACAAAAAAATGATCCCAATGGCAGGAAGAACAAGTACCTTTCGGTTTCGTTAAGAGTCCGTTTACACCCTTTATAGTCTTAAGTCGCGGAGAACTTTAACAGCGCGATTCAGAATTTTGATGTTATAACTTTTGTGTCATAGATGGCGCTGTAGTACTTTTTGCACTTTGTTGGTATAGTAATTTTTGTACTATGTTGGTATAATACTTTTTGCACTATGTTGCGATAGTACTTTTGTACTATTTTGCTATAGCACTTTTTGTACTATGTTGCTATAGTACTTTTTATACTATGTTGCTATAGTACTTTTAGCACTATATTACTGTAGCACTTTTTGCACTATGTTGCTATAGTACTTTTTGAACTATGTTGCAATAGTACTTTTTGTAGTGCTGCTACATCTCTTTAAGAGAGACTGTCTATTTTTTGTCGATCGCAATCTGTCCCAATGCAAAAGAAAGCCCCATTTTCATCGTGTCGGTAACTTATAAAGAATATTAAACTAAACTGTTTATTTTGTTACAGATTCTTCTCCACAAAGCAAGAGTGAAGAAGGGTCAGGAGACGGCATCAAAACACCTACTACTGTCAAGAGTCGGACGCAGACTAATGTGAGTAACTGTCCCTAGTCCCTGCCTCTTTTGGATATGAAGTAATGCCAATAAACTATCAGAGTAACAGAGTGGAAATCTCTTCCATTCTACGTCCTATAAGTTAAAAAAAATGGTTGTCTGAATTATCATTATTTTGTATAATACATCGATGCGTCACAAGCCGAACCCTTAGGCCGATCGTGCCTCTCTATCGCTGGTTCCGCTCTCTCGCTCGCACGCTCGGCTCAGGCGGAACGTGACACTTTTTCGTGCGTGCAGCCGGCGTTCATCGATTTATAAGACGTTATCACGTCAAGACGTATTTTGTACTGCATTAAAGAACAGTTCACAGTAAAAGTACAGTGTATATGTATACCAAAGCGTGGCGTCGCGTCGCCACATATTATTTTTATAGTTCATTTAATTAATTTTAAAGCTAAGGATATTTATAGTGAAAGCCATGATTTTTATAGTTTATTCAATTAATTTAAAGCCTAAACTAAATTAAAAAAAGAGTGAAACATTATTTTTAATGTATATTCCTCTTACTTAATTCGGTATCCATGGCTGATGTTGTACTAAATGTCATAAATATATATTTAAATCGGCTATATCTGGCCACATCTAAAGCGAACAGCTGATTAGCATTCAACCATTTAGACAGTGATGCTTTGATCCCCAGGGCACCTTATCACCTATACCTGACAGCGAGCTGTCCCGCTGTACGTTAGAAGTTCGAGGTATGACCTGCGCCTCTTGTGTGGCCGCCATTGAGAAGCACTGCACCAAGTTATATGGTAAGTTTTATTATATCGCCTCTTTACAAGAGCAACGTGACATCTCATAAAAACGTTTTTTTTGAGATGTCACGTTGCTCTTGTAAAGAGGCGATATATCATCTACCAACTTTTAAGGTCTAGTGGTCGCAAGCGCGACTGCTGAGGATAAGGTCCTGGGTTCGTTTCCAAAGTTAATAAAAGTAACGTGTTATTAGGTTTTGCCATCAGGGATTTCTCATCAGTCACGGATTCCGGATTTGTCCCTGGTTGATGGCAATAAGCTCACCCCCTATTAAATGGGACTGGAACATAACTAGCGAAATGTCGATGTACCTTACAAGATTTACACGAAACCTTCACGAAGCCAATTAATCAAGCATTCGTGCAAATATTCGCGATAATTAGGACAAGTGCCTTTCGGCTTCGTTAAGGGTATTTTCACACCCATTAGCTACCCCTTTTTTTTCGGAAGGGAAATCATCAAATGACTCCTCCCGCTATGGGCAGATCGGGAGTGAGTGTCATACTTGTACTGACTAAAACCTATCCATGTTCCTTCCTTGCCCTTTGTGTTCCAGGGACGCGGTATCTCTTTCGAACAGTCCCACAGCCCCTTTAGCTACCCCGGAATGTAAGGGTAACATTCCATTATTTATCAACACATTCTTCTCTTACAGGAGTCCACTCAATCCTCGTCGCCCTATTGGCAGCGAAAGCGGAAGTCCGGTACGCGCCCAACAAGATATCTGCAGCCGACGTAGCCAACTGCATCACTGAGTTAGGCTTCCCTTCCAGCGTGATCAGTGACTGCGATGGTAGTGGACAGAGGGATTTGCATGTTGCGGTAAGGAAATTGCTTTTACTGAATTCTGGCGTATTCCATGAACATCTGTGGTCACCCATGCCCCTTTATAATTCTTCAACGTCCATCATCATCAAAAACATCGTGAGGAAACCGGCATGTCCTGGAATCGAAATTTTGAAGGCATGTGATCTACCAACCCGCACTGGGCCCGCGTGGTCCATCCACGTGGTCCCTCTAGAGAGGAGGCCTGTGTCCCAGCAGTGGGAACATTACAGGCTGATTATGCATCATCATCTACTTTTATCGATAGACATCTGTCATTATCACTGGGAAACAATCGTCATCCATAACCGACACCCATTATCACCCATCATAACTCATTAACGCCCATCATCATCCAGAAACATGCATCAATCGTCATCAATGCGGCAGCAAAATCAAATATACGTCTGGGAAAAAACAACTCGAATGGTGCCAGGCCCTTTCGAACGTGGTTCAGCGTTTGAAGAGACTGAGAGAAGATTGCGATCAGCACTGCTACCCGAATAAAAACCATATTTCTGTAGTGATTCCTTCAGATCGCCTTTGTTGTTCATCAAATACTGTCGGATCGAAAGCCCCGACCTGAACAAGTGTGTAGCATCACTGTGATTCTCATTAGAAGGTTACACATAATGGGGTCCCACAAGGCACCATGTTGAGGCCAACTCTGTTGCAAATCTTCATTAATCAATGGATACATATCACTACGTTTATTGTTAAATGTCATCATTATCTTTCTCTTATTCCAATTCATTTGAGGTCGGCGCAGCATGTAGTCTTCTTCCACACTTCTCTGTTACTCGTCATCTCATCAGTCACCTCCTTTCTACCAATATCATCCTTCACACAGTCCATCAAACGTTTCTTTGGTCTTCCTCTACTCATATACCCATCCACATTCATACTCAAAACTTTCCTCACCACATTTTCCTCATTCCTCCGCATTATTGTTATATGTATTAACTATTAAATTCTATATTGTTATATTATCTTTTCTTTCAGATCAAAGGCATGACCTGTGCGTCGTGCGTCAGTAAGATTGAAAAGAGTGTACTTAAGCTGACCGGAGTCGTGTCCTGTACTGTCGCTTTGACTACTAGCAAGTGAGTATTGTTATAATTCAATTCAATTCAAATATTTTATTTCAGATTTACAATACATATAATGTTAGTAGTAGAATAACTTAGCCTAATGTTAGTATTAAATTAAATGAATAATCTGGACTACTTACCCACCTTCGTAAGAGGGGAGAGTCCCACCGGTCTGGAAACACATTCAGGAAAATCAATCAATCATTCTTAATAATGCTAGTTTTTGTCAACGGCTTCACCCGCATGAAAGTTATCCCACGGGATCCCTCTCTCTCTGTCTGATTTTACGTCAGTTGGAAGTGAATTTTATTATTGTTTTTATATAGTTACTGTTTGGTTGCTGCCAATAACAAGTCTGTCAAAGGGGTTAGAATTTAATGCCCGGCCTAAATTTTTAATTTTTCAAGTGAAAACTTTTTTATCATCTTTCTGATTTGAAAGTCGAGGAAACGGAAAAGGGACAGTAAAAAAAAAGAGACAGACACATTAACGTGCGTAAGATAGGAAGCATTATACAGTGTTGATCTTGAAGCCAAAATGTTCAAAGGTTTCACTTCTACCACGTGTAAATTGAACACGTTTTTTTTTAAGTTGCGGCCACGCATAACACCTATATTATCTATAGCTAGTATCAATACAAACAAGTGTTGTATGAGACAAAATGTTCTTAAATGTCGCGTTTTCGAAATATGAGCTAAAAATATTTTTTATTTTATTTACTTCAAATTATATTATACTAGCTGATGCCCGCGGCTTCGCCCACGTGGATGTCAGTTATCGCGACCAAAACTTATCATGAAATTTTGATCCCGTTCCCGCAACAAAAACTTGAAAAATTATATACTAAAACCTTCCTCGAGAGAATCGGTGCAGTAGTTTTTGAAGAAATCGGTGCAGTAGTTTTTGAGTTTATCGCGAACAGACGCGGCGAAAGACTTTGGTTTATAATATGTAGTGATATAGTTTTATATTTTTGTCCACAGAGGAAAAATTAAATACAACGCAGAACAGATAGGTCCTCGCACTATTTGTGAAGCTATCAACAACCTTGGGTTCGAGTCCAGCGTAGTGACACCGCACAACAGGGGGACGACCAATTATTTAGAACACAAGTAAGTATGCAGTTAAACTAGAAAATGTATGCGCTTCGGTGATTTTCTTTACAGAAGTAATTACTTACCTTTTGAATTTTGATTTAATATTATTTTCTATTAAGTTATAGAAAAGCTCGTGCCTAAATAATAACAGTCGTTTGGCTCGATCTTTAGTTTAAGCCGTGCTTGGTTCATGGATGGGTGACCAACCATTACGTAGCGAGTTTCTTTTTGTGGTGAAAAATCACGTTTTACGGTAGGACTCAATGTAACGCATTCAAAACATTTTGTTAATGGATGGATTGAATAGTAAGGGGGTCGCGAAGGTGTCTTAAGTAAAAAAATACATAAAAATAATGTAGTTAAAAAAAATGTGTGAAAAAGTTGGAACTTAACCCCCAATATCTCCGTAACTAGAAGGTTCCCAGGTATGGTAGAACAAAAAAATGATCGCAATGACAGGGAGAACAAGTGCCTTTCGGCTTCGTTAAGAGTCTGTTTACACCCTTTATACGTTAAAAACACCCGAGGCGAGGTGAGAGGAAGGGTCGTGGCGTATAATTGTGTGTAAAAAATACATTAAACTTAAAACTTCCTTGCCCACAGAGAAGAAATAAAAAAATGGCGGAACGCGTTCCTCGTGTCCCTGATATTCGGCGGCCCCTGCATGATAGCCATGGCGTACTTCATGGCGGCCATGTCGGCGTCGCACAGCGCGCGCGACATGTGCTGCGTGCTGCCCGGCCTCAGCCTCGACAACCTGCTCATGTTCGTGCTGGCCACGCCGGTGCAGGTAACGCGCACGCGCACGCGCACGGGGAGCCCGCGAAATTCACATTTTCTTACGTTTTTTTTTAAATTTGCCGGTCAATGTCAGGTAAAAAAATCTGTTGCGCCAGTAACACGTATGTAATTACAGAATCACAATCATGAAAATCATCAATATAACCCTGGAAGTCCATTTAATCCTATTGAATGACTTTTTCATGAAATATTCATTGAATAGGATTACATGTACTTAGAGGGTTGTATTGATGATTTTCACGATTGCAATAGGGTATGTGACAGGAAGTCAAAATAGTTACTTTTTTATGAACAGTTAAAACGCAAAATGTGTACGTGATTTGTATGAAATAGCACGTTGTGACGTCATACTTATTTGGGATCAAATGTTATACGTATTATCAGTAAATTCAATTTTACAATTATATTGTCCCCCAATATTTAATTTCTGTACGGTGATGGTAGTTTTTAAGATGAGTGGCCTTATTTCTACGTATTTTTATATTTTATTTTTGACCTTGTCAACTAGCCTATTCTGTAACTACATACGCGTTACTGGCGCGACTCCTTTTTCATCAACGTACAACCTGACAATGACCTGCAAATTGCAATTTGAATTTCTCGGGCTACCCTGACGCAACCACCTTAATTTCACATAACTCCTGTGATAAAAAATAGTCCGAGTTCACCACGTGCGCCTAAGGTATGTTGCGCTAATGCCAAAAATAAATAACACAATTTTCTTGGATGGCCTCGTTGGTCTAGTGGTCGCAATACCGACTGCTGAGCATGAGGTCCCGAGTTCGATTCCCGGGTCGGGCAAATTGTTATTCGGTTTTTCTATCGTTGGAATTTATCAGTAGCAGCCACGGAGTCTGCATTTGCCCGGTTGATGGCAAAAGGTTCGCCCCTTAGGGACTTAAACATAACTGTCGAAATGTGGGTGTATTATTAGGTACAACTCTGCCTAACCCTTCGAGGATTACAGGTTAGATGTTATGTTATGTTACAATTTTCTTTCTAACTAAAAATTGAACACTCCAACAGTTCGTCGGAGGCTGGCATTTTTATAAGCAAGCGTACAAGGCGCTAAGTCACGGCACCTCCAACATGGACGTCCTGATCTCTATGACAACTACTATCAGGTGAGAATTAGAACTAAACAAGTATCATTTCGTTAAAAGTATCAAAAAAACATACTACAAATTATATTATGTACTAACTGTACTACCTGTGTGTGTAATTATATTATATATTTGTAATTTCCTTCATTTTGATACCCTACTCGATAGGTTTGGTTGAAAAAAAATAACTACTTACAGTTAGCACCAAAAATCCACCATTTTGTTTTTTAAACAAAGTAAGGTTTTTGAGACGAATCTAATGATACCGAAATCAATCCAGCCATTTGAAACATCCGAGGTAGTAAAGAAATTTACAAAAAACAAACAGATATACAAGACACGCGCGAAAAATATAACCCTTCCTTGGCAGTCGGTTCAAAAGGATGAGGAACTTGTACACCCTATTCTTGATACTTTAAAGATTGTTATATTGACTAGCCCCTGTTCTCTCCATAGCTACGCTTACTCCCTCGCCGTGGTGATAGCAGCAATGGCCATGCAACAAGACACCAGTCCCATCACATTCTTCGACACACCACCCATGCTGCTCGTATTTGTGTCGTTGGGACGATGGCTCGAACACATCGCTAAGGTACAGTTGTCTTGGCTAAACAATATCAGCCGCTCCGAATCAATCTCCAGGTTAAGCTGCGCTTGCTAAGGTTGATCTGTGGATGGGTGACCGCCCATTATATTCCAAGTTTCCTCCGTGCCTCGGAAAGCACGTTAAACCGTTGGTTCCGGCTGTCAATTGTAGATTTTTGACAGTCGTTACAGGTAGTCAAAACTCAAACTCAAAAGCATTTATTTTAATTAGACCCTTACAGGCACTTTTGAATGTCAGAAAAACAAAGTAGGCTAAGCTACAGTCACAGACACAGTCAGTGGGGTGAAAGTCTGACTACAAGTCTTGCCAAGGGGTATCGTATTAATCAGTGCTAATTGGGTTGCAGAGGTCAGATTGGCAGTCGCTCCATATAAAATATTAGTACTCAGCTGCATCCGGTTAGACTGGAAGCCGATCCTAACATAGTTGGGAAAAGCCGGATGATGACAGACGTCTTCCTGCCCTTGTCCCATGTTACTTGGGGTCGGCGCAACACGTTGCTTTCCTTCCATTCCCCCCTGTCAGCTATCATGTTCTCCTAAGGTACACTGCACCCAGGAAAAGTATGCGCTTCGACAATCTTCAGAAATATCGAATATCCAATAGTTAGACGGTGTACCTCTATAAAGCTTCTAAATTAATTTGTAGTGCGACGTTTGTGCCAATTTGGGAAAATGAATGTGACCGAAGCGCATGCTTTTTCTGGTTAAACTGTAAGCGAATAAGGAATATGCTAGAAACACAATATTTCCTAATATTATTACTATTTTTATTTTATTTTTTTTAAAACGCCCCGGCTTCGCACGGGTACAATGTTATACATATAAACCTTCCTCTTGAATCACTCTAACTTTTGCTAAAAACAAAACTAAAATCCGTTGCGGAGTTTTAAAGATCTATGCATACAAACAGCGGGAGCGACTTTGTTTTATACTATACTAGTTCTCCCCCGCGGCTTCACTCCCGTCAACTAGCTACCCTACTCTACCCTACCCTACCATACCCTACCCTAGGGTAGGGTTACCCTACCTTCCCTACCCTACCCTACCTTCCTTACCTATCCTACCTACCCTAACTTCCCTACATACCCTACCTACCCTACTTTCCGTACATACCCAACCTACCCTACCTACACTCCCTACCCTACCTACTCTACCTATCCTACCTACCCTAACTTCCCTACATACCCTACCTACCCTACTTTCCCTACATACCCTACCTACCCTACCCTACCCTACCTACCCTACCTTCCCTACCTATCCTACCTACCCTAACTTCCCTACATACCTTACCTACCCTACTTTCCCTACATACCCTACCTACACTCCCTACCCTACCTACCCACCTACCCTACCTACCCGACCTACCCTACCCTACCTTCCCTACCCTACCTACCCTACCCTACCTACCCTACCCTACCCTACCTACCCTACCCTACCTACCCTACATACCCTACCCTACCCTACCCTACCCTACATACCCTTCATACCCTACACTACACTACACTACACTACCCTACCTACCTACCTACCTACCTACCTACCTACCTACCCACCCACCCACCCACCTACCCTACCTACCTATCTTTTTTCTTTGTTTTTAAACCTTCCCTGTATTCGGAAGAACAAAATAAAAAAAGAATTATTCAAATCGGTCCAGCCATTCTCGAGTTTTAGCGAGACTAACGAACAGCAATTGATTTTTATAGAGAGTGAAAAAAAGTACTTTAGAGAACTATTACTTGCTCGTTTCCTTTGTTACCAAAATTACTAATAATTTCATCCCTCTCTTTCTCTCACCAGGGTAAAACATCAGAAGCTCTATCCAAGCTGTTGTCCCTGAAACCTACGGAGGCAGTATTAGTGACCTTGGATGACAATGGACATCCCATCAGTGAGAAGAGCATTCCAGTGGACCTGGTGGAACGAGGAGATGTTCTGAAGGTAAGGAACATAATTTCAAGCTTGTGTTCCTCGAAGTGGTAGGCAGAGCTGTACACACCCAATAAATACACCTTTAAGGGGTGTAAAAAGACTCTTAACGAAGCAGAAAGGCACTTGTTCTCCCCGTCATTGCGATCGTTTTTTTGTTCTAGACCACACCTGGGAACCTTCTAGTTACGGAGATATTGGGGGTCAAAGTTTCAACTTTTTCTCAAGTTTTTTTAAATACATGTTTTTAATGTAGGATTTTTACTTTAAACACCTCAACGACCCCCGTACTATTCAATCCATCCATCAGCACAATGTTTTGAGTGCGTTACATTGAGTCCTACTGTAAAACGTGATTTTTCAGCCCAAAAAAAGTCGTTTCCCAGCAATAATTTTTTGCGTAAAGTTACTTAGTTTGATGTACATAGTGCTTGGTTGACGGTTTCGTGAAAAAAAAAAAAAGGTTAGGCTGATGATGATTAGACTAAATTGGTCCTGTACTAGGCCAGAAGATCCCTATCTCAACATGGCGGTGTTGTTACATTAAAAAAATGTCTAAATGTATTTGTAAAATGTATGTAGTGTACTTCTATTGTTATTTTGCCAACTTTAAGAACGCCCCACAAAAAATATAGATTTTGTTGAAAACAGGGCCATGGGTCATTAATTACGTGAGGCAATTTTAGCTTTTGCTTAACCCCCTCACCCCACCCCCCTAATCTCTTGTGAGATTTATCTAAATTAATTTAAATACGTTCATATTTGCTTGATTGCGTTGGATTTATTACAAAAAACATAATTTTATTTTAATTGAATATATTTATGTGGGTTCGAACCCAGGCAGGCGCATTACTTTGTGTAATTTATTTCATCACCACTGCTCTAAAAAACGGTGAAGCATCGTGAGGAAACCGGCATGTCCTAGAACCAAAAATTCGAAGACATGTGACATCTACCAATCCGCACTGGGCCCGCGTGGTGGATTATAGCCCATTCTCTTTCATAGAGAGGAGGCCTGTGTCCCAGCAGTGGGAACATTATAGGCTGATGATGATGATGATGATATTTATGTATGAACGTGGACGAGGCAAACGGAGTATGTAAGGATCGTAGCAGGTGGCGTTCTGTGGTTTCTGCCTACCCCCGTGGGAAAAAGTTGTGGGTTTATGATGATGAAGATGAATATTTATTATTAAATATTGTTGTGTAGGTTTGAGCCATATTTTAGTCGATAAACATCTTTACTTAATTAGGTACTAGTTTTTACGCAATTTTTCACTTTTTCTCGCAGGAAAATAAAATTACGTGATACTTGCCGAGACCAATCTCACGAGGGAGAGACGGATCCGCTCTCTCCCTCGTGAGATTGGGTGAGATTCGGCTCGACGTTCTCTCCTCCCCCCTAAACGCTTCACCTAATTAATGGACGCCCCCAAATCACTCCCGGGGAAAGCAATATCTTATCGTTTTATCTTTGTTACCAGGTCGTCCCAGGCGCCAAGGTCCCGGTAGACGGCAAAGTGATCTTCGGACAGAGTACGTGTGATGAATCTCTCATCACTGGAGAGTCTATGCCCGTGCCGAAGACTAAGGGTAAACTCCATTTTTGCCAATGCGTTCAAGTCTTGTTGTGAAATCAATAAATACTTTTTCTTTCTTTCTTTTCTTTATCATCATCGTTCTCTTGCACTCATATCAATGCTTTTGTACCAGTATGTCTTCTTCCTAACTATCCTTACTTATATAAGGTCCCATTCAAATAGATGGACAAACTTTTAGAAATCATTCAGACCACCTAAATAAGGACAATGATAAAAAAAACGCATACAAGAAGAAAAATCTGCTATTAGCAGACTTCTATTAGAAAAATCTGCTATTAGCAGACTTCTATTAGAAAAATCTGCTATTAGCAGACTTTTCTTCTTGTATGAGTTTTTTTTAGTGTATTTTCGTTTAACGAAAATTAAGTAATTAATTCTGTGAATGCTCTTCACAGAATTAATTACTTAATTATTAATTAATTATTTTTAGTGTATTTTCGTTTAACGAAAATACACTAAAAATGTCGGCAATTTATTATTTTAGGTCAAAATAAAATCACTTTAATGAGTGTTTTTTTTTGCTTAGATATCTTTAGTTAGACGTACTGAACGCTGTGTTAAAATTTGTCCATCTATTTTAATGGGACCTTATATAATATTATTATAAATGTGAAAGCAAGTTTGTTTGTTTGTTTGTTACATTTTCACGCCTAAACCACTGAACCGATCATCCTGAAATTTTACATTTACGTTGTCAGGTGTACGTTGTAGTGTGTTGTCCTCCGATTTTGATGAATAAGGTGTAAGCAAACAAGGTAGGAGCTCGTGGCTAAACAATAACAGCCGCTCGGGTCGATCTTTAGGTTAAGCCGTGCTTGCCTAGGTTGGTCTGTGGATGGGTGACCACCCATTACATACCGAGTTTCCTCCGTGCCTCGGAAAGCACGTTAAGCCGTTGGTCCCGGCTGTCATTTGAAGATCTTTGACAGTCGTTAAAGTAGTCAGTGACCCAAAAAGTCTGACAACCAGTCTTACCAAGGGGTATCGTATTTCCCAGTAGTAACTGGGTTGTGGAGGTCAGATAGGCAGTCGCTCCATGTAAAATACTGGTATTCAGCTGCATCCGGTTAGACTGGAAGCCGACCCCAACATAGTTGGGAAAAGGCTAGGCAGATGAAACAAGGAGGGGCCCGCAAGGGGCGATGGCTGCCAGGGCTGCCGGACTGTTCGAAGGATATACCGCGGCCCTGGGACACAAAGGGCAAGGAAGGAACATGGATGGGTTTTAGTCAGTACAATTCTGGCACTCCCTTCCGCTTTGCTCAGAGCGGGAGAAGCCATTTGATGATTTCCCATCTGAAAAAAAAGGTGTACGTTGTGGTGTGCTGTCATCCGATTTTGATGAAAAAGGTGTCAATCGATTCGTTATTTTGGCCCGGGTAACATAGGCTACATTTTAACTCATTCACTGCCCAGTACTTCGCGAAAACTTCTTGAATTTCGTTCGCGTGCCCACAACCCGAATCCGAGTCGTCGTTATAATGAACTATAGATGACTTGTATCCATGCCCAGAACCCGACTAGCGAGTCCATAGCTACGGATACGGATTGTGCGAACAAACAAATTATTGTTCGACTCATAAGCTGGGTTCTGGGCACTGAATGGGTTAACCGACTTCAATAATAGCAGGAGTCGATTGTACCTTGTAAACCCCGAATTTAATTAAAGCGTGATTATTCAGTAGTGAATGCCTCGTTGGTCTAGTGTTCGCAAGCGCGACTGCTGAGCATGAGGTCCTGGGTTCGATACCCGGGTCGGGCAAAGTGCTATTGGGTTTTTCCATCAGGAATTTCTCAATAGCAGCTACGGAGTTTTGATTTGTGCCCGGTTGATGGCAATAAGCTCGGCCCCTATTACATGGGACCTAAAAGAACATAACTGGTTAAATGTGTGTGTACTATTAGGTACACTTCTGCCTAACCCTTCGGGGATTACAGGCGTGATGTTACGCTATGTTATTCAGTAGTCGGGTTTTTAGTCATGGAATACTACACAAATTCTTGTTCTTACATTTAACTAGCGACCCGCCCCGGCTTCGCATGGGTGCAATGTAGATATAAAACTTCCTCTTGAATCACTCTATCTATTAAAAACACCCGCATACAAATCCGTTGCGTAGTTTTAGAAATCTAAGCATACATATGGACAGAAAGCGAGAAGCGACTTTGTTTTATATTATGGATTTTTCTTCCCACAGATTCAGTAGTTATCGGAGGCAGTATAAACCAACACGGAGCCCTAGTAGTCTCCGCGACTCACACGGGAGAAGCCAGCACCTTGGCGCAAATCGTGCGTTTGGTAGAAGACGCACAGGCTAGCAAGGCGCCCGTGCAGCGGTTAGCTGATACTATTGCAGGGTGAGTAATCATGTGCTTACTTGGCTTCCAGTCCAAATCAACATAAAGGGTGTAAACAGACTCTTAACAAAGCCGAAAGGCACTTGTTCTCCCCGTGTTTGCGATCATTTTTTTGTTCTAGACCATACCTGGGAACCTTCTAGTTACGGAGATATTGGGGGTTAAAGTTCTAACTTTTTCACTAGATTTTTTTTTTAAATACATGTTTTGAATGTATGATTTTTACTTGAAACACCTCCAGGTCCCCCTTACTATTCACTCCATCTATCAGCACAATGTTTTGGGTGCGTTACATTGAGTCCTACCGTAAAAAGTGATTTTTCAGCCCAAAAAAAAGTCGTTTCCCAGCATTAATTAGTTTGATGTACAGAATGCTTGGTTAACGGCTTCGTGAAGAGTCTGTTTACACTCTGTATTTTATTTCACATATCCAGAGTGGTTATTTTTGTACGACAATATTTTTATTTTATTTCACAGTTTTAGGAAAACTTACAGCTAAAAGTTTACACACGATTAAGAGTAACAAAAGTAAGGCTAATTAATTTTTTTCCTTTGATAGAAAAGAGCTTATAAATAAAACCAAAAATATTATAGAAGGCAGACAGTGTTTATGAACCAATATCATACGTAAACTGTGTTTCGAACAGCCCAAATTGCAATCAAATTACTTCACGTAATAAAAAAAGAAATTACAAAGAAAAATATATACAGGGTGAAAACTATCAACGGGCAGTAAGGGAAACTACCTTAACGGTTGCAGCTACACGAAAATGGTCTTAGGAGACTATCCATAATTTTTCATGAAATTTTGATCCCCATTCACAGATTATCAAAAAAAATTACAGTTGGAAACAAAATGGCCATTTTACACAAAACATAAAGAAACACTCTGTGTTTGAATTCCGTTGGTCCTACGCTTATTTAACTATAGCTCTTTAATTAGGCACTGTTCATAAGGTCTCATTATCGCGCTTTATAAGAAGCGCATACTTTTCGTAAGAGTAATTTATAAATAGGGATCGGATATTGGGATACATATTTACCTAAAAGTACGTTTTTCCCTGCAAAGGGTACAAAAGTATGGAAGCTTCATAAAATGCCAATTTTTATCGCGGGATTTCATAATTCTTCTATGTATAAAATGTACTCAAAAGCTTGATGAATATTTATAATCGATTTAAAACATGGTAAGATTTTTTTTTTAATTACCAGTAAAAAATAGTGCAAAAATTTGATTTATTTGATTCAAATAGTTGCACTATAAAACTAGAAATTAACTAGTTATTTAAATAAACTGGGCCTTTTCTCGTACTAACGTGCGCTCCATATTAGTCGACTCTCAAACTTTAGGTAAATATGCATCCAAAAATCTGGTTTCTATTTATAAGCTAATCACAAATGTCAATATTTTATTTCCTTGTTACAGATACTTCGTGCCTCTAGTAGTATTCCTATCACTGCTGACCCTCGTCTGTTGGATCATAAGCGGAGCCCTGAACATTGATAGAATCAAGCTTATTACACCGGTGAGTTTCTAGTTGAATATCAACATCTACCTTGCTTTTATCCAACTATGTCTTGGTCAGTTTCCAGGCTAACCGGATGTAGCTGAATACTAGCATTTTTCTACACACACCATTGTCTGTGAGGAGGCCGCATACGCATTTGAGCTCTGAACCGCCTATGACCCCCATCTGTAGAGATTGTCTTTACTGGCGTGGGTTCGAAGTAGTCTACTTAGAGACATCCAAATCGCCCACGGCAACGCATGTCCAGGTTTTCTGATAGATAAATGAAGTTGTCAGGGGGTTTAAACCCCCAGGGCTGCGGGCTGTTCGAAAGAGATACCGCAACCCTGGAACACAAAGGGCAAGGAAGGAACATGGATGGGTTTTAGTCAGTACAAGTCTGACACTCCCTTCCGCTCTGCCCAGAGCGGGAGAAGTCATTTGATGATTTCCCATCCGTAAAAAAAAAAATGGGATTTAAACTGCTCTCGCCAGAAATGAGAAATGCGACGACGCGGTTGGCGCCGTGGCTGAGTGATCGACTGCTGCGCTGCGTGTCGCGGGTTCGATCCCCGCACGAAACAAATATTTGTATGGCCTACAAGTAGTTGTTCCGGGTCTGGCTGTTTGTGTATGTGAGTTTTAATGTTTGTTAACGCACCAACAATACCGGAGAAATTCCTAGAGCGGGACAACGTTTTCAAAAAATTGCTGGGTGTTGAAATTGGCTGGGCTAGCTGAACCCACGCACCCACCTTCCATCATGCACCGCAGGCTCTATCACCTGCGCACCTTATGACCTACTCAATCCAAACTGTGAGCGGGGTTCGTTTGGCTGAGCTTTAGGATATTGAAATACTCAAATTATTTTCTTAAAATACTTTATTTTAAGTGATAAAAAAAAAAATATATACAGAATAGATTATTTGGACAATACCCATTGACACACATTTTTGTTTTATCTCTTTTAGCCAATGTACCTAAACGCAGGCTACGCAGAATGGGAGCTGATCATCCAAACTGCATTCCACTTCGCGCTCTCCGTGCTGGCCATAGCATGTCCATGTGCTCTCGGCCTGGCCACTCCTACTGCAGTCATGGTGGCTACAGGAGTGGGAGCCAAGCTGGGACTGCTTATCAAGGGAGCCGAGCCGCTGGAGAATGCGCATAAGGTTTGTAGATACTATGGACATTGTATAGACAATATGGACATCGAATAGACAGTATGGACATCGAATAGACAGTATGGACATCGTGTAGACAGTATGGACATTGTGTAGACAGTATGGACATTGTATAGACAGTATGGACATTGTATAGACAGTATGGACATCGAATAGACAGTATAGACATTTTGTAGACAGTATGGACATTGTATAGACAGTATGGACATCGAATAGACAGTATGGACATTGTATAGACAGTATGGACATTGTATAGACAGTATGGACATCATATAGACAGTATGGACATTGTGTAGACAGTATGGACATTGTGTAGACAGTATGGACATTGTATAGACAGTATGGACATCGTATAGACAGAATATACATCGTATAGATACTTTGAACATCGTATAGACACTTTGGACATCGTATAGACGTTAAGTATATTGTTTACACGCCTTCTAGGCACAATAGACGTACGGCCCTAAAAACACAGAATAGAAATTGTAGACATTAGGCAGACACTGTAAATTGTAGATCTTTGAGAGTCGTTACAGGTAGTCAGTATGGTAGGTTTCGTATTACCCAGTACTAACTGGGTTGTGGAGGTCAGATAGGCAGTCGCTTCATGTAAAATACTGGTATTCAGCTGCATCTGGTTAGACTGGAAGCCGACCCTAACATAGTTGGGAGAAGGCTAGGTAAATGAAGATGGACAGACACAAAAGACACTGCATAGACAACATTGACACTACATAGATCTGTGTAAAAAATCATCATCAGCCTATAAAGTTCCCACTGCTGGGACACAGGCCTCCTCTCTATGAGAGGACTCCACCACGCGGACCCAGTGCGGGTTGGTAGATGTCACATGTCTTTGAATTTTTGGTTCTAGGACATGCCGGTTTCCTCACGATGTTTTCCTTCACCGTTTTTGAGAGCAGTGTTGATGAAATAAATTACACAAATTAATGCGCCTGCCTGGGTTCGAACCCACGACTTACTGTTCGTAAGTCGGGGTTGCTACCACTGTGCCACCGTACTACTTAGCATTCAAATTCACAAATCTGAAGTTTTTCTAAATGCGAATCTTTTATTCTAAAGGTTTTGCCCAAACAATTAATTGAATATTTGGTCCACAGGTTAAAACAGTAATCTTCGACAAGACAGGCACCATAACCCGTGGTAGCGCGACCGTGGCCAAGCTGTCCCTGCTGACGGGCTCGGCCAACACGTTGGGCTCCGTGCTCGCTTGCTTGCTCACTGCTGAGCTTAACTCTGAGCATCCTGTGGCGTCCGGTGAGTTTCATATCATATCGCATGTGTAACCTGATGATATAAGCAGGCATGTATAGTCACCCACATTTTGCCAGTTCTGTTGAAGTCCCATATAATCTTCTCTTTTTTCATAATTTCCAAAGTCAATGTGATGGTTGGAAAAAACTGACTTTGGAAAATGATGAAAAAAAAAACGCTGCCAGGGCTGCGGGATTGTTCGAAAGAGATACCGCGGCCCTGGAACACAAAGGGCAAGGAAGGAACATGGATGGGTTTTAGTCAGTACAAGTCTGACACTCCCATCCGCTTTGCTCAGAGCGGGAGAAGTCATTTGTTGAAAAAAAACTTCTACAAAAATCTATACTTAGGTGTAAATAACTTTAATGAAGCCAAAAGTCACTTATTCTCCCCGTCATTACGATATTTTTTTGGTTCTGGACCATACCTGGGAACCTTCTAGTTACGGAGATATTGCAAGTCGAAGTTCCTATTTTTCCATTTTTTTCTTACTATAACTTTATTTTAAATATTTACCTCCACGACCCCCTACTATTCAATGCATCCTTATATACAGTGTTTTGACTGCGTCATATTGAGTCCTACCGTAAACCATGATTTTTCTTCCCAAAACAAGAAGTCGTTTCCTAGCAATAATTTTACGCAATATTTTTTTTTTTTTTTTTTTTAATATTTTTTTATTTTTTTTGTTTAGCGTAGAGTTACTTAGTTTGATGTACAGAATGCTTGGTTGACGGCTTCGTGAAGAGTACGTTTACACCTTGTATGTGTGCCATATGAACGACCCCGTGGTTACGGTCAGTCTGTGTAATCCTTCCACCAGATCAGGGGTTCCCAACCTATTACCCTATGGGCCTCCCTCAAGTTTGCGCTAAAAACTACGCCCCCCCAAACGATGAAAACTTTGATGGACTTTATTGATCATAATGTGATGTCGATGTCGATGCCTTGAGTGAATGGGCAGCGACAAACAAAATGGAGTTTAATACATCTAAATGCCAAATTATGAGCTTTGGCCGCATGCGGAGTCCTATACAGTACGACTACAGTGTGAACAACGAGTCAATAGCCATAGTGTCGACAGTAAAAGACCTCGGTGTACTGTTTGATAGCAAACTGACCTTTCATACACACATTATAAGCTTGGCTAAAGAATCTTTCAGACGCTTAGGTTTTGTTTTACGAAACTGCCAAGGTTTTAAGAACCAGGCAGTTATCAGGCTCTTGTTCAACGCTTTAGTTCGGTGCAAGCTCGAAACCAGCGCTTGTGTGTGGAATCCTCACGAGGTTACCTATACACTCATGCTGGAAAAAGTGCAAAAAGCTTTTCTCAGATACCTGTACAAACATTTGTTTGGGTATTATCCATATATGTATCCTACTAAGTTTATCTTAGGATGTTTAAATTTTAACTCCCTCAAAGTTAGGCGTTCTGTAGACCAAATAACTACAGCGTATAAAATTATACATGGTTATACCGACGCCTCGGATTTACATGCGGAGCTGTGTCAATTCTTTGTTCCAAATAATTATAATCGCTCTAGAAAGCATAAATTGTTTAATGTCCCATTTTGTCGCACTGTAGCTCGATCCGCCTCCCCTATACCGCGTATGCTTACGATGCTCAACGCGCTCGTGGAGACAAATCCAGGATTGGACTTGTTTGCTGATGAATGGAAGACGATAATGTTAGAATGTTTGAGGTTTTGTGAGAAGACCGAGTAAAAGGATTATTTAATTTAGTGTTAATGGCTTATGCTGTACTAAATCTAATAAATAAATAAATAAATAAATAAATAAATAAGTAATCAAATACTTAATTTAAAGTTAAGTGAGAACATTGTGCCTGCACTTTATTAACCAATTGACTTGTCGCTGTTGCAGTCAGTCGCTCGCAGTCCGCGGTGAAATTATGAATTCTAATAAATAACTTAGCCGCTCGTCGCGCCCCCCTTGGATCACTCTCTGTCCCCCAGGTGGGGCGCGCGGTTGGAAACCCCTGCACTAGACAAAGGCTTCTTGACATTCAGTTCTTCTGTGGACAACTGTGGACCACTGGTTTTAGCAGTTTAATTAGATGGAGTTCCCTCCCTCAGCCATCGTCCGCTGGTGCAGCGCAGCGCTGGGCGGGCACAGCGGGCTCACGTGCGTCAGCTTCGTGGCGGCGCCGGGCTGCGGCCTGCGCGCCAGGCTCAAGAGTATCGCCTCAGGAGAGCCGCTGCACCTCGCCAACTTTAACAACCAGGCCAGGTGAGATTTATTTATTTATAGTTAATTAAAACGGTATACCACCAATTACAGTAATTAACAAAAACAAAACAAATCAAAAGTAAAACATCCAATCGATACCTTTCAATCGCTTGAATTAAGTTAAAATTAAAATAATATAAGACTAACACGGAACAGTGGACACTCTTGCATACTTTCTCTCACAGAACATCAGACATATACGCATTACCTTTCTCCATTCATCCGCAAACACATCACATTCAGAATTGGCAGTCAGAAGGGCGTTGAGCGTCTTAAGGGTACGACACACCGGAGATTCAGCTCTGGCGACAGTTTTAGATGACGATGGGGCGAACAGATTGTGCCGGCGGCACTGACGGTGTCCGATATATTTGTCGAGATCGCTGCATTAATACATTCTTAGTACAGCCAACAAAATAGATAAGTATGCATGGTCGTTAGATATAGTTGCAGTTTTTTTAGAAACTGTTGTACATATTCAAATGAAATTGAATTGATTTAACCAATTGTTTCTTTTTCTTCATTTAATTTTAATTTCATTCGAAAACATAGATCGGTTTTAAGAAAAAATCAATTATATCTTTCGACCCTGCATACTTATCTGTTTTGTATACTGTACTTTAGCCGCTGCAGATACATTTTTCAACATGATATGGATACCGCATCCACTTGAGACGCTGTATAGAAATTTTTAGACACTGCATAGACACCTAAGGCGCTGCATAGACACTTAAGACGCTGCATAAACACTGTAGACACGACATATATATTTTAAAACACCATATAAATACTATAGACACTGCACAACCATCGCATGGACACTTTAGACGCTGCATAGACACTGTAGACACGGCATAGATATTTTAAAACATCATATAAATACTATAGACACTGCAAAACCATCGCATAGACACTTTACACGCTGCATAGACACTGTAGACACGGCATAGATATTTTAAAACACCATATAAATACTATAGACACTGCAAAACCATCGCATAGACACTTTAGACGCTGCATAGACACTGTAGACACGGCATAGATATTTTAAAACACCATATAAATACTATAGGCACTGCACAACCATCGCATAGACACTTTAGACGCTGCATAGACACTGTAGACACGGCATAGATATTTTAAAACACCATATAAATACTATAGACACTGCACAACCATCGCATAGACACTTAAGACGCTGCATAAACACTGTAGACACGGCATAGATATTTTAAAACACCATATAAATACTATAGACACTGCACAACCATCGCATAGACGCTTTAGACGCTGCATAGACACTGTAGACACGACATAGATATTTTAAAACACCATATAAATACTATAGACTTTGTACAACCATCGCATAGACACTGTAGACACTGCATAGACATTTTAAAACACCATATAAATACTATAGACTCTGTACAGACATCGCATCGACACTTTACACGCTGCATAGATATTATCAGACATCGCTTAGTCACTGTTGACACTCGGATGTTGCGTGGACTGTGCATAGACACTGCCTTGGTAACGCGTGGACGTTGTTGCTGTGTAAATTCGCCATCTTTTTTACGTTGTAGGTACTCTGCTAGCTGTGTGAATAGTCCCCGAATGGGTACTGAGTAGTATATACTGGGTGTAAGAGGCAGCCCTTCGCAGACTGATGGGGTGAATTTAGTATATCACACTAAGATGACCTGTACAAAAAATTATTTCAGGAACGTTATGGGAATCCATTAAATTTCATTTTTGAAGTTATACTTCTTCTGGCGCGTTAGGGAAAGATGATGAGAGTGAATTTTTACGATGCGCGCGCACACCGTCACGAAAAACCGACACCCTGAAGTTAGCTAGTCCACATACACCCTGAAGTTAGCTAGCCAACATTTTAGTTTTATACGCCAAGTCAGTATAACTTCTTACGTGCGTAATAAGTACACACACACACTTTTTTTTTTTTTTTCCTCATACGCAACGTATCCTTACCGTGGCAAAATACACGTAGCGAACGGCTAGCGCGAGGACGAGTACGACGAACTCTGTATTTAAGCGGTCGTCACGCATCGTTCGTTAGAGTATTTCAACATTTAGCTAATGAACGAACCCTGTCAGTTTGCGGAGGGCTGTCGTTTACACCCTGTATGTGGAAACTGCGTAGTCGTAGAATGTACTCTATGTATTCGCCTGTGAGTACTATATCTAGTGACGAGACTTTCATACAAGCCTATCAGCTTGGCTTGCCGTAATGTTGGCCATTAGTCAATCCACTAACTGTCAGTTGATAGGCTAAACAAGATCCAGCTAAATATTTTTTTTGGCAACAGATCTGGCAGCACATTCCTCGTCGAAGGAGTACCAGTGGAAGTTGTGTCTCCCGGTGGGGACGCAGCCCTAAGTTCAGCACAAGCAGCTGCTAGGCTTCATACGTTGATAAGGACAGATCAACCAGGTGCTGGAGAGGTAAGTGTTTTGATTCAGACTCAGACCTTAGCTTAAGATGGAAGCATCAGGGTACCCCACGAAATTCAAATGTTCTTAAGTTTTTTGCAATTTGCAGGACAGTGTCAGGTTGTATGTTGATGAAAAATGAGTCGCGCCAGTAACATAGTTACAGAATTATAATCATTACAGAGTGTAAACAGACTCTTCACGAAGCCGTCAACCAAGCACTATGTACATCAAACTAAGTAACTTACGCAAAAATTTGTGCTGGGAAACGATTTTTTTGGGGTCAAATGTCATGTTTTTTGGTAGGACCCAATGTAACAAACTCAAAACCTTGTGATGATGAATGGATTGAATAGTAAGGACCCCCTTAACCGTGGAGGTGTTTACACTAAAAATCCTACATTAAAAATATGTATTTAAAAAAATACTTGTGAAGAAGTTGGAACTTTGACCCCCAATATCTCCGTACTCCGTGTCCCAGGTATGGTCTAGAACAAAAAAATTATCGCAATGACGGGGAGAACAAGTGCCTTTCGGCTTCGTTAAGGATCTTTTTACACCCTTTATAATCATCAATATAACCCTCAAGTTCATTAAACTCCATTGAATGATTTTTTCATGAAATAGTTACAGAATAGGGTTAAATGAACTTAGAGGGTTGTATTAATGATTTTAATTCTGTGTAACTACATACGTGTTATTTACACGACTCATTTTTCCACCTTAGGGCTTATCACACTATCGATTTGCAAGCGAGTCCAAAGCAGATGTCGGAGCAGGGACCCTCCCATATTCGTTGTTATATCTGCTTTCGTTTACGTTTCCTGCGTCTTCGAAGTAACAAAGCTGACAGCAGTGTTTCCTCGTCAGAATCCATTCTGTTACTGAGTGTCCAAAACGCGGATCGCACACCACTAGCTCGCTGCGCGCCCGAGGCCTCTTCGCGGCGAGCTCGTTAGCCACTCGCAACGAGCTCGCTGCGTACTCGCCTCGCTTTGAACTCGCTCACAAATCGCCAGTATGATAAGGTCCTTAATCAGCTTTTTAATGCTCCCACTGCTGGATAACAGGCCTCCTCTCTATGTAGTGTAGATGATAGATCCAGTAGTGATAAAAAAATTCAACAAATTCTCGTCCCTTCTGCAGCGTTTCGATAACTAATTTAAATTAACCCAGTGTTTCTGAAATGATCTCCATATTCTTTATCGTGTGGTTAGTGCCTAACCTGGTGTCAGTTTCTATGCCGCTCATGGGCCCCTGACTTGGCTTTACATACCGTCAAGTCATCTCTCAGGCATGCTGGTTTCCTACTATCTCCGTTCTTCCCCAGGATGTGGAGCAAGTAGTCCTGATAGGGAATCGCGAGTGGATGTCTCGGAACGGAGTCACCGTCCCTCGCCGGGTTCAGGAGGCTATGCAGCAAGATGAGGAGCTGGGCAGGACTGCTGTGCTGGCCGCTATTAACGGTAAGACATTCATATTTGTGACGTGACTAGCTGAGCCCTGATTCTAGTTCCAGTCGATTTCCCAATGCCGATAACGCGTTGTATCGAATCCAACTAAAATCAGTCGGAGAAAAGCCACCAGAACGTTTAAAGGGGAAATAGTATTTGTCCTTCCAAGATAATGTAGCTCCCAATTAATTATTTAATTTTAAATAAAAAAAAACACGTTTCTTGTATGGGGGCAACTTTTAATTATTAAATAATTTATATTTTTATTATTTGCTGTTATAGCGGCAACAGAAATACATCACGTGTGAAAATTTCAACTATCTGGCTATCACGGTTCATGAGATACACAGCCTGGTGACAGACGGACAGACAGACAGCGGAGTCTTAATAATAGGGTCCCGTTTTACCCTTTAAGTATGGAACTCTAAAAATTAAAACAATGTTGAGAATCGGATCAGTAGTTCCAAAGAGCCTAAGACTGATTGTCAGAGTTTCGGGCCACTGTACCCTTTAAGTACGGAACTCTAAAAATTAAAACAATGTTGAGAATCGGATCAGTAGTTCCAAAGAGCCTAAGACTGATTGTCAGAGTTTCGGGCCACTGTACCCTTTAAGTACGGAACTCTAAAAATTAAAACAATGTTGAGAATCGGATCAGTAGATCCAAAGAGCCTAAGACTGATTGTCAGAGTTTCGGGCCACTGTACCCTTTAAGTACGGAACTCTAAAAATTAAAACAATGTTGAGAATCGGATCAGTAGTTCCAAAGAGCCTAAGACTGATTGTCAGAGTTTCGGGCCACTGTACCCTTTAAGTACGGAACTCTAAAAATTAAAACAATGTTGAGAATCGGATCAGTAGTTCCAAAGAGCCTAAGACTGATTGTCAGAGTTTCAGGCCACGTAGTACCTGTGACGACTGTCAAAGATCTACAAATGACAGCCGAGACCAACGGCTTAACATGCTTTCCGAGGCACGGAGGAAACTTGGTGTGTAAAACGTGGTCACCCATCCACGGATCAATCTCGGCAAGCACGGCTTAACGTTCGCTTAGCTCGATCCGAGTCGCTGTTATTATTTAGCCCCGAGCTCCTCATCATGTTATAAAGGTTTTCGCGCGAGTGCTGAGCGTGAGGTCTTGGGTTCAATTTCCAGGTCGGGCAAAGTGTTATGGGGTTTTTCCATCAGGAATTTCCAAGTAGCATTTACGGAGTCTGGATTTTATAAAGGTTTTCCCCCCACAGACCAACTCGTATGCACAATAGGAGTCGCAGACGAAGTGAAACCAGAAGCCCACCTCGCAGTGTACTGCTTGAAGAAGATGGGTCTCCAAGTGTGTCTGCTCACAGGAGATAACAGGAAGACTGCTGTGGCGATAGCTAGACAAGTAAGTATGATATGATCATCATCCTCCTGCCCAAGGGTGTCTCACACTTGCTCCCTTTTTTTTTTTGAAGTGAAACTTCTAATGCAGCTTCCAACAAGGTTGCGTTAAACGTTTCACTGAAAATTAATTTCTGACCCTTCCAATTTTCATTTCCACATTACGAAGTTTCACTTCTTCCGGAGGACACGACGCATTATTTTTTTTTGAATTTTTACTTCTTTTGGCGCGTTAGGGTAAAATGATGACACTAAATTTTTACGATGCGTCCGCTCACCGTCACGAAAAACCGACACCCTGAAGTTAGCTAGTCAACATACACTCTGAAGTTAGCTAGTCAACATACACCCTGAAGTTAGCTAGTCAACATACACCCTGAAGTTAGCTAGGTAGCTTTAAAACTACTTTTCATGGCGAATGAATGGATATAAAATGAAAATAAATTAATAATTAGGAGTCTAAATACCTTTTTTTTTCGGATGGTTATCATCAAATGACTTGTACTGACTGATGGAAGTGCCAGACTTGTACTGACTAAAACCCATCCATGTTCCTTCCTTGCCCTTTGTGTTCCAGGGCCGCGGTATCTCTTTCGAACAGTCCTGCAGCCCACTTACTCACTTCAGGGGTGGCGACTGTCCGTATATGTTTGCAGAGAAAACTACATTAGGCGCGTTGGGCATTTTTGAGATAGGGAAAAACTGTTAAACTCGCGTCAGATCGTCAGATCGAATCGGTGGCGCAGGGCAAGTGTGCGTGTAGTTGATAGATGGCGTTGTTTCAAGATTTTTTCTACTGCTATGACATCTTTTGTTCTTGCAGAAAGCTATTGAAATTTCTGTTATTTAAGCTAGATGGCGTTGTGTCAAGTTTTCACTTCTGCCGGCACTCTCGGAGTGCAACCCGTCTCTTTTTTAATCATTATTTCGTGGATATTCGAGTGGGTTACACGTTTATTTAGTTTGAAACTTATTCTGTCATACGTTTTGTGATGTGTAACTGTTAAATGTCCCCATAAAGTAAAATAAATAAAACCATTTTTCTTTTACAGGTCGGCATCAATAAAGTATACGCCGAAGTCCTCCCCTCTCACAAGGTAGCAAAGATCCAGAAACTGCAAGAAGAGGGCCAGAAGGTGGCCATGGTGGGCGACGGGGTCAACGATTCGCCGGCGCTGGCGCAGGCGGACGTGGGTATCGCCATCGCTAGCGGGACTGATGTGGCCGTGGAGGCGGCTGACCTGGTGCTTATGAGGGTAAGAGATTTTGCTAGCTAACTTATGAAGTATTGAGGTTTTTCTAGCTAATTTGTAAAGTGTTGAGGTTTTGCTAGCTAATTTGTAAAGTGTTGAGGTTTTGCTAGCTAATTTGTGAACTTTAGAAGTTCCACTAGCTAATTGTAGAATTTTCGAATTTATTTATTTTTTTTAATTTTTTTTTCTAGCCCTTTTATTAATCACTGATGATAAAAAAATCTTTTTCTATTTCAGAACGATCTCTTAGACGTAGTAGCCTGCCTGGAGCTCTCCCGGACCACAGTTCGTCGTGTTCGACTCAACTTCTTGTTCGCCAGTGTGTACAACTTGCTGGGTATACCGCTAGCTAGCGGGGCGTTCGCTATGTATGGATTACAGTTACAGGTAAGAATAGAACACTCCCTCCCATTTCCCGGTACTCACATACACTCACAAACATACTTCTACAAGACACTACACTGTGACAACACAATACACCCACAACAAACATGCTTCTACAAGACACTACACTGTGACAACACAATTCACCCATAACAAACATACTTTTACTAGACACTACACTGTGAAAACAAAATACACCCACAACAAACATACTTCTACAAGAATCTACACTGTGACAACACAATACACGCACAACAAACATACTTCTACAAGACACTACACTTTGACAACAATATACACCCACAATCACACACACCTATCTACATGTGACAACATAACACACCCATCTATATGCGACACTTTGCATCACTGTCGCACACACACTACCCGACCTGTTGACCCAGCTCCTCACGAGCAGTAGTCCACAGTTCGACGATTTCACCTAACTTCTTGTTTGCTAGCTTCTACAATTTGCTGAGTAAACCGCTTGCGAGTGGGATTTATATATAAGGTGTGTACGGTCCTTTCTCAAAGCCGTCAACCAAACTAAGTCTACGCAAAAAGTATTTCTGGGAAACGATTTTTTTTTTTGGGATAAAAATCACGTTTTATGTAACGCACTCAAAACATTGTCCTGATGGATGCATTCAATAGTACGGGGGTAAAGTTGGAACCTTGACCCCCAATATCTCCGTAACTAGAAGGTTCCCAGGTATGGTCTAGAACAAAAAATGATGGCAATGACGGGGAGAACAAGTGCCTTTCGGCTTCATTAGCGTGTTTGTTATAGATCTTACAGACACAAGGATACTCACAAAAATAAAGGCTAGGTTAACCTTTGTTCTATTTGCAACAAATAATGTAAAACATATTTTTTATGTTCCCTCAGCCATGGATGGCGTCAGCAGCAATGGCGATGAGTTCGGTGTCAGTCGTCTGTTCAAGTTTATTGCTCAAAACGTGAGTATAATTACCAACTGTAAAACTGTATGGTGTCGGACGTAAAGAATACCACCATCCAATATCTCCCCGTGGATGTCGTAAGAGGCGACTAAGGGACTTACCAGAGAATGGGCAGCAGCGTTCTCTGTGCCTTTGTAACAACCGTACTGCGATCGCCAACCCGCCTGCCAAGCGTGGAGACTATGGCAAAAACCCCCTTTCGGGGAGGCCTATGTCCAGCAGTGGACGTCTTTCGGCTGAAATGATGATGCGGAATTGCTGACATAGTATGTGCCCAGTAGTTCTAAATCTTGATTGTTACATTTAAGACATTAAAGTTGAACTTCATTCTCTATTGATTTTTTTTTTTTACGGATGGGAAGTCATCAAATGACTTCTCCCGCTCTGGGCAGAGCAGAAGGGAGTGTCAGACTTGTACTGACTAAAACCCATCCATGTTCCTTCCTTGCCCTTTGTGTTCCAGGGCCGCGGTATCTCTTTCGAACAGTCCCGCAGCCCTGATTAACAGAACCTTAAGGGCTCAAAAATATAGCGATGTATAAGAGTAGATAGGTAGGTAGGTAGGACGTTAGGTAGGTAAGGTACATAGAGTAGTAAAAAGTATAAGAAGGTAGTAGGTAAAATACTAGGTCAGCATAAATGCAAGATAGTTATATACAAAGTTTTTAACCGCGGGCGCAGCTAGTAATAATCTATATAAATAAAAATGAATTGCTGTTCATTAGTCTGGCTAAAACTCGAGAACGGCTTGACCGATTTGAATAATTCTTTTTTTATTTTGTTATTCCGAATACAGGGAAGGATTAAAAAACAAAAAAAAAATAGGTAGGTAGGTAGGGTAGGGTAGTCGAAATATTATTTAATTGCATTATGTGACGCAAATGAAGTTGCACGGGTCAACTAGTATAATATATAAATTTTTTTTGTTTGTTTGTACCGATTAGGCTCCGGAACTACTGAACCGATTTTAACCATTCTCTCACCAATAGTAAGCTAAATTATCAGGAGGTAACATAAGCTATAATTTATTAAAAAAAAAAAATTAAGATTCTTAAGAAAATTGCAATAATGTAACCCAAGGTAAGAGATGTCAGCAAACAGGTAGGGTGATGCCTGCCAGGTCTGTGGGACTGTTCGAAAGAGATACCGCGGCGTTGGAACACAAAGGGCAAGGAAGGAACATGGATGGGTTTTATTCAGTACAAGTCTGACACTCCCTTCCGCTCCACCCAGAGCGGGAGAAGTCATTTGATGATTTCACATCCGTAAAAAAAAGGTATCAAAATGTTGCCTATAAAAGTCATTGAGTAATACTTACGGGCTGTATTTTCGAAATCCACGTGGACGAAGTCGCGGGTTTAAGTTAATATAATTCTTTTTTCATCTTACAGTTTCAAAAAACCAACCCTTGAGAAACTCCGAACAACCGAATACCTTCAATCCATTCACCTAGAGGAGCTGGACTCAGTGTCAGTCCATCGGGGTCTTGACGAGCGAATAGACCCCACTGAGCGGGGGGCCTCACCTTTGGCCAAGTAAGTATCAAATACTGACATTTATTTCTTAGCTGGGTTTTTTAGCCTGACCTCTCTCGAGTCGTGACGGATTGCCCTCCCTGAGGACTATGAGGGTGAGGGAAGAGTGTACCTGTGTTTGGAAACATACAGGTTGTAAACAGACTCTTCACGAAGCCGTCAACCAAGCATAATGTACATCAAACTAAGTATCTTTACGCAAAAATTATTGCTGGGAAACGATTTTTTTTTGGGGTGGAAAATCACGTTTTACGGTAGGACTCAATGTTACGTATTCAAAACATTGTGCTGATGGATGAATAGTACGGGGGTCGTGAAGGAGTCTTAAGTAAAAAAATACATTAAAATAATGTAGCTAAAAAAACGTGTGAAAAAGTTGGAACTTTGTCCCCCAATATCTCCGTAACTAGAAGGTTCCCAGGTATGGTCTAGAACAACAAAAATGATCGCAATGACGGGGAGAACAAGTGCCTTTCGGCTTCGTTAAGAGTCTTTTTACACACTTTACTTATGCACCATAATTCTTTCTGGGCGAAATGGCAGAAATTTGCTCTAAAGGGCTATTTTCTCATACATTTTCCGGGAAAATTGCATAAATATCTAACTTTCAAGTCTATAGAGAAGACTACAGCCCGTGGCATGGCGATTCTATCTCTATACGAGTTTTATTCGGTAGTTTTTTTTTCTTTTTTTTTTTCTTTTAGTTAAGTAATTGCTTGAATTTATAACTGCCAAAAGTTAGAATTCTTAGGTTTGCTTTCTTGTATGGTTCTTACTCGTTCAAATTCTTGTCTATTGCATAAAAAGGTTGCATAAGTAATACTTACTTAAACTCAAGTCATCATCTGCTTAGTCTTTTCCCAACTATGTTGGGGTCGGCTTCCAGTCTAACTGGATGCAGCTGAATACCAGTATTTTACATGTAGCGACTACCTATCTGACTTAAACTCAGGAAATTCCATAAATTCAAGTAATTACTTAAACTCAAGTAATTACTTTAACTGGACTATAGATACCAGGGTTAGCGCCTCACGGATTTAATGTGATAATTTTCTTCCCTTAGACAGAACTACGAGCAATTTTACTAATAAATAATATTTCTTTTGCTTATTAAGAGGAAATGTGGGTGGTCTTTTCTCCATACAAACGCTCTCGCATGTTTCCTTTGTGGTAACTTTAAAGTTATGATTTTTACAGTTAAATCAATATCAACCTCTTCCATTTCCCAATATTTTCCTTTTTGATGATACATAATCTGTATAAGCACTAGAACCTTTACAAAATACTTAAAATTGCATATTTAGATCGCGTGTCAACAAAGGCCTAGTGTACAAATTTGAGAACTATTAATGAAAAACGAAAAACATAGGGACACAGTATATATCCTTCTTATTCAGTTTATGAAATATCTTTTAAAATGGGCGAATATTGGAGGAGGAAATAGTCGAAAGCCTATTAGCCATAGTTGTCCTTATCGCAACAATGTCGAAATCACGCTCGCAGAGAGACAGCGATAGTTTTTTTCAAATACCGATCGTGTTTCCTCTTAATACTTTTAGCCTGTCTTGCCGCTACAGAAAAAAAATCTATATTGATTTTTTACAACGGTTCGTTGCAGTCACGGTCATAAAACGAGGAAACGAGAAGACATGATATTCTCGTTCAAAATATTTACTGTCCTACTCGTTCGTTTCATGACTGGTACAGCCACAAGTCTTAGGCAATTAGTAACTAGTTTTAAGCTGTATTCATCGAAACCTGAATTCTGAATCTCATGTTTTGGAACCACAGACCAAATAAAAAATTGGTTGTCTGTAAAGTTAGTTGACGTTGTCACGTCAAAAACCAAGATAAAAAGTTGCGAATAATACAGTGAAGCATGTGCAAAAGTACGCCTCGCTCTGTGCATACACGCTTACACGCACACATTTACATCAAACTACAACTAAACTACGCTCAAAACTAAGCTCACAATGCACACATGCTTACGAAACCGGCTTCACGTCACTGTTGACAGCGCTGTGTCTTAGTTTTTTATTTGGTCTGAGTTTGGACCAATAAACTCAACGTTGTAAATGACAAAGCTCAATTTTCTCTGTAACTTAAATTAGAACCGTATTTCTAAAAATGTTCACTCAAAAATCAATTTTAACTACATAACGATAAGGTAGGCGCAATGGGGGCTATCGTTTTTAAGCTCACCAGATGGCGCCACTGTCGAGTAAGGTCCTGTCATTAATTCTATTGTATACTTTAAAGTACAAATAACTTCATAAAAAGTTTATTTCATTTCGTATATCAACATAGTGTAAACTTCAGATATATATTTACAAATATTCTCCCTAGTATCAACTAGCATGAAACATTCTACGTCCAAGTACTAACAAATAAGATCCTAAGTTGCTACTTAAAATCTTCAAGTCATAATTAATTAGGAATGGCTCAATCTAGACCAGAATCATGAATATTAGTTAAAATATGTGATAAAAAAGCACGCAACGCGTGACAACTCTATGACATATGACATTTCGGAAGACCTTACTCTACACGAACGCCTCTAGCGGGGAATTCATGCGCGATAGCCCCCATTAATTTAAATCATCCAAGATTCTGAATTCAAGTATAGTTTTAAGCTCTCATCCCTCTCTATTCCATTGTATTTTGTATCTGCCATCTCTCTCTAACCTTCTCTTTCTTTCAACACAGCAAAAACCGAGACTCTTGGAAATCTGCACTATTGAAAGTTGAAGTATAATGTATGTAGTCTCTTATAGATATGGTGGTTTCTTGTTTGTGTGTGTGTTTCCTTGTGTATCTTGTGTTTGATGTGTGTTTTACCCGACTGTGGTAAAGGTGGGGTTGTGTTTGAAGTGAATAATTTTCGAATTCAAAAGATTTTGTTTTGTCTTTTTGAAAATACAGGGTGTTAACAGACTCTTCACGAAGCCGTCAACCAAGCATTATGTACATCAAACCAAGTAACTTTACGCAAAAATTAGTGCTGGGAAAAGACTTTTATTTTTGGGTTGAAAAATCACGTGTTACAGTAGGACTCAATGTAACGCACTCAAACCATTGTGCTGATGGATGGATTGACTAGTAAGAGGGTCCTGGAGGTGTTTAAAGTAAAAATCTTATATTAAAAACAAAAAATGTGAAAAAGTTGGAACTTTCACCCCCAACATCTCCATAACTAGAAGATTCCCAGGTATGGTCTAGAACAATTAATCGCAATGACGGGGAGAACAAGTGCCTTTCGGCTTCGTTAAGAGTCTGTTTACACACTTTATGCATGCATGCATACAGGGTGGAAAGGACACCGACACGAAAACGGTTACCACGTATTTAGTACATCATTTTGAGCTCCCCTACATAGATATTTTTCATCGGTTATTAAAAAAAAAACCAGCTGTTTCGTACAAAAGTGCAATACCTACAAGGTCAAAATGTATGGAACAGCTGGTTTTTTTTAAATCTGTCTATAACAAAAGTCTAAACTGTGTCTTTGAACAGAATAAATGTTGTTTCTCCTATGTACTGTTATATTCTAGTAACTTGTTCGTTTTTTGGTGATGGTTGACAAATAATATATTTTAAATGTAAAATGGTTGTGTGATATTTTATCATGCATGTACGGTGGTTGGTGCTTGTGTTTTCGTATTTTATAATTTGGTTTTCATAAATTTTCTTTACTTTCAGTTTTTTGGAGTTTACTCCTTAAGAAACGATTTGAGTTATAAGGCCCGGTACGGAAATTTTATGAGGAGTAAAATCAAGTGTAACACGAAAAGTTGAGGCGTTACGTTGAAAGAGACAAACATATATATCTGTAGGATTGAACGTGTAAAAGAATGAGATGGAAGACATTACACAGCGTATCTCATTTACTCATCATTTTAGCAGATTGCGTTCATTTACCCTTTTTTTCTATTCAATATATATCATAATTATCGTTCGTAAGGAGTAAACTCCAATCGTGCGTCGTAGCTGACACACACACACTTTTTTTTTTCTTATGTTTACACTGATCATCTCCACAACTATAAATGTCAACGTTAACAAGTCATATTCGTTTATTAGTTATCGTTATTTCAACAAGGGCTTTGATTTTTTTGGCCAGCCTTACTTTATTTTATTTTCAATACAGCGGCCACGCATTAAACTTGTATTAATCAATAGCTGAAATCAACACAAACTGGTTTTGTATGATACCAAACCTTCTTAATATCCTATACCTTCTTAAACGTCACGTTTCCGAGATATAAACCATCAAAGTTACAATCTTCGCCATCAGTACAACTTTGAATTTATTAGTCATTCATAATACCTGTTTAATCAATAGCTGGCATCAATACAAACACAACTGCGATCACAACTGCGATCTTGAAACTATAACACCTTGATCTGTTAAGGTAACCCAAAGAATCTTAACCCTTCCCTAAGCAACTGTTTTTCAAACTTTATCCATTTTTTTTCCAGACTTTTCCATCGCAGCAAGCCAGCTGAAGGCTGTCTCCTGCAAGAAGAAGATGACTTAATGACCGTCTCCTTCATCCCTAAGAGACGACAGGAGCCCAGCATCAACGGATGATATCAGCCCATCACAGGGCAAACGTCCCGAGGTTAGACTAGGCGAGCGATAGATGGCGCTGATTTAAAAAAAATGTTAATTGATTTGCAGGCAACGAAATTGAGTCGTGCAAGGAGATTTTGGCGTTTGAATAAACATAACAGACGCGCTTTTGGTATATTGCTGTAATGACATTGGGAGAGGATTGCTGTTAGTAAACTTAAGTGAAATTGTCTGTGGTTTTGTAGTAATTGTGTTGAAAAAAAACAAAATGGCGGAACAAATACCGCCATTTTTAATTTTTTTTATTCCGTGTTTGGCAAAGCGCCGAAAGATCCTTTTACGGAAATGGTTAGGATTTTGCTGTTTAATTTCAATGTACAGTTCTTTCACAATAATTGTGCCACCGAGTTCGCAAAAAAAAATTAACTAGCAATAAAATTGTAGTCAATGAAAGTTGTTATTAGCGCCATCTATTGACGAAATGGACAGTGTGTCCTTAAAAAGGTATGGACTGGACAATTTCCCAAATGGATTAGGGCCGTTGCACACCACGTCTTTTTTATGCGCTGATGACGCGCGTTTTTTATTAGCGCGTTTAGCAGATTTTGCTGTTTTTTTCTGTTTTATTCTCTGCATTGCTACACACGCACTGTAAACGCACGTTTGTGTGAGATGATCACGATGTATCAGCGCGTTTAAAGCGATACAAATGCAAAGATCGTGTGCAATGGTAGCTTCGCTCAGCAAACGCGACTTCAGTCTTGCGTTTGCTGAGCGTCCTGATTGCGTTCTACGCGCGTCGTCAGCGCATAAAAATAACGTCGTGTGCAAAGGCCCTGATGTGACCAATGGACAAAGTGCAGTGTTACAGTGAAACTAAGAATAAAGACTGATGTGTTTGTGTAAATATTAAGAGTGTCAGGCGCAGTTGAAAATTGGAGGTTTTGTGAAATGACTAGGTGAAATATTTTTATAATTAGTTGTAACTTTTTGTTATTGGTTCTTGTATGTATTTTGATTTAGTTGTGTGTGGTTTTTTAATGTATTCTGATTAAGCAGGATTGGATGCAGATTAAAAAACTGTAATCATAGTGACATCTACAGTGTATTGTTTATTTAATGTATCTTAAAGCAAGTTATTTAAGTACAATTTATTGTGCAATAGAGTATTTTTTGTACTATACTTGAATGTAAAAGAAAAATCTTTTCATTACCTATATCTTCCAAAGTATCTAGATTTTTCACAAAATCCTCAATTTTCCAAGCTTCGTTACTATCTAGCCCTTAGAAGCTAACATGGCTTTAACATAACAAGATATATCGCTTTGTAGTTTAAATTAGTTATAAATTCGTACAAAATGTATGTAAAAATATATAGCTACCAATGATTAAACACTCTGAAAATCTCTTTCAGTACAATAATAAAATTATACTTGAAAATCTTTTAAAAGATGCCTTCTAAAATTGATTTCGCCTGTGAAATTTTAATGTTTAATTTTGCTTAAAAAGTTATAAAATATGTCAGTTATTTTTTAAATACACTCAGTTTTGATTGGACGCCAAATATTCAATCGGTAAATAAAATAAAAAATATTAACAATGATAGCCAAAAAGTTTCTTTGCCTCTAAAAGCTAAACACTTTTGTACTTCCTTATTTTTTATGGCATTATATAATGTTTCAATATTATTCCATTATTGTATAAATCAATAGTTACCATTTTGTACAAAAAAATAATGTTTTTTTTTATATTATTAATTCGATAATGTGCACCATTTTGCTATATAAAACGTTTTCTATCTCACAAATCTTCATTAAACTAAAGTAAATCTAAAAGAAAACATTCAAAATATACACGAAGCCAGCATATCAAACTATCGGAAACTGTCAAATGTTCCCAATCAACCTTGAACTTAAAGCTTTGGTAATAGAATTGAAAATCTGTTAAAGAAATTTGACAGATTTTAGTAGTGTGCTGGCGTTTGTATCTATGACATCAATATCGGATCAGCTGTTCTCGAATTGTGAGCTGGCAAACAAGAAATAAACAATAAATGGAATATTACTCATCATCATCTGCCTAGCCTTTTCCCAGATATGTTGGGGTCGGCTTCCAGTCTAACCGGATGCAGCTGAATACCAGTATTTTACATGGAGCGACTGCCTATCTGACCTCCACAACCCAGTTAGTACTGGGTAATGTTAGTATCCAAACTTAATTTTGTATCTGCCTGCCGTTTCCAAACTATGTCGAGGTCGGCTTCCAGTCTAATCGGATGCAGCTGAATACCAGTATATTACATGCTGCGTACCTAATATTCCATTAATTTATTATTTTAACGAAAGGCGAGAACTGTATAATATAGTATTATTTTGATATATTTATTAATAATGTTATTGACACTATAAAACACCCAGTTTGCGTGACCCCAGTTTTTAATCATCATCTGCCTGCCTTTTCCGAACTATATTGCAGTCGGCTTCCAGTCTAACCGGATATAGCTGAATACCTGTATGTTACATGGAGCGACTGCCTATCTGGACTTATTCGTTAACTGGCAAGTGTAAAACTCGCGAGTGCGCGCGAGTTGACACCGTCCGATTTTACCTTTTTTTTTTGTCGTCAACTCGCTCGCACATAGAGTACAGTCAAATAAAAACAGATTCAAACCAATATCTTTTAATAACTAGCTATTGTATACAATGTCTTATACGAGTACATTTAATAATAGTAGTAGTTGGTACCTATATTATACATTTTAAGGTCAGAATTTCAAAGTCGAGTGAGTTAACGACAAGACAAATTGGTAAAATCTTGAGGTGCCAACTCGCGCGCACTCGCGAGTTCAACACTCGCCAGTAGACGAATAAGTCCCTATCTGACCTCTACAACCCAGTTTCTGGGTAACACGATGGTCCAATATCATTTGCCGACTGGCAGAAACTTTTGTCACTGCATAAGCTATTCGCATAATAGTTCAAGTGCATACGAGAAAAGGATAACCTTTCATTCTATACTAGCGACCCGCCCCGGCTTCGCACGCGTGCAGTTTTCTAAAGAAGAAAATTTGTTTTGTAAAAAAATAACTATACCGTGTGTAAGGGACAGCGACAAACAGTTACTACGTATTTAACGGTTACTTATTCATAATTCTAAACCCATAGAAATCTTTTATCGGTTTTTTTTTTATTAGCCTGTTCTGTCCCACTGCTGGGCAAAGGCTTTCCCCCATTCTCTTCCAACTTTTTTGTCGGTTATTAAAAAAATCTGTTGTTTCCTACAATAGTGCAATACCTACACGGTCAAAATGTATGGAACAGCTGTTTTTTACAAATTCATCATCATCTGCCAAGCCTTTTCCCAACTATGTTGGGGTCGGCTTCCAGTCTAACCGGATGCAGCTGAATACCAGTATTTTACATGGAGCCACTGCCTATCTGACCTCCACAACCCAGTTCATCATCATCATCATCAGCCTATAATGTTCCCACTGCTGGGACGCAGGCCTCCTCTCTATGAGAGGGGATGGGCTATAATCCACCACGCGGGCCCAGTGCGGATTGGTGAACCCAGTTAGTACTGGGTAATACGATACCCCTTGGTTAGATTGGTTGTCAGACTTTTTTTTTTTGGGCCACTGACTACCTAACGACTGTCAAAGATCTTCAAATTCTTCTGTTTTTTACAAATTGCCTATGAAAAATTTCTATGTGATTTGTATGAGTTCAGAATGATGAACTGTATACATGGTAACCGTTTGCGCGTGTCCCTCCACCCTGTATTTTCTGTCATTTAAACCTTGTCCCGACAATTAATAACATAACAAAAAAAAACGGCCAAAATGGTCGAACCTTCCAAATTGAACTTTATTCCCAAAAAGCCAAAGTTGGAATGAATATAGTGCCAATGATGTTAGTAAAAATGCTGTTTTAAAAGTGACATTATAATTATTTTCTATATGAAAAGTTAATAATATACTTTGTATTTAATTCCGTTAAAATATTTGCGCCCGATAGATGGCAATAGGCTCGCCCTTAGTACACCTTTGCCTAACCGGTATAATGGCGTTTTTTTATTTCAACGGAGTTAAATACAGAAATTTATAACAAAACTTAAGATATTTTTGCGTTTATACGTAGTTTACATTTTTTTGTTTCGTTTATACATTTATTATTTTAATCGTGTACCGTATTTATAAAGTTTAAATATTGTAGTTTTTAATATGGATATATTTTTGTAACAAAATATAAAGATTTAATTTTTATTTTTTCGTTTTATTATTATATTTTTATATTTTTTTTATTCGCTGGATGCGAGTCGCACGGGAACGTTCAATGTAGCGACACTTGTGGGAGGCCTATGTCCAGCAGTGGACGTCTTTCGGCTGAAATGATGATGATGATATCTACTGTGATCATTTTGACATACGTTGCTGGATAGAAAAAGTGTCCAAATAAGTTAGTGAATGGACCAAGTGACTTCAATGTGTCGGGAACATCCTCTTAAATATTTAATGTATTGTCTGCTTTTCAAGAAAAAGTCAGAAACAAGTTAATTTTCGAATCAGTAACGTTTTAGTTAAATTCTGTAAAACTAATTGCATTTTGTCAGCTATTTTAGTCGCTAAACAATGAGTGTAAGCCCTTAAGTACCTCTAACGAAGCCGAAAGGTACTTGTCTTCCCCGTAATTGCGATTTTTTTTTTGTTGTAAACCATACCTGGGAACCATCTAGTTACAAAGATATGGGGGATCAAAGTTCCAACTTTATCATAAAGTTTTTCTTTAAATACAAGTTTTACTTTGAATACCTCTAAAACCCCTCTACTATTCAATGCATCCATCAGCACAATGTTTTGACTGCACGCCCCCCCCCCCCCCCAAATAATAATTTCCCAGCAATCATTTTTGCATACAGTTACTTAGTTTGATGTACAGAATGGTTGATTGACGGTTTCGTGAAGGGTTCATTTACACCCTGATTACACTACGGTCAAAAGCTTGACGACGTAATGGGGGCTATCGTTTTTAAGCCCAGATGGCGCCACTGTCGAGTAAGGTCCTGTCATGAATTCTATATTATACTTTAAAGTACAAATAACTTCATAAAAAGTTTATTTCATTTCGTATATCAACATAATTAGTGTAAACTTCAGATACATATTTACAAATATTCTCCCTAGTATCAACTAGCATGAAACATTCTACGTCCAAGTACTAACAAATAAGATCCTAAGTTGCTACTTAAAATCTTCAAGCCATAATTAATCAGGAATAAAAAAAATAAATCATTTAGGATCAAACATTTTGTACATTTTATGCACCCACCAAACTGCGTAACAGTTTGTCGGCGGGATTAACGCTCGTCTTAATACATTTTTGGTTCAAATAGTAATAGCACAAAATAATTAGGACTCCGGACAGTCCGGACACGCGCGGCGGCGGAGGCGGGCCGGGCCGTCACAATGATTCAGAAATACAAAAAAAAATAAAAAAAAAGTTACACAGTTCAAAGTTACAGTTAATGGCTCAATCTAGACCAGAATCATGAATATTAGTTAAAATACGTGATAAAAAAGCACGCAACGAGCGAAAACTATGAAATCTGACAATTTGGAAGACCTTACTCTACACGAACGCCTCTAGCGGCGAATTCATGCGCGATAGCCCCCATTCAGAGTGCGATAGGATACCCCACCGCCTACCAAGCTCCTTGTGTAACCCTGCACTTTGAGGGACCTCACCGAGGCCACTACTAACGCTGATGATGATGATTATGCCATCTAGCCGATTTCGGCCACAGCAATGCATTCAATGGCTTTCTAGGCAAGTTGTCGAGAGCTTTGAAGGCTCTCAAGTTCGCTCCGAAAAACTCCGAGCGAAAAACTCCGAGCACAAAACGGACATTTCAGATCACCATTGACGGCATTGTAAGGCTGTAGGTGGTCTAGCTTTAAAGTCATCTAATTCTTCTTTGCGTGTCGATAGATTCAAATAATTATATAATAAATTCAAATAATGCCCAACCAGTATATTGCCACCTGCACAGCTGTCATTGGCTTCATTTAAATCCTGGAAGGTGCGGGTGGCTGTGCAGGATGGGCAAGAATGGGTCCTGCAGAGAGGCTCCACACTGACATTGGCTTTGGGACGGGTCGATGATACCCCATTTGACCAGATTATTTCTACAGCGGCTTACCTGGGCCCGCAGACGGTTAAGAGATTTCCAGATTGCCCACTGCAGTTCCTGTCCAGGAGGAAGATGTTCAGCCAGTAAAACGACTACCTCAAGGTAGTGTGCTAGCCCCGGCCCTTTTTAACATTTACACAAACGACCAGCCTTGATCTCCACCAACGAAACGCTTTTTATAAAAGAAAATGCCCTACGGCCAAATCAATCCCAAACCCAGTCTTGTGCTTTCCATCTCCGTAACCGTCAGGCAAAAAGAGCTCTCAGCTTTAGAGTTATAACGTTTTAAATCTAACTTAGACCTCTCTTCAAAGGCTTTGACCTGCCGATACATTAATGCTATTTAGGTGGCAGAACTCTGGGGGGTTAGTATGTAATTTCCGTGTGGGATAGAGACAGAGCTATACAGGTCGTCTAGCGCCATTTCTTTCCCACATGACTTGACAACTGCTTTAAGACGTGGTAGGCCCCCTAGTCAAAGCTTAATCAACACTCGACTTTGAGACCATCTAAAAACAGCTCAAATTCCAACAAACATCAATTATATGAAGCCTGAATTTCTTCAATAATTCGTCGGTTAACAGTTTTGAATTTCCGTCCAAAGGATTCGACATCTTGATGACTGTCTCTTGACAAGATACCAAGTAACTGCACAAACTGAACTAAGGTTAAAGCATAAAAGTTACGGTTTATCCGTTCATAAGATGTCTTAAAGAATCTGGTAGTAATAACTTGTTCATCAATGATGTCACATTCTCTAAACCATTTTTCAATGATTTCGTATTTCGCACCTTCCTGTTGACTTGCTCCGTATAAAGTCATGTACATTTCTTCTAAATCCATGGCTTTTTATGCTTGTATGTAAAAACTTCGGTATCTTTTTTATTCTAGGCAAGTATTCTTCTCAGTAACGCCCCACACTGGGGTTACATGGGGGATTAAGGCCCACGTAGTGGATACGGCCCACGTGGTGGAATGTGGCCCATGTGTTGAATTTTGGCCCACCTGGTAGATTCCGACCCTACGTCGTGGATTATGGCCCACCTAGTGGATTACGGCCCACGTGGTGGTTTACAACCCACGTGATGGAAGGCGGCCCACGGAGTAGATCACGGCCTACCTAATAGATTAAGGCCCACGTTCTCTCACAGAGACGAGGCCTGTCCCAGGACGTTACAGGCTCACTAATGTGCCTTTACTTCGCACGGGTGCAAACTTATAATATAACCAGATATCCAAACACATAGGTTTATGTACAATATGTAAGTTACAAACGTTAAAAACGTTACGTATTTAGGACATGAACACGACAAAAATGGACTATATACGTTCTCTTATAAAAATAGATCCAAAATAGTATTTATAGAAGATTGAATTCGAAATTGTAGTAAATAAAATGTCTCTAAAACGTGTCTATTTGACTTTTGTTTAAGAATCTAGGGGGCAATGCTTGGGCTGCGGGACTGTTCGAAAGAGATACCGCGGCCCTGGAACACGAAGGGCAAGAAAGGAACATGGGTGGGTTTTAGTCAGTACAAGTCTGACACTCCCTTCCGCTCTGCCCAGAGCGGGAGAAGTCACTTGATGATTTCCCATCCGAAAAAAAAACGAAAGGGGGCAATGCTTGCCATATATCTACTAAACGGGGTGTAAGGGACACCGACGAAAACGGTTACCATGTATTCCGTACATCATTCTGTACTTATAATGATGAGAATGATCCATGCGTCATGCTCGTGAACGGGCGCTGTCAGTTTGGGCTGGTCATCTCTAAGCTGCCACGGATTATTTTAACTACTTACTTTGTTTTTAAATTGTTGATATAATATTTTACTCTGGACGCTCTTAACGTGCACGTATTTCTACATCGTTCTCACATATAATGTATAATCTCAATATGAATGATGTAACCAAGATTTTGTAACAATATTTTGATTGAAAAGAGTGTCCATGGAGTTTCTTGTCCATTCTTCTCCATAGAGATCTACGCTTTGGAATGGGCAACTACAGTACTTTCACAAGTTATTATGCCTCGTGTCTGTGACTGTAGCTTAGCCTAATTTGTTTTTCTTACATTCAAAAGTGCCTGTAATGGTCTAATTGAAATTAATGCTTTTGAGTTTTTGAGTTTGATAAACGGAAACAGATATTTCATCGGTTACTAAAAAACCAGCTATTCCATAACATTTGACCGTGTAGGTCAGGGTTGGCGAACCAATGGAACGCAATACAATATTTTGGGCACGCCACCGATCAAAATCGTTTGTATTTTAGTTCAAAATAACTAGGTTCATTATATATTCTACTAAAAGTAACCTCTTCTAAGAAGTTATAACCCTAATGTAAGTTATTTGTCATCTTATCTGCAACAACAGAAGTCAAACTACCGTTGACCTAGAATCATCAAGAAGCAATGTTCACTGACTTTTTTATAGATACGTGTGTAAGACTGCCTCATTAGTCAAGTGGTCGCCAGTGCCACTCCTATAGCCGACGCTCTCGTTTCGATTCCCAGGTAGAGCGAAGCGTTATTAGGTTTTTTTCCATCAATAATCTCTCAGTAGCAGCCATGGGTCTAGATTTGTGCCCGGTTGATGGCTATCGGCTCGCCCCCTATTACATAAATGGAGTAAAATGGGTCTACTTTTAGGTATTCCTCTGCCTTACCCGTCTTATTACAGGTGTGTTGTTATTAGAATCAAGCTGCAAATAAGTGCAAATAAGGAAGAGTAGGAAGCGATTGTTTGAGCTGTACGGCCTTAAGCCTTACATCAACTCAGAAACTTTTAATAAATATGTTGCAACTTACTCAAAAAAAATTAAAATCACTTGTAAGGTACCTAAAGCCTTATTCATTAGCAACAAGATTAAATCCGCCGATAATAAAATAAAGACGGTTTGGAAAACTATCAATAGTGAGACTAATAGACATAAAACATATAATAATGATATCACACTAGAGACTTCTCGTGGTCTTCTAAGCACTAAAAACGAAGTTGCTCAAGAATTTGTAGACTTCTTCACTAGTATCCCACATAAAACTACTGAAACCTTAAATTCCTCACCCTTGCTTTCTATTGAGTTATTAAGAGCGAACGTTCCGGCCTGTCCGGTTGAGTTTCAATTTAAGCATACAAACCCCATAGCTGCAGTCATTAAAGCTTTTAAGGAAATCAAAATCAAATTAACCGAGGATCTATGGGGAATGTCGGTTAAAGTTTGTCAAGCTATTATTGAGACTATTGCACCGTACTTAGCCTTAATATTTAATTTGTGTGTGGACCAAGGAGTCTTCCCGGACCTTATGAAATACAGTAAAGTAATACCACTTTTCAAATCCGGGGACAGAAAAGACACCAATAACTATAGACCCTTCGAATCCGTGTTGCCGGTTTTCAGCAAGGTCTTTGAAAAGGTTATGCTTACTCAAATGCTCAACCACTTTAACACCAATAAATCTTACATGAGACACAGAATGGTTTCACCAAAGGACGTTGTACGACTAACGCCGGTGTTACCTTATTAAAACACATATTTACTGCGTGAGAAGAGGCACAAGATGCCATAGGAATCTTCTGTGACCTCTCGAAAGCATTTGATTGCGTAAACCACGAAACCCTACTCTTTAAACTCGAACATTACGGTTTAGGGAAACTTACGCTTAGGTTAGTGAAATCGTATTTAAACGATAGACATCAGCAAGTACATATAAATGGTGTCAATTCAATGGGTTTAAAAGTAAGTATGGGTGTACCGCAAGGTTCAATATTAGGTCCTTTCCTCTTTTTAGTTTATATAAATGATGATCTACCCCATTTATTTAAAAACCAACCACAAATGGTGTTGTTTGCTGATGATACCTCTTTAATATTTAAGATAAACAGACGTGCCACAAATCTTGACGACGTAAATAACGCCCTACTGCAGGTCCATGGTTTGTTCACCGCGAATAATTTAGTATTAAATGGGAAAAAAACTAAATGCATAAGATTGCTCTACCGAATGTGAAAAGTATTGTTAGTGACATAGTATTGAATCAAGAGAAACTAGAATTCGTCGAAGATACTGTTTTTCTGGGGATCACGCTCGACTCAAGGCTACAATGGGGTCCGCATATAACATCTCTTGCAGGACGGTTGAGTTCAGCAGCATATGCTGTTAGAAAAATCCGTCAATTTACTGATGTAGATACCGCGAGGCTAGTCTATTTTAGTTATTTTCATAGTATTATGTCATACGGTATTTTACTATGGGGACGGGCTGCAGACATCGAGTCTATATTTATTCTACAGAAAAGAGCTATCAGAGCCTTATATCATCTACGTAGGCGTGATTCTATAAGAGAACTGTTCAAGGAAATTAACATCATGACAGTACCTTGTCAATACATCTATAAAAACATCATGTACGTTAGGAAAAATCTGCATTTATTTAGTAAAAGAGGTGACAGGCACCACTATAATACTAGAAATAGGGACCAACTAGTACAGCCAGGTTTTAGGCTAGCTAAAGTAGACTCATCTTTCATGGGGTACTGTTTAAAATGTTACAATAAAATACCTCCCCACATTCTAAAACTAAATGAGACGAAATTTAAATCTTGTATAAAACGCACACTATGTAGGCAAGCATATTATAAGTTGGGGGATTACATTGATGATAAAAATGCTTGGCTCAATGCTGGTCCTGCTCCACAACCATAGGGGCAAACTAATTGATTACCGTGTGAAGTTATTGTGGAAGCTGCAGAAGATTGTAATAATATCTTTGCATTGTATAGACTCAATATCTTAGTATTATATAATTGCATAGCACATGTGTGAGTACTATGTACTGTAAAGCTACCATTTACATTTGGTTATCTTTCATTGACTTGAATTTACCCTTGACATTCTCCCACCCACCAGGGAGAATGTCATGCTCACTAAAATGTCTCGCTGATGGTGGCGGGTGTGTCGGGTCATTTAACTTCCTTCAATATGGTTGAGCTGAATGGGGCTGATCCATGCGTCATGCTCGTGAACGGGCGCTGTCAGTTGGGACTGGTCATCTCTAAGCTGCCACGGTTTATTTTAACTACTTACTTTGTTTTTAAATTGTTGATATAATATTTTACTCTGGACGCTCTTAACGTGCACGTATTTCTACATCGTTCTCACATATATGTATAATCTCAATATGAATGATGTAACCAAGATTTTGTAACAATATTTTGATTGAAAAGAGTGTCCATGGAGTTTCTTGCCCATTCTTTTCCATAGAGATCTACGCTTTGGAATGGGCAACTACAGTACTTTCACAAGTTATTATGCCTTGTGTCTGTGACTGTAGCTCAGCCTAATTAGTTTTTGAGACATTCAAAAGTGCCTGTAATGGTCTAGTTGAAATAAATGCTTTTCAGTTTGAATTTTTAATATTCGCAGCACTCAAGAACAATGTTGACAAAAAAATAACACCATTTTAATTTAACCAAGAATTTATTTGAATATTCATGAGCGCTCATTTTTTCTGCAAAGCCTCTTTAAAAGCTTGAAGCCCCACAATAGCTGCATCGATGACCTGTGGTGTTGAGGCGGCCAGCTGCTTAGACAGCTGATCAACTGACTTAGACTGTTCGGCAGCTAACTGGGCTAAGATAGCCTTGAACTTGGCGAGCTCAACCTGCTGTTCCTTAACGGCATCTTTAAATAATTTGCGGACTTTTTCATCCTTTACTGTTTCTATTACTTTAGCTGAAAGAAACGAAAGACAGAATCTACATTTATTTAGCACAGACTTAAGATACACATTCTGCTAGATACTGCAGGAGATAAGGAATGTAAAAACGGAAATGTGTGCCTTATGGCTATGCCAAATAGTCCTAATTCAAAAAACGCCAGGCTACTGGTGCTGAGAGTTCAAAATCATTTATCCACGGACTGAGAAACATGTTCAAAACATTGTACAATTTACAGTCAATTAGTACTTGATGTGACATGGCTATCCAGTTTCTTCCGGCCACTTTAATGAGATCGTCTGTCCACCTCATCAGTTGTCTTCAGTCTGGATACAATGTCGACAAAACCGCCCAAAGTGGTGAGATTTGGAAGAGACCTACACTCAGCATTGTTTGGCCAAGGGTTGAAGAAGAAGAAGAAGAAGAGTACTTGATGTCAGATTTTTTAAAGCTAATTTTGGGACAAGCTCGCCACAATAATCCCAAACCACTGTAACACCTGAAAACCAAAATCAACAGTGGCGAGACCCAGAAAAGCTCCGAGACAATGAAGCTCGACGAAGTCCCAGAGAAACTATTTAACTGTCTTGGATTGGATCCCGCAATGAAATTAATCAGAAAAGATTTTTTGCAGCTGTGGCGGGTACCTAATCAGAATTTCGAATGGCTGATAGCTGTCGCTCGATACTAGTCTTCAGCTGCTTCCGGTTATCATCATCATTTAAGCTGAAAGACGTCCATTGCTGGACATAGGCCTCCCCAAAGGGGGGTTTTGCCATAATCGCCACGCTTGGCAGGCGGGTTGGCGATCAGAGTACGGTTTTTACAAAAGCACGCTGCTGCCCATTCTCTGGTAAGTCCCTTAGTCGCCTCTTACGACACCCACGGGGAGATATGGGATGGTGCTATTCTTTACGTCCGACATACAGTACTTCCGGTTATACTAGAAGCAGACGAAACATAGTTGGGAAAAGGCAGGCAGATGATGACTCCGATGGTAGATAGTATTTAGCAGTCGTGACGGGTAATCTGAAGCCCAAAAATCTGACCACGAGTATTATGGTGTTACCCACTTACTCAGTTACAGGTTTGTTGGGGTCAGATATGCATCCGTCCCATGTATAAAAATATTCATAAGCTTGAAGGATAGTAATATGAATTCTTAAAATAATTGTAACAAAAGACCTTGTGTTGTTCTGAATTGACGTCCAGTCTAACTGGATGCAGCTGAATACCAGTATTTTACATGGGGTGACTGCCTATCTAACCAATATTGACAATAAAAAAACCAATTTGATCTAACAAAGAATTTATTTTAGAACCCTCATTTCGGTGCCTGAAAAGCTTCTTTTAAAGCGTTAAGCCCGATAAGGGCATCAACAAACATCGGTCCTTCGTTAGCTAGTTGAACCAATAGCTGATCAACTGGCTTTCGCTGTTCGGCAGCTATTTTAGCTAAGATAATCTTGAAATGGTCGAGTTCTACATGCAGCGGGTTTCTAACATCCTTAAATAACTTGCGAGCGTAGGGTTCCTTTCTACTTTTAATTATTTTCGCTGAAAGGTGTTTTAAATCATGATCAAAAGTCGTTCCATGTAAAATACTGGTATTCAGCTGGTTAGACTGGAAGCTGACCACAGTGTAGTTGGAAAGTATGTTCCATGGAGCGACTGCCTACTGACCTCCACAACCCAGTGACTTGGTCACACGATACCCATCAGTTACCTTCTGCTTGTTTTTCCCCCGACTATGTTGGAATCGGCTTCTAGTCTCAACGGATGCAGTTGAATACCAGTATTACCTCTTAAGAAGTAGTTTTAAGACGTTATGGCTTCTGACTACTCGTAATGAATAGTGCGCTTGATATCTCTACTATTAGAATGGTATTATACTTACAGTTGTCATGGTACGAGCATGTGATGCAGAGCAATGAGGACAATGCCATAAGAAAGTTTTGAGTATTAATGTGGATGGTTGTAAGAGTATGGGAGGACGAAAGAAATGTTGGATGGACTGTGTGACGGATGGTATGGCTAGGAAGGAGGTAACTGCTGAAATTATGAATAATAGAGAAGTGTGGAAGAAGAAGACATGCTGTGCCAACCCCAAATTAATTGGGCTAAGCGCAGAAGTACGATTCATGATGACTTACAATCTTTCATCCATGTCAGTAAGTTTTCGACATCAGCTTTTCCAGCTTTTTCAAGTTGTCTGAATATGGACTCCATGTTACGGTTTTTTTTAAGAGTTTTTGGTTGGTTTTTGGTTATTTAATATTACAAAACATGTTTGTAAAAGATGTTGCTTACATAGCCAGGAAAAAATAAAGTTGACAGAAATCAATTTGTCATTCTTTTATGGTCACATTTTAGTTTTAAATAGACAAAACATAAAGGATATCCTTGTATTTATTTTTACTCAGAATAGGCACCAAAATTCATCATCACCATCCACAGTACGACTTTACCCACTTTTTTCAACAAAATAGGCTTGCGTTTGGTCGCAACTCGGGCCACACTACGCGCCTAGGAGAAACCGATTTACTCGACCTTTCAATACTGCTTGGCCTCTATTTGTTTTATTAAGCCGTGTATAATGCCTGACTGTAATAGTGTCCGCACCGTCCGGGGAGAGCTGTTATGTGGGGCTTGCACCTGCTAAAAAAACACCACCGTGAGCTTACTGCTGGTATACTTATAGTACTCTTTGGCTTACTGTCGCCTTGGCAGACTGCTACACATGACGTTCGCGACCTTCTAGCACAGACCGCCTCCGGGCACCGACTCCTTTGGCGATGTCCGGGGTCACATGGGACATCGCCAACACTCATGAAGGCCATGCCAGGGACTCACACCGAGGCCATAGAGTGCCATCGAGCAAACCACCCCCGTGTGTAGCCGTCCGCAAGTCACGTTTGGACTGCCCAGGTTTGGTAACAGTCAGCCGAGGGCGGACTCCGTGCGGATCAGTTTTTGCGTAAGCTGAGCAAAGTGCTCGCCAAAGTTCCACCTCTATTTCTGGATGAAAAGCACAGCATGCTAGCCTGGACCACTATTCTGGCGTGACCTCCAATTGAGATGTGTGCCAACCGGTGGCCAGCGTTGGGGCGCATGAAATGCCAGGGACTCCGTCTTTTCGAGTGCCAAACTGAGGCCCAGTGCCTCGATTCGTCCCACGACGAAGGACGTGCCCTCGACGGTACAGCGTTCTCTACCCGGGCCGTGACGAGAGTGTCGTCAGCGTAGCAAATGACGCCCTGCCCGGGGGGGAGCACGGTTAGTATGTTACACAAGAGCGGACCAAAGCCCGCCCCATGTGGAACATCGCAAACGATCACCCTACCGCATGACTTGGCCGTCCCGTCCGTCGTAGCTGACGAACCACCCCTACATGTAATCTGCTACCAACTGTTTCAGGTAGACGGACACAGGCCACCGCCAACAACACCCCACCCTGTGCCACCCCATCCTTCACCTCGACCTTGAAGCGCAAGATGGCGTCTATTGTCGAACTCCCTGCCCGGATGCCAAACTGAACGTCCAACAAGTTCGGGCCGACCGCTTCCAAGTGCCGGACGATGTGGGTAGCTTTAATAATTTTCTAATATTCTAATTTTCTCTAGCACCTTCCCCGGCTCGATACAATCGGCCTGTATCCCGATGGAGACCCCAGGGGACACTCCGCCTTTTGCAGCAATAGCAGTCCACCTGTCTTCCAGGCTTTAGGAACCGTCTCAACCTCGGACAGGGGTCGAACAGTTCCCTAAGCCTCTCTTCTAGCGCCGCTTCCAATGCCAGAGCTAACACCCTTGCAGGTAGGTCTGGGGTAGGGCTTTAAATACCGGATATTTTCAATACCGGTATCAATACCGGTATTGGAAGTCAATACCGTGATCACGGTATTAATACCGGTATTACATTAATAAAACCATTAAAATACGTGTTTTTATTTTCAAATCAGTCTTTATCGTTCTTATCATTACATATTATAAAACAAAGTCCTCCGCCGCGTCTGTTCGCGATAAACTCAAAAACTTCTGCACCGAATTGATGCTGTTTCCACCAAAGGATAGAGTGGTTCTCGAGGAAGGTTTTAGTATATAATTTTTCATGTTTTTGTATACATTGGCTAAGGAGGTAGGTAGGTTACGTAGGTAGGTACTAGGGATATAGCTAGGGTAGGTAGGTACTATGGAGGTAGGTAGGGTAGGCAGGTACTAGGGAGGTAGGTAGTCAGTTAGGTAGGTAGGTAGGTTAAGTACTAAGTAGGTAGGTAGGCTAGGTACTTGGTAGGTAGGTAGGGAAGGGTAGGGTAAGTTCGGGCAGGTTGGTAGGTTGGTAGGTAGGGTAGAGTATTCAAGATTAGTAAAAGATGCATTGCAACGCATGCGGCACAGCTAGTACCTAAATAAAAATTATTGCTGGCATGCGCTCTAAGGCTTGTTTCACACGTACCACAACCACACCACATCGCAGCGAGAAAAGGTGGTCAAGCAGTGGTAACGTGTGAATAGTATCGCTGCAGCATTGTGCAGTTGCGCTGGTACCGTCAAAATATGGATGTGTTTGCGTTGTTGCGATGTGGTCGGACGCTAGTTTGCGGTGTCACCGATGATTACTGTGGTTGCGTTGTAGTTGGTATCACCCAAGTGTGTGATAATGACGGCAATATTTGGTCCGTGTGAATATACATTTTCAATACAAAATTAAACCCGCCCACATCGTGTGGTTGTGGTGTGGTTGTGGTACATGTGAAAGAAGCCTAAATCTCTTTGGTCAAAAACATGACACGATGGATTTTGATTAGTTCTAACTGTCAAATCCAATTTAATAATCACAACGCATCATCATACTATAAAATACAAATGTTATGATATCTAAAAGGCTATCTTATAGACATCATAACATTTTGCAATAGAATGCCGGGCAAAAGATTTTCTTTTCGCTGTTTACTACATATGATATTTAAATTTAGTAAATCAACACAAAAAAACGGCAAGTTACCAGAACAGAAATAGCAGATAATCATGGAGCAAGCTTTCGCTAATCTGCAGAAGGATGGGAAGAATGATGTGGACCACTTGCTCAAGTAGATGAAAGATTGTAAGTGCCTTTTTACTGTTGGTATCCCAGCTCATACCATCATACGTCGTGATGTCCCTCTGTCCCAGAGATTAAAGCCCCACCGCTCATGCATGAATTTTGGAAAAGAATTTGTGACTTTTTTATATTACTAGTTGTGCCCGGCATGCCTTGCAATGCATCTAAAGTCTAATATTCTAGTTTTTTACTACCCTAACTTTATTACCCTAACTGCCTACCTACCCTACTCTAAACCTACCTTACCCTACCTACCCGCCTACCTACCCTACCTTCCTACCCTACCTACCTACCTACCCTACCCTATCTACTTATCTTACCTACCCACCCTACCTACCTACCAAGTACCTTTCTACCCTACCTACTTACCCTCGTACCTACCCTACCTACCTTACCCTTCCTACCTACCTACCCTACCTCCCTAAAGTTCCCGTTTGTTAAACTGCCAGTGAGGCAAAAGTACCAGGCTGGCATGAGCTGAAGGTGGTAAGCATTTACATAATTCTGGGTATAAGTACGGTCTTTTTTTATATTTTCTCACCTTTTAAACCTTCCCTGGACTACGACAAACATTTCAAAACCAAAATCAGCTAAATCGGCCCAGCCATTCTCGAGTTTTAGCGAGACAAACGAACAGCATTTATATACAGGTGTCCAGTAAATAGCACGACATACTGCAGAGGGTGATAGCTTGGGTCAGTACCTGCCAAAACAATACTATATATGTTCAGCAAAATCTTACGGATTTACAGTTTTACAAAATTTTCCGAAATATCGAAAAATCTCCACTTTGAAACAGATTTTTAAAAATCTCGTAATGAAAAATTCTTTTTCTAGTATTTTTTTTTATACAGCACAAAAGTTCAGGTAGTTGCGTTGCCAAATCATCGTAGTGATCACAATAAAAATCCAAATCGTAAGGCATACAAAGTACGGGGTCCAAGGCACAAAACAGTCGTCAGTACGAAACAATAATTTGTGAATACAGAGATGCTTTGCGCACGGCTTAAGATTCGCGGATTGGTAACGGCTGGCTTAATGTAACGGCACGGTATAATAATTTGCGTAAATGAGCAGCTATTACTTATTCTCGTAGTGGTTTTTGACAAAATTACGTTAATTACATTTTCAAGAAAATCAGCTTCTCTGGAACTAAAATAGCATTTTTTTGTATTTTTTTAATGAAAATGCACTAGTATTTGTATCTTTCCAAAATCACCATTAAGCAGGCTATCTTTTAAGTTTATTGTACAAAACTGCCACATACATTTTTTTTTACCACTGGCGGTTAAAGTTATGCGAAAAGAAAATCGCTCTGTGAAAATTTCAACAAAAAATACTATTTCTTGAAAACATTCTTGTTTTTGATAGAAAAAAGACTTTCAATGAATAAAGTAACTATTCACGAATAATTTGATGTAAAAAAAAATACTAGAAAAGGAATTTTTCATTACGAGATGCTTAAAAATCTGTTTCAAGGTAGAGATTTTTCGATATTTCGGAAAATTTTGTAAAACTGTAAATCCGTAAGATTTTGCTGAACATATATTGTTGTTTTGGTAGGTATTGACCCAAGCTGTCACCCCCTGCAGTATGTCGTGCTATTTACTGGACACCCTGTATATAGATTTTAACCCAAAGGTAGTAGGTAAGTCTAATACGTACGTGAGCTTAATATTCGTGAAATATGACACAAAATCTCAAATTGTATGAATGCGAAATATGAATATTAACGTCATTTGTTAGTGGCTTGCAAAGGCTTTATATACACCGTGATTTTTTAGTCGTCTGACAAAGGTGGTCCACTCAATGTATCCGACATAAAATACCTCTAGGCGTGTTTTTTTTTACCAATAATTAAGATAATAGGTACAAAGAAAAATAAATAATACATTAGAATTATGAAACATCCTGTTAATAATGTTTACGTATCAAACAGTAGAACATACCTAACCATCGCACGAGTCGAGTAGATAGATCTTCGCTCGTAACAGAATGTTTCAACTACATTATGCATAATAATGAATTATATTTTTTTTATCTCTTAAATACCATTTCTTTTTGTTATGAATGTATAGTAGTCATTGCGTACATGAAGTGGGCTGCCGTTGTCAGATGACTAAAAAGTCACGGTGTATAATCTAAATTAAAATTATTGCTGGCTAGAGCGTATGCTCTAAATCTCTTTGGTCAAAAACATGACACGATGGATTTTGATTAGTTCTAACTGTCAAATCCAATTTAATAATCACAACGCATCATCATACTATAAAATACTGGATAAAAATAAATGTTATGATATCTAAAAGGGCATCTTATAGACATCATAACATTTTGGACTAGAATGCAGCCGGTCAAAAGATTTTCTTTTCGCTGTTTACTACATATGATATTTAAATTTAGTAAATCAACACAAAAAAACGGCAATACAGGAGAACCGAAATAGCTAATAATCATGGAGCAAGCTTTCGCCAATTTGCAGAAGGATGGGAAGAATGATGTGGACAACTTGTTCAAGTGGATGAAAGATTGTAAGTGGCTTTTTACTGTTGGTACCCCAGCTCTTACCGTCATACGTCGTGATGTCTCACTGTCCCAGAGGCTATAGCCTGACCTGCACGAATATTCGCAAAGAATTTGTGATTTTTTATTTTATTATTGTAATAACCCAAGGTATGGGTCTATGTACCCCTATTCCACATGAAGTCTTAATAAATAAATACATCCGTGAGCAATTCGTGAATTATGACACAAAATCTCAAATTGTATGAATGTGAAATATGAAAATTAACGTCATTTGTTTGTGGTTTGCAAAGGCTTTAATAAAGCCCTCGCCCACCTCGACTTCTTGCAGCGATGCAACCACAAAGACCGCGATGCTATCGCCAGCGGTATACCTTCGGCCCCTTAACCATGATTCTTCATCGCTACAATCCCGATGCTGTCGCACTTCGATACATAAATGCCTGTGAATGCTACATTTGCAAGATGGACTCCGGTTGCACATTTGCTTGGCTTGTGTCACGTGTTGCAAATGCAAGTAACGCGTGACAGCATCGCTTCATGAAGTCGCCGTGGGCGTAAGCCTTCAGCTGCATTGTATGGTCGAATTTTCAAGTTCCTGCATTCAGCAATCATCTTCCAGCCCTTGTCCCATGTTACTTGGGGTCGGCGCATCACGTTTTTTGTTCCATTGTCCTCTGTCAACCATTACGCTATCATTTACTCCTTTTTCTTTCATATCATTCCTCACACAATCCGTCCATCCCGCATTCAGCAATAATTTAGTAAAATTACGCAGATAATCAATCGAGCAAGTCAAGTTGCTCCAATCAAATAATCACTAAACCTACATAAATGTGGTCCTGGATGATTAAATGTACGAGCTCTCTTTACTCGCTTTTCAATGGCATCATCATTCGCCTACCCTTATCCCAATTTATTTGGGGTCGGCGCATCATGTTTTCTTCTTCCATACGTCTCTTCAACTCGCCATCTTATCAGAAACCTCCTTTCTAGCCATATCATCCTTCACACAGTCCATCCATCGTTTCTTTGGTCTCCCTCTACTCTTATACCCATCCACATTTATACTCAAAACTTTCCTCACCACATTTTCCGCATTCCACGGCATCATATCAGTCAATTATTTTTGTATTTGCCGCAGTCTGGTGAAAAGGGAATGTGATGTTGACTGTGAACTATGTATGTGTTATGCAATTAGGGTATCCCGAACCGGCTGACTTCATCATCATCTGCCTAGCCTTTTACATGGAGCGACTGCCTATCTGCCCTCTCCAATCTTGACAGACTTTCGAGAACCATCCTACCAACCGAGGCAGGCAAGGATCTCAACAGTAATGAATGGTCATCACACCTAGCAACCGACCTCGACAAGCAAGCTTAACTTTGTTCGACCCATTGTTAGAGTTCCGTAGTTCTCCCTGAGAAGAAAAAAGCCGTTTTTTTAAAGATAACTTCTGGTACATCTTGTTTTTTTTTTATGGGAGACTTTTTTTTTTCTTTATTACAGCGAAAGTAGTGGACGGGTCTAAGGCGCAAGAAGACAAGGCCCGCAGTCTCCTCAACGCAACACCAGACAAAGCCAACATTACCCTAGACCAGTTTAAAGATGTGCTCTCGAAATTTGCTGAAGCATTTAAATCAAATTTCGACGGAATAGCTAAAAAGCTGGCTGAGAATGGTCCCAAAGCGCTGCAAGATGCGATAAGTGGCGCCGCCAATAAATTAACTGGCGTCTTGAAAATGGGAGGATGATTACTTCCCGAAATTAGCCTATAATGTTCCCCAAGTAGGACACAGGCTGTAAGAGGAAGTGGGCTGTGATCCACGCGGGCCCAATGCAGATTATTGAATGAAATGAATACTAGTTAACCTTACTACATATAACTAATATTATAAGAACTGAGTGATTTTGTTCATTTTTTTTGTTTCTTACACCCTTTTTTTTCGGCTGGGAAATCATCAAATGACTTCTCCCGCTCTGGGCGGAGTGCAAATCCGAAGACTGAGAATCTGATTCAAAACGTTTACCTATACAATTTACAGTCAATTAGTATTTGGTTAGATGACAGATTTTTTTGTAGTCGTGACGAGTAATCAGTATTTCGAAAGCACGACAACCAGTCTAACCAAACTTTAGACTGGAAGACCCCAACATGGTTGAGGAAATGCAGGCTGATGATGATGTCTGATGGTAGATCTATTTAGGAGTGGTGACGGTTGTTAAGGTTAGATACGCATCTGCCCCATGTTTCAAAATATTCATGAGCTTTAAGAATAGTAATCATGAATTCTTGTATGTTTCGGCTGAATTGTTTTCTACGGGAGTGATATGAAACATGAAACACGCTGTTTCGAAAAACTGTTAGAATGGTACGCTAGTACGAAAGTCTTGGTATCGAAATCCACTGTTGCGAATAACGTATTCCAATCTGAATTTGTCTAGGAATTGAACTCGCGACCCAGTGATTACCAAGAACTAGCTACGATGATAACACTGACACTGAGCTATACAGGGTGTTTGGCGCATGGACCGACACAATTGTTCCAGGGATTTGGGAGGTCATTAGCTAGGTTCTAGCCATACACCCTTTGTCCCAAATGTCACGGTTGGTTACATATGATTTTTTTTTTATGGAAAAAATGGCCAAAATGTTCCTTTAATTCGTTTTGTTTTTTTTTTGTCTTTTTTGTTTTTTTCCCTGGAAAAATTGTGTCGGTCCATGCGCCAAACACCCTGTATAATATTCTACACCACTAAGTATAAATTATTAATATATATTAGTACTTATTATGATTTAACTTTGTATCCCCAGCATGCTTCCTGTTTTTATAAGCTAATCATCATCATCAAGACTTTCGTACTAGCGTACCATTCTAACAGTTTTTCGAAACAGTTTGTTCGCTACAACGTCATTCGATATACCGGTTTTCGACTTAATGAGTTTTCGAATGGCGTACCACTCGTAATTTTTTTCGAAATAGCGTGCGTCGCAATAACGTCATTCGAAGTTTCATATCACTCCCGTATTCTACATGGGGTGACTGCCTATCTAACCTATATTGACAATAAGAAAACACTTTGATTCAACAGAGAATTTATTTTAGAGCTCTCATTTAGGTGCTGGCTTTGCTGGCCCTGTTAGGTTGAAAGTATCTTTTAACGAGTCAAGCCCGGCGATGACTCCATCAATATACATGGGTCCTTCGACAGCTAGTTGCTTCGTTAGCTGTTCAATTGACTTAGACTCATTGCTAGCTAGCTCAGCTAAGATAAACTTGAACTGATCGAGTTCTACACGATGCGGGTTTACAACATACTTAAATATCTTGCGAGGGTTGTGTTCCGTAGCTTTGATTACGTTCGCTGAAAAGTGTTAAAAATCTGGATTAAAAGTCGCTCCATGTAAAATACTGGTATTCAGCCGCGATCGGTGAGACTGGAAGCTGTTCACAATGAAGTTGGGAAGTATGTTCCATGAACCGACTGCCTACTGATCTCCACGAAGATCCTCATCGGTTATCATCTGCGTTTTTTCCCAACTATGTTGGAATCGGCTTCTAGTCTCAACGGACGCAGTTGAATACCAGTATTACCTCTTTAGAAATAGTTTTAAGACTTTATGGCTTCTGACTACTCGTAATGAATAGTACGCTAGATATCTCTACTATTAGAATGGTATTATACTTACAGTTGTCATGGTACGAGCATGTGATGCGGAGGAATGAGCACAATGTCATAGGAAAGTTTTGAGTATGAATGTGGATGGTTGTAAGAGTATGGGAGGACCAACGTTGGATGGACTGTGTGAAGGATGATATGGCTAGAAAGGAGGTGACTGCTGAGATGATGAGTAATAGAGAATTATGGAAGAAGATATGCTGTGCCGACCCGTAATTAATTGGGCTAAGCGCAGAAGACTGATGACCATGATGACTTACAATCTTTCATCCATTGCGTTAAATGTTCTACATCAGCCTTACCGGCCTTTTCAAGTTGTCTGAATATGGACTCCATGTTACGGTTTTTTAAGAACTTTTGATCATTCACTATTATAAAACATGTTATTTATAAATTTTCTTTACAACTGTAAACAAATACAATTGACAGCCATCAATTTTTCATTATTTTATGGTCACATTTTAGTTTTAATTAGATAAAAATCGAAAGAGTAGGCTTTCAGTTATTTTTACTCTGACTTAGCGACTTTGTCAGAACTCGTCATTCGTCATCATCATTATCTATACCCTACTAAAGTTACGGAACAGGAAATGCAGATGGCGCTACTCGTATAAAAATATCGTGAGATGGCAGCAGTGATGCCAGATCTACTGATTTAGCAGATTTACCTGATTTTAAAAAATCTACTGATCTACTGCTTAGATTGTTATTATTTAAGAAATCTACCTGCTTGATACCAAATCAGATCGGATCATCTAGTTTTGTCGTCGTGTCGTGTCATCTGGCCATTATAACATGACATTTGTTCATCAAGTTTTGTGAATTGGCTGTATTTCTTATCTGTAGTGTGGTATGTTAACTGATCCTGAACTCAGCATAGCTATACACAAATGCTTCGATTCTATTTCGATTCGACAAGTTGTATTTCTACCTTTTTTGGCATTACGAAAGCGAGTTTAGCGGTTTTTTCGGTAAATATTTACATGAATATGTGTGTTCATATGTTCTAATGTAGGTATTATATTATGCATATAATTCGAACTCAAGTCCATTTTACCTCATGTGGGTATTACTTTTTTAATCTACTGATTTTTCCCTCCATCTACTGCTAAAACTTTAATTGTTCTACTGATTACTTCAGATTCCATCTGACAACACTGGATGGCAGTCTATGTCGCACTCTTCGGGGCAGGCTTAACGCAGCGCGACGGCAATAGTTTCTTCAAATACCTACCTATTTTCAAATTCCTCGCAGGCCCTATTCCCTCTTATGAGGAAATGCGGTAGGTATTTGAAGAAACTATCGCTGTCGCTCTGCGAGCGCGACTTCGATACAGGTGCGATAAGGACAACTACAGTAAAAAGTCATAATTCGAGGTTTGGCACTCGACTATTTCCTCCTCCAATATTCGACCAATTTAAAAGATATTTCATAAACTGAATAAGAAAGATATATACTGTGTCCCTATGTTTTTCATTAATAGTTGTCAAATTTGTACACTAGGCCTCTGTTGACTCCGGCCGTCTTTTGACGACAGGCCGTGTAGACGGCGCGTTCGTGTTCCACGCGCGCCGCAAAGAGATGTCAGCAAACAGGGAGGGGCCCGCAAGGGCCGATGCCTACCAGGGCTGCGGGACTGTTCGAAAGAGATATGGCGGCCCTGGAACACAAAGGGCAAGGAAGGAACATGGATGGGTTTTAGTCTGTACAAGTTTGACACTCCCTTGCGCTCTGTCCGGAGCGGGAGAAGTCATTTGATGATTTCCCATCCGTAAAAAAAAAAAAATGGCCTCTGTTGACAGGCGATCTAAATAGGCAATTTTGAGCATTTTGTAAAGGTTCTAGAAAACATAGGGACAGAAGAAGTTGATATTTATTAAACTGTAAAAAAATCATAGCTTTAAAGTCATAAACCAGGGAGAAAACAGTCGAGAGCGTTTGTATGGAGAAAACGCCACCCGCATTTCCTCTTAAGACTGATTTTGGGTTGCTGCTGGCGAGAGCTTAAATAACTGTAAAAGAACTACCTCCTTTTCGTAACAAAATTATTGATACCATCATCATCATCAGCGTATAATGTTCCCACTGCTGGGACACAGGCCTTCTCTCTGTGAGAGGGAATGGGCTACAATCGACCACGCGAACCCAGTGCGGATTGGTAGATGTCACGTCTTCGAATTTTTGGTTCTAGGACATGCCGGTTTCCTCACGATGTTTTCCTTCACCGTTTTTGAGAGGTGATGAAATAAATTACACAAAGTAATGCGCCTGCCTGGGTTCAAACCCACAACTTACTGTTCGTAAGTCGGGGTCGCTACCACTGGGCCACCGCTGCTCTCAATATTGATACCAATACTATCAAAAAATATTTCTAGAATCAGATCTATGGCTCTAATAGTCCGGTCAATCTAGACCAAAAAATGAGAGTGAAGGTACAGAAAGTCCCAACAAGCTGAAAATCAGTAAAATTGTTCAAAACATAATTATAAATAATATTTAAAAGTTCCCCATCATTCCCGTGTATGGAATTTTTTTTATTCAAGGTCAAAGGTAAAAAAAATGAGTTTTTCGCGATTTTCAGCAAAACGGTAAGTTTTATCATAAAAGTACCTTCGACAAAAATTGTAGAAAAACAAAAATTGAAAATCTCCATACACGGGAATGATGGGGAACTTTTAAATATTATTTATAATTATGTTTTGAACAATTTTACTGATTTTCAGCTTGTTGGGACTTTATGCACCTTCGAATGTCTAAATTGACCGGACTATAATTAATATATATAAATAAAACGACAACCATATTGGAAAAGCATGACTTATTTATTTCGTACTTTTTTACTTATTTACAGATTAACCCAAAACACATAATTTCTTTTATCAAATAACATTCATAATGTTCTCATAACCTATATGAAAAATGGAAAATCGAGTCTCAGTGTTAAACTGCTGAACCGATTTTGATGAGATTTATACAGAGAAGTATCTTACAATCAACCACACAATTATGGTAACAATATTATGTTGACGAAGACAATCGTTTTAGAATAACGCCTTTATTGTGTAGCAGTAAAGTCTATTTTTCTGGTTCAGGTATTCCTTTGTAAAATACATTAGCTTCCTTTCATCATAAGACAGAATTTTGAGGCAGAGCCACGGGACAAATTTAGTTAAGAAATAAAACTATGGTGGCCTTATTACAAAACAAGATTTATATTCAGACTTAGACCATCGCGCCATTTTTCAATTTCAAACTTTATTCCGACCAGATTTGAGATTCTGATTTTGTTGATTTTCTGATTTCGAAGTCGAACCAAATCTAAGTTATAATTTTTTTTTAAATGAACACAGTTCACAGTCAGAGTAATGTTCAATATACAAAAACTGGCTACAAGGTTTGAGTTGTATCTTTGGAAACATATATAATCCACCGTGTGTTTTTTTAACTTTATTCTGACAAGATTAGAGTTCTTAATACAAAAACTGATTTGAATGTCGAGGCACAAGTTTTCAATTTTCTATTACTAACTTTACCTCAGTCGGAATATGGTTTGAAATACAAAATCTGGCTGTAATGTTTGCTTTTGAACTATAAAGGATGTAAAAAGTCTTGACGAAGCCGAAAGGCACTTGTTCTCCCCGTCATTGCGATCATTTTTTTGTTCTAGACCATACCTGGGAACCTTCTAGTTACGGAGATATTGGGGTTCAAAGTTCCAACTTTTTCACAAGTTTTTTTTTTACTTAAGACACCTTCACGACCCCCGTACTATTCAATCCATCCATCAACACAATGTTTTGAATGCGTTACATTGAGTCCTACCGTAAAACGTGACTTTACACCCCAAAAAAAAAAGCAGTTTCCCAGCAATAATTTTTGCGTAGATTTACTTAGTTTGATGTACATAATGCTTGGTTAACGGCTTCGTGAAGAGTCTGTTTACACCCCGTATTTTATGACATTCAAACTCAATGATTAGTCTGTTCTGTAGAATTCATAATAGCCGCAAAGTCCTTAACGTCAGGCGAATCCAAGATGTCTTCTAAAGAAATATCCTGCTCTCTTATATTTTGAATTATATCTGTACTACTAATCTTATCCCCTAGTGGTATCTTCAAAGTGTCAATCTTACCATCAGCTACGATCACAGGATTATGGCTAACATCGCTGTGATGCCTCTTCACGTGGTTATCCAAAAGCGATTTCCTGACTGACTTATAATCACAAAACTTACATTTAAACGGCTTATTCCCAGTATGTACCGTTTCATGGCATAGTAGACTCTCTTTTCTAGTGGCCCTATAATCACAAAAACGACATTTTAAACCGTTCCCCAAATGCATAAGGGACACATGCTTTTGGATCTCATACTTATGTTTACAAGAATAGTTACATTCAGAACATTTATGGGGATAATGACACTTCTGATGTGTCACAAACTGACATTTGAACAACGTGGTAAACGGGCAATCTTTACATCGCAATTCATCTTCTGATTGACTGCGTTTATTGTGCAAAGCAATTTGGTCTTTAGTCTTAGTTGAAAATTCACAATTAACACATTTGTAAGGACGATTTTGATTGCCAGTATGATGCCTTTGGAAATGCCGTTGAACAGATGCCTTGAATCGAGACGTGTATTTACACATGATGCACTGGAAGGGACGATCTTTAGAATCAGATTCGATAACTTTAATGCTCTTCCAGTCTACTTCACAGTTTGGATCCAGCATATAGTTATTACTTTTCTCATGCTCTGACAGATTTGCTTCATCAACTTGGTTTTTGATTGGTTCGTACTCTGGTAGATTTAAATTTACTTCTCCGTTACTCTCATCCAATGTATAATCTGTAGCCTCATCGTAATGAATTCTTTTATGTTTTTTTGATTCACACATGTAAAACGTTTGAAATTCACAGCTAGAACATTTTATAACATTACTCTGTTTGCTTCTACGTTTATGAACGTTCAATCTCCAGTTTACTTTGGTTGAAAAATCACACACATCACATTTGTTTGCTTTTTCTGATACTTCATTGTGTATTTTAGCGAGATGCCTTGAAATATGTCCCTCATATTTTGTAACGAACGGACATTTATCACACTGAAAAAGAACTTCTTGCTTGTTGTGTACCTTGCTATGTTTCATATAATTATGTCTATAAGCAGTGGCATATGTACAATGAGCACACTTGTACTGCTTTTCCAACTTATGTTTTCTTTTATGTGCTTTCAAGTTCCATTTGAAACAAGTTGTATATGGACATTCGTCGCATTTGAAATTTTCAAGTTTTTCTTCCATTGCCTTCAATTCATGCTGCATCGTTATGTGTCTGTTTAAAGAGGTAGGATATTTTGTAGTATAATCACATGTATCACAAGAAAATGGTTTAGCGTTGGTGTGCCCTAGAATGTGAAGGTTTAAGCAGTTCTTATAGATGGTTGTGTATTCGCATGTGTCACATTTTAGAGTCTTTTTGATGCGTTCTTTTGGACTTTTCTTTTTCTTGCAGTTTCTAGAATAGGAGATTAAGATATTAAAAATTGTTTTAGCATTGGATATAAGTTAGAATTTTCATTGATCATTCAATGATCATTTTCTGTTGTCTACCTTGAGAGTTAGGGTATCTCATTAAAAGAAACTTTAAGTCAATAATAATTAACTTGACAAGAATTTAACTTGTGACTTCAGTTGTAGTTTTATCTTCTAATTTTAACTGTTTTTCTTCTAATTTTTTTTTTTAGCATGCACACTTGTTTTTCCAATTCACTGGACATTGGCAGAATAGTCGACATTGGCTGTGCTTGCCATTAAACAAAATTAGAATAGAATTAACTTGACATGGCTTGCCAAGCCAAGAGCCCCAACGAACACCTGAAGAAGCTTGCTAGGCAGCTAAATCAAAGAGCTTGACTTAGAAAGCAGCGCTTCTAGAAACAGCTCACATTATCAGGTAATTCCAAACTACTGGTTAAACCCCGTTCCCAATACGGGCATGCTAGTATTGCTTTTATTTTCTATAATGTTTCATTGACACTGATTTATAATCTGTATATTGAATGAATTTAGGTATTGGTACAATACTTACACATGTTCCGCCTCAAAAGGACTCTGTGAATTGTTTTCATCATGTTCGTCGACTTCCACCTTTACCCACACACTGGCAAACATACTCATCATTTCATTATCATGCCCATCTGAGTCTTTTGAGTCCGACATGGTGCTCTGAAAAAATAGAAATATAATTTTAGCAGAGGTAGACTTAAGGGAGAACTGCTTTTCACACAGTAAGTTAAACGTTAGCCTGGTGATTCTAGCACCTGAGTAATGTGTGGACCGTCACTCACAGCTAATTTCCAAGCCACCATAAACAGAACTATATCATCATCATCATCTGACTAGCCTTTTCCCAACTGTGTTGGGGTCAGCTTCCAGTCTAACCGGATGCAGCTGAATACCAGTATTTTACATGGCGCGACTGCCTATCTGACCTCCACAACCCAGTTAATACTGGGTAATACGATACCTCTTGGTAAGACTGACTACCTGTAACCTGTACCTTATATAAACAGAACTATATAAGGGTTTAAATACTAGTATTCAGCTGCATTTGTTCCGTGTGGAAGCCGATAGCAACATAGCTGCACTTTTTGTGTCTAACTGTGTGACCGCTATTTCTACTTAACTACACAGTGCGTTTTGATGCGGCTTTCATCATTACTTAGAAATTGTATTCTAGAAGATTTTTGTTCTGCTCAATACAGATAACCAGAGGGTCCTTTTTAATTTAGGTTAATACTGCTACTGTTAGCCTAAGACATCCCACAGCTGGGCAAAAGCCTCTCCCCATAACTTCCAGTTTGTCTCAGTGTGTCTTGGTCCAGGGTTAAAGCGTAGCTGGTTTCAGTTTAGCAGATTCATATTTACGTGTTTAATTTAGATATAGCACAGAAATCTCGATGATTGATTTAACATGGCGCCACATCAATAAATTGCACTCGTAATAAGCAACAAAAACAAAAAAAAAATCTGTTTTTGAGTATTTGGCTAATACCGGTTTTACAGAGTCGAGTCTATGTGAAAAAACTTAGTAACTATTGTGTGTTATCAAAAGTAAATAAAGCAGTTACGGCCTCAAAATTTTAATGTATCTGTGATTTTCCAACGGGCCATATCTATTTTTGGCTCCCACAAAAAAAACTTGACGCTTTATCTCCGAATTTACGCGTAACAACTGTCTATAACACAAAGAATCATGTCTGTTATTGAAAATAACATTTAATTGCGTACTTACACATATAATTAATGAAGATTAAGACTAAAAATGAATACTTTTTCTCATTTAATAATTCCGACAACTCGATCGCTCAATCACGAAAAAATCAATCATTCATTATAGTTTGACGTTCGGAAACTACATACATGAGCATGAGCACTTTCTTACCCGACTGCGGCGAAGCCCAAAAGGAGGGTTATTGACACCAAATAAGCAAGCGAAACTGCGCGATTGGTAGAAACATATCTTAGGGGCTTAGGGCCCTCGTCCACTGTCGATACAGTAGCGATGCACGTGAAAAACGGCCTCGATCACAATGCTGTCGCTGGCCTTGTACAGACGCCAGCACATCAAGCTACTACAATCTGTCAGATTTCTTCAATAGATTTTCGACTTTAATGTCAAAGATTTAGGTTCAAGGTTGATTGGGAAAATCTGACAGTTTCGGGTAGCTTGATGTGCTGGCGTCTGTACATACATACATTTACCCTCGTAGCCACGATTCCGCGCTTGTCTCGATGGAAACGTGATTTAACATCGTTATGTATGTACAGAAATGCCTCAATTTTTCTCTTTTTGTTTCCCCGATGTAGTCAAAAACAGGCGCGTTTGTACTACCGATACAGTAGTAATACTGATACGCATATGTATCGCTTGTAATACTAATAGCGATGTTGGCAACTTTTAACCCGATACGCGCGATAGCATCGCTATTAGAAGTCGCTATGGGCAAGGAGACTATCAATTCGACCCGTGAATGGCAGATGAAAGGAGACGCCTACATATACCTAACTGGGTTATTCCGGCCTAAACTGATGATCATGATGAATTCGACCCGTATGTATTTAATTGTGGGTATGTACAATATATGCGGGTCGAATTGATAACTCGTTTTTCACAAGTACAACATTACTATTGATATGATTGCGGAATACGTAATTTGTTGGCATTTAAGATTATGCTGATGTTGGTCCATGAAGGTTTAATATTTTTATGAGAATGTTTTCGCCGCTACTTTTTTTTTTTTGGGATGGGAAATCATCAAATGACTTCTTCCGTTCTGGGCAGAGGGAAGGGAGTGTCAGACTTGTACTGACTAAAACCCATCCATGTTCCTTCCTTGCCCTTCGTGTTCCAGGGCCACGGCATCTCTTTCGAGCAGTCCCGCAGACCTGGCAGGCAAACTACATGTCCCTTCAATAAATTCGTGTCTCTTCAATAACCACCATGTAATGTATGTTTGTGTTTGCTTATACAGTAAGTCAAAGTCAAAATTATTTATTTGCGGGAAATGTGATACAAAAGGTGGTAAAATAATATACAGTGCATTGACACATTTCGCTATAAAAATAGCATGCAAATATTAATACACACAAACATTAGATTAGGTAGGAAACTAAATAGAGAAGTTTAATTAACTCAACACAAACCAAAATTACAAACGAAAACGAATTGTTAACATATTAGAGAACTTTAAATGTATAAACACAAAATATTAGCATAATAAAAAAAAAAATGTTAGCACAAAATTGTTTAAATATACAAACACAATAACATATAATGTAGGTAATTCTTTACAATGCAATTCGGTAGTGATATGATTGACAATTTGATTTTTTAAGAAATTCTGCTATGGAATAAAAACTATGTGAAATAAGCCATTTTTTCAGAACTTTGCAGAATTTTCTGTACGGAAGATCAGTGATAAAGTTTGGTAGAGAGTTACAGATAAGTGGAGCCATATGGCTCCACTTATCTGTAACTATGTGTGATTTATAACATTGGTCTGCAAGAATCAGTCCAGTCCATATTGAAAATTAAGCGTATGCATTTTTTTTTGTGCTAATAGAACCCTAGTAATATCAGAAGAGTTTCCCCAAACAACGATACCATACCTGATTATGGAGCAAATATAGGCGTGATATACCATTAATGCAGTTTGTCTGGAGGTTACATCTTTAACTTTTTTTAAGGCAAAAACAAATACGGATAACGGTCAAAACCGTTATCCGAAATTTTAAGTTGTTGATAATTACCCTTGTAAGTTTTGAAATTTAATATTTTAGTTTTTTCAAGGTTAATTTTTAAAGCGTTTATATTTTCTCTAGCCATGTTATTATTTTATCCAAAATGCTGTTTATAATAGATTCCTGTGATTCACCATTTTTATTATCTATAATCACCGTTGTGTCACACACACACAATCTTGGTCTATTGTTTGTGGAAGATCGTTTACGTATATAAGGAATAACGGTGGCCCTAAAATGCTTCCTTGCGGAACACCAAAGTAATTGAAACTAGGTTGAGAATCAAAGTTCGTAATACTATTAACTCTATCGTCGAATTTAGTGATCCTCGTAATTTGTGTACGATTTGAAAGATATAATATGATTTGAACCACTCTAAGGCCTGGCCTCGAATACCAATTTTATTTTGTTTATCAATTAGAATTGAATGATTTACGAAGTCTAAGGCTTTGCTAAGGTCTAAAAATAAAGCTGAAGTTGTAATTTTAGAGTTTATATTATTTAAAACCGATTTAACTAAATTAAAAGCTGCAAGTGATGTGGATTTGTTTTTCCTAAATCCGTATTGTCCGTATGTTCTTTTGCCAGCATATTATATTTATCTAAGAAAGAGTGGGTTCTCTAGTACATAACTCTTTCAAAGACCTTTGACAGAATAGGAATCAGAGCAATGGGGCAGTAGTTGTTTTTGTCTGTTTTAGAGCCTTTTTTATGCAATGGTTTTATTACAGACATTTTGAGTTTATCCGGAAAGCAGCCTTGTTCTAGAGATAAATTGATTATATATGAAAGAGGTTCAGCAATATAAGGAGATATTTGTTTAGTAGAATCCGACGTTTGAGGGACCGACAAAATCTCTTTTTTTTTTTCAATGTTTTTATACGTGGTTTACCTTTCAATCCTTTTTGATAAATTTCACGTTTCTGATCGTATTCAAGACTGTCAGCGGTACTTGTTGCTAACTTCATTCTGCAGCTAAGGTTGAGGATACACAAACGGAGTACAGTACGGTTTTTATCATATTTTTCTAATTAGGTAACATCTCCTAAACTGTCAGTGTCAATAATATATTTTGGCTGAAAATCGTACTAGAGACACTAGAGTTGTATTTCAGGTTTACGAAAATTAATTAAAATAAACAGAAATGTATACAGAAGTGGATGTATTTGTCAGTAATTTCACTTTAATTGATCCTGAGATATACCAGCTATGGATTGAAGGATGTTCTTGTAAGTATTTGGCTAATAAACGTATGTTTTTGTTATCAATAATTTATCTCTATAGACTATCTTATAAATTCTAAATTTAGGGTCTGTTTTAAGTAAGAAAGTATTGCGTGAATTTGTGTTATCTATAGAAACATTTAACGCGCGGTTTGTGGTCATAATTTGACCAGATAGTGTTCAGTTTTGCTTCAGAGTACTGTCCTGAAAATATTAAACAGATTTGAGTCTTTTTTTTCCCTTTGGAGAGGTATCAACAGCCTGTATCTTCGAAATTTATCTGTAATGGTTTAATGGATTTTAATTACAGTTCATTAACGCTAGATAGAATAACTAGCTGACCCCGCAAACATTGTTTTGCTATGTAAATTATGGTGTGAAAAAAACCTTCTATCCTATTCTTATACATACTAATTGATTGCAATTTGCGCTGTTTAAAACACGTTTTTACCTTTGATACTTGTTCACAAACATTATCTGCCTTCTTAAAAATTTTTGTTTATAAGCTCTCTTCTATCTGTGAAAACTTTTAATTGGCCTTATTTCTGTAACTCATAATCGTGTGTAAACTTTTAGCTGTAAGTTTTCCTAAAACTGTAAAATAAAAAAAATAAAATAAAATACCAAATATACATAAAAAAGTTTATAAAAATCTGTTGAGCTGTTTCAGAGGAGGGCGACCACAAACATTGTGACAGTAGATTTTTTCATAAAAAAAGACTAATTTAAATAAAATAAATTAACAAATGGTGTTGCGTTTAAGTACTCTTCTACATCGCTGTCATCCGGAAACATGCCCAGAAGATTGGCTACAGTGCCACATTTAATGGCAATGCTATTTCTTTGGCCAAAGAAAGAGCCCGCCTTATGGTCACGCAAACTGTCAACCCTCTCCTACCATTTCCTTAAACTAAAAAACCGGACAAGTGCGAGTTCGACTCACGTGGACAGGGTTCCGTACGTTTTACTATGTTACTTTTAATAACATAGATTTCTTATAATTTTTCCTGTAATCTATAAGCAAAAACTATGTTTTAAATTTTTTTCAATATTTTCGGCCCTGTAGTTTCTGAGTTCAGGGTCAGGAATGGTCAATTTTCGCCTATTTTCGTAAATAACTACAAAACTATTTATCTTAAAATTACGAAAAAAGTATATTTGAGATGCTCACAATAAACCCTTTCATTTGATATGTAACACAATATAGTTTTCAAAACTGTTTCTGTTTTACCTCCAAAAGTGCTCACACCCTATTACATACATAACTGGCGAAATGTGGGTGTATTCACTTCTGCCTAACACTTCAGAGATTACAGGCGTGATGTTATGTTATTACAGAGATAAATATTAGCAACACTTTCTTCACACCAACTATTTATTGTTGTCAATAAACTAAAATGAGAATTGATCAAAATGTTGGCATTATATCAAATTTTATATTATCTACGAATGTGCAACATCTGTCTGCTACTCTTAATAAATGTCTGTGGTTATATTTGGTTGTCTATTAATATGGGAATATTATTAAATAATAAGTGCTTATAGAAATATAGCTACATATAGCTAACCCGTCTGCGTTACATACCGCCCGCCTCGCACATTATTTCGCATAATAAAAATGCATTTATTACAGAGTTTTTTTTTTAACTGTGATATTCATTGAAATCAAATTATGTAACGGAAATTTTGGAGAAGGATTAATTAATTTACTAACTTGATGCCACAAGGCATTCTCATTATTACCAGGTTTATAAAAACACCTTCGCAAATAATCCATTATTTTAGAAAATTACCATAAAAAAGGTTATAGTGAGTCAACCTTAAAACTTATGCTGTCGCTCCCTTGTTTTTATAACTTTTTAATAGAATCAATTCCGCCATACATGATTGTTGCGTAACTTTAACCTGCGTTTACGCAGTGCACGCAACGGAAGCTCAAAAGGAAAAAAAAATAGTGCGTGGAGTCCCTCCGCGCGGAAGAAGTGAAACTTCGTAATGTGGAACGTGCTTTCATACCCTCTCCATGGTAGCGTTAAACGTTTAACGCAACCTTGTTGGAAGTCGCATTAGAAGTTTCACTTCAATAAATTTTCCTCGTTTTTTGAAACATTTTTAATTGATACTCCGCTGCTGCTGTTAGTATAAGTATAGACTTATGTGGTGCTAGATTTCAAGAGCTTAAAGGGAACAGCATTGTTTAATTTAACTTATGGAATGACTTTTCAGCAAGTGAAGCAGTCTCCACACTGCACAAGAGAGACTTTGCCAAGCAGCATGGGGCTTCGGTCGAACTTATTGCCAGCGATGTGCTGGATCATTACAGGTAATCTTCATTTGCCTGAAGTCATCATTATCATCTGCCTAGCCTTTTCCCATGTTGGGGTCGGCTTCCAGTCTAACCGGATGCAGCTGAATACCAGTATTTTACATGGAGCGACGGCCTATCTGACCTCCACAACCCAGTTAGTACTGGTACATTTTCCTGCTGGAGAGCAGCGGTGGCCCAGTGGTAGCGACCCCGACTTACGAACAGTATGTCGTGGGTTCGAACCCAGGCAGGCGCATTACTTTGTGTAATTTATTTCATCACCACTGCTCTCAAAAACGGTGAAGGAAAACATCGTGAGGAAACTGGCATGTCCTAGGACCAAAAATTCGAAGACATGTGACATCTACCAATCCGCACTGGGCCCGCGTGGTGGATTATAGCCCATTCCCTCTCAAAAAGAGGAGGCCTGTGTCCCAGCAGTGGGAACATTAATAGGCTGATGATGATGTTAGGCAGCTGGATCAACGGCTTGATTCAGCAAGCAGTATAACTCCTACGGCTAGTATTGTTAGGAGGTTCCTCTATTTGGAGCCCTGACCGCCGCCGGTAGCCTGGACCCTGTTCCCGATAGCGGTGAGCTACTATTTTTTTTACTTTAGATTGAAATATTTAAAAATTTAATTAATGTGTACTTACAAAAATAAATAAAGGGAATAAAAAAAAACATTGGTGTTGAATGTGACATTCTTGAATTGACAGGACCTTCGCCCTTCTGGAGCGCCTGCTCACAGTCCCCTCGAAGCTGTCAGAACAGATGATATTCCAGATTGACGAGGCTACCAAACAGATGCTGATTGAAAAGTAAGTGGTTCTTGGATACCCATCAGAAACAACAGTGCTAGTTGGATTCGCGCATTTTGGGTCAAAATCAAAGAATTTATTTCAAGTAGGCCAGTTACAGACACTTTTGAATTGTCGACAATATAACAATGTAATGAAGCTACAGTCCCAGTCACAAGGCACAACAACTGTGAAAATACTGTAGTTGCCCATTCCCTAGCATAGATCTCTATGGAGAAGACCGGGCAAGAAACTCCACTGGGTGTCGTACCACCAAGACTTGTAATAGATACATGACATGTATTCTGAGATAATTCTGATTAAAATATTAGCCCTAGTACGAAAGACAGACAAACTGGGTTTGTTTAGCAAGTAGTTTAAAGAGTAGAAACGGGATCCTAGTGATCCCGTTTCTACCCTTTGAGTTCTATAAATCATCTGCCTAGCCTTTTCCCAACTATGTTGGGGTCGGCTTCCAGTATAACCTGATGCAGCTGAATACCAGTATTTTACATGGAGCGACTGCCTATCTAACCTCCACAACCCAGTTAGGTCAACGGGCTGGTCCAAATGCGGCTCTTAAAAAAATAATTGTTTTAGAGTTTCGTAATGGAACCCAAAGAGGAGCTCGTGGTTAAATAGTACCAGCCGCTCGGGCCGATCTTCAAGGTAAGCCGCGCTTGCCGAGGTTGGTCCGTGGATGGGTGACCACCCAGTTTCCACCCAGTCAGTAACGGCTTAACGTGTTTTCTGAGGCACAGAGGAACTCTGTGCCTCAGAAAACACGTTGGTCCCGGCTGTCATTTGTAGATCTTTGACAGTCGTCACAAATAGTCAGTGGCCCGAAACAGCCCAAACAGTCTTAACAAGGGGTATCATATTACCCAGTACTAACTGGGTGTGCAGTAGCTCCATGTAAAATATTGGAATTCAGCTGCATCCGGTTAGACCGAATGCTGACCCCAACATAGTTGGGAAAAGGCTAGGCAGATGATGATTTGGACCAACCCGTTCCCGTCTACATTTTTCGTTTGCAAAAAAACAATCCCATGACCTAAATATTTTTTCAGATACTATGACCTTGATGATGCTGTGATCAGAGAACTGCTTGGAAGGAAACTGTCTTCGAGACACAGGAAAGATCTAGATGAGGTAATGTTTGAAAATCCTTTTCCTTTGATCGCTATACAGGCTCTTCACGTAGCCGTCAACCAAGCATTCTGTACATCAAACTAAGTTATTGCTGGGAAATGACTTTTGTTTTTGGTGAAAAATCACGGTTTACGGTAAGACTCAAGGTAACGCACTCAAAACATAGACCCCCACTCATGATCTTTGATGCGTTTTATCTTCGTTAGTTTTTATTGATTTGATAAAATAAAGCAAAAAAAAGTATCCAATACTTTCGATAATCTAACTGCCGGACTAAATAGAATCATATTTTTGAAGTGAAATCTTCTTTAGCATCGTTGTGATTTTAAAGTCGATGAAACGAAAAATTGACAGTAAAAAGAGACAGACACATAAATTCATAAGATTTAACGTGGGAGAAAATGATATAGGAAGCATTATACAGAGTTTATCTTGAATCCAACATTTTTGAAGGTTTCACTTCTACCACGTGTGAATTGCACACATGTTTTTTTTTTTATTCAGGAAGCATCCCTGTTGGTTCTCTGGGACTTCGTCGAGCTTCATTGTCTCGGCGCTTTTCTGGTGGTGGCCACTGTTTATTCTGGCTTTCAGGAGTTGCAGTGGCTTGGGAATAGTGTGGTGGGGTAACCCATGGGGGATTACGTGCGTGTTTATTTATTTATTTAAACTTCGTGTACAAGAGTGGTTCATAGGCGGACTAATACCACAAGGCATTATCTACCAGTCAACTTTTGGGTCAAATTGGACAGCATTGTGGTAGAGTACAAAAACAATAAATAAGGAAATTACCATTTTGTTAACTTGTAGTGATATACATAAACGGGTACATACTAATACATATATACTAAACTAATATATGTAATAATACATACAAATGGTCTGAAATACGAGAAACCTTATAATAATTACTAGTGATGACTAGATAGTAAGCAATTTAGTCTGACTTTAAATAGAACTTTCGAACTGCCCTTTTGAAAGCCATTTTGCTTTCAGCTTTTTTAATGCCAAGGGGTAGCGCATTCCCTGCCAAGGCTGCGGACTGCTCGAAAGAGATACTGCGGCCTTGGAACACAAAGGGCAAGGAAGGAACATGGATGGGTTTTAGTCAGTACAAGTCTGACACTCCCTTCCGCTCTGCCCAGAGTGGGAGAAGTCATTTGATGATTTCCCATCCGAAAAAAAAGGGGTAGCGCATTCCAGTGTTAATTGTTGAGATAGCGTAAGAAGAGGACATGAAACCAGTATGGTGAGAGGGAATTTGAAGGAGTAGGTTTTTAGAAGCTCGAAGGTCACGGCTGTGAGAACTGCCAAACACTTTGAAATATTTTTTTAGGTACTTGGGAGCACAAGGATCGTTTATAATAGTTAAGAGCATGCAGAGAGATCTGAGGGACCTCCTGAGTCGGATAGGCAGCCATTTAAACTGAGAACGGTGCGAAGAGATGTGATCGTATTTAAATTTTAGTTTGAGCGTGTTATGTGTCCCCAGGTGGCGGAACGTTCGGGCGCCCCACTGCGCTGTTGTCGTCGTCAATTCGACAACGTTCGCAGAGTGTTCAAGGCGGTGGAGGAGATGCCTGGCAATGTGGTCGCCAATATTAGGAGCACATTCCTGCTATCTGAACCTTTGGCCAAGTAAGTTATGCTTGTTAACGGGATCTAAGAATCTTTGGATCTATCAACTTATTATAATTTAGCTAATTGCAACATTAGAAATTTTGAAATCTCTGGTATCGGATATCTTTTGAAATAGTCTTATAAACTGCAACTGCAATAAAGGGTATCCACCCTTTAAAAATATTACGAATCAACAAGTTTCTATCGTTGTACTACACTAGTCACAAAAATGAAGGGATACAAAAAAAAAAAATCAAATTTTTGGGTGATTTTCAACAAGTTGTAACTCCGAGGAAAATGATGGTACAGCAAAACATAAAAAAGGAAATGGTAGCTTCAAGTGTCTTGTTTTTAGATACGACCATGAACATGTTACGTTTGGGTCTGGAGAAACAACCAAAAAACAAAAATTCAAAATTTTTTCTTGTCTTAAAAACGGTCTACGGCCTTCAAAAAAATGTTTTCTATTGTTTCATTCAAAAGCTCTTTTAGAAAATTTAATGCCTTTTAATTTCACGTATCCAGAATGCCTGCACAATGATTTGCCACGGAGTTATCGTCAGTCAAAGCAAAAAAGTACTTTTTAACTTTGACAATCAATAACTCTGAAAATAATGATCGTATATGAAATCGAAGAAAGGTTTTGAAAACTACACAATATTCTCTATTAGATACCGTGAGTGGCTTTTGTCGATTTTTTTTTTTTAATTGAAAGTTTTGACTGAAAAAAAGACAAAAATTCGCATACTTAAGGATATTTGGATAACTTGGTGTAACTTTGGATAAAGTGGATGAACGAAGGATATCGTCGGTAATTTTTCAACCTCAAAGTGTCCCCTAAAATCCCTGAAAAATTCAAAGCGCTGCGATTTTTTTTTTCTAGTGCTAAGCTTCAAATTCTTAGTTTTTGCTAAAATCACCATTATGATCAATTTTTTGATTTTCGTCATTTTTTTTGGTAGTTTCCTCGGGATTTGTCCAGACCCAAAAATGATAAAAAATGTTCATGGTCGTATCTGAAAACAAGACACTTGAAGCTACCATTTCCTTTTTAATTTTTTCCTGTACGATCATTTTCCTCGGAGTTACAGCTTGTTGAAAATCACCCAAAAATTTGTTTTTTCTTTATATCCCTTAATTTTTGTGACTAGTGTATATAAAATTAAGTTATACAGACGATTAATGCATAAAAATATGGCTAGTGATCAAAGAAGAAATTATAAGAATCCACCAAATAATTGCTTTTAATTTATTTAAATTGTTTAAACGATGTTTTTTTATTCTTTTTTCATTTTTGAAGTGAAAACTTCTTTAGCGGCGTTGTGCACTTTTTGGGATGGGTTAAAACTGTTAAACTCGCGTCAGATCGTCAGATCGAATCGGCGGCGTAGGGCGCTTGCGCGAGTGTGCATGTAGCTTAATCTAGATGGCGTTGTTTCAAGTTTTTTTTTCTACGGCAGTGACATCTTTCGTTCTTCCAGAAAGCTATTGAAATTTCTGATATTTAAGCTAGATGGCGTTGTTTCAAGTTTTTTCTACAGCAGCGACATCTTTCGTTCTTCCAGAAAGCTATTGACATTTCTGATATTTAAGCTAGATGGCGTTGTTTCAAGTTTTCACTTCTGCCTGCACTCTCGGAATGCAATCCGTTTTTTTTTAAAGTATCTGTTAATTTAGACCTGTTACAATAGATTCACTTTCAGTTTCTAGTTATTGCAATCGTAATCCGAAACAAGTAAAATTTTGTCACTCGTATGAAAACGTTTAAAATTTGTTTCTTTGTGTACTTATTTAACCTCCGACGATGACGAAGTGGTGTCCATTCTTCTAAATAGTTCCGACGTTATTTTCAGAAAGTACGGCGCAGTGGTGTTCATCGCTTGCATGCGGTTCGAGACGGCGAAGAGGAAGCTTACTTACTTGACGTTCAATGATTTCTATCATTGCGCACAGGTAAACGCTATTAATATTATGTAATAATACCGTGTACTGCTCTCAAAAACGGTGAAGGAAAACATCGTGAGGAAACCGGCATGTCCTAGAACCAAAAATTCGAAGACATGTGACATCTACCAATTGACACTGGGCCCGCGTGGTGGATCATAGCCCATTCCCTCTCATAGAGAGGAGGCCTGTGTCCCAGCTGTGGAAACATTATAGGCTGTTGATGATGTTGATGACTTTGTATCGCCAACCCGCCTGCCAAGCGTGGCGGTTATGGCAAACCCCCCCTTTAGGGGAGTCCTATGTCCAGCAGTGGACGTCTTTCGGCTGAAATGATGGTGACGATGATGAATAATGAATGAAAACACAGTATTGTGTTATAAATCTAAATCGGGGACAGGAAGACTAAAAGTGGCGCCGGTGACTGAAAAGTTGTCGTGGTATGGGCATGTGATGCGGAGGAATGAGGAAAATGTCGTGAGGAAATTTTGAGTATGAATGTGGATGGGTGTATGAGTAGAGGAAGACCAAAGAAACGATGGATGGACTGTGTGAAGGATGATATGGCTAGAAAGGCGCTAGCTGTTGAGATAACAAGTAAATGAATTGGGATAAGGGCAAGAGAATAGAGATGACTGAAGAGATCTAAGTGAGTGAGTGAAGATCTAAGTGTCTAAACACGCTATGCCGAAGATACGCGACCGAAGTTCGGCATGATTACGCCTGCAATGCTATTTGAATTACTGACGACACATTATGTCGAAATTACTTTGCGTTATAGCGTGCAGCCGGACTTCGGTCAGGCGTAAGTTCTGCGGCAATTCAGCGGCAGATCACACATTATACGCGACCGAAGTTCGGTTAAGTATGTTCTGTATTTGTCCTCTTCTAAAGCCTCTGCAATTGCTATTACTGTAAAACAGTAAATTTTTGGGTTTCGCACCTCAAAAGTAATAACGGAACCATAACAGGATCTCTTTGTTTTGCGTCTGTCTGTCCGGCTGTTTAGATAACACGACACGACGCCACGATAGCGCTCGAGGCACTGAATACAGGCAATACACACAAAGTTGCGCAACTGAATTTATGCCGTGTAAGTTCGGCACTGGTGTGTCATATCAGCCGAATACGTCGGAACGTAAAATCAGCCGCGGAACTTCGGTCGCGTACGTTCGGCAGTGTTTAGACACTAAGCGTTTTTTTAAGTCTCGTAAACTTGCATAAGTCTTGCGGACCACTTTTACGGACACTGCTATACCTTTTTTCGAAGACTAGGATATTAACGCCAAGCTTGGCCGATAATTTCTAAGTTTGAGGACGCAGTTTGCGCAGTGGCTGAGTGATCGACTGCTGTGTTGCGTGTCGCGGATTCGATTACCGCACGGAACAAATATATAAAGTCGTTTCCCAGCAATAATTTTTGTTTAAAGTTACATAGTTTGATGTACAGAATGCTTGGTTGACGGCTTCGTGAAGAGTCTGTTTACAGCCTGTATATCTGTGCAGTTAACTGTATCTAAATAAAATAGTCTCTCATTTCCAGGCCATAATGACAAGCTGGACGTACAGCTGCACAGGTCCAGAGTACTACGACACAGAGATGGACCGAGAGTTCCTGCTCGAATTGCGCGAGTTGCGCATTCTGCTCGACAAGGAGAAGGAGCACAAGCAGTGAGTGTGTTAGGGTAGTCAGTCTGTAACGTGCCCACTACTGGGACAGGGAGTTCCTACGCAAGTTGCGCAAGTTACGCATTCTGCTCGACAAGGAGAAGGAGCACAAGCAGTGAGTGTGTTAGCGTAGTCAGTTTGTAACGTGCCCACTACTGGGACAGGGAGTTCCTACGCAAGTTGCGCAAGTTACGCATTCTGCTCGACAAGGAGAAGGAGCATAAGCAGTGAGTGTGTTAGCGTAGTCAGTCTGTAACGTGCCCACTACTGGGACAGGGAGTTCCTACGCAAGTTGCGCAAGTTACGCATTCTGCTCGACAAGGAGAAGGAGCATAAGCAGTGAGTGTGTTAGCGTAGTCAGTCTGTAACGTGCCCACTACTGGGACAGGGAGTTCCTACGCAAGTTGCGCAAGTTACGCATTCTGCTCGACAAGGAGAAGGAGCATAAGCAGTGAGTGTGTTAGCGTAGTCAGTCTGTAACGTGCCCACTACTGGGACAGGGAGTTCCTACGCAAGTTGCGCAAGTTACGCATTCTGCTCGACAAGTAGAAGGAGCATAAGCAGTGAGTGTGTTAGCGTAGTCAGTCTGTAACGTGCCCACTACTGGGACAGGGAGTTCCTACGCAAGTTGCGCAAGTTACGCATTCTGCTCGACAAGGAGAAGGAGCATTAGCAGTGAGTGTGTTAGCGTAGTCAGTCTGTAACGTGCCCACTACTGGGACAGCGAGTTCCTACGCAAGTTGCGCAAGTTACGCATTCTGCTCGACAAGGAGAAGGAGCATAAGCAGTGAGTGTGTTAGCGTAGTCAGTCTGTAACGTGCCCACTACTGGGACAGGGAGTTCCTACGCAAGTTGCGCAAGTTACGCATTCTGCTCGACAAGGAGAAGGAGCACAAGCAGTGAGTGTGTTAGCGTAGTCAGTCTGTAACGTGCCCACTGCTGGGACAGGGAGTTCCTACGCAAGTTGCGCAAGTTACGCATTCTGCTCGACAAGGAGAAGGAGCATCAGCAGTGAGTGTGTTAGCTTAGTCAGCCTGTAATGTTCCCACTGCTGGGACAGTGAGCATTTACTCTTCAACTGACTTCCGACACAGATGCGCAGTATTGATATCTTTAATTACGTAATAACAATAGTTAGATATTTGAATAAGAATCAAGACCAACGGTGAAAGACTTATTCGTGTATCAGAAAATGAGACGTAGAAGTCTTGGCATGTGTATAAATAATGGTCACCCATCTACAATACGAACTCTGCAAAGGCATAGCTTAAAATAGTAAGATTGGGACAGGCAAAGAACCTTTAATTTCTGAGGAGGATCTCGTTAGGCAGCTGGATCAAGGGCTTGATTCAGAAAGCGGTATTCCTGGACACGGCTCGTATTGCTAGGAGGTTCCTATCTCTGGAGGCCTGACTGCCGGTAGCTTGGACCCTGTTCCCGATACCGGTGGATAACAATTTTTTATATATTTAAATGTTTTTTTTGTATATTTTTTTATATACTTAAAAATTTAATGAATTTATTAAAAGTTATATAAATGAAAATATTATTGTTTTCAGTTTGATCTGCATGCGTCTCCGGCCAAAACTATTGGAGAAATCCTACCAAGAATTGGAACTCAACTTCAGGTAATTTACAAAATAACATAAAACACTCATCTTTTTGAAGTGAAAACTTCTTTAGCATCGTTGTGACTTGAAAGTCGATGAAACGAAAAAGCGACAGTAAAAAGAGACAGGCATAAATTCATAAGATTTAACGTGGGAGAAAATGAGATAGGAAGCATTATACAGTGTTTATCTTGAAGCCAACATTTTTGAAGGTTTCACTTCTACCACGTGTGAATTGCACACATGTCTTTTTTTTTTTTTAAACGCCGTTTGACGTTTGTTAAAATAAATTTCCATATATTTTACTCTGTTAAAAATTTCACTTATGTATGAAACAGCTGATGTTTGATTAAATAGACGAATCCTCGGTAAAAAGCTTGTGTACTACATGGTAGCGCCGACATTACGAAGATTTTTTTTTAACTATCAAATAAATCTGAACAAATACTAGTATTCAACTGCATCCGGTTAGACTGGAAGCCGACCCCAACATAGTTGGGAAAAGGCTAGGCAGATGATGATGAAATAAATCGGAACAAAAATATTTTTAATAACAAACTAAATTGCATGAAACTATTAACAAAATAGAACAGCATTTATAATTAATGGCTTTTTTGAAGGAAAAATGAAATTGAAGGAACGAATTTGGCAAAGGTTTTTGAAGTAGCGAGTTATCAACATGTGTTAAGGATTTATACCCGACTAGCTTTTGCACGCGGTTTCGCTCGTTTTTTTTTTTTTTATAAAGAGGAACAGCTAATAAACATTATGAAAACTTAAACTAGTATAGCAATATTTGCAATTTAGAAAAAAATACCTTAACACACTTCATGGGTTTATTTTTTTTTGCACAATTTCTTATTCTAAAATAAAAGCTTAAGTTACTCCTTATGACATCAGCTATCTGCCAGTAAAAGTCCCGTCAAAATCGGTCCAGCGGTTTCGGAGATCAGCCGTTTGAATCGGATTTTTTTATAAGGGTTTCAATTTTTATGTATTGAACTCTTATTATTTTCCCAAAATAAAAGTAGCCTATATAAGACCTTGTGTCATCAGCTATCTGCTAGTAAAAGTCACGTCAAAAATCAGTCCTGCCGTTTTGGAGATTAGCTGGAACAAACAGACAGACAGTTTTCTTTGTTATAAGTACGGTAAATACTTTCATTTGCATTCAGTTAAAAGCTGAAATTTTCAAATTACAAACAGACGTTGCAATTTTAAGATTTGTATCGATTAACCATTTTGTTTTTATACTTTTTAGGCTATATACTCGCGCATTGGTCGGTCTGGCTTGCAACTTACATCGAGGCAGAGAGCTCAGGTCTCTGTTCATTGATCTACTTGAGAGGTAAGAGTACCAATAATACAGTACGCTTGACCGTCCTGGGAATCGAGGCCAGAACCTCATGCTCAGCAGTCGCGCTTGCGAATACTAGACCAACGAGGCAGTCAACTTAAATTGGTATTCATTTAGAACATTTTTTTTATAATTTCCAGATGTGTCGAGCCTCTAAGATTGGGATCGTGGCCCAAAACTGACCTGGCGCAGTTCTTGTGCGCCTACGAGCAATGTGCGCTGCAGATGGATGTGTTGAGGTAAATAAAGGGTGTAACAAGACTCTTAACGAAGCTGAAGGCACTTGTTCTCCCCGTCATTGCGATCATTTTTTTGTTCTACACCAAACCTTCTAGTTACGGAGATATTGGGGATCAAAATTCCAACTTTTTCTCAATTTTTTTGAGTGAAAGCTACTTTAGGCGCTTTGGGCATTTTTGAGATGGGGAAAACAAAAATGAACACGCGGCACCACATTGGTCCCGACTGTCTCTTGTAGACAGTCGTTACAGGTAGTCAGTGGCCTGAAAGTCTGGCAACCAGTCGTACCAAGGGGTATCGTATTAACCGGGTTATGGAGGTCAGATAGGCAGTCGCTCAATGTAACGTACTGGTATTCAGCTGCATCCGGTTAGACTGGAAGCCGACCCCAACATAGTTGGGAAAACCTTAAGCAGGTGATAATGACCTTTCAACATTTTTTTTTAAATTATCTAATATGTCTTACTTTTCCATATCGAACATCAGGCCTGTAATCTCCCAAGGGTTAAACAGAGGTGTACCTAATAGTACACCCACATTTCGCCAGTTATGTTTAAGTCCCATGTAACAAAGAGAAGCCTATTACCATCTATCGAGCACAAATCCAGACTCCGTGGCTGCTACTGAGAAATTCCTGAAGGAAAAACCCAATAACACTTTGCCCGACCTGGGAATCGAACCCAGGACCTCATGCTCAGCAGTCGCGCTTGCGAACACTAGTTCAGCGAGATAGTCGACGAATATTTTAATAAAATTATTTTCCTTGTTCCAGGGAAGCCGATTTGAAGAGCGTTTGGGAAAGATATATGCGCGTGATCAGCCAGTGTCTACTTACTATGTATCATATCTAATTTATATTGTTATTTATTACTAACTAGCGACCCGCCCCGGCTTCGCACGGGTGCAATGTAGCTAGCATATACATACAAACCTTCCTCTTGAATCACTCTATCTATTGCTGAAAACTGCATGAAAATCTGTTGCGTAGTTTAGAAGATCTAAGCGTACAGAGGGAGTGACGTTTTCTATTATGTAAAGATGTGTAGTTTAGTCTTTGAATTAGCAGGAATCTAAGTATACAGGGTGGGAGTAGCCTGTGGCTAAATAATAACAGCCGCTCGGGTCAATCTTCAGGTTAAGCCGTGCTTGCCTAGGTTGGTCCGTGGATGGGTGACCACATACATACCGAGTTTCTTCCGTGCCTCGGAAAGCACGTTACGCCTTTGGTCCCGGCTGTCAATTGTAGATTTTTGACAGTCGTTACAGGTAGTTGGTGGCCTGAAAGTCTGACAACCAGTCTTACCAAGGGGTATCGTCGCTCCATGTAAAATACTGGTATTCAGCTGCATCCGGTTAGGAAGCCGACACCGACATAGTTGGGAAAAGGTTAGTCAGACGATAGTGAAACAATCCAAGATTCAATCGCCGTTAGGGAAAGTTATCCAGTTTGATGGTCTGAAACTTCCGAATCACCCCCTAATACGTATTGCGCTTTTCTGTTACATCCTGTATATGCCAAGGTTTTTATAAAAAATCGTAGCAATGTACTTGTACTGTACCTTTTGACCGCTTGGCTAAATATCAATTGCCGTGCACCTAGCGCGCGGTTACAAATCTAAATTAATACCTACAATAAATAAGCTTTTCAATACTTAGAATTATGAGACATCATTTTAAATAATATCTCTATTTAATAATGGTTTAGTTGTACCACGCAGTTATAGGACGAAAATAGACCAAAAAAAAAGTGTGTGTGTGTACCTATTACGCACGTAAGAAGTTATACTTCTTTGACGTATAAAACTAAAATGTTGACTAGCTAACTTCAGGGTGTATGTTGACGAGCTAACTTCAGGGAGTCGGTTTTTCGCGACGGTGTGCTCGTGCATCGTAAAAATTTACTCTCATTTTTCCCTAACGCACCAAAAGGAGTATAACTTCAAAAATCATGCATGTTCTCTGTCGTAGAAATACGACACGAGCGGCCCCTAGGCACGGAAATATGTCAAGAAGTTAAAATCCAAATCAATGTAACATTAAAAACTAAGGAATTGGTTACTTCAATAAAAAACAACTTTTATTCGAAACGATGTTTTATTCTATTCATTCATTATAATCATTATGTTACAAAAAAAACAACCTTAAAAAGTATAAAATAAACTAAAAAAAGTAACAAATTAATTAAAAGTCAATATTTGTTTTTTTTTTTTTTATCACAATACTATATTTACAGTATTTCGTTGAAGACATGATTGTATAGAAATTTAGCTGACTTTGGAAAACATATTCTATCTAAATCAGTATACGGTTGAATTTACCATATCCCTGACCGTAAATATAACATTTATTTTCATAAAAGGGGCCATCCATAAATTACGTCACATGTTAAGAGGGGGTCAACAAAGTGTGACAAGAGGTGGGAGGGGTTCTAAATTTCAAAATCTAGGTATATAGATATATTAAAACACGATCTTTGAACTAATAACGAAAAACTTATAAATATTTTCAACTCGGTATCTGTTTGAACATATAAACTGCAAAATATGTGACGTCACACTATGGCGCGGAGATTCTCACAAATGTTACCAGCTGCGACAAGGAGGTAAAAAAAAAATTAATTCGTGTGACGTAATTTATGGATAGCACCAAAGACCATATTCCCAGACACTCATCTGCATGGTCCTCGTATAAACTTGACCAAGATTATAATTCTGGACCTAAAGACTATGACTTCTCGAGTTTGTTTCGGCTGTTTCTTCTCAGAGTAGTCAGGTACGAAAAACCGGCCATAATTGAAAAAATGATTTATTCTTTGACGTGTTCACCATTCTGAATCCCCCATATAGAAGTTTTTCATCGGTAATTTAAAAATAAAAAAACGTGTGCAATTCACACGTGGTAGAAGTGAAACCTTCAAAAATTTTAGCTTCAAGATAAACACTGTATAATGCTTCCTATCTCATTTTCTCCCACGTTAAATCTTATGAATTTATGTGTCTGTCTCTTTTTGCTGTCGCTTTTTCGTTTCATCGACTTTCAAATCACAACGTTGCTAATGAAGATTACACTTCAAAAAAATGTTTTTCCATACATTTTAACTGCGTAGGTATTGCAGTTTTGTAGGTAACAGCTGTTTTATTTTAAATAACCGAAGAAAAATTTCTACTTGGGGTGGTTTATAATGATGTACAGAATAATTGGTAACCTTTTCAGTGTTAGTGTCCCTGGAAGGGACCTGTGTCCCATTAAAATAGATGGACAAACTTTTCGAAAACAGTCAGACCACCAAAATAATGTCAATGGTAAAAAAAAAAAATAAGAAAAATGCATTAGATACTTACAAGAAAAAAAGCAGCTAACGAAAATACCGGAAAAAATGCCGGCAATTTACTATTTTAGGTTAAAATAAAATCACTTTAATCAGTGTTTTTTTTGCTTGCATATCTTTAATTAAACGTACTGAACGCTGTGTTAAAATTCGTCCATCTATTTTAATGGGACCTTATATAAATATTTCGCATTTAATAGTTTATGATTTTTACAGTCAGGGACTGTATTTTTAGAGTTTTTATTTTTGGGAATACAACACAATCTGATGGAAAAATACATTCAGTTGCAAGTTGTTTACAATTTCAATTTTTTTTTTTAGGCAAGGTCGAAGTATGGTAACAACATCTGGCCTAGCGTAGTCATCATCTGCCTACCTTTTCACAACTACGTTAGGGTCGGCTTCCAGTCTAACCAGAAGCAGCTGAATACCAGTATGTTACATGGAGCGACTGACTATCTGACCTCCACAGTCCAGTTAGTACTGGATTATACCAGATGCTGGTGTCTTAGTTTTCGATCAGGCGCGGTCCTAGGGGGGCACAGAGGTCATGACCCCCTAAAATCATCATACACGCCAAATTGACACTCCTTCGTCCCAGCCAAATTTCTGGCTACGGCCTTATGTGACCGCGCCTCTTTTCGAGGCAGTCGCTCCATATGAAATATTGATATTCAGCTGCATCTGGTTAGACTGGAAGTCGACCCTATAGAAGGGGTAGGCAGATGAAGCGGCAAGCTTATACTGGTGTTGTCACCACCGATTTGCGACCTACTATAGTATTTTTTGTACATAATACATTTTTTTTTTCAACAAATTTATTTTTCTTTTTTTTTACCATATTTTTTGGATCCCACTTCGGATCTGCGTAAGTAAGTTAACGTCATTTTCCAAGTAGGTGTAAATATGAGGTATTTATTAAGGGCTGCTTAAGTAGCCTTCAATAGTGGATACTTAAATGGGATGTACCCTGGACAATCAGCCCCTCGACCATTGCTGACTGGCAAATACTGGGTGTAAATGGACTCTTCACGAAACCGTCAGCCAAGCATTCTGTACATCAAACTAAGTAACTAACACAAAAAATATTGCTGGGAAAGTACTTCTTTTTGGGGTGAAGAATCACGTTTTACGGTAGGACTCAATGTAACGCACTCAAAACATTGTGCTGATGGATGGATTGAACAGTACAGTCACGGTGGTATTTAAAGTCATGAAAAAATTGGAACTTTGGCCTCTATTATATCCGTACCTAGAAGGTTCGCAGGTATGGTCCAGAACAAGTACCTTTCGGTTTCGTGAAGAGTGTTTTTACATTTACGATACCAGGTCATGAGGTTACACACCTCATGCGAGCACGAGATACAACGCAAAATATGACATTTTTAAGTAACCAATGTTTATTTAAGTACAATTTTGACATTTTATTACCAATAGCTACTCAGTCAGTACCAACAGTGCCACAAACCCACAAACGACCGGACAATCCGTTAAGGACAAACGGACATGGACGTCTTCATACAAATTCTGCGATGGATAGACTGTGTGAAGGATGATATGGCTAGAAAGGAGGTGACTGCTGAGATAACAAGTAATAGAGAAGTATGGAGGAAGAAGACATGCTGTGCCGACCACAAATTTACAAGGTGTAAACAGACTCTTCACGAAGCCGTAAACCAAGCAAAAAAAAAACTAGTGAATATGTTGGAAATTTGACCCCCAATATCTCCGTTACTAGAAGGTCCCCAGGTATGGTCTAGAACAAAAAAATGATCGCAATGACGGGGAGAACAAGTGCCTTTCGGCTTCGTTAAGAGTCTTTTTATACTCTTTAGGGGCATGAGATTGATGATGATGGTTCTCATTATTTCAGTCCAGAGCTTTATGTCGATCCTGTTGAATATCTTTGCAGAAATAAGAAGCGCATTAAAAGCGATAGTAATTTGTCTGATTTTTCACCGTGCCATGGATTTGTGGTACTGTACACGCAAAACTCTGCCTTACCCCATTAGTATTTAAGCTTCAAAATTCAAAGGCACAGGAATTTAATACTAATAAGCCGATACAATTCTAGGATATGATGAATGTGCCTTTGTATGTGGCGGAACTGTTACGAGACAGTTGCGCGATTGTTGGCCGACTTTTTGTGGTCGAGCCATTTTAAGTTTTTTTATGAAATCTGGACAGTTTCTTAAAACTATAGGAATTAGTTCTGTCAAAATAAGCCAATCCATAGTCTCTTTTCAAATTCAGTTGAATGCGTAAACGAATTAATCCAACATGCTAATAGGGATGTTTCTTGAGTAAAAAAAATATCAGTCAGATTATCGAAAAATATTGGATACGTATTTTTTGTTTTATCAAATCAATAAAAACTGATGAAGATAAAACGCATCAAAGATCATGAGTGGGGGCTTGTGACGTCACTGCGCCAGTAAAAGTATACTGACATAGTGACGTCACACGAGTTTTCGACGTACTGTATCGTCTTCATTTTTTGTTTACGTGAAAAAATAAAAAAAAACATATCCAATATTTTTTCGAAATCTATCTGACGGATTAATTAGATTTTTTAGGTAAATTACCCGATTGTAGTAAAATCAGTCATATTATGTACATTCAAGACGTGTGTTTAGAAGAGACTAAAAATTTACCAGCCTGAACTATTTTGAAATGATTACAATTTCTTCGAAAAATATTTGGTGTGATATCATTCACTCTGAAAACGAGATAATTACCATACCAGTTTAAAAACTCATATTTGATGTGGGTTGGTAAATTTTAGCAGAACTAAGTCCCAAGTTTTTACGTAAATTCAAAAGGGTAGTTTACGAGAAATTAATGAATTACAAAAGGTATCGCATATTACAAATTCTTCCAACTATGTATATTACATTATTTCGATGAAAAAGTTTAAAAGTTTAAACGACTTAGCAGAAATCGATACAAGATACGAAATTCGCTATTTTCAAAATGGAGGTCTGAGAGCAGAGTGACAGAAGATAGTGACAGCTGTCAAATAGTGAATGTCAAACTGTCAGACATGTCAAGACAAATACAGGTATTCCGTTTTCCTTTTTCAAATGGTACAAACACAAATTATTAAATAAAGTACAGGACCGATTTTTTAAGTCATATCAGTCTATTTTATTTCTGAATTTGATGTTTTCAAATTTCATGTGATTGGTTTTCATTTTTACCCGACTGATGCGAAGCTCGAAAAGTGGGTAATGTGTTTTGACCTGTATGTTAGTATGGATTTAAACATAGCTGGCGAAATGTGAGTGTACTATTATAGGTGTACCAACCCTTCTGGAATCATTTTTTCTTTCGGGGGTGTTCATCCCCCGCCTACACTACACCACTACGGCGGAGGACATCGTGGGGTACGTACGTCAGAAGACCAAGTATGTGGCGAGAGTGCAGCTGCTAGAGTCGCGCCGCAAAGTCAAACTTTAAGGCGTTTGTGGTCCTTGTGCGAACGTGTTATCTGCACCTCGTCTTGGTGGAGGACTTTTGGTCGCAGGGAGTGGTGTTCCGTCGCTTCCACGGGCAAGTGCCACATAAACGCACAGTGACATAGTGCACAAGTGAAGTGTTACCAACATAGTTTTAAGGTTCTTTTTACCAACACATTTTGTGTTTTATCATATGTATGTTAGTTAGTCTGTAAGGTATACATGGTGTAAACGGACTCTTCACGAAGCCGTTAACCAAACATTATGTATATCAAACTAAGTAACTCTACGCAAAAAATATTGCTAGGAAACTACTTTTTTTTTTGGGTGAAAAATCACGTTTTACGGTAGGACTCAATGTAACACATTCACAACATTTTGCTGATGGATGTATTGAATAGTACGAGGGTCGTGAAGGCGTGTTAAGTAAAAAAAATACATTAAAAACATGTATTTAAAAAAAAACTTGTGAGAAAGTTGGAACTTTGACCCCCAATATCGCCGTAACTAGAAGATTCCCAGGTATGGTCTAAAGCAAAAAAAAAACACAATGACGGGGAGAACAAGGGCCTTTCGGCTTCGTTAAGAGTCTTTTTACACCCTTTATATCTATGGGCCAAAGTTGCCTCGAAATAAATGTATGTTGTTTTTGTTATTAGATGTGTGTGTGTTGATGTTGTTTTTGTTGCTAGTATGTGTTTGTTTCTGGTGACAAACCACATCATCAATTAACTTAAAATTTACGAAATGTGATATGGGTGTACTATAGACTATTTTAGGTATACCTCTTCCTTCGCGGATTTAAATGTGATGTCTCTAAAACATAAGATTTGAAAACAGGTTCAGAAATTCAAAATGTCAATTCAATCGATATTTTTAAAAAATAATAAATACACAAAAATTATTTAGGTAGGAATGTTATTTTTCTACGAGAAATTCATTCGTTCCAAAGCATCAGGGTTAAGGACACAGACTTATAAATTCTATAATCACATTACTTAATCACTAGACAATCTTATAATTTAATAGCTTGCAAATAAACAGGTTTGACATACTATTAGTGTTGTAAGAAACTCGAGTCTTGGAGTCTTATTTAATAAAACTTGAGCTATTTTTGAAGACTTGAGTCTTTTAAATAAAACTTAGAGCTCAAGTCCTCCAGAATCTGGAGTCTTTTGTAAAAAGACTTTTAAAAGAACGCATGACTGAGTCCTCTAAATCTGTAGTTTGAAGTAAATAAAAAAGCAATGAACGAGTGTGTTTATTATTTTATTTAGATGTTTTAACTCTCATTTCGATTCAGCAAATCGTCGGTCTTAAGGTAGATACTTTTGATTAGGTTATTTGCGTTTAATGCAATTTAATTGTTACAAATTCTTATTGTGCGATTTATTTTCAATCAGTAAATAAATATGGATGAAGATATAAAATCACCCAATATTACCTATTATAATACACCAACTCAAGTTCATGACTCAGTCTAGCTCAAAGAACTTAAAAGACTCGAAAGGACTCAGAAGACTCAAAGGGCCCTGACTCATGTGACTCAGTCCTAGTCTTGAAAATCTACTCAGACTAAAAGACTCGAGTTTCTTACAACACAACATACTATAGAAGTTACATTATTGGAGAAGCTCGGCTAAACAATAACCGCACGGGTCGACCTTCCAGGTTAAGCCGCGCTTGCCGAGGTTGGTCCGTGGATGGGTGACCACCTATTACATACCGAATGTAACTTCTATAATATGACGTTTCATTATAGATTCGTAGACATAAAGTTACCCGACTTCGCCCGTTTAATTATAAGTACTTTATTTACATTATTGAGCCAACTAACGCTTTGAGCTTTTAAACAGCCTTGCTAGTTAGGCTTTCAGAACCAAATATGACTTTTAATGTAGCAAAATCAACCTTATTTCTACGATAGTCAAATTTATAATCGTATGAAAACGACTGCAGTCGTTTATAGGAATGTGCAGGGTGTAAACAGACTCTTCACGAAGCCGTAAACCAAACAATAAGTACATCAAACTAAGTAACTTTACGCAAAAAATATTGCTGGGAAACGACTTAATTTTTGGGGTGTAAAATCACGTTTTACGACAGGACTCAATGTAAAGCACTCAAAACATTGTGCTGATGGATTGATTGAATAGTACGGGGGTCGTGGAGGTGTTAAAACTAAAAATCTTTCATTAACATGTATTTTTAAAAAAACTTGTGAAAATGTTGGAACTTTGACCACCAATATCTCCTTAACTAGAAGGTTCCCATGTATGGTGTAGAACAAAAAAATGATCGCAATGACGGGGAGAACAAGTGCCTTTCGGCTTCGTTAAGGATCTTTTTACACCCTTTATAATAGTAATAAGGTTCGTTGTAATTAGAAGAATCTACCAACCCGCAGGCCCACTCCCTTTCAGACAGGAGGCCTGTGTCCCAGCTGTGGGGACGCTATAAGCTGTATTAGTCATATTTGGCTACCAAAGCTAAAAGCATTTTAAGGGTAAAGTCGGGATTTTTAAGAAATGACAATTTAAACTTTAAATTTCATTTTAAATAACCATAGCTTGCATTTTTAATCTCATAATTTAACATTTACAATAATATAATAATAAATATTAATATTTAAGTATCAAGTCTCTTATACATTTTTAGACCACTTTTCTAAATATTCAATCATACAGGGAAGATTTTTCTTCCAATTTTTTTTTTAAGTTTTTATTTTTTTTTGGTGGCTAAACAATAACAGCCGCTCGGGTCGATCTTTAGGTTAAGCCGTGCTTGCCTAGGTTGGTCTGTGGATGGGTGACCACCCATTACATACCGAGTTTCCTCCGTGCCTCGGAAAGCACGTTAAGCCGTTGGTCCCGGCTGTCATTTGAAGATCTTTGACAGTCGTTAAAGTAGTCAGTGTCCCAAAAAGTCTGACAACCAGTCTTACCAAGGGGTATCGTATTTCCCAGTAGTAACTGGGTTGTGGAGGTCAGATAGGCAGTCGCTCCATGTAAAATACTGGTATTCAGCTGCATCCGGTTAGACTGGAAGCCGACCCCAACATAGTTGGGAAAAGGCTAGGCAGATGATGATTTTTTTTTGGTATTTTTAAGAACACATTCTATCTATGGGAGATCCTTATAGGTAACATATCCATATAGTAAGATTGGAGGCGCAATAGGTAAGATTCAGCATAATTTTTATTTATTTGAAAGACCATCTTACCAAGCGGTATCGTATGACCCAGTACTAACTAAGTGGGTCGTGGAGGTCAGATAGGCAGTCGCTCCATGTAAAATACTGGCATTCAGCTGTATCCGGTTAGACTGGAAGCCGACCCCAACATAGTTGGGAAAAGGCTAGGCAGATAGAGATTCCCTATTGTGCACCCAATCTCATACAATCAGTCATTTGCATACCCAGCGTCGACGGGCGACCTCAATAAACAATACATGTTTGTACTTACATATTAGAGTTTACATCAAAACTGCTAAACTGTTTTTGACGAAACTCTAGTCTTAACTACAGCTAGGATATGCAGATCTCAATATTGAGTCTTTGAACGAAAGCTTTGTAGTTATTGAGAAACAAAGTTGCAAAATGTTTCATTGTTGCGGGCAACGTGGAATGTTGCTGGTTTGTTAGCAACATAGTAGTAGTTTTCCAGATAGATATAATGTTGGGGCAACAGTTGCGCAACAGTTGACGTTGAGGGCAACAGTTTTCAACTTTGTTTTTCAATAAATACTAGGTTTAACGGAATTACAATCTTAGTTTGAAACATTGAAAGCGATGACTTGAAATTTTATTCAAAGACCTAGAAATGTTCACTATTTACCCGACTACAGCGGAGTCTAAAAAGAGGGTAATGTATTTTTACTGTAAATCTAACATCAAAACACAATACTGGATCTCAGGAACCAATGATTGACTTTCTTTTAATTTTCACCTCTACTCTTGGATATTTAGAAATCTAGTTTGGAATTTAGGTTAAGCTACCTCGTCAAGGGCGTTCCGTGGATGGGTGGCCATCCATGTCATACCGAGATAACTCCGTGCCTCAGAGAGCACGTGAAGCCATTCGCATTCGTAAGTGGCCTAAAAGTCTGACAACCAGTCTTACCAATGGGTCGTCGCATCGTATTACCCAGTACTAACTGGGTTGTGGAGGTCAGATAGGCAGTCGGTCCATGTAAAATAATGGTATTCAGCTACATCCGGTCAGACTGGAAGCCGACCCCAACATAGTTGGGGAAAGGCAGGTAGATGATGATTTTGAACCTTTGGAAATTAAACTGGACTTCTAAATATCCAAAAAGGTTTCTTAGTACCAACTCAACTCCATTATCAGTCTATGAAAACACTTTGTACCTCCAAAAACCAACAGTTGCACTCAAAACCGGTTCTGACTTCCAAAAACTGAATAACAAAATTGTCCAACACTATTTTTGACACTCAAAACCGTACTTATTGATGTTTTGATGCGAAAATATAGTTCCCGAGTCGTATCCCAAAATTGTCCATCACTTTCTGACATTCAGAAACCCAATACCAGAGTAAACGGGTCAGAAATTCACGAACAAAAAAAACCGGTTCTGACTTTCAAAAACACGGACCACAAAAATGTCCATCGCAACTCTAAAATCGGACTTTTCTTCTCCCTTCAGAAATTATAATTCTGGACCTGTAGTGCTCATCCAAGGCTGAAAGCATTGTGATAGGCGGTAGCGGGCGCGGTTTCTGGCGGGTTAAGTGGCTACACTGTACAGCGAGTTGCGACATGAACGCGTTACTTCTTTCCTTGCGAGAACCGTGTCGCGGTGTGTCGAGTAGCTCGTGGCCAAGGCAGATTCTGTGTCGCTTGCCACGTTGCATTCTTCCTTTGGGGTAAATCGCGCCCGCTTCCGCTAAAGCCTCCCACCCTGGACGTAGCCTTAGAGGCCCATCTCGCTCGCCGCTAAGACCTAAAGCAAAACATTTTTAATGAGAAACCGTTATTCTGTAGTTTCTAAACGATTGCTGGGAAATGACTTTGTAACACGCTTTTATTACATGCACTTGTAACTATTTAAAAAAAACAACGGGTTGCACTCCGGGAGTGCCGTAAAAAAAAAAGCTTGAAACAACGCCATCTAGCTTAAACTACACGCACACTGGTGCAAGCGCCCTGCGCCGCCGATTCGATCTGACGATCTGACGCGAGTTTAACAGTTTTCACCCATCCCAAAAAGTGCACAACGCCGCTAAAGAAGTTTTCACTTCAAAAACTATTCTTCTCAGAAAACCCTTTCATTTAATACCCATATCATGGGAATGCGTAAAAAAAAACTAAACCGCCATCTTTAAGTGTCCGCCATATTTGATTTAGTATGACGTCACTTACGAACCATGCACTGTCATCCAAACTGAACATGTATGCAAAATGTCAGCTGAATCGGAAACCGGGAGTGGGTCAAATTTAACTTCTAATATTTATTTACAAAGTTAGTTACAGATGAAGGTAATCTTCTTTATCGTGTGGTTAGTGACTAACCTGGTGTCAGAGTTTTTATGCCGCCCATGGACCTCTGACTTGGCTTTACGAAAAAGAAATATGTCCCAAGCATGCTGGTTTCCTCACAATGTTTTCCATCACCGAAGCAAGTGATAATTAAACAATACGCACATGAATCCGAAAAATCAGAGGTCTTGGGTCAAACTCAAAGCATTTATTTTAATTAGACCATTACAGGCACTTTTGAATGTCAGAAAAACAAAGAGGGCTAAGCTACAGTCACAGATATAAGGCATAATAACTTGTGAAAGTACTGTAGTTGCCCATTCCAAAGCGTAGATCTCTATGGAGAAGAATGGACACTCTTTTCAATCAAAATATTGATACAAAATCTTGGTAACATCATTCATGTTGAGAAAACTAATTTGCATTCAGCATAGAGATGACCAGTCCCAACTGACAGGGCCCGTTCACGAACATGACGCATGGATCAGACTCATTCAGTTCAACCATATTGAAGGTAGCTTAATGACCCGACACACCCGCCACCATCAGCGAGACATTTGAGTGAGCATGACATTCTCTCAGCCACCAGGAAAAAATTCAAGTCAATGAAAGATAACTAAATGTAAATGGTAACTTTACAGCACATAACATGGACTAGGGCAAGAATACAGAGTGTAAACAGACTCTTCACGAAGCCGTTAAGCAAGCATTATGTACATCAAACTAAGTAACTTTACGCAAAAATTTGTGCTGGGAAACAAGTTTTTTTTTTTGGGGTGCAAAATCACGTTTTACGGTAGGACTCAATGTAACGTACTCAAAACATTGTGCTGATGGATGGATTGAATATTATGGGGGTCCTGGAGGTGTTTAAAGTAAAAATCTTACATTCAAAACATGTATTAAAAATAAACTTGTGAAAAAGTTGGAACTTTGACCCCCAATATCTCCGTAACTAGAAGGTTCCCAGGTATGGTCTAGAACAAAAAAATGATCGCAATGACGGGGAGAACAAGTGCCTTTCGGCTTCGTTAAGTTCTGTTTACGATCTTTATGATGATGGGACGGGAGATTGATGACGAGCATACCTTAGTCTTGAAGCGCGAGGGTGTCGACTTTGGCTCATATGTCAACTTCGCAGATTTTCCTTTTTTGAGGGAGGCCGTATTTGTCCTTTTTGATGACTTCCTGTTTTAACTTGAGGTACGTGTCCAATCTGTATAAGGCGTATTCCTGAAAAAAAAACAAATAGTTTAAGAATAGAATTAGGCACCCATTAAGACACCCACAATTTTCGCCAGATATGTTTGAGTAGGTAGCGAGCCCATTGCCATCAACCGGGCACACAGACTCAGTGGCTGCTACTGAGAAATTCCTGATGGAAAAACCCAATAACACTTTGCCTGACCTGGGAATCGAACGCAGGACCTCACACACGGCAGTCGCGCTTGCAACCACTAAACCAACAAGGCACTTTAAGAACCTCTTTCTAATCCTTTGGGGTCAACGGCTCGGAGACTCTCAACTTCGACGAGAGTAAATTAGCTAGCGAAATTCCGCAGACAACAAGTTGATTGGACTTAACTACAATAAAATTACCTAGCGAAACTCTTACGTTGAACTACTCATAGAAATTCCGAGGTTCAATTAAGTAACGAGACTCCTGAGAGAAATTAGCTAGCGATAATCCCGAAATAAATTAGCTAACGAGACTCCCGAGGTAAATTAGCTAGCGAGAATCCGAGATAAATTAGCTAGCGAGACTGCAGAGATAAATTAGCTAGCGAGACTCCAGAGATAAATTAGCTAGCAATAGTCCCGAGATAAATTAGCTAGCGAAACTCCTGAAATGAATTAGTTAGAGAGACTCCAGAGAAAAATTAGCTAGCAATAGTCCCGAGATAAATTAGCTAGCGAAACTACAAAGTGTTACTCACCCAATATCCGAAGGGAATCTGGCTCTTGGACGCGTTCACAATGGACCACAGGGCCCAGAACAGATGGCTAGCGACCGCGAACGCTTCGACCTCCTCAAGCAAGGCGTTCACATCATCCAGAGATACCTCGGCCTTATAACCCTGGTTGCTTGAGTAATGCTTTAGGTATTCGCGGATGAATATTTCCTGAAAATACATGAATGGTTGAAAATAACAGAATATTACGTAAACAAAGAAATTATCATAACATAACATCACGCCTGTAATCCCGAAGGGTTAGGCAGAGTACACCCACATTTCGCAATTTTATGTTTAAGTCCCATATAAAAGGAGGCGAGCCTATTGCCATCAACCGGGCCCAGATCCAGACTCCGTGGCTGCTACTGTGAAATTCCTGATGGAAAAACCCAATATCACTTTGCCCGACCTGGGAATCGAACCCAGGACCTCATGCTCAGCAGTCGAAAGAAAGAGAACTAAGAAAATAATTATGTTTAAGGTGGTTGCGTCAGGGTAGCCCGCGAAACTCAAATTTTCTTACTTTTTTTGCAATTTGCAGGTCAGTGTCTGGTTGTACGTTAATGAAAAATGCGTCGCGCCAGTAACACGTGTGTAGTTACAGAATCACAATCATGAAAATCATCAATATAACCCTGTAGGTTCATTTACCCTATTGAATGTCTTTTTCATGAAATATTCATTGAATAGGGTTACATGACGGAAGCCGAAACTTTCAGTCCACTGTAACGACTGTCAAAGATCTACAAATGACAGCCGGGACCTACGGCTTAACGTACTTTCCGAGGCACGGAGGAAACTCGGTATATAACGGGTGGTCACCCATCCACGGATCAACCTAGGCAAACTACAAATAGAAAGAAAGAAAACATTCATTTGTCGCAGAGACATGACGTGCATACAAAATTAGAAAAAAAAACGGGTTGCACTCCGGGAGTGCCGGCAGAAGTGAAACTTGAAACAACGCCATCTAGCTTAAACTACACGCACACTCGCGCAATCGCCCTGCGCCGTCTATTCGATCTGACGATATGACGCGAGTTTAAGAGTTTTTACCCATCCCAAAAAGTGTACAACGCCGCTAAAGAAGTTTTCACAAACATTTTTTAGATTAGGTTTAGCTAAAACAACATCTTTTGTACGGTTTACGTACATTCCGTCAGGCTGCAAACGCAGCAACCTACTTTTCTCTTTGGTATTTAAAACAATGTTTAATATGATTTTAAGTTAGTTGACGAATTACATACTTACGCGAACACCGCGGATTAGCATCCAACCCACTTTTACTTTGTTGTGATCGGTACTCTAATAAACCTTTAGTGTTACCAAATCTGTGTGTGTTTACATCAACTCGCCTAACTCCAAGTACTGACTTACCACTTCTTACTTAAAGCTACAAGTGTAAGGTACCAACTACTACGGGACCTTACATTTAATGGTCCTTCGAGTATTTCACAGTTTGGGGTAATTGTATCTCTTGGAACGACAGCGAATCGGCTTGGCTGGCCTTCCACAAGCGGATCTCACCAGTCAAGTTGAGAAAGCGCGCATATTCGTAAAAAGAGTACAAGAGCTCTGAGCAATCAACGAAGAGGGGATACTTTGGAACTTCTTCGTGAATCAAGCGGAAAAACAAGACTCAACTGCGGCAACAAGCCAACTACTACTACGACTACTGCTACTACAGCTTCCGGACTACAACGTGAACTGCGGGTAATACGAGGCCTACAAACTAGAAGACACCGAACTACGTGTTCTTCAATACCTACTTTACTACTACATCTTACTACTACTACTACTACTTTCGATTACCGAAACGACTACATCAAGATGAGCGAAATCACTGCACAAAACGAAGTCTTCGAGTCAATCAAACGTCTCTGTACTAACTACCAAAAGGACAGCGCGTCTCGGAAAGGAAAGGAGTACCTGACTCAAAGGTTAGTGTCATTGGAAAACCTCTGGCAAGACTTTGGCAATAGACACAATGTATTACTTGAACGAGAGGACAAAGAAATCCAATATTTTACTGGAAACATTTATGAAAAGACGAAACATATGTATGAATCCACCAGGATTGATATACTGCAGCGGTTGTTGGTCTGGGAAGGAAAACAGGCTGAAGTTGTCATTCCTCATCCTACGGGAGTAGATACCAAGACCAAGGAACTGCTTGATCGACAAGAATGTCACATTAAAGCACTAGAACGGGCGATGTCCAAAATAGAAATTGACTCCATAACTGAAAAATGGGAGTTAGAGGATCACCTGAGCGTCCTGAAAACCAAGTGGGACACTGTAGAGAAATGTCACTGGGAGCTAGAAGCTATTTTGAAAGGGTCAAACGAAATATACAACGACTTGTTCGCCAACAAAGAACGTCAGTACGATGTCATGAAAAGATCTCTCAACTCGAAACTATGGACAAGCGTAAACCACCAAAACTATGCACCGAGGATTCAACTACCGGAATTCACTGGAAACTACAGTCAGTGGATTACGTTCAAGGATATGTTTCTGGAGACAATCCACAACAATGCAAATTCTTCGAAAGCGCAGAAAATGCAACACTTAAAATCTAAGCTTAAAGGAGAGCCGGAACGATTAGTTCAACATTTGGTCGGCGCTGAAAACTATGAAACTTGTTGGGATATTCTTATTCAGCGATACGACAACAAGAGACTCCAATTTACGAACTTGATGAATACTTTGATGGAGTTACCATCCATCCAGCAGGTCAATGCTGCTGTCTTGAAGAGAATGCATGACGTAATCAACGAATGCATGAATGGCCTACATAACATCGGTCTAAATACATCAAGCTGGGATCCAATAATCGTGTACTTGATGGCACAGAAGTTGGACTCAACATCATATACTGAATACACTAGAGAATTAGAGCATCCAAAGCAAGTCCCGGAGCTGAGTGAATTTTTGGGGTTCTTGGAGACCAAATTCATGGCGTTGGAAGCAGCAAAGGGTTACCAAAAAGATGCATCTAACCAACATAAACAAATATTCAGCAACAAAACGAAATTTAACTCCAATAAACCATCATATGAACCACATAGAAAAGAAACATCAAGAATATACCATGCGTCATACGGTAAATGCCTTCTGTGCAGCGGTTTTCACGTGATCATGCAGTGTCCAAAGTTCATTGAAATGGACACACGGCAACGGAATGACACAGTAAGGAAATTACAAATATGCAAAAACTGTTTGTATAAGCATGGAGACACAGAATGCACGTCGAACAAAACTTGCAAAGAGTGCAATAAACCACATCATACGATGTTACACTATTCAGCGCAAAAACTGTCGCCAAGTTCCAATATGAACAATATGGGTCAACGTTCTCAACAACGGGAACATCAACCTTCAACATCAACAAACCAACATAGTTCGAACCATTTATCAAACAACTACATTATGGAAATATTACTTACTACAGTAGAACTTCAAGTAAAGACATCAACAGGAGACTTTATAACGTTACGAGCTTTACTGGACCAAGGATCTCAAGTAAACCTCATCACGGAGAACGCGGCTCAACGACTGAAACTACCTAGAAAAAGGATGAACGCTACAATTTCCGGCGTGGGTACGATTTCGGGAGATTGTAAAGGACGACTAGAATTAGAGTGTAAATCAAGATGCACTGACTTTGCATTTTCAGTCAGCACTCTAATAATGAAAAGGATCACGAACAACTTACCTAACAAAACATTTAAAAAAGAAAACTGGCCTCAGCTACAAGGTCTGAAACTAGCGGATCCTGACTTCAACTTATCAAGGAGCGTGGATTTGCTGCTGGGAGCGGATATCTATTCGCAAGTTATATTAGAGGGGGTCCTAAAGGGAGATGCCCAAACGCCGACAGCTCAGCAAACCCGTTTAGGATGGATTTTATGCGGCAAGCTAGAAACTTTTAACTGCCATGTCGCTCTTGTCGACCTGAACGACTTAAAGAGATTCTGGGAGACAGAAGACATCATTCAGAATACTGAGGACACATCTAAAGACGACTGGTGCGAAAACTACTACAAAATGACTACTGAAAGAGATCGCGACGGAAAATACATTGTAAAGTTGCCACTGATTCCTCGTTATGAAGAAAAATTGGGAAACTCAAAGTCGATCGCAATCTCTCAATTCTTACAACTGGAAAGAAAATTCGACAGAAACCCTAAACTTGCATCATGTACAAAGATTTCATCCGCGAGTACATTGATTTAGGTCACATGAAGCTTTCAAACACGACACCCGCCAAAGATGCAATCTTCTTACCGCATCATGGAGTACTGAGAGAACAATCAACAACAACAAAACTACGAGCTGTTTTTAATGCTTCCCAGAAGACCATGGGTGGATGTAGCCTAAATGACGTAATGGAAAAAGGTCCTAATCTGCAAAAGGACATCCAAGCATTGATATTACAATGGCGTGGCTATAAATACGTCTACACAGCGGACATTGAAAAAATGTACCGTTCCATATGGTGTCATCCGGATCAACAACATCTACAGAAGATCCTATGGAGAAAGCAACCAAAAGACAATTTACAAGAATATCAACTGCAAACATTAACATATGGGACTAAAAGTGCTCCATGGCTAGCAATGCGAACACTCAAACAGCTTGCTATCGATGACGGCCACAAATACCCAAAGGCCGCTGAAATATTGCTAAATCAGTTCTACGTCGATGACCTAATCAGCGGCCACAACTCTACAAAACAAGCAAAGGAAATTCAAACATCGATCATAAAACTACTGAAGGGAGGCGGAATGAATCTGCGAAAATGGTCAAGCAACGATCCTGAGCTTCTACGACACTTAGACGAAGATCAAATATCGAAAAGTACATTTGATTTTAGAGGCGACGAATCAATGAAAACGTTGGGGTTGAGTTGGAATCCAAAAGATGACGTTTTCATATTCAACTGGTCCATAGACGACTACAACAACGAACCACTAACTAAAAGAAACCTGCTATCACAAATATCCAAACTATACGACCCCTTGGGTTGGCTGGCGCCTATAACTGTGTCAGCTAAACTACTATTCCAAAGGGTGTGGCTAACTAAAATAAACTGGGATGCTGAACTACCTACTGAGTTACAAGACGAATGGCGGCATCTAAACAAAGAACTACATCTAATTAAAAACATTAAAATAAACAGATGGATTGGCAGTACGCAGAAAAATATCCAACTACATGGATTTTGTGACGCAAGCGAAAAGGCATACGCTTGCGTCATATACAGCCGAGTAATCGACGAAAAGGGCGACCCAAGGATCACATTACTAGTATCAAAAACTAGGGTAGTGCCGATTACTCAAAAAACTTCATTGCCCAGACTTGAGCTATGCGGAGCACTACTGCTCTCCCAACTCATGGAAAAAGTGAAGAAATCACTAACGGAGCATGAGATATCAGCTTATGGTTGGTGTGACTCCAAGGTGGTCCTAGCTTGGATTCAGGGAGACCTCTCAAGATGGGAAAGATACGTAGCTAACAGAGTGGGGAAAATAAAAGACGTAATTCCACCTCAACAATGGTGTTATGTACGATCGGAACTTAATCCAGCTGACTGCGCTTCGAGAGGCTTGCTACCGAGCAAAGTAGTCAAGTTCAACTTATGGTGGAACGGACCTATGTTTCTGAAAAACTTTGCAGAAACAGAAACACCTCATAATGTGAATTGCCACTTTACTACAAGCGAAGCAAACAGGGTCGAACCCAATGACGTCAGTTCGAAAAACTACAACACTGAAAATATTGTTTACAAGTTGTTGAAGAACCACAGTTCGCTGACTTCAGTAATAAGAATTACTGCTCGAATTGTGCGATATATTGCATCACTAAAGCAAAAATTACGACCAAGCGCTACTTACCTAACAACAACTGACCTACAATACGCAGCAGAATATATAATAAAATATGTTCAACAAAGCGAGTTTGCGCAAGAACACAAACAGTTGAAACAAAATAAAACTGTGTCACCAAAAAGCAACATTTACAAACTCAAACCTTATCTGGATAGCAAGGGAATCATTCGCGTAGGCGGAAGACTACAGCACTCTGATCTTCCTGCAAATATGAAGAATCCCGCAGTGGTACCCTACTCCAGCCGCTTCACTGAACTACTGATCGACCAAGCACATTCGATGACGCTTCATGGAGGAGCCCGTCTGACCCTTACTTACATACGGCAACGATACTGGATAGTCTCTGGAAATCGGGCGGTAAAGGGAAGAATATGACGCTGTGTGAAATGTCATCGTTACAATTCTACGGACAATGCTCAACTAATGGCCGATCTGCCAAAACAAAGAGTAACACCAAGCCGTCCATTCACTCACACTGGTGTTGACTTTACTGGTCACGTAGACGTGAAACTTAACAAAGGAAGAGGAGTGAAGACCTCAAAAGCATACATCGCGGTCTTCGTCTGTATGGCTACGAAAGCTGTACATATCGAATTAGTCTCAGAACTAAGCACGGAAGCGTTTATTGCGGCCCTTCAGAGAATGTGCGCGAGGCGCGGAACGCCTGCTCACATGTACTCAGACAACGGCACGAACTTCGTTGGAGCATCCAAAGTACTGAGAGAGGATTTCAGTAACTTCAAGAAGCTACTCTCTCCTGAGTTCTTTGACGAGATTGGGAAACTAGAAATTCATTGGCACTTCAACGCCCTGCTTGGCCTAGTGCGGGGGGGATATTCGAAGCAGCCGTCAAATCATTAAAACACCACTTGAAGCGGGTTCTTGGGGATCAAAAACTGACCTGGGAAGAATTCACTACGTTACTAGCGAAAATAGAAGCCTGCCTAAACTCGAGGCCTCTATGTCAGCTAACAGAAGATCCGGAGGAATTTTACAGCACTCTCACTCCTGGCCACTTTCTAACTGGCAGTGCTACGTTGTCTCTACCTCAACCGGAGCCTGACAACAGAAAGATGGATCTGAGAAAACGTTGGCAACTAACGGAGCACATGCTGGATCAATTCTGGAAAGCTTGGTCCAATGACTACCTGAACACCTTACAGTCTAGAAGCAAGTGGAACAGAACTGTACAAAACCTCAAACTAAACGACGTGGTCCTAATCAAGGAAACAAACTTACCTCCTGGCAAATGGGCCATGGGACGAGTGATGGAAACTCATCCCGGTAAGGATGGTCTAGTACGAGTGGCCACCCTTAAAACAAAAACTGGAGTGATAAAACGACCCACTGTTAAACTAACTCCATTACCACAGCAAGAAACACTGCTACCTACCGAAGAAACAACAAATAACAAAAGAGAAGAAGATACAATAACTGAAAACCAAAGAAGAAAAAGGAGCACGCGAACCAACAAGTACAGTTTCCTGACTTTCGCTCTTATAACTTTAATAGGAATGTTAGGAACTGCACAATCGTCACCAGTAACAAACAACTATAAGGTGACCTCTATAACCAACAATCAACCTATTTATTTCGATGAAGCCGGAAAACTGCAACTTATACATGATGAATGGACTCTACTGATCTATTACAACCTAACGTCCTACTGGCAAGCTGCGAATAACATGAACGACTACATAAACCAAATTGATAAACTCTGTCAAAGAATCGCGCACGAGTTTACACCATGCGAAGCAGTTGTCAGACACCTACGTCATGAAATGCATCACCTTGAGAATTATAACACTATGTTACTTTCTCAGCATTCGCGACAAAAACGAGGCTACTTTGATGGAATCGGAAAATTAGCCAGAACACTTTTCGGGGTTTTGGATGAAGACTTTGCGCAAAAGTACGAGAAGGATATCCAAAACTTGCAAATCAACGATAATTACTTGTTACAGTTGATGAAGAATCAAACTTTGATCATAGAGGCTGAAAACAATGTAATTAAAAACAATACGGAATTTATGGACAAACAATTTCACGCAATACAAACCTACATAAATCAGACTTGCAACATAATCACAAAAATTGAGAACAGAGCACAAATTTTATACACAGCAAATGACGTGAACTCTGCCGCTTTATCATCAACTTTAATTTTGAGCGACTTGCATAGAATTCAAGAAATGCTAATGAATGCTCTCGCCAACATTTATCGAGGTCATTTGGATACACACTTGTTTCCTGCATCTCAAATAATAGAACAGCTGAACATCATCTCTGGAAAACTTCCACAGGGACTAGCCTTACCGATAAAGGACATACAAAAGGATTTCCGTGACATCTACGAACTAATCCATGTCAAGGCTCGGATTACAAACAACTTTCTACTTTTCGAATTGCATATTCCACTTTTGAGCGATGAGGACTACAAAATATACCGGGTAATACCTATACCATTCCAGAAACAAGGACAATTGAGAATCGTGCAGCCTTTCTCCAATTATATCGCCATAAACTTCGTGAAAAATTCGTACATCACTATGGAAGAGCAAGACATGCGCCAATGCACGCCATACGGAGAAGACGAGTACACATGCATTTCACGTCAGCCGGTATTTAGCTTACAAGACAAGGACGCACCTTGCGAGGCCAAGGTATTCAGTCAACAAACTTCATTATCCTGTGTCATCAATGATGTAACTTGCAAAGAAACTTGGATCCAATTACATAAACCTAACTGGTGGTTGTTTACATTATGCGACAGACAGCTGATGCGCGTCATATGTAGCGATCAAGTTACGCCAGCAGTCATCAACGGTACTGGGGTGATTGCCTTGAAACCAAAATGCATACTACAAAAGAAAGATGCGACAATATTCACCTATAACCACTTAGGAAGCAAATTTCACATGGAGGCGGATATTGAAGTACCTACACTTAACACGACTATCAACAATTTATTTGATCTATGTTGGAAAAACGCACAGCTGAATATGACAGAACTGGATACATCTGCAATAAATATCAGAAACATAGATAAGCAAATAATTCAGAAGAAAGAGCAGGAAAGACTACCACAAGGGATAGATATATCGAGTCACGACATATATCTCTACTCTGTGACTTCTCTGCTGTTGGGAGGAGCTGCTTCGTTTGCTGTCTACATTTGGATTAGGAGACTATGGCATAAGAAAACTAAAAGGCCACCTACAAGACAACCTACAGGAATCGACAACAAAGTCGAAATCGAGATGCAAGAAATACGCCATTCGACACCGCCGGAGCCACTATACAGCGACGCGAGGCCGAAACAACTGTTTCACTTTGAGGAGCAGTAAAGCTTATTGTTTTTATGTGTACATGTTTAATTTTACTTACTTACTAATGTTTACTTTACTGTCTTTACTTTTTATTGTGACGTTCTGGGATGTCTTACTTTTATATTTTTACTTACTTAACCTACTTTCATACGGTCTATACTTTTTTATTATTGCGTTTTGGAATTTTTACTTTAAAACGTTTTATGTACTGGATGCTCATCCCGCCTTTTCCCTCGGGAGCATGTACGGTTTACGTACATTCCGTCAGGCTGCAAACGCAGCAACCTACTTTTCTCTTTGGTATTTAAAACAATGTTTAATATGATTTTAAGTTAGTTGACGAATTACATACTTACGCGAACACCGCGGATTAGCATCCAACCCACTTTTACTTTGTTGTGATCGGTACTCTAATAAACCTTTAGTGTTACCAAATCTGTGTGTGTTTACATCAACTCGCCTAACTCCAAGTACTGACTTACCACTTCTTACTTAAAGCTACAAGTGTAAGGTACCAACTACTACGGGACCTTACATCTTTATATATATAATTCTACTGTACGTGTGTATGTCACTGAACTCCTCCTAAACGGCTGGGCCGATTTGAATGTTTTTTTTTGTATGCGTTTGGGTGGCACCCTGGATGGTTTAGATTCACAAATCAGCCCGACAGATGGCGCTGCTGTCGTTATCTAGGTTTGACGCAGACGAAGTAGCGAGGGACAGCTAGTCTATATATATAAAAATAAATCGCCGAAATGTATGTACGCGCATAACTTCCGAATGACTGCACCAAATTAGATGATTCTTTTTTTTATGTGTTCCTTATTATCAGGACATGGTTTGTATATAGGAAAATTTAGGTAGGTAGGTAGGTAGTAGGTAGAGTCGTAGGTAGGTAGTACGTAAGTAGTAGGTAGGTACTAGGTAGTGGGTAGGTAGTAGGTCAATTCGAATTCAATATTCATAGTTGATAGGACAACGTGTCGGTTCAGCTAGTAAGATATAAAATAAACAGATAAGATATATAGATCTCACCTTCTGCTCTAAACTCGGCGTAAATTCCTGGTTCTCATAATAAAACGGATGCTCCGGATTCGTATAATCGATCGCCCATTCCTGGAAATGATTCGCAATATCGAAGCCCCTATGATTATAGGCGCAGTACTCAAAATCGATTAGCACCAATTTAGGCTCTCCCGAATCAGAAATATGACTTAGAACTGTGTCTGAAGTGTTCGCGTCTTCGTAATGTAGCTGGTTGAATCTTTCTTTGATGCTGTCTTCTCGACTTGAGCGAGTATCATCAGAGTCATAGCTTTGAACGTAGAGTGCTGAGCCATCGTCTTCTGGAGCTGGTTGGGGATTGTCTTCTAATAGTAGTATGTTGCCTGTTGAGAAAAAAATGTGGTGGTTAGTGTTGCCAAGGTGTAATCTAAACTTCTTATATATAAAATTCTCGTGTCACGGTGTCTGTTATCAAACTCCTCTGAACCGGCTGAACCGATTTGTATGAAATTTTGTGTGCATATCGGGTAGGTCTGAGAATCGGCCAACATCTATTTTTCATACCCCTAAATGATAAGGGTGACCCACCCCTAAATATTTATTTTTTTGCCAATTTTTTTTATTTTTATTTTATTAGTAGGTAGGTAATAGGGCAGTTCGAATTCAATATTCATAGTTGACAGGACAACGTCTGTGGGGTCAGTATTTTATATAGAAAAGAATAGATTTTTTGTTTGTTTGTTACGATTTAAGTCAAAAACTACTGAACCGAATTAAAAATTCTTTCACTAATGGAAAGCTACATTATCAGCAAATAACATAAGCTATATGTCATTCCCGTATTCTCACGGGAACGGGAAATACGCGGGTAAAACCGCGGGACGCTGCTAGTATAAAATAACTAGCTTATGCCCCCGGCTTCACTCGCGTGGAGTTCGGTAGCTGTACCACGGGATTATAATACCAGGATAAAAAGTATCCTTTATGTTAATCCAGGTTATAGACTACCTGTGATGCAATTTTCATCCAAATCTGTTCAGTAGTTTTTGCGTGCAAGAGTAACAAACATCCATCCATCCATCTTTACAAACTTTCGCATTTAGAAAACCCCTTTTTAGGGTTCCGTACCCAAGGGGTAAAAACGGGACCCTATTACTAAGACTTCGCTGTTTGTCCGTCCGTCTGTCTGTCACCAGGCTGTATCTCATGAACCGTATTTCTGTTGCTGCTATAACAACAAATAATAAAACTACATATAAAGTATTTAATAATTAAAGCGGGCGCTCATACAAGAAACTTTTTTTTCTTTTTATGGTACGGAACCTTTTATGCGCGAGTCAGTTTTTTTTAAGATACTAATTAACATAACATCACGCCTGTAATCCCCGAAGGGTTAGGCAGAGGTATACCCAATTATAGTACATACACCAACATTTCGCCAATTATGTTCCAAGTCCCATGAAATGGGGGGCGAGCCTATTGCCATCATCATCATCATCATCTACCTGCCTCTTCCCAACTATGTTGGGGTCGGCTTCCAGTCTAACCGGATGCAGCTGAATACCAGTATTTTATATATCCTCCGTGCCTCGGAAAGCACGTCAAGCCGTTGGTCCCGGCTGTCATTTGTACATCTTTGACAGTCGTTATAGGTAGTCAGTGGCCCAAAAAGTCTGACAACCAGTCTTACCTAGAGGTATCGTATTACCCAGTACTAACTGGGTTGTGGAGGTCAGATAGGCAGTAGCTCCATGTAAAATACTGGTATTTCAGCTGCATCCGGTTACACTGGAAGCTGACCCCAACATAGTTGGGAAAAGGCTAGGCAGATGATGATGATTTTTCAATTTGATTGCTTGAAGATATTTTCTCTTACCTTCCTGCATATCATTGTGACAGAACACCACAGGGGACTCGACAGAGGCCAGGAACTTCTTCAGCCATTCTATCTCCTTCTCCAGGTCTGTGTTCTTCAACTGCTTGATGATGCGCTCTTCTTCTTGGTTCTAGAAAGTAACAGAAGGTGGTTAAGCGTGGGCTGCGGGACTTTTCGAAAGAGGTACCGCGGCCCTGGAACACAAAGGGCAAGGAAGGAACATGGATGGGTTTTAGTCAGTACAAGTCTGACACTCCCTTCCGCTCTGCCCAGAGAGAAGTCATTTGATGATTTCCCGTCCGAAAAAAAAGGTGGTTAAGCGTAGTCTAAGTTAGAAAATGGGTGTAAACAGACTCTTAACGAAGCCGAAAGGCACTTGTTCCCCCAGTCATTGCGATCATTTTTTTGTTCTAGACCATACCTGGGAACCTTCTAGTTACGGAGATATTGGGGGTCAAAGTTCCAACTTTTTCACAAGTTTTTAAGGTTTATAACTTTACTTTAAGTACTCGATGCTCGTTTACTATTCAATCCATCCATCAGCACAATGTTTTAAGTGCGTTATATTGAGTTATACCATAAAAAGTGACCAAAAAAAAAGTTGTTTCCCAGCAAGAATTTTAGCGAAGAGTTACTTAGTTTGATGTACAAAATGCTTGGTTAACGGCTTTGTGAAGAGTCTGTTTACACCTTGTAGTGGTCTTGACGCAGAACGTCACTTTCGCAAAATGTCATTTAAGCTATTTTCTTCTCAGGAGACCTAATACTAAAAAAATAATAGTAGACTTTTTAAAAATATGACATGCGAAAATTATGTTTTGCAAAAGTGATATTGTGCGAAAATGACGTTTTGAGAAAATGACATTATGCGAAAATGACGTTTTGAGAAAATGACATTATGCGAAAATAACGTTATGCGAGAATGACGTTTTGCAAAAGTGATATTGTCCGAAAATGACGTTTTGAGAAAATTTGTGCAAAAATAACATTTTGCGAAAGTGATATTATGCGAAACTGATCAAATCTTTCACGAAGACATTTTGCGAAAGTGACGTTCTACGTCCCTTTTAGGTCGTTGGGAAAAAGCCAGGTAGATGACAAAGATATTCGGATCCTTACCTTCCCCTGAACATTCCCGGACAACCTTTCCTCCTTCACAGTCTTCAGCCACTTGTACATGCACTTCCAAAGCCAAGTCGGTTCCTTGTTCAGGGGCACGTCTATGGAGTGAATAGCCGCCATTTTCTCAGCTATCTTCATGGAGAGCGCTGGATCAGCTAGCTCTTTGGTGAGGAGTGGACGAGCCTGGAAAGTGGGGGCCTCTTTAGTGGGGTGAAATCGGTGGTGGGGCTAGAAAATTGGCCCGTTTAGGAGGTGGGGGCGTGAGATAGGATGTTGCAGGGAAGATACTTGTATTGCTAAGGGGTAAACTTAGCAATTTTTGACATAGGAGGCAATCTTGACGCTTCCTAATTTTTTAACCGACTTTCTTCAAAAAGGAGGAGGTTCTCATTTTTTTTATGTTTGTTACCTCTTATCTCCGTCATTTCTAGACCGATTTGAAAAATTCTTTTTTCATGTGAAAGGATATTTTATACTTCCCGATGGGTCCTGTAGATATTTCATCAAAATCGGTTCAGTAATTTGGTTTTTTCCTCACATTAATTGTCACATCACGCAACGTCGCGTAATTTGCTATGGCTATTCACGCGACGGCGCGTGTTGGTGCCTTACGTCTAAAAAAAACTTCCTAAAATGTGCAGAATATACTAAACAAATACGAAAAAATCCCTGTACAAATCATCTACGAACAAAAATCAACCATATTTCTTAGACATTAAATGTCAAATTACATACCACGCGTGCGTGTCCAGGTTATGACGTACTTCTGGTGTCCGGTATGTGCCCCTCTCGAAAGCGGGTATACCTGGCTGCAGCAACTGAGAATTTCCTAACAGAAATACCCAATTACGGCTGGTGAAGCCGAATTTACGAGTTTAGACAACCATAGACAAAAACCACAGATAAAAAATAGAAATCAACGATTTATTTTGAATAGTAACTAAAAAAGGTCGTGTTTTATGAATGCAAACCCTTAAAGTTATATATTTATACATAAATGTAGTATTATTTATACCTTATTACTGGTGACTGAAATATAAATTCATTTTAACATACCATGAAAACGATTATATTTAGCGTTTTTTTTTTTTTTTTTTTTTTTTTTACTTTTTTGTTTATTCATTTTTAAACATATCTTTTATATTTTTACATATTTCTTTAAAAACACCAGCTTCGGGATTCCGAGCTACCGGTGGTCAGAGCTCTTAAGCGAGGCGCCTCCTAACAATGCTATTTACCTATTTAGACTTTTGAAAAATCAATCTCTTCAGCAAATTTCACAATAGAATTAAGGTTTGCTGTAAGAAAACCCAATTCTGGGTTAAGCTTTGCCTTTGTACATAAGCTATTTGTCATGATTTTGTGTGTATTTCTCTTTTTTTGTTAGCAATAAAGAATAAGAATCAAGTAAAAAGAATAACCTAAGGTTGCAATTATTGGTTTAAAAACCTAAAATGTTTGTCTGTCTGGCTTTTCGACACAGGACTTCATCTCGGTAACAATATGACATATTATAATATAGTTTGTGTCTTACCAAAAATATACAAGGTGGGAGGGAAACACAAACCATACCACGTGGTTACCATACCACGTGTTCAATACAACATACGGAGCCCGTACGGTTAAAAAGTATGATAAAAAATTCTGTGTGGGCGCCACAGAAATTTTTTATCATACATTTTGACCGTACGGGTAAAAAAAAAACTTTTTTGCAAAAAAGTTTTTTTTTTTTTTAATTACCGATGTTTAATTTCTATGCAGTTCAGTGTATACATAAGTGTAAAAAGACCCTTGGCGAAGCCTAACGGTATTTGTTCTCCCCGTCATTGCGATATGTTTTCCTTCTAAAGACCATACCTAGGAACCTTCTAGTTATGGAGATGTTGGGATATTGGGGTCAACGTTCCAACTTTTTCTCATTTTTTTTAATACAATTTTCTAATGTTAAGACTTTACTTCATAAAGGGTGTAAAAAGACTATTAACGAAGCCGAAAGGCACTTGTTCTACTCGTCATTAAGATCATTTTTTTATTCTAGACCATACCTGGGAACCTTCTAGTTAAGGAGATTTTGGGGGTCAAAGTTCCAACGTTTTCACAAGTTTTTTTTTAATACATGTTTTTAATGTATTTTTTTTACTTAAGACACCTTCACGACGACCGTACTATTCCATCAATCAACATAATTTTTTGAGTGCGGCACATTGAGTCCTACCGTAAAACATCATTTTTCACCCCAAAAAAAAGTAGTTTCCCAGCAATATTTTTTGCGTAAAGTTACTTAGTTTGATGTACATAATGCTTGGTTAACGGCTTCGTGAAGAGTCTGTTTACACCCTGTATACCTTCACGTCCCGCGTACTATTCAATACATCCATCAGCACAATGTTTGAGTCTCACCGTAAATAGTGATTTTGCACCCCAAAAATAAAATACGTTTTCCAGCAATAATTTTTGCGTAGAGTTACATAGTTTGATGTACATAATGCTTGGTTAACGGCTTCGTGAAGAGTCTGTTTACACCCTGTATACCTTCACGTCCCGCGTACTATTCAATACATCCATCAGCACAATGTTTGAGTCTCACCGTAAATAGTGATTTTGCACCCCAAAAATAAAATACGTTTCCCAGCAATAATTTTTGCGTAGAGTTACATAGTTTGATGTACAGAATGCTTGGTTGACGGCTTCGTGAAGGGTTCGTTTACACCCTGTGTATGAAACACGTGGTCCCGTTTGTGCGTCCACCCTGTATAGTGACGACTTTTATTCCAATTGCATTTTATCTTACCTGCATACTTCCTAATTACTTCGATATCTGTCAAAAAAGCCTATTTACCCATTAAACATTATTATAATATTACAAAACTACTTAATTTTTAGCAAAAATCCAAATCTACCCTCATAATGCTAATTTAAATTAAAGTGTGCAATAACTTGGGATTTATGTCTGTAAAATAGTGCATGGTTTTTTCAATAAAATAAAACTGAAATACGATTATTTTACTGGTCACCGTCTCATACAGATATTCAGGGTGATATTTTGAAGTCGATGGCCAAATCCGAAACTATGAGGTATAACGGAGAATACTCAAAAGAGTCTCGAGCCCAATTTTAACGAAAACTATAACTGCATCATTAGATTTTTGAAAAATCAATATTCCTAACCAGGAATCGACCTCATTGATTTCGGAAAAAAATACACACTCTATACTAAAAAAAAACCACTCACCGGAATATACTCCTCAATTCTGCCACCAGAGAAGACACCATGTAACCTGGGTCCGAGGCGCCTTTCTGACAGTAAGGTGAAGATGACAGATTCTGTCACGATTGCGTCCATTGCTCGCTCGCCGTGCACCTGGCCGTAGATGCGGAGTAGCACCTGAAAAAAAACCAGCAATGTATGGTTTTAATCATTTATAACTACAAGTTCCAAGTTACTGCTTCGTTGGTCTAGTGGTCGCAAGCGCGACTGCTAAGCATAACGTCTTGGGTTCGATTCCGGGGTAGAGCAGTGTTATTGGGTTTATTTCCAACGTTACAGCGTTGTAAAGTTTCACAGCTTTTCGAAATTTGTGTTCCTTCGCACACTCACATTTGATTTGTAAAGTGGTTTTCACTTATTAGTTCGACTCGCAGCTCGCGGCGTGACGTCACTCGTTAGTCGGATATTGCCGCGGAGGCCGTACTTTAACGTTTAATATCTGTCATTTTTGAATATAGGAAAAAAAAAACAGATTCCTTTTTATCGAGTTACCTATTTTTTGAGATGTACTGATTACAAAAAACATTGGTGTGTCTCATTCTTACTTTTTTGGGATCTTCCTTACTTTCTTCATTATTATAACTATGCCCATTACTCACCTTTCTGGGCTCATCGAGGGAGCTAAAGGAGTGGTTCCTGACTACAGCCCTCCTGGTGGGCTTCTCGCCATCCGAATCGGTATCTTCAGGGGAACTGGAGCGTTTGTGGTAGGTCCCCCATTTGGAGGTGTCTTCCGGGAGGGCTACGTAGTAGAGGAAGTTTGATAGACCTCCGCTGGAAAGAAGAGAAGGAATGATTAGTAAGATAGTACTTAAGCCTCTCATAATCTTCATTTTAGCCGAAAGACGTCAACTGCTGGACATGGGCCTCCCCCAAGTTCCGCCATATTGACCAGTCCCGTGCGACTCGCATCCAGCGGATCCCCGCAACCTTCACCAGGTCATCGGTCCACCTAGTGAAGGTTGTTTAAGCCTCTGGTCAATAAATATTAATTCATCATTTGCCAAGCCTAGTCATATTCTCTCTCGACAACCAGTCTTACCAAGGGGTATCGTACTACCCTTTACTCACTGGGTTGTGGAGGTCAGATAGGCAGTCGCTCCATGTAAAATATTGGTATTAAGCTGCATTCGGTTAGATCGGAAGCCGACCCCAATATAGTTGGGAAAAGGCAAAGAAAACGATGATGTTACTCAAAGTATACTTTCTTTCTTTTTTTTCGGATGGGAAATCATCAAATGACTTCTCCCGCTCTGGGCAGAGCGGAAGGGAGTGTCAGACTTGTACTGACTAAAACCCATCCATGTTCCTTCCTTGCCATTTGTGTTCCAAGGCCGCGGTATCTGTTTCGAACAGACCCGCAGCCCACTCAAAGTATACATGAAAAAAAAAAATACCAATAACTCAGATATGTCATGTTAACTGTTGATTGTCGCACTGGAAAATTACCCGTCAAAGATAACACACGCATTGTTTAGTAAGTCCTGATAACGATTTGTAATGCGTACACCTACTTCTTTAACTGACGGCCATTTTGTTTTATAAGAACACACAAGCCAAAGACTATTGACACAAGCTGAGAATGCCCGATATGATTTTCTATCGGCAAAAAATACGAACTTGAACGTGAAGGATTATATGGCTAGAAAGGAGGTGACTGCTGAAATGACGAGTAATAGAGAAGTATGGAAGAAGAAGACATGCTGTGCCGACCACTAATGAACTGGGATAAGGGCATGGAAAAGATGATGATGAGGCGTTCTCGGGGTGTAAACAGACTCTTCACGAAGCCGTCAACCAAGCATTATGTACCTCAAACCAAGTAACTTCTCGCAAAAATTAATGCTGGGAAACAACTTTTTTCTGGGGTGAAAAAACACGTTTTACGGTAGGACTCAATGTAACGAACTCAAAACATTGTGCTGGTGGATGGATTGAATAGTACGGGGGTCGTGGATGTGTTTAAAGTAATAATCATACATTAAAAACATGTACTTATTTAAAAAAAAAACTTGTCAAAAAGTTGGAACTTTGACCCCTAATATCTCCGTAACTAGAAGGTTCCCAGGTATGGTCAAGAACATAAAAAAATATCGCAATGACGGGAAGAACAAGTGCCTTTCAAGGGTTCCGAACATCGTAGTAGAGGAGCCCGGTTTAATTTTTAATTTATTTTTGGGGTGGAAGGGACCAAATCAGCTGTTTCCTACAAAACTGCAATACCTACCCGGTCAAAATGTATGGAACAGCTATTTCTTATCAATAACCGATGAAAAAAAGGAGCTCGTGGCTAAATAATAACAGCTGCTCGGGTCGATCTTTAGGTTAAGCCGTGCTTGCCTAGGTTGGTCTGTGGATGGGTGACCACCCATTACATACTGAGTTTCCTCCGTGCCTCGGAAAGCACGTTAAGCCGTTGGTCCCGGCTGTCATTTGAAGATCTTTGACAGTCGTTTGGTAGTCAGTGGCCCAAAAAAAAAGTCTGACAACCAGTCTAACCAAGGGGTTTCGTATTAACCAGTACTAACTGGGTTGTGGAGGTCAGATAAGCAGTCGCTCCATGTAAAATACTGGTATTCAGCTATCCGGTTAGACTGGAAGCCGACCCCAGCGTAGTTGGGAAAAGGCTAGGCAGATGATGAACCGATGAAAAAAAAGCTGTGATAATTTTTTATGCTCAGAATGATGCACTGAATACATGGTAATCGTTTGCGCGTCGGTGTCCCTTCCTCCCTGTATTTTCTGTTATATAAACCTTGTCCCGACAATTACTAACATAACAAAAAAAATTGGCCAAGTGCGAGTCGGACTCGCGCACGAAGGGTTCCGTACCATAAACCGAAAAAAAAAACATTTCTTGCCGGAGCCCCCTGGAAATATACACATGGATACAGCCTGGTGACAGACAGATGGACGGACAGACAGCGAAGTCTTAGTAATAGGGTCCCATTTTTACCCTTTGGGTACGGAACCCTAAAAACAGTCAAAACGGTCGAACCTTCCAAATTGAACTTTATTCCCAAAAAGCCAAAGTTTCAACTGCCTACCTATTACGCATCAAGAGATACAGCCCGCTTTTTTTTTTTTTTTACGGATGTGAAATCATCAAATGACTTCTCCCGCTCTGGGCAGAGCGGAAGGGAGTGTCAGACTTGTACTGACTAAAACCCATCCATGTTCCTTCCTTGCCCTTTGTGGTCCAGGGCCGCGGTATCTCTTTCGAACAGCCCGCAGCCCAGATACAGCCCGGTGACAAACAGACGGACGGACGGACAGCGGGGGCTTAGTAATAGGGTCCCGTTGATTAAACTCCGGGTACGGAACCCTAAAAAACAGTTTTCCTTATATTATCTTTTTTCACCCATCAGACAAATTACTTAGTTCCAAGAAAATGTGTAAAAACCCAGAGGTTTTACCTTGTTTACAATTTTATTACAAAGAAACACGTTTTTATAAAAAGATGTGTTTTTTGTAAAAAAATAAAGTAATTTCATACCGTTTATAAAAGCATTATGTTTGTTGAAAAGGTTTGCGCGACGAGGACAATAACGTTTTTTTGCAATACTGATTTTAACGTGTGGTCTAAGTTAGAAGCTGTTGTATTAGGGTATCCTCAAAGCGCAACTATTTTTGAGCGCAACTAAATTATTCAAATTTCAAATTTATTTATTCGCTTGCAAAAGAATACTGACATAATTACCAGCGGGTCCCAAACTAGGCATAGCCTGTATCTTGGTGACCCAGACACTACACAAAGTTAAAAAAAATAATAATAATGGAAAAACATGTTCTGCTAGCGCAAGAAAAATAACTTAGGTTGATTAGCATATGCATACAGATATAAAAAATTAAAACTTAAAATTAATAACATTGTAAAAAAAATTAAATTAATATGCACAATTTATAATATTAATATTCCTCGAAGCGCAACCGTTAGTTGCGCTCACAAATTCAAATTTTTCAAATGGTTACGCTTCGAGGAATAATTTATTTGCGCTTAGTTGTTTGCGCTCAAAAACAGTTGCGCTATGCCTTTTTTTTTTAATTTTCAGAAAAGTCACTTGACACTACAGGGCAAACGCAAAGACCTTACACTTTCTCCATTTGTCTCAAACTTGGGACTAGCCCCTTGAGTGATGCATGTTACCTGGTGAAATTGCTCCAAATGTCAAGCGATCCCCATAGGTGCATAGGTGTCAACAGTCACACTGACGCCGCTGACGATCAGTCATTGGGCGTTAGTATTTAACGTTTATTTGCACACTAGCTTTTGCCCGCGGTTTCACTCGCGTTCATTTAGAATTTGACAAACAATTCAGGTTGTACTCTGCTTGTAATAATACAATTCAATCATGATTTGAAAGACACGTGGCGCCATCTATTATCATAAGAACGCTATTGTTGTTTTTCCTCGGGAACAATACTTTTTTTCGGGATGAAAGGTACCCTATGTCCGTTTTTTCTGTACAGCTGACAACGTATATGCAAAATTTCAGGATGACCGGTTCAGTGGTTTAGGCGTGAAAAGGTAACAAACAAACTTACTTTCGCATATTATTATATACTATATATATATAAAGTTAGGTTTAACACTATCCAGGGCTTCGGGACTGTTCGAAAGAGATACCGCGGCCCTGGAACACAAAGGGCAAAGACGGAACATGGATGGGTCAAGTATGAATCGATTAGTCGAATGATACAGACACATAGTGTTAAACCTTTTTTTTTTCGGATGGGAAATCATCGAATGACTTCTCCCGCTCTAGGCAGAGCGGAAGGGAGTGTCAGACTTGTACTGACTAAAACCCATCCATGTTCCATCCAGCCCTTTGTGTTCCAGGGCCGCGGTATCTCTTTCGAACAGTCCTGCAGCCATGGCAGGCATCGACCCTTGCGGGCCTTTTCCTGTTTGCTGACATCTCTTTGAGGCGCGCGTGGAACACGAACGCGCTGTGTTTGCAATAGGCTCGCCACTATTGCACGGGACTTTAACATAACGGGGTAAATGTGGGTATACTATAAGGTATACCTCTGCCTAACCCTTCGGGGATTACAGGAGTGATGTTATGTTAATTTTGGGTCAAGTTTCAAAATCGCTACCGCTCAAGACATACTCCATGCCCAGACACAACAACTTGTCCTGCTAAAGTCAAGGTTTCTTGTATTTATTTACATTTTTTGCGTCTTAGTATATAAAAGCTTATGTAATCGACTTCTTTTAATACATTGCCTTAAACCGTCCTTGGATATCGATGGAAAATTGAACGCATTACCGAGATATCACCGTTGTGATACCAGACGGTTTAATAATTAAGGTTCCGTGCAAAAAAAATAAAACCCTCGAAATTGTTATTTATTATTTTTGTAGAATTTAGCGCTTGTTTGGTTTAGTTCTTAATCCTGGGTTGGTTGATTGGTTATGGTTTGGTTGTTGGTTTATGACCACTGTTTAAATTATACGATATGGTTTAAAGTTTATATTGAGGTTGCAACCTACCTTCTAACAAAATAAAAACAAATTGTTCAAAAAATAAAATATTTAGGGGTGGGTCACCCTTATCATTTAGGAGTATGAAAATAGATGATGGCCGATTCTCAGATCTACCCGATACGCACACAAAATTTCATACAAATCGATTCAGCCGTTTCGGAGTAGTCTGGTAACAATCACCGCGAAACGAGAATTTTATACATTCGAATTTCTTTTTTTAATAATAATTTCACGTGAATATTAATTATTAATTACTGTATTATATCTTATCATCAATTAACAACATAGTTCCATAGACTCTTATCTCCAACAACAATGGAAACCGGAAAACACAAGGTTTTAACCGGTTTTTATCGTCTTGGAAAAGAGGTCACTATATTTTGCGTACATCACGCCTGTATCGCCTTAAGGAGTAGGCACAGCGCTGCGAGACCGTTCGAAAGAGATACCACGGCCCTGGAACACCAAGGGCAAGGAAGGAACATGGATGGGTTTTAGTCAGTACAAGTCTGACACTCCCTTCCGCTCCGCCCAGAGCGGGAGAAGTCATCTGATAATTTCCCATCCCAAAAAAAAGGGATAGGCACAGCTGTTTAGTGCGTTTACACCTTATATAAATAAACAGGAACCTGGAAATCAACCGTCGATGGTATCCTTTCAGTCCGGACACAACACGTCTGGTCGGAGTATCCTCTTCAAAAGAGGGTGGGGAACTTTGCTCCCTGTTTCTTTGTTCTGGCTTAAGCCCAAGGCATAGCATGTTGCCTGATCATTTAACCTTAACCTCGTAATCAAATCGATACTTGATCAAACAGTGGCCTTCTGTACAAAACAAATCACCGGTTTTACTAACCCCGGCTACCGGTCATACCAGATTCAGCAGCATACCAGCATTTTACATGGAGCGACTGCCTATCTGACCTCCACAACCCAGTTAGTACTAAGTACCTCTTGGTAAGACTGGTTGTCAGACTTTCGGGACACTACCTGAAACGACTGTCAAAGATCTATAAATGACAGCCGGGACCAACGTCTTAACGTGCTTTCCGAGGCACGGAGGAAACTCGGTATGTAATCGGTGGTCACTAGTGATGGGCAGAGGGTAAATACTCGGAAGATAATTACTCGAGAATTTATCCGAAATGGATAAATACTCGTTTTCAACCATTTTTATCGGATATTTACTCAAAATTATGGATATTTATATTTTTTTGAGAATCGGATGGTTATTTTTTAAAATTTAATGACTATTATTGGGATTTGGGCTTTCTAAAATACTACACTATTACATTATTACTTTTGATGTCAAAACAAAGCAACGTGGTTCTTACTATAATACCCTATCCAGTTTCTTTTGTTTTGCTTATCTTGCCCTCCACCCCCGCCCCGCGGTGTCCGAGCAGTGCCCAGGTTTGCGTCATAAAGAGCGCACGCGCGTCTAAGTTTTACAACAACATAATATCTACGAGCTTGTTTATTATTTTTGAAGTTGCGTTATAACGTTTCAAGGTAAGTTTACTAATTTTAATTGTTCTAATCCAAATGGTTACTTGGGTAGTGTTATAGTGATTGATAACCTATTTTTATTGTATAATTAAAAATGCTTTTACAAACTCTTACCAATTTGTAACTTGCTTTCTTCCCGATGAGCTAGAAACTTGTAACTTCGAACATAACTTAGAACTAGATGACAATACAATTTATAGTTGTATCAATCAGTGTAGATTGTTGCGTGTTTATTTTTTCAGCGTTTTAACTAAGATAATGTTTCGTTGTTTTAGGTATCATGGGAAGACCAAAAAATGAACGTGTTTGGAAACATTATCGCATTCTTGATTCAAAATCTGTACAATGCAATTATTGCGACAAAAAATATAAAATCGGAAACGTAAACAGGATGTGTACGCATTTAATAAAATGCTTTAAGTGCCCGGAAATTATTCGAGCAGAAATGAAGAAAAATAACTTAAGTTCAAAACAAATGCCGTTCCAAACAAGATCAGAAAATGTGCCACCAGTGGACAATAATTTGTCTTGTGATCTTACTATCGAAGCACCAAGTAAAAATAGTAATAACTCAAATATGAGCATCGAGAGCCAGAATGTGCCTTCCACAAGTTTTTCTTCAGATGTTGATCAATCTACTCTCGCTGAAAAGCTTGCCAGAGCTATAATTGTGTCAGGAGCCCCGCTGTCAATGATGGAACATCCTCTTTGGATAGAATTCTTTGGTTATCTTCGGCCATCGTTTAAGTTGCCATCCAGAAAAGCCCTATCAACCAAATATTTGAATAAAATCTACAATGAAATAAAGAAAGAAGTGAAGGAAGAACTTGCTACCGTTAACTATATGCATCTCCAGTTGGACGGATGGAGTAATATAAACAATGAAGGTGTTATTAATTTTATTATTTCAAAACCAGAACCATTTTTTGTTGAGAGTTTAAACACTGAACAGAATCGCCACACGAGTGAATATCTCCGGGAAGAAATTTTAAAAGTCATGAGAACATACGGCGAAGAAAAGTTTGTTGTTGTTATTGGTGACAACGCTAGAAACATACAAAAGGCTTTTCAATTAGTCAAAGAAGTACAACCACATGTTGTGCCTCTAAACTGCGCAGCACATACTATTAATTTGCTAGCTCATGACGCACTGAAATGTGAAGGTTTCAACAATTTCATTAAACTCTGCATAGATGTAATAAAATCTATAAAAAAATCGCAAGTACTGGGATCAAAGCTACAGCAAATTGTGAAAGTAAAAAAATCAGGAGAAAAATTAAAGCTGCCGTGCTGCACAAGATGGGGCAGTTACCTTACATCACTAAGGAGTTTAAAAAATACAAAAGCCGCTCTATTAGCGTTAGCTATAGAAGAAAATACCGTCATGTCAAATGACACAAAAGCAGCTTTGCTTGATGATAATTTTTGGAATTACGTAGATCAATGCATATCTGTACTTGAACCAATAATAGAACCTATCTTTCAACTAGAGTCCAACAAATGCAATGCCCATACAGTGTTTATGATCTTCAAGGATATGAAATCTAAAATGAGCTTCATTTTACCTAGTATTACGATTCTCGAAAATGAAGCCAAAAATCAAATTCTCTCAGCAGTGGAAAAAAGGATGAAAGACTGCGTAAAGCCTTTACATTTATCCGCTTATCTTCTCGACCCAAAGACTCAAGGTATCGAGTTAAATCAAGACGAAGAACTGGAAGCAATGGATTTTATTTATGAAATGGCAGGTTTGATGAACGTGGAAATAATGCCAGAATTAGCAGCATATAAGGCCAAGGAAGGTTTTTGGCGAAAACCTTTTATTTGGCAGAACATTAATGATTTAAGCCCCTTAACCTGGTGGAAAGGAATATGTTCTTCGACAAAGTTAAATAAAATCGCAGTGCGTATTCTTTCAGCACCGTGTACTTCTGCCGCAACAGAACGGTCTTTTAGTACACACGCAAACATTCACAATAAAAAAAGAAATCGCCTGACCACAGAAAATGCGGCAAAAATTACATTCATCAAATATAATTGGAATATTTTTAACAAAATCCAAGAGAGTACAGACAGCGACGGTGACGACGAAGACTTTCCATCGCCATCACATCCAGTACAGACAGATACTGATGAAGAATCAGTGGATTTGAGAGAATCGGGAAGTGAGTTCCAGTTTGTAAATTGCTTAACTGATAATGAAGAACAAGCGACTAATAGTGATAGTAGTTAATTTAAGAAACTATCAGTAATTGGCAAAATATTCATCGGTGTAGTGAAGCCATTGTTATTATAATATTGTCTTATTGTTAAAGTGATTATAGTAACGCTCCAACCTATATTTTCATATTATATTGACATCGTTTGACGAAAAAGATTATGATTGTATGGGTCTATTGTTATTTTAGTATTTTTCTCTACTTATTATGTCATTTTCTTAATATTACCATGATTTAAGTAACTAATTTTGTGATTAATAATTTTATCACAAATTAATAACTTTATCTAACTTTGACAGTGCTTGACGAAAATATTGAGTATTACAGGCTTTTTTTTATTATCAAAGTGATTAATAAAGCACGGTACAAATCTATATTTTCAGATTTTCATTTATTTCAATCCTTTTGCTTGTAAAATAACAAAATTTACGTTAGATAACGTAACTATAACTGTAGATAGTATTTATCCACTTTTTGGATAAATACTCTAGTAAAAACGGACATTTATTGAGTATTTATCCATTTTGAGTATTTATCCGGATAAAATCCCAACACTAGTGGTCACGCATCCACGCACCAACCTAGGAAAGCGCGGCTTAACCTGAAGATCGACCCGAGTGGCCATGAGCTGTTCTGGTCCCTGACAGAAACTGCCTAATCAGGCCTTCCTTGCCGGAGTTGGTTTGTGGATGGGTGACCACCCATTACATACTGGGTTTCACCGTGCCTAGGAAACCGCGTTAAACCATTGTTCCCGGCTATCATTTGTAGATCTTTGGCAGTCGTTAAAGGTAATCAGTGGCTCGAAAGTCTGACAACCAATCTTACCAAAGGGTTTCGTATTACACAGTACTAATTGGGCTGTGGAGGTCAGATAGGCAGTCGCTCCATGCTAAATACTGTTATTCAGCTGCATACGGTTAGGCCGGAAGCCGACCCCTACATAGTTGAGAAAAGGCTAGGCAGATGATGATAATAACTGGGACCAGAAGAACTCACAGAAGATCTTCATCTCATACATAGCGACCGGATCCACTCGACTAAAGGGCAGTTCCAGCCAACCAACTCCAATTTTAAACCAAGAAACCGTACCTGATCCTTTTGAAGTCCAACTCTTTAGCATCGATAGTCTTCCAAGGTCCGTGGAGGTAGTTCCGGCAGATTCTCCCGGCTACCTCACGCATCTCTTCCTCTGTGCCACACATTTGAAGTTTCTGCAAAAGGAGAAGATATCACATCACTCAAAATTATAAAACAAAGTCCTCCGCCGCGTCTGTCTGTCTGCTCGCGATAAACTCGAAAACTTCTGCACTGATTTTAACCAATGGATAGAGTGGTTCTCGAGGAAGGTTGTAGTATATAATTTGTCAAGTTTTTGTATACATTGGCTAAAATATAATGATATTTGTTGGAGGTGTCAGTGGATATTTGTTGGAGGAAATAAACCATTTGGGAGCTTTCAACGAAAATGATTTTGGTCCGATAACCGACATCCACGCGGGCGAAGCCGCGGGCATCAGCTAGTTTTCAATAATACATTATCATCATCATTGCTCGCAGAACGGATCGCCGATGGGGCCGAAAAGTTCTGGAGTGGCGACTGCGAACCGGAAAACGTTCCGTTGGAAGCCTCCCACTGGGTGGATTGATGCCCTGGTGTAGGTTGGGGTGATCCGCTGGATGGAGGACACTTGGGGGAGGCCTATGTCCAGCAGTGGACGTCTTTCGGCTGAAATGATGATGATCATTCTTCTGCCCTTGACATAATGTTGATGGATGGAGAGGAAAGGAAGGCTGAATTGTGTGAAGAATGATATGCAAGAGAAAGGAGTAAATTATGCCGTGTCGTCTGACAGAGGAGAATGGAAGAAGAAAACGTGTTGCGCCGACCCCAAGTAGAGTGAGGCAAGGGGAGAGGGATGATGATTATCATTCTTCAACCCTTATCCGAAGTATGTGGTCGGTGCAGCATGTCTTTTTACCCGACTACGGCGAATCCAAAAGGAAGGGTTATGATTTTAGCAGTCTATCTATGTTTCTTTGTTTGTATTACTATTTACGTATGTTTCTCCGTGACGCCTAAACTATTCATCCGATTTTGATGATTAAGTTGTCAATCGATTCGTTATTATGGCCCGGGTAACATAGGCTATATTTAAACCGACTTCAACAATAGGAGGAGTAGTAAAACCTTGTAAAACCTGAATTTAATTAGAGCGTGATTTTTTAGTTGTTGTTTTTACCTGAAATCAGGTTTGGTCCCATAGTGAAAGTTGTTCGTAATTATGTCTGTTTATTAATTTCGAAATAACAGCTTCTTACTGAATGGAAGTATATACGGTAATTATAACAAAAAACATTTTATTTCTGTCCTTGTGTCTGTCCGTTTGTTCCGGCTAATCTCCAGAGGTTGGACCGATTTTGACGGGACTTTTACCGGCAGGTAGCTGATATTTAAAGGAGTAACTAATGCTACTGTAAACATACATATCGTCGCTCTAGAATGAATACCACGTATATCAAAAAAGTACTTTTTTTTTTTTGTAAAAATCGAATTAAAACCACGTATTTTTATAACACGGCGAAACCGTGAACCCAAAAGTAAGTCCTTTTTATGATTCAAAACATAAGCCAAAAGCACATAAAAATATTTTAAACATTGACCAAATTATTATTTTTTTTTATTTCCTGTGTAGTTTGGATTTCTGGACATACGAGGTTATCATTCTACAGCGACGATATGCTACTGTTATTTAAGAAAGAGGATTCCGTGCAAAAAAAAAACAGGTCCAAACGGAAGAAATATTTTACCCGGAACGCGGAATAAATTCACGCGGATCAAGGTCACGGGTAGAAGCTAAGTTTTAAAATATATCGTGAATCAAAATACAGGGCAGCAGGTCAGTTGAGTAAGTAACATTACAACAATACAACTTGTTTACGTTTTCATTCAATATGGCGCATAGACCAGTTGGCATTTTGCCTAACTCAACAAGATTTATTTTCTAATAGTAGAGGATCCAAGCTAGGAACGACCTTCACTGATCTTTATAATGGATGAAATTTGTTTTATATCACGTTTAGTATGTTAAAAAACGGGTTGCACTCCGGGAGTGCCAGCAGAAGTGAAAACTTGATACAACGCCATCTAGCTTAAATATCAGAAATTTCAATAGCTTCCTGTAAGAACGAAAATGTCGCTGCCGTAGAAAGAAAAACTTGAAACAACGCCATCTAGCTTAAACTACACGCACACTCGCGCAAGCGCCCTGCGCCGCCGATTCGATCTGACGATCTCACGCGAGTTTAACAGTTTTTACCCATCCCAAAAAGTGCACAACGCTGCTATAGAAGTTTTAACTTCAAAAATATATCGCGAGTGGATTGGCTAAAAAAATCCTGGCCAAGCTATTATTAATTAAAAAATGAACCTTTTTATTAAACTGTGCACTCATGAGTTTAACGAATAAAATTAATACCAACCGAAAGTATGAAGCTTGTAAAATAATAATATGCAAGCGTTGGGTTGTCAACCTTATTCCTGGCGTAACTACTGGGTTGGCAGGTATAAACAGGAATTTCGATTCTAGTTATTTTCACCCATTTGTTTAATACACAAATCATAAATATTTCAAAATAAGCGCTGTTTCATTGCGAACATGATGATATAGGTTTGTCTGCAAAAAATCTGGTTTGAATGAGGATTGTATACAGGGTGTAAACAGACTCTTCACGAAGCCGTTAACCAAGCGTTGTGTACATCAAACTAAGTAACTTTACGCAAAAATTATTGCTGGGAAACGAAATTTTTTTTGGGGTGAAAAATCACGTTTCATGTTATGACTCAATGTAACGCATTCAAAACATTGTGCTGATGGATGGATTGAATAGCACGGGGGTCGTGAAGGTGTCTTAAGTAAAAAAAAACTTGTGAACAAGTTGGAACTTTAACCCCCAATATCTCCGTAACTAGAAGGTTCCCAGGTATGGTCAAGAACAAAAAAATGATCGCAATGACGGGAAGAACAAGTGCCTTTCGGCTTCGTTAAGAGTCTGTTTACACCCTTTATATAGCTTGGCCAGGTTTATTTTTTCCCACTCGTTATATATTTTTTCTAAATCACTACATATTATAAAACAAAGTCCTCCGCCGCTTCTGTCTGTCTGTTCGCGATAAACTCAAAAACTCCGGCACCGATTTTTATGCTGTTTTCACCAATGGATAGAGTGGTTCTCGAGGAAGGTTTTGGTATATAATTTGTTAAGTTTTTGCTGCGGGAACGGGATCAAAATTTCATGATTAATTTTGGTCGCGATAACCGACATCCACGCGGGTGAAGCGGGCATCAGCTAGTTTCATAAAAAATAGTTTTCATCCATTAAACAGATCGGTGAAGGACGTTCCTAGCTCGGATCTTAGACTATCAAGTTATTTAACCGGCGTAATCACAAACAACTTTATATTTAACCTTGCCTACATTCATCATCTTTTGTGTCTTTTGCATACAGTTGGCCATAATTATTATGTTGTGCCGGAAAATAATTGACCAATTCTAGGTTTAGATACAGACGGTGCCTGGCTATTAAATTTAAAATCTTTAATTCGAGCGGAGGCTCATTTAGGGTTAGTAACTGTATTGGAAATCTCTTAACCGTCTGCGGGCCCAGGTTGGCCGCTGTAGAAATAATCTGTTCAAATGGGGTATCATCGACCCGTCCCAAAGACAATGTCAGTGTGGAGCCCGTCTGCAGGATATGCCCCACCTCATTTCTTGCCCATCCTGCACAGCCAGCTGCACCTTCCAGGATTTAATGAAGCCAAAGACAGAGCTGCGCAGGTGGCAATATACTGGTCGGAAATTATTTAAATTTATTATATTATTATTTGAGTGGCCCACATTAGCCCTGGATCGAAACAACTGGAAGTCATGGGGGAGGCCTTTGCCCAGCAGTGGGATGACGCAGGCTAACAGTATCAGTATTATTTGAGTCTATCGACACGCAAAGAAGAAGAACATAATGCTTACAAACTAAGTGTTAGTAAACAACACGATACGTCGACACGTATAACTGACAACAGTGGACCACATAATGACAATCCACTCTGCCAGCAACCATTTCCAGAACCCTGTTAGGGCTGGCCATGATGCCAGCCACCATCGATGCTGCGCGCTTTCGTATAACGGGGGCTATCGTTTTTAAGCTCACCAGATGGCACCACTGTCGAGTGTGCTATCTTTAATTCTATTTTATACTTTAAAGTACAAATAACTTCATAAAAAGTTTATTTCTTTTCGTATATCAACATAGTGTAAACTTCAGATACATATTTACAAATATTCTACCTAACATTAACAAGCATGAAACATTTAAAAATCATTCTACCTCTACTAACAAATAAGATCATAAGTTACTACTTTAGATTCTCAAGTCATAATTAATTAGGAATGGCTCAATCTAGACCAGAATCATGAATATTAGTTAAATACGCGATAAAAAAGCATGCAACGCGCGAAAACTCTTATGACATCTGATATTGCGGAAGACCTTACTCTACACGAACGCCTCTAGCGGCGAATTCATGCGCGATAGCCCCCATTGTGTAGAAAAAATCTACACGCGCCGCCGCAAACCGAGAGATCCGCATGCTGGTTTTGTATACCTTGGTTGGCCGTCATACGTACGTCATAGTGTTGACTGGTTATATATTTTCTAAAATAACTGGCACTGAATAATATTATCATAATATTAAAATGTAACGTATAAAAAATCTGGCCAGGCCTCCAAAGAGGTGCGTCACACAGACATACTCGAAAATAAACTATCTTCAATCTATCATCATCATCTGCACCTCGGCTTAACGTGCTTTCCGAGGCACGGAGGGAACTCACTATGTAATCGTAGAATGATGGTGACATAATCCTTTACTTATCAAACAAATTACTATTATTATTGATATCTACATTATTTACATACTACAAAACTATGATAGTAATAAAAATATGTACAAGTATCAGAAGATTAACAGGGCGTCAAAAAATTCGTTCACATCACTGTCAATAGGAGAAGTGCCCAGAAGGCTGGCAGCATTGCCACGTTGGGTGGCAATGCTGATTCTTTGATGACATTAATTGTAATGGTAGAATCTTAATTTATTTTTAAATATTTTAATTTGTTTTTATTTATTTAATTTGTTCTATTGATATTAATTGTTATGGTGAAATTTTGATTTGTTTTTATATTTTGTTTTGCTATTTAACATATTATAGTAGGGTAATTGCAAATGTTTCAGTTTTTAATTAATTTATTGGGTTACTGTTATAATATTGATTTTCATTGTAATTCTTAAATTTTTCTAATTTAGAAAAAAATAAAAAATCGAATTTAAAATTTTCGATGCAATGAAAAAATTGTTACTGAAATAAATGAAATGGAAATGTAATGGATGATGGTCACCCATCCACGGATCGATCTTGCCAAGCGCTGCTTAACTTTGAAGATCCTAAGACCCGTGCGGCAGTTATTATATTTACCTCTCCTTCAATAATATAATATTAGCTTGTTGTGCGAGTTACTTTGTTTAATTAATAATAGGGATGCGACCCTATTGGCATTATCTGTACACAGATTCAGACGCTAGGATGCTATTGAGAAATTTCTTATGAAAAAAAACTCAATAACAAACTGTCCTACAATAAGGTCAAATGCCTCATACAAAGAAAAAAGCCAAGTGCGAGTCGGACTCGCGCACGAAGGGTTCCGTGTCATAAACCGAAAAAAAAAACACGTTTCTTGTATGGGATCCCCCTTTAATTATTAAATCAATTTTATTATTTGTTGATAACAACAAATATGTAATAATAATAATGTATAATTATGTATTTCTGTTGCCGCTATAAAGCGGCAACAGAAATACATAATCTGTGAAAATTTCAACTGTCTCGCTATCACGGTTCATGAGATGCAGCCTGGTGACAAACAGCCAGACAGACAGACAGACGGACAGTGGAGTCTTAGTAACAGGGTCCCGTTTTTACCCTTTGGGTACGGAACCCTAAAACCAGTATTGATATTAATCGATCGGAATATAATATTAAAGTGGGTGTATACTCGCATGGCGCTATTGCCCTGAGGTACAGGTCCCACAGTTAGCGGAGATACAACTAGCTATCGACGGTTTCCTCGCTCTAGGAACTTACTGACGCCAGCACGTCAAAATACTTCAATCTGTCAAATTTCTTTATCACTAAATAGCTGATGCCCGTGGCTTCGCCCGCGTGGATGTCGGTTATCGCGGCCAAAAGTAATCATGAAATTTTGATCCCGTTCCCGCAACCCATGGGAAACATAATTTTGTTATAACTCAAAAGGTTTAGGCAGCGTTTTCGTTGATAGCTCCCAGACGGCTTATTTTTTTCCGACAGCACTAAAAAATATAATTATATTTTAGCCAATGTGTACAAAACTTGACAAATTATATACTAAAACCTTCCTCAAGAACCGCTCTATTCATTGGTGGAAACAGCTAGAAAATCGGTGCAGTAGTTTTTGAGTTTATCGCGAACAGGCAGACAGACGCGGCGGAGGACTTTGGACTTTTTTATAATATGTTAGTGAAGTATTAGTTTCAAAGTTGGCTGGGAAAATTTCACAGTTTCTGGGAGCTTGATGTGCTGGCGTCTATACAAAAAATTGTGATTCCTGTCATACCATGTCAGTAACAGATATCACCTTCTTAGCATTTTCCCAACTATGATGGGGTCGGCTTCCAGTCTAACTGGATGCAGCTGAATACCAGTATTTTACATAGAGCGACTGATAGGCAGATAGGCAGTCGCTCCATGTGAAATAAACTACAACTCAGTTACTGGGGAATACGATACCCCTTGGTAAGACTGGTTCTCAGATTTTCGGCCACCTACTTGTCAAAGATCTACACGTGACAGCCGGGACCAACGACATAATGTGCACTTCCCCTCCGTGTCTCAATATGTAATTAAAGTCCCAACTACGGATCGACCTCTGTAAGCAAAGCTTAGTTAGAATTTTTTATCGTCGATCGATGCTAAGGGGAATGTGCGGTGTAACGCGAATGGATAAAATAAGGAGTACGTAAAAGGAAGTCTGAAATGTCAGCTAACAGGCAAGGGCCGATGTTTGCCAGGGCTGCGGGACTGTTTGAAAGAGATACCGCGGCCCTGGAAAACAAAGGGCAAGGAAGGAACATGGATGGGTTTTAGTCAGTACAAGTCTGACACTACCTTCCGCTCTGCCCAGAGCGGGAGAAGTTATTTGATGGTTAACCATCCGAAAAAAAAAGAGGAAGTCTGAAAGTGGCGCCGGTGACTGAAAAGTTGTGTGGTAATCGGTTATCGTGGTATGGACATATGATGTGATGCGGAGGAATGAGGAAAATGTACCGAGGAAAAAATAAGAGAAGAGGAAGACCAGAATGAGGATGATCGATTTTTGCCCCTCGTCCACGAGTCAGTAAAATAAATACATAATATTAACTGCTAATGATGTTACTGGCGCGATGAGCTGGACTGCTTCCTAAAGGATTGGGCTGAAATAGCTCTAGACCACTGGTTCCTTGGTTGGTTGGTTGGTTGGTGGTGGTTGGTTTGGTTGTGGACCTTTTAGTCATGAGGGACCATTTGCTAAAATTCTGTTTTGCCATGGACCACCCAGTTGGTTTATTGGTTTGGAGGTAATATACAGTACCGAAATGTAACTAAACAAAGGGTTGTTTTATCTATAAAGGAATAAAATACGCATAAAATAATTCAAAGCCCATTTTTTTTGTTTTGGTTAAATTCACATCACAGTTGTAGATTTTAACGAGATTTTAGTGACTGCAAATTGCTCGCACCGCGCACGGTTCGCATTGTATCGACTCGTTGTCACTTATCTTATTTATTAGGATGGCTCCGTGGACCACTTGGGATGCTTCCAGGGACCGGTTAAGAACCACTGCTCTAAACAGAGAATACTGGAAAAAAGGAATAGGGAGGCCTTTGCCCTGCAGTGGGACACAACAGGCTCATAAAAAAAAAACCTGTAAATCGCTAACTATTCGCACCGTCATGTCAGCGAAAACTCGTGTCAAACAAGTAGCCCGCTATTAACCGGCGGTGGGACACGGGGCTTATGATCGCCGCCATCTTTGTTAATCCTGCATCCCATACGCATGCGCGAGGCTTGGGCTTCGAGCTTCCACGTTTCAACGTGCAAAATATTGCATCACGAATTCATTTATCATCTGCGTACCTATTACGGGTCTTTTTGGTTGCCCGCTTAGAGGATTTTCGGTTGAGTTTCTGCTAAGGGATTTTTGCTTGATTATTTTTTGGAGCCGTGTGAAGCAGAAGCGAGTCGCTGGTTTCTATACGAAGTGGAAACAGCTGTTTTGTTTTTTAATAACCGGTGAAAAATTTCTATTTAGGGGGGGGAATGATGTACTGAATACATGGTAACAGTTTTCGCGTCGGTGTCCCTTCCTCCCTGTGTACATCTATATATGTATATAAAAATGAATCGCCAAAATGTATGTGCGCGCATAACTTTCGAACGACTGCACCAAATTGGATGATTTTTTCTTGATGTGTTCCTTATTATCAGGATATGGTTTGTATATAAGAAACTTTAGATAGGTAGTAGGTCAATTCGAATTCAATATTCATAGTAGACAGGACAACGTCAGTCGGGTCAGTATACATATAAAAATGATGAAAATCTAACCTAGCTCAATTTGTGGAGCTGACAAGACAATGCACTCCCTCGAAAATACTTCAGCTGGCGCTTATGAAATTTCACTTGTCATAAAACAAGATAAATTCATAAACACATCATCTATTTGACATTTATCTAATCATAAACCGCCTATGTTATCTGGCAATAACCTTGCATTAGTAGATATGTGATAAGCCATAATTCAATTGTATTTTAATTCGATAACATACATCCTGAAGGTATTATGTCGGCCACATTTCTGCTCAGCAACCTGAGAAAATATGGAAAGATATTATGAAAGATCATCATCTGATTAGCCTTTCCCCAAATATGTTAGGGTCAGCTTCCAGTCTAACCGGATGCAGCTGAATACACGTATTTTACATGGAGCGACTGCCTATCTGACTTCCACAACCCAGTTAGTACTGGGTAATAAGATACCCCTTGGTATGACTGGTTGTCAGACTTTCGAGCCTCTGAATACCTGTAACGACTGTCAAAGATCTACAAATGACAGCCGGGATTAACGGTTTAACGTGCTTTCCGAGGCACGGAGGAAACTCGGTATGTAATGGATGGTTACAAATCCAACGACCGATCTAGGCAACCGCAGCTTAACCTTGAAGAAAGACTCATGCGGCAGTTATTATTCAGCCAATAGCTCCTCCATATTCAATCAATCATCGATCCATATAAAGTTCTATTAAGCATCTCCAAAAAAGATGGATGGATTGTGTGAGGAATCATATGAAAGAGAAAGGAGTAAATGATGCCGTGACGTCTGACAGGGGAGAATGGAAGAAGAAAACGTGTTGCGCCGACCTGAAGTAACATGGGACAAGGGCAGGAAGATTTTGATGAGCTACTTATAATACTAGCCTATCATTGTCACAATGAGTACAGCAGCGGTGGTGGTGGTAAACCAGTGGCAATGGCCGTGACTCTCGATTCTTAGGTCCTGGGTTCGGAAACAGCCAGTCATTTTCATCATAATCCTATAATGTTCACACAGGCCTCCCCTCTATGAGAGGGGATGGGCTATAATCCACCACGCGGGCCCAGTGCGGATTGGTAGATGTCACATGTCTTCAGTGGACAGTAACGGGCTGATATGATGTCATGTCTTCGAATTTTTTTTTCGGAAACCGGCATGTCTTTCTAGGACATGCCGGTTTCCTCACGATGTTTTCCTTCACCGTTTTGAGAGCAGTTGTGATGAATTTAATTACACAAAGTAATGCGCCTGCCTTAGTTCGAACCCACGACTTTCTGTTCGTAAGTCGGGGTCGCTACCACTGGGCCACCTCTGCTCTCGGGCCAGGCATTTTGCTTCATATAAATTATTTCATCACCACTGCTCTCAAAATGGTGAAGGAATACATCGTGAGGAAACGGGGTATCCTAGAACCAATATTTCGAAGATATTTGACATCTACCAACCCGCTCTGGACTCGAGTAGTGGATTACAGATCACTCCCTCTTAGAGAGACGAGGCCTGTGTCCCAGCGATGGGAACGTTATAGACTGCTCTCTGTCGTAACCAAAACCGTGTGCCATTCTTCTACAAAGTAATTTAAATTATTCATTCATTTCATTTGTCTAAATGCATTTTAATTATGAATTATTACTGCAATCAGTGTAAATGCAAACTATCAATAACAATTTGAGCCGTTTGAGGTAATAAAAGATAATATTCAAGTCTTTAATTGATGTTAATTTACTTGTTATTTTCGTGTCAAATGCTGACAAGGTGTAATTATCAATTCTTATAATTTTCTATTTTTAATTGTTTCTCTAGAAGGCTAAGGACGCTGCTGGTCATTTGGCTGCCTTTTTTCCAACTATTTTGGGGTCGGCTTCCAGTATAAACGGATGCAGCTGAATACATGTCGTATGTTACAAGAAGCGATTGCCTCGCACCTCCACAATTCACTTACTGGATAACAACTGGTAACACCCCGTGCCTCGGAAAGCACGCTAAGCCGTCGTTGGTACCGGCTGTCATATGTACATCTTTGACAGTGGTTACAGGTAGACAGTGGCCCAAAAAGTCTGGCAACCAGTCTTACCACGGGGTATCGTATTACCCAGTACTAACTGGGTTGTGGAGGTTAGATAGACAGTCGCTCCATGTAAAATACTGGTAGCTGCATCCGGTTAGACTGGAAGCCGACCCCAACATAATTGGAAAATGGCTAGGCAGATGACGATGAAGCTTGGCTTGCCCTTATAACACTTGATGTTAGGGTTTCTGAACAGTCTATTTGCCTCATGGGCTTGGGGTATTAGTAGCCCCTAGGTAAGGTTTGAAATTATCAATTTCTAACGAATATCTCCTCTTCGAAGAACGACCCCTGTTTAGTCCTCTAGGTGATAACGATTATGACATACCCACCTACCAACCTAACCAACCTAACCTACGATTAATCAGAGCAATTAATAATGAATTATTGCGCTGATAGTAGGTAATAACATTGAGATTATTCTTAATAATATATTTATATTGGCGCCAGTGTTTGGTTAAGATGGACTGTGTGAAGGATGATATGGCAAGAAAGGTGTTTGATAAAATGACGATTAATAGAGAAGTATGGAAGAAGAAGACATGCTGCGCCGACCTCAAATAAATTGGGATAAGGGCAGGAGAACCCTTGGTAAGAATGATTGTCAGACTTGCGGGCCACTGGAATACCCGTAACGACTGTCAAATATCTACAAATGACAGCCGGGACCAACGGGTTAACGTGTTTTCCGAGGCACGTAGGAAACTCAATACAAATAACTACATGAAATAGATGGTCACAGAGCTCTGCTTAACCTTCGTGAACCCCCAGAGGTTGTGAACACTAGCACATAACATCCTAACTCTTTCTTAAAGTTATAAATGCGGAAGTAAGTTTGTTTGTTACCTTTTCACGCCTAAACCACTGAACCGATCATCCTGAAATTTTGCATATTTGTCAGGTGTAGAGAAACGGACATAGAATACCTTTCATCCCGAAAAAAGGTACTGTTCCCAAGGAAAACTACAATAACGGTCTTATGATAATAGATGGGGCCACGTGTCTTTCGAATCATGATTGAATTATATTCGATATTATTCGTTATTGATTTCGCCGGTGACTAAAAAGTTGTGTGGTAATCGGTTGTCGTGGGATGGGCATGTGATGCGGACGGATGAGGAAAATGTCGTGAGGAAAGTTTTGAGTATGAATGTTGAGGGGTATAATATGAGTAGACGAAGACCAAAGAAACGATGGATGGACTGTGTAAAGAATGATATGGCAAGAAAAGAGGTGTTTGATGAGATGACGAGTAATAGAGAAGTATGGAAGCAGAAGACATGCTGCGCCGACCCCAAATGAATTGGGATAAGGGCAAGAGAATAATGACTATTAATTATTGAATTATATTATTATGTTTACTTCAAAATGAAAGCGAGCAAAACCGCGGGCAAAAGCTAGTAACTGATAAAATAAAGATGTACTATCCCCTCTGCATAATCTTTCAGAGAATGATGGCCTAGCCCATTCAGTGCCCAGAACCCAGCATATGAGTCGAACAATAATTTGTTCGTTCGCACAATCCGTATCTGTAGCTATGGACTCTCTAGTCGAGTTCTGGGCATGAATACAAGTCATCTATAGTTCATTATAACGACGACTCGGATACGGGTTGTGGGCATGCGAACGAAATTCACGAAGTTTTCGCGAAGTACTGGGCAGTGAATGGGCTAGTTGATATGCTCAACTATGCCAGTGACTGTCAAACTTGATTGATCACTACAATATTCGAATTCGCAGGGGGTGCGGATAGGTGCTGATTATATATTCATAATCAATTGCAAAGTCACACGACAGAGTATTTAATCTAGTGATAAGCACACTGATAGGCGCCGTCCTATTGACATCGCTCGTGCGATGACGCGATGCGATTTCATCGTACGATGAAACCGCTCGCGCGATAAGAAATCGTGTGTCGTATTTTGGAGCGATGCGATCACTCTCGACATGGCTCTTGGCAGAGATGCACAGTTTTTGGTGTCCAACAATATTGGTTTAATCTTAAATAGGATTAAAAAAAGAAAACGTAGACCATATTCTACAAAAACAGAAAACCTCCTTAGGACATTCAGTACTGATAATTATGTTTAATCGGACGATCGTTCAATCAATACGATGCGTCGATGGTCGCACGACGAAAACTAGACAATTTGTTCGCATCGCATGATCGCACGACTTTCAATAGGACATTCAGTAGATGTCAGTATGTTTGAAATAGACTCCGGACACAGGTTGTCCGCAGCAAAGATAACCATGATACCAAATATTCATTAATGACTCTGCCCTGGAGTGTAAATGTGGTGCTGTTTCACAAACAATGGGGCACTTAATATCGTGTCCTGCATTTCCTGTAGTTTGTTCACTACAGGAACTGATGGACGCTACCGACAGCGCCAAAATAGTAGCTCAGTTCTGGGCCGACACAATATAGATTGCCATCGACAAGCTAACAAGAAGTATATTTGAACGCACGGTCGCACGATCATTTTCGTCGGAAGTCGCATCATCGCGCAAACTATGGCAATAGTACGGCGCCATAAGAGGATTACAGCCTATTGGTTATCTTGTATGATACCTTGAGTCTTAAAGAGCCTAAAGACAAGATTAGTATTTTACGATAATGTAAGCCTGCGTTAAATTTACATGCATTAAATTCCGCCGCTATCCGGTTTATGGCAATAGGCTTGCCATCTTTTACATACAACAGGGTTAGTGAAACAATACAAAAAACGGGTTGCACTCCGGGGGTGCCGGCAGAAGTGAAAACTTGAAACAACGCCATCTAGCTTAAATATCAGAAATTTCAATAGCTTTCTGCAAGAACGAAAGATGTCGCTGCCGTAGAAAAAACTTGAAACAACGCCATCTAGCTTAAACTACACGCACAATCGCGCAAGCGCCCTGCGCCGCGTTCGATCTGACGCGAGTTTAACAGTTTTTACCCATCCCAAAAAATGCACAACGCCGCTAAAGAAGTTTTGACTTCCAAAAGTTGTGGCACCTTAGACACATTATGTCGAAGTTGCAGAAAGGTTCCCACCGGGACACCTACTGCCACGGCCCACTTGGAAGACCTTAAATCGATTGCGAAGCCAGGTGGGCCGCTGCAGGTACAACCTGGTCCGGTGAGGGTATTCCGATGAAGTCATGTATGACTGCGGTGCCTCAACTCAAACTATGGCTCACCTCCTGTCTTGCACTGTGTGTGGTTCCACGTGCACTTTGAGGGATCTGTCCGAGGCCAGTACCAACGCCGTCGAGGTGGCAGAGTACTGGTCAAAACTTATTTAATTTAAAAAAAGGGAAATAATCGACACGACGAAGATCTTTTACATGGCATTTAAAACATAACACACAGTACACACACACTTCATTTTTCATCAACATACAACCTGACACTGAGCTGCAAGATGTAAAAAACGTAAGAAAATTTGAATTTCACGGGTTATCCTGACGCTTCCATCTTTAAGAAATTTGACAGATTGTAGTAGCTTGATGTGCTTGTCTGTACCTATATTTATTAACCAGCGGCCAGACAGAAAAGACGCCAGACGAGGGCGGGGCGCGGACTCGTCGCAGACAAAAGCGTTGCGCCCGCGCCCCGTCTCTTCTGTCTGTTTTGCGCCGCGACGCTTCTATACATTTTGTATGAAAGGGACGCGATAGAGACAAATGTCCGCGCCCCGTCTGCGTCTTACGTCTTTTCTGTGTGTCCAGCGCCTTAGTCTGTGGTCTGTGAAGAGACAAGATATCATTTATCCACAACCAACTAGATTACAATCTGACACATATTGTATTTTATTTATTTTTGAGGAGGAGCTCGTGGCAAAATAATAACAGCCGCTGGGGTCGATCTTTAGGTTAAGCAGTGCTTGCCTAGGTTGGTCTGTGGATGGGTGACCACCCATTACATACCGAGTTTCCTCCGTACCTCGGAGAGCACGTTAAGCCGTTGGTCCCGGCTGTCATTTGTACATCTTTGACAGTCGTTACAGGTAGTCAGTGGCCCAAAAAGTCTGACAACCAGTCTTACCTAGAGGTATCGTATTACCCAATATTAACTGGGTTGTGGAGGTCAGATATGCAGTCGCTCCATGTAAAATACTGGTATTCAGCTGCATCCGGTTAGACTGGAAGCCGACCCCAACATAGTTGGGAAAAGGCTAGGCAGATGATGATTTATTTTCGAGGTAATGGAATGTTTTTCATTGATAATAGTCCCATATCTGATAATTGTTACTGATGGAAAAACTTTAACTTTGTTACGAAATTGGATTATTAATTTCAAAGTAAAAACCTTGGATTAGGCTATATCGTTTGGGCTGCGGGACTGTTCGAAAGAGATACCGCAGCCTTGGAACACAAAGGGCAAGGAAGGAACATGGATGGGTTTTAGTCAGTACAAATCTGACACTCCCTTCAGAGCGGGAGAAGTCATGTGATGATTTCCCATCCGAAAAAAAAAAAGGCTATATCGTTTAATAAAAAAACCGGCTAAGTGCAAGTCGGACTCGCGCATGAAGGGGTTCGTACCGTCATAACAGGGAGCCCTCTTTAATTTTTACCCGACTACGGCAAATACAAGGAAGGGTTATGATTTTAACAGTCTATGCATGTATGTTTTTTTGTATTTACGTAGGTATGTCCCTCCGTACCGCCTAAACTATTCATCCAATTTTAATGAATAAGGTGTCAATCGATTCGTTATTATGGCCCGGGTAAAATAAGCTACATTTCAACAATAGGAGTCGATTGTGATGTTTGTAAATGAAAATCTTTACTTGACGGCCATACCTAACAAATAAGAAAATACCCATAGAGGAATGCAAACTTGACAAGCTAGGAAAACTGCATTAAGGAAAATATTACACCACAATGTCACAATATTTTCCTTGAAGAGCTCGTGGCTAAATAACAACAGCCGCTCGGGTCGATCTTTAGATTAAGCCGTGCTTGCCTAGGTTTGTCTGTGGATGGGTGACCACCCTGTGACTCAGAAGGCAAGTTAAGCCGTTGGTCCCGGCTGTCATTTGTAGATCTTTGACAGTCGTTACAGGTAGTCAGTGGCCCGAAAGTTTGACAACCAGTCTTAGCAAGGGTTATCGTATTATCCAGTACTAACTGGGTTGTGGAGGTCAGATAGGCAGTCGCTTCATGTAAAATACAGGTATTCAGCTGCATCCGGTTAGACTGGAAGCCGACCCCAACCTAGTTGGGAAAAGGCTAGGCAGATAGTGAATGCCACAATTATTTCCATTGAAAATTATAGAAATATCGTAACAACATTGTGTACCTAGTCCCATGTAATAGGGGGCGAGCCTATTGCCATCAACAGCAAAAATACCTCCGTGGCTGCTACTGAGAAATTCCTGATAGAAAACCTAATAACACTTTGCCCGACTCGGAATCAAACCCAGGACCTCATGCTCAGCAGTCGCGCTTGGGACCACAAGACCAATGAGGCTGTTCAGGAGAATAATGATGAGTCTGACATAATTGACTTTGCCGAAGTACAAACAAGTGTTTTGAAGCTGGTTAATATGTACCTAAGTACTTAATATAGATAGACTAGCTGACCCGCGCAACTTCAATAACTAATGTAATAGTTTGCATCACATAATGCAATTAAATAATATTTCGACTACCCTACCCTACCTACCCTACCCTACCTACCTACCTACCCTACATACCCATAAACCATCTACTAAATTGTCCAAACAAAGCCTAAACATTTGGTTTGGATAGGTGAGCTTGTTCTTGAGTTATAAAATTACAACGAAAAGTGGCATTGATTTTTATATATCTGTATACCGGAAGCAAACAATCATAAGTCACATTAAGCTAATTATTCAGTGCACATGTTTTAAGTCTCAATTTGAACACTACTCATTTAAGTAACTTGACTACATAATTGTGAAACCTACTTTTAAACAACATATAAAATTTTACTTAGAAGTTCACACAATTATGTAGTCAAGTTACTTAAATGAGTAGTGTTCAAATTGAGACTTAAAACATGTGCACTGAATAAATAGCTTAATGTGACTTTATTTGCTTCCGGTATACAGATATATAGATAGTTAATAAGTAACAAATCTATATTTGATAATAATTCCAATCTAGAAACAAATAATGATTCATAACAACATCATATCATGCATCGAAGTAAATAATTATAGTGAGGGAGTGAGATTATTGCCACTTTTTTTAATTTTGTGTGGTTAGTGGTGTTTATACTGGCTTTTGCCCGCAATGCAATCATTTTGTACATACTCTTGTATTTCACTTAAATGCGTCCATCGATAGTAAGTATTATTTATAAAACAAGGCGGGAATGTTGTGACCCGGTATTTTAATTTGATAGCCCGGTACCGGGTCGCGACCCGTTAAATTGGAAACGCTGTTATAGAGTAAACTAACACCCGGATACTGAGACCAGGGTTATTCAAACCTAAACAATTTATTTCAAATCTAGACCAGTTACTGGCACTCTCGTCACATGTCGTCATTTCTGCAAAAGGATCGTAGTTGCCCATAGTGTAGATCTCTATGTAGACATGGATGTCATGCCATGAACATCCACGCTATGATATCAAATGGGAATAAATAGAAGCTGCAGAACACCACCTGCTATGATCCTTACATACACCTAGCACCTCGTCCATTTTTATACATCAGGTCATATACGCACACTGTTTGCTTTCTGAAGAACATCGCCAATAAGGTCAGTGTATATCCTTCGTATGTAGCAAGAACATGCTAACAAAATCTAAAGTGACATTTTTTATCAATAAATTTGCCTTTTAAAGCCGTAATTAGACACGCAATTATCGCGAGAGGTATTGAAGTATTCACATCTAACCGATAGCATACGTTTGAAGGCTAAATCCAGTGCAATATATCTTTACAGCATTAAAATGGAAAAACACAAGAATAACCTAAAAACGCTGCAATTTCTAAACAAATCCTACTTTTATTGTACTTTAATCATTATCTAACGTTCTCAAGGCAATAGTGAGCTAAATAAGTGCTGATTAAAGGATTTTTTCCGATATAAAAGCAAAGACATCTACGCCTATTACGATTTACGCCATTTTCTTAAATAATTAATGGAGACTTACCATGGTACTACTTTTATTAATATCTAGGAACTTCTTATAGCTATTTCGAGCCTGTATTAGTAAATTCTTTATCGTGCACGACATTTATATTTTATTAAAATCGATCGAACTCACTTAAAAATCTTCCCGACCGACAGCGGGAATTGGACAACCAACCAAATGACATGATCACATGACAGATGATTAAGAGTAGCCATGTTAAAATTATAAATCCCCAGGTTAGTGATATCGCACCTCCTCTCAAATAGTGTAACAACTAAAAAAAAAATTAAAATCTTTTATTACACCAGTCGTTTCAGAAAAGTTCAAAATCTTATATCTGGAATAGTGTCAAGCTTATGGTTTAAATATTTATCCCTAAATGGTACTAGTATCATTATAATGTTTAGTGAAAGTTGTACCATACCAAAAATTTCAAACGCCTTTTTCTCGAAAGTTTGCTTTTTTGACTTACAACACTATTTGAGCGGAGATGCGATATACAAGTTATATTGTAAACAAGGTATTTGATAATATTGAAACGCATTCCTTATATCGACTATTGATGTCATGCATTTAATTAGCGTGTCAAAACCAACGGAAGTAAATTAAAATCATTTAGGCTTAACTAAAGCTTAAAACAAAACAAAAATAACTATAGAATGTCGGTCTTAGGAAATAAGATATATCTATTAATGACTCATTGTTAACACTGTATGGTTTATAAATTATGGACTATTCACGAGCAATTACGTTTTATTGTTATACATACAAACACAGACTTATGTGAAATATTATAAGTGAATACTACAATGATATGCCCGAGAATCCCTTATCTTAGAGAAGCGCCGTCATAGCTACTTAAATTATTTCAACATAATATAAATCTACAAACAAATAACTACTGTTGAAAACTTGACACATTTAAATCTTCAAATAAATAATGATTGTGCTGCACAACAAAGAACTATGTTAGGTGTTTAGGAAAGTTTTTTTAACGTACGTCACATGCAATCATAAAAAGAACATACGTACTAACTTGCCTTTCTCCTAATGATTTAGGGAATTGAATATTATTCAAGTTCACATGAATTACGGGAAGTGATTGATATGGCAATGTTATTATGACATACTTTTTTTTTAATAATCTATTGATTTTGACAGTGTTAAAATGTTACTGCAGTGTAAAAAAAAAGAAATATTCTCTGCTTTGCATTATTTTCTTTTCCTATTTTGGTTTAAAGATTACGAAAATGTTTGAAAGAATTCGTATTATATTGTTTTCATAAATAACAGTGCAACCTATTTCGCGCTTTGGTTTAATAAAACTTCCATGTCCAATGTGTTACCGTGTTTTGTTATTTTCTTATTAATTTCTGTAAAACTGTTTGTTTACGGCATATAAATATTATTATAAAAACGGTGACTGTTTGTTTTGTTACTAAGTTACAAAAAATTGTTTTCATAACAAGTCTGTTAAAAAAAGGTTTTATTAAAAAATATGGTACGAGCTATCTTCCGAGGCGATACGTCACCGGTGGTGCGACTATTGTGCAAAAAAAAAATACACATTTTCGTGTAATCGCTCTAGTCGACCTTATTTACTTAACTCTGAATACCAAACAATAGTTTACCTTAGCCATTTCAACACGATTAACACGTCCAAAACAGTACAAAGATTTAATTCTTCAATTTCGTTTTAAAAAATCGCCGATAAAATGTTTCTTTCAGTACGTCTACACTTCACAATCTAAAAATATGTACTGACGGAGCCAACATGAAGAGAAGAGTACGGAAATTCGATAGCGTGACGTGATTGGCGTTTCTACGGGTGCGAAAGAGATGGAGAACCGCGAATACGGCCGATCGTTACCGATATTCTGCGAAATATTATCCTTGTTACGTGTCTAACTCAACCTACAGGGTAAAACGTCATGATTAGACCGCCAAATGCAGAAATCACTCATTTTCTGTGACGAATTATTATTAAAGCAATATTCTTAAACAGATGTTCAAGTATTTGTTAATAATATGTAGTAGGTACTACTTTGGGGTGAATTTGTTGTTGTTTACAGTAATTTCGGCTTGAATTTCCTCCTTTAGATTCTGTTTTGAAACCAAAGAAGGCGCCCATACATTGTTTTGATTTGTAACTTGCACTGTTATCAAAATATTTACGTCTGCGAACGAATCAGTCTAGCTTTCATTCTTCATTATAAGTCAATTTAACGGAAATTATAATTGCGTGTAACTGTTGAACATAGCTTGTTTGTTATAAGATAAAAACGGGCACAGTAAATCACAGAGAATAAAATGCATTACGAACGATAAGTTGTCTAAGTTTTAATAATCTAAACTTTTGGAAACAATTTTAATATTATTACATAACCTAGGTAACTACATAAACATACCATAAAAATATCATCTGTTCCTCTTGAAAACAGTACGTAGGTATCAATTATTGTTCGTTTTTAAGTGCCGAAACGGGCACTAACATTTCGGCACTTAGTACGAACAATTAATACGTAGGTACTGTTTTATTTTATTTTCTTATTCATGTTAATGTTTCTAGGCTTCCGTACGTTTTTTCACGGGTGACAACTGAATACCAGCGCTGTGCTGTGGCCCTCCCTTAGCACGGCATCATGCTGAGTGGTAGCCTGCTTGTCGCAGGCACGATGTGCAAGCTGTCAATTTTTAAGCTATTGCATAGCTTCTATCGCGGGCCTTGAGCGTGGAGACCGAATCCAGAAATTCCGTAACGAAAATAACACCTAGTGCCTAACACGTAGTGTCAGATATTGACAAGCCTAGGTTATTATTTTGAATCTACCGCTGGAGCTAGGAGGTTAGGTTGTATAGGTAAATACCTATACAACCTAACCTCCTAGCTCCAACGGTAGATCCTCCAGCTCCAGCTGACACTACGAAAGTGAATAAATAATTATAATTACCTACATAAGTTGATAAAAAATGCTATGCAATAGCTTTACCGCGGCAGTCTCCGAGTGCCACACGTCTTTTTTTTTGTTATATCCTTTTGTAATAAATACTTGGTATGTTTATTGTTTTTTTTGTTTGTCATTTTGAAGTCAAAACTTGTTTATGCGCGTTGGGTATTTTTGAGATGGGGAAAAACAATTGAACTCTCGACACCGTAAACGACCTCTTTTTCGTTGCAGAGTTAGCCATATTGGTACATAAAGGGTGTAAACAGACTCTTAACGTAGCCGAAAGGCACTTGTTCTCCCCGTCATTGCGATCATTTTTTTGTTCTAGACCATACCAGGGAACCCTCTAGTTACGGAGATATTGGGGGTCAAAGTTCCAACTTTTTCACAAGTTTTTTTTTTTAATTCGTGTTTTTGTTGTAAGATTTTTACTTTAAACACCTCCACGACCCCCTTACTATTCAATCCATCCATCAGCGCAATGTTTTGAGTGCGTTACATTGAGTCCTACTGTAAAAGGTGATTTTTCAGCCCAAAAAAAAAAGTCGTTTCCCAGCACTAATTTTTGCGTAAAGTTACTTAGTTTGATGTACAGACGCCAGCACATCAAGCTACTACAATCTGTCAGATTTCTTTAATAGATTTTCGACTTTATTGCTTTTTTGCTTTGTTTTTTGGTTCAAGGTTGATTGGGAAAATCTGACAGTTTCGGGTAGCTTGACCTGCTGGCGCGTGGCGTCTGTACATAATGCTTGGTTGACGGCTTCGTGAAGAGTCTGTTTACACCCTGTATTATAAGCCCAAAAGAATGCATTGTATACCTAGTCAAATGTATAAAAAATCAAATGTGTAAAAGGCTTATGAAAAAATATTTTCTAAAAATAATCCAGAAACTTGAAAAAAAAAACGGCTAAGTGTGAGTCAGATTCGCGCACGAAGGGTTCTGTACCATTATCATAAATAATAATGTATACATTATTATTTATTAATGTATACATTATTATTTATTTTTAAAGTGAATATACAACTAAATGTTCTGTGTATATTTCAAGCGTCTACTGCCGTTATCAATATCGAGCAAAAAAATCACGTTTGTTGTATGGGATCTCCTTAAATATTTATTTTATTCTGGATTTTAGTATTGATATATATTTATATTGGTTGTTATAGCAGCAACAGAAATAAGTACATCAAGTTACTCTGTGTATTCACAGTCTGCTCATGCAAGTCTTTTGTGCCACAAAAGGGGTCGCGGACGCAAGTTTTTTGGGCATCCTTCCAATGGGGGACCTACAAGCTACGCATTTTTTTACACAACTGCCAAGGAAGGGTTATGTTTTTTGCGGGTATCTTGTATGTTTCTTTGTTATTTTTTTATTACCTCGTATGTACCAAATGATTAGATGGATTACAAGGTATCATTAGTTTCGTCTCAAAAACCCAAGTGTTCTTAGATAGGTGTTTTATAAAAAAACAAAATGGCGGATTTTTGGCGCTAAATTGTATGTCGTTAATTTTTTTTCAACCAACCCTGTCGAGTATCAAAATGTTGGAAATTACGAAAATATACATACATTTACAGTTGAGTTTTTGGTTAGATGTAGCCTTTCATGTTACCAAACTAAAAAGTATTTTGTACAAGTATTTCGGTCAGAAAGATAGTCATATCCTTCATCCAGCTTGTTGATAAGCTTGTGGCTTAATAATAACAGCCATTCGGGTCGATCTATGGCTAACCCGTGCTTGCCTAGGTTGAACCGTGGATGGGTGACCACCCATTACATACGAGTTTCCTCGGTGCGTCGGAAAGCACGTAAAGCCGTTGGTTCCAGCTGCCATTTCTAGATCTTTAACAGTCGTTACAGGTAGTCAGAGGCCTGAAAGTCTGACAACCAGTCTCACTAAGGGGTATCGCATTACCCAGTTCCAAGTGGGTTGTGGAGGACAGATAGGCAGTCGCTCCATGTAAAATACTTATATTCAGCTGCATCCGGTTATACTGGAAGCCGACTCCAACATAATTGGGAATAGGCAGGCTGATGTGAGAGTACCGGTATTTTTTACTAGAGAAGAATTTGCTATTTTTGGCGTTATACAGAGTCGGCTGTTTACGTCCGATGTCTAGTCTTTAGAGCATATCAACGGCGCAATACCGAATGATTTCGAGAGAAATAATTGCTAGTCATTGCTACATATAAGGTGTAAACGGATCCCTCACGGAACCGTCAATCAAACATTCTGTACATCAAACTAAGAAGTAACTCTACCATCTCTAATTGTATGTATAAATGTCCTGACACCTGCACCTGACGTAATTTGATGTAATTTTAGTAGTCAACTTTTTAATCACGTCTAAACTTGTGTCAAGCAGGCGCTGGTTAATATGATAGGACTAAACTGAAATTTATCTTCTGTCCTTTTCATAATGAAATACAAAGAAAAAGATGCACTTAACTTAAATTTAGTTTAGTTTGTGAACAAGGGAATCGGCACGAGTGTAAGTTTAAGTATTGCCACTGTAAGTTACACAAGAATAGTCAGGTTTTATGTTCAATAACTAGAATTCTACAGAAGTTTTGTATAAAATGAATGCCTTCAAGTGAGCGTCGGAATATAACTTTCCTGGTGCTCGAAGTTTCTTGGCTAAAAATAGCCAATATTTCGCTAGCTAGGGCGGTAGACGATGGTGGGCGAGAAATGCCATTATATGAATGTTATTGAATATCAAAACCGCCCTTGAAGATATTGTTGACTTAGCAACTGGTAATTGGAAAGAAAAATAAATCCCACATTCTATTAAAGGGTTTGGCTTCCGCACTTAGTCCCTTAAGGTGGACCATTGTGAGCCATGGTGGCCGTTACTCCAATCAGCCCACCTCCCTCCAGAAGCAGATCAAACTTCCCTGTCTTCTCAGGGCATCCGTGAGGGATCTCGGTGTTCCAAGAGTCTCCTCGCGAATCTGGGTGACGCCGGTGCACTCGAAGAGCACATGCGCCACCGTTTCTTCCACCTCCATGCACGCTCTGCACAGAGGGCTGTCAGTGATGCCTAGGGTGTGGAAGTGTTTGTTCAGTGAGCATTGTCCAGTGATGGTCCCCGCCACCAGTCGCAGGCTATCTCTGTCCAGGCGCAGAAGGCGCTTGGTCAGCTTTGTATCCAAGGATGGCATAACCTCCTTGGATTGCTTACACCCCGTTGTCGAGGTTCATCATTTTCCTGCTTGTGTCTTAGTGTGTTCCTTTAGCCAACTCCTTAGCTGCTTAAAAGGAATGTGTACAATGGGTTCGGGTCCAAAGACTTTTGTGCTGGATCCCCGCCTGGCGAGCTCATCAGTTGCATCATTTCCAAGTGATCCACTGCAGTCTCACCGTGTTGCGGTTAAAACCCACATTCTAAATAATATGTTTGAAGAGATATGATTAGTTGTGGTTGAATATGCGTTGTGCACAAGGAACGACAGATTTAGAAGTGAAAACTTCTTTAGCATCGTTGTGATTTGAAAGTCGATGAAACGAAAAAGAGACAGACACATAAATTCATGAGATTCAACGTGGGAGAAAATGAGATAGGAAGCATTATGCAGTGTTTATCTTGAAGCCAAAATTTTTGAAGGTTGCAGTTCTACCACGTGTGAATTGCACACATGTTTTTTTTAATACTATTATGTCCCCACAGCTGGAATACAACTCTGTCTCTGTCAGAGGAAGTAGACCATAATTCACCATGTGAACTAATGCGGGTTCAGGGTTGGCGGACACAACGATGCTAAAGAAGTTTTCACTTCAAAAACCGACCAAGTGTGAGTTGGACGCTCTTTAAATAACGGGAAGTACCCCATAGGTGTTGATTCCCTTGTGCAGTCGCAAAATATGCGTCATAACCGGTCACATCTTTGATTGCGTTGACTTACAAGTTTAATTTTTCACAGCTGAAAGAGACCGTGGAGTATTTCATATTTTCAACTTGGGTCTTGACGGACAGACATACGGACAGTAAAGTAATCATTTCACGGTTCCGTTTTCTTTTTGAAGTGAATACTTCTTTAGGAGCTCGCTTCTAGAGGAGCTCGTGGCTAAACAATAACAGCCGGTCGGGTCGATCTTTAGGTTAAGCCGTGCTTGCCTAGGTTGGTCTGTGGATGGGTGACCACCCATTACATACCGAGTTTCTTCCGTGCCTCGGAAAGCACGTTAAGCCGTTGGTCCCGGCTGTCATTTGAAGATCTTTGACAGTCGTTAAAGTAGTCAGTGGCTCAAAAAGTCTGACAACCAGTCTTACCAAGGGGTATCGTATTTCCCAGTAGTAACTGGGTTGTGGAGGTCAGATAGGCAGTCGCTCCATGTAAAATACTGGTATTCAGCTGCATCCGGTTAGACTGGAAGCCGACCCCAACATAGTTGGGAAAAGGCTAGGCAGATGATGATGACTTCTTTAGCATCGTTGTGATTTGAAAGTCGTTGAAACGAAAAAGCGACAGTATTCATAAGATTTAACGTGGAAGAAAATGAGATAGGAAGTATTATACAGCGATTATCTTGAAGCCAAAATTTTTTAAGGTTTCACTTCTACCACGTGTGAATTGCACACATGTATTTTAAGCTACGGAACCTTAAAAATAACCATGAAAGGACTATATTATAACTCGAAGTTCCAATCACAGACCCATTGTCAACAGTCTGACAATAAAAAAAGACACGATAAATTCTTTAATACCGAACAATTCAAGAAAACAAATTAATATTCAAGGAAAGTGAGTCACGTTGCTCCGCGTCTAGTAATGAATTAATGATGGAATAGAAACGCCATTAAGTGTTTTTATTGTTCATTAATTACTTATAGTTAGTTGTCTAAAGGGTGTAAACAGACTCTTAACGAAGCCGAAATGCACTTGTTCTCCCCGTCATTGCGATCATTTTTTTGTTCTAGACCATACCTGGGAACCTTCTAGTTACGGAGATATTGGGGGTCAAAGTTCCAACTTTTTCACAAGTTTTTTTTTAAATACATGTTTTTAATGTAAGATTTTTACTTTAAACACCTCCAGGACCCCCTTACTATTCAATCCATCCATCAGCACAATGTTTTGAGTGCGTTACATTGAGTCCTACTGTAAAGCGTGATTTTTCAGCACAAAAAAAAAGTAGTTTCCCAGCACTAATGTTTGCGTAAAGTTATATAGTTTGATGTACATAATGCTTGGTTGACGGCTTCGTGAAGAGTCTGTTTACAGCCTGTATATCAACTTCATCATGATGATGATGAAGTTGTCTATAACTATACTAATATCATAAAGAGGAAAGATTTGTATTTTTGTATGTAACGAATAAACTTAAAAACTACTGGACCGATTTGAGAAATTCTTTCAACAGTGGATAGCTACATTATCAGCGAGTAACATAGGCTATATTTTATCCCCGTACTAACCAAGGGGTATCGTATTACCCAGTACTAACTGGGTTGTGGAGGTCAGATAGGCAGTCGCTCCATGTAAAATACTGGTATTCAGCTGCATCCGGTTAGACTGGAAGCCGACCCCAACATAGTTGGGAAAAGGCTAGGCAGATGATGATGATGACTAACCACGGGAACGAGAACTACGCAGGTGAAACCGCGTGACGTCCACTAGTTTTTTTATATTTTTTCGTTTTAATAGACAAAATAGAATTATACAGATCAAACTAAGTAACTTTACGCAAAAATTATTGCTGGGAAAAGACATGTTTTTGGGGTGAAAAATCACGTTTTACGGCAGGACTCAATGTAAAGCATTCAAAACATTGTGCTGATGGATGGATTGAATAGAGCGGAGGTCTTGAAGGTGTTTAAAGTAAAATACTAATGTATTGGGTGATATGATACCCCTTGGTAAGACTGCTTGTCAGACTTTCGGGCGACTGACTAACTGTTACGACAGTCACATCTTCAAGTGACAGCCGGGACAAACAGCTTAACGTGGCACAGAGGAAACTCGGTATGTAATGGGTGGTTACCCATCCACGGACCAACCTAGGCAAACGCGGCTTAACTTAAAGATCGACCTGAGCGGCGACTATCACACTATCACTACATACCATGAAACAAAGTCCTCCGTCGCGTCTGTCTGTCTGTTCGCGATAAACTCAAAAACTACTGCACCGATTTTCATGCTGTTTTTACCAACGGATAGAGTGGTTCTCGAGGAAGGTTTAAGTATATAATTTGTCAAGTTTTTGTATACATTGGCTAAAATATAATGATATTTGTTGGAGGTGTCGGTGGTTGTATGTTTATTATTCAATCAGGCTCTAACGGATGAAGGGATCTGGCTGAAATTTGTTACAGGGATAGATTAGAGCCTGGAATAAGACATAGGCTACTTTTTATACCTGGAATAGGTTCCCATGGGTTGCAGGAACGGGATCAAAATTTCATTATTACTTTTTGTCGCGATAACCGACAACCACGCGGGCGAAGTGGCGGGCACAGCTGCAGCGGGCGCAGCAGTATTATAATAAAGATCCTATGGATGGCCAAACTGGAACTAATCGTGGTTACCGAGGCATAAAGGGGCCTCATTGTGCAAATAAATTCAACATTCACGATAAAAGTAACAGAAAAACCATAGTGCAAAGAGGCAACGGGGGATTTTCCTCTTTTAGATAACCTAAACGCTATTACCTACTTACATGACATCATACTCGGAGAGTGACGCAAGAGGATTTCTAAGTTGATTTAGGTTTTATAAATCTGACAAGATTCTAAGACCGTCTATAGTTGGGCTGCGGGACTGTTCGTAAGAGATACCGCGGCCCTGGAACACAAATGGGAAGGTAGGAACATGGATGGGTTTTAGTCAGTACAAGTCTGACACTCCCTTCCGATCTGCTCAGAGCGGGAGAAGTCATTTGATGATTTCCCATCCGAAACAAAAAAAAAGGCCGTCTATAGTTCGCTATAAACGTTGGCTTTTCCTTTTTTTTGCACAGACCCTAATAATTTTTCTTAAAAAATAGTAGCCTAAGTTACTTTTTATAGCATCAGCGATCTGCCAGTAACAGTTCCGTCAAAATCGGTTCAGCGGATTCGGAGATTAGTCGGATAAACAGACAGATAAAAATATAATAAAAAAGTTTTTTGTTACAAGTATCGTTTAAACTTTTATATGCATTCAGTAAAATGAGGTTATTTTGAAATTACAAACAGACACTTGAATTTTATTTATTTGTATGTAGGTATTGATGTGCCTCGTGGCTTAATAATAACAGCCGCTCGGATCAATTTTCGGGTTAAACCGCGCTTGCCTAGGTTGGTCTGTGCATGGCCGACCACCATAACATACTGAGTTTCCGTGCCTCGGAAAGCACGCTATGCCGTTGGTCCCGGCTGTAATTTATAGATCTTTGACAGTCGTTACAGATAGTCAGTTGCCAAAAGTCTGAAAAATCAATCTTACTAAGAGATATGGTATTACTATTGCCCAGTCTGATACTAACTGGGTTGTGGAGGTCAGATAGGCAGTCGCTCCATGTAACATATTGGTATTCAGCTGCTTCCGGTTAGACTGGAAGCCGATCCCAATATAGTTGGGAAAAGACTAGCTGATGATGTACATTTAGATGTAGGATGTTAATTCGGAACGCATCATAATTTAAAAAAAGTAATTGAGCATGAATGCAGCGATGACTGAATGATATGTGTGGGAGCGTACCGTACTGCGATCGCCAACCCGCCTGCCAAGCGTGGCGATTATGGTAAAACCCCCCTTTGGCCTATGTCCAGCAGTGGACGTCCTTCGGTTGAAATGATGATGATGTGTGGGAGTGAGAAGGCGAGTATGGTGAACTAGAAGATTCCAATTTATGTGTTTTTAAATATTAAAAGAACTTTTCAAGATGTGAAGAATATTTATTTCGTTCACCACCCAACATACAGGGTGTAAACAGACTCTTCACGAAGCCGTCAAACAAGCATTATGTACATACATCAAACTAAGTAACTTTACGCAAAAATTAGTGCTGGGAAACGACTTTTCTTTTTGGGCTGAAAAATCACATTTTACAGTAGGACTCAATGTAACGTACTCAAAACATTGTGCTGATGAATGGATTGAATAGTAAGGGGGTCCTGGAGGTGTTTAAAGTAAAAACCTTACATTAAAAAAATGTATTTAAAAAAAAACTTGTGAATGTTGGAACCTTGACCCCCAATATCTCCGTAACTAGAAGGTTCCCAGGTATGGTCTAGAACAAAAAAATGATCGCAATGACGCATGACGGGGAGAACAAGTGCCTTTCGGCTTCGTTAAGAGTCTGTTTACAGCCTTTAGATGTATTAGATGAGCCTTAGCCTTCCAATATTTACTCAAGAACCGTGCATGATACTGCCAGCTCTACAAAGCACTATTGATTCACAAAACGTTACTTACAGCTATAAACCTGACAACTAATTTGTTATTTGACATTCGACGACCTTTCAAAGACAAATGTAGGTTTTATTGTAATGTTAGGTTAACGCGAAGCCTATTAGAGTCGCCCTTGAAGTGAAAAAATGAAAAGATTTCATGGAATAATAAGTAAATTAAACAGATACATAAACTCACGCCTTTTTTCCATGGGGGTGGCAGAAACCACTGAACGCAAAGATTATTGCTGGGAAACCACTTTTTTTTTGCGGTGAAAAATCACGTTTTACGGTAGGACTCAATGTAACGCATTCAAAACATTGTGCTGATGGATGGGTTGAATAGTACGGGGGTCGTGGAGGTGTTAAAAGCGGACGGCCGTGCTTCTTTCCTCTTTGTCTTCTTCTTTCCTTTACCTTTGAACTTTTCTTTGACTTTTTCATGAAATATTCATTGAATCACCCCCTATTACATGGGACTTAAACATAACTGGCGAAATGTGGGTGTACTAATAGGTACACCTCTGCCTAACCCTACGGGGATTACAGGTGTGATGTTATGTTATGTTATTCATTGAATAGGGTTTCATGAACTTAGATTAGAGGGTTGTAATCATATTTTAATCAACATACAACCTGACAATGACCTGCAAATTGTAAAAAAACATAAGAAAATTTCGCGGGCTTCCACCTGATGCTGTACAGCTTAGAACTGGCGCAAGCGAGCATAAGCCAGTCAGGCTCTCCGCCCTGTCTATAGCCAGCTCAATCAAGTAGGTAATATTTTTTGGTATACGTTTTTAAACTGACATGGTTACTAATATTATCATAACTAGGGATTGCAAAATTCAATAGAAGAAGAATACAGTAGTGATAAGTTCATGTAATCCTATTCAATGAAAAACTCATTCAAAAGGATTAAATGGACTTATAGGGTTATATTGATGATTTTCATGATTGTGATTCTGTAACTACATACGTGTTACGGGCTCATTTTTCATCAACATACAACCTGAAAATGACCTGCAAATTGCAAAAAACTTAAGAAAATTTGAATTTCGCGGGCTACCCTGACGCAACCGCCTTAATGATAATATTTTTTGGTGTTTGAATGACGTGATGACCAAGATGGCGGCATTCGGTCCATAAATACTTGTAAAGGTTAAAGTGTAAATTTCCAGAAGGTAATAATAATGCCATAAATAAAAACGATTTAGCAAGAAATACCTAAACAAAAACGATTAGGAATACGTGTATTATAAATGCATTTAGATAATATCTAATCTAAACTAATGCGGTGTAGAAACCAGCGGTAAAACCCTCTAGCACCTAATCTTCTAACACTAGCGGACGTCACGCGGTTTCACCCGCGTAGTTCGCGTTTCCGTGGGAGTACGGGGATAAAATATAGCTTTTGTTACTCGCTGATAATGTAGCTATCCATTGCTGAAAGAATTTTTCAAATCGGTTCAGTAGTTTTTAAGTTAATTCGTTACATACAAAAATATAAATCTTTCCTCTTTCCTTTGGTTCCTCTCTCTGGAGCCCTGACCGCCGGCAGCTTGGACCCTATTCCCGATACCGGTGGGCTACTATTTTTTATATTTATAAATGTTTTTGATGTCGTAAAACGATAATTAAATATTTAACCCTTTCCCTTTTTTTTTTTAAACGATATTTAAATATTTGAAAATGTCAAAAATACAAATCTTTCCTCTTTTTTATTAGTATATTACTATGTGAGCCCATAGAGAACAATGAAATTATTATATAAAATATCTATGGTATGTACTTTACTTATGTTTTAAAAGAATGTATGATTCTATTTGAGGAATATACCCTTGCTAGCCTCACTGGGTCCTGGGTTCGATTCTCAGGTCGTGCAAATTGTTTTTGGGTTTTTTCATCAAGAATTTCTTAGTATGAGCTACGGAATCTGAATTTGTGCCCGGTTGATGTCAATAGATTCGTCCCCTATTACATGGGACTTAACTATTACTGGCGTAATGTGGGTGTACTATTAGGTACACCTCTGCATAACCCTTCGGGGATTACAGGCGTGATGTTATGTGTTGTTCTGACTAATTTCCGAAATTGCTAGACCGATTTTGACAGGACTTTTATTGGAACATAGCTAAGACACATACAGTTTTATTTTAGAAAAAGGTTCAGGGTTCCATGCAAAAAAACGAGTGTGCTTTAGACCACACGACTAAGTTTTACACTTAAACAAAGGCCGAACAATCATCTATCAAATTCAAAAACATACTGTCTCTTTCTATCTTCACTTACTTATATCTCCCTCTTAACTTCCGTTTGCCTCGTAACGTTACACATTCACCAGCTTAGTCCCAAGTCAAGCGTGCGTAAAGAAGTTTTGCTTCAAAAATAAAATTCTTGAAATTGTTAATAAAATCCGTTTCTATTATGGAAGTATTACTTTTTATAATAATTTCACGCAGATGAAGGTCGTGGGCAACAGCTTCTTTATAAATAATTTCCATTATTATAGTAATAACTTAGTAAACTATTTTTGAAGTGAAAACTTCTTTAGGCGCGGTGGGCATTTTTGAGATGGGGAAAAACAACTGTACTCGCTACACTGTTAAACGACCCCTTTTTCGTTGCAGAGATTAGCCGTATTGCTACATATTACGAGCCCAAAAAAATACAGTGTGTAGTCAAATGTGTAAGTAAAAGACTTATACGAAAATATTTCTAAAAATAATCCAGAATCTTGAAAAAAAAAAATTTTTCACTTCAATCTGTCGGCACTCCCGAAGAGGTTAGTTTTTTTTTCAACACCACAACAATCACCTTAAGCAAAAAATGTTGCCATACCTATACTGATTTTTGCACTTAAACAGAAAATATTTAACAACATTACAAAAAAAAAAATCTATCAACTTCTTACTGTAGGTCATTTATAGAACAACTTTTTTCTGTTTTTAGGTAAAAACTTATAGACAGGGAATAAAAAGTAAAACGACAATAGTTTGTGGTTAGTCGGAAATAAAGATAGAATGTTGATTTTTATATATATCCTTGAAATTTTTTAATCGGTTTTTCGTAAAAAGAAACTGTACTGTAAGCTTTAATTTTACTTGCCTTGTTAGTTATAACCCCCCCCCCCCCCCCGGGTAGACACGTGACTCCCCCCCCAAAACTCGCCGCCCCGCACCCACTTCAGTACCAGCTACGTATTAGTCAAAACTTGGAACTGAATTTCCAACCAGTTCCCCCCATCCGATTGAGTTGAAATTTTGCACAAACTTTTGGTTCTGGTGACAATGCATTTTTATGGCAGACATGACTTGATTCTGCAGCCAGGATCGCCTCCTCACGAGAGAACTCCTCAACGGTTAATAGCACGGACACGAAACTTTGTAAACGCGTTCAATGTTGATGGATAAACTTAATTATTTTCGTTTTAATAAAAGTTTTCTTTTTAAGTTCAATTTATTTATGATTAGCTATATATTATTATTACTTTCGGAAAGTGTTTTTCTTCTCAGCCCTTTTGGACTGGATTTCAGCTACATTTACGGGCCGAAACCAAAGTAAATGTAACGTGTGGTGTGTAAGTTTTGTGAATGTTTATGTGTTGTGATGAGGTCCTGTTCCATTCTCTTCTATTATTATATTATTATTATTATACGGGCTGTGTACAGACTCTTCACGATACCGTCAACCAAGCATTATGTAGCCTCCTCTTCCAGTTTTCACGTAGTATTTCAGAAGTCGTAGGTTTTAATAATGTTTTGCAAACAGAAAATTAAAATAGTATATTTTGGCTCACGTTTGTCTTTATTAATTCGCATTTTTTTACGCACATTATTGCGCAGTTGCGTACGTCATAATTTGAGGAAAATATTGAGTCGGTGCTGCCACTTCTGAGTTTAAAAAGCACCTTAAATGTAGCTCGAAACTTGAATGGGTCACGTAGTATGGGTACGTTCCCTTAGGTAACTTAGAGCAGGGGTAGTCCAGTAGAAACTATTTCATCAACACTGCTCTCAAAACGGTGAAGGAAAACGCGAGAAAGCTGATTTAAAACCAAAAATTCGAAGATATGTGACATCTACCAACCCGCACTGGGCCCGCGTGGTGGATTATAGCCCACTCCTCGTAGAGAGGAGACCTGTGTCCCAGCAAGGGAACACTATCGGCTGATAATGCTATAAGGCGCATGCATTTTAAAATTCATAAGTATTGTTTTGTTTCGCGTCGCTAGTTAGCTAATAATTGATGCATTGGAACTTAGATGATGGAACATACATACCTTTACATCTTTTTGAGACTTCTTTGCGAGCAACTTGTTTTTCTGTATGATAGTGGAGTAGTTGTTTGTCCTCTGTAACAAAATAACGTTACAGTTAGTCAATATTGCCGCCAAACCAGCATCATCAACTGCCTAGCCTTTTCCCAACTATGTTGGGGTCGGTTTCATTTTACCGGACGCAGCTGAATAGCAGAATTTTACATGGAGCGACTGCCTATCTGACCTCCACAACCCAGTTGGTACTGGGTAATACAATACCCCTTGGAAAGACTGGTTGTCAGACCTTTTTTGGGCCACTGACTACCTGTAACGACTGTCAAAGATCTAAAAATGACAGCCGGGACCAACGGATTAACGTGCTTTCCGAGGCACGGAGGAAACCGCCAAACCAGCATACCTGAGAGATATTTCTTGACGGCATGTAAAGCCAAGTCAGAGGCCCATGGGTGGGATAAAACTATGAAACCAGGTTAGGCACTAACCACACGATAAAGAAATAGTTTTGCCTCAACTACCTCGTTGGTTTAGTGGTTACAAGTGCCGTTGCTAAGCATGCGGTAGTTGGTTCGATGGGTAAAGTGTTATTGGTTTTTCTCAGTAGCAGCCACGGAGTCTGGATTTGTGCACGGTTGCTGGGAATAGGCTCGCCCCCAAATATATAGGAATTAAACATAACTGGCGAAATCTGGGTGTTCTATTACGTACACCTCTGCCTAACCCTTCGGGGATTACAGGCGTGATGTTGTGTTAGTCAATATTTCAGTAAAATTTTGTGATTTCTAAATTAATGCCTAACCAGAGACGAACTGTTCATGTTTAAACCGACCGATTGAGGCCCGAAAATGTCGCATGCTTAATGGACCAATGACCGATTAATAGATAGGTCAGAATAGAGTTACGTATAGATATAGGCTTTTTTTTTACTTACAATTAGATCTCATCAATAGTTAATCATAGACGTTCAAAATACAAGCATTCATGATTCATATAGGAGAGAAGGGAGAGCAGCGGTGGCGCAGTGGTAGCGACCCCGACTTACGAACAGTAAGTCGTGGGTTCGAACCCAGGCAGGCGCGCATTACTTTGTGTAATTTATTTCATCACCACTGCTCTCAAAAACGGTGAAGGAATACATCGTGAGGAAACCGGCATGTCCAAATTCGAAGACATGTGACATCTACCAATCCGCACTGGGCCCGCGTGGTGGATTACAGCCCATTCCCTCTCATAGAGAGGAGGCAGTGGGAACATTTATAGGCTGATGATGATGATTCATATAACATAGCAAGATCGTCCTCATAGCAAGATCTTTTGCTATTTCCCAAAAATCGTCTTTATTGAGTTAAGTCAGTATTCCATTAAGCATGTGATGTGTTACTGCGCATTCAAGGTAAACTTACGTGCCACGAGCCCACACACACATTTTCGAGTGTCAATCGGTCTCAATCCATAATTGTACCTGCGCGGACGACCGCCATTTTGGTTCAAATTACGTGCTGCGATCTGTACTATATCACTGCAGGGATCCAGCAGAATTTCACCGTCAGGTTTCCCGCCCGCAGGTATGCCTGACACATGCTGAGTTGGACTCCCACTTGGTGCAACTTTGAGACGCACACCGCGCCTTGTATACTCGTTATTTTATTGAAGTATGTCATGGTGTTACTATACTACATACATACATAAACTCACGCCCTTTTCCCATGGGGGTAGGCAGAAACAGAACGCCACCTGCTACGATCTATGGTGTTACTATACTTCATTATGTTAATATGTTTTTCTTTTTATATTGGCACCCTGTTTTTACACAGGGTGTAAACAGACTCTTCTCGAAGCCGTCAACCAAGCACTATGTATATCAAATCTAAGTAACTTTACGTAAAAATTAGTGCTGGGAAACGACTCTTTTTTTGGGCTGAAAAATCACGTTTTACAGTAGGACTCAATGTAACGCACTCAAAACATTGTGCTGATGGATGGATTGAATAGTAAGGGGTTCCTGAAGGTGTCTAAAGTAAAAATCTTACATTAAAAACATGTAAACTTGTGAAAAAGTTGGAACTTTGACCCCCAATATCTCCGTAACTAGAAGGTTCCCAGGTATGGTCTAGAACAAACAAATTATAGCAATGACGGGGAGAACAAATGCAAACTTCGTTAAGAGTCTGTTTACACCCTTTATATCATCATCTGCCTAGCCTTTTCCCAACTATGTTGGGGTAGGCTTCCAGTCTAACCGGATGCAGCTGAATACCAGTATTTTTACATGGAGCGACTGCCTATCTGACCTCCACAACCCAGTTAATACTGGGTAATACAATACCTCTTGGTAAGACTGGTTGTCAGACTTTTGGGGTCACTGACTACCTGTAACGACTGTCAAAGATGTGCAAATGACAGCCGGGACCAACGGCTTAACGTGCTTTCCGAGGCACGGAGGAAACTCGGTATGTAATGGGTGGTCACCCATCCACAGATCAACCTAGGCAAGCACGGCTTAACCTAAAGATCGACCCGAGCGGCTGTTATTATTTTGCCACGAGCTCCTCCCTTTACGTTTACACCCTTTATAGTACCTTTTTAATTGTGTTTCTGTGAATTGTGTTGACTTTTGTGTGCACTGAATAAATGGTTTATCTATCTATCTATCTACTACATTTTAAGTAATAACAGTGGTGAGGAAAAACGTGACCGACAACAATAGATAATAATTTATTTATTTTAAAAGGCGAAGGCACGTTTCCGAATGCCTTCTTGGTTTCTCGTCGAGAGGCTCATTTTACGATAGAACTCAACGTAACGCACTCAAAACATTGTGCTGATGGATGCATTAAATAGTGCAGGGGTCGTGGAGGTATTAAAAGTAAAGTTATAACATTAAAACCTTTGTATTAAAAAAAAATACAATCATATAAAAGAGAGTTGGAACTTTGACCTCCAATATCTCCGTAATTAGAAGGTTCCCAGGTATGGTCTAGAACAAAAAAATGATCGCGATGACGGGGAGAACAATTTAAGTAACTGTCGCCTTGTCAAGCGTATTAAACACCCTATATAAACTTAAATCCATGGAAACGGTTACGATTTTAACTTCTATTGCAGACCTAGTTTACTATACAGGTTCCAAAATACTATGTTAAACAACATACAAATAACCAACAACACAGTGGCACAACATCACTTTTGAAAGTTCCTCTTTGTATATTAAGGTTTGTAAAGTCTGACAACCAGTCTTACCAAGGGGTATCGTACTAACTGGGTTGTGGAGGTCAGATAGGCAGTCGCTCCATGTAAAATACTGGTACTCAGCTGCATCCGGTTAGACTGGAAGCCGACCCTAACATAGTTGGGAAAAGGCTAGACAGATGATGATGATGTATGTTAGGGTTTATGACTTTACATCCCTGCCTAACCCTTCAGCGTGTACAGGCGCGATGTTATGCTACGTTTTCGTTAGGTCAATTAGTCTGCACTCCGATATACCCATCAACGAGGTTTAACGCAAATGGCCGAGTATTGATTTCCGCCCCCGCTGTCTGTGCCTGGAGGCTGTATCTGGGGTTGATAATATAATTTGAGAGATGTATACATTTATTTGCGTTTTAAATTCAAAATATTTGAATTTTCTATTTTCCATATTAGGCTGTTTAGTGGCATACCTTTGCTTGTTCTTTAACCTGACGAAAGCAAAGCGATTTAAATATATTTTATTTCTTCGAAAGTGTATTGAAAAACGTCGTTTTATACGCGTGGGGATTTGTTGCTGCAGTTCTCGGCTCCATAACACCCTCGCCCTGCCTCGAATGCAATAAAAAAAAATCCCCACTTACTATTATCAGCCTATACATGTATTTTTGCTCCTTTTACTTTACGTGGAACGTCGCAAATTGAGTTGTTTGGCAATGAAAAAGCAATTTTTCTTTCATTGTCTACTTTTTATGACGCAAAAACTACGCTTTGTAAACAGTTTAGAAGTAAACTAATTTATATTCAACAATGAGAGATAATAGATGTGTCAATTGTTTGACTTTGACACATTGTGTTTAAAAAGAAAGACGACAGCCGCCATTTTGTTTCTTACGTCGTCCATTCTATTTACTTTATTGTTAATAACTAGCACTTCGCCCCTGACTTCGTCCGCAAAGAAATAGAAACAGGGTATAAACAGACTTCACGAAGCCGTTAACCAAGCATTATGTACATCAAACTAAGTAACTTTACGCAAAAATTAGTTCTGGGAAACAACTCTTTTTTTTTGAGCTGAAAAATCACGTTTTACAGTAGGACTCAATGTAACGCACTCAAAACATTGTGCTGATGGATTGAATAGTGCGGGGGGTGTTTAACGTAAAAATCTTACATTAAAAACATGAATTTAAAAAAAAATACTTGTGATAAACTTGGATCTTAGACCCCCAATATCTCCGTAACTAGAAGGTTCCCAAGTATGGTCTTGAACAAAAAAATGATCGTAATGACGGGGAGAACAAGTGCCTTTCGGCTTCGTTAAGAGTCTGTTTACACCCTTTAAGTATTTGAAGAAACTATTTGTCCTCATCGTGCGTCATGACTCCATAGAGGGAACCATAGGCACAGTTGCAGTTCAGACCATCGCCGTCGTCCGAATTCAAAAAGTTTTAATGTTTTTTTTTTTACTTAAGACACCTTCACGACCCCTATTACTGTTCAATCCATCCATCAGCACAATGTATTGAATGCGTTACATTGAGTCCAACCGTAAAACGTGATTTTTCACCCCAAAAAAAAGTCGTTTCCCAGCAATAATTTTTGCGTAAAGTTACTTAGTTTCGCTTCGTGAAGAGTATGTTTACACCCAGTACTTTTCAAATTTCTCGCAGGCCATGACTTAGTGGATGAAAATTCAATATGGGAAAGGTTATAATGTTAACCGACGGGTACTCTGATATATACATACATAATCAGTTAAAAACATTAACTACCTTCAAAGATCCTTATAGTGTACCTAACCTATTTAAATTCATAGTGATTTTCCTAGACCTAGTTAAAAACTACTTAATTTCAATGGAGCGATTAAATTGTCATTAATTTGCGAGATAACTAAAGAGACAAGACTATCTATAAATCTATACAAATAACTAAAATCGAAGTGTCTATTATAATATCAAATTAACAACTTTTTACTGAATGTATATGAAAATATACATGCACTTATAACAAAAACACATTTTTTGTCTGGCCTGTCTATTTTTTCCGGTAAATCTCCGAAACGGCTGGACCGATTTTGACGGGATTTTTACTAGCAGATAGCTCACGTTATAAGATCTAACACAGGCTACTTTTATTTTAGAAAAATAATTAGGGTTCCGTGAAAAAATATTAAAACACCTGAAATCGGTAACAAAATTCGATTCAAATAGGGAAGTGCATATAATAGTTATTTAATGATTTTTTTAATAATAATTTCACGCGAACGAAGGTAGCAGGCAACAGCTAATAAGTAATAAAGGGTGTAAAAAGCCACCAAAGCCGAAAGGCACTTGTTCTCCCCGTCACGAACATTTTTGAAGTGAAAACTTCTTTAGGCGCGTTGGGCATTTTTGAGATAGGGAAAAACAATTGAACGATCTCTTTTTCTTTGCAGAGTTAGCCGTATTGCTACATAATACAAGCCGAAAAAAATACAGTGTATAGTCAAATATATAAGTAAAAGAATTATGCAAAAATATTTTCTAAAAATAATCCAGAATCTTGAAAAAAAATAAGTTTTCACTTCTGTCGGCACTCCCGGAGTGGTTGGGTCTTTTGTTCTAGACCCAGAGTTACGGAGATATTGGGGGTCAAAGTTCCAACTTTTCACAAGTTTTTTTTTTAAATACATGTTCGCCTTCACGACCCCCGTACTATTCAATCCATTCATCAGCACAATGATTAGAATGCGTTACATTGAGTCTTACTACCGTAAAATGTGATTTTTCATCCCAAAAAAAAGTCGTTTCCCAGCACTATTTTTTGCGTAAAGTTACTTCGTTTGATGTACATAATGCTTGATTGACGGCTTCGTGAAGAGTCTGTTTACACCTTCAATAAACTGATAATATTTCTTCACTTGATACAATTTACAACTACGTTTAATAGTACTGTCAGATAAGAAACTAAAGATACTCATAACAAACACAAATATTGGATTATTTTTTACTACATATGGCTTATGGACGTTAACGAAGATATTTTTACGTCAAAAACAAATATACCCACGGCCAAGTAAGTGACTTTTCGAATTTTCATTGAAATCGGGGTAAAACTTTTCACATGGCAATTCTTTTGACGTTTAAAATGTTTTGTTTTTTTGCGTAGGTTTTTTTTAATCGGCCTTAAATGTCAATACTTTACAAAAAAGGTTTGTAAGTCTTTTTGTAGAAATCTTGAGTTAAGTAAACTTATGTAAAGTTGTAAATAATTGAGATACATTATGTATATTGATAAGGGGCGTTACCTACTATAAGTACATTAGTCAATGTAGGTACTCGTCAGTCGTGTTACCTATAAGTACTTACATATTTTTGAAGTACAAGATCAATTTTTAATTTTATCTACATTACATAACATCACGGCTGTTATCCTAAAAGGGTTAGGCAGAGGTGTACCTAATAGTACACCTACATTTCGCCAATTATGACTAAGTCCCATGTAATAGGGGGCGAGCCTATTGCCATCAGCCGGGCGCCAAAACCACACTCCGTGACTAGGGAATTCCTGATCAAAATCAAACTCTAACTCAAAGCATTTATTTCAATTAGAGCATTCCAGGCTCTTTTGAATGTCAAAAAAAAGCGGAGCTACAGTCACAGTCACAAGGCATAATAACTTGAGAAAGTACCTACTGTAGGAAATCTAAAAACCCAATAACACTTTGCCCGACCCAGGAATCAAACTCAGGACCTAATGCTCAGCAGTCGCGCTTGCGACCACTAGACCAACGAGGCAGTCAATTTTATCTAATCATTATGGAAACTACTTGAAAATAAACTTTATCTTTTTAACAAAGACGTAATGGCTTTTATAACAAAAAACACTTTTTTAATTTTTATTTACAAGAGGTTTAAGGTTGTCTTAAGAACAGTAGCTGTTTATTTAAAACATAATATACTAAGACTTATAATCATAAAGTAATTATATACCGAGACCCCTCCCTGCCTCTGAAGACACGTTAAGCCGTTGATCCCGGCTGTCATTTGTAGATCTTTGACAGTCGTTACAGATAGTCAGTGGCCCGAAAGTCTGACAACCAGTCTTACCAAGGGGTATCGTATCTAATACTAACTGTGTTGTGGCCTTGTGGGGGTCAGATGGGCAGTAACTCAATGTTAAATACTGGTATTTAGCTGCATCCTGCATCTCTTGGCATAGACAAGCACTATTACAATAAATATTTTAAAGACTCCCTTATTGTTTTTATTAGTTTATTTTTGTTTTATTTTTTATTTATTTTAATTTTAGTTATTTTGTTTCTGTTTTTTCTGTAAACGTGGCGTCACCAATGGGCCCTGTCAGAATACCAGCGCTGTGACATGTGTCTCAAATGTTACAGCACCATGCTGAGATAGTGGCCTTTTGGTTTCGCACGGGACTAATTTAATATATATATAATTATGTCCTAATTTTAAGTGTATCTCATGTTTACTTTGTTAACTTTTAATTTTTTGCCAATGCGTTCAAGTCCTGTTGTGAAATCAATAAATACTTTTTCTTTCTTTCTTTCTCATCCGGCTAGATTGGAAGCCGACCCCAACATAGTTGTGAAAAGGCTAGGCAAATGACGTCTGACAGGGGAGAATGGAAAAAGAGGACGTGTTGCGCCGACCCCGAGTAGAATGGGACAAGGGTTGCCTAGGTAGATGATCATACTAAACACACATGCAAGCACACACACATACACCAGAGATGTTATGGATATGATATTTCGGATCTGGATACGGATATGGATATAGGAATAGGATTATATCGGTTTCGGATACGGTTACGGATATGTAATTATTTCGGATTATCCGTTACGGATAGTTTCGGTTACGGATATAATAAAAAACTAATTGCTTATAAAAGAGGTTATGTTATAACTAGAAATAACAAACAAACTGCAAGATTCACGTGGCGCGCGAGCGGTGAACGAAAAACCTGTCGAAACATGTCGTTTTATTAGACTCCGCCCTTAAAGGAAAGTATCCTAAACTTGTGAAACGGATACGGATATATTTTTATTTCGGATATCCCAGTTTCGAACCGAAACTATCCGGTTACGGAGCTCCATAACATCTCTGACATACACACACAAACTATACTTGGCATCTTGTCTACCTATGTTAAAGGCCATTGGGCGTAATCTGACCCGGTCGCGGACATGAATGAAAATAGTATAAAATGCAAGAGTATTTTGTTATTAATATTTTTCTTTCTTTCGGGAAACTACGTGATGTCTTTTCGTCCAAAATACCTCAGTGCCTAAAAAGTAGGGTATAACCAATGTGTTACCAGAGATGACTTACGGATCTGAAACGTGGTCTCTCACAATACTGCCGTCATAAGGAAAAAGGGCAAAACAATTTTTTTTTTCCGAGATCTTTTAAAGAAGCTCAACGTCGCTCAGCGGGGTATGGAGAGGGCTATGCTCGGTGTTTCTCTACGTGATTGAATCAGAAATGAGGAAATCCGTAGACGAACCAAGCGATCATCGGCATAGCCCAGCGGATAAGCAAGCTGAAGTGGCAATGGGCAGGCCACATAGTGTGAAGATCGGACGGCCGATGGCGCAAACAGATACTGGAGTGGGGAACACGCATTGGAAAGCGCAGCGTGGGATGGCCACCTGCCAGATGGACCAACGACCTTGTTAAAACTTTAGGGAGTCGCTGGATGTAGGAGGCATTGGACCGCACACGTTGGAAATCGATTGGAGAGGCCTATGTTCAGTAGTGGACAGCAACGGGCTGAAATAATGATGATGATGATGATTTTTCTTTCTTTTGTTATGGAAGAACGGAGTCTTCTGATACAGGCATTGTTTGCTTAAAAGAAGGCTCCAATAACAAACTAATTGTTTTAATCTTGTTGAAGAAAAAACTTTTTTTTTTTTTTAATTGAAACTTCTTTAGTATCATTGTGATTTGAAAGTAGATGAAACGAAAAAGCGACAGTAAAAATAGACAGACACATAAATTCATAAGATTTAACGTGGGAGAAAATGAGATAGGAAGCATTATACAGTGTTTAACACGAAGCCAAAATTGAGTTGAAGGTTTCACTTCTACCACGTGTGAATTGCACACGTTTTCTTTTTGGTTTTAATGTAAATAGTAAATATTTTTAGGTACATACGCAGAAACTCTTCTGTCTTTCTTCCAAACGCTCCAATCTTTTCTCCAATTTCTCGATTTTGTTTCTAAAGTCATCTGCTATGCAACGACACACTTGTAGCGACTCTCCGAAAATACGAACTTTGCATTTAATGAGATCAAAATCACTCCGAAATCTGTAAACAAAATACCATAAAACGGGGTTAATAGAAACGCACATCAGACAACAAAGTCATTGGTCTCGAGTTCGAACCCAAGGCACGCACCTCTTCCTCGTAGCGGCGATCGGCGGCAGCGACTTATCGCGTCCGGCCCTGGTTCAATCCATGGTCCGGAGCGAGAGGGAATGGGACGCCGTCACCTCCATCTGCGTAGCAGTCATGCGAAGCGAAGATAGCGAAGGAGGTGGCGGAGCGTGAGAGGGAGAGAACCTCTCGTCCCAGGGAGACGCCCCGAGCTTCGGGGGTCACATGGTGGCTTCCAGCCACCGTAGAAGCGGACCTGTGGACGGTGACTAACGGGCTAGCTCGCCGTATGTCCGTCTTATGACGACAGGCCGTGTTGACGGCGCGTTTGTATTCCACGCGGGCCTCAAAGAGATGCAAGGAGGAGCCCGCAAGGGCCGATGCCTGCCAGGGCAGCGGGACTGTTTGAAAGAGATACCGCGGCCCTGGAACACAAAGGGCAAGGAAGGAACATGGATGGGTTTTAGTCAGAAAAGGCTGACACTCCCTTCCGCTCCGCCCAGAGCGGGAGAATTCATTTGATGATTTTCCATCCGAAAAAAAACACGCACCTCTGATTTTTCGGATTCATGTGCGTATTGTATAATTATCACTTGTTTCGGTGAAGGAAAACATCGTGAGGAAACCAGCATGCCTGAGAGATAATTCTTGACGGCATGTAAAGCCAAGTCAAAGGCCCATGGGCGGCATAGAAACTCTGACACCAGGTATATCTAACCACACGATAAAGAAAGAAAAAATAGAAATGCAAGAGTGAATATTGACAAAACTTTGAAAAGGATGTATATGCGTGCAATGTTGATAGATAAATCCGATTTTCTTCCTTTATTTTTATAGAAGCCTGTTTTTTACCCGACTACGGCGAAGCCAAAAGGAAGGGTTATGACTTTAGCAATCTATGTATGTATGTTTGTATTCACGTATCTACCTCCGTAGCAGCCTAAACTATTCATCTGATTTTATGGGGTTTTTTAGTTGTAGTCTACACACAAATTCAGAAAGCTTAAAGTCACTTAAAGGGCTCGGAGTTTCTCTAAGAATTGCCAAACTTAAGTGGCAGTGCAGAACGGATGGCCGATTTGCCAATGGCCAATGTGGCCACACTTGAGGGAGGCCTATGTCCAGCAGTGGACGTCTTTCGGCTGAAATGAATGAATGAATAATGAACATACCTTGTTATAGATGAAGTTATAGACGTGTTGGACAGTGCATCATGTGCATCAATATAGTAAATATGACTGATACTACTTTTCTGATTGTTTAGCCTTGGTCTGCCATGTTCCTGAGGCACCGTACCGTAGCAAATGGTCTCATGCTCACTGCTATCCGACGAAGATTCTTGATCATTTCTACTGTCTCTTTCATCTTTATCAGATCGTAGATCTCGTAATTTTCTATGTAAATTCTTTGGTGAAGGCATAATGTTCTATGTAAATTCTTGTTTTTTCATGTTTTTTTTTTTAACAAAAATAACGACTTAATTCGACTGCTTGTAAATGAAAGTAACGGCTGTGTTTATACAGTAATTTTTTTGTTGATGTTTTTGATAGAAAAGTCAGTTTGATTGATGAGCAAACGGGAGAGAATTTAAGACAGAAGTATTCGGTTTCACGAAGAATGTATTGAAGAAACTACTTAAATCGTAAATTATTTAAGAGTACTTCAGTTTTGTTCTAATATTTTCGCGTCAGTTAATAAAAACACAGCAACAAAATATCTAGGAACATCTATTAATGAAATTCTTTCGTAGACTGCCATCTGTTGACAATAATATTTGCTTTCGAAGTGATACTACTACTCAATACTAGATGGCGCTGCATATCTTTCAGAAGTTTATCTATTCCCCGCTAGAGGACGCAGTTTAGTATTAGATTCAGAAAATAGATGGCGCTAGTAGTACTGTAATTTTGGTTTTTGTTGCAGTTTTGTCAGCTAGGCTACGTACGCACTGACGTACGATGTACACTTCAACCAACTTATTTTTGACATATTGATACATTTTCTTGAGAAGCAGCGCAGTACATTGAACTGCACACTTAAAGTGGTCACACTATAAAGGGTGTAAAAAGACTCTTAACGAAGCCGAAAGGCACTTGTTCTCCCCGTCATTGCGATCATTTTTTTGCTCTAAACCATACATGGGAACCTAGTTACGGTTCTAGTTACGGAGATATTGGGGGTCAAAGTTCCAACTTTTTTTTTAAAATATATCTATTTTTTTTACTTAAGACACCTTGTCGACCCCCGTACTATTAAATCCATTCATCAGCACAATGTTTTGAGTGCGTTATATTAAGTCGTACCGTAAAACGTGATTTTTCAGTCCAAAACAAGAAGTTGTTTCTCAGAACTTATTTTTGCGTAAAGTAACTTAGTTTGTGTTTTAAAACTGCTTGTTTTTATGCAGAAAATCATTTATTAGGTAACAATGATACATTTAAAATACAAAGTGCAACTCGCGTGATGCATGTTCTGCGTTAGTATGGAAAATAGCCGGCCGGACGTCCGGCTGAACCTTTTTACATTTTTTTAGGCAATGGCGACTAGCCCATTGAGCCAATGCCAACAGTTTGATGTACATAATGCTTGGTTAACGGCTTCGTGAAGAGTCTGTTTACACCCTGTAATTATGCTGATCGTGCATTGATGGTAAGGTGTAGCGTTATTAGGAAACTTCCAGCAGCCTTGAGTTTGGAAGATGGACAGTGTACACTTGTGTACTTTTCTAATGGGTTTAAAAAGGAAACGAAGCCTAACTTGTTTTCTCCGTCATCGATATTTTTTTTGTTCTAGCGTCCTGGACCTTAACTGGGAATCTCGATTCTAGTTCTAGTTACGAAGATATTGGACGTCAAAGCTCTAACTTTTTACCCGATTGCCAAGGACGGGTTATGTTTTTCACATTTTTTTTTTTTAAATATACGTTCTTAATGTTTGTCCTTGGCAAGACTGGTTGTTAGATACCTGCTGTGACGACTGTCAAAGATTTACAAATGACAGCCGGGACCAACGGCTTAACTCGGAATGAAATGAATGGTCACCCATCCACGAACCGACCTTGGCAGGTGCGGCCTAAGATAGACCAGTACTGCTGATATTAGTTTGCCACGAGCTCTTATAAGGGTAGGCAAATAAATCAAAATGCATTAAATATTGTTTGTAAATTCCATTTATTTCAATTATTTTAATCTTAATTTGTAGACAATAATTAAAAAGAAACGGTTTATTTTATATCAATACATAATAATATACGTATATTGACTAAATACTTATTACGTTTTTTTTTTATAATGTATCAAAAGTACTTATTTTATTTTACGTACCTTCTCTGATTATAATCTTAAATAAAAAAAAATAAGTTTGTAAAAAAATATTGTTTTTTTTTTAAATCCATTTCAGAGTTTATAAGTTTTTTTTTAAGATTAAAATCAGCGAAGTTCGATTTTTACGACTAAATACCAATTGTATTAGAGAGTCGACCATCCTGGCAATGAAAGATAATCCAATATGGTCAAATTTCTAATTCTTGACAATTTTATTTCTTAAGAAAATATTACATATATTTATTGTGCTATACTTAGTAATAAAATACAATGTATTAAAAAAAATACAAAGCAAGGGGCGGGGTGAATAAAAAATTAATACTTTTAAGGATTAAAAAGTTGGCAGTTTTCAAATTAAAAGTTAAAAAAATTTAAAGCCCTTTAAAAAACATATGTCAGGTAAAAAAAATAAACGATACATACATCTTCGTAGAAAAATACTAGATTCTCGTGAAAAAAATAAATATATCCTACCTATTTACAGATCTTTATTATATTTATAAATAAAAAAAAGAATAAATCAGAATTATAACGCTCGCAGTTTCCGAAAAAAAAAACTCAAATTTTATGACCAGAAAAATGGTAACTTTTCTTTATATTCGTAGGAACTGGAGTTTTATACATGTTCTGCAATTTAAGAAAGAAAAATGTAAAAAAGACAATAACAATTATTTATTTATAAAAAAAATAGTTGCGAATTATAATTTTATGGCACTTATCCTCCATAACTTTTGTTACCAATTTTTATCTTTTTTTGTTGAAAAAAAAAAGTCGTTTATTTCTTTCCCTCAAGACATTTGCAGTTGCTGTCGTGGACGTGTTTGGATCCCACTATTTCCGAGAAAGACGGATTAAAAGATACATTTGGGGCTACAACCTGCTGGTTGGTCTGACTTCCAGATGTCTGGTAATCGTATCTGATAATCTGTGGCTTTGTAGTGTATGTAACAATTTTCGGCTTTGTAGTGTAAGTAATAATTTCGGGCTTAGTTGTGTATGTCACAATTTCAGGTTTTGTGGTATACGTAATAATTTCTGGTTTCGTTGTGTAAGTCACGTATTTAGGCTTAGTTGTGTAAGTGAAATATTCGGGTTTAGTCGTAAAGGTAACAATTTCTGGTTTCGTGGTGTAGGTGACGTATTTAGGCTCCGTCTGGAAGAACTTCTTTTCAGAGTAAGTGGCGCTGAATGTGTTCTGGATGGGTCCCTTGATTTCTGTGCTGAATTCTCCGGAGCCAGTTCCGAATTTACCGATGCCGAATTGGCTGTACTCTCCAGTCTGGCCTTGTCCTTTGATGCCAATGGATCCTGACCCTGAAATGAGTCCTGAACCCGATCCCGTTGTAATTCCTGTGGATCCTGAGGATCCTGAACCGAATTGGTACTGTCCGGTCTGGCCAAATCCTTTTGTGACTCCAAATCCTGATCCAGAAATGACTCCTGATCCTGACCCTGATGTAGTTTCCTTAATTCCTGTCGATCCTGAGGATCCTGAACCGAATTGGTACTGTCCTGTCTGGCCAAATCCTTTTGTGACTCCAAATCCTGATCCAGAAATGACTCCTGATCCTGACCCTGATGTAGTTTCCTTAATTCCTGTCGATCCTGAGGACCCTAAACCGAATTGGTACTGTCCTGTCTGGCCAAATCCTTTTGTGACTCCAAATCCTGATCCAGAAATGACGCCTGATCCTGACCCTGATGTAGTTTCCTTAATTCCTGTCGATCCTGCGGATCCCGAACCGAATTGGTACTGTCCTGTCTGGCCAAATCCTTTGTTGATTCCAATTCCTGATCCAGAAATAGCTGTGGCTCCTGAGGAGACGGTTCCCTTGACTCCACCTCCTGTAGTTCCCTTGAATCCGACTCCATAAGATCCCTTGATGCCGCTTCCTACGGTTGACTTGACTCCTTGGACCTGGCTGATGATCTTGCCCTTGGTAACTTTCGTGGTCGTAAACTGGGAGAAACGGACGCTCTCAATTAGACCAATAGCCCATTCGTACCATTCCAGGTCGAATTTGTAGAATGAGGCGAGCTGGTTTCCAGTTTGGCAGCCTGTGGAAGAAATTCATAACATTAGTAATTTGTTTAATATAGTTAGGGCTTGTGGCTCAAAGTTAAGCAACGCTTGCCAAGGTCAGTCCATGGATGGGTGGTCCTTTTCATGTTGAGAGCCCACAGTGCCTCGTAAAGTTTTCAAGTCTTAGCAGGAGGTATCGTATGCACCATTAACTGGGTTGAGCCCGTTGAGAAAGTCAGATATGGGGTCGTTTTATAAAATACTGTTATGCAACTGCATCTGGTCAGACTGAAAGCCGATCTTAACATAGTTGAGAGGAGACAGAGTAACACAGCTTGGCGGCAAACAATGTAAGACCAGGGGTTGGAACTTGGCTGTGGGACTGTTCGAATGAGATACCATGGCTCTGGCAACACAAAGGGCAAAGAAGGAACATGGATGGGTTTTAGTCAGTACAAGTCTGACACTCCCTTCCGCTCCACCCAGAGCGGGAGGGGTCATTTGACGAGTACCCATCCTAAAAAAAATGGGTTAGAACTTGTCCGGGTGAGCTCCTTGCCAAGCTCCATATTCAAAGCATTTTCCACTTCAACGACCTAAAGTCTAAGATACAGCAGTAGAAGATGCTTACCTGAGTCCCATGAATAGACTCCTCTGAGAACGAAGTGGCCGTCGCCGGTGGTGCAAGCCAGGGCGCTGCCGATGTCGACCTGGAAATATAAGGAAATGTTAAAGTTTTGATATAAGAAGAATTGTGTTGCCTATCATCATTTTCATCTATAACCTGACTTCACCCACTGCAAGGTATAGGACTCTGTCAGCTTAGGCGCATCCAAGCTTTACTCGTGAATGATTGCATAAAGCAGAGCCATTACAACGGGCACCCTTTGCGGTCTTCAGACCTTGCCAAGTAGAAGGCCGAAAGTTTGACAACCAGTTTTATTAAGGGGTCTTGTGTTCCTGCCAGGGCTGCGGGACTGTTCGAAAGAGATACCGCGGCCCTGGAACACAAAGGGCAAGGAAGGAACATGGATGGGTTTTAGTCAGTACAAGTCTGACAGTCCCTTCCGCTTTGCCCAGAGCGAGAGATGTCATTTGAAGATTACCCATCCGAAAAAAAAGGGGACTTGTGTTGTATGCATCATGCATGGGTGCGAAACTACGACCTTCCTCTTCGATTGTAGAAGCAGTCTTCTTCATTAATTTCTCCCTAAATTCGTTAATTCGTTGCTTAAGACCTTTGAAAGAAAGGACTGCGATTTAAACCCAGAATCTCTCGCAAAATCGCGAGGCTTTAACCGCTGGTCCAAAAAACATATTCGTCATCATTGCTGGGTATATGTCTTTGTTTGTTTGTGCCAACCTCCACGAAACTTAGGGTATCTTACCTTGCAGATGTTGTTAGCGGGGTTGGTAGGTTGTCCGCAGACACAGCTGTCCTGCTCATAGTACTCCTGCAGATGAGGGTAGTCTTGCGAGATCTTAGCCTGGCATTCTCCAGGGTTGAGGAGGGAGACGTTCATGCTGTGCATGATGCTGCCCAGGAGATGAGCTGGAAAGAAGAGAGGGTTTTGTTAGATGGTTTAGATGATTTTCATTGCTTAAAACGGGATACAGGGTGTAAACGGACTCTTCACGAAGCCGTCATCCAAGCATTATGTAAATTATATAAACTACGTGACTTTTTTTTGGGGTGAAAAATCACGTTTCACGGCAGGACTTAATGTAACGAATTCAAAATATTGTGCTGATGGATGGATTGAATAGTACGGGAGTCGGAAAAGGTTACATTAAAAACATGTATTAAAAAAAAAAACCTCGTGTAAAAGTTGGATCTTTGACCCCAATACCTCCGTAACTAGAAGGTTCCTAGGTATGGTCTAGAACAAAAAAATGATCGCTTTGACGGGGAAAACAAGTGCTTCTCGGCTTCGTTAAGAGTCTTTTTACACCCGTTATAAAGTTAGGTACAGTTGGTGACAAAGAGGTCCAATTGCTTTAAAAGAGAGTGTTTTAAGGTGGAGGCGACAGGGTAGCCCGCGCAATTCAAATTTTCTTACGTTTTTTGCAATTCGCAGGTCATTGTCAGGTTGTATGTTGATGAAAATTGAGTCGCGCCAGTAACACGTATGTAGTTACAGAATTACAATCGTGAAAATCATCAATACAACCCTCTAAGCTCATGTAATCCTTATTCAGGAAATATTCAATGAATATTTCATGAAAAAGTCAAGGCTAGTCAAGATAATAAAGAAGAGAAGAATCACGATAATTCTCCGTGGTGTCTTAAGTCACTATTTCACCACGTTTTTAATTATGTAACGGCAGGGCAGAGCAACAATCATGCCAGGGCTGCGGGACTGTTCGAAAGAGATACCGCGGCCCTGGAACACAAAGGGCAAGGAAGGAACATGGGTGGGTTTTAGTCAGTACAAGTCTGACACTCCCTTCCGCTCTGCCCGGAGCGGGAGAAGTCATTTGATGATCTCCCATCCAAAAAGAAAAGTGCAAATGAAAAGTATTATAGAACACAATAATTTTGAGTATTCTATGCAACTGTCGTGTATCAATAGACACAATCCTACTTCCTACTAAAATGTTATAAATGCGAAAGTTTGTGAGGATGTCATGGTTGGATGTATGAGACTCATTCACGCAAAAACTACTGACCGGATTTTAATGAAGTTTGGTGATTTATTTTTCGTTTGGCCCAAAAAAGTCTGACAACGAGTCTTACCAAGAGGTATCGTATTACCCAGTATTAACTGGGTTGTGGATGTCAGATAGGCAGTCGCTCCACGTAAAATACTGGTATTCAGCTGCATCCGGTTAGACTGAAAGCCGACCCCAATATAGTTGGGAAAAGGCTAGGCAGATGATTCTTCGTTTGGTCCACTGAGTTTTGTCCCACTTTAAAAAAATCCTGGGTCATCCCAAACAATATGTTTCGTCCCAAAATATAATTTTAATTGTTTTATTCCCGCTTCGTCCTATTTTATATTCCTTCTATGGCTCGATTTTTTTTTGTAAAATCAGAGATATCTCGCCGACTGGTCGACACTTCGCGTAACCAAAGGCCTGGCTCTTTCTTTGGCCAAAGAATTAGCATTGCCAGTCTTCTAGGCACGTTTCCGGATGACAGTGATGCGGAGGAGTACTTTGACGCCTTAGTGTCCTATTGTTGTCGTTGTAAATATGAAGGTACTTACTTTTAGTCTTCCCTTTTTTTAGCATTATTTTTGTTCTATTTGCAGTCTGTATATAATGTTAATAAAATGTAGATACTTTTATCCCGGTAGTACAATCCCGTGGGACAATAACCGACCTACAAGCAGATGAAACCACGGGCTTATGCCCGTTAAGACTAGCTTATGCTAGTATTAAATAATTTCAGCATTATTTCTAATATTAACCTAAGTGATCCTTATAATGACCAAAAGCTTTTCTAATAATGCGCAACCAAATTTCGATCAGCAGTTTCACAAATCTGAACCAATAACCTTAAAAAATAAAAGCTATGACCAATCTTTAAGAAATTCCTAACACACAACAATTTGTCATAATGGCTCCAAATGTTCTAGTTAAATAAATTATAAACAGATTAACATAGAAACTATAGAAATTATAATAGAAATAACACAATAAAAATTATGAAATGTATTTCCATATAAAATAGCTTCTGTTTGAAAGTGGCCCCATGTGAAATACTGGTATTCCACTGCATCCGGTTAGACTGGAAGCTGACCACAACATATAGTTATTAAAAAAGCTAGGCATTTGTAACATACTGTATACAGTATGTTACAATGTACCCAAGCATTCTGTACATCAAACTAAGTAACTTTACGCAAAAATTATTGCTTGATTGACTATTTTTTTTGGGGTGAAAAATCACATTTTACAGTAGGACTCAATCTAACGCATTCAAAACATTAAGCTGATGGATGGGTTGAACAATACGGGGGTCGTGAAGATGTCCTTAGTAAAAAAAATACATTAAAGACATGTATTTAAAAAAAATCTTGTGAAGAAGTTGCAACTTTGACCCCCGATATCTCCGTAACTAGGTTCCCAGGTATGGTCTAGAGCAAAAAAATTATCGCAATGACGGGGAGAACAAGTGCCTTTCGGCTTCGTTAAGAGTCTTTTTATTCCCTTTATACAGCTCACTATGTTACCCGTACCTACCATTACATACCGAGTTTCCTCCGTGCCTCGGAAAGCACGTTAAGCCGTTGGTCCCGGCTGTCATTTGTAGATCTTTGACAGTCGTTACAAGTAGTTAGTGGCCCGAAAGTCTGACAACCAGTTTTACCAAGGGGTATCTTATTACCCTGTACTAACTGGGTTGTGGAGGACAGATATGCAGTCGCTCCATGCAAAATACTGGTACCTATTCAGCAGGTTAGACTGGAAGCCGACCCCAACGTTATTTGGAAAACACTAAGCAGATGATGATGATCATTTCAGCTGAAAGACGTCCACTGCTGGACATAGGCCTACCCCAAATGTCGCACATTGACCGGTCCCGTGTGACTCGCATCCAGCTTATCCCCGCAACCTTCACCAGGTCATCGGTCCACCTTGTGGGATAAACTAACAACAAACTATAAAAGGGCATCGAAAAACTCCTCCTCAACGCTGTCAGATGGTAATGTGCCCAAGAGACTGGCGGCGTTGCCACGTTGTATGGCAACACTTAGCCTCTGGCCAAAGTAAAAGCCAGCCCTTGGGTCACGGGAAGCGTCAACTAGGCGTTTCGAAATTTCCTTAAATAGGCTATGAGCACTCGGACCCCACGGCCCGAATGCGAAAGTAAGTTTGTTTGCTTGTTTGTTACCTTTTCACGCCACTGAACCGATCATTCTGAAATTTTGCATACACGTTGTCAGGTGTACAGAAACGGACATAGGGTACTTATCATGCCGGTTAAAGTACTGTTCCCGAGGAAAACAACAATAACGTTCTTATGATAATAGATGGCGCCACGTGTCTTTCGAATCATGATTGAATTATATTATTACAAGCACAGCACCAACCGAATTGATTGTCAAATTCAAAATTAACGCGATCGAAGCCGCTGGCAAAATCTAGTAGTTTTCAAACCTGCAATACGAATGCCATACGGACGAAGTCGCAGCCAAAAGCCAGTTGTCCAATAAATATCATTGAGAACTATAATTACGTAATAACTAAACATAATATTATATTTTTGCAAGCGTGTGGCATTTGAAACCAATCAATTTTCGCAGGTTTGTTAACATTTGATATGACAAGGTTAGAAGTCGGTTTTTGTTTAAAGATTCTTTCTATTTGATAAGAAATCCCATAGATTAAAAAAAATATGAATAGAGTTGCCACATTTTAGGGGGCGTCCATTAATTACGTCAGTCGATTTTTGAGCCTGCTGAGATGTCGTGACATTTGTTTTTTTTTAAGTGAAAACTTTTTGGGGGGTTTGGTATTTTTTATATGGGAAAAAACAATTGAACTCGCAACACCGTTAAACGACCTCTTTTTCATTGCAGAGTTAGCCGTATTGCTACATATTACAAGCCCACAAAAATACAGTGTATAGTCAAATTTATAAGTAAAAGACTTATTTAAAAATATTTTCTAAAAATAATCCAGAATCTTGAAAAAAAAAATGTTTTCACTTCCGTCGGCACTCCCGGAGTGGCTGAGTTTTTTTTTCGGCATGGTATTTCGCAGATCAACCTATGAGGCTGGTTTCTGCTTAACCGGCCTATCCTGTGGATGCCTTGAGAGTGAGAGCCTCCAGCCAGGGGTATAAAACTTATAAACTAAGCGCCCGCGCGCTAAGGGCCCCCCCTGTGGGGTACGAGCCTCGGCTTAGGGCGTCGCTGGGGAGATTATTTAGAGGCTGGTTTAAAACTACTTGTTCAGCATCGCCTTATCGGATTATTTCCTTGTTGATATATAGTATAGGCTAGCCCCCTATTACATTGGACTTAAGCATAACTAGAAATGTGGGTGTACTATTAGGTACACCTCTGCCTTACCCTTCGGGAGTTACAGGTGTGATGTTCTATTATTTACTACAGTTGATTATGCTGTCAAAATGCAATATGCATTTAACAAAAAGGTCCATAATTTCGAATGAAAAATTATTCAAACATAATTAATTATCTTACATTATCATAATTATGTACGAATGTTAATAACGCATCATTGCATAAAATTAATATTTTTCTGTTTTTAATTATTATTAATTTGTCAATAGCCCAAGGCGACTGCAATATTTTATATTATTAGTGATTTATTGTGAATAATTAATAAATTGATAATTTATTTTTGTTTATCAATGACAATACGGAGGAGCTCGTGGCTAAATAATAATAGCCGCTGGGATCGATCTTCAGGTTAAACCGCGTCTAGGTTGGTCCATGGATGGGTGACCACCCATTAAATACCGAGTTTCATCCCTGCTTCGGAAAGCATATCGCAGGGCAAAAGTATCTTCAGAAGTGGAACAAGCATTCACCACCAACTTAAAAGAAAATGGCGATTTCATACCAATATTTCATTAAGTTCATCGCAAAAACTTTATAGATACATATCAAATTATTTATGTAAATTAGCTACCTATAGGTAGCTTTTATGAAAATTATTAGCCTATAGTAATAAATATCGTAATTTTGATTTATAACCATTATAAAGATTATATCTTATAGCGTGACCAATTTTATAAAAAAAAGAAGAATTTTATAAAAGTGAAGTGTCAGTTTTGACATATGGAGGAATGAGGAAAATGTCGTGGGGAAAGTTTCGAGTATGAATGTGAATTGCTTTAAACATACGATACTCTATGATAAAACTGGATGTCAGACTTTCGGGTCACTGGCTACCTGTAACGACTGTTAAAGATCTACAAATGACAGCCGGGACCAACGGCTTAACGTGCTTTCCGAGGTACGGAGGACACTCGGTATGTAATGGGTGGGCAGCCATCATGGGCGACCAACCTAGGCAAGCGCGGCTTAACCTAAAGATCGACCCGACCGTCTGTTATTATTTAGCCACGAGCTCCTCTAATATTTCTATACTCCAACTATTACAAAACAGAATTCCTAGCTAGATTACAAAATGCCGTTTTCCGCACACCAAAAGTCACTGTCAAAATGTCGCCAATTTTCTTAACAAACCATATCTTAAGAAATAAGCTGGTCATTGAATATTATCTGCATAAAATTACAAACACTCAACATTTAAAACGCATCTAATGTTTGCAATTTTCATTGGAATTGACTAATTACAATGTTTTAAAGTCCGGTTCCGATTTCTGTGACGTCTCGTTAAAGATCGTAAATAGTAATTAAGTCTGTCTAAAAGGGTAATGGCGAACTGAGAATTCTAATAATCATAATTTTGTCGATGTACAAGCGAGTCGCGCCAGGTTCGAGAAGTGGGAAACAAGTGGCAATACTTTCAAAGCGTTTTGTAATTCCTACTTTCATCATTATTATCATTTTCCTACCCTTATCCCAATTTATTTGTGGTCGGCGCAGCATGTCTCCTTCTTCTATACTTCTCTTTTACTCGAACTCAAACTCAAAAGCATTTATTTCAATTAGACCATTACAGGCACTTTTGAATGTCAGAAAAACAAAGAAGGCTAAGCTACAGTCACAGACACAAGGCATAATACCTTGTGAAAGTACTGTAGTCACCCATTCCAAAGCGTAGATCTCTATGGAGAAGAATGTATCACGTATTTCTTACTACAAATTACAAGATCTTGGGACAATAATAATATCTCGGGTCAACCAACACACCGCCATCTGATCCCAAACTAGGCAGAGCCTGTACTATGGCAACCAGACAACTGATAAACATACTTATATATTTCTAAATACATACATATTATAGATAAATTATACACCCAGATACAGAACAAATAATCGTACTCATCGCACAAAGATTTATCCTATGTGGGAATCGAACCCACGATCATTGGTCTATAAGATTTGTAATATGTCACTTTCTTATTAACGGCTCTTATATCACTATTATTAGATTCAGAACGCAGTTTATTACCCACTAGTGTTTTTTTTCCGCTAGTGTTTTATTACCACAGATAACTATAAGCTTTTTTTTTTTTTTTAATGTCAGCCTGTAACACCTATAATCCCCGAAGGATAAGGTAGAGGGTGTAAATCCAACCACAATTACAACCACATTTTGCCAGATATGTTTTAGCAAATGATTATTAATTGTATTCTTTTTAAAAACACAATTCAAATATTCATATAATATTTAGGCTTTAAAGACATACGTGGTATGTCTAATTAGTGTAATACGGTATGGTGTAATCATCATCTGCCTGCCTTTTCCCAACTATGATGGGGTCGGCTTCCAGTCTAACCCGATGCAGCTGAATACCAGTATTATACATGGAGCGACTACCTATCTGACCTCCACAACCTATTTAGTACTAGGTAATACGATACCCCTTGGTAAGACTGGTTGTCAGACTTTTTTGGGCCACTAACTACCTAACGACTGTCAAAGATCTACAAATGACAGCCGCTACCAACGGCTTAACGTGCTTTCCGAGGCCCGGAGGAAACTCGGTATGTATGAATTGTGTTTTTAAAAAGAACACAATTAATAATCATTATTATTTACAAAAAAATGATTTGCTTTTATCAACAAATCAACATTTATTTGTGTGTAGCTCCATAGCTATTAGACTGTTACTTTTCTAAGGCTCCAGTTTTCCTCACGATGTTATTCTAGATAGTCAATTACCAAACAAGATAACGGACATAGGGACCAAATACGACATAACTTATGTCAAAGTGCGAATTAGTATGGAAAATGTTAAAATTAACATTTTGTGCAACGTAATATATACAAAACCACCTCAAAGGTATTTAACTGAAGTCAAAACATTATTAAAGTAAATAAAATCATCAATTTATGTTTAGATTTCTGGTGACAACTCCGATGTGACATTTACCTAGTTTTTACCCAACTATTTTGGGGTCGGCTTCCAGTCTAACAGGATGCAGCTGCATACCAGTATTTCACATGGAGTGACTGCCTGTCTGACCTCCACAACCCAGTTAGTACCGTGTAATACTATACGATACCCCTTGGCAGACTTTCGGGCCACTAACTACCTGTAACGACTATCAAAGATCAACAATTAACAGCCGGATGTGACTGAAATTTCGAAATCTTAATATTTTTACAAAATAAAAAAAAGTTTGTCAGAGTTAATCTTTATAACATCAGCTAAATGCCAGTAAAACTCCCGTCAAAATCGGTCCAGCAGTTTCGAAGATTTGCCTGAACAAAAAAACAGACAGACATACTGAAAAAATATATAAAAAAAAATGTTTTCAGTAAAAAGCTGTTATTTTGAAATTACAGACACTTCAATTTTATTTATTTGTATAGATATTTAGCATTCTTGATTGTGAATATGTCTCTTTTAACTGTGCAATAACTTGAATTTGTCTGTTATATTGTACATGTTTTCTCGAATAAATACATAAATGTTGTATGATGTATGTACATATATATGTATGATATAACTGAGTTGTTTATTTTACTTGTAACGCTTGGAGCTGATTAAATATTACAAAATAACTTGGCAACACCCGTGAAGTATCAACCGGTTGCTTTGAGTAACGTTAGCAGAAACATTTTGTATATCACTGCAATTTTTTTTTTTTAATTTTAAATTTTTGTTATCATAATTATGCTTATTTGTTTAGATGTAGGTATAAAAGTTTACATAATAAAAAGAGATTGTTTTTTTTAAGTTCAAGTTCGAATTAAGAAAAGTAAATGGATAATTTTGGTCATTATCATTTTAATAAATACGCTGAGGATATGATAATAATAGTATAAAAAAAATACGCATTTTTATTTAAGAATTCAAGTTCGTTGAAAGGTTACTAGGTATACAGGGTGTAAACAGACTCTTCACGAAGCCGTCAACCAAGCATTATGTACATCAAACTAAGTAACTTTACGCAAAAATGAGTGCTGGGAAACGAGTTCTTTTTTTGGGGTGCAAAATCTCGTTTTACAATAGGACTCAATGTAACGCACTCAAAACATTGTGCTGATGGATGGAATGAATAGTAAGGGGGTACTGGAGATGTTTAAAGTAAAAATATTACATTCAAAACATGTATTTAAAAAAAAAAACTTGTAAAAGTTGAAACTTTGACCCCCAATATCTCCGTAACTAGAAGGTTCCCAGGTATGGTCTAGAACAAAAAAAATATCGCCATGACGGGGAGAATAAGTACCTTTCGGCTTCGTTAAGAGTCTGTTTACACCCTTTATTACTATTTAAGCCCCGGATTTCACTGTTAAAAAACAACACTTCTCGATTTTATTGTTTAGGTAGATAAATATTATTTTATATTGTAAAAGATGGCGCGACTGCCGAGCATGAGGTCCTGGGCTCGATTCCCAGGTCGGGCAAAGTGCTATTGGGTTTTTCTATCAGGAATTTCTCAATAGCAGCCACGGAAGTTGGATTTGTGCCCGGTAGATGGCAATAGGCTCGCCCCCTATTACATGGGACTTAAACACAACTGGTGAAATGTGGGTGTAATATTAGGTACACCTCTGCCTAACCCTCCGGTAATTACAGGCGTGATGTTATGTAAAAGGTGAAAAAATTTTTTTTTCACAAACTCGATAAAAAAACACGATGCAGATGGAGAATAAATATAAAAGAAAAATGACGAATGTCATTTGCAAATAAAAAGCTCAACATTCCAATGCCATGCAAACAATTAATAATATGCAAATTTTTCAACAATCACCGAATTCCTTAAAAAAACCGATGCAGGTCTCAAGACCACTGCTATAGTAGTTTTAATTGTTATAAAAACAATTAAATATCTTTATTTGCATAAAAAAAATGCCAAATAGAGAAAAACATAGATATTTGACATTCGAGTCCATAATAATTGTTCTACAATATTAATTAATAATGTTAATTAAACAATATATGATCACGATTTTTGCTATTTTTTTTCTTTTGCTTTATTTGGGTAGGCAGGAAGGTGGACCATGGTTTAATAATTATACAACACAAAACATTCATTTTTGAATGTTTTTTTTTCCTGTTTTTCATTGATTAGTTATGGCCTTTGTCCTAGAATTATTGATTAAGACAGCACAATTAATAATCAACTTAATTATTGATTATAATAGATTCGACGTTATCCTTAAGATTAATACCTAAAGTTGTAATCACATTAAAAAAAAATCTTTCAATTTTTTTTTTTACTTTACTTATTGGGGCCCTTACTAAGTCAAATCTTTGTTTCAAGCATAAAAGCTGTATCAAATAATAACTTAAAAATGCTGGCTTTTACCTTGGCCAAAAGATAATCATTGCTATACAACGTGGCAATACCGCCAGTCTCTTGGCTTATTAATAGTTGACAGCGTTGAGGAGGAGTTTTTTGACGCTCTGTTTTTGCTTGTTGTAAGTTAAGGCTATTAAATTTTTAATATATATAGTTATTCACAGAAATAAACATATTTGTATGTCTTGAAAAAAACATTTCTTAAAAAATAACCTGAACAATAAGCTTTTCGCGCTCAATTTCGTTAACAGTTTTGTAAAATCAAGATGGCGGCTGCAGTTTTTATTTTAGCCAAGCGCCACGTGGGCCCCGCTTGCAGATTTAGTATCTAATAGGTTTTCGATATAAACAGCGATCAATCAACCAAATTGACATTCAAAAATCTAGATTAACCAAAACCAGTGAGTGCTTATCTGGAAATCTTAAAAAAACAACAAAAAAACGTGCTTCGTTGACGCATATAAACCAAATACCTTGGCTGCCTATAAGGGAAATCAAGTCTTGAACATAACTTCACTGAATTTATAATGTAATTTATTCAAAATTAATATTTGTGTGCAAATTCCTCTGTAGATATATCTATGGAGTTGACCTTGAATATTAAGAAGCGTAATCTTATGTAAGTTTAATCTTGGGGAGCTTGTACTTCAGTACCGACGCACTGATCGAATCATCATCAAGGTTAAGCTAAGCTATTCGTGGATGGGTGACCGTCTGGCATCTATAACATACCATAACCACTTCAAAAATTCAATGCATGACTTCATAGGGAGACTTCTAAATACCTCGGAAAGCACGCTAAGCCATTGGTCCCGGCTGTCATTTGTAGATCTTTGACAGTCGTTACAGGTAGTCAGTGGCCCGAAAGTCTGACAACCAGTCTCACCAAGGAGTATCATATTATCCAGTTCTAACTGGGTTGTGGAGGTCTGATAGGCAGTCGCTCCATGTAAAATACTGGTATTCAGCTGCATCCGATTATACTGGAAGTCGACCCCAAGTTAGTTGGGAAAAGGCATGATAGATGATGTTGAATATTTTTATATAACTTGAAATAATTAAGGTCTTCGATTTAAGTGAGTTATGGGATGTATACGAATGATTTGTGTTTGGTATTTTTAAGCAGATTTGTGGCTTCATGCTTGCTGCCTCTTTAGGAGCGTAGAGAATTTTGAATGATGGCATTGCCTCATTGGTTTCAGTACCTTGTGTTATACAATTATTTAAGGATCATAATTCATGTAAAATGCTGGTATTTTTCGCTGAACTGACGACGATGTAACAAGATTATAAAGGGTGTAAATAGACTCTTAACGAAGCCGAAAGGTATTTGTTCTCCCCGTCATTGCGATCATTTTTTTGTTCTAGACCATACCTGGGAACGAGAGATATTGGGGGTCAAAGTTCCAACTTTTTCACAAGTTTTTTTTTTTAAATACATGTCATTGTAATGTATGATTTTTACTTTTAACACCTCCAGGACCCTCTTACTATTCAATCCGTCCATCAGCACAATGTTTTGAGTGCGTTACATTGAGTCCTACAGCAAAACAGGATTTTTCAGCCCAAAAAACAAAGTCGTTTCCCAGCACTAATTTTTTGCGTAAAATTAATTTAGTTTGATGTACAGAATGCTTGGTTGACGGCTTCGTGAAGAGTTCGTTTACACTCTGTATAATATGAATGATCTCATCAGTCAAAGATGTGACCTACTGCGGATTCTGTCGTTTAAGGGCAGTGTAAACTATAAAACATGGTTTTTTATTAGTATTAGATAGTTGGGAGTATCCATACAAGTTATATTATAAACTAGCTTTGCCCGCGGTTAATTTCATGAATTTGATAATCAATACGGGTTGTACTCTGCTTGTAATAATATCATGGGGAAGACAACTGTAAATCTAATGGCGCTAGCATAGCTTATACAAGCATCGTCATTGGTTGGAAATCTGTCAATGTCATTTCATATTTCAAAATAGCTAGATCTCATTGGTCAGATTAGGACTAAGCTATATACAATCAGCTTTGACTAGCCTTCCCCATTCAAACATGATTCGAAAAACAGGTGCCGCCATCTAAGAACTTTATTGTTGTGTACTTTATCCTCGGGAACAGTACTTTTTTTCGGGATGGAAGGTACCCTATGTTCGTTTCTGTGCACTTGACAACGTATGTAAAATTTCAGGATGATCTGTTCAGTGCTTTAGGCGTGAAAAGGTGACAAACAAACAAAATTTTATAATATTAGTTAGGATTAGGAGTTTCTGTGACTGCTGAGATGATGAGTAATAAGGGCAGGAGAATGATGTATTCAGGGTGTAAACAGACTCTTCATGAAGCCGTCAACCAAGAATCCTGCACATCAAACTAAGTAACTTTACGCAAAAATTATTGCTGGGAAACGACTTTTTTTTTGGGGTGAGAAATTACGTTTTACGGTAGGACTCAATGTAACGCACTCAAAAGATTGTGCTGATGAATGGATTGAATAGTAAGCTGGTCGTGGAGGTGTTTAATGTAAAAATCTTACATTAAAAACAGTCATGTACTTAAAAAAAAAATTGTGAAAAAGTTAGAACTTTGACCTTGATCTCCGTAACTAGAAGGTTCCCAGGTATGGTCTAGAACAAAAAAATAATCGCAATGATGGGGAAAACATGTGCCTTTCGGCTTCATTAAGAGTTTTTTTTTGTTAAAGGCTGCGAAAAAGAGACCGTAATACTCCATACATTTTGATCATTGCGTTTTTGCCTGGGTTACTTTTTGGCCATAGGATACTTTTCGCGAAGGAGTTAGAGGCCTTTTGGGATACTGTCTCAAGTAATTTTGACGTTTAATAGATTCAAGTGTTGATTATTAGCCTAAGTTTATACATGAATCTTACCCAAAGGGTAAAACGGGACTCCGCTGTCCGTCCGCCTGTCCGTCTGTCACCAGGCTGTATCTCATGAACCGTGATAGTTAGACAGTTGAAATTTTCACTGATGATGTATTTCTGTTGCTGCTATAACAACAAATACTAAAAACAGAATACAATAAATATTTGAGGGGGGCTCGCATACAACAAACGTCATTTTTTGCCGTTTTTTTGCTCGATACTAAACCCGACAACAGGTAGACGCTTGAAATATTCACAGAATATTTAATTGTATAATAGCTTTAAAAAATATATATAAGGGGGCCCCATACAAGAAACGTGATTTTCCGTTTTTCTCTAATGTTGTATAGATAATGGTACCCTTCGTGCGCGAGCCCGACTTGGCCAGTTTTTTTTTATACCTTTAAAGACTATAGAGCTATAGGATATAAACTATAATTAAATAGAACCTAAATGACTGTCTCGTTAGTCGAGTGGTCGCAAGCGCGACTGCTGAGCATGAGGTCCTGAGTTCGATTCCCAGGTCGGGCAAAGTGCTATTGGGTTTTTCCATCAGGAATTTCTAAGTAGCAGCCTGGGAGTCTGGATTTGTGCCCGGTTGATGGCAATACGCTCGCCCCCTATTACATGGGACTCAAAAAACATAACTGGCGAAATGTGGGTGTACTATACTACCTCTGCTTAACCCTACGGGGATTACAGGCGTGATGTTATGTTATGTTAAGAACCTAAATGTGGTTTTATTTCACAAACGTTAGGACACTTAATATCGTCTCCGGCCTGTCCTATTGTTAGCTCGTCACAAGAGCTGATGGACGTTACTAAAAGTGCCAAACATCGTCGCTAAATTCTGAGTTGACTCAATTTTGGTTGTCAACGAAACACTAAAAAGAATAATAAATAAAAGGATTGTCCGGTTTTGTCGTCTGATGACTACATATTTTTATACTGTGACTACATTCTTGTCACCTACCAACTGCAAAAAACCCGGTTGCTATGTCCAAAAATAAAATATGTTTGTTTAGCTAATGGCAGATTTTTTTCTGGGTTTTTGACGACTTATATTTTATTGTTAAAGCTACTTATTAGGAGTGATTGCTAATGAATATGTATATGTTGTAATTTTGTTGCAAAAACAGTATAATATAACTGACTAGTAAGACTGGTTTGTTGGTCTAGCGGTCGCAATCGCGATTGCTGAGCATGAGGTCTTGGGTGCGATTCCCGGGTCGGCCAAGTTGTTATTGGGTTTTGCAGCAGGAAATTCACAGTAGCAGCTACGGATTCTGGATTTCTGCCCAGTTAAGGGCAATAGGCGCGCCCCCAATTATACGGGACTTAAAGATAACTGGCAAAATCTGGGTGTACTATTAGGTACACCTCTTTGGGGATTACAGGCGTTGTGTTTTGTAAAGCTTAACCATTGCCAAATCAGCCTATAATGTTCCCACTGCTGGGACTCAGGCCTGATCTCTACGAGAAGTGGGCTGTATCCCACCACGCGGGTACAATGCGGATTGGTAGATGTCACAATGTCTTTGAATTTTTGGTTCTAGGATATGCCGGTTTCCTTACGATGTTTTCTTTAATCTTATAATGAAGGAGATCTTATCACAGGTCAGTACGTAACAAAAGAATATTTTCAAAATTATGATGAATTAGATTAACGTAACTAATTGAGAAGTCCATCACATGACATTATGCAATGGTCTGCAAAAAAATCTAATGTCAAAAATTCATACAGGGTGTAAACAGACTCTTCACGAAGTAACCAAGCATTATGTACATCAAACTAAGTAACTTTACGCAAAAATTAGTACGAATCAGAACAACTTTATTTTGGGCTGAAAAATCACGTTTTACAGTAGGACTCAATGTAACGCACTCAAAACATTGTGCTGATGGATGGATTGAATAGTAAGGGGGTCCTGGAGGTGTTTAAAGTAAAAGTCTTACATTAAAAACATGTATAAAAAACTTGTGGAAAAGTTGGAACTTTGACCCCCAATATCTCCGTAACTAGAAGGTTCCCAGGTATGGTCTAGAACAAAAAAATGATCGCATTGACGGGGAGAACAAGTGCCTTTCGGCTTCATTAAGAGTCTGTTTACACCCTTTATTTATAATCCGGTTGCTTCTTTTGTTTATTCTCAGTTCAAACAGTTCTCCGAAATAGTGCGGTTAGCAAGTCAAATAATTAATATTCAACGTTCAAGTTATGTATAAATCACTGTATGTGCCTACACGTGACATTTGAAGAAAGAGAAAAAAAACTTTGTTTGTTGCCCCAAGGCTGTTTCCATATTTGTTTTGGTTAAACACGTGTTTTCAAAGTTAACGATTTGTAATTTTTTCCTTGTTAAAAAATTAAGTGAATTTGTTTGACATACTTGTGATCGCGCCTTTATTTGTCGATTGGTAGACATATTGTCTGCCATATTTATGTCATACTATTAGCTTATACCTGCGGCTCTACCCGCGTGGGCTCCATAATTGCCCCACGGGATAACATAAACTATAACACTTAAGCCGACTCGCTTAGCGGTCGTGATTGCAACCACTATCCTAACGAAGGAGTCCAAATTTCAGTCCAGTAGATATAAGGACCTAATATCTACTGGACTGAAATGTCACACCACGTGACAAGAATGGATAAAGTAAGGAATGAGTATATGAGAGGAAGTTTGAAAGTGACGCCTGTTACAGAAAAATTGAAAGGGAACCGATTGTCTTGGTATGGATATGTGATGAGGAGGAACGAATGGCATGTGACTAAAAGAGTGATGAATATAAATGTTGATGGATGGAGAGGGAGAGGAAGACCAAGGAAACGATGGATGGATTGTGTGAGGAATGATATGAAAGATAAAGGAGTAAATGATAGCGTGACGGTCGACAGAGGAGAATGGAAGAAAAAAACATGTTGCGCCGACCTCAAGTAACATGGGACAAGGAGAAAATGATGAGATATTTGGTCATCAAACTTAAGTAACGACATTAAAGCAATACAAAAATTTCGTACATTATATTAGAATCATTAACCATTCATCTTTAGTAACAGTTCGATGTATCAATGTCATCTTGACCAACTATTGGATTTTACAACTTAATTACATTGTGGTCAGAACCTTGCCCTAAAAGATATTTTTCGCTAAAGCTAATTTAATTGACTTTTTGCTTTGTTGATTAAGAAAACATCGTGAGGAAACCGGTATGTCCTAGAGCCAAACATTCAAACAGATGTGACATCTACCAATCCGCACTGGGCACGCGTGGTGGAATACAGCTCACTCCTCGTAGAGAGGAGGCCTGTGCAATGGTTAAGTTTTACAAAACATAACATAGAACTAAAGAGAAGTATGGAAGAAGAGGCCGACCCCAAATAAATTGGGATTAGGGTAAGAGAAGTGTGATGAACTCATGATATTAAGACATATTATGTCACGTTCCACCAGTTCTGACGGATAGGATTTAGGAAAATTATAGTTTGATTATACTTTTTTACATCAAACTAAGTAACTTAATGCAAAAATTATTGCTGGGAAACGACTTTTTTTTTGGGGTGATAAATCATGTTTCGTAGTAGGACTCAATGTAACGCATTCGAAACATTGTGCTGATGGACGGATTGAATAGTAAGGGGGTTAAGAAAGTGCCTTAAGTAAAAAAAAAATACATTAAAAACATGTATTTAAAAGAAACTTGTGAAAAAATTGGAACTTTGACCCCTAATATCTCCGTAACTAGAAGGTTCCCAGGTATGGTCTAGAACATAAAAATGATCGCAATGACGGGCAGAACAAATGCCTTTCGGCTTCGTTAAGAGTCTTTTTACACCCTTTATAAATTCATAATTTATTCATAACTACAAGTAATAAATAATCACAAGCTGCCTTATAATTATATATTACACCTGAATCAAAGTGTTAATTACAAATTATAAGTAATTACTTTGTATAGTTTGTAATTAACACTAAATATCCGGTTGCTATTTTTAAATGTTAACAATCATGTTACATGTTTTGTTATTTTTAATGAGGTGTTTTAACTAAGACTATGGTTTATTAAGTACCATATTTTTCATCTCTCAATAAACTTCTCGCTCGAGTAAGCTTTTTTTTTTACTACGTTTTTAGTTAACTGATAAATACCATAAAACCGTAATACTTCTTCGCTTTGAAATATCATAGCAACAAACTTTTATTAAGACTAGCACTACGCCCGCGACTTCGTTCGCAAAAATTGTGATTGCTCGGCTAATATACATGATATAAATATAATTTATAGCCACCAGCACCCACGAAAAATTTAGCTTTCCGATAGTGATAAAAAAAATTAATTGGATCATTAGTTCCGGAGATTAACCCCTACATACAAACTTAAAAAAATACGTTGTGATAATATTTAAGTGCGTTTTTTAATCCTAGAGACTAAATTGACACATGCTAATGTCAAATTGTATAGATGTGACCTATACAGTTTGACATTAGCATGTGTCAATTTAGTCTCTAGGATTAAAAAACGTACTTTAGTATAGATTATATTTCATGTGGCTTCAGAATTCAAGAAACATTTTGTAGAGATAAGAGATAAGGAAAGGCATCCTTTAATATGTCATGGTTGTTTTTTAACAGAATAATAAAATGGATGACGTTATTTCGTGATTGTTATTTCACGTTAAAATTGGGTGGTCCTTTTTACTGAGTACTTGGCTTTTAAAAGTAACCGCTAACAATAAAAATAAAAACCTAAATGAATATTATTATATCCTCTTTCGAATATTTTAACAATCTTCTGCGAACGGATTTGTTTTTGACCCTGACATGAAATCCAAGTTCGTGGAAAAATCCTCAATTAACTTAATTAAGAAACCACTCATTTTTAAATAAAAACAATATCAAAAACAAACATTTTTTTTCCATAAAAAAATACCAAATCAATAAAAATAAAGATTGTTTTGCTGTCGCTACTTATCGGCATTGACCTCAATTCGCTCGCACTTTCCTTTCGTACCTATTCGTAAAACTTCGGGTCTCTTCGGGTCACTGTGTTATATCATGACCTGCCCCTTTTGGGATGAGCAGACATGTCATCATCAACTGCCTAGCCGTTTCCCAACGTTGGGGTCGCTCAGCCACTGCGCCAAATGTGTCGTCATAAAAGTCTGACAACCAGTCTTACCAAGGGGTATCGTATTACCCATTACTAACTGGGTTGTGGAGGTCAGATAGGCAGTCGCTCCATGTAAAATACTGGTATTCAGCTGCATCCGGTTAGACTGGAAGCCGACCCCAACATAGTTGGGAAAAGGCTAGGCAGATGATGGGGACTGGTTGTCAGACTTTTATGACGACACATTTGGCGCAGTGGCTGAGCGATTGACTGCTGTGCTGCGTGTCGCGGGTTAAATCACTGCACGGAGAAAATATTTGTATAGCCTACAGATAATTGTTCCGGGTCTGGCTGTTTGTGTATGTCGATACATAAGAAATTCCTAGAGCGGAGCAACGTTAAAAACAATCCTATTAGTACTTGTTGATACGATATCTCTTGGTAAGACTTGTTGTCAGACTTTCGGGCCACTGACTACCTGTAACGAATGTCAAAGATCTACAAATGACAGCTGGGACCAACGGCTTAACGTGCTTACGTGGTCACCCATCCACGGACCAACCCGGGCAAGCGCGGCTTACCCTGAAGATCGACCCGAGCGGCAGTTACTATTATACGTGGAGCAACCACCATACCGGATTTTACACCTAGGTCTAAAAAGACCTAGGTCAAAAAGAAACTTCGTAGATTCTGAGGTCACCTAAGGTCAATAGCTATTAAGGTCACTTAGCGTAATCTTATTATGAAAACCAATATTGCCCTAGTTTGATACCATAACTGGCCAAATACTAGTTTGTAATAGGTCATAATTAAACAATCTTCGAGTCGTGTATAAATTTTTTAAAATTATGCAATAGGGGTTAAAAGTTAATCATTTTGTTTGTGGTTTCTTACGGGTTTTTCCAGTTGGCAATACTGGTATATAATCAGCTTATAAGGAAGGAAGGCCAAAGAAAAGATGGATGGATTGTGTGAGGAATGATATGAAAGAGAAAAGAGTAAATGATGCCGTGACGTCTGACAGGGGAGAATCAAACTCAAAAGCGTTTATTCCTATTAGACCATTACAGGCACTTTTGAATGTCAGAAAAACAAAGAAGGCTAAGCTACAGTCACAGACACAAGGCATAATAACTTGTGACAGTACTGTAGTTGCTCATGAATGGAAGAAGCCGACCCCAAGTAAAATAGGACAAGGGCAGAAATCTGATGATAATTGATATTACTGCCAAGAAACTATGGCAGGGCTATGCGAAAGATGTTATGGCTAGAACAAGTAATTGATTGAAGATCGAACATGGTCTCAGGGTATTTTTAGATCTTTAAAAGTGGCTACAAGTAGTCTGAAAATCAAAAATCTATCAACCAGATTTAGGTACTAAAATGTGTAGTCTTTCCCTACTGGTATTAAGACATGTTTTAGTAGCTACTACTACGTTTTCTTACGTGTAAGTACTGGGTTATGAAGATTGGTCCGTGGGTAAACACTGACCACCCCTATTACACCACCAACCCATTAACCATTATTTTCTTTATTTAATCTATACATCTGAATTTATATCTATACAGATAAATAAATTTGGAGTGTCTGTTTGTAATATTAAACTAATAGCTTTTAACTAAGTTCATATGGATGTATAGGTACTTATCTATAGAGATAAATAAAATTGGAGTGACTGTTTGTAATATTAAACTAAACGTTTTTAAAACATTTTTTTTTTACAATTTTTGTCTGTTTGTCTGTATGTTTGTTACGGCTAATCTCTGAAATGGCTGGACCGGTTTTGCCGGGACTTTCACTGGCAGATAGCTGATGTTACAAGGAGTAACTAAGGCTACTTTTATTTTAGATAAATAATTACTGTTCCGTGCAAAAAAAAAACCCTTGAAATTGGTAACAAAATTCGATTCAAATCGGGAAGTGCTTATAATAATGGGGATTTTTTAATAATAATTTCACGCGAACGAAGGTCGCGGGCAACAGCTAGTTGTATATAAAGAAAATAATGCATTGATAATAATGCTTATGCATGTTAATTAAGAATGATAAGGGCAGGCGAATGATAAATTGCAATGCTTGTAAAAGGCTGCTAAGTCATAAGAACTAAAATAGCATAACACTACATTGTACACTTAGTTCTCAATAAACGTTTTGACTTTGACTACATACCGAGTTTCCTCCGTGCCTCGGAAAGCACGTTAAGCCGTTGGTCCCGGCTGTCATTTGTAGATCTTTGACAGTCGTTACAGGTAGTCAGTGGCCTGAAAGTCTGACAGCCAGTCTTACCAAGGGGTATCGTATTACCCAGTCCTAACTGGATTGGGGAGGTCAGATAGGCAGTCGCTCCATGTAAAATAATGGTATTCAGCTGCATCCGGTGAGACTGGAAGCCGACCCCAACATAGTTGGGAGAAGGCAGGCAGAGGATGACATCGCTGATATACTGTTGTATTTTCTAGGTTCTTAGATGCCAAAGTGTTATTGAGTTTTGCTATCAAGAATTTCCCAATATCAGCATGAAGTCTGGCTTAGAGGCCGGTTGATGGTAATAGGCTCGCCCCTTTGGTGACTCAAACATAATTGGCGAAATGTGAGTGTAGTGATTTTTTAGTCGTCTGACAAAGGTGGTCCATTCAATGTATCCGACACAAAATACCTCTAGGCGTGTTTTTTTACCATTAATTAAGATAATAGGTACAAAGAAAAATAAATAATACATTAGAATTATAAAACATCCTGTTAATAATGTTTACGTATCAAACAGTAGAACATACCTAACCATCGCACGAGTCGAGTAGATAGATATTCGCTCGCAACAGAATGTTTCAACTACGTTATGCATCATAATAATGAATAATATTATTATTATTTTTTATCTCTTAAACACCATTTTTTTTTGTTATGAATGTATAGTAGTCATTGGATACATGAAGTGGGCTGCCGTTGTCAGACGACTAAAAAGTCACGGTGTATAGCAGCACCTCTGCCTAACCCTTCGGGGATTACAGGCGTGATGTTATGTTAATAAAGCCATTCTTTGTATATTAATAGTCGATTTAATTTCTCAATAATAGACTAAAACTGTCTCATTGAAGATTACACAATTTTTAAATACATTGTCACCATTTTTAAAAACATGTCACCAATATGTGAAATCATATTAGCGTCCCCAAAACTAACCTTAATCTTTATTTAAACACAGCTAAGATCGAAAATCGCCTAATAACAGATTTTTCAACAGCAAAATTAAGTTTGCTCCTGAGTTTTAAGAGCCATTTTAACTTGGTCTCTCCATACGAGTTATCTTAAACTAATTTCTATGGTCTAGTTGTTTTTCAAGTGTCTAACAATATTGGTTCTTCATCTTAAAAAGATGTCATCAACCATGTGAAATCATATTACCATCCCGAAAACTAACCTTACTCTTTATTTAAACACAACTAAGATCGAAAATCGACTAAAAACAGATATTTCAACAGAAAAATCAAGTTTGCCCGTGAGATTTCACGGCCATTTTAACTTGGCCTCTCTATACGAGTTGCTGCAAACAAATTTCTATGGACTAGTTGTTTTTCAAGTGTTTATTTACATTGGTGTGTATCTTATTACATATCGATATATGGAATTTTGTCAATAAGTCTTTTTTACACAATCTGGGTTTTGAGATCCGTTCTAAGTGTTTCTGAGGTCAATTGTCACTAGTTTTGTGTTACAACTTTATAATTAGCTTTGAGCACGACTTTGTTTAATATTTGACATCGTTTTAAGTTTATTACGTTTAAAAATGTATCAAATACGAATTTTTTAATGAGATAGTCATGATTTTGACCCCAATACCAACAACTGCGCCAAATCTACATCTTTATTTGTGGAGGAAGCAAGAGGGTTGCCCGTGAATTAATTTTTTCTTGGTTTTTTTGCAGCTATTTACAGGTCAGGTTGTATATTAAACAAACTACAAGGTATAAACAGACTCTTCACGAAGCCGTTAACCAAGCATTATGTACATCAAACTAAGTAACTTTACGCAAAAATTGGTGCTGGGAAACGACTTTTTTTTTGGGGTGAAAAATCACGTTTTACGGTGGGACTTAATGTAACGCATTCAAAACATTGTGCTGATGGATGGATTGAATAGTAAAGGTCGTGAAGGTGTCTTAAGTAAAAAAAAAATACATTAAAACATGTAGTTAAAAAAAAACTTGTGAAAAAGTTGGAACTTTGACCGCCAATATCTCCGTAACTGAAGGTTCTCAGGTATGGTCTAGAACAAAAAAATGATCGCAATGACGGGGAGAGAGTGCCTTTTGGCTTCGTTAAGAGTATTTTGACACCCTTTATGATTTGTGACCGTAACACGTAATACAACCCTCTTAGTCCATTTAACCCCCTAATGACTATTTGACTATATTTTATTGAACCACCTCTTAAAAAAATAAATGTTCAGCTAAGTTTTATGGACCGCTTGAAGTATCACCGATCGTTTGTGAATTTGTGAACACTGTAGCCTTTGTAGATTCCCAGATGCTTGTTAACTTTTTATCTTGTATTACATTTTTTGTGTAATATGCAGCGCTTATTGTCAGGCCTACGCTGTGCCCCCATACTTAAGTACTAATGCTGTAACATGATAATATTGTAATACCAACCAAATGATTTGAAAAGAGTAACCATGGAGTTTCTTGCCGGTTCTTCTCCATAGGAAACGACCAACCGAACCGTGCACCTTTATGTCGACGTTTTATAAGTGCCCATCTGGGCCTATGTGAAATAAAATATTTTGATTTTGATTTATCATACTGAAACACATTGCTTATTTATAGAAAAAAATCCTAAAATGCAACACAAAATATTCCACCAAAAAAAATCAAAATCCTTACCTTGCAGCACAGATTTGCCCCATCCAGTGACAATGCACTCCCCAGCACCATTGTAGAACGCATCCAGGGTATCAGTCTTGGATGGAAGGCATATCGGCCAGATGTTCTTTGCCAACCTCAAGTTCTCACTCAGAACCAAGATGGCGACGTCGTTGGTGAAGGTTCCAGCCTTGTAGTACGGGTGGCGAACAATATTCTTCACTTGAACGATCTGGAATGGCAGGGGTTCTTCATCGATTCCTAGTTTCCATTCTCCTCCCTTGATTAAGACGTTCTGGGCTTGGAGTCTGTGGGGTGATAAAGGGGTGTGTTGAGTTTTGGGTAGAAGAATTATTGTTGGTATGATGTGTGAGATTTTAAGAAAACTTCTTTAGGTGCGTTGGGCATTAATGAGATCGGAATAACAATTGAACTCGCGACACCGTTAAGCGACCTCTTTCTCGTTGCAGAATTAGCCGTTTGTTACATCATACAAGCCCAAAAAAATACAGTGTATTATAGTAATAAGCAAAAAACTTATGCAAAAATATTTTCTAAAAAAAAACCAGAATCTTGAAAAAAAAAGTTGTTTTTAGTTGCAGAGTTAGCGTATTGCTACATATTACAAGCCCAAAAAAATACACCGTATAGTCAAATGTATAAGTAAAAAACTTATGCAAAAATATTTTCTAAAAATAATCCAGAATCTTGAAAAAAAAACAGTTTTCACTTCTGTCAGCACTCCCGGAGTGGTTGGGTTTTTTACTAAGGAATTTTCGAAGTATTTACAGTCAAACCTGTGTAAGTGAGAACTGGATAAGCGAGAAAACTCTATTAATGAGAGTATTTGCCAGGTCCCGTCATTTTCCCCTTCTAAAACCTCTATAAGTGAGAAACATAAAACCTGTATAAGTGACAGTCATTTTTCATGCGTGAACCTCTTTAAGGCCTCTGCCTCGAATCTTGCGGGCAGCGGGGCCGCAGCGGCGGCGGCGCAGGAGCGGCAGGATTTTATGCGTACATTTAAATGGACCGGTTCTCGAAAACAGCGGCGCGGGAACGGGCAACAAGCGGTGCACTCCAGTCAAGAGGCGCCGCTGCCGCCGCGGCCCCGCTGCTCGCAAAATTCGAGGCAGCAGCCTAAGTGAGATTGCTACTTGCCTGTACCTCTATAAGCGACAGTTTACCTTTGCTATTTTATGACTCATTCTTAAATTTCAAGGGACTCTTATTTCATTCGAATGCCCAAATGTTCATCTGTTATTGTTTTCTATAGTTCTAGGAACTTACGTTGTATTCGAATGACCGAGTAAGTCTTAAATATTTTATTATTGTTCGTGTAAGTACTCATATTCTATTCAGAAAGCCAAATGTGCGTACCTACCGACTTGTTCGTCAAGCTTATTACAGTCAGTTCTTAAAAGAAGTTCCGAAGAAAGGCCCTGTAACTTCCTCATAATGTCTAAACAAAAACTCAATGCGGTGATTAACTAAAAATTATTTATGACAACATATTTGATGAAATTTACGAACTTGAAAAACATACACAAAATATAAAAAAAAAAAAAAAAAAAACAGAATCGCAAAAGAAATTAACAGATTTTTTCAAGTAAATGTAGTTATAAGATTATGTAGATTAAACATTTATGTTGAGCTATTATTTCAATAAATATATAAGACACATATGTACATACATGTATTTGTTTCTAATTACGAACCTCTATAAGTGAGACAGATTCCTCCTGTAACTCTGTAAGCTAGAATCTCGGATTAGTGAGAAACCTCTATAAGAGAAAAACAGATCGCGGTCTCTTGACTTGACCCAGGTTTGACTGTAATTTTACTCTTTAATAACTAAGGTTTAAGTAACTCATCAATTATTATGAAACAACACATTTTCCAAAAGAAAAACTATTTTGAAAGCTATCCTGCGCAGAAATACCATAATTCATTTGCCATGAGGACGTGAGTTTAGTTTGGTTTCAGGCGTATCCTGTTAAAAACAGTCTTTTTTGGGGTTTCGCATCTCAAATAAAAATGGACCCATTATCGAGATACATCATAGTCGTGTTGTAAAAAATATAATTCTATTTAGTTCGTCAGACAGTTTATCGAAAAATATTGGATACGTATTTTTTGTTTTATCAAATCAATAAAAAAACAACGAAGATAAAACGCATCAAAGTTCATGAGTGGGGGCTTGTGACGTCATTTTCCGCTAAAAAGTGATACGAAATGTGACGTCACACGAGTTTTCGACGCACTGCATTGCAATATATTTTGGAAATCTATCTGACGGACTAATTAGATTTTTGTTGGTCAACTATTCTATTGACAGCCGTTTTTCTATCTATTTCTCGATCAAAATATTTCCTAAGACACTCACCCTTCAACGCAGCTAGCAGAAGTGAGGACCACGTCAGGCCTGGTGATGACTCCTCCGCACAGAAGGCTCTTGTTGGTCTGCAGCAACACCATCGCTTGCCAAGGGATCTCGGCGAAGTCTACCTCAAGGTCCTTGCGGTTGCCGAACGGTTTCTGGGGCTGTTGGAGCGGAGATAAGGCTTAGAATCGCATGAAGGATTTTATTTTCCTCCTGCCAGGGCTGCGGACTGTTCGAAAGAGATACCGCGGCCCTGGAACACAAAGGGCAAGGAAGGAACATGGATGGGTTTTAGTCAGTACAAGTCTGACACTCCCTTCCGCTCTGCCCAGAGCGGGAGAAGTCATTTGATGATTTCCCATACAAAAAAATAAGGTTTTATTTTCCGAAGTGGAGATAAAATGATGTCAAAATCAGACGCTTTTGCTCAAGTAAATGGTTTATTCAAATGCATTTTTAATTTTATGTATCATTTCATGTTCACATAACATTACGCCTGTAATCCCCGAAGGATTAGGCAGAGGTGTACCTAAAAGTACACTCAAACGCCAGTTACATTTAAGTTCCATGTAATAGGAGGCGTGCTTATTACCATCAACCGGGCACAAATCCAGACTCCATGGCTGCTACTGAGAAATTCCTGATGAAAACACACAACAACACTGCCCGACCTGGGAATCGAACCCAGGACCTCATGCTCAGCAGTCGCGCTAGCGACCACTAGACCAACGAGGCAGTCTAAAATAGTCAATCACATCACATCACATCATCAGCCTATAACGTTCCCACTGCTGGGAGACAGGCCTCCTCTCTAGGAGAGGGAATGGGCTATAATCCACCACGCGTGCCCAGTGTGGGTTGGTAGATGTCACATGTCTTCGAATTTTTGGTTCTAGGACATGCTGGTTTCCTCACGATGTTTTCCTTCATCATTTTTGAGAGCAGTGGTGATGAAATAAATTACACAAAGTAATGCGCCTGGTTTCGATCGAACCCACGACTAACTGTTCGTAAGTCGGGGTCGCTACCACTGGGCCACCGCTGCTCTCAAATAGTCAATACCATGTAATAATGCTCATGACTTATCGGTATGAGCAGAGCTTTAGCCTTGCATCAGAAAAATACAGGTTGTTGATATTATTTTTGATGAATTAATCTTATTCAAATGTTTTGAACATCTGACCTTGATGTATTGATAATTTCTAGTTAATTTATCACTATTGATAAAATACAAAACTACCTTGAATTATATAACCTGTTACCTTTGATAAGGTCTACATGAGGTCAAAAGGTTAGTCTGACCTGTAGTGTCATTTTAAAACTGTTATTATATAATATTTATGTCTATTGACTATCTTCATATGATTACTTTTTAGTGGCAATGGTTTGGGTGTTCAAGAATCGATTTCTGAGCGTGAGATCTGTGGTTTGATGCCGCTGATGGCTCGCAAAATTTTAATTTTCTTACGATTTTTGCAATTCACAGTCAAGTTTTATGTCGAACAAAATATGTTTCGCGATCGAAAGACGTTTGTATTTAAAACATTATAATGTTTAAAATCGTCAATAAAAGCCTCTAAGCTCATTTGTTGACTATTTCATAAATAAGATTTTAATTTCGCGGGCTACCCTGGTGTTTCTACATTGAAGTTTCAATAAAACCACAAATCACACGAAAATTGTCTGTGAAAAATCAAATGGCGGCGCTAGCTCTGATAATGGCCGCGCGCGAAAATGTCCACGTACGTTCTATAAATACATTTCTCTATCCAACAAATAATCAATTGACGTTTCAATAAAATCGCCAATAACAAGAAAATTTTCGTGAAAAATCAAAATGGCGGCGCTAGCTCCGATAATGGCCGCGCGCGAAAATATCTACGTACTATAAATACATTTCTCTATCCGTTTACAAATAATAAACTGACTCTCAATAAAACTACAAATCGTTATACACACGAAATTAAACCTTTAATTGGGTAGCAAGAATTCGATTGCCCAATCGTATGTAAGAGCAGACAAATATTTTTAAATGTCAACGTTTGATGATACCAGTCTTTACAACATAGTTAACTCGTTAGGTAAGGCAACCTTGAGGTTGTAGGGTTTAAAATCCAAAGGTATTTATACATTTTAACTAATTAAGTAATAAGACCATTTAAATTAAACTAGCTAACACGAAGAACCATAGGCAATTAAATTTTAAACATTGCGAGTTTTAACTAACTAAATATGTTGGGGTCGGCTTCTAGTCTAACTGGATGCAGCTGAATACCAGTATTTTACATGGAGCGACTGCCTATCTGACCTCCACAACCCAGTTAGTACTGGGTAATACGATGCCCCTTTGTCAGACTGGTTGTCAAACTTTCGGGCCACTGACTACCTGTAACGACTGTCAAAGATCTACAAATGACAGCCGGGGCTTGACGTGCTTTCCGTGGCACGAAGGAAACTCGGTATGAAATGGATGTTCACCTATCCACGGATCGACCTTGGCAAGCGTAGCTTAACCTGAAGATCGACCCGAGTGACTGTTTTTATTTAGCCACGAGCTCCTCTCCTCTTCAAATCAAGTTTATATTACCGAAAAAAAGATTGTTACAAAATACTGCTTTCCTTATTTTACGAGAATCAAAAACTTGAAGCCATATATCATATAAATAACAATTCATGAGCTGGTTATGATAATGTAATAATAAATTTATATTTTCATATTGCTTTATATTAGAATAATATGTAATGAATATGCAAACTCAAACTCAAAAGTATTTATTTCAATTAGACCATCACAGGCACTTTTGAATGTCAGAAAAACAAAGAAGGCTAAGCTACAGTCACAGCCACAAGGCATAATAACTTGTGAAAGTACTGTAGTTGCCCATTCCAAACATAGATCTCTATGGAGAAGAATGGGCAAGAAACTTCATAGACACTCTTTTCAATCAAAATATTGTACAAAAGCTTAAAAAATAAATAAAGAAATAATAATTATTAGACGTTTTGCAAAATGCTAATTATGTATCAACCAGGTGTGTGTCTATGGTAATTTTAGGATTAAATTCTGATCAAAGATAATGATTATGATTATTATTGTTGTCTATGATTCTAATAATAAGTTTTGGGTGTGGCTTTGTATAAATGGTACGATTAAATTCTACCTTTATCATGGAAATAATTACTTACATATTTATATTTTTGTCAGCTTCCTTTCTAACCAGATGCAGCTGAATACCAGTACCTATGTTTCATGGAGCGACTGCCTATCTGACCTCCAATATCCAGTTACTGGCTAATGAGTATCATACCAATTAGTTAAAATAAAGCTTACAATCCTAACTTAATCTATACTTCTGTACTGTATCTTTATATATATAATTCTACTGTGCGTGTGTATGTCACTGAACTCCTCCTAAACGGCTGGACCGATTTGAATGAATTTTTTTGTATGCGTTTGGGTGGCACCCTGGATTGTTTAGATTCACAAATTAGCCCGACAGATGGCGCTGCAGTCGTTATCTAGGTTTGACGCAGACGAAGTTGCGCGGGACACCTAGTATTATTATAAAGAGGAAAGATTTGTATTTTTGTATGTAAAGAAATAACTTAAAAACTACTGGACCGATTTAAAAAAATCTTTCAGCAATGGATAGCTACATTATCAGCGAGTAACATAGGCTATATTTTATCCCCGTACTCCCACGGGAACGGGAACGACGCGGGTGAAACCGCGTGACGTCCGCTAGTATATATAATATTATAAATGCGAAAGTAAGTTGGTTTGTTACCTTTTCACGCCTAAACCACTGAACCGATCAGCCTGAAATTTTGCATATACGTTGTCAGGTGTATAGAAATGGACATAGGGTACCTTTCATCCGGAAAAAGTACTATTCCCTAGGAAAACAACAATAACGTATTTTAGATAATAGATGGCGCCACGAGTCTTTCAAATCATGATTAAAATATATTGATTGTCAAATTCTAAATTAACGCAAGCGAAGTTGAAGGCAAAAGCTAGTCATAAATAATTTTATGACGCCTAAAATAACCTCTTTAATGTTTGAACGTGAATTACTATGTATTTAAACAGTAATTAGGAATACTTAACGAGTTTGAATTCTAGTATTTACGCAAATAAAATGAAGGTATAAACTAAAATTAGAAGACCATGACCATTTGAGGAAGTTAACTGAGAAAACTAAATAACTAAACTGTTGCGATTGGCTTCTAGTCTAACCGGATGCAGCTGAATACCAGTATTTTACATGGAGCGGCTGCCTGATAGACTTAACTGAAAATAGAGCATTTCTGAATCTTGAGAAGTGTATCTAATAGTACACCCACACTGACCAGTTATGATTAAGTCCCATGTATTAGGGGGCGAGCCTATTGCCACCAACCGGCAACAAATGAAGAATCCGTGACTGCTACTGAGAAATGTTTGATAGAAGTTAGTACTGGGTGATACGATACCCCTTGGTAAGACTGGTTGTCAGACTGATTACCTAACGACTGTCAAAGATCTACAAATGACAGCCGGGCCCAACGGCTTAACGTATTTTCCGAGGCACGGAGGAAACTCGGTATGTAATGGGTGGCCATCATTCTATCCACAGACCAACATAGGCAAGCACGGCTTAACTTAAAGATCGACCCGAGCTGCTGTTACTATGTAGCCACGAGGTCCTCACATCAACGAGCTCCTCCAAATTTCGACCAGTACATAATTCTAAAAATTAACCAAATGAAATATTTTCAAAAAATACTCACGTTCTCTATACCACATTCGCCGGAACCGGTGTACCTTGGTAGGTAGACCCTCTGGACAGACTCTCCGAACTCATTCTCATAGCCAAATCCTCCATTCTGGGAGACAGTGAACCCAGATCCCTGAGTAATCTCTTGTCCTCCTCCCTGGATCAGCTTCTCACCCTGACCTCTGATGACGGCCTGACCTCCTCCTGTCTGAATTCCATATCCACCTCCCTGCAGAACGCCAAAGCCTTGGCCCTGGGTTGTGTATTGCCCTTGTCCAGTAGTTACTGCGAAGCCTTGCCCACGGTTAACGCTAACGCCTCCTCCTTGAATAAGCCCTTGTCCACCACCCTGGGTCACCGTTTGTCCCCCACCTTGGGTCACTGCGAAACCTCCTCCTTGTTTAATACCAGTTCCAAAGCCTTGAGAGACTAGTTGGCCTCCTCCTTGTTTAATGCCAGTTCCAAAGCCTTGGGAGACTGATTGGCCTCCACCCTGGACAGTGCCGAAGCCTGAACCTTGGCGGATAATTTGACCACCTCCTGTGGTGACGCCGAATCCAGAGCCTTGGGTTACTTGGGTACCCTGTTGGGAGAGAGATGGGTTTGATTAGACTTAACATATACATAAAGTGTAAACGGACTCTTCACGAAGCCGTCAACCAAGCATTATGTACATCAAACTAAGTAACTCTACGCAAAAATGATAGCTGGGACTGACTGACTGGGGAACGACTTTTTTTTTGAGTGAACAATTACGTTTTACGTTAGGACTCAATGTAACGCACTCAAAACATTGTGCTGATGGATGGATTGATTAGTACGAAGGTCATGGAGGTGTTTAAAGTAAAAATCTGACATTAAAAACATGTATATAAAAAAAAAAGTGAAAAAGTTGGAACTTTGGAACCCCAACATCTCCGTAACTAGAAAGTTCACAGGTATGATCGCAATGACGGAGAGAAATAGTGTGTTTCGGCTCCGTTGAGGTTACTTTTACACCCTGTATAAAGAGGTAAACTTTGTCATGTCTGTAGAACGCATCAGGACCGATGGGCTAGTATCAAAAATCTCCAAAAATTAATCCAGTATGACCCTCACCTGTCCTCCTTTAACGTAAGATCCCTGACCCTGGATCACAGCCTGTCCACCACCCTGGGTCTGACCCTGGCCGAATCCTTGAGAAGTCTGCGTGAATGATGAGCCTTGGGAGAATTGACCTCCGGAACCTGGGAGGAAAGATAGCCATGTAGATTCTGTCTTCTTTTGATAAAGAGAAACTGCGTTAGGAAGTTGGATGAAGTCTCATAAATTTGGTCAGTTTTGCTGCTAATTTACCTTCAAGGAGTTAAGCATGTTTAGGTGTACCTAACAGTACACCCACATTTCGCCAGTTATGTTTAAGTCCCGTGTAATAGGGGGCGAGCCTACTGCAATCAACCGGTCACAAATCCACTCCGTAGCTGCCATTGTGAAATTCCTGATGGAAAAGCCCAATAACAGTTTGCCTGATCCGGGGATCAAACCCAGGACCTCATGCTCAGCAGTCGTGCCACTAGACCAACAAGGCAGTCTAAGTTACTTGAATATTTAAGTTGTTACATGAGCTGCTCATAGAAGATTTTCAATAGATTTCCTAATTAGAGACTTCATCAGGCTTGCAAACACCCGTCCTCACTAAAACTGCTCGAAAAACTACCACATACCTTGATTACCCTGTCCGGCCGACCCATACTGCCCTTGACCCTGAATCGTCACTTGTCCTTGACCACCCTTGGTGTAGGACCCTTGACCTCCCTTCGTGTAGGACCCTTGACCTCCAGTCTGGTATGATCCCTGACCGTATTGGGTCTTCTGGATGAAAGAGCCTGGGGTTGGCGGGGTGGCTGTGGGATATCCTTGGGTCACTTGGTTGGGTCCTTGTGGTTGAGTTGGTTCTAAGGTTGTTCTGAAAAGAGGTGGCTGGTTATAATGGGTTTTGGGGGGCAGAAGAGTGTGAGATCTTTTAAACTACGCCGTTACGTAGTTTAAGTTGCTAGTTTTTAATATATCGTAAAATAGTTTCTAAAAGTTAAAAAATGGAAAGCAGGAACGCCAAAAATAGTTTCTGGTAATGGTAAGATACGAAACCTAAATAATTGTATCTACGGTTGGAATATCAAATCTTGGCCCGCAGTCGACAACCATCATAACAACAATTATTTTGGTGTTGCATTATGAGTGAAATCAGGCAATAGATCTAATATTATCAGACAAACAATTACCAATTTCAGGAAAAAGAAAAAATTAATGAATATTACTAAAATCGTATAAGGAACTTGATACTGCGTTCTAAAACTCAAATTGCCGATGTAGGTCACACAGCTGCAGCTGCCAAACTAAAATGGAACTGGGCTGATCACATCTGTCGCATGCCGGAGCTATGGGCTAAATTAACCACACATTGGGTCCCAAATAGCAGCAAACGGTAACGCGGCAGGCCCAGAAGGAGATGGCGTGACGAACTCGGCTCTTCCACAAGGATTGGCATATAACAGCACAGGATAGGGGTAAGTGGAACGAGGGAAGGGAGGCCTTTGCCCAGCAGTGGGACAGAAATGGCTGATAATAAATAATAAAAAAATACTGAACTGTCTTTTGAACACCTAACCTTTCATACTAAGAACTCAACAGAATAACATAAAATAATGCTTCAAACTCTCACCTGAAGTTATTCAAATAAACAGATCCGGTTACCGGAGGCCTCACGGTAACTCCTGGTTGGTTGTTGGAGCTACCCCTGCTGTCAGGCACGTATCTACCATCGTTACCTCCGAAGACACCGGGAACCCATTTGCCGAGCTGGTTGGTTGGCCAGGGGTCAGTGTAGTAGGGGTCACGGCAGCACTTGCCGATGCGGCCAGATTCTAGGTCTTTGCAGTCCTGTGAGGAAGATTTGTTGGGGTTAGTACTGGTGGTCGATTTTGGGATCCAACAAAGGTTAGATCCGAGCTGTACATGATCTTGGGAAGATGCTGTAATTCTTTAATATAAGCATTTTTTGGGTGTGCTAATACTACACCATCATAGAGCTCTTCAACGCGTATGAGGTTAAGTATAGACGAATCAGCTCATAAGAAAAGATGATTAATTTTCGCTGTGTCTACGTGATTTAGAATGAAACTGTATAATGTTTCCAGTACTAGGACGCAGGCGGCAGGTGGGAGTCAGACGGAGTTGGCCGTAATCCACCACACAGTCCAGTTGGTCTTTTGACCAATGGTCGAAGTCATCCGTCTTCGAATGTTTGATTCTAGGACATGCCGGTTTCCTCACGACGTTCTCCTTCACCGATTTCAAAGATTTTTGCGAGAGAAGCCAACATCTTGTTAAAAGAAGAAATACTTACAGTCAAAGGCACTCTGTAAGCTTCCTGGTCTCTGGTGAGAGCAACAGTGGTGTTGGAGATGACACCTTCCGCGGTACAGAACTCGATGGGTGTGCACTTGAGAGCAGCGGCGCAGCCGGATGGGATGTCGACTGGGGGAAAGATTAGCAGTTGTAGCTTTTGCAACAATAGGTCTTCAGTCAACGATAGGGAAGCTAAAGTTATACGTGTTTTTAGAACTGTGCTTATTGATACCTTCAAAGATCAAAGTATTTTCATAATTTATAGTAAAAAGAGTTTCAAAAGTTCAAAATCCCTTCACAATTTGCACAAAAACTATACTCATTACTCATCACTTGAACAGACTCCGGACACAGATTGGGCGAAGCAAGGAAAACCTGTTCAGGTGGAGATTCATAAATGACTCTCTATGCATAAATGACTCTCTATGCTCTAGAGTGTAAATGTGATGCTGCCCCACAAACGATGGGACACTTGATATCGTGTCCTGCCAGTCCTGCTGCGTGCACATCACAGGAGCTGATGGATGCTAATGAAAGTGCCAAACTCGTTGCCAAGTTTTGGGCTGACTAAATTTGAATTGTCATCGATACGCTAAGAAGAATCACTTGAATTATAAAAATTGAGAATACCAATGGCGAAGGTTCCGTACAATTCGATTCCTACCGGCTTCACTTTGACAAATGGCACAGTCAGTCTTCTATAGACAAATAATATAATCACATGAAAGACATGTACTCCGTCTTACCTCTTACAAAAACCCTTAAGTTGACCCCTTTGCTACTGGAGAATACGATAAACTTCATGTAATATTGAGTTATTTTTTTTATCTGGGCAAGGCTTTCCAGTTTTTTTTTTTATCTTATGCCTTCTTCGACCAGTCCATTACTTAAAATATAAAAAAAAACAACTTACTGTTCTGAGGTGGAGGTGGTCTGTTAATAGGCCTGGCTGGAAGAGTCTCATCAAGAATCAGCTGTCCATCAACATAGTGAGGGTTCTGGAAACTGTCTGATCCGGTGATTCCATCAATAGGGGGCAGGTACTCAGGGGCCTTGGTTGACACAGGGGGCAGGTACGTTGGCCTAGGTGTGGTGTACGGTCTTGGAGTAGTCACTGGACGGGGGGTTAAGACAGGACGGGGTGTAGTCACAAAAGCAGTAGAAACTACGTTAGTACCGCTGGTTGATGTGTCTAGGGGAGGAAGGTATGGGACTCCAGGTTTAAGGCCTGATCCAATGGCACCAGGGCGGAAAACTCCAGCATTCTCAGAACCAGCCGAGAACGAATCAGTTTCTACGAAGTTGGACTGGCTTGTGGATTTGATGACCTCATTGTTGAATCCACCAGCGTTGGCTCCGAAACGGGTTGGGGCGACGGTAGATCCGAATCCAGAGGCAGTAGATCCGAATTTGTTGCTGTTGAAGGCTGAGCCGGATCCGAATTGGCTTCCGAAACCGGTGGTTGAGCTTCCTCTGTTTGCATTAGCGTTCGCGTTGAATCCTGAGTTGCTTGAAGTCTGGCTTCCAAACCCTGTTTGACTTCCTTGTCCAAAGCTGCTCTGGCTTCCTTGTCCAGTTTGGCTGAACAGTCCCTGTCCATTGCTGCTGGAAGATCCTTGGAAGGTGCCTGATCCGACTCCGAGGGAGCCCTGCAGGTTGCTGCCAGCAAGGGATGCGGTTTCAATTCTGCAGCAGATTTCGGTTCTGGTGTTGCAGTATTGTTTCTGTGGCAGAAGAAAAGGTATTGGTTAGATTTTTTTGATGTTGTTTTGGGGGTCTTAAAAGTAAACTTGAAGATCACGCTTATATTTTATGGAAGGATAAGGCAGAAGAGTTCCTTTATTACATATCACCAGCAATTTTTAAGTCACAGGGCGCAAGCCTATTGCCATCAACCGGGTCTTAAAGTAGACACACAAACCACCAATTATTTTTTAAGTCCCATGCTATCTATGGCCATCAACCAAGCATCAATGCAGACTCAGGGAACCTATTGAGAAATTCCTAATGGAAAAACCCAATAAAACTTTTACCCGGGAATAGAAACCAAGATCTATTTGAGTATGAACTTAGTAGTTACGCTTGCGCCCACCAGACGAACTCAGTTAAATACAGGGTGTAAATAGACTATTCACGAAGCCGTCAACCAAGCATTATGTACATCAAATTAAGTAACTTAACGCAAAAATTAGTGCTGAGAAACGACTTTCTTCTTGGGCTGAAAAATGACGTTTTACAGTAGGACTCAATGTAACGCACTCAAAACATTGTGCTGATGGATGGATTGGATAGTAACCCCGGTACTGGAAGTGTTTAAAGTAAAAGTCTTACATTGAAAACATGTATTTAAAAAAAACTTGTGAAAAACCGTAACTAGAAGGTTCCCAGGTATGGTCTAGAACAAAAAAATGATCACAATGGCGGGGAGAACAAGTGCCTTTCGGCTTCGTTAAGAGTCTGTTTACACCCATTATATAAACACAAGAAATCGAGAATAAAAACAAGTTTTACACATTTTTCTGTTTTTTTGCAAAACAAGTGTGTAATACGCTCCAAGACAGGCATCGCCGATATTGGAGATAAGTCTGCGAGGTTAAAATGGGACTGAGCGGGTCACATTGCCAGGATGGGTCAGGACCGGTGGGCCAAAATCGCCACACAGTGGGTGCCTGAAGACGGTCGTCGTCACCGAGGCAGGCCCAAGAAATGCTGGCGTGACGATTTAGACTCGTTCCTGACTGATTGGCCAGAGGAGGCTAAACACCGGAAGAGTTGGAAGAGAATGGGGGAGGCCTTTGCCCAGCAGTGGGACAGAATAGACTAATAAAAAAAAAGTTTAGCTAACGGTATTTAATACTTTAATGGCAGAAGGTTATAGCCCTGTGTGATAAGTGGCTATGGAAAAAAACTGACTAAGACACATGTAAGAATAACCATAGACTATTGATATGTATAGAATACACGGTTTTGCACGCGGCTTCGCTCGAGTTAATTTAGAATTTGGGAATCAATTAGGTTTGTGCTCTGCTTGTATATAATTCAATCATGATTCGAAAGACGAGTGACTTGACGTGACGCCATCTTTTATTATAAGAACGTTAAACGTCCCTCGGTAACAGTACTTTTTTGTATACAGGGTGTAAACGAAGCCGTCAACCAAGCATTCTGAATTCATTAAATTAAGAAGTTAAGATAAGCTGGAGTATTTCTTATATTAGCGTGACTGTAAACTTGGCTCTTTCGCAAATAATTGACAAACTGATAGTGGCATATGAGACACAGTATTTACAAATGGCGGACCATATTAGGAACCAAGCCTTAACATTTAGCAATTATCCAATGCAGTGTTTTGTTGCCGTTATGCAGTCGTAACCGTTTACGATTTGCAGTAAAACTAAGATTCGACGTTTGCGTGGTGCAATTTTTAATGAAATGCAATCTTTAGCTAGGACAAGTGATTTCGTCTGCGTGTAAAATGGGTGTAAAGTACCATTAATGAAGCCGAAACCCACTTGTTTTCCCCGTCATTGCGTTCTAGACCATATATGGGAACATTCTAGTTACGGAGATATTGGGGGTTAAAGTTCCAACTTTTTGAAAAGTGTTTTTTTTTTTTAAATACATGTTTTTATGTTAGATTTTTACTTTAAACACCTACATGACCCTCGTACTAATCAATCCATCCATCAGCACAATGTTTTGAGTACGTTACATTGAGTCCTACCGTAAAACGTGATTTTTCACCCAAAAAAAAAGTCGTTTCCCAGCAATATTTTTTGCGTAAAGTTACTTAGTTTGATGTACATAATGCTTGGTTGACGGCTTCATTACTTGTCTTGTTACACCCTGTATACGAAAACTCGTTAGAAGCCAATGTGAAGCCAGCCTTATATCCATCTGTCATAAAGACGATTAACTCTTAAACTTCAACGGCTGTCAATTTATTTGCAACACTGACGTTTGACATATTGACATTATTCCGCCATCTTTTGTTCGAACCTCTTTTCAAATATACTTTCTTTAAGAGTTTTTTAGTAGGTGGTGATTGCAAGAAGTTTCAATCAAATTGCCTTTGGTATTTAAAAGGTGTCTATTGCATAGTTGAGGTCTTTGTGTAGGACATCAGATGGGAAAGTACTTCCATAAATCTTGAAATATAATTGAAGTTTCTGTTTGTAATGTCAAAATAATAGCTTGTTATGTCAAAATTGCCAGCGGCTTCACTCGCCTTAATTTAGATTCGGGTTGTACTCTGCTTGTAATTCAATCATGATTCGAAAGACACGTGGCGCCATCTATGAGCATAAGAACGTTATTGTGGTTTTCGTCGATAACAGTACTTTTTTTCGGGAAGAAAGGTACCCAATGTCCGTTTCTGTATACCTGACAACGTATATGTAAGATTTCAGGACGATCGGTTCAGTGGTTTTAAAAAGGTAACAAACAAACAAACTTACTTTTAGAAAGTAAGGATATACGGTATACAAAACAAAAAGTATGTCTACAGATGTTTGTTTGTTGCGACTAATCTCCAAAACAGCGTGTTGTTTTGTTAAATAGTTTGTCAAACAGTTTAATCTTGTGATCACAAAATATAGCCAGGGCCGGATTTCATACGTTGGCTGCCCTAGGCCTACGAAAGGTTGCCGCCCCTCTATGTGCTGTAAAGCATGAAAAATTAAATAAACTATAGAAATTAAATTAAAATGGGAAAAAACGATAGTCAGTAAATTATTTAATTATCTCAATCAGTATTTCAGATACTGATTCTTACCATTTCTATTTGTGGTTAACAATGAATCGTTATTCACAAATTGTCTTTTGCCTGGCTTTCTGAGCAGTGAATTTGTTTATCAAATCATCACAATCTAAAGACCGTAGCAACTGTGAACGATTATTCGATTAGAAAACCATCAAATTTTGCCGCCCTAGGCCCCGGCCTACTCGGCCTATAGGGAAATCCGCCCCTGTGTACAGCTACATTTTGACTGCGCTGCGTGTCGCAGGTTCGATTCCCGCACGGAACAAATATAGCCTACAAATAGTTATTCCGGGTCTGGCTGTTTGTGTATGTGAGTTTAAGTATTTGTAAACGCACCCACGATACAGGAGAAACTCCTTGTGTGGGAAACATACGAACGGCGAACTATGTGGAAAGTCTAATATTATAGAGGGCGAAGTTCTCAACAAAAAGAATGAATTATAAGAATTATGCGGATAAGCAAGCTGAAGTGGCAATGGGCAGGCCACATAGCGCGAAGATCGGACGGCCGATGGGGCAAACAGATACTGGAGTGGAGACCACGCATTGGAAAGCGCAGCGTGGGATGGCCACCTGCCAGATGAACCGACGACCTTGTCAAAAATGCAGGGTGTCGCTGGATGCAGGTGATATTGGACCGGACACGTTGGAAATCGATTGGGGAGGCCTATGTTCAGCAGTGGACAGCAAGGGGCTGATACGATGATGATGATAGGAATGAATTATTATTGAGAATGGTAATCCATTAACAGCCATTTTAAACTAATGAGAACTTCCAAATGGATATACATAAATATTTTAAACATCCCATAATTAACATTTAAGTAAATATTTAAACGATTCCTATTTATTTCAACAGTAACTTATTACTAGAAGCTAAATGCAATTCAATATACTTGTAAACAAGTCTAATTAAATAGTAGTCACTTTGATATATAATTATCAACAAATAGACTTGATATTAACATAAGTACTGCGTAAATTGCTTATTTACTTTGTAAGTTGAGTTTATTACTCAAATGTCATATTCTCATGTAAAAGCCAGGACTATTCATCACCATACTTTGTATGGTAATAGTCACCGCGATTGACGATAAACCCGCCCTATTACTAAGACTCTGTTATCCGTCCGTCTGTCACCAGGCTGTATCTCATGTAGCTGTAGCTAGACAGTTGAAAATTTCACAGATGATGTAATTCTGTTGCCGCTATAACAACAAATACTAAAAACAGAATAAAATAAATATTTAAGGGGGGCTTCCATACAACAAACGTGATTTTTTGCCGTTTTTTTGCTCGATATTGGCCACGGGTAGACGCTTGAAATATTCACAGAATATTTAGCTGTATAAACACTTTAAAAATAAATAATTAAATTATAAATATTTAAGGAGGCAGGGAGGGGCCCGCAAGGGCCGATGTCTGCCAGGGCTGCGGGACTGTTCGAAAGAGATACCGCGGCCCTGGAACACAAAGGGCAAGGAGGGAACATGGATGGGTTTTAGACAGTACAAGTCTGACACTCCCTCCCGCTCCGAAAAAAAAGGGGGGCCTCATACAAAAAGGTGTTTTCTTTGCCGTTTTTTGCTCAAAGTTGTGTAGTTAATGGTACAGAACCCTACGTGCGCGAGCCCAACTCGCATTTAGCCAGTTTTTATGCAATAGACAAGAATTTGAACAAACGAAGTAAGCACCATCAAAGCTAAGAATTCTAACTTTTGACAATTCTAACTTCAAGCTAACAACCGAAACAAACTTTCACTCAAGAAATCACTTTGAATTGTTTATTGACACGTGTGATTTCTATAATCATGATCAAAATAAACCGATTGGTTTCATAAGATTCTTAACAAAAACGTAAAACGTAGAATATCATCCTCGCGCAAAATACGTGTTATTGATGCTAATTAAGTAAAGAAAAACTAAAAGAAAAACTGTTAAGATTGGCTCAACAATAGGACAATGGGTCGCACGGTGTAAAAACTTAATTAGACCACAGGCGAACTAGCGTTATTTCCTTGAAATAACGTCAGAGAAAAAAAGCTGATATCCGGAATCGTTAGCGTCATCTTTATCGTATGACTGCCTCGTTGGTCAAGTCGTCGCAAGCGCAACTGCTGAGCGTGAGGTCCTGGGTTCGATTCCCGTGTCGGGCAAAGTGTCGTTGGGTGTTTTCATCAGGAATTTCGATTTGTGAGAAATTTGGATTTGTGCCCGGTTGATGGCAATAGGCTCGCCCCTTATTACTTTGGACTTAAAAAATCATAACAGGTGAAATGTGGGTGTACTATTAGGTACACCTCTGCCTAACCCTACGGGGATTACAGGCGTGATGTTATGTTGTTTCCAAACATATTCATTTTTCAGTTTTCTTCAAGCCCTTAAAATTACGAAAATCATTCTAAAAATAGAATAGAAATGCCTTAACGTCAAAAGGGCAAAGTTACCCGATTACGAAAGGTTAAAGTTGCGTTATGCTTTGACAGGTAGCTGACCTAACTTCTAGACAGTCATGCAATGAGCTAGCTTAGACATACGATTCTTATCTAGAGATATAAACTTCAGTTTTAAATTGACAGCTGAAACTTTAAGGGAAAATGTCGACTTTAGATTAGGCAGGCATCTATCACCGTTATCATCATCGGCTTAGCCTTTTCCCAACTATGTTGGGCTAGGCTTCTAGTCTAATTGAATGCAGCTGAATACCAGTATTTTACAGAAATGAGGGTGGTCGTTTTTCCATACAAACGCTCTCGCCTGTTTTCTTTCTGGTTTATGACTTTAAAGCTATGATTTTTTTACAGTTAAATAAAAATCAAACTCTTCTATGTCCATATGTTTACCTTGTTGAAGATACATAAATCTGTATAAGCACTAGAACCTTCACAAAATGCTCAAAATAGCCTATTTAGCTCGCCTGTCAACAAACGCCTAGTGTACAAATTTGACAACTATTAATGAAAAACGAAAAACATCTTTTAAATTGGTTCAATATTGGTCCTCCAATATTCAACCAATTTAAAGGATGTTTTTCGAAGTAGTCGAGAGCCAAACCGAGATTATGACATTTTACTATAGTTGTCCTTATCGCAACAATGTCGAAATCACGCTCGCAGAGAGACAGCGATAGTTTTTTCAAATACCTACCGTGTTTCCTCTTAAGTCCCATGTAATAGGGGGCGAGTCTATTGCCATCAATCGGGCAGAAAGCCAAACTCCGTGGTTGCCACTGAGATATTCCTGATGGAATACCCAATAACACTTTGCTGCAGTGATAGCTTAGTGGTTGGACTGTCGAACTGCCAAATCAAAGGTCTCGAGTTCGAAGCCAAAATACGCACATCTGATTAAATTTTTCGGATTCATGTGCGTATTGTATAATTATCACTTGCTTCGGTGAAGGAAAACATCGTGAGGAAACCGGCATGCCTGAAAGATATTTCTTGACGGCATGTAAAGCCAAGTCAGAGGCCCATGAGCGGCATGAAAACTCTGACACTAGGTTAGGCACTAACCAGTAACCACACGATAAAGTAAGAAAGACTTTGCCCGTTCCGAGAATCGAACCCAGGACCTCATGCTCAGTAGTCACGATTACAACCACGTAGTATATTTATGTAATATTAATTTCAGAAGTTTTATTTAGACCTTCTAAATAAAATTAATTTCAAAACGTAAACTGCAGAATCAATGGAATGCAAATATTTGACGAAAGAATACGTCAACAGATTATAATATTTACCCGACTGAGCGGAGCGCGTGTTCTGTGTTTACGCAACACGTATCGGACCAATTTCGAAAACATAGATGAAAAAATTCGCATTAATTTTTGTGTAATTTCTTCACAAATATTTTAAAGATGACGGCTGTCGTTATGTAAATATTGATTAAGATTTAGGAATCTAGACTTTTGTGCACGGTTGATGGCAATAGGTTCGCCTTCAATTACTTGGGATTAAAACGTAATTGGCGAAATATGGGTTTTCTTACTAGTCGCCTTAGGCATTTCTTTAGGGCAAAAACCAAGTTTTAAGGTAGAGCTCAATGTAACGCACTCAAAACATTCTGCTGATGGATAAATTGAATAATAATTGGTCGTTTACAACATTAGAAAGTTGCGTATAAAAAAAAACTTTTGATAACTTTGACCCCCATTATCTCCGTAACTAGAAGGTTCCCAGGTATGTCAACAAAAAAATGATCGCAATGACGGGGACAAGTATCTTTCGGCTTTGTTAAAGGTGGTTTTACACCCATTTGATATATACTTATTAGGTAACTTAAACCCTGATGAATACATGACCTACACTTTAAATAAACACATAAATCATGTAGGTATATTTTGACGTGCAATCATTTATCATAGCCGTTTATACGGTAGGGTCTTATATACTATCTAATATAATGATCTATTAGAATAATAATAATAATACCTATACGGGGTGTAAACAGACTCTTCACGAAGCCGTCAACCAAGCATTATGTACATCAAACTATGTAACTTTACGCAAAAATTAGTGCTGGGAAACGACTTTTTTTTGGGCTGAAAAATCACATTTCACAGTAGAATTCCATGTAACGTATGCAAAACATTGTGTTGATGGATGGATTGAATAGTAAGGCGGTCCTGGAGGTGTTTAAAGTAAAAATCTTACATTAAAAACATGTATTTAAAAAAAAACTTGTGGTAAAGTTGGAACTTTGACCCCCAATATCTCCGTAACTAGAAGGTTCCCAGGTATGGTTTAGAACAAAAAAAATGATCGCAATGACGGGGAGAACAAGTGCCTTTCGGCTTCGTTAAGAGTCTGTTTGCACCCTTTATAAAAGTTATAATTAAACGCTTCTAATAGTAAGACCTACCTCAACATAATTGAGAAAAAAATGCGTTTATAAAAGAGGTTTTTCGTTTTATCAACTATGTTGGGGTCGGTTTCCAGTCTTACCGGATGCAGCTGAATACCAGTATTTTACATGGAGTGACTGCCTATCTGACCTCCACAACCCAGTTGGTACTGGGTAACACGGTACCCCTTGTTAAGACTAGTTGTCAGACTTCCGGGCCATTGTACCTAACGACTGTCAAAGATCTATACATGACATCCGGGAACATCTGAGAAACTTTTATCGTAGTAGACCCCCGCAACGCAAGTCGAAACATGTTCTGTCACGCAAAATGTCAAGTGGCGTCAGCTATCGTTTCAAGGTCACGTGCACCGACACCGATTGAGTCAGAAAGTTAAAATCCGTATCCGTATCCGCGGATCTTGACACCAATGATCCGTATCCGGATCCGTATATGCGGATCTACATTTTTAATCATCCGGCACATCACTAAAACCTATGTAGAAATCCGGGGTTATTTCTGTCTGACTATTCTCATGATCGCATAGTGATTTCCTCAATCATTCTGTCCTGTCAAAATGACAGTGACCCCTGATGCCTATCTATTTCAAAACACTATACATCTCTATACCTTCTATCAAAAACAAGATACTATTTTGATAGTGTAATACTTGAACTACAATTTATCATGCAGTCGTGTACTGTCAGACTCACTAGTGTAGACATGTACCGAGTACAGTCGCTTTCGCAAGTCGTTTGTTTATTTCGTAAGTAGTAAGCTAAAACATGGGGGTATTTTGACTTTTTTACTGACCTATGTGCTTCGAAATAGGGTCAGTTTTACATTGATGCCTTTTAAAAGGGGGTTTTTGGAATAAAAGAAAAGTTTACATAATCATCAACATCATCAGGACTATGAGTTCCGCATTCTTATATTTTCACCCAATTATTTTGATATTAATAGCTCATTTTAAGATTAAAAATGCTGTATGGGTTTTCTTCAAGGATGTTCATGTATTAATGACGTAAGTAATGGACAAAAGATGGCTATAAAACCATAATATTACTGGGAAGATACATATTACTTACTATACATAACCGTTTTTCCTGGTAAGCTATAAGATGACATAGTATATATTTATCTACTATTCTATGAAATTATGTGTCGAACAGGAACTTGATAAAAAAAGGGGGAAAAGGGGAATAATCATCATCGCCTAGCCTTTTCCCAACTATGTTAGAGTCGGCTTACAATATAACCGGATGTAGCTATATACCCGTATTTTAAATGGAGCGACTGCAAATCTGACCTCCACAACCTAGTTAGTACTAAGTAATATGATACCCCTTGGTAAGACTGGTTGTCAGACTTTCGCGGGTCAGTTTTTTTTTTTGCATTGGCATTGTATACAATAATTAACGAACTGTACAGTCATAAAGAAAAGACAATGACTATTTCATTATTTCCAACAAAAATTGCAAGCAAAAAATGTTTTTACCAATATTTCTATTCACAAAAAGTAATACCATTTCAAACTAAAAATAAACCCATCAATCACTTTCGTTAGCAACTGTACTGAAAGACAAGAACCTATGGCACAATAACTGTTAATATTCATACATATGTATGAGAGATGTATGTATATATTTATGGGATGCAATACCAACAAGATTTATAACGCCAGAGGCTGTAAGTAATTGTTTTCGTTTGAGATAATATTATAATCATTGTTTTGAAGTAGCTTTAAGGCGTGTTTTGTTACTGAATAATGTTCGTGTCTAAATATGTTGTATTACTATGTCTTCTATGTTTTTTTAGCTACACCTGTCACTATTAATAAAATCTTAGAAGTTAAATTTGACCCACTTCCCGGTTACCGATTGAGCTGGAATTTTGCATACATGTTTATTTTGGACGACAATGCATAGTGCCCTTTAATTTGATATAACCTTGTATCTTCCAAACTGCTGGATGGATTTCGACAATTAAGGTATAATTATATATTCGTCTTACCCCAGTGTCCTTAGATAGGTGTTTGAAAAAAAAAAATGTGTGCAATTCACACGTGGTAGAAGTGAAACCTTCAAAAATGTTGGCTACAAGATAAACACTGTATAATGTTTCCTATCTCATTTTCTCCCACGTTAAATCTTATGAATTTATGTATCTGTCTCTTTTTCGTTTCATCGACTTTCAAATCACAACGATGCTAAAGAAGTCTTCACTTCAAAAAACAAAATGGCGGATTTTTGGCGCGAAATTGTAACTCGTTCATATTTTTTTTTGCTATCAAAATGAAGGAATTAAAAGGAGATTGGACTTTGTAGTCAGGTTTTTTGATACTTACTTGTTTAATCGTATATTATGTACGTCAATCATGATGTCAATTATGTCAAACAAAGAAACATTAGTCATACATAATACAATGTGGGTTTATATAATGCTAGCCAGTTCGCGAGGGTGTTCATGCCTCATTAACTAAAGTTAGATGAAAGAAATACGATGGATATATGACCTCAGGTCACTGTAGAAGCCCATAAAAGGAAAAGTTGTCAAAAGCTTCGACGTTTTGCCTTTTGTTTTTGTTATCAGTTTATACAAGGTGTAAACGGAATCTTAACGAAGCCGTCAACCAAGCATCTTGTACATCAAACTAGGTAAGTTTACGCAAAAATTATTGCTGGGAAACGACTTTTTGGGTGAAAAATCATGTTTTACGGTAGGGATCATTGTAACTCACTCATAACATTATGCTGATGGATGGATTGAATAGTACGGGGGTCGTAGAGGTGTTTAAAGTAAAAATCTAACATTAAAAACATGTATTAAAAAAAAAACATGTGAAAAAGTTGGAATTTTGACCCCCAATATCTCCGTAACTAGAAGGTTCCCAGGTATGGTCTAGAACAAAAAAACTGATCTCAATGACGGGGAGAACAAGTGCCTTTCGGCTTCGTTATGAGTATTTTTATACCCTTTTATGTTTGTTTGTTCATTTGTGGCGCTCAAGAAACAAAACGCGTTGACCGAATTTGATGTGAACCGATTTTGATGATGCTTACGTCAATCCTAATTTTGCGAGTGTCACTAAGGACATAACAGTAATCATGGCGCCAACAGTGAATAGGTTTTCATTTTCTTTTTTTATTTGGAATACCCATTTAGTATTTGTAACGTTTTAAAGTTGGTTATTCGAAATCCTTACTTTGTAATAATATCTTAAAACGTGAAAGTTTGTATGTATGGATGTTTGTTACTCTCACGCAAAAACTACTGAACCGATTAGGATGAAACTTGGAACATAGATAGTTTATAATCTGGACTAACACATAGGCACTTTTTATCCCGATAGTATGTTCATGTGGAACAATTTTCGAACTCAACGCAGGTGACGCCGCGGCGGGCATTAAGCTAGAGACAAATATATAAAAGTGTATAAATAGGCTCGCCCTCTATAACATGGGACTTAAAACATAACTGGCGAAATGTGGTTTTTTTCGGGGATTACAGGCGTGAGTTAAGTAACGTATATGGAAATCTTCACTACATATTATAAAACAAAGTCCTCCGCCGCGTCTGTCTGTCTGTTCGCGATAAACTCAAAAACTACTGCACCGATTTTCATATAATTTGTCAAGGTTTTGTAAACATTGCCTAAAATGATATTTCCCTTGGGTTGCGGGAACGGGATCAAAATTTCATGATTACTTTTGGTCGCGATAACTGACATCCACGTGGGCGAAGCCGCGGGCATTAGCTAGTTTACTTATAATTCAAATGATTCTACCAATTCTTTTAACATATTTACAGTACACACATATCCTTAACCAGTCAGGTCATCAGGTTTAGTGCTTATGTCGCAATACCTATGTCCCTAGCTACCTAGGTACGACTGTGTGTCGCCGAACCAAAGGACATCGAGATATAGGAGTGTTTGCAAAACTGTCAGCCATCAAAGTATTGTTCGATTTGACATTTTGTTGAACGCCCGCTGTGAGAGTAACGTTAAAAGCGTAATGTCACGCATGTTGCGTGAAAGGTTAAGCAGACATGTGTAGTTCGCAGACATTTCCATTGATATGTTTTAAGCTTGCGTTCTGCTGCGAACTGGGCACTTTGGTCGGCTCCGGAATCGATTGAATCAGTCGATAGATAGATATCGGCTTTTCAAATACTAAAATATTCGCAAAAACACTCTATATCAGGGTTCCAAATTATCAAGATAATTATTTGCTTTGATAATTATCATGATTATTATCGGCTAATTGTTATATAATTATCAATGCTGATTTGTGTGTGTGTGTGTGTGTGTGTGAATTGACCTCTTTAATTTTTATTTACAAATGATCATTTCATTACTAAAGTATTATGTTAAGCAAGACATACAGGGTGTAAACAGACTCTTCACGAAGCCGTCAACCAAGCATTATGTACATCAAACTAAGTAACTTTACGCAAAAATTTGTGCTGGGTAACGACTTTTTGGGCTGAAAAATCACGTTTTACAGTAGAACTCAATGTAACGCACTCAAAACATTGTGCTCATGGATGGATTGAATAGTAAGGGGGTCCTGGAGGAGTTTAAAGTAAAAATCTTACATTAAAAACATATAAAAAAAAAATGTCAAAAAGTTGGAACTTTGACCCCCGATATCTCCGTAATTAGAAGTTACCAGGTATGTATGGTCTTTAACAAAAAAAATATCGCAATGATGGGAAGAACAAGTGGCTTTGGGCTTCGTTAAGATTCTGTTTACACTCTTTATATTTTTCAACATTTTCAAACAAAAATTTAACTCCAATCTATTCTACCGACCGTACATGCCTTGTTTCGCTAGATGGACACCAAAATGTTTTCTTTACAATTGCTCAAGTCCGTATACAAACGTGTTAGCTTTTTATGCTGACCTTAATTTAAGCACTTGTTTAAAATACCTGCATTTTCTTGGTAAAATGCACTTTGGCAGGCAAAAAAAGCGCCTAATATCACGCCTTTAATCCCCGAAGGGTTAGGCAGAGGTGTTCCTAAAAGAACACCCACATTTCGTCAGTTATGTTTTAGTCCCATGTAATAGGGGGCAAGTCTATTGTCACCAAAAAGGGCACAAATCCAGACTCCGTGGCTGCTATTGAAATTCCTGATGGAAAAACCGAGGACCTCATGTTCACCAGCCAGGGCAACCATTTCAAATCGTTACGTAATTCAACAAAGACTTTTCTATGGGAATCAGAAAAACTTTTCGGTATCTTATTCCAACTTTTAACAGTAACATTTTTGACTTTTAAAAGTCAACTTTGACTAGGATCGCTGAGTACACTTCAATCAGGTGTCAAACCATCATCTGCCTAGCCCTTTCTCATTTATGTTGGGGTCGGCTTCCAGTCTAACCAGATGCAGCTGAATACCAGTATTTTACATGGAGCGACTGCCTGTCTGACCTCCACAACCCAGTTAGTACTGGGTAATACGATACCCCTTGGCAAGACTGGTTGTCAGACTTTTTGGGCCACTGACTACGTAACGACTGTCAAAGATCTACAAATGACAGCTGGGATCAACGGCTTCACGTGCTTTCCGAGGCGTGGAGGAAACTCGGTATGTAATGGGTGGTCACCCACCCACAGACCAACCTAGGCAAGTACAGCTTAACCTAAAGATCGACCCGAGCGGCTGTTGTTATTTAGCCACGAGCTCCTCTCAGGTGGGAACCACAGAACTTAAATAAATGTATCAAGTTTGACACTTCGATGCAAATTTTCTTGAACAGTACAATTAAAGTTTTTTATGTCAGCTTTGTTTCAGACGGAGGAGGTCGTGGCTAAGTAATAACAGCCGCTCGGGTCGATTTTCAGGTTAATCTGTGCTTGCCTAGGTCGGTCTGTGGATGGGTGACCACCTATTACATACAGAGTTAAAGCCTCGGAAAGCACGTTAAGCCGTTGGTCTCGGCTGTCATTTGTTGATTTTTGACAGTCGTTACAGTTAGTCAGTGGGGCGAAAGTCTAACAAACAGTCTTAACAAACGGGTATTACCCATTGCTAACTGGGTTGGGGAGGTCAGAATGGCAGTCGCTCCATGTAAAGTGCATTCAACTGCATACTGGTAGACGAGAAGCCGACCCCAACTTAGCTGGAAAAAGACTACAAAGATGATATGCCATGGCAGTTGGGTGTGTCCTATTTTGATATTTGTAAAACCGCTAGTTTCTATTCAAATGACTATTATTAATTATCGAGCCTCTAGCTATCCTTATTATCATTAATTTAATAATGAAGACCTCCTTGGCCTTGTTTTAAAAGGATTTTCTTTAAGATTGTATGGTATTTTAATGGATAAAGTAAGGAATCATATACATAAGAGGATGTTCTGCCAGTTAATATTTTACTCTGGACGTTCCTTACGTGCACGTATTTCTACATCGTTCTCACATATATGTATAATCTCAATATGAATGATGTAACCAAGATTTTGTAACAATATTTTGATTGAAAAGAGTGTCCATGGAGTTTCTTGCCCATTCTTCTCCATAGAGATCTACGCTTTGGCAACTACAGTACTTTCACAAGTTATTATGCCTTGTGTCTGGGACTGTAGCTTAGCCTAATTTGTTTTTCTGACATTCAAAAGTGCCTGTAATGGTCTAATTGAAATAAATGCTTTTGAGTTTTGTAGTTACAGATAAGTTTAAAGAATTGGCCGGTCCTTGGGTATCCAGGGACCAACCTAGGCAAGCGCGGCTTTACCCGAAGATCAATCCGAGCGGCTGTTATTATTTAACCACGAGCTTCCATGAAATACTGATATTAACAAACAACTCTCATCTAAAGACGATACGGTATTTATTACCACTGAGCTAAATAGTATAAAGGGTGTAAACAGACTCTTAACGAAGCCGAAAGGCACTGGTTCTCCCCATCATTGTGATCATTTTTTTGATCTAGACCATACCTGGGAACCTTCTAGATACGGAGATATTGGGGGTCAAAGTTCCAACTTTTTCACAAGTATTTTTTTTTAATAAGTACATGTTTTTAATGTAAGATTTTTACTTTAATCACCTCCAAAACCCTCTTACTATTCAATCCATCCATCAGCACAATGTTTTGAGTGCGTTAAATTGAGTCCTACTGGTAAACGTGATTTTTCAACCCAAAAAAAAAAAAGTCGTTTCCCAGCACTAATTTTTGCGTAAACTTACTTAGTTTAATGAACATAATGCTTGGTTGACGGCTTCGTGAAGAGTCTGTTTACACCCTGTATGTTCTGAATAAAAATATAACACAATATGTCAATGACAGATGATTTCCTCAATTCCGTACCTTTTTAACCACACCTCAAATAACTCAAAACCAGTCGCAATTAATTAATTTACAATCTTAACAATCATCAGTTTATTGTAGTTCGTTAACAAAAGCCTCATCAGAATTAATCCATCAGTTTTGTAGACAGATAAACAAATACATACCTACATATTAAAATAAAACATGTTGATTTGTAATTGGGAGGATCCGGGTTCGATTTTCGGTTGTGGCATTTTAATTGAAGACCTTGACATTTTCGCGGCTTTTGTCGTAAAACATGCGTATTGATTTGAATAATAGATACTTAAATTCTTTTACGCATCTTTCGATCTTAAAAGTGCGTGGTCTCAAGCTATAATAGGGGAGAGCCTATTGCCAGCAACCGGGCATAAATCCAGAGTTAGTGACCGCTACTTGTAGTAGTGTTATTGGATTTTTCAATAAGTAATTTCTCGATTACTGATTGAAAAATCCATTAACACTTTGTCCGACCCGGGAATCGAACCCAGGACCTCAGCTGTGGCGCTTGCGACCACTAGACCAACGAGGCAGTCTACCCCCCCTTTACCCTACCTACTAGGGTGTGTACCCTAAAAACATCCAAATATGTTCGTATCTATCTTAAACTTTCTTCTTCTGCCTAACCCTTTGCGGATTGCAAGCGTGATGATACAATATGACGATGCGACTCATTAGAGCAACCTTTGTACATTATTATGACTCATAACAACATTTGACCTTAAAGTAACATATATTTAAGGTCAATGTATAGCAAAGTTTTTTTTTTAAATAGTATTTGAAATTCTACATATTTCCTTGTAATTGACAGGTATTGATGGATGATTTTTATTGATGACGCTTGCATGTAATATGGACACGGTTGTTTATTAATTTAGTGAGGTTAAGCTGTGGTTGTCGCGGTCGATTTTGGGATGGGTGAACATTTTGTGGAATATTTTTTTTTTGATTGGCCTGTTGGTCTAGTGGTTAGTGACCCTGACTGCTAGGACGGAGGTCGTGGGCTCGATTCCACACAGGACAAATCTTTGTGCGATGAGTACGATTATTTGTTCTGTATCTGGGTGTATAATTTATCTATAATATGTATGTATTTAGAAATATATAAGTATGTTTATCAGTTGTCTGGTTGCCATAGTACAGGCTCTGCCTAGTTTGGGATCAGATGGCGGTGTGTTGGTTGTCCCAAGATATTATTATTATTATATATATTTTCCAAAGATTGGGGAATTTAGCATTTAATTTTTTCCAGAAAGTACTGATAGCTTAGTGGTATGACCGTCGAACTGCCAACTCATAGGTCCCAAGTTCAAACCCAAGACCTCTGCACTCCGCACCTCTGATTTTTTGGATTCATGTGCGTATTGTATAATTATCACTTGCTTCGGTGAAGGAAAACATTGTGAGGAAACTAGCATACCTGAGAGATATTTCTCGACGGCATGTAAAGCCAAGTCAGAGACCCATGGGCGGCATAAAAACTCTGACACCAGGTTAGGCACTAACCACACGGTAAAGAGCATTTTTTTCCTTGAAAAAGTGACCAAATAGCGCCGAAAGAAGGGGTCATTTGCTGTCTCTTCAGCCCCAATAACTCATCCATGACCCCAAGGATGTGTTTTCGGACATAGATATCAAAAACTTCAATCCTTATTTGTATGTAACTAAAATAAAAACTGGCCAAGTTCGAGTCGGACTCGCTCACGAAGGTTCGTACCATTATCTAGACAACATTAGACAAAAACGGCAAAAAACGCGTGTGTTGTATGGACCCCCTTAAATATGTATTTAATTTTAATTTAATTATTTATTTTGAAAGCGAATATACAACTAAATATTCTGTGAATATTTCAAGCGTCTACCTGTCGCCGTTATTAATATCGAGCAAAAAAACGGCAAAAAATCACTGTTGTGGCATTAAATATTTATTTTATTATGTTTTTAGTATTTTTTGTTATAACGGCAATAGAAATCATCATCTGTGAAAATTTTAACTATCTAGCTATCACGATTCATGAGATACAGCCTGGTCACAGACGGACAGACAGACAGACCGACGGACGGACAGCGGAGTTTAAGTAATAGGGTCCCATTTTCGCCTTGGGTACGGAACCCTAAAAACTTGCATAACAAAACGGCTTTACATCTTTTTTAATGAAGCGGTCTTATCAATCAAGACTCATTCAGAAACTTGATGTTTCCGGACACGGAAATAACACCTACGTAAGCCTTACGTAAAACGAGAAGCTTGTTTTATTAATTAAAGAACATATCGAATGTGCTAGTCAAATCTAGATTTTAATCTATCTTTTTTTGGCTAATGAGTATGACATACATACCTACAAGGTGTAAAAAGACTCGTTAACGAAGCTGTCAACCAATTCTGTATACGTCAAACTAAGTAACTTTACGCAAAAATTATTGCTGGGAAACGACTTTTTTTTTGGGGTGAAAAATTACGTTTTACGGTAGGACTAAATGTAACGGATTCAAAACATTGTGCTGATGGATGGATCGAATAGTACGGGGGTCGTGAAGATGTTTCAAGAAAAATCTTCCATTAAAAACATGTATTTAAAAAAGTTAGAACTTTGACCCCGATATCAAAAAAAAATAAACAAAAATTTCTCGCAACTCGCACTTGACCGGTTTTTGTGTGAATGTTACCAACTCACAGTACGCTGGAAAGTAAGACTATGGATCCTATACACCCAAGCCCACATGCCTCTGGGGCTCTCGTTTTGGCTTTGGTATGTAGGCTTCACAAAAAATATCATAAAACGCTCACCTGAGTATTAGCTTGCAGAAGCCCTCCTCCATTGGTGTTCACAACTCCATTGTTGCACTGGGACTTATGTACGCAGACATATCCTTGACCAGCACAGGTCTGCTGCAGGTCTCCTCCAGAATTGTCATGAGCATTCACGTTTCCAGTGCTCGCGAAGATCTCATCAATATTCTGCTGAGTCTGCTGCTGCTGTTCGTAATCGAATTTCTTCTGGCTGTTCTGGATAAGGTTTACATTAGAACCAGCAGCTGGTGCAAAAGGAGCTGGGGAGGAACCGGTGTAACCTGATCCTGAGGCGAATTTGTTGCTGTTGAAGGAGCTACCGAAGCCGGTCTGACCGCCTTGAGCTCCGAATCCGCTTTGGCCAGATTGAGCGCCGAACCCACTTTGACCAGATTGAGCGCCAAATCCGCTTTGTCCAGCTTGAGCTCCGAATCCAGCTTGGCCAGTTTGGGCACCCAATCCAGTCTGTCCTCCTTGAGCTCCGAAAGAACTTTGGGTGTTAGAACCGAAAGCGCTTTGTGAACCACTTCCAAAAGCGTTTTGTCCTGCTCCAAATCCAGCACCAGCGCCAGAAACACCACCATTCAAGAACGGATTCGTCGAGATATCAATCTCCTTAGTTGAAGACGATTCGAAGGATTGAGTATTGGCAAAGTTGCCACCGGTTCCAGTAAATCCTGCACCACCTCCAAGCTTAGAGAAACCTCCGTTTAGGAAAGGATTTGCGGCTAAATCGACACCTCCGGCACCACCGTTGCTAGAGCTGGAGAAACTTGAAGAAGACTTGGAGAACTTTTCAAAGGAGCCACCACTGCCTGCAGCACCGGCTTTGAAAGGAGAACCCTGGTTCATCCACCAGAAAGGACCTCCATTGGGTGCGCCACCTTCGAAGACACTGTTACCAGCTGCTTGGAACTGGAATTCGTTACCAGTATCAGCGTTGGCTGCTGCCTGGAATGCTTGCAAATTACCGAACTTTTCTATCACTTTGCCGTCTTTAACTTTAAGACCAGCGCACCCTTTCTCTGATGAGCAGCCTTCAAAGGATTCTTGGGTATGTACTTCAGCATTGGGTAAGGTTTTCAGTGCTGCGAGGAATTCTTTGGGTGATTTAAGGCTCTGGGTACCAGTACAAGCTGTGCATCTTTCAGTTCTTGCTTGTGGTGCGCTTGCTTCAGCTTCCAGGACTGGCTCGTTGCTTTGGGGCAGCTCCTTGACATCTTTGATGTTTTCGGGGTGAGCGTTGGCCGCTATTACCAGTATGGCAACCACTATTGGAAATAGTGGCTTCATGGTTCTGTAACAAGGAAAAACGCAGTCTATTAGTTATCGTGTTCGATTGGTTTTCGAATGGCTGAAATAGGATGTGTTTTTCGATGTTCATAAAATTTTCCCCTTTTGATACGTTATTATATAATTAAATATGTTAGCTTGTAAATATATTCATTTACTTTAAATATTCAATTATCGTTTCAATTTGTTTGTCTGTTTAAATAAAGAAACACAGGTGTAAAAAAAACCGTGAAATATTTTCGTATTCATCCAGAATGCATTTTAGGTTTTTAATGATGAATTGCTTGCAAAATTCGTTGAAAATTCACAACTAAAAACATTGTGTACCTACTGGGAATTACCTTTATAATTATGGTTTTAATAGCACCGCAATAAACAGACATCATAAATAAAATTTGCAGAGGGAAGTAAGCATTTAAAAATCGATCAGTTTGGTCACTAAATTAAAAATACCAGATGACAGCATACGAAATCCCAATTCAAAACCTATCCAAGCCTAGCATATAAATAGTGTACTTTAATACCTATACACGTCTACCAACCTAAGCAATTGACAGTTCTGTCACGTCTGTCTAGTTTAAAAAACACGGAATTATCTGTCTGGTGTAGAACCCTTCACTTGAGTTTAATCTTTACATACTGACGAGGTTATTTGCCGGTCATCGATTTTATAAAGTGCAAAATTTAGCAATTCAAATATCGTTTAGTTTGGCTCAGCTGTAACCGCGGCTTCGTTCGTGTAGGCAATATTAATTAACCACTAGATGTAGTACAAAACTTGTGAAAGAAAATAAATTATTTGTATTAAAAGTTCAATGTGCTTATTCTAATTCATTCTTACAAACTCTGGGGCCGTGGGGTCAGAGTGCTCATAGCCTATTTAAAGAAAATTTCGAAACGCCTTGTTGACGCTTCCCGTGACCCAAGGGCTGGCTTTTACCTTCGTCAGAGGCTAAGTGTTGCCATACAACGTGGCAACGCCGCCAGTCTCTTGGGCACATTACCAGCTGACGAGGAGGAGGAGTTTTTCGATGCCCTTTTATAGTTTGTTGTTAGTTTATTTATTTTAGTTTATTTCATCATCATCATCTCAGCCGAAAGACGTCCACTGCTGAACATAGGCCTCCGCCAAATATCGCCACATTGACCGGTCCCGCACGGGATCGGTCAATGTGGCGATATTTGACTCGCATCGAGCGGATCCCCGCAACCTTCACCAGGACTTTACGGCCCCATCGGCCATACATCATCTGTATTTTTATCAGTTTTGAAGAACTAAAAATACCTAAATCCTCCGGGTAAGAACGACCTTTTCAACAATATTAATATTTTGATAAGCCAAACAAGATAAATCACGTTACAATCGGCTATCGAAAGTTCACGGCCCGGATTTGAACTCTGAACTTTGCGTACCGACAATAGCCCGAAGACTTTATTTCTTAGATCTTTTGAACCTATCTGATTCTTCTTTTGTTCTTTGTCATCGTCGTAGGTAATTAAATGTCAAGTGCATAAATATAGGGTGTAAACAGACTCTTCACGAAGCCGTCAACCTAACATTATGTACATCAAACTAAGTAACTTTACGCAAAAATTAGTGCTGGGAAACGACTTTTTTTTGGGCTGAAAAATAACGTTTTACGGTAGGACTCAATGTAACGCACTCAAAATATTGTGCTGATGGATGGATTGAATAGTAAGAAGGTCCTGGAGGTATTTAAAGTAAAAATCTTTCATAAAAAACATGTATTTAAAAGAAAATGGTGAAAACGTTGGAACTTTGACCCCCAATTTCTCCGTAACTAGAAGGTTCCCAGGTATAGTCTAGAACATAAAAATGATCGCAATGACGGGCAGAACAAATGCCTTTCGGCTTCGTTAAGAGTCTGTTTACACCCTTTATGTAAACACTAACATTTTTAAACCATGTCTTGTGTTAAATATTTCAGATATATATTTTTAGTTCCAAGTTATGTTGCTACTAAACGAAGTCATAATTAAGTAAACATTTTTGTCAAAAACGTAAACAAAGTATTTTTCAGAAAAATGTAAACGATAACAGCACCAAAAAAAATGTAACCGTGACCATTTCATTATTATTATCTCGGATGCATAAAAATTTATGTACGTTCATAACTTTCTGCTAAACACATAACTCTTTTATATAATAGTCGGTTAATAAAAATGTTTTAATAGATAAAAAACATAAACTACGCGTGAACACAGACGAATCGTTTTTTAATTCAAATTACTTATCAAAAGCATTGATTTTTCTTCTAAATGTCATTCTATTTTTAACAAACCTTTGAAATTAGCTACCACACTACTTATCATTCGAAAACATATCTTAATTGTCAACACATAAGATGTAAATTACGCATTATTCTTCAAAATACACCTGCTATTCAATTATGAACCTTGTCTCATAACAATAAGTTTTAGTTTCATGTTTTGATGGTCGAATCGTGTCTGCTTAGGTATACAACCTTGCAATAAGACATTAAAAAATCAATAGGTGTTTAAGAATCAAGTGTTTTCAACTAATACCAAACTCATAGATTATTATATCATACCAACGGCTTTACCCGCTTTTAGGACGAAAATTATCCCACGGAAACGTACTTCTGGCATGAAAAGTATGTACATATGCCATATTTCATCTAAATCCATTCAGCCGTTTAGAAGTGAAGACTTTACAAGACAGACAGAGCCACTTTCGTATTTGTAACTAGCTTTCGCCCGCGGCATCGCTCGCGTTAATTTTGAATTTGACAATCAACTCGGGTTGTACCCTGCTTGTAGTAATATAAGTCCATCATAATGCGAAAGACACGTGGCGCCATCTATTATCATAAGAACGTTATTGTTGTTTTCCTCAGGAACGGTATTTTATTTCGGGATTAAGGTAGTCTTTGTTTTTTTTTTCTTTACGGATGGGAAATCATTAAATGACTCACAAACACAATCACAATGACAATCACAATCACTCACAATGACTCGCTCTGGGCAGAGCGGAAGGGAGTGTCAGACTTGTACTGACTAAAACCTATCCATGTTCCTTCCTTGCCCTTTGTGTTCCAGGGCCGCGGTATCTCTTTCGAACAGTCCCGCAGCCCTGGCAGAGATACAGGTACCCTATGTCCGTTTCTATACCCATCTCAAATTTTTCGTCGCATAAAAAAAAACACTGGTCCCTACAAAACTGCAATAAGTACCCGGTCAAAATGTATGGAACAGCTGGTTTTTTTTTTAATGAAAACTTCTTTAGCATCGTTGTGATTTGAATGTCGATGAAACGAAAAAGCGACAGTAAAAAGAAACGTGGGAGAAAATGAGATAGGAAGAATAATACAGTGTTTATCTTGAAGCCAACATTTTTGATGGTTTCACTTCTACCACGTGTGAATTGCACACATGTTTTTTTTTTAAATTACCGATGATTCATTTTTATATGAGGGGGTCAGAATGATGCACAGAATACGTGGTTACTGTTTTCGCGACCGTGTCCCTTCCACCTTGATTTTGACGTGTCTATACACCGTGATTTTTTAGTCGTCTGACGAAGGTGGTCCACTCAATGTATCCGACATAAAGTACCTCTAGGCGTGTTTTATCATTAATTAAGATAATATGTACAAAGAAAAATAAATAATACATAAGAATCATGAAACATCCTGTTAATAATGTTTACGTATCAAACAGTAGAACATACCTAACCATCGCACGAGTCGAGTAGATAGATCTTAGCTCGCAACAGAATGTTTCAACTACGTTATGCATCATAATAAAGAATAATATTTTTTTTTTATCTCTTAAATACCATTTTTTTTTGTTATGAATGTATAGTAGTCATTGGATACATGAAGCGGGCTGCCGTTGTCAGACGACTAAAAAGTCACGGTGTATACACGTAGATACGAGTAATATCGTCATTTGTTTATTGCTTAATTATGGATTGCTTCTATCTTCGCTTACCCAAGTGATTCAAAATGACGTTGAGTCATGGACCACTTGAAATCAGCTGTTTTTTTGAAGTTATACTTCTTTAGGCGCGTTATGACAAAATGACGAGAGTGAAATTTTAAGATGCGCGCGCATCTGTGACACAAAATTAACAGTATGAAGTTAGCTAGTCAACATACACCCTGAAGTTAGCTTAGTGTCAGATATTGACAAGCCTAGGTTTTTTATTTTTAATCTACTGCTGGCTGAGATAAGGCGACAGATATTTTTTTTTAAAAGAAGTATAACTTCTAACGCGTGTACATGAGTACACACACACACTTTTTTTTAATAATACTCAGAGTCAAAATTGAGTCAACTTTTTTGGTTGTAGACAGATGTTAGCTGCGTATCGCTTTTATAGGTAGGTAGAGATTTAAACTGCCTCGTTGGTTTAGTGGTCGTGTGAGCGACTGCTGAGCATGAGGTCCTGGGTTCGATTCCCAGGTGGGGCAAATTATTATTGGGTTTTTTATCAGGAATTTCTCAGTAGCAGCCACGGAGACCGGATATGTGCCGGTTGATGATGATAGGGTCGTCCCCTATTAAATGGGACTTAAACATAACTGGCGAAATGTGGGTGTACTATTAAGTACACCTCTGCCTAACCCTTCGGGGATTACATGCGTGATGTTATGTTTGGGTAGGCACAAATTAAATGATTTGAAAAGAGTAACCATGGAGTTTCTTGCCGGTTCTTCTCCATAGGAAACAACCAACCGAACCGTGCACCTTTTTGTCGACATTTTATAAGTGGCCATCTGGGCCTATGTGAAATAAAATATTTTGATTTTGATTTTGACAAAGGAGTTTCTAAAATTAAAAACTTCCATACTAACATACAGGGTGTAAACGGACTCTTCACGAAGCCGTCAACCAAACATTCTGTACATCAAACTAAGTAACTCTACGCAAAACTATTGCTGGGAAACGACTTTTGTTTTGGGGTGAAAAATCACGTTTTACGGTAGTTACTCGCATAGTAAAAGTTGCTGATATTTAAGAGTATTTCACTCACATAAAGTATTGCTCACATTTTAGCCAATGTATCTGTATCTTAATCTTTTTTTACTTGGTATTGGCGCAACACGTCATCTTCTTCCATTCTCCTCTGTCAACGTCACGATATCATTTACTCCTTTATCTTTCATATCATTCCTCACACAATGCATCCAACGTTTCCTTGGTCTTCCTCTCCCTCTCCATCCATTCACATTTATATTCATCACTCTTTTGCTTTAACATGTGTTCCGTCCTTTTTATAACATCCTGTATAACCAATCAGCCTGTATAACTTTGCAAAACTTTGGTTGGGAAATCATCAAATGACTTCTCCCGCTATGGGCGGAGCGGAAGGGAGTGTCAGACTTGTACTGACTAAAACCCATCCATGTTCCTTCCTTGCCCTTTGTGTTCCAGGGCCGCGGTATCCCTTTCAAACAGTCTCGCAGCCCAATTTTGCAAAACTTACATAACATTTTATTACTAAAACGGAAACAGTTATCGGAACTACCTTCCTACTTCGCCTCAAAGTAATAACAAGTTCAATTATACCTATTTAACATTTATTAAATTTATTTGGTATCGCACCTCAATTCAAGGTTTGGCTTTATTAGTAAGAATTTGGTTAAGTTAAATATTTGTTTATATACGCATGACCTCTGCCTACCTTGTGTTTGTTAAACGTCATGTTGGTTTAAGAATGTTTGGTGAGGAGTTAGCAAGGTTAAGCAGGGGATCCTGAGGTTTGCATTTTGATCGGTGTGTGTAGGTATAAAGGGTGTAAACAGATTCTAACGAAGCCGAAAGGCACTTGTTCTCCCCGTCACGTCATTGCGATCATTTTTTTGTTCAAGACCATACCTGGGAACCTTCTAGTTACGGAGATATTGGGGGTCAAAGTTCCAACTTTTTCACAAGTATTTTTTTTTAATACATGTTTTTAATGTAAGATTTTTACTTTAATCACCTCCAAAACCCTCTTACTATTCAATCCATCCACCAGCACAATGTTTTGAGTGCGTTAAATTGAGTCCTACTGTAAAACGTGATTTTAAGCCAAAAAATAAAAGTCGTTTCCCAGCACAAATTTTTGCGTAAAGTTACTTAGTTTGATGTACATAATGCTTGGTTGACGGCTTTGTGAAGAGTCTGTTTACTCCCTGTAGAAACTAGCACATTCTGCTACTACAATCTTTCTTTCTTTAATAGATTTGCAATTTTAAGTTCATGGTTGATTGATTTGCTGGCGTCTGTACAAGAACTTAAATATGGCATTATTGATTTGTGACTGTCTCTTTAATCTAGTGTTCATTTATGCTACTACTGAGCAAAAACTGTTAGTAAACAAATGCTACTACTCTTTTAAAAACACTTCCTATCAGAAAAATCACTTCTCCAATACAGCCTCCCTCAGTCATTATGCGTTCTAGCCCTCTGATGTGTACCTACTTGTGTTTATTTTTCTCTTTATTATAATTATGTGAAATTTTAATCATTTCACAATTTGTAATGATAATGTATTTAATTTAATTTCTATGTAATTAACTATTGTATGCCCTGTGGCTGGGACATTGCTGCTCACAATTTTATTATTTAAGACCTGTATTCTGTACCTACCTATGATCCACAATAAATATTAAGTAAGTAAGTTAGTAAAAAGTTCTAGGTTCAATATCCAAGATATATTGGGTTTTGCTTTGAGGAATTTCTCAAAAACAGCCGGTATCTGGATTTTTGTCCAGGTGATGGCAATTGGCTTGCCTCCTATTAAGTCCCATACTTAAGGTGGCTGCGTTTGCCAGGGCTGCGGGCTGTTCGAAAAAGATACCGCGGCCCTGGAACACAAAGGGCAAGGAAGGAACATGGATGGGTTTTAGTCAGTACAAGTCTGACACTCCCTTCCGCTCTGCCCAGAGCGGGAGAAGTCATTTGATGATTTCCCATCCGTAAAAAAAGGTGTCTGCGTTAGGGTAGCCCGCGAAATTCAAATTTTATTACATTTTTTGTAATTTGCAGGTCAGTGTCAGGTTGTATGTTGATGAAAAATGAGTCGCGCCAGTAACTCGTATATAGTTACAGAATTACAATCATGAAAATGATCAATATATATGATTTATATGATTTTCTCGAAGTTTTGTTTCTAGGACATGCCGGTTTCCTCACGATGCCCTTCACCGTTTTGAGAGCAGTGATGAAATTAATTACACAAAGTAGTGCGCCTGCCTATGTCGAACCCACGACTTACTGATCGCAAGTCGGGGCCACTACCACTGGGCCACCGCTGCTCTTGAAACCAACTACTTTAACTAGAAATCTCTGGGACATACAAACCTCTTTATTGAGGTCATAGGCCAATTATACCTTCGCTACATAAGTACCTACAACATTGAAACACAGAAACATTACAAAACACATTACACATCCTTTTTCCAACACAATCGGTGAAAAAAAGTGAAAATTATTTGCCTACATATTTAGCGATGAAATCGAATGTGTATTTACATAATATGCGCCGTGGATCTTGTATCTACCGTGTCTTATGTCGTATAGGTACATACTTTGTTACTACCTACGCGATTAAGATTGTGGTACACGGCAAAGGTATAGCTATGCTTTAACTAGAATAGCAAGAAGTTATAAAAAGCGCCAAATGACACGCGAAATTCAAATTGTCTTGTTTTTTTTTTGCAATTTGCAGGTCAGTCGTGTCAGATATGAATGATTTTTTCACGAAATAATTTTTGAATGGGTTTCAATAATGGTTCTATTGATGATAATCCTCTAAGTTCATGTAACCCTATTGAATAAAAATTGCATGAAAAAGTCGTTCAGTAGGATTGATGATTTTCATGATTGTGATTCTGTAACTACATACGTATTACTGGTGCGACTCTTTTTATCAACATACAACCTGACAATGACCTGCAAATTCCAAAAAACGTAAAAAAAATAAACTTCGCGGGCTACCCTGACGCAACCACCTTAAAGAATTTCTCATTTATTTTTACCCGACTGCCAAGGAAGAGTTATGTTTTTTGCACGTATCTTGTATGTTACTTTGTTGTTTTTTTGTAAATTTCTTTATTACCTCATATTGTGTTCCAAATGGCTGGATCAATTTCGACGATAAAGGTATCATTAGATTCGTCTCAAAAACCCAAGTGTCTTTATATAGGTGTTTAAAAGAAAAACAAAATGGCGGCTTTTTGGCGCTAAATTGTAAGTCATTAATTAAGGGCTGGCTTTTACTTTGGCCAGAGGCTAAGTGTTGCCATACAACGTGGCAACGCCGCCAGTGTCTTGGGCACATTACCATCTGACAGCATTGAGGAGGAGTTTTTCGATGCCCTTTTAAAGTTTGTTGTTAGTTTATTTATTTTAGTTTAATAGTTTTTAATTATCAATGAATATAGTTAGTTTAACCTAATAATTTTTTTTTTTCAATTAAACCTATCGAGTAGGGTATCAAATTGAAGGAAATTAAAAGGAAATTACAAAAATATAATATAGGTACATAATACAATTTGTAGTCAGGTTTTTAGATAGTTTTAATTAAATATTACTTGTTCCTTATAGCTTATTTAGCATCGTTATAAATTAATATTCAAAGTAATCAATCAGGCATGTCTTATTTGTGATTTATGATTATTTGGCAACTATAAATTCTTTTAGTGATCTGGTATTACAGAAACATAGTATTGCATCGTGTTAATGATTTTAGATGATTTGTAGGTCAGATTAGTAAGATTGATGAGCTTTAAGTGATATTGGGCAAAGTGGCGCCAGAAAATAAATGCCTAATACACGGCGTAAAGAGAAATCTATCGGCAGTTACCTAAAAATATCTGAAGCGTCATACATTGTGATTGTGTAAGTATTTTTTATTTGTATAAAACAGCAAACAGCATAAATTATTGAGCAGATCAAACTACAACAGTCTGTCAAATTTCTTTAATACATTTTCAACTTTATCTCTGGTTCAAGGTTGGTTGGGAAAATCAGACAGTTTCGGGTAGGCTGACCTGCTGGCTGCACATCATGTATAGGGAGACGAATATGTGATGCGGAGGAATCAGAAAATCATCGTGAGGAAAGTTTTGACGAAGACCAAAGAACCGATGGATGGACTGTGTGATGGATGATATGGTTAGAAAGGAGGTGACTGCTGAAATGACGAGTAATAGAGAAGTATGGAAGAAGAAGACCAGCTGCTCTGAAAAACCCAATGACATTTCGCCCGACCCGGGCATCGGAGCCAGGACCTCATGTTCTACTACAACTACTCGACTAGTATATGCACTTGCTCATAAAATGGCTTTAATTTCACCGCAATTAGGCACATAATGACACCTGTAATCAAACTGTGACTTTTCATTGCTATTATTCAGAAGTGAGTCATAGAGTTTATTTTTTTTATTTTATTGGTTGAGTTGCTTAGTTCTTAAAAAAGTTTCGATACAAAAAAGATCGTGTTCAATAGTACAAATAAATTAATTTTCAACACACTTGCTCATAAAATGGCTCTAATTTTACCGCAATTAGTATTATCACCTGCAATCAAACTGTGACTTTTTCATTTCTATTATGTATTCACAAGTGAGTTATAGGTTGTAGGTGCTTTGTTCTTAACAAAAAGTTTCGATACAAAATGATCGTGTTAAATAGTACATACAAATAAATTAATTTTCTTCACAAGTGTGTTGAAAAACGTCGTATGATACACGTGTGTATTGATGATTACCGTCTTCGGCTCTCTTAAGACCCCCAACTAACAGCTCGGGTCTCAATGGCACCTCAGCGGTAATCACCAACATTACACACTTGTACCATAATGTACACATTAATAATTAAAAACTATTAAAATACTAAAATTAATAAACTAACAACAAACTATAAAAGGGCATCGAAAAACTCCTCCTCAACGCTGTCAGCTGGTAATGTGCCCAAGAGACTGGCGGTGTTGCCACGTTGTTTGGGAACACTTAGCCTCTGGCCAAATCTTTTGTAGAAAGTCAGTTTGTGGTAACTTAATGAGCTGGCTTGTATCTCTTTCTTCAGCCAATTTCTGAAGCGATAATTTACATCTTCCCCTGTACTGTGCCACAGTCCTTATCACCTACAATAACTTTCGTTTCACCTCGCACCCACACAGCACTTATTTAGACGTCCTAGGACAAATGACGAGCTGTATAGATGTGGCCTAGCCTCTAGCCTATTATACAGGGATTAAACAGACTCTTCACGAAGCCGTCAACCAAGCATTATGTACATCAAACTAAGTAACTTTACGCAAAAATAAGTGCTGGGAAACGACTTTTTTTTGGGCTAAAAATCACGTTTCTCATTTGGACTCAGTGTAACGCACTCAAAATATTGTGCTGATGGATGGATTGAATAGTAAGGGGGTCCTGAAGGTGTTTAAAGTAAAAATCTTACATTAAAAACATGTATAAAAAAAAACTTGTCGAAAAGGTAGAACTTTGACCCCCAATAACTCCGTAACTAGAAGGTTCTCAGGTAAAGTCAAGAACAGAAAAATGATCGCAATGACGGGGAGAACAAGTGCCATTCGGCTTCGTTAAGAGTCTGTTTACACCCTTTATAAACGCCTTGGGGCTGAGGAATTACTATCGGCAAGTACTTTAACCGTTTTAACCTAACTATCCGGTCAGTAAGGTTATTTAAACAATGGGCCACCATCATCCGCCAACTCCTAACAACTTAAGGACGTAAAACTCTTAACCGTTTAGTTGACATTTGATAGATTCTACTTTTGACATCATAGTCTTCATTTGACAGATTCTACATATGACAGATTCTACATTTGACAGATTCCATATTTGACACATAGCCGAAAGGCGCTTTATTCTCCCCGTCATTGCGATCATTTTTTTTTGTTTCAGACCTTACCTTGGAACCTTCTAGTTACGGAGATATTGGGGGTCAAATTACAACTTTTTCACAATGTTTTCTTTTCCAAAATACGTTTTGAATGTTATAACTTTACGTTAAATACCTCCACAACCCACGTACTATTCAATGCATCCATCAGCACAATGTTTTGTGTGCGTTACATTGAGTCCTACAGTAAAACGTGATTTTTCACTCCAAAAAAAAGTCGTTTCCCTGCACTAATTTTTGCGTAAAGTTACTTAGTTTGATGTACAGAATGCTTGGTTGACGGCTTCGTGAAAGGACCGTTTAGACCCGTATAGTTGGGGTCGGACTCCAGTATAACCGGATGCAGCTGAGTACCAGTATTTTACATAGATTGACTGCCTATCTGACCTCCACAACCCAATTTGTAGTCGAACGTCATAGATCGCTGTTATGAATGAATAAATTTTTAAATCTGAATGGACATTCTTTGGACACAGTGACATCAGCCATACGTTTGCCAAGTTCCAAATGTGTTGATTATTCCTTTGCGTTGCCAACAACTATTACCTACTGTTGACAAAGATACATTTATAGATCTTTGACAGTCGTTACAGGTAGTCAGTGGCCCTGAAAATCTGACAACTTGTCTTACCAAGGGGTATCGTATTACCCAGTACTAACTGGGTTGTGGAGGTCAGATAGGCAGTCGCTCCATGTAAAATATTGGTATTCAGCTGCATCCAGTGAGACTGGAAGCCTATCCTGACGTATCTTATCTGCACTGGTGAATTACGGTATATTCCTATCTAGCCCCACCGTTTCGTCCCCACTGGTGATAGTTGCAACTATTTGTCGCATCTACCACCACTGGTGGTGGTTGCGTCAGTTCAGTCGCATTTACTCTCTCCGGTGTCCTCACTGGTGGCAGATGACACTTAAATTAGTGGAATCCTCCACCGGTGGTGGTAGACTCGACGTCTGACACCACCAAGTATTTCAACTAACAAATAAGAAAGAAGGATGGCCTTTCTGGGCCCAGTTGTAAATTCTGCCATCAAAATTTGTTTACTTTTTATTTTCGTAATCTTGAGAAACGGAGAATTATATCGTAGTTTGCGTTCTGTGGTTCTGCCTAGCCCCACAGGAAGAAGACGTGGGTTTATGTATGCACGTATGTAAGCAAAAGGTACAATAAGAAGATACTTTATACGGAACAACTTTCGCCAGAAAACGAAAGTGATAATATGGTTTTAAAAATAAAAGTCCTTTATTATCGCGACCATAAAACCTTCACTTGTGGAGAGCTTTAAATTACAATAAAAATTAACTTTCGAAAACTTGTATTAACACTGCATGTTATCCTTTTGAGTATAATATAATCTTGAAGAAAGTATTTCATAAATCAACACATCATTACCATTTTTTTTTACATTTTATGAAAACTTACAGACTAATAACATTATAAAAATATATAACTAAGTTACTAACATACAGTGTGAACACTGTAGACTTTGTAGATTCCCAGATGCTTGTTAACTTTTGTTAAATTTTTATCTTGTATTACATTTTTTGTGTAATACGCAGTGACTTATTGTCAGGCCTACGCTGTTCCCCCATACTTAAGTACTAATGCTGTAACATATATTATAACACCAAATGATTTGAAAAGAGTAACTAGGAGTTTCTTGCCGGTTCTTCTCCATAGGAAACAACCAACCGAACCGTGCACCTTTATGTCGACGTTTTATAAGTGCTCATCTGGGCCTATGTGAAATAAAATTTAGATTTTTTGATTTTGATTGACTAATTACAAGCTTCCACAGATAAATACAAAAAAAATATTAGTTACTTATTGTAAAACAATTTAACATGCAGTACCGTCAAAATGATTGATTAACTAGCTGATGTCCGCAGCTTCGCCCACGTAGATTATAAACTAAAACCTTCCTCGAGAACCACTCTATCCATTGGTGAAAACAACATGAAATTAGGTGCAGTAGTTTTTGAGTTTATCGCGAACAGGCAGACAGACGCGGCGGAGAACTTTGTTTAATTATATGTAGTGGTTAAAAAGTTGGTTAATTTTATTTAATTGTTATTAATTTAAGCTAACTTGGAAAATAAACGGTTCGAGTGCAGGTAGGTGCATCCTGCACAATAAAAAAACGGCTTTGCTAACAGGTTTTCTAACAGGCTTGCATTGGTGCAGAATCGGTCAATATCGGGTTCACAAGAAACTTCAATAGCCCAGCTATTTCTTAACTATGTTGGAGTTGGCTTTCGACTGCCTACCTTGGTTGTCAGCAGCATTAGGAGCAGTTGCTAACCACCACAACTCAACAACTAATACTGTACTTGGGAAGACTAGTTTTCAGACATCAAAAGCTCCAGAGCTGCGGGACTGTTCGAAAGAGATACCGCGGCCCTGGAACACACACAAAGGGCAAGGAAGGAACATGAATGGGTTTTAGCCAGTACGAGTCTGACACTCCCTTCCGCTCTGCCCAGAGCGGGAGAAGTCATTTGATGATTTCCGATCCGAAAAAAAAAAGACTTCAAAAGCTACCCGTAAAGACTATCAAAGATCTACAAAAGACGGCAACAGCTTTCAAAGACACGAAAAATTCTTACTCATTAAAAATTCATCATGGTTTAAAATCTTGCATTGTCTTCCACCTACTAAAGAACCTACTTTTAATAAGTAGGGAACCCACTCAAGGTTTCCATGTCAAGGTCATCGGAGACACGGCAAAATAAACAATTGACGGTGAGCTTTTTTAATTCTCTTGGCCGATTTACTGAGGAGCTCGTGGCTAAATAACAACAGCCGCTCGGGTCGATCTCTTGCCTAGGTTGATCCGTGGATGGGTGGCCACCCATTACATACCGATAGAGGTAAGCACGTTGAACTGTTGGTTCCGGCTGTCATTCGTAGATCTTTGACAGTCGTTACACGTAGTTTGAAAGTATGACAACCAGTCTTACCAAGGGGTATCGTATTACCCAGTACTAACTGGGTTGTGGAGGTCAGATAGGCTGTTGTTCCATGTAAAATACTGGTCCAGCTGCATTCGGTTAGACTGGAAGCCGACTCCAACATAGTTGGGGAAAGGCTAGGCAGATGATGACTTGACAAATGTATACTGTAACGTTAAAATATCATAAAGAAATATTTCTTGGACATGCCGATGTCCAAGAAATAAAAAATCGAAGACATGCGTCCGTCTACTAAAGAGCTCTTTGCCCGCGTGGTAGATCCTAGCCATCATCATCTGCCAGCCCTTTATCCCAAATACCCCGGTGACCCTGGTGATAGGGTTACCCCGACACTGCAGCGCATCGGGTATGTTCGCAGAGGCTCGCACCGACTGCTTCCACGCGACCATGCGCACGCGCCGCGTCGTTGGTGCGCAGGATACGGGGTAGCCCCAATATCGTACTGGCGATGATTGCGGGAAGACTGGACTGCCCCTTCATCCGACATTGTTCCGACAGACATGTTGCTGTGCCAGTGCGATAATGTATTTAAATTTTATTTTATTGATTCAATTTGATTTATTTTGATTTTATTGTATTTTATTTAATTTGGTTTTATTTAGTTTTTCAATTTTATCTATGATTTATATAAATTTATGTGTGGCAATGGGTGTCATTTACCTGCAATAAATGAATTTATTATTTATGATTAAATACGTTAGGGTCGGCTTCCAGTCTTACCGGATGCAGCTGAATACCAGTTTTATACATGGGCGACATGATATTATTGGCGTGGCTAGGATCCACTGTCGCTCCATATAAAATACGCTCCATATAAATAAATATGGCTTGCATTATCGCCTGCCAGGGATGCGGGACTGTTCGAAGGGATACCGCGGCCCTGGAACACAAAGGGCAAGAAAGGAACATGGATGGGTTTTAGTCAGTACAAGTCTGACACTCCCTTCCGCTCTGCCCAGAGCGGGAAAAGTCATTTGATGATTACCCAACCGAAAAAAAAAAAATTGGCTTGCATTATCGGATTTCGTCCTCCAGTTTAACCAGATGCAATTGAAAGTCTGTGTCTCCCACGCTAACACATTCGAAACCATTTAACGAATTAAAAACCACTTAACCAATAAAATAATCAATTAACTAACCAAACGTATACCATTAATTATAATAGTTAACTACTTAAACTATCAACACTTTTAACAGAAGCTGGTTAAGTTAAAAACGTGTGTAACCAATCGACACCATGGGTTGTTATGTAAGAGTTAACTTGTTTGTCATTCAAGCTGTGTAACCTCAAATATACTTGCAGTGATTGTGGTTTAAGTCTTACCATCCTACAGGCTTGTTATACATGGTGTAACAAGACCCTAAACGAAGCCGTCAACCAAGCATTATTAACCAATTGATTATTTTTCTTCATTTAATTTTAATTAATCAATTAAAAACATCAATCGGTTTTTAAGAAAAAATCAATTATATTTTTCGACCCTGCATGACTATCTGTTTTGTTGACTGTACATCAAACTAAGTAACGTTACGCAAAAATTATTGCTGGGAAACAAACTTTTTTTTGGGGTGAAAATCAATATCACGCACTCAAAACATTTTGCTGATAGTGATTTGAATAGTACGGGGGTCGTGGATGTATTTAAGGTAAAGTTCTGACATTGAAAGAGAGTATTAAAAAAAAAAGTGAAAATATTGGAACATGGCTTCTAAAATCTTCGTAACTAGAAGACTTCCAGGTATGGTCTACAACAAAAAAAATATCGCCGTAACGGGGTTCCATTCGGCTTCGTTAACGATCTTGTTACACTCTTTATTAAAAAATAACGTTCGTAAGTATGACTTTTGGGTAATCATCTTAGGAACTACTGAACTAATTCCGAAAATTCATTCACAAATGGATTTTTTTATTTGGGACATGCCCGCCACACTATCTATTTTTTTTTAGGTCTAGATAAAGCTCTTGACATTCTTGGTTTACCCATTCAGTGCCCAGAACCCAGCATATGAGTCGAACAATAATTTGTTTTGTACGCACAATCCGTATCCGTAGCTATGGAATCGCTAGTCGTGTTCTGTGCATGAATGCAAGTCATCCATAGTTCATTATAACGACGACTGGGCGAGTGGGCACGCGAACGAAATTCACGAAGTTTGCGCGAAGTACTGGGCAGTGAATGGGTTTATTGAATTACCTACTTACTTTATTTTGACCCAAAGTGGGATTCCTTATCTTGTTGTTCACAACTCTGCCCATTACCACCATATAAAAAGGATTATACTACACAAAAGTAGCATGGCGTCCAAAGAATTCGGAGCCGCCAAACCAGTTTGATGACCAGATCCCGTTTACCTTTGCACTTGCGCAAGCGCAGAAGTTGCGTGCTCGAAAAACATGTGCGTTACGCAATATGACAATACGTTTGATTGTCTCCTGGGTTGAGGGTTAATTTTAACAGTTAAAGTTAACTGTGCAGTCGATTTTAAAGGGGTATGTTTTGATGTCCTTATGTAAATAAAAAAATCTGCTTTTCTTTTTTAAATCTCATACTTTGAAAATGTTCAGTCAGTGGTCCGAAAGTCTGACAACCAGTCTTACCAAGGGGTATCGTATTACCCAGTACTAACTGGGTTGTGGAGGACAGATAGGCAGTCGCTCAATGTAAAATAATGGTATTCAGCTGCATACGGTTAGACTGGAAGCAGACCCCAACATAGTTGGGAAAAGTCTAGGCAGATGACGATGATTATGACTCAAAAGTTCAAACTGCCTACCTGACTTCCACAACCCAGTTAGTACTGGGTAAAAGGATACCCCTTGGTAAGACTGGTTGTCAGACTTTCGGGCAACTGACTACCTGTAACGACTGTCAAAGATCTACAAATGACTTTTGGATCATTAAGATGAAATTGAAATGTAATCGAGTTGGTTTCACATTTTTCAAAACCTGACCTGTAAGTCTAGCAACGCAGATTTCTAGAAAAACTAGTTTTTAAATTAAGTATGGTTATATAAGTAAAAGTGTCTCTTATCTCAAGATTAGTTTTTTTTTCTTGTTAATTTCCTAATATTCAAGTGTGGTGATGTTTTATAATAAACATGTATAAGATTTAAATAATTATTGGCAACTTGTTTTTTTTTTTATTTTGGTGATAATATTATTAAGTTTGACCATAATAAATATGACGGGTTTATAATTTAGATAATATTATTTTATAAATACTTGATTTTGTAACTTTATGACTCTATATTATTAATTATTTAATTGCTGCGTTTCAAGTGCGAAAATATTAATGAAATTTTAATCAACTCAGCTGGCTGATAAAATTATTAAAGAAAGTGCTTATTTTTATGTTTTCAGTTTAAAACCTTTTAAGTAACTAGATTTTACAGATTTGGTTCCGAGACTTTCCGTACCCAAATGAGAGGTTCCGTACCCAAAGTGTAAAAACGGGGATTAAAGGGGGCTCCCATATAAGAAACGTGTTTTTCAGTTTATGGTACGGGTTTCTTCTATGGAAGCACCCTTTAATTAAAATGCTGCGCCAACCCCAAATAAATTGAGATGAGGGCAGGAGACTCCCTCGTTGGTCTAGTAGTCGTAAGCGCGATTACTGAGGTCCTGCGTTCGATAACCAGGCCGGTCAAAGTGTTATTAGGTTTATCCATCAGGAATTTCTCAATAGCAGCTACGGATTCTAGATTTGCGTCCAGTTGATGACAATAGACTCGCCCCCAATTGCATGGCACTTAAACATAAATGGCGCAATGTGGGTATACTATTAGGTACACCTCTGCCTAACCCTTCGGGAATTACAGGCGTGATGTTATCTTATGTTAAGAGGAGGGCAGTGCTGCGGGATTGTTCGAAAGAGATACCGCGGCCCTGGAACACAAAGGGCAAGGAAGGAACATGGATGGGTTTTAGTCAGTACAAGTCTGACACTCCCTTCCGCTCTGCCCAGAGCAGGAGAAGTCATTTGATGATTTCCCATCCGAAACAAAAGGTGAGGAGAAGGATAATGAGTTAACAATCAAAAGTCTCTGGTTCTAAAATAACTTGTCGATTACGACACACTAACGTAACATCGATTTTTTTATCGTGTCGATAGATTTCTCGAACTAATAATGAGTAACTTTCTGACCTTGTAGCTCAATGTCGTGTGGTTTGAAGATGGCACCAAAACGTGTATTGAACCAACGCCTGAGGCAAACGCGTGGCGTGTCAATTTGATTGCCATACTCTTTTGTCTAATTACAAAGTATTTTTTTAACGCAATAGCACTTCAAGTAAAACAAAAAAAAAATTGTATTGCCTCGTTGGTCGATTGGTTGTAAGTGCGACTGCTGAGCGTAAGGTCCTGCGTTTGATTCCCGGGTTGGGCAAAGTGTTATCAGGAATCTCTCAGTAGCAGCCACAGTGTCTGGATTTGTGCCCGGTTGATGGCAACAGGCTCGCCCCCTATTACATGTGGGGGGGAGGGGTATGATATACTGGATACGTAGTAACCTTTTTCGCGTTGGTATCCCTTCCAGTCCGTTAATATAAAGGGTGTAAACAGCCGAAGCCGAAGCCGAAAGGCACTTGTTCTCCCCGTCATTGCGATCTTTTTTTTTGTTCTAGACTATACCTGGGAACCTTCTAGTTACGGAGATATTGGGATATTGGATTTGTCAAAGTTCCAAATTTTTCATAAAGTTTTTTTTAAATACATGTTTTAATGTAAGATTTTTACTTTAAACACCTCCAGGACCCCCTTACTAATCAATCCATCCATAAGCATAATGTTTTTAGTGCGTTACATTGAGTCCTACTGTAAAACGTGATTTTTCAGCCCAAAAAAAAAGTCGTTTCCCAGCACTAATTTTTGCGTAAAGTTACTTAGTTTGATGTACATAATGCTTGGTTGACGGCTTCGTGAAAAGTCGGTTTACACCCTATATAGTGTAGATAATGCAGGCAACCATAACGTTCGTTACGGAATAAGGAACCCAAAAAAAAAAGTGTGTGTGTACTTATTTCGCACGTAAGAAGTTACACTTCCTTGGCTTCCATCTCATTATTCTAGATTGGTATTAATTTAAAATGGCATGTTGATTATTATTATTTTGATTTTTTTTATAAATATAATATAATATAATATAATTTTTTATACTAATATTGATTTTTTTTTTTTTAAATGTCATTTTGTTTATGTTATTGTATTACTCATAGATTATTAAATGACATATTATCTCTAGTAACAATTATATTATTATCATTACTTTTTTTTCATCTTTGACATTCTATTTTTACTATTTCTTTTTACAATTAGATGACATATTATTACTGCTATTTTTAAATGTGAATTATTAATGTTTTTTTATTATTATTCCGTTTATTCATATATATATACACATGTTTTAACATTTTTAAATATTTCTTACAAAAATCCATATAAAAAACATTTAAAAATATAAAAAAATAGCGGTCCGCCGGTGTCGGGAACAGGGTCCAAGCTACCGGTGGTTAGGGCTCCAGAGACAGGAACCTCCTCACAATGCGAGCCGTATCGAGGAGTACTGCCTTCTGAATCAGGCCCTTGATCCAACCGCCTAAGGAGAGCTTCGAAAGATGGTCGTCGAGGCTCTTAGCCATAAGGCCATTGGCCGTTACGACAATCGGCACAATGACAGCCGAGTTCACATTCCACATGTCGACAACCTCGTGTGCCAAGTCGAGATATTTTATTTGTTTCTCTTTCTCAGCTTTCACGAGGTTCTCGTCATGCGGGATGGTGACATCGATTATCATTACGCGGCGCGCTGATCGGTCTATTACCACTATGTCAGGCTTATTGGCTACAATAGTCCATTATTATTATTATTCTTATCTTTGACATGTTTTTCAATTGTAATGTTTTCATGGTACAGTTTTATTTTACAAAATTTCTACACAATGTATATTGTTTCGAAATAAATGACTTATGACTTATGACTTATGTATAAAAATAAAATGTTGATTAGCTAACTTCAGGGTGTATGTTGACTAACTAACTTCAGGGTGTCGGTTTTGCGTGACGGTACGCGCGCGCATCCTAAAAATGTACTATCATCATTTTTCTTTAACGTGCCAAAAGAAGTATAACTTCAAAAACTATCGTTTCTAGAAATTAAAGATCCGTTAAAACGTTCTCGGTGTAATTTGAATGGCCTGTTGGTCTAGTGGTTAGTGACCCTGACTGCTAGGACGGAGGTCGTGGGTTCGATTCCCACACAGGACAAATCTTTGTGCGATGAGTACGATTATTTGTTCTGTATCTGGGTGTATAATTTATGTATAATATGTATGTATTTAGAAATATATAAGTATGTTTATCAGTTGTCTGGTTGCCATAGTACAGGCTCTGCCTTATTTGGGATCAGATGGCGGTGTGTTGGTTGTCCCAAGATATACGAGTATATATAATTAAAATAATAATACGAATGACCTTTTAACCAATATTGTGATAGCTAAATTAAATTCAATAGATTCTCGTTAGCTTGCATCTGAATAGTATTCGCTGACTCACACGTATTTTACTCTTGGAATAACGTACTTTGGTTCGATTGCGTTAAACCAGGGGTGGCCAACCTTGTACCTTGATCAGCTTATGAGTGAGATCAGCGTTTGGTAAAACAAAAACAAGATCCATCCGAGAAATTGTTCTTATACATAACCTCATACTTAATATCACGCCTGTAATCCCCGAAATGTTTGGCACAGGTGTCCCTAATAGTACACCCACATTTCGCCAGCTATGTTTAAGTTCCATCTAATAGGGGGCGAGCCTATTGCCATTAACCGGGCATTAAAATAAAATATTTAAGGCCCCATACAACAAACGTGAGTTTTTTGCTGTTTTTGTCTAATGTTGTATAGATCCAGAACCCTTCGTGCACAAATCCGTCTCGCACTTGGCCAGTTTTTTTTAATAACTGTCTTAAAAAATTCTTATGAAATGGACCACTCTCTGAACACACAGAACGGTCAACGATCCCAGCAATGGGAACCTTGATTATGCTATATTATGTAGAACTGTGTTATAACACACAGCAGCCATGTCAAAACTGCAGGGAGTTGCTGGATGCAGGTGGCATTGATCCGGACATGTTGGAAATCGATTGGGGAGGCGTATGTTCAGCAGTGGACAGCAAGGGGCTGATACGATGATGATGATGACAGAAGCCATGTCCAGAATTTTCAGACGGCGTTGAAGCGCGGACCATAGGTTTACCATCTCTGTAGTTGTATGTAGTTTAAGTACTATGATTTACATAATTGCAACTGCTTCAAGAATTTTAGGGCCTACGCAGCATAGCTATGTTCTGATTTCGATGTACACTTTTGTGTGCCAGTAACATAGCAAGCATAATATGAGATATTATTTTAATAAATCACACTTCACAAGACGGCGACATTCACAATGGAACTGATCACGATTATCATTCAGTACTGGGTAATACGATGCCTCTTGGTAAAACTGGTTGTCAGACTGTCAAAGATCTACGAGTAATAGCCGGGCTGGCTCATGTCGGTACAAAAATATAATATTAAATTCATTCAAAAACTACATTTTTCTTCTAAAATCCGGTACGTATTATGTTTATAGTTTTTCTATGTAAATGTTATGTCCTTGGTATATTTCTACGGGTGTCGTATGTGGTAATAAGATTTATGATATAAAAATGTTAGGGTTCGACCACACTACAGCACGAAAAAAAAAATGTTCAAAAATAACTATTTAAGACCTGTATTCTGTACCTACCTATGATCCACAATAAATAGAAATAAATAAAATATCTAGTTTTATTTTTGTCTTTTAATATATTTTTTTTTTATAAAATCCATTACATTTTTTTTTTGTATTTATATTCATAATGTCACATTCGTTGAACTATAACAATGAAAGGAAATATAAAAAAAATGCTAAAAACTACCAAAAGTCATACATAGACTAGCACCATATAAAATACTGGTTTTCAGACATCAACCGACCCCAACATACATAGTTGGGAAAAGGCTAAGCAGATGATTATTTTCACAAAACACTACGTAGAACATAATTTATGCACAAGTACGTCAAGTATTAGTGGTTATCCACAAAGCAAACAGAATGTTATGCGTCACAGAACCGATATCTGTCAAAAACTCTCTGTAGGCGGTAGAATTTGTATAGTAACTAAAGATTAACTTGAAATATGATTATTGAATAGTTTTAGCTAGCTCTACTATATATATATGTACTAGGTATTACAATTACAAGATTTTGAGTGGCTGACACTGTCCTTAATACCAGAAATCCGTATTTGGCATTAATAGTACGTTTGAAGTTTGAATTAGAAATGGCTCAAAAACAGGGTCAAACACTAAGCCACATGTACACATATGGCTTAGTGTTTGACCCTGTTTTTCTAGATTATTAGAGAGCAAACTTAATTGTTTTTCTTAGTGTCATTAAGTAACATCGTCGGTTTTGTTGTAAATTCAAAACAGCGCTAACACAAACTGTAACAATATACCATATATCTATATTCTATACTAATATTATAAAGAGGAAAGATTTGTATTTTTGTATGTAACGAATAAACTTAAAAACTACTGGACCGATTTGAAAATATCTTTCAGAAATGGATAGCTACATTATCAGCGAGTAACATAGGTTATTTTTTATCCCCGTACTCCCACGGGAACGGGAACTACGCAGGTGAAACCGCGTGACATCCGCTTGTATTTATATATATTTTATTATTTAAATATATGTTTGTTTGGCCCACTGCCTGTATTTTGGGAGTCTATTGATTTCTCCTAAATATCAAAGTCTTACTTAAACTAAACAACAGTAAGGTAAAAAATACCAAGCATTTAAAACATGACCAAAATCCAAGCTTAGATACTTGTCCAGTATAAACGGACCCATTTTTTTTTTTTTACGGATCGGAAATCATCAAATGACTTCTCTTTCGAACAGCCCGCAGCCCAATATGAGTTTGTGGTTCTAAATATAACTAAAGATTACCCATCGATTTAAATACACAACAATTTTGTACAAAAGACTTTGATCACGGATATACTAAGTGCCTATAATTCTAGTTTGATTAGCTCTTGTTTGTAAAGTGTAAAGTTACTTGTAAGTAAAGTTATTGGATCAAAAAACATTGAATAGTTAACTGATTTTTAATTCTATTAAATTTATTAAAATTTGCTATAAAATCCATAAAAATACAATAAATCAGTTAAAGATAAGCTTATCGTACTATTGTCAGTAGTTATAAATAAGCTTTAAAATCATATTATCATACTGATATAACACCTTAACATAATAATAGCCAGTCTTTCTTATAATTTAACAAGAAAACTAGTTGGGTATTCAAAATTAATTATGAAAAAAAACTAATTATATAAACTATATGAAACGGCACAACCTATCACCTTATTCGGATAATATTATTTCATATAATAATAAATAATCTACAAAAAACTATACATTAAAAAAAAAGCTTAAATAAATGTATTTTTATGTCACACATGTTTTGAAACGTTTGTGCGCACGTGGTTTGCCAGACGATATAATATGTTAAGTTCAACATTTCTAATAAAAGTTGACCTCTAAAAGAATGACTACACTGAAATGGTTTGAGCTGGTCAGAAGGACTTTTAAATTCACATGGATGGAACTCCTTCTGATTATCTCAAGCCATCATGCTTTTAGTATGGAATATTATGAGCGAAAACAAGAGGTTATGGATGACACAGGCTAACAGTACCAGTAACAATAAAAGTGAATAGTCCGACACGGTGTAGCTCGAATCAAAAGGAGGCAGATGAAGTCTTTTCTGCTTTTACATTACATCAAACCTGTAATTCCATCCCTGATAGGAATAGCAGGTCTTCATGCTTAGCAGTGCCGCTTGCGACCACTGCAGCAAACCCCAGTATTTTACATGGAGTGACTGGCTCACTCCCTCATTTTACTGAAATTCTATAAATGAGAGGTCAGCTTATACTGGAAATGTATCTAAGCTTGGGTTTTGGTCATGTTTTTAATGCTAGATAACTTTTAAGTGCTTTAGTATTATAATAAGGTTTTTTTAGTCACGGATCGGTGCGTCACGTGCTCACTTAATATACCTAAACTTTCACCGATTCGGTCTAGAATTACATATTAATGAATACAAAAATATACAGTTTTTGAGGTAGAATATGAACTGAAACGTGAATTGGTAGGTATTATCTAATATTAACTATTTTTAAATGACTTAGTAGGTAAATTAGTTGGTAGTGACTTTGAAGATTTGCTTTTAGACTTAATACATCAGCTTCCAGTGCGGATGTAGCTGAATACCAGTATTTTACTTGTAATGACTGCCTATCTGACCTAGTTGCTGGGTAACACGATTTCCCTTAATAAGAGTAATGGTCAGACTCTCCGATTTCTGAAGACGCGTAGACACTGCCTATAAAAACTTCTTTTTGCTACAATACACAAGAATAACATCAAAATTAAATTATTAGTATCATTTGCAACAAATTCTGTTCGCATCCGGCTCGAAGGACCACCGACTACAAAACAATAGTATGGCCACGCCTTTACGACATTAATCGATTTCAAAACAATAGAGTTCCGTTTTTAGATCATCTTTCTTTGTCTCGGAATGTTATAAACGTATGTTAATTTAAACAATAAAAATGTAACAAATACTTTGGGCTTTATAACTGAATTATTTAGATTCAGTTTTTTATAGATTTATGGCATACCATGGTCTCGTCCTTAGTAGTTTATGACATTTTAAAAGATACGCGATTATATGACTAATCTATGCATACCAATTTATTTATTTTTTTCGGGCGGGAATTCATCAAATGACTTCTCCTGCTCTGGGCGGAGCGGAAGGAATAGTCAGACTTGTACTGACTAAAACCTCTCCATGTTCCTTCCTTGCCTTGTATCTCTTTCGAACAGTCCCGCAGCCCTGGCAGGCATTGGCTCTTGTGGGCCCCTCCCTGTTTGCTGACATCTCTTTCAGGCGCGCGTAAAAACGAACGCGCCATCTATGCATATCATTTATTAAGGTTGCTGTACTGGTTTTTTTTAGAAAAAAAATCGTTATCATTATCTTCCTCGCCTTGTCCCAGGTTACATTCCATCCCAGTCTATTCTCCTCTGTCAACCGTCACGCTATCATTTACTCCTTTATCTTTCATATCATCCCTCACACAATAACATTTTCTAGAGAAAGTTACAGATGCTACCCGAAACTTTCAAATTTTCCCAATTAAGCATGAACGTAATGCTTTAGCGAGTTGTGAAGTTGAAAATCTATTAAAGAAATTTGATAGATTGTAGTAGGCGTGATGGCGTTTTTACAATGAATAAAATTTCCCAAAAAAAAATACCATTTCGCTCTACTATACATAGGTACAAAATAAAGCATATATAACAGATGGCACTTCGCCCGCGACTTCGTCCGCAAAAATTGTGATAGCTCGGCTAATATGCATCATATAAATATATTTTTTAATGATGCATATTAGCCGATAGCATACACTAGTAATGTAGCTTTCTGCCAGTGAAAGAATTTTTAGAATTGGGTCATTAGTTCCGGTGATTACCCCCTATATACAAACTTACAAACAAATTTTACCTCTTTATAATACTAATTATTTTATTATAGAAGTATACATAATAAAAAAAAGATAATACAATAATATATTAACAAATAATAATGCTCAAAGGTTAATGGTGTCACCCAAATATATTAACTTTTTAAATGGTTTTCTATATATTGGATATCATATGTATACATATATTTATTATTACTAATATACATATCTATACATTAACTTAGCAACCAGTTTAGAAGGACATAGTTCAATATTATTCGTTTTTATTTGCATAACTAGTAATTTAAAGTAACCCTAGGTTTTAGAGTTCCGTGAACAAAATATTTTGAGGAAGTATAGAGTTTTGTATCATAATATAAGATTATATAATAATTCAAGACATACAATTTGAAGTTTATTTTTTTCTAAAAGTCAGGAACTCATTGTATTGATTCTTTTTCCATTTATTCATTTTATAAACACATTTTTTTATATTTTTACATATTTCTTACATAAGTAGGTATTAAAAAAAACATTTAAAAATATAAAAAAATGATAATTTTTTAAGCAAAAAAGATGGATGGAGTTTGAAGTGTGTATCTGTGTATCTATCTATGTATCTGTATGTCTGTCTGTGGCATCATAACTCCTAAACGGTTGTACTAACGTTTATTTCGTTTGAAAAGTGTCTTAATCGAGAGTGGTCTTAGTTATGTTTTAAGAAAATCTGCTCAGCCGTTTCTTATAGTATTTTAATATAATGAGTGCTTTATTTAAATCGAAACTCACTGGGCCCTCGCGAAATCTGATTCGCAACATAAATAGCTGATTATGACATGTATTTAAAAGGGTTTTTTTTTGCGAATTTCCCACGCTATTTCAAACAAACACAGCAATTATAAAATAATAATAAAAAACAAAAAAACCAATACACTAATTTGGTATACGGAACTCCTAAAATTTAATAATATATTATTATCTATGATTCTAAACGTTTCTTCGTATATGGAGGACGAGAGATATTTGACAATAACATTATGATTTATAATATAGGATGTTAATTTGCGGGTGTATTTGATAAAATATTTATTATATAAATAATAAATTAACGATGCTTCCTTATAAGGATAATCATATAATATTAACCATATTATTGCATTATTTAGTGGCTAAATAATAACAGCCGCTCAAATCGATCTTCAGGTTAAGCTGCGTTTGACTAGGTTGGCCCATGGATGGGTGACCACCCATGATATACCGAGTTTCCTCCGTGCCTCGGAAAGCACGCTATGCCGTTGGTCCCGGCTGTCATTTGTAGATCTTTGACAGTCGTTACAGGTAGTCAATGGCCCGAAAGTCTGACAACCCGTCTTACCAAGGGGTATCGTATTACCCAGTACTAACTTGGTCGTGGAGGTCACATAGGCAGTCGCTCCATGTAAAATAGTAATTTCTGGGTCAGATGATAACCCTTGAAAAGACTGGTAATCTGACTTTCGGGCCACTGACTACCTGCACCTAACGACTGCCAAAGATCTACGAATGACCGAGGCATAGAAAGGTATCAGTGTAGTAGGGTCGGTCACCCATCCACAGATCGACCTCGGCAAAAGTTGCTTAACCTTGAACATCGACCCGTATGGCTGTTACTATCAAGCCTGTCTCTTTATGTAAGACATTGAAAAACTTGCTTTTGGCTAAATTGATGAGCCGAACCTTTTACTATTGGGTGTTGATTCTAAATATGGCCAGAAGTTGCAAAGTGACTTTTTTAATTGAACTAGAAACGGCACCTTAAAAATCCACGCAACATTCTTAAAATACATATTGAGTATGAAAGAATACGATAAATTAATGACAGGGCTTTTTTTTCTTTTTTTCCTGCCAGGGCTGCGGGGCTGTTCGAAAGAGATACTGCGGATGGGTTTTAGTCAGTACTAGTCTGACACTTCCTTCCGCTCCGCACAGAGCGGGAGAAGTCATTTGATGATATCCCATCCGAAAAAAAAGAGCTTTTTGGCCAAGACCGCCACTATACCTAAACCACTGCAACTCCTGTGCGCCAGAATCAACAGTGGCGGCCACCAGAAAAGCGCCGAGACAATGAAGCTCGACGAAGTCCCAGAGAAACCATTTAACTGTCTTGGATCCCGCAACGAAATTAAGCAGAAAAGAATAGCGAAGGAGTAGGAAAACCATAATTTCCACTTCCTTCCTTATCAGCAGGAGACAGAACTAAACAAGGCCGATAGACACAAAGGGACGTTTACAACTGTGATAAGCCCAGTTGCCGAGCACCACGAATAAATATTATCATTAATAAAGGGTGTAAACAGACGCTTAACGAAGCCGGAAGGCACTTGTTCTCCCCGTCATTGCGATCATTTTTTTGTTCTACACCATACCTGGGAACTTTCTAGTTACGGAGATATTGGGGGTCAAAGCTCCAACTTTTTCACAAGTACTATTCAATCCATCCATCAGCACAATGTGTGTGATTTTTCAGCCCAAAAAAAAAGTCGTTTCCCAGCACAAATTTTTGCGTTAAGTTACTTAGTTTGATGTACATAATGCTTGGTTGACGGCTTCGTGAAGAGTCTGTATATACCCTGTATTAATCGGTTATTATGGTTAGTTATGAGCTGTTATTTTTTTTTCCTTGATAAATGGGCAATAAAATACTAAAAGAATGTTTAAATTCGAACCATTCGTTCCGGAGATAAGCCCGTTCAACCAAGGGCTGCGGGCTGTTCGAAAGAGATACCGCGGCCCTGGAACACAAAGGGCAAGGAAGGAACATGGATGGGTTTTAGTCAGTACAAGTCTGACACTCCCTCCCGCTCTGCCCAGAGCGGGAGAAGTCATTTGATGATTTCCCATCCGTAAAAAAAAAAAAAAAAAAAAAAGCCCGTTCAACCAAGCAAACTCTTCAGCTTTTTAAGAAACATTCCATTATCGAGCTATCGACTTGTGCGCATCACTAAAGAACGTTGTCAAAATGGCCGTGCGATCCGGTACATTTCACAACCACTTGCGAAAGTATACAGTTGATGATGAAGTTAAAAACTAGCTACACACCTCACGACGGAACGTGTACGAAGCTTCACGCTTGTGTTCCGTGAGTTAGGGTGGGCAGATAAGCTTACATCATTCTCTTGTCCTTAACCCAATTCATTTAGGGTCGACGCAGCATGTCTTCTTCTTCTATTCTTCTCTATTACGCAACTCAGCAGTCACCTCCTTTCTAGCCATATCATCCTTCACACAGTCCATCCATCGTTTCTTTGGTTTTCCTCTAATCTTATAGCCAACTATGTACATTCATACTCAATATTTTCCGCGTTCCTACGCATCACATGACGATATTCACGTAAGCCAACATGCACTTATGAAACGTCAACGATAGGTGCATAGTTTGGGTTGGTCGTTCACCATGGAGAAGAACCAGCATGTAAATCCATGGTCACCTTTTTGATTTTCAACTAGCTATTGACCGCGACCTTCGTTCGCGTGAAATTATTATTAAAAAATCCCCATTATTATAAGCAATTCCCTATTTGAATTCAATTTTGTTACCAATTTCAAGGGTTTTTTTTTTACACGGAAGCGTAATTATTTATCCATAATAAAAGTAACCTAAGTTTTTCCTTGTTACATTAGTTATCTGCCAGTGAAAATCCCGTCAAAATCGGTCCAACCATTTCAGAGATTAGTCGGAACAAACAGACGGACAGACAGACAGACAGACAAACATTGTAAAAAATGTTGTTTTGGTATATTTATTTGTATGTATGTATAGATTAAGCATTCCTCTATGTGACTATCAAAAGAGTCTAATTAAATTAACACTATAAATAAACGCGTAACATTGCACCAACATAATTTGACCATAAATTCTTGCAAATTGACCTGCTCATCCGAAAATGTCGGCACAAAAAAACTAGGCTACCAAGCCATTTCAGATTAAAAACAGGGGCAATTCTAAATGCATGATGTTTTATAACTGTATAGCTACTTTTCTACTAGTATTACAAATGCTGTCTGTGTATCACCGTTATCCTCAAAATAACTGAATTGATGCCCACCACACAGGTGGACTATGTTAGGACATAGGATGACTTTTATCCCAGTACTACTGTTGGCTCCACGTTGATATCAAAACTTTGACCTGAATCTGGCTTAGTGAGGAATTGCAATCGTTTATGAAGCCAGATGACCTAGTGAAGTTTGCGGGGATCCGCTGGATGCGAGTCGCACGTGACCGGTCAATGTAGCGACACTTGGGGGAAGCCTATGTCCGCAGTTGTCGTTTTTCGACTGATATGATGCTGATGAAACCAGCTAAGACTGTTTTTATACGACTGACATGGTGTCGTTCCCTAAGATGAAATGGCTTTAGAAAGAGGGAAACCTATATATATGTGTGTGTGTGGTATGCGGGTAGGAGGAATGCGGAAAATGTTGGGTATGAATGTAGATGGATATAAGAGTAGAGGAAGACCAAAGAAACGATGGATGGACTGTGTGAAGGATGATATGGCGAGAAAGGAGGTGTCTGATGAGATGACGAGTAATAGAGAAGTATGGAAGAAGAAGACATGCTGCGCCGAGCACAAATAAATTAGGATAGAGAATAATGATGAGCTGTTCTTGTGAGACTATTACCGACCAGAAGGCAGGCAGAGCCGAATCAAAAGCTAGTATAAATTCAGCCTGTTTTTAGCAGTTAATAAAGATGCACGCGCGCCTCAAAGAGATATCAGTAAACAGGGAGGGGCCCGCAAGGGCCGATGCCTGCCAGGGCTGCGGGACTGTTCGAAAGAGATACTGCGGCCCTGGAACACAAAGGACAAGGAAAGAACATGGATGGGTTTTAGTCAGTACAAGTTTGACACTCCCTTACGCTCTGCCCAGAGCGGGAGAATTCATTTGATGATTTCCCATACGAAAAAAAAAAGGCAGGCAGAGCCGAATCAAAAGCTAGTATAAATGCTGCCTGTTTTTAGCAGTTAATAAAGATGTGTGTTTGTATGTGTATTTACATACTTGGTCGCGATATATCCGTTATGACGTCATGACTTGCGCAATCGAAATTCCTTAGACTTGTGTTAAACTGTGACAAAAAAAAGATTTTTAAGTAAGATTGTTGTTTGATTGGACTGGCTCGTTGGTCTAGTGGTCGCCAGCGCGACTGCTGAGCATGAGGTCCTGGGTTCGATTCCCAGGCCGGGTAAAGTGTTATTGGGTTTTTTTTATCAGGAATTTCTTAGTAGCAGCCACGGAGACTAGATTTGATCTCGATTGACGGCAATTGGCTCGCCCCCTATTATACGGGACTTAAACATAACTGGAGAAATGTCTTCTATTAGGTATACCTCTGCCTAACCCTTCGGGAATTACAGGCGTGATGTTATGTTATCTTTCTGTGTATTTTTTGGTGGATTTTGCATTGATTTTGAGCTTCTCTGCTTCATCATTTGCCTAGCCGTTTCCTAACTTTGTTGGGGTCGGCTTCCAGTCTAACCGGATGCAGCTGAATACCAGTATTTTACATGGAGCGACTGCCTATCTGATCTCCACAACCCAGTTAGTACTGCGTAATACCCCCCCCCCCCTTGATAAGACTGACTATCATTGTAGATCTTTGACATTCCTTAAAGTCAGTGGCCCGAAAGTCTGACAACCAGTCTTGCCAAGGGGTGTCGTATTACCCAGTACTAACTGGGTTGTGGAGGTCAGGTAGGCAGTCGCTCCATGTAAAATACTGGTATTCAGCTGCATCCGGTTAGACTGGAAGCCGACCCCAACATAGTTGGGAAATATCAGGCAGATGATGATTATCAAATTAATTGATATGGCGGCTAATTAAGGATGTAACTGCATAACCACTTTAGGCATTAGTTAATCGCCATTATAATTAAATATTAATGAATTTCTCGCATTCATTTCTAATTTAGTATCTTTATTGATCCGGCCGCTGCTAAATGTTATTCAGTTTAAGACATCCTAAATGGATGTGACCTAAAAGGTTGCAGTTGTAATAGGCAGAGCCTTTCTATGTTATTAGGTCACTAATAAGGTCCACCTACAGCTTTACCCTACAATGTCGTCAATGGTGTTCTGACATGGCCGCTTTGTGCTTGGAGTTTTTCGGCCAAAGTTGGATATTCAAATTCAAATTCAATTGGTTTATTGCTATATCCATAATGTACACTTACAGGTGATAAAAAAAATGGAAACAATTATGGACCCTGACGGGTACAGCAAATTTTTAAACAAGTAGAGAGAGGAAGAGCTTGCCTAGGTTGGTCTGTGGATGGGTGACCACCCATTACATACCGAGTTTCCTCCGTGCCTCGGAAAGCACGTTAAGCCGTTGGTCCCGGCTGTCATTTTAAGATCGTTGACAGTCGTTAAAGTAGTCAGTGGCCCAAAAAGTCTGACAACCAGTCTTACCAATGGGTATCGTATTTCCCAGTAGTAACTGGGTTGTGGAGGTCAGATAGGCAGTCGCTCCATGTAATATACTGGTATTCAGCTGCATCCGGTTAGACTGGAAGCCGACCCCAACATAGTTGGGAAAAGGCGAGGCAGATGATGATAGAGAGAGGAAGAGCGCTTTGTTACTTTTCCTTACTAAGTTTGAATTGATTTATACCCTATAAAGTATTTTATATTTCTATTCATTTACTTATTCTATTAATATTTTATATGCAAGTCTATCTATTGAAATGCTAGCCACTTGAGAGCACATGATAGAGCAGCACACCAAAGCTCTCGACAACCTCCCTAGAAAGCCATCGATTGCAGTCGCTGTGGCCGAAAGCGGCTAGATGGCATCATCATCAATAAAGCCCTCAATATCGTTAGGTAACCGGGCTGCCAAGACAAAGAGACAGTGTTTCAGCGATAAGCGTGTCCCCACACACTGGTGAACGCTTTAAAAAAAATCAAGCTGTGGCTAGAACGTTTTTCCCTAACCAACCCATTTGTGCCAAATGCTGAAGATATCCCACCAGAACATGAGTTGCTGTGGCGGATCTTTATTTTTATTTTTTATCGGGGTATTCCTCAAAACGCAACTATTTATTATATATATTTCAACAATTTGAATTTGTGAGCACAACTAATGGTTTCGCTTCGAAGAATAATTTAGTTGCGCTTAGTTGGTTGCGCTCAAAAAAAGATTGCGCTTTGAGGAATACCCCTTTTTTTCGTATGGAAAATCATCAAAAGACCTTCCCGTTCTAGGCGGAGCGGAAGGGAGTGTCAGACTTGTACTGACTAAAACCCATCCATGTTCCTTCTTTGCCCTTTGTGTTCCAGGGCCGCGGTATATCTTTCGAACAGCCCTGCTGTGGCTGACCTGGAAGTCTTTGAATAGTCTCCGGACTCAGGTTGGCCGAAGCAAGGAAAACTAGTTCAGGTGTAGATTTATAGATGACTCTGCCCTGGAGTATACGGTCCCTTCATAATAATAGAAAATAGCTTAACTATTTTCTACCAAACTATTTTCTATCAAACCACGTTTTTTAATTAGTCCAACGCACAGAATCAAAAAGATTTAACGGGGTTTCAAGTAATCCTTTTTATAATTAATAAAAATAGTTTAGTTACTCCTTAAAACATCCACTATCTGCCCGTAAAAGTCCCGTCAAAATCGGTGCAGCCGTTTCGGGGATTAGCCGGAATAAACAGACAAACAGATATTTTTTTTTATTATAAATACCGTTTATACTTTCATATGCATTCAATGAAAAGCTGTTATTTTGAAATTACAAATAGACACTTAAATTTTATGTATGTATAGATGTCAGTTTTTAAAGATAGGCTCACATATTTTGTTTTTTTTTTACGTTAATGTTGTAATAGCAAATTCTTGGACAGTTAGCAAGTTTCTTTTGTATTGGGTGTTAATATGGCTAGAGGTTAACGCATGCGCAATGGTTGAAAAGTTGACAGCAGGCTATATGTACAGTCAACAAAATAGATAAGTAACCATGATCGTTAGATATAGTTGCATTTTTTTTAGAAACTGTTGCACGTCTTCAAATGAAATTTAACTAATTGTTTATTTTTATTGATTTAATTTAATTTCATTCGAAAACATCGATCGGTTTCTAAGAAAATTTAAACTATATATTTCGACCCTGGTTACTTATTTTGTTTGTTAACTGTACATGATTTGACAAGCTGATTTTAAATTATTACTTCGTTGCTTTAGTTACATAACATCACGCCTGTAATCCCCGAAGGGTTAGGCAGAGGTGCACCTACCGTACACCCACGTTTTAAGTATTCGGGATCAACATTTTTGTATGAAAATATTCCTAATGTCCGCTCTATAAGTCTTTTAAATCTCTTTAAACGTAAAAATGTGGTTAAAATATTAGGAACCTCTGCCTAACCCTTCGGTATTACAGGCGATGTTGTCAGACATAATTGGCCAAAACGTGTCTACAATACATCACTGTCTATATCTTCAGCGAATAAAAACGTGAAGATCTTTTACTAGGCAAATAGTCTAAAATCCTAAATGATTATTCTCCGTTATATACATCTTGGGTAATTCCTAATAATATAACTTATTAAGTAATACCTACATTATTCAACAATAGCATATAACGAGCAGTGTCTACTAGGTATAAAGTAGGTATATATGTGTTTAGAATATTAAATATTTAGCACTTCAACTGTTTTTAACAAAAATATCACGTTAAATTTTCATCTGTTCGCCTTGCCAACTATGTTGATGTCGGCTTCCAGTCTAACCGGATGCAGCTGAATACCAGTATATTACATGGAGCTACTGCCTATCTGACATCCACAACGCAGTAACCAGGTCACAAAATACCCCTTAAAAATTACAGTAAAGTGATCTTTAAAGAAAAAAAGTTTTTTTTTTAATAAAAGATTCTACATCTTTTATCTTTTTATCTACATGATGAGAAAAGGTGATATTCAACCTTATGTCCATTCTGTTAAAATTCTTTAAACAAACACGAAACGTTTTCAAAGCAATTGGCTCTTGATCCTAATCTCTATTTTATATAAACACTTAATAGAGTTTATTTAAACACTTAATTAATGATAGCTATATCTATCATAAATTGTTAAAGTAAATTAGAGTGCAATTTTAAAAATAATATATTGATCCGATTAAAAAATTAAAAAACAGATTATGCATTCCACAAGTTTTTTCAATCAATTGTGTAATTTGTCTGACAACCAGTCTTACCAAGGGGTATCGTATTACCCAGTACTAACTGGGTTGTGGAGGTCAGACAGGCAGTCGCTTCATGTAAAATACTGGTATTCAGCTGCATCCGGTTAGACTGAAAGCCGACCCCAACATAGTTGGGAAAAGGCTAGGCAGATGATGATGATGATGTGTAATTTGTCAATTTAAAAGAAAAATGGTTCCGAAAAAAATATATGATTACTAAAGATATTCTCTCAACATTTTAAAAACACTAAAAATTCTTGAAACCAATTAACAGTTGTTATTTAAATCTCTTTAATTACTTTGTTACATGCAAAAAATAATAATTACTTTAATGAATTATTAATATTGTGGACGGATGTAGTTGTTCTGAAAGAATAATTATTAAAACGTCAGACTTATATGACTTATTTTGTACTTAGAATGCATGGATTTTTTTTTATCAAAATGTTTGTATCTTGACAGATCCTTTAGAGTTTTTTTTCACTTTTAATACGTGGTTTAATAAATTTCAGTAACCATAGGAATACATAACATTTAGTTTTATTGAATATTTTTGAGAGATTTATTAGATTTAAATAGTAATATATAAGCGTGTTTAAATAGATTGCTATTTATTGTTACAATTTAATATTGTAACAATAAATAGCAATCTCAATTAATTTGGTCGTAGAACTTTTTCACGTAAATTTCAAATTTGCGTGTTATTCTGATTTGTTTAATAAAAATTAGTATAAAAATATCCTAACTATTATTTAACATAAATCTATAACTCATATAATTGAACACTTTTCATAAAAAGCAAAAAAAAAGACCCATCCCTAATATGACAGTTCCGCTCTATTTTTTTAAATTCTTAATTGTCTATTTTACTATATTCATCACAAAATTTAATAAAATAAAAACTTAACATTCCTATTCATTCCAGAATACACAATTCAATAAATTCGCAAAACCGCAAAAACTAAAAACAAACCGAAAAACCCCGAAAAATACTAAAACCCCAATACAAAAGACATAAACGCGCAACCAAAAAAAAAAATCCTCACATTTTTACCTAAAACTAAAAAATAAAAAAAATAAAATTAAAAACTCACATTAAAAAATTACACGGCAACCACTCTACACTGTATACCACACCACACTGAAATGAACCACGAGAAAACTTAGCTTAATACGGTTTTTTAGTTCACAGATGAGTTGAAGTTTTTTTTTTTATTTTAATTTTAATATCAACCGCGCGTGGTACATCACTTTCGTTCGTTGGATCGGAACAACCGCAGTTAAGATGCGACAGAGGCTTATATACAAAGGTTTATGAAATTACCGTGACCTCGGTTTTCATACTGCATGCCTTGGAAATGTGTGCTGATTCATGTATTTTTCCTTTTTTTAGTTTTGCGCTTCAGGATGCGGCGAGGGGTTGTGTTTTTTATTTTTTACTTTTTAGTTTTAAAAAAAGGCGATAAAAATGCAAGTATTTTTTGCAAGTTCTTCATCCATTTATTATGGTTGTTAAGTTAGTGCATGATGCTTGTATTTTTACATTGGTGTTTTATTATACAGACAGTTATTTAAACACTAGGAATTGCCCGAGGGTTGGTTTGTTTTATTCCTGTCTTTTGCATTTTTTGACGTTTAAAAGTGTTGATTTTCAGCCTATTTTTAATTACATAATGATTTCAAATTTTCGGATGCATGCATGTGTCTTAAAGACACATTACATAACATCACGCCTGTAATACCCGAAGGGTTATGCAGAAGTGTACCTAATAGTCCCATGTAGAAGTGGGCGAGCCTATTGCCATCAACCGGGCATAAATCCAGACTCCATTTCGCCAGTTATATTTAAGTCTCATATAATAGGGGGCGAGCCCGTGGCTGCTCCTGAGAAACTCCTAAAGGATAAACCCAGAAACACTTTGCGCAACCTGGGAATCGAACCCAGGGCCTCATACTCAGCAGTCCCGTTCGCAGCCACTAGACGAACGAGGCAGCCCCTAAAAGATTCGAGTAATTACTTATTTTTTTTTTTTGTGGATGCAGTAAAAGGGGAAGACCAAAGAAACGATGGATGGATTGAGTGAGGAATGATATGAAAGATAAAGGAGTAAATGATAGCGTGACGGTTGACAGAGGAGAATGGAAGAAGAATGGGCCATTCCTGAAAAATTGAACGAAAAATGGAACGAGGACTGGAAGATGAATATTTGTTTTTTGATGGTTTTTATTTACAACTGTTTGTAAGTTTAAAAAAACCGGCCAGTTGCGAGTTGGGACTCACGTACTGAGGGTTCCGTATAAACTTGTAGGTATTTTGTTATTAAACTATATATTTGCGGTTTTTCAGAGTTTTTCCTTTACATGTGCTGTATGACGTTACTTTTTGCTAAATTTTAGTGATTCTAGGTCAAAACCTATAGGGTACTTCCGGTTGACCTAGAATTGTCAATTTTGGTTAAAAGCAAGGACTTATAGCAAAAGTAAAGGGAAAGTCCGAAAAAAAATAATGAAAATTAAGGTAAATTTTGGCACTTATCGTGAAAATCTCAATTTACCCATATCTTTTTATCGTGTTGACTCAGGAACTTGATTTTAATACACCTAATAGGGACTATAGACCTCAGTATCTAGTATAAATTTCAACTTGCTAGGACCACCCGTTTCTGATTAAATCGGTTGTGACACACGGACTGACAGACAGACAGACGGAAAAGAAAGTTATCTTATAAGGGTTTCTTTTTTACCTTTTGAGGTACGGAACCCTAAAAAGGCGAAAACATTGCTTGTATTCTCGATCGATGCAATTTGCAAGTTCTTTATCTATTTATTATCATGGTTAAGTTAGTGCAAGATTCTTGTATTTTGACTTTGGTCCTTTACTATTGAAAAACACAAGGAAGTGCTGGAGAGTGTGTTTTGAGGGACTGTCTTTTTTCTATTTTGTTTTTGATTGGCCTAGTGGTTAGTGACCCTGACTGCTAGGACGGAGGTCGCGGGCTCAATTCCCACACAGGACAAATCTTTGTGCGATGAGTACGATTATTTGTTCTGTATCTGGTTGTATAATTTATCTTTAATATGTATGTATTTAGAAATATATAAGTATGTTTATCAGTTGTCTGGTTGCCATAGTACAGGCTCTGCCTAGTTTGGGATCAGATGGCGGTGTGTTGGTTGTCCCAAGATATTATTATTATTATATCCTTTATTTATTTATATACATATTCTTTTCATTTTTAAATATTTAAATAAAAAACAACTTAAAAAAACATTTAAAAATATAAAAAATAGTAGCCCACCAGCATTGGGAACAGGGTCCGAGCTACCGGTGGTCAGGGCTGTTGAGAGAGGAACCTCCTGACAATACGCGCCGTGTCCAGAAGTACTGCTTTCTGAATCAAGCCCTTGATCCAGCTGCCAAGCGAGAGCCTCCTTAAATGTTGGTCGAGGCTACTAGCTATTAATCCATTGGCTGACACGACTATCGGCACAATAACTGCTGTACTCACATCCCACATGTCGACAACCTCGCGAGTCAGATCTAGATACTTGAACTGCTTATCTTTTTCTGCTTTCACGAGGTTCTCGTCATGCGGGACTGTTATATCAACAATCATTGCGCGGCGCTCCAATCGATCTATCACCACAATGTCAGGCTTATTGGCAACAATAGTCCTGTCAGTGGTGATAGGTCGATCCCAATACAACGTGATATTACCATATTATATTATTAATAAAAGAGCTGATTTTCAGCGTAATTTAAATAAACATATCATCACGCCTGTAATCCCAGAAGGGTTAAGCAGAGGCATATGTGATAGTACAACCACATTTTGCCAGGATAATATGGCTAGAAAGGAGGTGACTGCTGAGATGACGAATAATAGAGAAGTATGGAAGAAGAAGACATGCTGCGCCGACCACTAATGAACTGGGATAAGGGCAGGAGAATGATTTCACCAGTTATGTTTAAGTCCATAGTAGGCGAGCCTATTGCCATCAACCGAATACAAATCAAGACACCGTGGTTGGAACTGAGAAATTCCTGATGGAAATACCTAATAATGCTTTGCCCTACCTGGGAATCGAACCCAGGACCTCATGCTCAGCAGTCGCGACCCCTAGACCAACGAGGCAAAAATGCAGATTGGGTGCAAAAAATACTCGTGCGTTATTTTTTATTGTCCTTGGTACAATGACGTTAATGACATTAGTGACACATTAATCATAAACTAAATGTGTTGTTGTCAACACATCCTGAATAATAACGACTGCATAAATAACCATATTAATGTGATAGCATTTTTATCACCATGCTTGGTTATATTGGCGATTAACAACAGCGTATTGTTAAAGCAGCGGTGGCAGTGGTCCGTCACCCTAACTTACGAATAGTAAGTCGTGGGTTCGAACCCAGGCAGGCGCATTACTTTGTGTAATTTATTTCATCACCACTGCTCTCAAAAACGGTGAAGGAAAACATCGTGAGGAAACCGGCATGTCCTAGAACCAAAAATTCGAAGACTTGTGACATCTACCAACCCGCACTGGGCCCGCGTGGTGGATTATAGTCCATTCCTTCTCATAGAGAGGAGGCCTGTGTCCCAGAAGTGGGAACATTATAAGCTGATGATGATGATGATGATTGTTAGAAGATGCGGAACGTTCATCATATGCCTATCTGTTCCAGTCTAACCGAATGCAGGTGAACACTAGTATTTTACATGGAGCTACTGCCTATCTGACCTCCACAACCCTGTTACTACTGGGTAATACGATACCCTCTGGTAAGACTGGTTGTCAGACTTTCGGGCCTTTGATTACATGTAACGACTGTCAAAGATCTACAAATGACAGTTGGGGCCAACGGCTTAACGTGCTTTCTGAGTCATGGAGAGAACTCGGTCATGTAATGGGTGGTCACCCATCCACAGACAAACCTAGGCAAGCACAGCTTCTGCGGAGCTGCGGAACGTTATGGGTCTAAATTAATAACATGCTTTTTGACACATCTTGTCCAGCAGTGGACGTCTGCCGGCTGTAAAGATGATGATCATGTCTTTGTGCCATCTTGGCTACCTTTAAGGATACCTGTGCTGCTTCCGTATAATCTGTTCCTCAGTTAAAAGCATTTTGACCCATATAGTAAGTTTCTTTTTAACTGACTTCAAAACGAGGAGGAGGTTCTCAATTCGGTTGCATTTTTTTAATGTTCGTTACCTCATAACTCTGTCATTTAAGAACCGATTTGGATTTTTTTTTTTAAGGGAAAGGATATACTTTCCGATTGGTCCTATAGAAATTTCATCAATATCGGGTCAGTAGTTTGTTTTTTTTTTCTTGGCCTATGTTGATATAAAAGTTTTTAATAACTTCTAGTACCAATGTAAAATTGATTTAGTGTGTTATACTACAACTCAAAAGGTCGAAAAAAAACTTTTTGCAAACAAAACACGAAAAAAGTTTTAAATAACTTTACTTTCGGAAGTCGGTGGCAAAAAGTCAATGAAACAAACAAAGACACCGACTTCCCAAAAGAATTTTATTTTAGACATTTTCTGGAAGTCGTTTTTTTTGCAAAAAGTTTTTTTTACGTCATATACCTATAGAAAGTAGGTAATGGAATATTTTTTTATAAGAGCGACAGAGAAAACGTCAATAAGTGTGTAAGAAGAAAAACTATTGATTTGACCTACTTGTAACGACTTCATTACAAATTAATAATTAGTAACTTCCTCTTGCGATAAAAAGTTGATTATTACAAAAAAACTAAAAGCTATTTATTGCTGTGTGACTGCAATTAGATTACTTAAGTACATAATACTTGTTTTATACGTAAGTATTCGATAAAAAAAATAAGATTTTTTTGCTGGAAAGAGAGGTGTTATTAATGGGTGTAAAAATTCCCTGAAAGGCACTTCTCCCCGTTGGATGTCGGTTATTTTTTTTACAAAAAAGTTTTTATATATTTTTTTTTTTACTTATCTTGCATAAAAAAATGCATGATTTGTATAAATTTTATGGGTGGCGATGCCTGAAATACACGATTATAATTATTAATAGCATTTGCTCGCGGCATCGCTCGCGTTATTTTAGAATTTAAAAATCAATTCGGGTTGTACTCTGCTCGTAATAATAAAATCAATTGCTGCAGCTGGTGTCTGTGATACAATGATTTTTAATCATTAGTACAGGCACCAACGATTCACCTTGGTTAAAAATGCTCATTTTTTTATTGAAAATTGTTTTCTTTTTGTGAAACCTAAATATGTTTTTTCTGAAATAAAAATTTATTATTATTATTATTATTAATTACGATTCAAAAGACACGTGGCGCCATCTATTATAATAAGAACATTATTGTTGTTTTCTTCGGTAACAGTACTTTATTTCGGGATGAAAGGTACCCTATGTCATCGACAGGTATGCCTGCCCACAGGTATGCCTGACACATGCTGAGTTGGACTCCCATTTGGTGCAACTTTGAGACGCACACCGCGCCTTGTATACTCGTTATTTTACTGAAGTATGTAATGGTGTTACTGTACTTCTTCAAGTAAATATGTTTTTGAAGTTATACTTCTTTAGGCGCGTTATGAAAAAATGATGAGAGTGAAATTTTAAGATGCGCGCGCATCTGTGACACAAAATTAACAGTATGAAGTTAGCTAGTCAACATACACCCTGAAGTTAGCTTAGTGTCAGATATTGACAAGCCTAGGTTTTTTATTTTTAATCTACTGCTGGCTGAGATAAGGCGACAGATATTTTTTTTAAAAAGAAGTATAACTTCTAACGCGTGTACATAAGTACACACACACACTTTTTTTCTTTTTATATTGGCACCCTGTTTTTATATAGTCATGTAATTTGTACCTTTTTAATTATGTTTCTGTGTGTTGTGTGCACTGAATAAATGGTTTATCTGTCTATCTATCTATGTCCGTTTGTGTACACCTACTTACTTACTTTACTTTTTAAATTATAAGTTTCTTATATTAAAACAAAGCACACAAGTAGACATCTGGGGTCTGTGTTAGCATGCCATAACCTGATATTTGATCAACGGGATATTAAGGTGACACTAGTCGACATTTTTTCCATACAAATTTCGGGAGGGTATTACTCCACTGATTGACACTGTCCATCAAAAGTTAAACATGATATCGTTTTGTCTCATTATTAATTTTGTCTGTGCGGAACAGAATACTAAAATAATAAGCCATTTAAAAGTTACGAGCTACCAAAGATTCGTTTTTATTGCCAATTTTAACGCAACTTTGGGCGTAAATTAGTAATAAAAGAAGTGTCAAATTGCCAAAACAAAGTCGGTACCGACAAAGCACAATTATCGAAAAATTCAATAAATTTTATTTGTAATTGATTTATGCAATGGTTTTTTCATAAAACTCGATTTTCCAAAGGCGTTTTCTTATTTTTTTTCGCGCGCCTATACTATGAATTATCGTGCATCTCACTATCGGGCACGATGCCAGGTGAGACAGCGTGCTTTTTGGCCAAGCCCACCAGTGAGTTCGAGCCCGCGATTAGTGCTACCTTAACAGTTAAGTATGTTGTATTGTAATCGAGTTGATGTAATATTCTTTCAGCTTACGCTTTATGTTTTTACTGTTCATTAAGTCTCTAATGTCTACAGGTATATGGTTAAGTAAATTAGGTATTGTAAAAGAAGCGGTACGCCTGCCATAAAAGTTATTTTTGCGTGGCACTTGAAGTGATTTTGATTTGGCTTGTCGTGTATTCACGTCGTATTTAACTGGGATCTGAATATCACTGCTATCAAAATGTTCTATAAGGAACAGATACTCAGCGCGCGCTAAAACAGGTAATACTTTACAACGTAAACAAAATTTCAGGATGATCGATTCAGTGGTTTAGGCGTGAAACAGCAATAAACAAGCAAACAAACTTACTTTCGCATTTATAATACTAGATACCTACGTCTGGTTCTATATTATTATAGAAGAGAGGTCAATAGTTCGAATATATAAAGTATTTAATATCTTGACCAACCTTGAAAGCGTATGCTTCGATTCCTTGGTTGGTGAAAAATAATAATCGCTTTTACATAAGCGGTATATAACATAATATCACGTCAGTTTGCTCTGAAGTGGTTGGCAGAGGATATGATTGTTATACAAGGTGTAAAAATAATTTTAACGAAGCCGAAAGGCAATTGTTTTCCCCGTCATTGCGATCATTTTTTTGTTCTAGACCATACCTGGGAACCTTCTAGTTACGGAGATATTGGGGGTCAAAGTTCCAACATATTCAAAAGTTTTTTTTTTTAATACATGTTTTTATGGATTTTTTTACTTTAAACACCTCCAGGACCCCCTTACTATTCAATCCATCCATCAGCACAATGCTTTGAATGTGTTATATTGAATCCTACCGTAAAACGTGATTTTTCACCCCAAAAAAATAAGTCGTTTCCCAGCAATAATTTTTGCGTAAAGTTACTTAGTTTGATGAACAGAATGCTTGTTTGACGGCTTCGTGAAGAGTCTGTTTACACCCTGTATAACATGACATCACGTCAGTTTACTCCGAAGTGGTTGGCAGACGATATGTTTGGGTTATATAATAACATCACATACACAACATAACATCACGCCTGTAATCCTAGAAGGGTTAGGCAGAGGAATACCTAATCTATACAAATAAATAAAATTAAAGTATCTGTTTGTAATTCCAAAATTACAGCTTTTTACTGAATGCAATTTATGAAAGTTTATACAGTACTTATTATAAAAATATATTTTTGTTTTTGGCTGTCTCTTTATTCCGGCTAATCTCTGAAACGGCTAGACCGACTTTGACGGGACGTTCACTGGCAGATAGCTGATGTTATAAGGAGTAACTAAAGCTATAATTAGAATTTTATTTTAGAAAAAGGATTAGGGTTCTGTGCAAAAAGTTAAACCCCATGAAATGTTTAACAAAATCCTATTCAAGTAGGGAAATAATATTTTCATAATTATTTCATGCGAACGGAGGTCGCGGGCTAGTAGTAGCAAAGTCTTATCTCCTCTTAAAGGAGGAGATACAATTAGGAGATTCAATTCAATTGAATCAATTCAATTCAATTCAATTTGAATTGGGGGATTCTTAATTTTTTGTCGATAAAGATAGAATTAAAAGCTTTAATTAAAACTTTTTAAATACTCAATGCGCATTTAGAAAAGTATTAACTAGTTTTAGGGTTCCTTACCTCAAAAGGAAATAACGGAACCCTTATTGAATCATTTTTTTGTCTGTCTGTCCGTCTGTCTGTCAAGACCATTTATCTCAAGGACGCGTAGAGGTATCGAGTTGGAATTAAAACCATATACTCAAGTCTACAGTGCCTTAAAACTGTGAAAAAATATACCTACGCTATTTCGACACTCTCAAGGGAATCAAAATTTATAGGGTTTTACTTCCCGTTGATTGATTTTAATTGATTTTTGTTCTTACAGCAGATTTAAAGGAAAAAATCTGAAATCCGTAAATATGTAGTTTAATAACAAAATACCTACAAGTTTATACGGAACCATCGGAGCGCGAGTCCAACTCGCACTTGGCTGGTTTTTTTTTTTTAATTTTAGTTGCTCTAAGTTAAAACTGTTAACAATTCTATGACCGTAAAAATGCACAAGGTAAAAAGATAGAAATAGGTATTATTAGTTATCTAAACGTTCACAAATAACGTTATTTAAATGTCAAACTTTGATTTTTTATTTTTATTGACGTTATATTGTGATTATTTTAAATGATTTATTATTTTCGTTACATTTTTTGAAGGTTCCTATTGGTCTCGTGGTTGCAAATTGCTGAGTTCACTCGAGTTCAATGCCTACATCAGGCAAATGATTGGATTTTTCCATACTATCCTTAATACCTATATTTTTTTTTATTTTATAATATTATAAATACGAAAGTAAGTTTGTTTGTTACCTTTTCACGCCTAAATCACTGAACCGATCATCCTGAAATTTTGCATATACGTTGTCAGGTGTACAGAAACGGACATAGTACCTTTCATCCCGAAAAAAGGTACTGTTCCCGAGGAAAACAACAATAACGTTCTTATGATAATAGATGGCGCCACGTGTCGTTCAAATCATGATTAAATTATATTATTACAAGCAGAGTACAACCCGAATTGATTGTCAAATTCTAAATTAAAGCGAGCGATGCCGCGGGCAAAGGCTAGTAATTTAAACGGTCACAAATTTCTGAGTTCACTTGAGTTCAATTCCTAGATCATGCAGGCCATTGGATTTTTCCATACTGATATTATTTAATTTCTTTTCTTATTAGTGAACGAATGCATATTGAATACTATTGCTACATATTTTTGTTACGAACTAAGCAAACTCTAGACGGTGATAGTATTAAAAAAAAAAAAAAATCAAGTCAAAAAAAAAAAACAAATAAAAATCAAAAAAAAAAGTCAAAAAAGAAGAAATCAGAGAAGAAGAAAAAAAGAAGAAAGAAGAAGAGGAAGAAGTCAAATTTTCATGAAGAAAACGGAAATATTTTGTTTTGTTTACCATGGCTCCCCCTTTATATTTTTTAAAATGTTCACTAGCCTATGTTACCCGAAATAACTCAACGCTTCTAACGATTCCGTTTAGAAGTTATGGCGGAATAAAGAAACTTACAAACATACATACATACATGAACCTTGAAAATATAACACTCCTTTTTTTTAAGTGGTGTAAAAAGGGGGCGCGAACAAAAAAAACTTAAAAGCATTTATTTCATTTAGACCATTACAGGCAGTTTTGAATGTCAGAAAAACAAATAAGGCTAAGCTACAGTCACAGTCACAAGGCATAATAACTTGTGAAAGTACTGCAGTTGCCCATTCCAAAGCGTAGATAGATCTCTATGGAGAAGAATGGGCAAGAAACTCCATGGACACTCTTTTCAATCAAAATATTGTACAAAATCTTGGTTACATCATTCATGTTGAGATTATACATATGTGAGAATGATGTAGAAATGCGTGCACGTTAAGAGCGTCCAGAGTAAAAGATTATATCAACAATTTAAAAACAAAGTAAGTAGTTAAAATAAACCGTGGCAGCCTAGAGATGACCAGTCCCAACTGACAGCGCCCGTTCACAAACATGACGCATGGATCAGCCCCATTCAGCTCAACCATATTGAAGGGAGCTAAATGACCCGACACACCCGCCACCACCAGCGAGACAACTTAACATTATAAATGCGAAAGTATAACCCGTGCACCCGTGTGTAGTATAGCCGTGGCGACGCGTCGCCACTCTATGCGATGGTATACAAGGTGTAAACAGACTATTCACGAAGCCGTCAACCAAGCATTATGGACATCAAACTAAGTAACTTTACGCAAAAATTATTGCTGGGAAACGACTTTTTTTTTTGGACTGAAAAATCACGTTTTACGGTAGGACTCAATGTAGCGCACTCAAAACATTGTGCTGATGGATGGATTGAATAGTAAGGGGGTCGTGAAGGTGTTTAACGTAAAAATATTACATTAAAAACATGTATCAAAAAAAAAAATTGTGTAAAAGTTGGAACTTTGACCCCCAATATCTCTGCAACTAGGAGTTTCCCAGGTATAGTCTAGAGCAAAAAACTGATCTCAATGACGGGGAGAACAAGTGCCTTTCGGCTTCGTTAAGAGTCTGTTTACACCCTTTATTATACACCGTGACTTTTTAGTCGTCTGACAACTGCAGCCCGCTTCATGTATTCAATGACTACTATACATTTATAACAAAAAAAAAAGTATTTAATAGATAAAATATATATTGTTAGCTATTATTTAGGTTAAGTGTAGGGGTACGGCGGATGACGGTATAAAAACAGTGTAGAAGGAGCGCGCGGCCCATTCTGCTATCATCCGTCGTACGAGGAGGTCGTGAGTCTTGAATTTGTGTTCTTCCTACTGTGTTTCATTAATTCTTTTGTGTTATCTTTTGATTGTATTTGTTTTGTAAATCTTGATAATTCTAGGTCAAGTAAATTTTGTTTTTTTTTAATCATATCTGCTTCTGATTCCTAATATCAGAAGTGGGATAAGGAAAACATTCCCACTTTCATCCCGATTATCGTTCTCATTCATAACTAAAAAAAAAAAAAAAAAAAGTATTTGTTTTCGTTAATTTAAAAAGTAACGAATATTATCGTCTTATGAAACTTTTCTTTGTTTACGTTCGTTAACTGTCATTTGCATTAACTCTGTTTGTGTTGACGTTTTGTTTTGGTTTCAAACATTTTTCTTTACTTACCTACATTCCTTATAATTTTATAGTAGTCACTTACGTTAACTAGGCTTGTGGTGACGTTTTGTTTTGTGGTTTATAACTGAGTTTGAAACACGGTTATGCCGGGACGTTCACGTTCTCGTAATAGACGCTCGCCTGAGTCGCGTAGCAGGTGCCAGCGTAATAATCGTTCTCCGAATAAACGTTCACGCGACGGTAAACACTCGCATAGCCGTTCGCGGGATCGATCGCCTGAACCTCGGCGCTCGCGCAGTCACTCGCGTAGTTTCACACCGCGTTATCAACGCTCGCGTAATCAACGTTCTCCGGATCGGCGTTCCCGAGGTCGACGCTCGTGTAGCTACTCGCGCAGTCGTTCGCCGCATGCTAAGCGTGTGCGCAGTCGACGATCGGTTTCGCGGGGACGGCGTTCCCAAGGACGTGACTCACGAGATCGCCACCCTCGTGATCGCGGTTGTCGTAATAGGTGCTCGCCATATTGTGCTACTAATGTCAACCGCAGAGAGAGATTTTCCCGGTCTGTGCGTACGCCTTCCCTGCCGCCATTGCAGAGAAATTGTGACTCTTTAAATACTGTGCTCTCACGTTTGGAGGCGCTAGAGAGGCGTTCCCATGCTCCAGTGTCAGTTGAGCCCGCCGCCGGACCAGGCACAGAACAAATTGTAGAAGCGATACATTCGTTAAGATCTGTAGGCACTAGTCATTATTACGTCTCTAATTTTGATCCCAGTATTCATGACATTGATACATGGTTTAGTGAAGTCGATAGGGCTAAACTTGCCAATAAATGGAGCGACCACGAATGTCTTTCACGCATAGGGAACTGTCTAAAAGGTGATGCTAAATCTTGGCTCAATGAGTGGGTATCAAATGATAGAACGTGGACCAACTTTAAAATTGATTTTAAACCTTTGTGCATTAAAAGAATAGATTCGGCGGGTATTTTGTTTGAGGTAATGTCGACTAACTCGGATAAATACCGTACTTATGCTGAGTATGCACGGAAGTCACTATTACGGTTGCGTATCGTAAAAGGTCTTAGCGATGATCTGATCACAGAGATTGTTTTGAGAGGAATAACTGATCCTCAAGTGAAGGCAACAGCGACGAATGCTAACTTGAAACCCGTTGATTTGGTCAATTATCTGTCTACTTTTGTGAAACCTATCAAAGCTGCAGCTGTAGATACAAGTAAACGCACAAATAACCACTTTACTGTCAATAGGGACAAGAACAAATCACAGGGTTTTAAGAAAGTTCTAACCAAGTGTTATAGTTGTGGTGAGTCTGGACACAGACAAATTTCGTGCCCTAAACGACCTAAGTCTAGTACCAATACGGAATCAGGATCGAAACCATCTTCCTCCGAAAATAGGCCAGTATCAAGTGAAATCACATGCGCCTATTGCAAAAAGCCGGGTCATGACATAAAGTCATGTTTTGCCAGAAAACGTGTTGATGAGCAACGTAATAATAAAAAAGTTAATTTTTGCTCGACACCTTTGCAAAGGCGTAATGATATTGTCGTAGGTGTCATTCAGGGGATTCCGGTAGACATTTTAATCGATAGTGGCGCCATTGGTGTATCATTGATATCGTCTTCGATTGTGACATATTTTTCGTGTGCCTAGAAAACTATTAACTGTCAAATAAAGGGGGTAGGTGAGTCAGTTACTCAAATTGATTCATATGTGACACTTACAATCGAATTGGAAGGTATCTCACTGCAGGTAGATTTGTTGGTAGTTCCGAGTGAATGTATGAACGCACCTGTTATTATCGGAACAGATGTGCTTAATAGGGATGGCGTTGTTTACATACGAACTAAGAATACTCAACGCATTATTCGCGATTCAAATCCATTGGCTGTGTCAACCGCGGCGTTGAATGTGCAGCCCGTTATTAATACCCTTTTAACTGGTGATGATCTGATTAGGTTGAAAGCTATCTTGGAAGATTATTCAGAACACATGATCTCGGGTACCGCTACATCCACTGTCAATACCGGATGTATGCGTATTCAACTCAGCAGCGATGTCCCTGTACATTATCGCCCGTATAAAATGTCTCACAGTGAAAAATTGAAGGTTCGTGACATTGTTCAAGACCTTATGTCTAAAGGCATTATACGGGAGTCGGAGTCGCCTTATTCTAGCCCCGTTTTATTGGTTAAGAAGAAGGACGGCTCCGACCGTATGTGTGTTGACTTTCGCGCTTTGAACAAAATAACTGTTAAGGATAGGTATCCTCTCCCGCTCATTGACGACCACATTGATCGCTTGGGCAAGTGTAGGTTCTTCACCACGCTAGATATGGCCACAGGCTTCCACCAAATTCGGTTAGATGATCAATCTGTGCCGTTAACTGGCTTCGTAACGCCCGAGGGTCATTTTGAATATTTGAAGATGCCCTACGGCTTGGCTAATGCAACGATAGTGTATCAACGCATTATAAGTACTACGTTGCGCGATTTCATAGAGGCTGGAAAAGTTTTAGTATACATTGATGATTGTTTGATCCTGTCCGATACAGTTGAAGAGGGTTTGCGGACCTTGCGAGAGGTTTTGGCTACGTTAACCCAGGCGGGTTTCTCGATTAACCTTAAAAAGTGTTCGTTTTTGTGTACCGAGATTGAGTACCTTGGACGGATTATATCAAATGGTGAAGTACGACCATCTCCCGGAAAAATTCAGGCCTTAGTCAATTCTAGTCCTCCGCAAAATGTCAAGCAGGTGCGCCAATTTCTTGGATTAGCAGGGTATTTTCGTAGATACATCCTGAACTACTCGACTAAGACAGCATGCATAGCTCGTCTAACTCGCAAAGACGTTCAGTTTAGTTGGGGAGCAGATCAAGAGCGTGTCAGACAGGAGATAATCGCTAATCTGACCAGTGCACCTGTTCTAGCCATATTTGACCCAAGTTTACCCACGGAGGTACATACCGATGCCAGTAGTTTGGGTTACGGTGCGGTTTTGTTGCAAGTCCATCAAGGCAACATTAAGCGCGTGGTTGCTTATTACAGCCAGGTGACTAAGGGTGCTGAGCCAAAATATCATTCATACGAGCTCGAGACCCTGGCTGTAGTAAAAGCGCTGCGGCATTTCCGGCACTACTTAGTTGGTTCGCGTTTTACGGTAGTTACAGACTGTAACGCACTGAAGGCTACTCAGAGCAAGAAAGACTTATTACCGCGTGTGGCAAGATGGTGGATTTACTTGCAAGATTTTGATTTTACCATCTCATACAGAAAAGGCACCATGTTGCCGCACGCGGACTATTTGAGCCGCAACCCTAGTAGTTCGGTTAATAACATTGAAAGGCCGCGTAATTGGGCCCAAATGGCGCAATCTGGTGATGAAGAGACCCGTAACATGATCGAGGCTGTAGAACGGGGAGAGTTAGACCCATCACGTTATCGAGTACAAAATGATGTTCTTTATTACCGGTACAGTCAGGTGGGGGAAGAGCCGAGGCTCCTTTGCTATATACCGAAGGGCCAACGCTTAAGCCTCCTTAGGGTCTTTCACGATGAACACAGCCATATTGGCGCTGATAAAACATTAGAGCTTATACTTAGGCATTTTTGGTTTCCTGGCCTTAGGGCTTTTGTAAAAAAATACATACGTCATTGTATAACTTGTGTTGCTCATAAACGTGTTCCTAGAGCTCCTCTTCAACCTATTTCTTCCTGGCCTAAACCTGACGTCCCGTTCGACACCCTACATATCGACGTGCTGGGCCCTTTGCCTGAATCGAAAGAATTTAAGCACGTGATGCTGGTCGTTGATGCTTTCACCAAATTCTGCCTCCTTACTCCTATCCGCCGCCAAGACTTGGACGAACTGAAGCAGGTCTGTAAGACTGTTATATCCTTATTTGGAACACCGAAATTAATAGTGACCGATAGAGGCCGCATGTTCGAGTCGTCTGGATTCAAGTCGTGGATACAAGTCCTCGGAATCGAGCTACATCACATTACTGCTGAGATGCATCACGCTAACGGCCAAGTAGAAAGGTACGCTCGAACTGTCTTAAACATGTTGCGAATTGAGGCAAATCACAGAAGACATGAATGGGCTGAGGAATTATGGCGTCTGCAACTAATTCTTAATATAACACAGCACAAGACTACACAAACGTCGCCTTTAAAATTGTTAGTGGGCCATGAAAACACTACGCCAGCGATTCGTGCTCTAGTGCGAGATGTAGCCCAGGAGCCTGCTGCAAGTAGTCGTGAGGCAAGAAGAGAAATCGTCAGGCAGAGGACGGCCGAACGGTTAACTAGAAACCAGACAGCAATGGACACCTATGTTAACCGGGACAGACGCCCTCCTCGTGTGTTTCAGGAAGGCGACCATGTCTTCGTCATCAAGTATGCTCAATCCACGGGCAAGCTTGACCATGGAATGCGCGGCCCCTATCGAGTGGTGCGTGTTCTTCCTCACGACCGCTATGAGCTGAGGCTGTTGGCTGGATCATACGGGAAGACCACATATGCTGCTGCTCAGTTTATGGTTCCCTGGGGAGGTGAATGGACTCCCGAATCATGCTCTGCCTTCTTTGAGGGTGAGTCTCAGATCTATATGATCTCTCTGATCCGGAAGTGTTGCATCTATTCTGGTGAATGGTGCTGTTGGATCCTTGTCTGTCTGTGTGGTACACTCAGAGGGGTGTACCCACGACCTCGGAAGCTGATCGGCCTTGCAAACCGATCAGTCGCTGTGCAGTGTGGGCTCACAGTGTTCTTTATTAAGCATGTTATTGTGTTTTATGGTGTAGTTATCTGAATGTGTAGTGTTCTAGAGAACTTTAGTTAAACGTGACCCATGGGATAGTTTATTTTGTTTTGTTACACGAAATGTTTCAAGTTTTACTCTAGAACATAGGCATTCAAATAAAGTTTATCTCGTAACAGTACAACTAAAACTAACTCTAACTTATATAACTAATTTAGAAATGACGCATGGTGCCAACGCCAAATCAGCCTGAACTAGATGAGCCAGCACCAGGACCGTCTACTAGACCTGATGACCTGAACATGAGAGAAGAACCAGCCCGAGGCCTGGATATGCCTGAAATTGACTGAGCTGCAACCGGATCAGTCGACCAAGCCTGCCGTGGACGTCAGGGCGTCAGGAGAGGCCGTGTTAGCTATTATTTAGGTTAAGTGTAGGGGTACGGCGGATGACGGTATAAAAACAGTGTAGAAGGAGCGCGCGGCCCATTCTGCTATCATCCGTCGTACGAGGAGGTCGTGAGTCTTGAATTTGTGTTCTTCCTACTGTGTTTCATTAATTCTTTTGTGTTATCTTTTGATTGTATTTGTTTTGTAAATCTTGATAATTCTAGGTCAAGTAAATTTTGTTTTTTTTTAATCATATCTGCTTCTGATTCCTAATAATATATATATATATATATATATATTCCATTATATATATTATATATATTCCATTTTATTTATATATACATATATATATATGATTCCTAATAATATATATATATATATATATATATATATATTATTCATTATTATGATGCATAACGTAGTTGAAACATTCTGTTGCGAGCGGAGATCTATCTACTCGACTCGTGCGATGGTTAGCTTGATACGTAATTTGATGCGTTAACATTATTAACAGGATGTTTCATAATTCTAATGTGTTATTTATTTTTCTTTGTACCTATTATCTTAATCAAAGGTAAAAAAAAAACACGCCTAGAGGTATTTTACGTCGGATACATTGAGTGGACCACCTTTGTCAGACGACTAAAAATCACGGTGTATAGACTGTACTGTTACTGTGTACTGTTCTTTTATGCATATTACTTGTTCAAAATAATTTCGATGTGTCTCATCTGCCACGCGTCCCCTGATGGCTCACAATTTTTCATCCATCTTCTTCACAGCCCAGCATTCCGACTTATACAGTACGACAGGTCTAATCACGGACTTGTATATTATACATAACATCACGCCTGTAATCCCCGAAAGATTAGGCAGAGGCGTACCTACACGTACACCCACATTTCGCCAGTTATGTTTAAGTCCCATGTAATAGGGGGCGAGCCTATTGCCATCAATCCAGAGTCCGTTGCTGCTACTGAGAATTTCCTGATGGAAAAATGTAATAACACTTTGCCCGACCCGGGAATCAAACCCGGGACCTCTTGCATATTATATTTTCCCCTTTAACATGAAAAATGTGTTTGAACACAATAATAGTTTATATAACTAAAGAATTTAGGTCTTTAGTTCAAACGTTATGCGAATTTGACCTTAGACCTCAAGCTAATAAATGCTACTTTCTCTAATGGCTAAAACATAATCAATTGGTTCGAGGTAAAGTTATAGGTGCCGCGGTCATTTTAGGGATGGGTACCGTCTGCATTTTTTTCTCAAAGTTAACTACTATGATGGTCTGGTGAATGTAAGCAGGATTGTTGAATCCGGTTGTAGGTTGGATTCTCAGGTTGGGTGAAATGTTATCGAGTTTTTCTAATAGTTTCTCAGTAGCAGCCACGGAGTCTGGATTTGTCCGGTTGATGGCAATAGGCTCGGCCCTATTACAACTGGCGAAATGCGGGTGAACTATAACCCTAGCTCTCAGTCTTGGGCTTTTTGACAAATATGTTGTTTGTTGTAGCTGATGCCCGTGGCTTCGGTCGCGTGGTGTTCGGTACTGTCCCACAGGATCTTAAGACCGGGATAAAAACTATTTTATATGTTAATCCAGGATATAAGCTATCTTGATACCAAATTCCATCCAAATATGTTAAGCCGTTTGAGCGTGAAGGAGTAACAAACATGACACACATACAAACTTTCACCTTTATAATATTATTACTGTGATATACTTTCTAATTCTTGTCTATTGCATAAGTAAATTACAATTCATTTTCAACCGAAAGACGTCCACTGCTGGACATAGGCCTCCCCCAAGTGTCGCCGCATTGACCGGTCCCGACGACTAGCATCCATCGGATCCCCGCAACCTTCCAACGTAAATTAAGTAAATTAATTAAACTTAAGTAATTTCCTTAACTTGACTATACAGGATGTAAACAGACTCTTCACGAAGCCGTCAACCAAGCATTATGTACATCAAACTAAGTAACTTTACGCAAAAATTATTGCTGGGAAACGACTTTTATTTTAGGTGAAAAATCACGTTTTACGGTAGGACTCAATATAACGCATTCAAAATCTTGTGCTGATGGATGGATTGAATAGTACGGGGGTCGTGAAGGTGTCTTAAGTAAAAAAAAAAAAAAAACAAAAACATGTAAAAAAAAAACTTGTGATAAAGTTGGAGCTTTAACCCCAATATCTCCGTAACTAGAAGGTTCCCAGGTATGGTCTAGAACAAAAAAAAATGATCGCAATGACGGGGAGAACAAGTGCCTTTCGGCTTCGTTAAGAGTCTGTTTACACCCTTTAGATGCCAGGGTTATTGTTAATCGAAGCATCTCGCTAGGAATTCTCCATTTACTCATAAGTTCATAACGTGCCACAGAAATCCAGCTGCGTTTACATTGTAACCATGTAACTATGCGGTTCGCCCACGGCCGCTCGTATCCGGGTTCGGGCCTGCGTTGAACAAAATAAGGACCATAAGTATAGTAAGTAATTACTTACAGGTCATTATGTGACAGAGTCATCTTTTTAAAAGAATGTTATGAGTGAGTTGTCTCATTAATCATTGGTAAATACTGTTTATTGGACCTTGGGAGTCCGGGTTCGATTACCAATAAATAATTTTATCATGTAAACTGGTAAAATTTTTTAGGGTTCCATATTCAAAGGGTTAACCAACGGGACCCTATTACTAAGCCTCCGCTGTCCGTCCGTCTGTCTGTCTGTCAGCGGGCTGTATCTTATAATCCGTAATAGGAAGACGGTTGAAATTTTCACAGATTATGTATTTCTGTTGCCACTGTAACAACAAATAATAAAATAAAAAAAGGGGATCCCCCACTACGATGATACGGAACCCTTCGGTTTTTGTTTGGTATCATAACGTATATACAAGATATTTTTTTTAAATGGGGCTGCAATGTTGGTGTTGTAACCTATGTCTGACTGCCTCGTTGGTCTAGTGGTCGCAAGCGCGACTGCTGAGCATGAGGTCCTGGGTTCAATTCCCAGGTCGGGCAAAGTGTTATTGGGTTTTTCCATCAGGAATTTCTCAGTAGCAGCCACAGTGTCTGGATATGTCCCCGGTTGATGGCAACAGGCTCGCCCCCTATTACCTGGGGCTTATACATAACTGGAGATCTTCAACATCTTTTGAAAGTATTTTCATGAATGAACGCGAACTCTAAATGTGGTCCCCAGATTGCTTGGAGCCTTGCCATTCTTCTTTGGGTAAACTATTAGGGAAACTTCTGCCTACCCCTTCGCGGATTACAGGCGGATGTTGTTTAGAACTTTGTCAGTGTGATAACCAGTCTTACCAAAGGCTGTTAGTGTGCGGCTGCCTGTTTCTGCAGCGCCTGCTAAATCTCGGTGTGTTCTTGGAGATTTCGGTAGCATGGTCGCGTGCATAACTGCCCCCGCTGGAAAGCCCGTGCCTAAAAAGGCACCGTGTTGGGCTAATGATGGTTTTGTGACGGTGTTGAGGAGGAAGCGCCGTCGGTACGGCTCCATCGGAGCCCAACGTGCCCATTCGTGCCTCGAAGCCGAACACTCCGGTGTACATCTCCCGCCTACACTACACCACTACGGCGGAGGACATCGTGGAGTACGTGTGTCAGAAGATCAAGTACGCGGCGAGAGTGCAGCTGCTTGAATCGCGCCGCAACGTCAACTTTAAGGCGTTCGTGGTGCGAATACCGACGTGCTATCTGCACCTCGTCTTGGAGGAGGACTTTTGGCCGCAGGGAGTGGTGTTCCGGCGCTTCCACGGGCAACTGCCACATGAACGCGCAGTGGCATAGTGAAAAAGTGAAGTGGTACTAACATAGTATTAAGGTTTTATTTACTAACACAATTTGATTTTGGAAAAATAATTAAGGTTCCGAGAAAAAAAAATAAACACCCTTGAAAATGTTAAAAAATCCGATTCAAACGGCTAATCTCCAAAACACCTGGACCGATTTTGACGGGACTTTTACTGGCAGATAGCTGATGTCTCAAATAAAAGTAGCCTTAGTTACTCCTCATGGGAGTAACTAAGGCTACTTTTATTTGAGATCAAGAACTAGGGTTCCGTGCAAAAAAATAAACCCTTGAAATTGGTAGCAAAATTCAATTCAAAAAGGGAAGTTTCACACGAACTAAGATCGCGGGAAACAGCTAGTCTTAAAAAAAGAAGACAGAACGAACGCACCCTTTCACGTCAGTCATAGTTATAGAACAGATGACCTATTCTTCACTTAAAATCACACGATAATCAATTCAGCATTAGTCATAGTCAAATCTTAAAGTTCATCCAAAACTCTATGGTAGGTATGGTCAAATAAAACACTTAAAATAATAACAACGACATATTTATGCATTTTTTTTTTGCAAACCTATCTTTTTTTTAAACCGGATCGGCTACTGCTTAAGGGTATAACACACATGTCCGGTTTGGCATGAGTCAACTAAGTCTATCATAGTCCACAGTGCACAAAGGCCATTAAAAAAATACTTTTTTTTTTCCTTGACCGCTGGAGGACAAAGTCTTATACAGCGCGTATTAAAAAGTGTGGTCAAAATTAAGGATTTGATTTAGAGGTACTGCCATGGCCGCGGGACTGTTCGAAAGAGATACCGCAGCCCTGGAACACAAAGGGCAAGGAAGGAACATGGATGGGTTTTAGTCAGTACAAGTCTGACACTCCTTTCCGCTCTGCCCGGAGCTGGAGAAGTCATTTGATGATTTCCCATCCGAAAATATTTTCACAAGTTTTTTTTCTATATACGGGGTGGAGGCTCCGTATATAGAAATTTTTCATCGGTTATCAAAAAAAATCAGTTGTTTCCTACAAAAGTGCAATACCTACACGGTAAATGTATGGAACAGCTGGTTTTTGAAGTAAAACTTCTTTATAACACATTTGCTCGTAAAGGGGCTCTTATTTCACCAATTTCAATATCTTATGGTACCTCATTACGTACTTGTGCGATAATGTAATGTAAAACGCACGGCTTCAAGATGCTCCGTCAAAAACGAACGGTACTTTTTTAAATCTTAGCAAAGAGTTTTTATGTCAGATTGTGGTCAACATTTTATGAATAAAATAAACTTTGGGAGATAAAATATAATAAATAAACATTAAATTCTTTAATTTAATTAATTTTGACAATAGTACCAAATCTGTAACAAAACCACAAAAATATTAATTTACTGTATTAGTAATACTGGCTGTTTTTGTGCCTTTGCCTTTAAGAAAAGCGCTAATGCGCGCGCCTCACTAATTTGTGAATAAGTAAAAATTATTCCGCGCGCTTTTTCTTTTCACTGTATTGGTTTTATTTTAAAATGTCGTCAAGTAATGATGAATTTATTAATTCGACACCGCCTGAAGTCTCAGAGGCAGCTAAAAAGGCTACTCTAAGCCTCTTGTCTGAAAAATCGACCGATAGGTACATACTTACAAGCGTATCAAAATTTTGTTAAAGAAAGTCCGAGTTTTATTTATTTTCTCGCAAATATGTTTTATAACACATTTGCTCGTAAAGGGGCTCTTATTTCACCAATTTCAATATCCTATGGTACCTCATTACGTACTTGTGCGGTAATGTAAAGTAAAACGCACGGCTTCAAGATGCTCCGTCAAAAACGAACGGTACTTTTTTAAATCTTAGCAAAGAGTTTTTATGTCAGAAAAGTGGTCAACATTTTATGAATAAAATTAACTTTGGGAGATAAAATATAATAAATAAACATTAAATTCTTTAATTTAATTAATTTTGACAATAGTACCAAATCTGTAACAAAACCACAAAAATATTAATTTACTGTATTAGTAATACTGGCTGTTTTTGTGCCTTTGCCTTTAAGAAAAGCGCTAATGCGCGCGCCTCACTAATTTGTGAATAAGTAAAAATTATTCCGCGCGCTTTTTCTTTTCACTGTATTGGTTTTATTTTAAAATGTCGTCAAGTAATGATGAATTTATTAATTCGACACCGCCTGAAGTCTCAGAGGCAGCTAAAAAGGCTACTCTAAGCCTCTTGTCTGAAAAATCGACCGATAGGTACATACTTACAAGCGTATCAAAATTTTGTTAAAGAAAGTCCGAGTTTTATTTATTTTCTCGCAAATATGTTTTATAACACATTTGCTCGTAAAGGGGCTCTTATTTCACCAATTTCAATATCCTATGGTACCTCATTACGTACTTGTGCGGTAATGTAAAGTAAAACGCACGGCTTCAAGATGCTCCGTCAAAAACGAACGGTACTTTTTTAAATCTTAGCAAAGAGTTTTTATGTCAGAAAAGTGGTCAACATTTTATGAATAAAATTAACTTTGGGAGATAAAATATAATAAATAAACATTAAATTCTTTAATTTAATTAATTTTGACAATAGATTACAACCATTTATCTGTAACAAAAATTCAAAAACATTAATTTACTGTATTAGTAATACTGGCTGTATTTGTGCCTTTGCCTTAAAAAAAAGCGCTAATGCGCGCGCCTCACTTATTTGTGAACAAGTAAAAATTAGCCAGAAAAAAAAAAAAAAAAGTAAAAATTATCCCGCGCGCTTTTTCTTTTCGCTGTATTGTTTTTATTGAAAAATATCGTCAAGTAATGATGAATTTATTAATTCGACACCGCCTGAAGTCTCAGAAGCAGCGAAAAAGGCTACTCTAAGCCTCTCGTCTGAAAAATCGACCGATAGATACTTACAAGCGTATCAAAATTTCGTTTAAGAAAGTCCGAGTTTTATTTATTTCCTCGCAAATATGTTATAAAACGTCGTATGACATACGTGCGCTTTGATAATTACAGCCTCTGCTTTCTTGTAGCCCTCGCCTACGGCTCGGGCTAGCAATTTCGCCTCGGCTGTGATTTTCAACTTACCGCACTTATATAAGCTGGCGAATGTAGTAAGCAAACGGAAGTCGGAAGTTGAAAGAAAAAGCGTGACGTTTTTGAATTTGACAGACGATTGTTCGGCATTTGTTTTTGATTTTTTAATAACCGATGAAAAATTTCTATGTCCCCACAAAATTCAAAACTCAGACTCAAAAGCATTTATTTCAATTAGTCCACTACAGGCACTTTTGAATGTCAAGGAAGGCTAAGCTACAGTCACAGACACAAGGCATAATAACTTGTGAAAGTACTGTAGTTGCCCATTCCAAAGCGTAGATCTCTATGGAGAAGAATGGGCAAGAAACTCCATGGACACTCTTTTCAATCAAAATAATTGTCACATATAATGATGTGGTAACCTATTTCGCGTCGGCGTCTCTTCCACCTTGAATATAAGAACTTTATTCCAGATCCTCGTCTTAACATAAAGACACAAATCCAAATTATGATCAACATAATGTTTAGAGTGTCTTACATTGAGTTTAACCTTGAAACGTGATGTTTCACCGTAGAGTTTCTTAGTTCTATGTACAGAATGCTTGGTTGACAGCTTTGTGGAGGGTTCTTTTACACCTTGTATGTATATTATTTGATTCAGATCATCTATGTTATTCAAGAATACTGCCAAAACGAATAAGTCTAAAACATCCTTAACCCACACGGATCCAATTGACTTTTGACCTCATAGACGAATATTATTTTTGAATATTTTAACTACTAGACTATTCTTAGCTAGATTATTATATTTAAGTGCAACATTGGTTAAAAGGATGCAAGGATCGCTATCACTACATATTATAAAACAAAGTCCTCCGCCGCGTCTGTCTGTCTATTCGCGATAAACTCAAAAACTACTGTACCAATTTTTATGCTGTTTTCACTAATGGATAGAGTGGTTCTGGAGGAAGGTTTAAGTATAATTTGTTTAGTTTTTGTTACGGGAACGGGATCGAAATTACATGATTATTTTTGGTCGTGATAACCGACATCCACGCGGGCGAAGCCGCAGGCATTAGCTAGTGTATAATATAACATAACACCTAATCCCCGAAGGATTAGTCAGAGGTGTACTTAAAAAGTACTCCCACATTTCACCAGCTATAATGAAGTCCTAATAAGGGGCGAGCCTATTGCCATCAACCGGGCACATATCCAGGCTCCGTGGCTGCTACTGAGAATTTCTTGATGGAAAAACTCAATAACACTTTGTCCGACCCGGGAACCGAAGCCAAGACCTCATGCTCAGCAGTCGCGCTTGCGACCACTAGACCAACGAAGCAGTAAAAAGACAGTCTATCCATGTCATCATTGCCCATTATCCCAATTCATTCGTGGTCGGCGCAGCATGTCTTCTTCTTCCATACTTCTCTATTACTCGTCATCTCAGCAGTCACCTCCTTTCTAGCCATATCATCCTTCACACAGTCCATCCATGCATATTACTGGTATTCAGCTGCATCCGGTTAGACCAGTGGTTCTTAACCTTTTAGTCATGGGGGACCATTTGAGAAAATTTCTTGGACCAGTTGGTTTAATGGTTTGTAGTTAATATACAGTACCTCAATGTAACCAAATAAAGGGTTGTTTTATCTAAAAAGAAAACTGCTAGACGGATATTAAAAACCACTAGATATTTTATTAGATACTAGCTGATGCCCGCAGCTTCGCCCGCGTGGATGTCGGTTATCGCGACCAAAAGTAAGAGATAGACATGGCATCGTGAATTTTTCTGTAAACCTTTATAAGATACACAATTCCACCATACATCATTTTGTTATATCTCAAAGGATTTAGGCAGCGTTTTCGTTAAAAGCTCCCAGACGGCTTATTTTTTTCCGACACCTCCAACAAATATCATTATATTTTAACCAATGTATACAAAACCTTGATAAATTATATACTTAAACCTTCCTCAAGAACCACTCTATTCATTGGTGAAAACAGCATGAAAATCAGTGCAGGAGTTTTTGAGTTTATCGCGAACAGACAGACAGACGCGGCGGAGGACTTTGTTTTATAATATGTAGTGATAGTGATTTAAGTGCATCGTTGGTCTAGTGGATGCAAGAATGTATAATGAGCCCCACTATTGGGAG